>CM036616.1:2924804-4282435 GCA_020745705.1 Hemiprocne comata | reverse complement strand
AGCCATGCGTTAGTTAAGTCTGTAGCTCCTGAGTGAAACCTCTTGCAGGGATAAACAGCCTGTAGCAAATCCACATGAGCTTGTTTCTGGAAACCTTAACTGCTGCATGGTTCTGTAGAAAGAACCATTGACAAGAAACGTGAAAAATTGGGGTCTGGGTTCAGGTGCTTACAGACTGGTAGTTGTCAGTCTCAGAGCACAATACTGTGTCTGATAAAAAAACCGTGGAAACATGACAGCCTGCATTCTTCTGCTATTTTGGTTAAGCCAGTGCATCATTCATTTCCCTTCACCAGTCAAAAAGTATGCTGACCGTGACATTCAGCATCATGCCCATGATAGGCAGGTGTTGAAAGGAAATGGAGTATAGGGCTTCAGGACTATGGGCCACCCTGCTCAACCTGGCTTGTCTGATGAAAACCAGAAGAGCAGCAAGAATTGCGAGTCTGACACCACCTGAAGCAGACTCTAATGGTTCCTTCAAAATTAAGCAGGTGTTGCACCTGCCACAGAAAAAGCATGTTCCATACCACGATAGATATGAAAATTACAGGAGAGTAGAAATATTTACCCCCATTTCCTCAGCCCCTAAGTCTGTGCCATGCTCTTTTGCCATGTAACAAGGTGAGCTTAGGTGTTCACCTTTTTGAAGACTTGTCACCTTCAATTAAAGAGGTGTTAACTAATTGCTCTTAACCTGTACGGCATATGGTTACCCCGGTTAACAAAAGACAAAAGTCACTGCAGTCAAACCAGCATGTGCTGTGATCCTGTTGATTCCCACAAGCTAATCAGGGTCAAGTGGGCTCATATTTATGTATGTTCCTAAAGAACAGGGACAGTCTCTTCCTAAAAGCTTCTATGGTACAAAAAGTAACAGGTAAAATAATGGGCCTTCTTTCATAACTGGAATATCAGGATATTACTGAACTCTTTTACATATTTAGCTGCAGATAACAAAACCCCTCAAAAGATGTGCAGGTAATGCATGAAGTTAGAGAGATTTCAACCAATAGTGTTTTGAAGGCACTACACTAACAGAAAAGACCGTGTTGCAAATTAGCTGCAAAATCAAGATCCTGATCACTGAGAACATTAAATATTTCATTAGAATCTTTACAGAGTGAATTATATCTAATGTCCTGGTCAAATTCCTTCTTGGTTCATTACTCTGCCCATATAAATTCTAATGTAGTTGAAGAAGGAGTTGTTTTTTGGTTTAGGAAGGTTTGGTGATGTTTTGTCCTGTTAGAAGTGTTAGGAATCACATTCCTGCTTTCATTTTGTCTTCAGTGGGTTACATAGAAGCTTATTTCATACTGTACAATTAGAAAGCATTTTTATTAATAGGAATTTCATCATGTCTGAAATGAACAGAATCTTTCTCTCTTACCATCTGTTCCAGAAAAGTAACACAGAAAGAAGAAAAATACTTATAAGAACCTCTGTTCAAATTAATGAAGAGTAATGAAGACATGAACATTTTGCATCCAAAATGCCCCAATGAAATTAATATCTACATTTCCTCTTCTCCGATATAACTGATTGCGACATGGAGTTTTTGGAAATAGCATCTCATGGATGACTATAACAATGCCATGAAAGAAAGCCATGGACTAAACTAAAAGGAATAATACTTAATTCTTGAGTGCTGTCTAAATAAACTTAACCTAACTGATAATATTTTCTTATTAATCATATGGTTTACATGGGCACAACTAGTAGATCAGAGAAAGAACAGCTTCGTGTCACTCAGGGCAGCTGTTCTCATCGCAACAGCAGAAACACACATTCCTGCAAATTTTGTCATTGCCTATATTTCCCCCTGCATTAGTTTGCCAACAGAGTAATAAACAGATCAAACTGGTGGCTGTAATTCAATCATAAACATGTCATGGGGTAATTCATGACCTAGACCCTAGGGCGTGGAGATCCTTCTTCAAATAATTTTTTTAAAAAATAAATTATTATTTTTAAATAAGGTAAACTGTTTTTTTTGGAAACTGGTTTTAGTGCTCACTGTTTTCAATAGCCCATTTCTGATTGTTTTAAAGTTGTCACAGAAAACAAGTATCTTAAAGACAACTGTTTTAGTGGTGGCATTTTCAAACAAATATGTGGGAAACTTGACAGACTTTTTTGTGGAGCAGCCTGTTTTTCTATGTATTTTTAGTATGATTATGGCATTAATTACATTTCATGGGAAATATACCACTGATTTTTAACAAATTGATACCCCAATTTCATGTTAACCTGGAGATGTCAAATGTTGGAATATGGTTAGAATGGCCAACTTCCAGTGGCAGAAAGAGGGGGTGAGGGGGTTAACTGTGTGACTAGTGAATTGGATCACTGAAATTTACCAAGAAGCATAACTTTTGACCAGAAGGCCAGGTCTGCTGCTCAGAAACAGGGAGTGATGGTCTCCATGAAAACAGATTCTTAGTAATATAAGAATACATACACAAAGGACATGAAAGTCCACTCTATGCTGCTGGCTTGGCATCATGCAAAAGACAGAGTAGAAAGTTCTCCACACAAAAATACTGTGTGGGTAGAGGGGAAGAATTCTCCTCAAATATGTTTTCAGTTGAATGTAGTAAAAGATGGAGTTTTAAGTATTGCATATGCCTTTTTTATACTACCCATTTATTAGTTTTTTTAGGTGAAATCCAAATTCTCTGTGCTCTTTTGAGATGGAAAGACCAAAAATGTCTGCTAAGTAAGAAACTATCTATAGCATCAACTCTTTCTACAATAACTTCTTAGAACAAAATTTTTCACATTGTGATGAATCAGAAATCAGTAATCCACAGAAATGTTGCTAATTGCCACGAGATAGGTATACAATAATGTGCTATGATATGCTAGAGCTGAAGGCACTTTTGATCTGGATAGATTATGTTTCCTAACACTATTCTGTCACATACAGTATAGCTATTCTTGGTGTAGAGTTTTTATTCTCTGGCCACTGATGGGGGATGCAGTGATCTAGGTGTTGTCCATTTGATTAAATAGTTTGAGAAATTCCTGTTTCTGAAAACATAATTGCCTACAAATTCTACCACTTGAAAATGATAGAAGGAACTTTGAGGTTCTCCTCCCCCTCTATTTGGCCCTGGTGAGATCTCACTTGGAGTATTGTGTCCAGTTCTGGGCTCCCCAGTTCAAGAGGGACAGGGATCTACTTGAGAGAGTCCAATGGAGGCTACAAGGATGATTAAGGGACAGGAACACCTGCCTTAGGAGGAAAGGCTGAGAGACCTAGGGCTTTTCAGTCTAAAGAGAAGACTGAGGAGGGATCTAATTAATGTCTATAAATACATGAGGGCTGGGCATCAAGAAGGCAGGGACAACCTCTTTTCACTTGTGCCCAGTGATAGGATGAGGGGCAATGGATTCAAACTCGAGCACAGGAAGTTCCACCTCAACATGAGGAAGAACTTCTTTACTGTGAGGGTTACAGAGCACTGGAACAGGCTGCCCAGAGAGATTGTGGAGTCTCCTTCTCTGGAGACTTTCAAGACCTGTCTGGATGCCTTTCTGAGTGATCTGCCCTAGTTTTTGGTCCTGCTCTGGCAGGGGGGTTTGACTCGGATGATCTTCAGAGTTCCCTTCCAACCCCAAACATTCTGTGATTCTGATTCTGTGATTCTGTGATTCTCTGAATTTTGTTCTACACATGCATAGCTTCTTATTGGAGTTAGGAAAACTTCTATGGTTATTAAATTTGCTTGCCTGCTTTCCTGGAATATTGGATGGAATAATAGCTTTTAGCCTTGTTGACTTGAATATGAACATAAAAAGAAAACAAACAAACCTGCAAAATAATTATTTGTTCCTTCTTACTATATGTCACATGAAGGAACCCTACACAAAGGAACACATTGACACAAATGGAGATGAAAATATCAGAAACTATGTCTAGATGAGAGAGAACAATCACCATAAGCAACTCAGAACACTTCCTTAAATTCTGAATGGGCAACGCTTCAGCCTAAAGTCAGTCTTTAGAAGGTAGCATCTGCAACGTATCAAACAATTCTGAACAAATCTATCAAGCTTTCAGATGCTTAGTTTGTGTTTAAATGTCTGCCACAAAAACATATGACACTACCAGCTTTGGATGTGGTCAGATTCTGCCTGGAATTGGACTAAAAGGCTGGAAAGACCTCAAAAACGCCATAGATTAGAATTGTAGCTCGGCAGTTCTGGGAGAGACTCATCAGACAGAAATAGTAACTTGCAGCGGGTACAGACATTGAGATCAGTTGGGACTAATTTGAGGAAAAAATATAGCATATGCACCAATTTAGTTTCTATTGAACTACATTAAAAAAACCCCAACCCTTCAAATTCTAAAGCAGACTGTATTTTAGCGCATTACTTTTCTCTGGCTGATCAAATTCGGCTGCCTTTCAAATGCATTTAAAAAACAAAAGTAGTTGAATAAGACAAAGGTGCTGCTGCAGCACAGGGTGGAATTTCTAAGCATTCTGTTTACAACAGTTTCAAGGACAAATCTCCTTTCCAAGGCTGAGTCTCAGTCCACTTTTGGCAAATGCCAGCACCGACTTGGAGTAGATTGCTTAATGTTGCTAACAGCAATAAGACAGTTCTTAATCCAGTAATTATAGGTTATAATTAAACAAATAAATCTTACATTTTCTAAGGTAAAGCGTGGAAGATACAGTCAAATAAAATAATATATCATTGAATTTAGAAAGTACATTATAGATTCCAGTTTACTGTTAAATCTGCATGGAAGAATCTAGTGATACATTTACTTACTTACATTTTTATTGGCTTTTGCCCCCAAATTTTGTCCATATTTCAACTGAAATGCATGGAGTTTTCCACTCAACAGGGTAAAAATAATTGTAGAATACATTAAGACCAAAAATTAGTTCTAAACAGGGTATAATAAAGGCCTAGTCTTACTGAAAGAAAAGCAACTTGTGAAAAATATAATACACCAGTACATTAAGATCATTACCAAGTAATTACATATATTTTAATCAATATTTGTTGTGAGATTGATTTTTTTTGCAAGCATTATAAACTTGTATCCTTTGTGAACTACAGAATTAATATTAACATAATCTGTCACCTTGTTTTTGACTAACTGCATGACTTCTCACGTTGTAATGCAGAAAACAGGCCCACTGCCTTGGCTATGGGGTTTTATTTCTGCATAACAGGATTACATGTCATGAAAATTATGGAACCAAAAAGGGTGAAGGATAAATATGTGCATGGTGTAGAAATGGTGGCTCCTCTCAGCAATCCTGTGCACCTGTTGCTGCGTGCTGTGACTCCTCTTAAATCTTCCCTGTTCGTGAAATAAGGATCAGTAACACTAAGTAATTTAGTTCTACATTCTTCTTCTCTTCTGCCAGCTAGATAATAATGAAAAAATTCCTAGTTTGCATTTTAAGAATGACTCTGTATTCCCTATAACTGAAAATCTGGTCATGCTGTAGTATAACATTTTGCCCTTGCTCTCTTCAGTAGATCTGAAATGATCTTTAAAGTTTTGCTGTAGCACAGCCCTTCAGCAAATACATTCTACAACTCCAATTCATTTTTAACCTCTTGCTTCTTATCAATGATTTGATTTGAGATTATGAAGCAGGTTCTCTTGATTGTATTATAGCTTGAAGTCTCCGTCCTGACTTTTTGCATCCTTGCACATGCATTTTATTTCCCTTCTGCTGTCCATAGAAGATAAATGCATTAGTTATATAAAATGGAAAAGGAAAACTTTCAAAATACGTAATACTGTTCAGACTTTCACATATATTTTAAAGGAAAACTAGAGTAAATTAACATTATCTGCAACATCCTGAAGATACGAGGCTTCCATTAGAACTAAACACAGAAATTAAAGTAACAGCTCTGATTTGTCCAGTCATCTGATTTATCTAGTGTCCTCCATTTTAGTATTGACAATAGACTAAAAATATGTCCCCGCTGCCACCTTGCTCATTCTCATGTAATATTGCATCTTTAGGTAACTAAACAACACCATCTGAACGTGTCAAAATTTATGATAGAAAAAGAATCCAGAAGTAACCTTCACTCATGCACTCAGTTAAGTCCCAGGGCACTACAAAAAGAGCGGAGATCAAACAAGAAACAGAGAATTGAAGGTCCTGGGCAGAAGCTTGTTAAAATACATTTGTTCAAGATAAGGAGGAAAAAAGAAAATATGCATTCCTTTGTTAAAGGGAGAGCTTTTTTTTAATGTCTAATATCTTAGAGAAATTGTTTAAGAACAGTTCATCCTTACAGGAAGATTACTTGTGCAATGCTGCCAAGGTCAGGGTCAGCCTGGGTTATCAGTTGTGGACTAGTAAGTGCCAGACGAGCAAGCTAAGCTGCCTTGATTCTCTTTTCTGCACTGCATAAGAGCCTGTTTCTAATTGCATGCTAAGAAACAGGCAAGTGAATAACAATTTCCCTGCATTTAGAGATACATGTTGTATTCTGACACACTTCCTTTTTAGTTTTATAAATTCAGACATATGTAGGGCATAAATCCCTGAAGAACAGGGTCCTAAGTAACCAATCAAGAGGGAAAATAATATCAAATATTGTCATTCTTTAAGGATAATTTTGACTCAGCTCTATGTGAGCATTTTTCGTGTACACAGTTGCAACCAGGATTGAAGCACATTATCTATTTATTCAGTGGAGCAAATTTATACTTTTAATTTACAACAGTGTTTCGGGAAAACAGTCTAAAACAGGGTAAGTTATTATTTACCAATGACCTGTAAAATGTGCTGCATATCTGCACTTATAACTAATCAATATTCTTACTGTTAGCATCAGGTATAGCATGACTAAGAACGAGTAGTATGTTCATATTGGTTATCCAATCCCTGAACTGTAACAGAGCTATTTCTGTACTTTGAATAAAAATAGATTAACACATCTCTTTTACAGTTTTGTATCTAGGGAGAATAAATCATAAAGCAAAAGAATGCATGGTATTCCACGATGCCACAATAAAATTTGCTCATAGGAACCAGTGCTATTAAAAATACCACATTCTGCTGGGATTGTGGTTCAAGGCCTAATGATTAAGAGTAAGTTACCCTGAAGACTATCCAGTAATGAGGATTTGTAAATTCCCAGCTTAATAATATGCAATACGTTTGGATTTTTTCAACAATTATTTGGGCTAAAAAGTTCCTCGGTATTCTCACTGACTGCAATCCATCAGAAGACTACTAAAAATAACAAGACAAAAAAAACATGTTAAAACCCCATCTATTTAGCTGACCTAAGGAGTTTGCACTGAAGTTAAATTTAGAAAGATCTAAATATAATGGAGTTAGCTTCAGGTATACATCTCAACTTCCTTAATTTCCTTCTTTTTCCTGGAAATAACAAATTTGCAAAATTTGTTTTAAGAAAAAGCCCCACCAACAACTTTTATTGTTGTTATTTTTTCCTTAAGACTAGCTTTCACTTTGTAATAATACACAAAGTCTAGAAAATAGTCTGAATTCTGACAATTTCCATCAGTTTATTATAAGTAACTTGCATCCATGGAACACTTTAAAATTCAAAGGATTTAAAATTAAAAGCACACCGTCACACCAACCAGTCAAATAAATGCTTAATGGGGGGCATTTTGCTTGATGAAAATAATTGTGACAACATCCAAAATTATGCAAAATTATGTATGACATCCAAAAATAGTAAAAATGTGTAAGCCTTTGCAGTGCTGTGTCTTGTAGCCCCAAACCCACAAGCATGAATGTGTACGGCTGATTTGAAACACTTGAGTAATTCACTGAAGGCTGCAGAACTGTTAATGTACCTGAAGTTAAGGACATATGTAATGGTTACTCTGAATGAAATCAGGGACATCATTCCTGGTTCCCAATAGGTGAAGCAAGCCAACAAGAACCTGATATCCATGAGTACATTAGAGATGCAAAAGCACCAATGCTGTTCATAAACCTTTAGTGGATAGAAGTTGCATGCATCTGAAGACAGGCACTGTGTTCATCTGACAGGTGGTACCATCACTTCATGGAACAGTATTTAAAGCTATTTAGTAGTAAGTGTTCCAAATGATTCAATTATTGAATTCAGGTGTGAAAAATGCAATTAATTATTAGACTAAGAAAGCAGACATGGTAGTGAACAAAAAAAGCCTTATGTATTGCACAAAGTACTTTATGAACGCCCACAAGTGTAGGATCCATCTGACCTCACTGAAGCCATCAACATTTGGCATCTAGTCTAAGCTCTCTCAAACACAGGCTTACTTTATCATCAATGGAGAAAATTAGGCACCATATAAACATAGCTGTAGACATCTCACCATAATTACAGGGACTATAATAGAAGTAGGAAGGCAAACAGACAGCAAGACAAGCAAACAAAGATGAGGATTCCTTTCCGTCTGAAGCTTTGTACAGCTGAAGCCTACTGACTTAGATTACACAATGGGAACAAGAAAGGAATAACTCCTTGTAAGCAAGAATAAAGATAGAAACACTTTAAAAATAAATTAAGTATTTTGATGAACTTGTATGTTAACATGCAGAAGCCTGTACTCTTATCATGCAACATGAAACATAATGAAGAAGTCACTATCAATACCTACACCACTAACATGCTTAGGTTACTCTACAAATAAGGAAACAAGAAAACCTGAAATAACAACTCCAGCAAGAATTATTGAGAGCAACCATAATAAATATGGCCTTAATAGGAGTTCTGCTGAAAAATAATAGTGCAGAAATAACAAGTAGCCAAAAATTTAAATTTTATTTTAATATTTTCTGATAAGGATATATGGTTCAAGACAGATTTCCTGGGGGAGTTCCTTAACTGAAGGCCTATCACAGCAAAGGACATAACTTGCCAACCTAAGATGTGATGTTGAGATTCCTAAAATTTGCTATGGGGGTGGTGATACCTGTCAAGATGATATTTGTGGAGGAGTTCTTGAAAATAGCTAGGATCTAAACCATTAAGGATTTCAAAACTAAGAGAGCAAACTTTAAAATCAAACAGCTACTTCATTGCAGACAAAGTAAATGAGTTAAGGTACAAGAGGGATGATCGTATTTGCTCAAGACAGGACAGGAGTGTGTCATTGCATTCTGAACAGGCTGAGAGTGACAGAGCTGAGCTGCTGGGAGCCTTTCTAGGAGGGAATTACAATAATCCTCTCCATCAAGAGGGCATGTGCTGCTGCTATGAGGTCATCACAGGATAAATAAGGGCACTGTGTGCATCAAGCACACCACCAAGAAGACATTTTTCAATCTCATTCACTGCAGAAATCCTCACAGCAGAGAGGGGAATGAACTGGACATCAGAATTTTTACTATAATTTCCTACTGCACTCAAATCCCCCAAATCAGCTTGTAGTGACATGTAAAATGAGACAGCAATCTCCTGAAGGTAACAAATAGACACTGGTATGATTTGTGCTTTCCCTGTGGCTGGGGCACAGGTAGATGGCAATCCTGCCTGTGTGAAAACAGAGTTACACTTGTGGAATCCCTGGAGTGAGAGGCACATGGTTCCTTATCGCTCAAACTGGGACGAAGTTTTGATATTTAGCATTCCTACAATACCCACTGTGAGCACGCACTTCATGACATGATCCTGCTGTCTGCCAAACTAACCTTGAACTTCAGCACTCCTTTGAAGAACCAAAAAGTATTTTCATTGCTAATCTGATAGTCTGCACAAAAAAACGAGCTGGCTAATGCGGGCATGAGGCTTAGCGTTTGGAATATCAAGTACTTGATTTCCCCACGCTTGTGCAAAGATTTCCTTGCATTTGTGCATGTTGAATTGGCCTATAAACTGAAAAATGTATCTAAGTAATAGCACACAAAACCTCCTTGTGCTCTGAAATAATGAAAATATTAAATTTGTACTTAATTAAAATGTTGGGGTTTTTGGTTCATCACATTTAATTGTGGTTATAAAGCATAATTACTTACATTTTCTAATACGTTTTTATAACAGTTGTATCTTGAAAGCATATAAAATTATTCACATTATTTGTGCATTAAAGCATTCAAAATTAAGCACTTATCGGCCCCCAATGAACAACTAAGTTCCTTAAAAGAGAAGGTTTATGTGATGCATACAGTATAGGAAACTTCCAGTAGTATGATTATTAAAAGTAACAGCTTGTACCCCTACAGCCTGACTGAGTTTGAAAGAAAGTTCAGAATGGAGTGGGGGAATTAGCTGATGAACTTCTGTCAACTCCAGCAGTAGCCTTCATGAATAATTCAATATATGCCCCATCCCCTCTATGTCTCAACAGACTAACAGCTGCAGCTCTCAAATGACAAGTGTTATTTTTCAGAAGCTTCTGAAAATAGTATACTGATTATAAAGTAACATATATAATAAAATAAAGTTTTCCATCCCTGCTCTTTACTTCTGACTTACAGTAACTAGTGAAGTTCTACAGCAAAAGGAGGAATTTTCAAATGGACTTTTATGAGTTAAGCAGCACATCTACAGAAACAGTTGGGAAATGAATCCAGGTACTCTGCTATGCATTTGGTCCTTTACCTTAACACAGCCACACAATTCTACTAGATTACTTTTTCCCCAAAGCCTCATTAAGAGAAGCTTTAGACATAAAAGCTACAAAATTACACTTTCATGACAGTGCAACTGTTCAAAGGAGAAATGGCTTTCACAGAATGTCTTCTCACACTCCAACAATCCAGAATAGAAAATGTACAGATCTGCTTACATATTTTTTTATAAAGCAAGGTAGGCAAAGAAACCAAAACTAGGCAAAGCTCTCATCCCTTGGAAAAAGACCTTCCACCAACACCAGGCCTCACTGCTTAAAGGAAGGCATCTCTAAGGTAAGTTTGTTTAAACAATTTGAGTGTTTTTCAATTTTGTAAAAAGACTTTGCAGTAGCATTATGTAACAGTGGGTATTTAGGGATGGAAAACATTAGCTTAATGTAATGCTGAAATAACTACACATGTAGCTGTTTCCTGATTTGCTGAGAAGCTACTATGTGCAGCACTTCTGACTGAAAGCAGTAGCAGACAAAATCTTTTTGATGATACAGACTGAAAGATCAGCTTGCTGCTTTGCATTAAAAAAAAAAGGTATAATCTTTCTGTCCATGAGCCCGCTTCTATTTGTAGTAAGTGTGTTCTGTGCACAAGAGAAGAAAAATTATTTGCCCTGCATGCCCTACATGAATATCACCATAAAATTAAGCAAGTAATGAAGATTTGAAGGTGATCTTGTTTCCAAGAGATAAGCTGAGAGGTTTCTTAAACGTCTACTTTACCTGCTTGTAATGAACTTTTTCTTTTCTCAGCTCCAGAAATGCCCCAGCCCTTCTTGGTAGACATAATGGCAAGATCCTTCCCTGCTTGAGTTGCACAACAGGTCTGGTCTAGGCATGAGTTTAATTGGGATGCAAATGAATTGACCATTTGAGTAAAAGCTTTCTTGCACTTAACTTTTTCCAGAATTGGAATTTTATCTCCTACCAACGCCATGTCATACAAACATAAAGATAGTAGATTTCTATGATGGATTGCAGTTTATATTGCTAATTATAATACAAAATACGGAAGACAGAGGTCTCATTTTACCCCAGAGGTTTCATTGTACCCTGTCAAAGGAACGTTTTCTATATAGAAGGAATCTGCACAATCAGAGAGCTATAATGCGCATTATATTTTCAGCTGCTTACATTTAATATTTTAATACTTAAGTTTTCAAACAAGCTAAAACAAAATTAAAAGGCTTTGGAAACAACAAAGCTATCTGTTCTTATTTTCACATTTTTAGCTAACAGAAATAAAAACTTGGAACAGTTACTGAGATGGTGTATTTGAAAGCTTAATAACACTGCCAATTAAAAAAAAAAAGTTAATATGGTATTAGATATATTTGTCAGCTCAGCTGTTTTTAAGATATGTTAGAAGTGCTGCTACCAAAGGGCTGCTTCATCCTCAGCCATCTTAATACAGTTAACATTATTAATTTTTCTGAATACTACAGAATATACATTCAAAACTACAACATTTTTCTTCAAAACAATAATTTCATAATTAAAGTACTGTCTGCATTTTTGCTGAGGACAAATCGTAACAGAAACGGAAAGCCATAGTAGAATTGGCCAGAGAATTGATTACTGACATTTTTGTTTGTTGAATATTGTGATTGGATTAAAAATGAGTAACTTGTAAGGTATGTCCTGCACTGTATTAATATATACAACTTCTACTTATGAAAGTTATGCAGGTGGAGCATGACTGCATACCACAGCCAAATCTGTGTGCCTCTCAAGAGTCAGCGGTCAGTTCTGACTCCAAACAGACAGTCCTCTTCTCTCTTAGATTGTGTGTAATTATAATTCCTTCTTGAGTAATGTCTTGGTCCTGCACCCTGGTGCAAACGGATAAAAAAGGATAAGTATATTTTTAAAAAGAAAAAATTCCCCAAACAAACGGGGCTTTCACTAGGGGCAGTACTAGCCCAAGAAATCCAAGCTATCATTACTGGTGAAGAGCCCTGCTCCATGAATTACACATTTTTTGGTCCAGCTCACATCACAAAAATAGGTAGCTTCTGCTGATGAAAGGTCCCTATCTAGTTTTATAAAGGGAAAAATCTGCTTCATACCACTACAGAGGGCAGTTCCCCCATCAAAAACAGGCTGCTGGCACAGCACCGGAATGTATTTTCAGCTGAAAAAGCTCATATGTTCCAACTTGTGAATAGCAAGAAAATGTAATTTTTTAGTATTGATTTAACCATAATTTTCCAGTGCATAATCACACATCAAACTAATCCTTTTAATGATATTTTCCAGCTCCTTAAGTTACTGTTAACGGTGTTAGAAAGCACAAAATACAAACATACACAGGAATTACTGACCTATTCTATCTAAATTTCATCTTTCTTTAATTATATCCGGCTCCAAGTAGGATCGTGAAGTACCAGACAAACAGATTTGACATTCTTGTGCTCAGCATTTAGACCTAAAAGGAATACATTGCTGTGCTGAACTGCGGCTTATAGGGGTTTTTTTTGTTGGCTTTTTTTTTTTTTTACAAAGAAAATATAATTAATCCACTGAAGTTTAGAAGAAAGTACATCAAAATAATAAAGAGAAATACAGGTTGACGTGACGAGAGAGCGTTACATTCCATAGTCTTTTGTTTGGTCTTCGGCCTCTTTCTTGACACTTTGTGAAAGTATCAATTCTTTTGACATATATCAGGATATAAAATCTACCCTTTTAGAAATGTATTAAATTATCCCGTTCACTTCTTAGTGCCTGATTTACGAGTAGGTGTGCTGGTTCTGTTCTAATCTTGGTCTTAAAGGTGTAATAGCTAAGTGTTAATATTTCTGGAGTTGAATTGAACCTAGCAATCAAAGCAGAGAGGCAGCAAAATAAATAATATGAGGACCCTATTTCCTCTTAGCCTTTTTACATTCTTTGAGATAACTGCTATACAGAAAATATGTGTCTCTTAGAGAGACACATATTAATAATCCCCATACAAAAATAATTCTAGGACTAAATAAAGAAGGCTGTATTATTTGCGGAAACCCTAGAAAAATCTAGCTTGTAATAAAAAATAGTATTGGAAGTATAGTAATGGAAACTAGGGGTTACAGTCATCTTCTAACCCAACCTGTCTATAAAACCAAGAAAAAGTTATGTTTGGGATGCTTGAAAAGTACATTAAAAATCTACTAAACCCACAGTTTTTCTGACCCGTAATGTAGAAGGACTGTAAGTCCAGAACAACAGGAGAAAGACTTTCATTTTATATAGTAACTGTATATATGTGAATAAAGAGCACCACGTGTTTATGGACTGATTATTTTTATGAGGTCTAACTGTGAAGAGACATTTTGACAGTTTTATTTACAGCGTAAGGCATACCCAGAGGCATGCAAGCATAGTTTGAAAACCATATATATTTGTATATAAAGCACGCAGAGATGTGTGTATATATATATATATGTACATATGTATAAATATATGTACATGATCATAGGAAGTGATTTTACAGAAAAACCACAAGCCTAGCTAACATGGCAGTCTACTGCTGTGGTGTATTTCTAGATAGCATTAACTTATATGCCCTGTCAATGACATACAATCTGAAATTGTGTGAGGTACAAAAATATGAATTTGGAGTTTTAAGAATATATAAGGCACTAGCCAAAATGAAAGACTGTTTAAGAATTCCTCCCAAAAATACAGATAAAATTTCTTTAAATATATTTAAATTATGTTAATGCATATATGCAGCTATTTCAAACGCAGCCAAGTCACTAAGCTCATAAATTTATTTTTTGATTTTGGGAATTAATGGAGATTTTCACTTGTGAAGGTTTTTTTTTTTTTTAGTTATAGATAAAAAAGAACCCAAAGATATCAACCCCTCTGAAAAAAGTACAATTCAAAGACAGAAGTTAGACCATTAAGGATGAAAATAATAGGATTACAGGCAACATCAGCCTGTAAAACAAATTCTATTATTTAATAAACACCCAGTGTGCCCATACATATTTTATGTTAACAGTTTTTTAACAGCTTAGGCTGTAATCTTAGCAGCCCAGGGTGGAATTTGCTACTGTCCTCCCTGCCTTCATTGGGACAGAGGTAAAGCAGAAAAGCTGCAACTCAAAGTTATATTTACCAAATTTCATCTGTTGATTAATTTTCCTCTGGCAGAGGCATGATGGGAACACTGCATCACTTTATAAACAGTATTATGCTGGTTAGGCACCTTCCATAAACTTTAATTAACATATGAAGTCTTCCTACTAAACACTGAGAAGAACTGCAAGACACTCCCAATAGCAAAACTATCTTTATTTCTTTTCCTTCTAACATCTTTGTATACCCTGTCTGCTCATGATGTGAGTGCCTTAAGGTAGAGGCTGTCCCTTAATGTGTATTTGCACAGCATCAGGCACCCTAGGCTCTAATGTGTCTTAGGACCTGTAGCTGTTACCACTACACAACAGTAAGTGTTAATGTTAGTTGTGTTTAAAGGTGTTTTTTTTTCTGTAGGCAACAAAGCCCAAATAATCAAATTTCATTGTGCTGTTTGTATCCACCCAGCCTCTTACTGATCAAGTACTTTGCATTAAAAGGAACACAGACCCCCTTACACAATAGCCTTTTTTGTGCTACATATACATGCAGGATGCTTAACGCTTCACATTTTTTGATCAGCAATATTTATAAATTGGAATTTTAGAGAAAAACCGTAATATTTTCTATATGAGAGTTAGGAATATTACATTTATTCCAGAATGCCCAGGATAATGGCCACCACTTGAAACGTAGGCCTGTTGCTGCATTGTGATTTTCTACATACATTATTGGTAAATCCATAATTTACAGACTAGGAAGTAAACAAAAGCTAAGATGTTAAACAAATACCCTGTTTAACCTGGTACAGAGTACCCTGGATAAATCCCTATGATTGAACAATATATTAAAAAAAATAGAAAGAGCTAATTTATTCTCAGATACTTTTTAGAAAAGAGAATCCTGTGTAAGTGACTACAGCAGCATGTTCTGTCACATTCTTTCCATAAACTGAGCCCTGTCAGTGACAGCAAAACAGATTGTGTGCATCTGCTGGGAATGAGCCAGATGACAGTGGAAGAAACACACATGGATACCTTGGCACAACAACTAAAGAAGTAGAAGAAAAATGGACAGAAAGAAGCAGAAAGTTCTAAACTTTAATTAAAATGGCTCTCTAACAAAATTGAAGTTATCTAAAAGTCTGTTGCAGACTGTATGCTTTGCTTTAGCTGTAACTTTCCAAGAGCAACTCCATATTTATACTCTACATTGTCTTGTTTACTCCCTATGGTACTCATATGGCCACCATTCCCAGTGTGTCTGGGTCCCACAGAATTTGCCTCAGGGAAATGCCATCCTTATGCTACAGTCAAGGAATTGATGCAACAACAAAGTGAAATCCTCAAAGTTATCCAAAATAGGTTCTAGAAGAAAGAGTTAAATCCACACTGTCCAAATCCAGGCTGCTATCCTAAATGCTAGAATATCCTTCCTATGCCTACCTTTGCTTTCAAACAAAAATACTTTTATACCTAAAATTCAAATCAAACAAATAACCTGCTCATACTCTAGCATTACAGAACTGATGAGCCTGGCAAGTTAAATTAGCACAAATGGTGACTGAGTCAGCTTTGCTATTGCTGCTTGTGTCCTCTCAAGATTTACTGCTGAATATATGGATTGAGAGCCCCAGATGACTTTAAAAATGGATCAGTGAGTTAGTCTTCAGTAGAGAATTGCGACCACAAATGGTGGTAGCTGTGTATTCTCATATAAAAGGAGACCCTGATCATCACAGTTAAAAAGCACTCCCAGATATTGACTCATCATGGCAGCAGAACTGCATGATTACGCTCAGGAATGAATGCTGCCTAGTCTCTGCAATGAATCTTTTGTTTAGATTGTTTGCTTTTTGGTTAATCACTTGAGGATAGACCAAACAGACGTGGAACTGTATTTCTTTTTTGTTTTGTTTTTTTGTTTGTTTGTTTTTTCTTTTTTAATTTCTTTTTCTGATTATAAGGACATACAAACTCTTCTGAATTTTGAAATTATGTTTTACACACTATTTTGCCTTATATATCAGGAATAAGATATGACTGCCAGCTGAGTAAAGATTAGTATAGCACCTAATGGTCCGAGCAGCTCAAGTCATCTATTTAGAGCATCTGGAAGCCCCAAGAGGCCAGGGTCTCAGCCTGTTATGTATTCCATATGCAGTAACTGTCTAATCCTCTGATGATACTTCAGAAACACATTAGTAAAATGGAATTTGGTATTTATAAAACTCATATATCATTAGATAGTACAATTAACATCCAGCAGACAGAAGCTGACATATACTTGCCTAGTTTGAGAAAAAGCTCTAGAACAGCATAAAATGCACCTTCATGTTCATTTCAGGATGTGTGAATGACAGCCCCACATGTACAGATTTTAATACCCAAGTGAAACTTCGAAAACTGATAAAGTATGCTTATAATGTTCTTGATCAAAGAAGTGGCAGGTCTCTACCTATTCTTCCTAGAGTGGTCTGGAAGAGAAGACAGGGAGATCTTCTTTTGAAATGTTCTATTCAAAAGGTATCTTTGTTTCTAATAAGTCTGGAAAAGGAGTCAGAGTGGAACTGAGAAAAAGAGGTGGATGTTAATTAACAACATGATTGATAATTCTGTCTATAAAGCAGTTTTAAGTAGGTCATCAAGTCAGTGGAGTTATTCTGGAATACGAGAGCAGAGGACATAGTCTCATATATTCAGTTGCATCTGAAATTCTGTTAAATACATTAGTGTCTATGGATGTAACTCCTCTTTGTATTTGTGAAATCGGAATTTCCCAATTATAGTCAAAAGAAAAGAAAAAAGCGGCACATTTTTACAACTTATAAGCTGTTTCAACCTCTTAGATAAATACTAGTCGAGACTGAATATCAGCACAACTTTTAACCAGAGTTGTTATTCTTCTTCATTAATTCAAGCATAATAATGTGGTCAGGAAGTCAGGTTTGGATTCACACCCACATATTCAACAGGCACAAAAATTGTACAAGAAACTGGCTGAAGAGGCACGCATATACTAGGCCACCAGGTCTTTCCTAAGGGACCACCCAAGCTCTGTGGAAGATGACTGAGAACATGCACATAATGGCTATTTTTAACTATTTGTTCTCATAAAGGTTTATTAAACTCTCTTAGGTAGGCCGAGCAATTTATCGCACCCTGAAGCTGTATTTCCTGTCTCAGCCAACCTATAATCAATCCATTAGTCATTTACAGCATGCTCGTTGTCCTCATATTCAAACACCTCTTCATGTTTCTGACTCCTACCCTAGATTTCAGAGCTTTGCTAGGTATGGTATGCCTCAGTTCAAGAAACAAACTCAAATGAAAGAATGAGGCCTCTAAAAATTATGACAGACTTACACAGAGGTATTTATAAAACATGCGATGCAGATTCACATATTTAGATGAATACACTTGAAAAGTGTAAAAATAAAACAAACAGTAGTTTCTTCTTATACATTGTATTTTAAAAAGTAAAATCAAACTTTACAGACAATGCAATAGGCAAGATAGCATGGAACTGGTTGTTTAAACTTGTTTTAAGACATATTACAGACCAGAAACACAAAGACTTGTGTTTTTTGAGTAAGAGAAATAAAAGAGTACAAGAGACCAACTCAATAGCTGAAAGACTATGGCATTCCAGTGAAACATGACTCAATTACAGCCCTTCATTTGATGAATATTTAATTACCTATACAAAAATGGGATGGCCTCACATTTGGAAGTTGAGAGTAGCTTTCTCCCAGAATATCCTATAGCCAACTGATTAAGGACCTTTCCAGAGATTATTGTCTTTTCTGTGACCTGCTTTAAATTAAGGGTAGGAAGTATTTCAAACCAGGTTTCTCAAATCCTAAACTTCTGCAATAAAAGTTAAAGCTGTGCTTATAAAGAATGTACAGACTTAATCTGGGAATATGGGTTCCAGCAGACAAGAAGACACAGCAAAGTAAAACCTAGACTCCTGTTTTTTGCGTTGCCCTGTCTAATTATGAGGATACATCCTGACATGCTGAATAAATTTTAGCTTTTACAGCATCTTAGTAAAGATCCGTGTTCTGCCCTTGGAGAATGGAGACATTGCTTAACAGACTTGCACAAAAAAAATTGCAGCTGTATTTAAAATTACATTTAGCAGTGCTGAGTCCCTTTCATATATTGCGTGCATCGGACTGTTGTGCAGCTTCTACACTTCACTTGCAGACTATTCCACCTTGCATGTGTTGCCTCAAGTAAAGTCCACGTATCTTTTTAGGGATGATGATTAGTGAATTTTATGTTAAAGATCTACAATTTTTTTTTTTTAAATTCCCCCTTTGTTTTCAAGTTCTGGAATTCATACTGAAGGATTCTGCTCCCTGGTCTTAACGGAAGACATCAACGATGGTTTGCATGTGGCACTGGCGATGGTTATATTCAAGAAACTTGTTCAAAACTGGGAGCACACTTTGGAACTGAATGTGCTTTTCCAATAGAAAGCCTCTATTGTAACCTTAGATTTCTAGTTTAGCTCATGATATATTCACAATGTGGTCTGTGAACAGACAAGATAGTGGGTATCTGTTTAACCATTCTGCATTTAAGAGTAGCATTTAGGCCAACATATGAAATAGAATGTTAATGATTTTTTTTTTTTACAAGTATCAGCAGGTGTATCTCACAAAACAGTATGTCCATAGATTCCTTATGATTTTAAAGAGGCCATGTATTTTGAACTTGTATCTATCAAACATGGAATCTCTATTTTTAGGATTATGTTTAAATCACAGAGCAATCATCTGATCCATTAGTGAAACAGCTTCCTCTTTCTGATCACTTCTGGAAAATGGTAGAGTGAAAGAACAAACACTTTCCTCCTAACCACCCTCAAAATCCGTTTTAATCAGAAATCTGTAGAAGAGCTATTCCATGTACTGTTTGGGGTAGTCAAAGTAGTGGTGGGTCTCACAACAGGTTTGCCTTTAATCTTATACAGAAAAATGTGGTAGAACATAGTGCTACTGCTTTACAGACGACATTTAGCGACTTGTAACAGAAGGCAGCACCAGAAAATCACCACTTGTCCAGATACATGACAAGCACTGCTCTTCAAAACACACCAGAATATCTTTACTTTGTGTCATGTCTCTTTGCTGTATCACATATTGCTTCATATTGTTATTAAATGACAAAAAAAAAAAAAAGAAAAAAGAATTCAAAGAACACACCCGGCCTCCATTGCTAAATCCTGGTGCTCTCAGCTAAGTAGTTTGCTACAGGTGTGGAAAAAAGAGTTCTAATAGCATTAAAACGCCATGCAAAAATAGCACTTCTATTGCTTACATTGTATCTGTCATAAGGATTAGCATTATGCCTATCAGTACTGTATTTTATCACTGATAGATTTTTTTTGAAAACCATGCAATTCCAGAAAAGACAGCACTCAGTAAGGATGCCTTCAAGATGACTATTGTGCTGATCACCACAGAATGTAATACTCAGCTTGTGACAACATCTACAGGAAGCATAAATAAAATAAATGTAATATTCTGGATAGGGATTTAAGTATTGGAACTAGTACCGAAGATAGATTCTCATTTTCCTTTGTCAATATCAAGATTTGGAAATTTTCAACTTTTATGAAAAAATTATTATAGGAAATGCAGAAGAACATTTTTCATTTTATGTCCTATGAATAATCTTTCATAGGTAGGCATCCTCCATTTGTATACATGTAATTATGGGCAGTTCTGCTTTAATTAGGTAGCTTGCCAATCATTCCGTCATGTTTATTTTTAAGAAAAAAATTGGAATATTATTTCCCAATTAACACACATTTTAAAATGTAATTTTAAATTCTTCCCAATTGCTAACAACATGTCACGTAAGTAAGAGTAATCCAGCAAGCCTGGGTTATATTTCTTCCAAGAACAGTAGTGAAATTCTGCTTCATCCTATGTAGTTTTAAATGAGCCTGATAGTCCATAGGCTCTTACTAACATTTATGCTGATATTTCTGATTTCTAAAATTTACGTGTTTTGGAAAAAGTTCTACATTTTGCATACCACTGCAAGGATGCATTCCCTGGCTCAGTATTCTGATATAAAGAAAGTGTCATGTAGAAGTTTGGTTAAGTGTGCTTCACATTTATTTCATATATATTGCAGCAGGGTAATAAGCTGTCTTTTTCTTCATTCTGCTGCTGTATGAATTTCTTCTCTGCATCCTACACATGTAAGCAAGATAAAGAAATAACTGACCACTTCTCCAGGATTCTGTGGGCGAAACAGGTTCTCATCAAATACTGCTTTAAAGATTGGTTCCTTATATGCACAGAATACATTTAAACAATAATTGTCACTATTTTGTCAAAACTGTTGCCCTATGTCTGCAACAATTACGGATCATCCATAGCAAGCCAAATTCTATACACCTGAATAGGAACTCCATTTGAAAAAAATCTGCAAGTTTAAGGTTTTAAGTTTGACTACTATGCATTGTCCACTCTACTCCATTTGCATACTATTTTAGCAAATATTCCCATTCTAGTCATATCCTTCCCAATCTTCCTAAAGCCTTCCTCCTTTTTTACTGTTTCTCCCACTTCCCACATTCAGCACAGGCAGAAGCAGTTGTCTAGCCCAGTTCAGGACACAGATGGACAGAGATAAAGCAGGCCCGAGGAGAAGTATAGAGAACATACTGTCTCCTGCTGGTTTCACAGCAGGTCCTCAAACTGTACTAACTTTCTCTACAAACTGCCCAGGCATTCCCAAGGGTTACAGCAACCAAAGGGGAGCTCCTGGCAGCACATGTCTGAAGGTAAAAAGCCAGGCTGAAGGGGACGCCCGGGCCAGCGCTACGGGACAGTCACAGAACCTCCGTGTCTGGTTGTTTCTCTGCAACACCCCCTGAATCTTTAGGGACAGCTTTTCTACCCATTGTTTCTCTGCAACACCCCCTGAATCTTTAGGGACAGCTTTTCTACCCAACTGCAAATAAATTATATGAAATTATCTCCATTGATAAGTCAATATCAAATTTTTAAACTAGGAGTGCTGTAGTCTAGCTTCTTACACTGGTGCATATGTTTTGCAACATTTTAATTTTTGCAGTGATCTGACTGCAAAATTATATCTGACTACCTAAATTATTGGGATTAAAATAGTGCACTGTTATTTTGGATATAATGTCATGTTACAATATATTTGTCAGTAGGCGGAAGAATTATTATAAGTCAAATAAATAGCACATGCAACTGCATTACTTGTTCTTTGTATTACTAAAAGTAACGTTTCACGTGGACCATGTTCTGCATTATGTTTGCTTTTGCAGATGTGTTTCATAAAGAATTTCACAACCCTCCCTCCTTGTCCTTTGTACATACTTTGCTAGCAGCTATTGATTGACTACTTAAAAGTAAATAGTGAAATTTAACTGAGCACGGGTTCCACAAATGGCATGCGTCCTATATCTATAAAAGCAAACATAAATAATGTCATTTCTAATTCAGGTTACTTAACTGCACATCTTGTGATTACAGGATGAGAGATAAAAGACAGTGATGTCTAAGGTGGATTCCTGCACTGGCATTTGTTTAATAATAATTTTAATGATAAACTTGACTTAATCAATTCTACAATTGAAGAAATAAGAGCCAGAGAAGACCTGTAGGTTGGATTCTAAGTTTTTTGTATCAGCAGTGCTTTATAACCTGGGAAAAGGAGAGAAGAGCTTTATGCCATCTGTTCCATCCCGTCCCTAATCTGTGGGCTGCCTTACGGTTAACTTAAATGAAGGCATTAGACACTGACTTTCCAGGACCAGCTGTATTGGCCAGGATCTCTGAGGCTCTCTCTGCTCAAACTCTTGCAGCCTTCCAATGTCAGGGAAGGTGGCAGAAGGCAGAGATAAGTACATCTAACCTGCTGAAGCAGGTGACTGTAAAGTCACCTGTTCAGGGAATTAGAAAAGGAGCCCAGACTACAGATCTCGCTGGTGGGATCACTGAATCCCTCTGGCACGAGAGTTTATTTAATACAATTTTAAATAATTCTCAAATAATTCATCCAGACCTGTTTCTAAGTAAGTCAGATAATGTACTTCTAGGATATCCCAGGATGTATTTCTGCATTCCCAATGTATTTAGTTGTTAAAAGGGAAAAAATAGAAAAAAAGAAACAAAAGGAAAAACAACCACTCTGTAGTGTTCTCTTTAGCTGTATTTCAGACTAATACTCCTACACTTGAACTGCCTTAAAGATTCTTTTTCTCTATGCTTCCCTGTATTTCTCTTGCAAATTTACTTTCTCTTTGCAAGGGAAGTAGCAATGTAACTACATGAGAAAATTCTATCACTTTTGCAGGTTAGCTTTCCTGGCTGAATAACGGGAGCCATTTGTATACTTTGAAATACTTTCAAGATGCAGGGCAGTTCAAAGGCTAGGATACTATCCGATATTTAGTAGCTTAAATAAATGGCAGATCTTAGGTCTACTTGCAGTTTAAAACTAATGGGAGAAAAATGCAGTACTAACGGGGCTGATGGCAGAACAAAATCCTGAAAACTGCCTTTTTTTATATATTCTAAAACCAAACACTAATTCCCACTAGTGAGATCTGCATATATAGATTTAACTCTCTGTATTCAGTGGGAAACTATTATTTTATCTGTAAGCAGGCAAATGTTTATTATTCATATTAACTGGGTAAACTTACGATTTTTTAATTGGAAAATAATTTTATTTTTAAGAGTTCCTTATTGAACAAATACCTAGGAATTCCACCACTTTTCTTGACATTCTTGGAATAACGGGCTATATTTCCAAAGCTACATTTCCAATGTTTAATCATTAAACTGATCACATACTTTACACAAAACCGTGTGGCATTAACGTGCAAAAGTGCACTCAGCCTTGGCTGCTTGTTTCTGTGACCACACCTGACAGTTCAGCTGGGGCCCATAAGTTGTATTTTGTCACACTGATGCTAAGTAACTTTTTGAAAATTACACCCTCCCATCAAAATAAAGAAAAAATATTCTACTATTGTATGACATAAATCTAATATCACTGAGTGTTTTTTTCAGAGGTTCACCAGTTACATGGCCAGACTGCAACTGTAAGAAAGGGACAGTGTGTTTCAGTCTTCACCACTGCAAGCTCTGTTTCAATATTTTACGCACACAAATTCCTTTTCAAAAGTACTGATCACCCACATATACAATCAAAAGTGTAAGATGCACGTTTAACGCATTTGAAAATTGTCCTAATACAGTTTTATTTCTTATATATCAGTAAAATAACCAGGAACAATTACCAAATGTGATAACTTGACTGTTCTTTAAGGAATGTAATGAGTGAGCATGTCTCAGACTAGTCTTTTTCATCTTATTAGACCGTAAGGTACTTCAGGATATTTCAAACATTTCTGTAACTGCATTTATTGCCTCTTTCCAAGGGCTTAATTTTCAAAATATTATCCTACCAAAAATTGTTTAAATTCCCATTTGAGCCTCAAAATACATTGCTGAGAAGTTAGTGTAAAGCACATAGGAAAAAAAAAGGAGAAGAAGAAAATGTACATTTCATATAACATAAACTTCACAAAATATAGCTAGGCAAAGCTAGAATGAAATAAAATAAAAATGTGCTTTGAGTGTCCATTAAGACGAAACACCTGAATTTATAGGAGTTTCCTGTCTGATTATAGTAACACACACAAAATTAAATACATAAATATTAATTTTTTGTATCACTTGAGATGAAGACAATGAAAAAAAACAATGCTTACTTTTATGGTTGACTCATTAGTGTTTTATTATGTGAAACACTAGGAGGCATCAGTTGGGTAAAAAAAAGAGTTCTTCTTTTGAAAAATGGTAAGAAATTAGCATAGAAGTTATCAGCTTCATAGTTTCATAGTTCCAAATGTTAAAGGCTGTAGGTTATAACTAAACTACGCAAATAGCCAAAACTGCCTATTCTCACTGCTAAATGACATATTTAACAACATTTAGTTTCCCATTTATTTTCAAACTATTTCCTAATTAATTTCCTACTATTTCCTAATTATTTTCAGACTATTTTCACATACGCAACACAAAGTATAGTTTTACATCATATTACATTTTAAAAAATAACACAATGGTGGTAAACTAAAATTACTTACTTGTTCCTCATTATTAGGCTTTCTGATATATCTGCAAAGTCCTGGCATGTTTTATGCACTCTCCTCTGCACATAAGCTCTTAATAGGGTAAATGCAGTGAATTTAGTATAGTCCTAGGCACTTTTAAGAACTTTTAATTGCTATTAGAGGGTATCATCTAGGCAAAAATGGTTTTTTTAAATCCCAGGACAGTAATCTATTACTCTTTAAATATGTTTCCCAAGAGGGGAAAACAGTGGTTTTAAAAATTGTATAACAATGCTACAAGTGGCTCTGCCTTTTACTATAAAGTAATACGAAACCAGTAATGTCAAAACTGAGTTTTCTTTCCTTCAAATTGCATTTAACAATGACTAAGCAACAGAGTAATAGTTGTCTTAGAAAATAATCAATTGAAATTGAAGTGTGCCTTGCCATGCTGCAGCAATCAGCTTTTATCTCTGCCCAATCAAAATGACACGTGAACTGCCTAATCCTTCTTTTGTAAGGCACATAAGACTTTGTTGTCACTGTTGGTTTTGTGAATCGCCTCTATAAGCTGGTCTGATTTCCTAAAGATGACAGATTCTAGTGAACAGACAAGCTGTACTGCACTGCAGTCAATGAGACAGTGAGATTAAAGTGGAGGACTAAAGACACTAGCTTTTAATCACCTGTCCACCTGCACCATGAACCATCAGTTCTGAGAAAATTACCTTAAACCTGGTCAGAGGACCCAAATAATGCCTTTTAAAAGTAGAAAATTAAAAAATTAAATTTTTCACTTTTTTCATTTGCACCATGAGTTGTGTTTGCTGACCAGAGTTCTTCTAAGCACATTTTGTTTCTGAAGTAAGATGCAAAACTGCATTTTCATCATTTTTCAAATACCAGAATCCTAACCCTACTCTTAAGCCTGAGGTTTTCTAGCAGTTTGGAATTATGCATATAATTTTATTGTATTTTATATCTAAGTCAACAAAGGACATACCAAAATCTCGGTGCTGATACCATATAGCAATATTTGAAAATCCTAATCACAAATGTAAGTGCTTTGGTTCTCCAAAATACTGAAGCAGAGACTATAAACTCCATCAAATTACACAGCACCTTACTTATATTCATCTTCATAATCAGTGTTTTCAAAAGAATACCACTACACATTACTTGATTTTTTGATAAATTACCATGTAATTTAGAATAATCACGTCCTACAGGTAAAAATGGAGTCTACATATCAAAACCCAAATGCTTATTCTTTCAAGCACCTAATAGCAGTTAATGACTTCTTGCTCAATGAGAAGTAGAAATATCCTTATCTGTCTCTGATGATGAACTGAACTACTCTAGTGAACAATAAATTAACCTGTTACAGAGAAAAGTGGAATTAAAAGAAATGAAGTTGGCAAAAGTATTCTGTTCACAACTCTTGTTCAGCTCCTAAGCTTCTATGCAGCTCTATTTCTTTACTAAACAGTGAGTTATCAAAATCTTTCAGAGGTAAACTTTTGGAATAAGCATCAGAAAGCTTAATTTCTCTTTGTCTACAATGTTTTAGATGTTTTCAAAAACAGAACCTTTTGAGAGAGGCATCTGTCTTTTTTTTAAATATACATGTTGCAGGTACACAAATTAAGATCATTTATGAAAAATCAAGAAAAATTTTCTGGCCCTATATTAAAAGAAAATTCATAGTAAGAAAATGTGTGTATGCTTTTTCTCATGACTCTCCAAAACTACCAGCTCAGGGACAAAACTCTTTTAGAGTTAATCTCACACACTGTTCATCATTTAGTACCGATTTCTACAAGGCTCTTAAGTTTCCCTTTTTCTTGCTCAAGTAATCTTAAGAAGATACAGACCTATCCAATTCAAGCATTAATTTACAGGACACTGAAAGTGACATTCTTTATATCTCTGTCCTAAGATTGCTATGGGACAGGCAAGGGGTTTAGGTCTCCCTGGTGCTTGATCCTGTAAATCATTACCCCTGTGACTTGTTCATTTTCACTCAAGTAGTCTCAGCTTTCTCAGTGGGACTAGTTGTGTAAGTGCTGTTTGCGTGAAAGAAGATTTTCATGTTGAGGTCCCATCTTCTCATGCTAGCTATGTATGGCATATTAATAAAAATATACATAAAGTTTTTAAAATAAAAGGATGTGTACTACAAGGAACATAGACACCCTGAATTAAGGGTCATTCACTTAAGCTCTTCTTCAAATTATTTTTCCATTACTTCCCATTACTTTCCATTACTTGAGCAGACACTTTGGCATTAGACTTGATATGAATTATGCATTCATTAGTATACAGATAATAGGTATTTTAATAAAACTGATAAAGTAAGAAAGTCTTGCGAGTTACCCGACTTCATGCTAGGTACCTAAAATCATGTAACATAAATAGTTTACAAAATGAGAAATCCCCAAAGTGGCCATTTGCCTGAGCATTTGAACTGGAAATCAGTATGTATGTACTACAGAGGTTAGCACTGGTTCACAGGTGGTTATATTTCCATGCCCTGCCAAGTCTCTGGGGATTAGAGTTATTATACCCCATATAAAAACATCTTTACTCTTCAACCACAATACCCAGGAAAGTGCCAATGAAAGAAACCTAGTCACATTTGCATCTAATATAATTGGTTTATCATCCATCTTGCAGTTCTTTTAAAGTAAAGATAGGAAACTAGGACATTTGCCATTAAGCTGATGGTCACATAAGTGCCAGGAAAATGGATTTTGTATCAAGATAATTATTTTCTTATCACCAGTAAAATACCAGCAAAGTGCCTTTCTCTGCTTAAATCTCCTAAAGGTTCAGACTTAACTTGTGTATTACAGTATTTAATTCAGGATACAGGTATTTGCTAATAATAATTATTATATACAATAAACCAAACAGAACTCTTCTATAAAATACAATGCTTAGGTTCCCACAATGATTAATTAAGTTTTGTTTTGCTTTGTGCTGCTTTTTTAAAAAACATAAAATAATAAAAAGGAATAATTAGCTCGTCTTTATACTTGTTTTTCAGGCTGAGAAAGGTCACACTAAGTTTTATGGGAAACAGTAAGTATTACAGTTACATAATGCACCAATAGTCTTATAAGTCTCACATTTACATTAAACTTTATCTGAGCCTGTAAGTAACTACTGCAACTAAACCAGCCAGTTTTATAAGGCTGATTAGCTCTACTCCCCCCCTGTTAAAAAATATAAATATTGCTCAAAGTACTATGTAAAGACCAAAGGAGACTATTGCAAAAGAGGCTTGCAGCCCATGACTTAAATTCCCACATCAGTAGAAGGGGTCTTTCCATCTCAAACACGTGTATTCAAATGAAAGATGTACAAAGTTAAACACTTGGAAGCATGCATTACCTAAACTCCAGAACTGAAGAGCCTATGATACAATGAAGTTTAAGAGCATTTCACTCAAGCTGGATTGTTTCCTCAGTTTGATAAATCAGGGTGCGAGCACTACAAGGTCATAGCATTTGGTGGACTACTCAAATCAAATAAGCTTCAAGCACTTCACAAGATCAAGCACACAAATGATGTAAGCTAACTTCATCAAAGTTTAAACACTGAAGACACAAAGAGAGACAAGTCAGCAATAATTTACTAGACAGTGATTTAACTATGTTACTTGTCTAAAAAGTTACTTCTAAGCAATTGACAGTGCACTTACACACTTTAAAAGTCTGCAAGCAACCTCAGTCCCAGTCCACATACAACTGATGCATTCTTCAAACACAATAGGACACGTACATAAGGGCATTTGTACCATAGCCACTATATTTTATTCCGATGCTGAATTTCACATGTACTTACATTATAAACATTTAGCTGTTTGGATGATCAGGCTAGTCCTTGAGATATTTTCCTTTCATAGGAAAAAGAAAAAATCCCTTTACTTCTTCCAGCCTTAAATATTCACCACCTGGTTCAACATGCAGCCTCCTTGAATCACACACACAACCTTCAAAGTCAATCCAATAAGCAGCCAGAAGACGTCTGGTGTGTGTGTGTGTGTGCGCGCGTGTGCAGCCTGGAGGAGGAGAAAGTGGTTGAGCTGCTGGTCGGATTAAAAGTAACCGGACTCTTCCTGAAAGCGTCCAGGAAGGAAGTGACAGCAGGCGAATGGGAAAAGGCGAGCAGCTCACAGCCTTTGTAACATCGCGGAGGGAATGGGGGAGGCGAGGAAGGGATTCGAACTACACGCCTGATGAGGTGTCCTTTTCTGCTTCGCTCTCTCTTTCCTCCCTTTTCTTCTCCTTCTCTGTCTCTCTATTTCTCTCTCTCTCTCTCTCTCTCTCTCTCCCACAATCCCAAACGAATGACTCTCTCCTCCCGAGCTGGAGAAATAATCAGTTTCACTCTTGCAAAAAGGGGGCGGGATCAGATCCCGAAAGCGTTTTAATAAAACAAACATAGAGCAGCAGCAGCGGCAGCAGCTCCCTTCCTTGCCCCTCTAGTCTAAACTAGATTGATAAATTACTCCACTACACTACTTTAATTATGTATATGGTATGCAGAATAAATCACTGAACATCAGCACCTCAATCAAGCACTTTTTAAATGATAATTGCATCTTGGGTGAATCAATCTTTCCATTCCTGACATTTTGCTAATTTTAGTTTTACGGTGGGGGTAATGGCATACGCCACACGCAAACCTAATGACAATCCTTTATTATACCGAGCGAAGACAACACGGCGAGCCGGTGCATATTTTCCCCCCTCCTGGAGAGGTGCAGTAACGTGAGGACGGCAGGACCGCTGCAAGGGCTGGCAGGAGCACATAGCCCGGTGCAGCTCCGCGGCGCGCTGCGCAGATGCTGCGCTCCGCGTCTGCGGCCGGTGAGCCCGGTCAGCGGCGGCGGGACCGCGCCAGCCCGCGGTGAGCTGCGCCTGGGGCGGAGGGGCTGGGAAACGTCACCCTTGGCGTGGCAGCACCTCTCCGCTCCCACAACCCCCCCGGGCGGGATTCGGGCGAGGAGGGCAGCAGACCCTCGGCCATCGCCCTTGTCCCCGCAGCGCGGGGGCCACTGACTCGGCATCCATATCCCTCCCCCCGGAGATTTCCTGCCCCAGCTCCTCGCACCTTTGCCGGGCTCCTTCTCCCGGAGCCCTCCGTCTGCTGAGCAGCTCGAACTTCCCAAACTCATCAGGCTTCGCAACCCACCGCGGGTGGTTTCCCCCCTCCTCCCGCCCCGGCGCCCAGTCTGGGATTCATCCCGATGGCAAAGTTTGGGGCAACACCTCCTTCCCTAAAAGGGAATGCTGGCCAGACCAAACCCCCCTCACCTCCTCGCCGGGGTCCCAGCCACGGCCGGAGACGGTCTCTTGTCAGGCTGACCCACAGAAACGCAGCTTTACCAGCACACAGTGGAAAAGGACAGGACTTTTTTTTTTTTTTTTTTTTTTTTTTTTAATAGGTTCATTTGCTTTTGAAACCGGACTGAAAGGACTGTACTGTATGTGAGTCTTGAGTCCGAATTAAGCACATCCAATAATATGTGAGTAAAACCGGACTTTGCAGACACTTGTTTTAATTTCTATGTAGACAGCCAACTTTTATGATCCTTCGAGGGCCACAGGGGAGTTTATAAAGGCACAGATCATTATTTTTATGACAAATTAAGGTAATGGAATTAGGAGCAGCACGCATGATGAAACTAAACGACTGAATTCCAACAACAGTGATAAATACACATTTGGTTTATTTTGATACAAACCCTTGGTCTCACAGTCTTTTCCCCTATAAACATCTTATTGGGCCACTGACCTACTTCTGAAGTTCTGCATTTGACAGTGAATAAATGCCTTTTCAATTCAGCTGTACCTCTGAAAACATGGATCCTCAAAGCACGGCCAGATGAAAACGAAGCTAAGGCAGCTCTTACAAGCACCCTGCAACTGCTCCCAACGCAGATCCCTTGAGAATACCCTGTAGTGACCGTGGGTCTCATCATGCCCTGCTCTCTCTCACCGAGAATAAGCTACAGAGTGGACAAGTGTCAATGGACAGACAGCCAGAACAACAACGACAGTAATAGTGATGTGCCTACAGCCACCAGGCAGCCAGACACGAGCCAAGCACATTGTACACGGTGGTGAGAGGCACATACGCCCGGCAGTGTCAGCAGCAGAGCCCAAATCATGTTGGGGAAGAAATACTTTCTCAGCCTCAGGTTTGGCATGAAGCACAGCAGGAAAGAAATATGCAACAGTTACATGGGTTGTACCCTTGCTATGCCTCTTCTGCAGACAATGTTGGTCTTCCAGCACGGCACCCAACTATCCAGTAATATTCATGTTTTCTTAGTGGCAAAAATAGAAAACTGTGTTAAGACTTCACACTTTTGCGCTTTAATTGAAAATTACTGTAATCTGCTTTATTTTGTGCAGGATATGTATGTTTTCAGGTTTCTAGCTAGTTGGTAACACAGCCCTTCAGCTGGCAAGACAGAACACGAGCCCTGTCATATCTTGAAAGCAATTATTAGAGTAGGCAAGTATTTCAGAAAATTAAAGTATACAGCAGCTTAGCACATCTACTACACCTCCACGTGAGCACTTGTGGTCTAATCTTTAAATAGTTGTGACCTTCACATACTGGAGCACCTTAAAGCCATGCCAAGTTTTTGTCATGAGTACAATACATCAAATCCATGTAAAGGACACCTCGATTTTTAAAGCAGAGTTCAGATGCTAGATGGACAAACAGATATAAAGGGAGGGGTCAGGCTGTCTCACTAATCTCAGGGTTAGATAAGGCATGGATTTGTGCAGTATCTTTTGAAGTGCTCAGGAGTTTTTTCTCTCTTTTGCTGCATTTGATTTTAAAATCTGGAATAATTTCAAACAGTGAAAAACCTTTGTTCTGGTATCTGTACTTGCACTGATTCTCCACAAATTCACCGTTTTCAAATTTCTGGCACAAGACTCAGACTCTTTTTTTGCTGTCCACAGGTCACGTGTAGGTCTGCTAACAAAATAATGTTTTTTTTCATCCACCACCTGAGGCATGCAATGTTTGAAACAACGAGGCATCAGTCAAAATGCAATAATTACAAAATCAGATCTCCAAAGTTTTATCAAAGAGTCAAGTGTGTATCCAAATATCTCTTCACCTTACAAGTGTGATTATCTCAAGGTAACATTTCCTTTGAAGATGATTATCAAAGTCCGTTTTTGTTCTTTTGTGGATGCAGAACACATCTTTCCCTCAGGAGAAATGCGATTGCCAGCTTAAATCTTTTACTGGTGTTTAAACTGAAAAGCAGTAAGGTTACTATGAAATGATCCACCTCCTTTGCGTCTTAACCCTGGGGTGGCTTGGTTTCTATTTTCTGTTTAAAGTTCTGCTCAACCCCACTCCACTCCACGCCTCGCTCTCTTCCACCACCTCCCTATCTTGTAAGAGCAATGCAGTATAACACTTCTTCCCATGTCTGGCTGCTTTTAAACTTGGCCCACGCTGGGTGCAGCGCTTGAAGTGATCTTCACAAAATTATTTTAAAGTGAGCTGGGGCGGTTGCCACAGCAACCCACCCTGAGAGAAATCGAGGTAGATTAATCTACCCCACAAGATTATTCAACAGTACTGTATTTGTTCTTCGTTCATTCAGAATATTCCCTCAATCCATATGCTTTTATAATGAACAAAAGATGTAAACTCAGATAATTTCAAAGATAGTAGGATATATATATATATTCCAGGAGCACAATTTAAATGCTTTGTAAATCACTGCAAAGAGCTGAAATGTATAGAATTCTCTGCAAAATCATTTAATCGCAAAAAAAAAATATAAAAAATTCAAGGTAGGCACAGCTGACATATAAACTTTAAATAAAATGGCATGCCATTACTAAAAAGGTGTTATACACATCAAGCTATGATTACTGAAAGCCTTTGTCACAGGTGTACCTGTAAGTACATAATACAGCAGAGCTTGCTCTCCAGGCTTTGCTTTTAACACTACATCTGAAAACAATAAATAGTACTTTGTAATATTAAATGCAATAAATATTAAACACTCACCACATACACCCTCTTTATTGTCAAAATCATCCGCCTCCAATGCTTTACTTAGTCTTTCCCATAGTAGTTACTTCACAGTTTACAATTCGTGTTCGGCACCTTAGATGTTTAAAAGCACAAAAGTAGTGTGTTATTAAAATGCAAACCTGTAGTACTTAAATATATTTAAAGATAGATTTATGAAACAATTTCTATAAAAAGAGTACAAGTCTTTACCGATGTGCACTTAGGCCTAAAAGGAATATCACTTGTAAGTAACTTTACGTTTCCAGAAGCTCTAATAAACTCCATCTGAATCCTACCTTAGGGATGCTACACTATCAATAAAATTACAAAACTATTGATCTTGGACTGTACTCATCCTCCAACTGGTGCTTAGGAAATTGTTTATGCTTTCACGTCTTTTGGAAAACACAGCCGTTTCATTGTTTAATAAATGCCCATTTAGAAGTTCGGGGCAATGCTGGAATCTTAGAGCTTGACATTAATTTCTTCAGTCTTTAAGGATAGCTGTATGCTCTGTCACCACCTCGGGACGCATCTTCTCGGGCCTCCCTCGAGGAAGGCAACACGGGCTAGCCTTGGGATAAGGTTTTTTAACCCAAACGCCCGGTTTGGTGCACCTGTGGCAAGCGGTTCCCCGCCGAGACCCGGCCGAACAACTCGGTCTGAAGGGGCGACCGCTCCGACCCCTCGCACCGTGGACACACTCTCCGTGACATCTCCCCGAGGCTGGGGTTCTGTTCGTTTATTTACGGATTTATTTGGTGGGGCGGGGTGTTCTCCCGCTCGCTGCGAGCGGCAGGACCAGGGCCGCCGCCGGCCGCCATCTCCTCAGGCAGCACGGCCCCCACCGCCGCGTCCCGCCCGCCCCGCCCCGCCCCCCGCGCGAACATCGCCTCAAGCCCCGGCGGCGGCGGCGGGACCCGGCCCGGCTACCCCGGCCCCGCTGCCCCGGCCACGGTGGGGAGCTAAGGAGCTGCCAAGTGTGTGCGGAGGGGGCCGGCGGGGCGGTGCCGGAGCTCCGGCGGTGCCGGGGTGCTGCCGTAGCCCCCTCCTCCTCCTCTCCGTTTCCGCGGGAAGGCGGGGGGGGGTGCAGGGGTGGGTGGAGTAAGGTCGGCCGGGCGCTGGCTAACGCGAGAGCGGGTGGTCTCCGGGAGAGGGGGCGGGGGGATAAGCGGCTGGAGGGGAGCAGCGCAACGCCCGGGAGGTGCGGGCTGTATAAAAGAGGATGGGTATAGCGATAGAGGTAGGAAGCCCCGGCCAAAGGTTGTCTCTGGGAAAGCGAGTGGCGGCCTGATGACCCCCCAGTACTGTCCCCACCGGCCCCCTCGGAAGTCGTTCACAGCCTTTGCAGTGTGTTTCCCACCTCTTTAACATCTGGAGTGAATGTGTGGGAGGCTGAAGTGCAGCCTGCGAAGTCCTGTGGTGCCCAGCTGGCCTCGGCCTAAAAATTGTGGTGGCCAAGGGCCACGCTGGGTGAGGGATGCTGCTGGCCAGGCAAGGGGTGCAGGGGTCTGCAGGGAGAGGTTGCGACGTGCAGACATGGAGCACAGAGCAGGCCCGAGGCTGGTAAAGCAGCACATGGGTGAAGACAGGCTGAGAGTGTCGGGGCTGTTTAGCCTGGAGAAGAGAAGGCTCCACGGAGACCTTACAGCACCTTCCAGTGCCTGAAGGGGCTACAGGAAAGCTGGGGAGGGACTTTGGACAAGGGCAGAGAGTGCTAGGTTGAGGGGGGATGGTTTCAAATTGAAAGAAGGGAGATTTAAATTAGACATTAGAAATAAATTGTTTAGTGTGAGGGGTGGTGAGAGACAGGCTCAGGTTGCCCAGGGAAGCTGTGGAAGCCCCATTCCTGGAAGTGTTCAAGGCCAACTTGGTTGAAACTTGGAGCAACCTGGTCTAGTGGGAGGTGTCCCTGTCTGTGGCAGAGGGTTGGAACTAGATGATCTTTAAGGTCCTTTCCAATGGAAATGTTCCATGATTCTGTCATGCTGGAAAGGGCACTGACAGGAGGCTGTTGGGAGCCCAGGCATGCAGTGGGGCCATGGAGGGAGTTGTGGTAGCAGCATTTGAAAAGATATCATAAATTGTGTTTCTGGTCTCAGCAGAGAGCTTGGAGGTGGACTAATCTGGGGCATTATCTGTTACTTTCTAGGCTTTTGGAAAGTTGTTTTTTTAATGCCTCCTTTTTTAAAAAGTGAGATTTTTTTCTTGCTCTCTTGCCAGTATTTTCAAGAGCCTTTGCAGGGAAGAGGCTGATTGTAGAGGGGAAAAGGCAGCCAAATGCACTAAGTCAACAATGAAAAGGAGGTTTGTTTTGCTAAATTGATCGAGTTCTAGTAATCTGAAGTGTTTTGTGGTTACAAAAGCCAGCTTCTGAAAATGTAGTTTGCAAGTTGATATTGTTCTTTAAATATCTCATAAACAGTTGTCCACAGATTATTTATTTATCCAAGATTTTTTTTTACTGTAATGTTTGTTTTGTTTCTTTTTAACTGTTTTAAAACTAGACATTGGCGGTAAGTTCTTCGTGGATGAATGTTTCCTTTCAAAGATTAGATATTACTAAAATTGTCCAAAAAGTGGTAAAATAGTATTTTTTTACTTTGTGAATGACAACACAAACTACTATTAGAATCAGATCTGGACCTAGCGATAACCACTCTTTTTGTTTGCCACACATGCTTTTTAGAAATAAACTAACACTTAAAGCCTGTCGCTTGTTTGAAAGTGAGGCTGAATTTGCATCTGAAGGAGTTAACAGCTATAGAAATGTTAAATCTTGTGCTGGGCGTGGAACAGGGATGGTGTGGAGCTCATATACAGCGTCGAAAGTCCTCTGAAGTCGGTTGACATCCAATGCATGCCAATAGGTTTCAAGTGATACCTTAAAATGGAAGCTTGGCTTGACGTCAGTGGCCACCCAGATCCTATTCCTGCCTCAGAATTAATCTTTGAATATGCTGTAACTCCAGTTCCATTACCAGCCACTGTCTCTCTGTAAGATATTCACGTCCTCATCATCTTATGACAACGTTCCACCAAATGTATATAGTATATATATACACACACATATGTATTTTAGGGGGACAGCACTTGTAGTCAATGATCTTACTGAAGTGTAACTAAAGGAAGAATTTAACCTCCTGACCTTTCCCCCGTTGAGATTTAGGGACTCCAAAAGTGTGAGTCTAGACTTGCATGGAAGAAATGTACCAAGAGTTTTGAAGTTCTTCAGTGCTAGTCAGAAATTGGCAAGCAAAAGTTTAGTCTCAGACAAACTCCAAAGCTCAGAAACTAGTTTAAGTTCTGCCCCCCCTCCCAATCTATTCAAAGTTAATTAGGTGAAATTTGAAGCTAAATGTTTTGGGTTTTTTTTCTGTGCAAAAATATAAGTATAGATCAAATATGAGCTTAGAGTGGAAATTTGGAATCAATTCCCCATCTTAATAGGGTTTAAGTACAGGAATGTATTTGAAGAATAATTTTGGAAATGTTGTCATTTTCATGAACTGCTGTTCATCAGTCTGATTATTCTGCATCTCAGAAACATTACGTTGGTTTATTTTTTTTTTTAAAGCGAGGCATTTGGTGGAATTGGACTTTATCATATGGTTTGATACAACTGTGATTAAAGTCTGTCTAGATTATTAAACAGCCTTCACCCAGAAAATAACAGTACCTTTACTATTCAGCTCGGCAGCTAACACAGAAGAGCACGCTGGAGGGAGACGTGCTGCACTTTGGTGACTCTCTGTTCTGAAGGGCCTGTGTCCAAACAGGGACTAAATCAAAGCAGCCCTGGGGCTGCTGGAATTTACAGGAGGGATCAGGTGGGTTTCTGCCAACTGCCAAGTACAGTGCTAGGAGTCCCTGTCTTTTATCTTTTATCTTCTAGTATCTTGCTCAAGGTCAAGCCTCGATGCAGAGGAAGATCCCTTTTTAATTTGTTGTTGATTTAAGCAGCTTTACAAGGTTTAAACTTCTTCATGGTTAGCTGGTCATTTCAAAAGAAGTTTTTGCTAGGACAGTTCCCCCTACTTCCCTCCAAGAGGAAAGGCTCCCAGAAACTGAGTTTCAGAAATAACCTTTTAAGTAAGTACCAACTTTCTCATTCTTGCTACCACATCTGTTTGTCCATGTGATTGCCCCCAGTTGAATAAAGAGAGTCTCCCTGTGATCCCCTTTCATTTTGGGAAAAGTGTGAGGGGAAAGGATTTTTTTAGGCAGTGCATTCTTTGTCATTTCCTGAAATGGAATTGCCTGACTAAGGTATTGTGGTATTTTCAGATATTTTGCCAAAAAATGCACAACCCAAAACAAAAAATGTGATTGCACCCCTTTGGTAATTGTGTGACACTCAAGCATTTGTCTATCTTGCACTGCATGATGATGTGATACAGAAGCAGACAGCCATAGATGGCCAGAAAAGGCTTAATTAGTATTCTGCAGCTGCTACAAATTAGATCAGCATCTGCATCTGTGTAGACAATGAAATTCATGGTAATTTTGAGGGCCAAGCAAAGTAGAGATTTGTTTTGCATAGACCTCTAGCCACAGTTCAAACAAAATTCAAATCAAACCTGTACTAAGGGTAGAAAAACACTTGTCAATTTCATGTCCTGTCACTGATGGCCACTGTGTTTCCCTGGCCTGGCTACAGTTACAGATTCCAACGTACCACATGAAAGGCTGCAGCTATGGTATTCCAAACTAGAAAAGGAAATGCTTTTATTGATTTATTTATTTGTTTTTTTGAGAAACCAAATTCTCAGGAGTTTTTCAGACTAGACTTTGAGGTGTGTTTTAGATAAGCACCCAGCTTTTTGGCTGGTTCTCTGACAATTTCAAATTGGATATCACTTTCTGGAACCAAAGTTGGAGTAAATGATATGCAAATTTTAGAGGTCAGCCATCCTGCCTCTTGTAACAGAGTATGTCATGTGATATTTGCAGAAAAAATTGAGTATATAATACAATAACAATAGATTAATATATGGAGTGCAGGGTTAAAGGTGTTGGCAAACTTTTTTATACAGATACACTTGCATGCAGATATCAAGAAGTAATAGGTTATTCTCTGGACATTTTGAGAAAGTGCACTATTTTTAAGTGCTTATGAACCCTTTAGTACTAAATTCTTGGTTTTGTTTTGCATTTGAACAGCTCCAAACACAAGTGTTGATCCATAAATGTGTTTTCTAAGTGCTGCAGTAATATTAGTATTTCTATTATCGAAACAATAATTAATATAAAACGTTTATTAGATGTTTTAGAGAGGCCTTTTGAAGGTTGACAGCTCTTGTTGATAAGTGAAGAAGAACTTGTAACCTCTGTGGCCATAAAATGTAATTGCACAATAGTTGGGTCAGCTTTTAGATGTGCTTATGCCACTTACGTTCATCTATATTAAACCTTCCATGAGCCTCCAGCTGTGATGTCATTGGTTATAACTCTTCCCATGGAAGCACTTTAAAAAGTTGATATTACTGAGGTTAAAAGGAAGCTAAGCCTCAGAGGTCATGTTTGGATATGTACTTTGGTTTAGATGTATTTCATCTGAAGTTACTGTTGCTGTTGTATGATGTAGTTTGAGCATCTTTGCATAGCTCCTGTGTGGTACGGGCGGATTTAAGTTCCCGTTTCTGGTCTGCTGCCTTCTGGAAGCCTGCACCTATTGGACCAGCAAGATCTGATTTCAGCAATGGCTTCTCATATAGCTACACTGACACAGTTAAAGGACACGAAATTTGATTACTGAATCACAGAACTTTTTGAAATGCAGGGTTATTATTTTTGTCAGGCAAGTAGGGACCATACAGAGACAGTTCTTTTTTTGTTAACCAATTACTCTCCAATGAAATATATGTTGAAATCTCTTGAACTGAGCCACCAACTTTGTCATTACCCTCTCAATTTTTAGACTCTCAGTAACACTTATTTAAGTTATGGTGGCACTAGCAGTTTGAGGGGCTGTGCTGTAAAGCCCCTTTTCTGTAATGTCTCCAGGTATGGCTTAGTTGTTCTCCTGGCTGAGATTCAGATAAAGAAATAAAAGCTGGAGAACAGGTACGTGTTTTGAAGGGAATGACGAGATTTTCTAGCTCTGAAGTGAGACCAAAGGGTCTTTTGGGGTGTAGATGTTCAGGTAGGGTGAAGATGGGGCAGAAGACACATGGGCAGAAATAATTTAGGAAGAACTGGCACTAATGGGGATAGACAGGTTAAGAATTTCTGGATTAAAGTGAAATTCAGTGAGGAGTTCCTGCATCCTTTTTGCAGATTAAACCTAGCAGTTTTGAAACTACTTAAAGAATAATTTCTCCCAGGAACAAGGGAACAAGTGGTTTTTTGCCTGAAGTGGGAGCCAGTTCCCTCGTATTCCTGAGGAAGAATATAAACCAAAATCTCATTTCAGTGAAGTTGTATGTGCCTAGGATCTAAAGTGCTATCAAAAGCATCGTGGTTGAGGATTGAATGGTTAATGAAGTCAGTCAGTGCAAGGACACATAATTAAATGGAGAGTTGTGTCTTTCCAAGGGTAGGAACTATCTCCTGATATACACATAGATTCTTTCACAACCTTTTATATTTTTCTCAATGTTAGTAGACTCTTCATTAATTTCTTTAATTATTGTACATGATCCTAATATTGTACATGATCCTAATTTGTTATTACTAAGCATTCTTCTATAATAGACTCAAACTCAGGAGATGGGTAGATACTGGGGAAAGGGCTATTTGCATATAGTTATATTGGATAAAGAGTATCCTGCAACCACGTAAGAAAGCAATGAAAAAAATAATTAATGCTGCAGATACCTATAGCAAAAGGTATAGGAACCAGTGATTTTGTATACTTCTGAATTAGTTTTGGTACACCAATAAAACAAAGTAGAGAGAGATGAAAATTACTGGGGAAGAGTTTTGTGTTTTTTTGGTTTTTTTTTTAAACAGAAAACAAAACCCCCACAAACCAAACCCCAAACAACCCTGATACAAAAAGGTTGGTTTTGCTAAATTAATCCTTAGCAGCTGGATATCGTACTATCCAGCTTTTAATTTTTTTGCCCTGACAGATGCTGTCATATTTCAGGGTACAGTGATTTGCCTACATTAACACTGGATTGATCTTTATGTGCTGTGGGCACAACTTTTAAGTGTATACATAGGACTAGCATTACTATATATATATGTATGAATAAAAAAGTTATTGCTGTTTTGATCATTCTGTGTAGTTATTTTATGTGTTTCCAGCAAACTAGTCTATCTTAACTTAAATCTAGATGTTTGTCCTTTGTAAGCTGTATTTATTGGACTAGATTTAGAATCCAGTGCCTTTAGAGCTATGCATAGAATGCACTGTTGCTTTTGTCATTATTGACAATTTTTTAGTGGTGCTTTCAGAGCTTGCCTCGTAACGCTAGTTGCTTTCAAAGGAACAAACCCCAATTTGACTGGGCAATTAATTGTTAGTACTTCTGTAGGAGAAGGCAAATCATTTAACAGCTTGTGTATCTGTGCATTGTGACAAGGGGTGTGCTGGCTGCCAGGCTTGTTCACGGTACCGTGTTTACAGTGAACTCTACAGGGCAACAGCATTTTTGAAATGGGAAAGCAGGGAGGAGCTGCGAGCAGTTGTGGGGAGTGGTATGGAAATAGCAGGGGTGTCTACGTGGGAATGGGCCCCAGTGGGGTGCAGGGGTGGGGTGCAGGGGTGGGGAGCAGCTGCAGAGCAGCCTGTCTGCCCCAGTCAGGGCTGAGGCCCCCGGGCAGGGCAGCAGATCCCCGTGTTGCCAGCAGAATGGCAAGGAGGAGAGTTCTCTGCTGCTTCCTCGTGGGCAGGTGGTCCTGTGATTCTCAGGGAGGTGGTCTCAGACCAATAACCAATGAATTTTTTGAACAAAAAAACCGAATTAATAAAGGTCCATGAAGGATATTATTTATGTTTTGTAGAATAAGATTTTGCTGAGTGTACCAATGGAAAAATAAATTTAAAGTGTATATATACATAGTTATGTACTTACACACACTATATAGACAGGTGTATATGTGTATACACAAGCACATAAAATTATAATAGAAATATATAAAATGGAAAATTTGCATGTTTAAAATTCTTCTTATGAAGAAGTAATTAAGACAATTCATCCCACTTTTGCCCCCTGATTTTTATCATGGAGTTAATCTTCTTACCTAACTTTTAAATGCAGCTTCATTACCTTCAGTGGGCAGTGTCCAGTTTTCACTGGCATAAATCAAAGGAGAAGGCAGAAGGATATGCTTTGAAAATACTGTGTGACACTGTATGAAAAGCCTTGAATTAACTTTTGAAGAATACAACACAGAGTCACTAAAGTGTGATTTTTGCCAGAGCTTTGTGGTTAAATCCCATTTTATATTTACACGCACTATGGAGCAACTAATATAGATGTCTTCCTGACGCTAAAGCTTGGGTTTATTGGAAAAGACAAACATGTGGTTGAAAGCTGAGCTAGACTGTAGCTTTTCAAAATAAGAGAGATAAAAAGATAGTTGTAGAATAAACTGCCCTAGCTTACGAAACAGACAACAGAGCTCTTAGTTAGTGAGGAATAGTTGGTACGGAAATAAATTGAGTGTACCAGGCAATTTAGAGCTCACTCTTTCTAGCTGAAATAGTAGTAAAGTTTTAGTGAATTAAATAAGGGTTTTTATTTCTTAATCTCTCAATATTTCATTGATAATAGAAAAGCTTAAGAATTTCACTGGCTGTCCTTAGGTCTGATAATAAGAATAAGAAACACAAAGACCAATAAAGGACACTCATTTAAGTTTAATTGTATACATTATCTCCTATGTAATCTCCAACTTTTGCAACATTAAACAATCTTTTTCTAGAAAAGTAAAACATCTTGTGCTGAAGTTTTATTTTACAAATCAGTCTTTTCCCAAAATGCAGTGAAATATAGGCTAACAATGGAATTTCATTAAATTATCCAGGAGTTTGTCACATTAATTACTGTTTCTGAGCATTTAAAATCAATATAATAAAATGCTGACAAACTTAAGAGTATGCAGAATTTAAAGCTTTAAACCAAAGGCTGTGTGTTTTTCTTGGTTTCAAAGGGTTGTTTAGGGGATTTGGTTTCTATACATTACAAACGTTACGCATGAAGCAGCAGTGTTTTACAAGCATTGCTTAGTTCAAAGACAGCTCTAGTTTTGGGGTTTTTGTTTTGTTTTACATTTCATTCTTCCCTGTCAACTCTACTTGTCCCACAAGAAGCAGCCGAGCTAAAAAAAAATAAAAAATACCACAAATCAAGGATTTTTAAAAGGGCCTCAGGTATTATTATTCGGCCTAATCTTAGGCTATCCATTGCTGATAAATCCTGTATTTTGAGATATTGGGAATATCCACTACAGAAATAGTCTAACTATATATTGACGTATGATTCCTTTCGTTCTCCAATTAGTGTCTTCCATGGTGAGCATGTGAATTGTGAATATGGGGTCTGTTTACTCAAAAAGATTCATATGGTCAAGTTTTCTGTCTGTATTTACTTGTTTAAATAAATGTTTTCAATTTAACACAACAATTTGTAATGAATACTGTGAAACAAAGTTAAGAGAATGAGTTCTTGAATTAGAAATCATAATAAAAATGCTTTTCTCCCCTCCAAAATATTTATTTTAACATGAGGTCACATTTTCCTACATGTTGACCTTAATTGAAGTCTTATTGTTCTAGAAAAATAAATCTTTTTTCCCTTCATCTAGTTTCCCAGTTCTTACACATATTAAAGAATACAATCACGAGCATAATTTGTGGTTTTAAAATAAGAAAAATTGGGCCAATTCATGATATCTTTATAAAGCATTGTGCCAAGCGGTGCTCTCATGTAGCCTCTGTTTTGTAATTCACCTTCTCACTTCAGTGAATGGTGACAGTTCTGTGTGATAATCCTTTGATTGCTGAGTTTTGTAAAATGTTCTCAGGATTTTTAATTTCACTGCCTTATTTATTACTAAATAATTTTATGTTGTTCAGAGGAGTTTCTGAGGCTCTGGGTTGTCTGCTGAAGCTCCAGATACCAGAAACAATCTACAGACAACACATCCTTTCTGTTTATTTGGAAATTAATAGGATAACTAATTTATTTTAAAGGAGGCAGATGGGGGGGGCACGGAGTACACCCCCAGTGCTGTCTGGCTTCTGGTGTTGCTGTATGTAATCTTCTGTGTTCTTTCGATTCAGATTCATAGAAACAGTTTGACTGTTTTAACTGACTATAAATATCCAGTCACTTTCAAGAAACTTTTCTTGGCAGCAGAAGCTAAAATCAAGCACCATATCAAATAAAATGCGAGGCATGCTACAAAGCTTATCTGCTTTCTCTTGAAGAAAGCTTTGTGAGCATAGCCACGAGCCTGGAGCTGAATCACCCAGTGCTGTGGCAAGCAGAACAACTCCAAAGGCTTAAAAATCGTATTTTAATCATTTTCTGTATTAAAACTCACCAGTGCCCTTCTTCTGCTTCTCCAGGAAGTTGTACCCGTCAGCACCTGCTGAGGGCTTCGTTGATCAAACTGGCAGGTAAAAAAATTCCTGTAGAATAAAGCCAGACCAGCTGGCTTTGAAGAGAAACCCCCCAGTTTGGGTTGTGTTTGCCTCACTCACGCTCTCCTCGGCAGCCCCGGGCTTTTTCTCCTTTGGTTGTTGACCTGTAGGCTGCGTGATGCGGGCGCACAAGTGTCTGGCAGGGCAAGGTGCACCTGCTTCTGTCACTCCCGAGTAAATTTAGCTGTAAAAGGTATCGCTGACAAGCAGACCTTTGTCAGCCCTGGCAAACGAGCACAGTGTTGCTGTCCCCCTGCAAAGTAACGCTGAGAGTTCAAATGGAAAATATCAAATCGCTCGTCTTATCCAGGAATCACTTCTTCGTGAGGAAGGAAGGCCAAATTGCTTGCACGTGGCAAAAAAAAACTTTCCTCCTTTACATAGATGATAAAATTACAGTATTCCAAGAATAATCTCTGAACGAGATGGGGTTTTGTTCTATCAATTGTGGCTGGAAGGAAACTTTTTAAAATGGAAATACAGCACACACATATTTCAATTCAGGTTATTAAACGGTGTTAAGTATTAAAGTTGATTGCCTTTACTCATTGTGCTTTTTTATTCAAAGAAATATTAGAAGACTAAACCTCTCAAATAGGAGGAATTAATCTCATTCCCAAAATTAGAAAGCATGCAGTGTTGAGAGACTGGGTGTCAAAATTACATGTTCATAGCACTTATGCACTGGGTATCTAGGAACCAACCACTTTTAAAATGGGAGCTAAAGTAAAGCGAGACTCTTCTGAGACAAGCAGTCAAAACTTGGTGTTCATGTCCTTATTGGATTAAGGTAAGGGTACTTATCATTTATATCTGCCCCTTGCTGCTTTTTTTTTTTTTTTTTTTTCTTCCTGGAAGTGGCTTGTGGTGACTGAAATAGATGTAATTTGCATCAGTATGTCTTCTTGCAGAGTCAAAAAAGAGTCACCCATATAGGTTGGCCAGGATTGGTAGTGGCATACCCAAATACTCCATTTTCTACTTGAAAACTATATGATAAACAACTTTAAGGAAAAAAAATCTCGAAAGTGTGTATTTTACTACAGTGTGCTGTTTGAAAGGAGCAAAATGTTCCTTCTAAAAAAGTGATAAGAAAAAGTGTGGGTCAGGAGGTCTTTGTAAAATAAACAAGATTCCTATTTACTTGCTTGTATAAACAGCCACTCACCAAGCTATATGTCTCTGCAGGGGCACCCTTTCAGATAAAAACATGGACCTGATTGGCATCATCCTGTATCCATGGAAACATTTTAAGTACCTCTCTCTCAATATGTACCTCTCTTATTCAGGGTTTTAAAGCTGATTACTGAATAAGTAAGTGTTTTTATTTAATAATTATACAGGAGGTGCTTTGTGGAAGCTTGGTTCTTGGGGTTTGTATCTATCATAATAAAGATCTTACATTTTCATCATATTTAGTAAAATCATGTGTTTCATTTCAAGCCTTCTCTCATTCTTACATTAAAAACAACATTCAAAAAGTCCTAAATGAATGAAAATTCTGAAATTTTTAATGATCCATTATTGCTTGAAAATAATTCTTATAGTTCATTAACTGTCAGACATAGGAACTTCTCTAATTGTGTTTAACTAGACTGTTTTCATGTCTTTCTGAAAAAGAAATAAGAAAAAATACTAAGAAGTGCGACTTTTATTTTGGAAACAGCAATACCCACTTATATCACTGTTTACTGAGTCACAGAAGTTAAAAGCTTCACAATTTCCAGTGTTATCAGTCTTGAGACTGAACCAAAAGACTGAAAATAAAGGAGATGCTTTAGTGTAGAAATGCAAAATAATTTTCCTGTTAACGTTTTTCTGCCCCACTACTCATTTATCAAAGCAAAGAACTAACAGAATTAAAGGATTTTCTGTCTCCATATTTCCAGAGGCATGAACTGCATTTATTTTCAAAACTATCATTTTAAAGAACCTTTGCAGATCAAATGTAGTTATTTCAAAGTTGCCTTGGCTCAAATTAAAAACTCTAGATGTCCACCTATGTATTATCAGGTGTAACTGATACATGCTTTTAATGTACTTAGTTTTACAAAGTACAAAAATGAGTGATTGCTATCTATTAGCTAACATTCTGTATGTATTTTTTTAAAATCCTATCCTAGTTTTGTTGATGGAAAACATTTTCTCCACCTGGGTCAGGCTGTAACACTAAAATGTCTTGCTAATTACAGCTGCGTCAGAAAAACACATTTCTGTAAAGAAAGATCCAGCAGTTCTCACAGAAATCCAACGGTTTAGAGTGTTAGTTTGCTAAGTTTATATATCTGCATATTATTTTCACTTACTGCAGTTACTGTTTTTATATTCCACCTTGTCTCGACAGCCCAGTCCCTGCTGAGTGCAGATGAGACAAATTAGCTCTCCATTGATTAGGCTGGAACAGCCTTTGTAGAAACTCCACAAAATTTTGCTGTATAATGAAAGTTGTTACCTTTTCACATGCTAGATTCTCCATGTCAGGCTTATACTTTTAATTATGTATATGCATTTACAAACGTGTAAAGGGTTCATTGTAGAAGTGTGGTGGTCTTGTGGGCCAGTTGAACCTGCTTGGTTTGGTGTGAGAGCTTCAGTGGGTCATCTGCCTGTGGGCTGGCCCCTTCCTCCTGCAGATTGCCACATGAGACCGAGGATTGTGATTGCTCTGAAGAACTTTTATTCTGAGCCAACTAAGCATATCAGAGAGGTGAAACTTTCAGCCTCGGGGGAAGGATGCAGCACACATGACAATTTTGTACATTTCCCTTCTATCATGTGCCTGTCCTTGCAACAAGGTCAAGGCTGCTGGGGTACTAACTGGGGAAGTAGAAAGACTAGTCCCAGCTCAGCCCTCTGTGTGTTCAGTCTGATGTGGACAAGGAAAGCTCTGACCTTGTTCACCGTCCAGAACAAATAACATTTCAGTTATGTACTTGAGCGTCACGACTGCTCAGGTGCACTGCAGAATGCAGCAAAGCCTGGGCTTGGCCCTGCTGCAGTGGCATTGGGGAAACAAGATTTGCCCTGTTGGCCCTGAGTAATGGGCAAAAATCTGATTCCTCCTAGCCACAGATCTTAGGGAAAGAAAGGGGTAAGGGAAAAAGGATACTGGTATCACTTGGGCACATAAATCTTCATCTAAGTAGTATGTTCTCAGCTTTATGGTTTTTAGCTTTTTAATCCAAGATGTCTTTTTTTTTTTTTTTTTCCCTTTTTTTCCCCTAGCATTTGTTAAAGAATCACTTCCAAAATGCTAGAAAGTCAGCTTGAGCATATTGCAGATAAAATCTGTCTCCCTTCTCCATCACGTAAAATAGAGATACAACATTTGGCCTATATTCAGTTTTTCAGGTGCTAAAAAGCTATGACAAAACTGCACAGATCGTATGATAATGGGCATATTATACAACTCTAGATCATCATATGCCCAACTTATTATTACTATTTCAGTATTTCACAGACCACTTTTATAGCACCATCAAGTTACATGTACTTCACAAACATAAAGGCTCATTGCATGCTTTTTGAATTTATAGATGAAATACAAATAAGTGGGGAGAAGACCAGGAAAACATTTAAGAATATGACAAAGGTGTAGGGAATATTGCTGTGAAAAGTGAGCTGAGTTGTTTGAAGGCTTTTAAAGATCATCAGCATACAAAAGTGTAGACAAAGAATTCTCCAAGGATCATCTCCTGTTATTTTGGAGCCATCAGAGTGAAAACGGGCTCTAAATTCTGACCCTTCTATGCTTGAAACACATCCAGATGAAAAGGAAAGAGAAAGAAACCTGGTGGACTAAAAAGCAGCTGCATTTGAGGAACTTGTACACAACAAAAATGGCTCAAATGTGGGCTTGAAAAGAAGTGGGAAAGCTGAAAACACAGAATCTGCTTCTGCTTGTAGGAGCAGGCAGTTGCCAGGAGGGAAATACACAGTTACAATAGCAATGTGGTAAGAGTGTGAAACACCCTGTTAATATAAGTACTCAGGTACATGCACACAGCACTAAAGATACGTATGTGAAGTTGCATGTGGCTTCCCTGTATCATTGTGCAGAGCCCAAAAGCAGCAAGAATGTAAACACGGATTTGGCAAGCAAGAGGGAGGGCAATGTTATGTAGATTTTCCTAATAGGGAAGAGGAGCTGAGATTTTGTTCCTGAGGAGAAAGTAAATTTCAAGTTATATAGACAGTGAGAAAAAGGTGAGTTCAGCCACCCCATTCTGAACAGTTTTGAGGGAAGGGTGGAGGGAAGGGTTAAGGCAAATAAGGTGAGATGTCTGTCCATTTAAGTGGCTGTTAGCAGTGGTGGGCAGCCACATTTCAAAGTAGAAGGACTTTATTTAGGAGGCAAGTTGCACAATAGAAGTTCAGAAATATGTAGTTCTGTAAGTTAAGAAAGAGAATGGAGTAAATATAGGATGAGACAGGAGATTGAGAAGGAGTCATCAGGAAGAGATGGTGTTTAAGTAGGGATAATTCTGTTTGTGGCAGTGGCTTTTTGTAGCCAGGGAGAGATGCATACAGTGTTGCAGGAAAAAAGGTAATCATGGAATAATACCAGGTTGGAAGGGACCTCAAGGATCATCTGGTATCCTTGGCAAAAGCATGTGTCTGAGAGTGAGGAAAACAGAAGAGTTTGGAGTGTGCTTCTCTACTTTTCAATTTTTTATGTCCTAAAATGAAAGCAACTTTTCAAAAAGGAAAGTTAAAACCACAGAAGGAGAAGGGTGGACAGGTGGAGAGAGAAGAATCTGACCTTGCAGGGCGTTACTGGTTCTGCTGAAAATACTGTGCCTCAGTGTGCTGTATACACACCTATGCAAGGACATCAAATGCCCCTACCTCTAGATTCTCTTTAAAATATTTAAAATAAACTCTGGGGAGAAGTTACAAATGTAAGCAGAGAAAGTAGTGTCTGACACATGCAAAAATACTGGGTAGCCCATGCGCCTGTGTAATATGCCAAGGGTACAGGCAGGAAGGGATGGGATGAGATGAGATGGTAGGGCCCAAACTTGGCATTTCATGCCAAGCAGCCTCTGTGCAGCTCAGGGCAGGCTGGGGCACTGCCTCTGTCACACCAGTTCATGTACAAGTGTTAAGATGGAAGGCTGATTCCATAAGAAGGCCTGTTCCAGGAATTACAGAGACCTAACTCACAAAAAACCTCTCATTAGATTTTGTTGCAGTTAAAAAAAAGTGAAAAGCAGTTCTGGGATACATGTGAATAGATCTATGCCATTGCACTTAAGGAGCAAAGGCAGTGTGAGCAGCTTCAGTCTGTGGGAGCTCAGGTACATATATGCCATTAATTTAGATGAGCTCCAGGATCCTGTCAACACAGGAAAGAGAGGAGAGCTTCCCCAGGAATGTTTACTGTGGAGCAGTTACACTGATTGTAAGTTACTTTAAAGTAATAAATTAATAGTGACCTTCTCTGCCAAATTGTGATTTATTACAGACTGATCTGCTGTTTTGTATAACTGTTTTACATATTAATTGCCAGTATAGTTGCCCAAGAATCGAAATACAAATATGATCAGGAGTGATTCATAGACAGTATCTACAAGCAAAACCAAAAACCCTCAAAATGTGACAAGCTTTTAGAACTAAAACATTTTAGTGCAAATCAGCAATATGGTGTATTGTCAAATTAATTATTTGAAAAGGAATATTTATAATAAACATTGGAAAGGATCAGTGGAATAAAGGGTTTCACTAAGCATTCCTAGTTTCATGTAAAAATTATTGAACTCCTGTTTCTGCAAACTATTTCTCATATTTTGCTATTGTCTCCCAAACTCCTACAAGCTCCAGTTTTATAAATATGTTCTGTTTAATAGATAAGAGATTTATTTTGCCTTTGTCCTGGTGTCTACAAAATATCCTTACTAATAAACTAGAAAATGGCCCTGCTTCTTAATTTAAGCCTTTCATATTATATGAAAAGTTGATTTGAAAGCTATTATTGTATGTGGATCTGGTACCACAGCCATACACAAGGTTGCCCAGCATTTCTCAGTGAGATTTTTTATGGTTTGTGAGTTACCAAATTTCAACCATTAAGCTTTAAAGTTATTTTTTTGGAGGTCTGTTCTTTATCCTGGGTTTTCTAGAGTGATTCAGAAGGTATTTGAAATGAACAGGAAGAGCAGTATTCTAGATTACTTATGTTAAGAAAACATGTAAAGCTGTTTTCACTAGGGATCTCTAACAGGGACGGTCTTAGGAAAGTACCTGATGCCTGGCCAAATAGCCAAGGAGAAATTAGCCAGGAAATTAACAGGTCATGTATGCTTGTCTGAGGTTTCAGTTGGGAATGTGCCACCGAAGAAGGGCAGGAAGTGGTTAAAAGCTGTTGGCATGCCTATCTGCATAGAGCCAACTTAGAGCTGCATGGCAACTCATACTGTTATTTGTGGCATTTTAAGCAATGAGCATTATATTATCCCAGAATATGAGGGCTTACTAAGGTGCACGCTAAACTGCATGTTTTGCCTTTTATAGGGACAGTTGTGTCAGCTGCTGTCCACTCCTTACCTGCTGGGTCCCAATTCCTAGAGAAAAAAGATGTATATCTGGGCTATTTTTTCTCTCTTTGCCTCTTTTTTTTTCTGTGCTCCGTGGAATGATACAGGTAAATAGCCACACCTTGACTTTCTCTCTTTGTGCCACCCTCCCAGCAATTAGTACAGCTGCAAGCATTGTCCAGCCTGTCAATGAGCAGAGAGAAAAAAATCTAGTAGAATTCATACATTATGAAGAACTGAGTTTTACAGTAGCCACTTGTATGTACAAAAATGTAATTCTAATCCTCTGTTGTTTTTTGGCATTAATGTACCATATTCATTGAGACTGAGACAAAACTGCTGCCTCTAAGAGCCACTGATTTGGACAATTATCCAAAATCAGATTATAATAATGGCAGTCTTAGGAATTTTGATTAACCTCTAAATAAATGTTACTTTGAAAAAACCCTGTCAAATGCATTAATGATAAGTTGTGAAGTAGTAGTAATTGCAGGCATGGCATTATAGATAACGTAGTTAATTGATACCACCCTCTCAAACATGTATAGCAGCACATCAGCTGCCATGAAGCTGGAGTGATTATAATAGTATTTACAACAGTTTAAATATATCAGATAAGACATGTAGAAAGGAAAGTTACGGTGCTTACTACGATCAACTCACTTGATCATTTAATGACTTTGCTTTGGGGAAATATTGCTTGTCATTTTCTGATGAGGTAAGTATGTCCTGAGCTACTCTAATTAGATTTTAAGGGAATATCATGTGGTCCAGGTTGAAGACTGTAATTAGTCCAAGTAGTTTATATAGGGTGAAGTAATCAGTCAGGTCCAGGGATCACCTGCAGAGCAGTCAGGAACAGCAGGAGATGGACCAGGGACAGGGCTGGAGGTGGAGCTACAGCATGATTCTTCAGTCCATTCCGGGAACAGGGCAAAGATGGGACTGATGACAAAGCTGCAATAAAGCAGAGGCCTATCCAGGAGGCAGCTACCCACAGCCAGTGTCCATCCAGAGACTCCTACACTTAAAACATAGCTCCATCTAATTAAGGTCCTGGTTGAGCTTAAATGAAGCTCCTGGGTCTGGGGGCATGACTGTAGGGGAGGCCCTGCAGGAGGTTTATCTGGTCCATTACAGCCTGTTATGGCAATTAGAGCCTTGACAGCTTCTTCCTTTTTCTTTCTGTTATCAATGCGTGCAGTCATAGGGTTTGCAAAATGCATCTGCCTGGGTCATCTTTCCTTGCTCCTTTTCCAAAGACGCAATGTGTTTTGGGTTGAGTTCAGGTTGAGATTACAGATGGAAGTGGACAACCTGTCCTTACGTTGCAGGTGTGTTCATAGAAATGTAGTACAGATCATATATGCAGACTAGCAAAGAATGCCCTGGCTTTGGTTTTCTAGGGGAGGAGTGGCACACATTTGATGAAGAGTCCTCAGTTCATCTTTCTTCAAGCATCATTGCAACCGTCGTCAAGTTAGGAGAAAACAAGGTGAGTGTTGATGATGCAGCTGCACAGGTCCATCCATTGAGACAGAAGGAGTTTTTTACAACAAGAGGAAGGTGTTGACAGAGTGGAAAGCTGGGAAGCATGGAGAGCACAGCCAGCACCAGACACTTCATCATCGCTCAGCAAGTGAGTCCAGGTGAAAGAAGAGGAAAAACTGGATATATATGTTTCTGACTTCAGCAACAGTGAAAGAAGGGTGCCACCCCCTAGGGCAGAGCATCAGAAGTGACTCTTCACACGGGAAACTTCTGTACCTGCAGCTGATCATCCTATATGTGGGGAGTGATGTAATTCCATTGTCCTAGAAATCCAAGTATTTCAGGACCTGATTAATATGTGTAGTGTGAGGCTTGGCTGGCAGGCTTATAGCCTAGAGAGACAAAAGTAGACAGCTATTCCTGAAGTGGACCTTCTGCTCCTGGTCATCCTACCCCTCAGCATGCTAGGTGGCACAAAGTCACAGCTTCTGTATCTCAGCCAGGCTAATCATTTGATAGGACTCCTAGGACAGAGCAGTGACGGGCAGCGGGGTGAGAGGAAAGCTATCAAGCACGAGTTAGATCTGCTGAAGTATGGCTTGGACACACTCACTTCTGTCACAAATAAATGAGGGAGGATAGAGTGATGCGTTTGACCCACTTGGTCCAGCAAATGCAAGCCTAGAGCTACCAAAGACGTGTAAGCATAGCTATGGGAGCTTCAGGGCTCCATTCTCTATCCCTGAGATCGCAGGTTATGAAATGTAGGGTATCCTTTTCTGGAAAGGAAGAACTTCAGCTTAGCTTCCTTCTGAAAAGATTCTGAGCAAAGGCAGTGGGTGTAGCTTCTTGAGCAAGGGAGCTGGAATGCTATTGGGAAAGTAAGATGAGACTAAAACAACAGGCTACAGAATATGCTCTGTAAGTGCTGTTCTTTGAGGAAGAATTTTCAAGTTAAATGCAATTATTTTGCTGGGTGATTCTGCTGACTAAAGCCAACTATTTTACAGTATAAACCCATGAGATCAATTTTTGGCCCTCTATTTAGGAGCAGTTCTTGTCCATTTTCAAATGAAAACTACTGGTCTTGAAAATTCAACCACTCTGGTAAAGGTAAAACACTTTTTAGCCCATAAATATAGTCAAAATAGTGCAAAATGAGCCCAAGTCCTGTATTTTCTCTAGGTTGCCCTGAACGAGGTTTTGCTAACTATGTATAAAAACAGTTCCCAATTTAAAACAATTTGTTTGTTTGTTTTTGAAGTAACATAATGGAGTTATTCAAGTAAGAGTTATCTTGCCTCTGGACCTTACACCCACTCATCCCCACCCCCAAACAGCAGACAAGTCAAATTCTCCCGTAAGGAAGCAGAGCTGTTGTATGAACACTAAGAACACTAATGTGTTCTTGCCACTTTTGTCAATTATATGAATTTGTTTTCCAGTATTAAAGCTAGCATGAAGGACTACTTCACAGTGAATAAAGTATTCAGTCTTAAATGCTAAGAACAATTTTTTAAGCTGAAGTTTTTTCTTTTGAGAGTTGTCCAAGGTTTCATTCCATGACTTCTTCCTAAAGCTACAGCTACATAAATCAGGCCAGTAGCATACCTGTTTACACAGCTGTGCCAGGGGAATGGTGCAGGAACTTCACCTTGCCAAGGGAAGGATTGCATCCTGGCAAGGATCAACTCCCTCTCTCATTCCTAACTTCTCTATCAAGGTCAATAAGTAATAATTTGTGTCCTGAGAAAAGAAAATGGCACAGTGCCCCTGATTAATCTGTGATTTTCGTAGCTGACTGAGAAAAATACACCTCAAAGGAAGGTGTGGGGCTTTTTTTGCTTTTCTTTTTTTTTAAAAGTACAAGGAGGCAGCCTCTCATCTCTTTGGGAATGCTTGAACATAAGATTACTAATAGGAAACATTATACACAATTCCATCTATATTTTCCCAGTCACTTTCCATGCACCAATCCTCAGCCAACACAACTGGCATCACTCCCACTGAACAGACACTAATTTACACCAGCTGAGGGCCTGGATCTTATGTTGCTTTTATATTCATATACTGTAGTCTGGGAAATGTCAATAAAGCAGGCAGGTTTTGAAATTAATATGATACATGAGAGCAACATAACTATTTTACTTAAGGACTTGAATCAGAACTGTTACTTGAGGCTAGCATACTATGATACTCTTTCTTTGTGACCGTGTCTTATGCTGCAGCTGACCTGACCTAAATTCTGCTGCAGTTTTCTGTTGCAAAAGATTGAAATTTCGGGCACTGCTGCAAATAAATTAAGAAAAACAAAAAATTGAAGTCTTTACCAAAATGATACGACAAATTCAGCATTGTATGGCATTTAATCTTATATTGCATCCTATTGATTTTATGCCAGACTTAATTTTTCATTTTTAAGCAAGCTGCAGGCTGCAATATTGGTACCAAGAGTTGTCAGCACAATAAACAGAAGGTTTGGGGAGTAGATATGGGGAAGTTGAAATTTATCAAATTTGGCAAGAATATGAAGGTGGTCTGGAAACTTGAGATTAGGATAATGAGCAGCTGTGAAATACTTAGCATCGCTGACCATTTAAATAATGGCTATCAAGTTTTCTGGTTTAATTAACAATTAAAATCCAGGAGCAGTTCGTGCCTATTAGAGCCCCTGTGTTAGGCTGCCTGCAAACATGCACATGTATGTCTGCATGACTTTATTTTCAGTTAACATCTGGAAGATTTTCTTTGCCACTAAAGGCAAAAAAACCCCCTATTTTAGTTTTTAAAATGACAGTCTGCATCCTGCAGTTGCGTCTGCAGCAGTGGGTGGGTTCTCTGGCAAATTTAATTGCCACAGGATCACACGAGGCCCTGACTTTTACCAAATGGTGTGTGATAAACAAACACAGAAACTTACTTTACTAAAGTATTATTTTCATTTAGTACTTAAATGCACTAGAAGTGGCCTTTTGAAAAGCGCAGGTCATGGAACAACAATTGCTATTGGAGTCTCTGGATTACTTCACTGTTTATTTAACTTGACAGCAGGCTTGCTACAGTTTCACAATTTAGATCATTTATTTTTATGGTCAAAATGGTTGTACAGTAGCAAAACGGTTTAACGCATCTCTGCAATGGGATAGTGTCTCATTCTGCAGCTGCTCTGGCTTGCTTCAGTTCAGGCTTCATGCAGAGTGGGTGCTTCAGGAAGCTGGCAAAGCTGCTAAATCAGCAAGGCTTTCCCTGTTGTGCCAGTGTACTGGACTCACGAGTAAACCTTGGGAAGCTCATTTCAGTATGATTTTCTGGTGTTTCAGGTAGCCCTGAGGGGAGAAAGAGATGTACTCTGTGACTTCTCTTGAATAAAAGAGCGCACAGATATGAAGGTAGAATTCAAAATCCTCCTGATGTGAAGAAAAGACAAAACTATTAATGTGCTTGGTGGTATTCTTCTTTGAGTTACACAGAAGCGCATCAGTGAATGTAAGAAGTTAGCTGGTAACATGGCACATTTCCCATTCATGGAGACTCAGGGCAGTCAGTAATAGACTTTACCTCCATTTTTGTAGCCTTCTTCACCCTAATGGTTATGATGGGCTCAGATATGTTCATCTTTTTGAGACAAGTAAGTAATAAGTAATAAATCAAACCAAAAACTAAGATCTCCATCTGCTTCCTTTAGTGCACTTTCGGTGGTGTGTTGGGAGAGCATGGGAAGAAGTACAGGAAGAAGGACAAAAGGAAGGTTATTTGTAGATGCCTTACTGGGAGGCATCTAATTTTCTCTCAGGAGCACAAGATTCCATGTCCTAGGGAAACAGTCAGACTCCCCTCAAGAGCTTTTGATCAGGAATCAAGAATGAGCAACAGTGGACATGTTGAACAGAGAATGACACATTTGTGGTGGCCCTTGCCTCTGCTAGCTTCTCTGAAGATCTTTTGATATCTCTAAGTATTCTTTCTCTCTCCAGTGGCAAGAGGACAAATGAGCTAAAGTAGCAGCAAATACACACTTAGCTCACCAGGGCTGTCTGCAGCCTCAGTGCACTGCATGTCCTGGTGGTGGAGAAAGTCCTTGTGCAGCTCACAAGAAGAAGGTGAGGTCTTGGTTCTATGGGTCTGGATACCAGGTGCCACAAGTAAATTTTCCCTTATTGTAAGTTCACTATTTGTTCAGGCTGTGCAAGCATGCAAAACACAAAGGTCTGATTTTTTTCAGCTAACACTGGATGTTTTTTTATCCTCTAAGAGCTCCATAAGATTGGCATTATCCTGTAGTAGTGTCACAGCCTGCAGTCATTTAATGCCTCTTCTTGTGGGGCCAGGATTCCACGCCCAAGTGCATTTAGTAGGTCAGTACAGTAATTTTAAATGTCTTTCTTTCAGTCTTTTGCCATCTTCAATTATACCTTTCCACCCTACTATTTGTGTAATTTTCTTCTGTCTGCAGTCTCTTTACTGTTGTTCTCTATTGCACAGCATGACAAATTACCCATCAAGCCGTATCTTTTCAGCCCAGAAATGCACAGTAACACAGAGTCATGGCATTATCACATGTTGTGCACTTTATTTCCTCACAGTTCATTCAAGTGTGTCACTTTATTTTCTGGCTTCCTTTTGTCATCTTGAAGATTAACCATTTTAGTCTTCCTAAACTTTAGGAACAATTAGAAATGCATTACAGTGTAGGCTCAGAGCAACACCTAAACAATTCTGTGTAGCTTAACGCTTCCCCTGCATGACAAAACCCTGTCCATGATTCTGAGTTTTGCAGAAACCATGGCTTTCATCCCTATTATACAGCTGAGTAACCTTGGCTGTGGGCAAGAGAATTATTTGTAGCCTCTGGCCACCAACCGAATTAACTGTGAGACACCATTCACTTTGACAGTGTGCACTAGATTCTCTTGGGGGTTATGAAACTCTCCAGGCCTAATGTGTACTGTGCCCATAATCCCTCCTCTCCCTCCTCTCATCTCCCCACCTCTTTAATTCAAGATAAATACCAGTAATTTTACAGCTTGTGCCGAGATATCTCCCAGGCATTGCAAGTATGTGTTAGAAAAATCAATTGAAACAGCTCAGAGCATCAGCAGGGTTACAGCTGATATGTACATGAAATGCATCTTCAGAAATTGTGATCAAGATGATACAGAGAAAGTTTGTTGATAAAGGTATCGTTTCAGAGTGCTTGTTAGCATTCTGTGGGGACAGTGCAGGAGCTCAGGGGCTGGCATCTCCCACAGCATTAACACAGAGTGTGAAGAGAACTGCAGGAGTGAATGCAAAGCTGTCCTCATAACATACCTGAGATGTGAGACAGCATCCCTGGGCAAACATGCCTAGTGCTTCTTCATGAGCTATTGTTTGGATCAATAGGAGGAATGGTTGATTAAAAGGGAGAAAAAACACTTCTGTAAGGCAAGTTAGAGGATTGAGGACTTCGGGTTATCAGAAATAGCACTAAGCCTGTGGGATGAAATTTGATTGGAGATAACTTCATATGCTCTCAGATTGTTATTAACGAAATGTTGGCTGTTTAATACTGTTAGATTTTAGGACTATTTAACCTATTTATACCTAGAAAAGTATGAGAGCAGGCTATAATACGCTGAAAGTGCTGTGTTTCCAAGGACTTTGCAGTTCTATGTTAGTCCAGTAGCTTGAAGAGTGGCAGATGCCAAGATACTGGTCTCGAAATGTGCTGGAAGGGCTGAGAACTGCCAATGGCTGGTATGGGCACAGGTTAGGCACTAATCCAAGTCTAAATGAATCTTATACTAAGTGAGGTTTCTGTCCCACCCTCTGCAGCATGTCATCATGTACTTTGTAGTATTTACATATTCTGTGCCTGTTCTGGCCTTTCATGTTGGGTTTTAAAAAATGCCAGGTATAAATTAGCACCCCATGTAATTTATTTATTATTATATTTTTCAAGTATATCTTTGCAGGTTCAATGGCAAGATTAATATTGAAAGAAAAATGCATGAAGAATTTAGGAAAAGTCTGACTTTTAGGTGAAAGACAAAATCTTTTTACTTCAGGTTTTGCAACTTTTAATGAAAGCTCAAAAAATTGGTTTAAATGGGAGTGGAAACTCTGTTGCAGTTAATTTTTCTTGTAATATTTTCTAATCCATTTGCTTTAGAATGTCAGGTAGGAGCTGGTAATAGAAAATCCAGCTCCAATACATTTCTCCATATATCCCCCTTATGGAAATTTATTACTGCAGCTGATAAAGAGAATTACACAAGTTTTGTCACACAAATCACATTATAAAAGATTCCAAAAAACTTGACAATGTTGACAGTTGTTTTCAGCAAATGGCTGCTTTACTGTAGCACTGTCAATGTTGATGTCCTTGTGCACATGTAAAAGAGCAATGTGATTAAGGCAAGCTTGTCCATGCTAGATATGAGCCAAGTTTTCAATCTCCTCATGGCACTGAAAGATTGCTCAGCTGTTGCAGATAAGGCAAGAATAGCTAGCAGATTTCTGCCATTAAAAAAAAAAAAAAAAATCCTCCTCTTTGAGCATGCGTCTATAGGAATTTGTAACATCTGCTACTGACCTAAAGTTCTAGATAGGAGCAGCTCATATTTGTAACTCAAATTGATATTACTTCGTTTAGATGATGCACTTCCAAAGAGATTACTAAGGTATCTTTGTAAGAAGAGGTTTGTCTAGACAGCAGTCTAAAGCATGATACACTTTTGTAAAGTGGTAGTGATTTATCACCATTCCTCTAGTACCTCTTATCACTGTCGTTTATGTCCATTTTACAGTGAATTTAATTTGGATAAAGAATCTATATTGTCTTCTGAGAATATTTCATATTTATATATGAAAACCAGTGCATGTTCCCTACCTAGAACATCAGTCATCTTTTCCATATTTTTTTTTTCTCACTATCAACTACATGAAAGAAGTGGAAAACTCAGTTATTTAGCCAAAACTTTGTCAAGGGAAATGGTCCGGGGTTAACACAGTCATATCTTCCATCCTATTGACCCTGAATTCTTAATGTAAGATGTCAAAGCCATGGGACTCAGCAGATTTGTTGTCATGTCTGGGTGTGGAAATAGTGGGTAGAAGCCAATTTCAATAACATAATCTTATAACAAACCCGTGAGGCTTTTCTCATATAAATTAGCATAGACTTTGTTAGTCTAAACATACTCAGATTTCCACTTTGTATCTACTAAAAACTCTCTTGAGAAGCCTGGGTTTCTGACAAGAGCCTGAGGGGGAGGTGGGTGCGGATTTTGGGTTGACTCAGGGTGACAAGCTGCGCGTTTCCCAAACATTCATCCTGGAATATTGCAGGGGGGGGTTAAGGCTTTTGCGAGATGATAAGGAAAAAATTGTCAACCAAAGCTACCTATCAGTGGCTTTCTCTGACAAGCTTGTACTGTGACGGAGTGAGGTATTAAAGGGTAGCATTTGGCAGTCTCCAATTATGAAACCATTTTTTCTCGCAACCCAGTGACACGTCCCCTGTCCTCCAACTGAATTCTGAAGCAAGCGTTCTTGACAAAAGTCTTCTTCACTAAAGAAGCCAAATTCAAGCCCAGGAAATGTTCTACTCTCTGCACTGAATGAGACTGGAGTTTGAAAGAACAAGAGATTCACGATAAGATGTTTGAAGAGCATGACATGATATTTGCAACCAATGGCAAAAGGAGACAATTTAATGTGCACTCCTTACCTTAGTTCTGATATTCCCGCATATTTTAAGACTTGGTGCTATAATGTAAACTTCTTTATAAAAAGTTATTATGGGAAATCATGGGCAGCCTTAGCTATGGGCAGCACCACCTGTGCCTCCTATAATTACCAGGTTTAAAATAAAAGTTATAGCAAGTGTAACAAACAGGGCTTTGCTCTCAACAGAAACCAATATTAGTTTTGCATTTTGCGTCATTAGGGTAAAATTAGGTGCTGCAATAAAAGCAATGTTGCAGGAAGATGGGTTCATTTTTTTTTGTCACCTTGTGAAATTCGAGGTGACAATAGACTTCTGTCTTCCCTCAGTCTCAGATAAATATTCATACCCCAATACTCTGGACTCAGGGAGTAGTAGTTAGGCTCATATTTTGTTCTCAGGCTCTCTGGCTGAAAACGTAAATCTCATAAATGAAGGGCTGTAATTATCAGCTAGTAAATCTTTCTATCAGTGGTTATTCTTTAAGGTCAATTAGAGCGAAGAACATTTCAATCTGGATGTATCATGAAGGAAAATCTTTCATGCAGAATTGATGAAATGGGAGTGCTTCTCCCTGTACCCGCCTGCTCTCTGTTTTTCTGTGTTCCTCCCCTACAGCTGCATGCATTAGCAGGCTGACTACACTTTGAAAACCTTAAGCCACATTCTTCAGAACAGTTGTTTGGTGTTGGTCGGATTTCTCTGCAGCCCTTTTTTCCATTTGGAGCCACCGAGGCTGACACATAGTTTCCAAGAACTTCAGCATGTCTTCTGTCTCCTGAATTGTCTCCTGAATCCCAAATATTTCTCAAGTGGCTAGCAAAAGAATATCCAGATAATCTTCAGCCTGGTGATACAGGCTTTGAGAGGAAAGCCAGATGGCTCTGAAAATGAATTGCAAAGTAATTATTTCGTTTTATGTTAGCTCGATGTCATGTGTACTTTCATTGTTGCAGTTAGAGCATTCATGTGATCTAGGGAGACAATGAAATCCCACTAATTCTAGCACTAATAACAGTTTTTTGTTGGTCCGACTGTAAATGATATTGCATGATGATTCATTTGAAAAAGCAATAATGCAGCTTGAAAAAATAAAATATGAGCAATAAACTAAAACAAAAGCGCTTGTTGCCTTTCCCAAAACACCACTTTTTCATTCCTGACCTAGATTTGCATTTCCCCACCCTTCTTGAAGCATCCTTTACATTATATACTAAAAATAAATTCATTCCAGGTTCAAACTTTAAGTCCAAAATTACTGCCTTTCAATTCCTTTATTATCCTTCCAGGCATCTAAAAAAATAGGTCAAAGCAACACTGCATAATTTGGAAAGTTAACAAACTGTTGTTTATGGAACAAAAATGTAAGTAGAGGTAATTACAATAACCTTTAAGCACATTGTTTCCCTTCAATTGTCAATTAAATGTTTTAAAGAATTGAAGTTTTACACAAAATTTTGTTTGCCTTCCTCTCTCAGAAAGATGAAGGGAAAAAAATAGCTTCAAGTGACATGATGTGAAGTCCACCTGGGTCACTGTCCTCTTTCCAGCAATATGAGTGAGCTTTGGCTCACAACATCGTTTTGTTCTCACTCAAAACATTGTGCCTAGATACCACTGGGAAGATGAGGACTGAAGATTGACACACAGCAGCTGTAGACACAAACGTGCATTATGATAAATAAGGCTCTGATCCTGTAAGCAGCCTTGTCCAGACACAGCTCCCCTCCAGATCTCTGATCTACCGCAGTCAGCCTACATTTTTTTTTTCCTCTTCAATTTCAGTTTTATTGTGGGCTTTAACCTTCTCAATACTCAAGGCCAAGCAGCTAGCAGACATAACATTGATAAGTGAGAAACAGTGTGCAAAGAAAAGAAGGAAATATTTATTTTTTGGCCATACCTGAAAAAAGTGAAAGACAAAACATTCAAGGATTTCTGTCCACAACTGGTAACTGAAAGACCGAAATTTCCCTTTGATTTTCTGCTTTCTGTACAATGGATAAGCTAGGTTTCCCAAGATTCAGCATAAATCTCCTAACATATTTTGGATGAACTCATACTCTGCAGTGCAGAACAAAGGAGAGAAGTCTGTAGAGCTGGCTGCTCAGGGCTTGCTTAGGTGTTCCACCTCTACAGTTCATTTCCACTGACAGAAGCCACAGGGACAGTGGAAAAGTAGCTGGGCCACTCCTGGCATTTTGACCTCAATGGGTAGGATTATTCTCACCGGATAAAATTTTGAGCCTAAGCTTGTCATTTCAATTCCTTTTACAGTGGGTGACAAGAGTCAGACATCTTGTCACAATTCCAGGTTAGAACGGATGAACCTTACCCTACTGGTGCCCACCACTCTCTGGCAAACCAACATAACTTGCTTCATATCTTGAAGCATACAACATGCTAGCAGGCAGGAACCAGATGAGAAGGAGTCAAGCACCAGCCAGGATTGCTTATGTCAATTCATAGAATGATAGAATGGTTTGGATGGGAAGGAACCTCTGAAGATCATCTAGTTCCAACCCTCCTGCCATGGAGGGGTGAAATATGCCATCATATTTCACTAGACTGGGCCACTCAAAGCCCCATCCAGCCTGACCTTGAACACTTCCAATGATGAGCAATCCATTAAGTGAGAAATCTCAGGTCATTCTCCCTTCTCAGCCTTCAGGAGCTGAGAAGCAATAGCTCCTGAAGTTTAGGAATAACTTGCCACTTCTGTGTGTGTCTGCCTGGATGTGCCATGTGGATGCTCTCCATGAACCCCCCTTTCCTATGCTCAGGTGCTTTTGGACTTCAGTAATTAAGCCTTAAGTAATAATAAAGCATTAAGTAATAATGCAGTTCTACAGCCAGTACACTTTGCCACTGGTGCTGCTCTTCTTTTAAAGCTTAATCGTAAGTGTAGAAAATAGAAGATGTATTTTAAAATACATTTCAATATTTTCTTCACAGACACAATGCACAAACACACACAGACATGGAACTAATGCAGGGTTAAAAGCAACCTACATTTCAGCAGTATGACTGTCTTTCCAATTACAGATGTGTAGGACAACCAACCTGTGCTCTTTTGTCAAATATGGACTGTCCATCAAATAGACTACATGATTAAATCAAGACATATTGGTAAATCTATTTCCAGAAAATATTGTTTCCACTCTGTGGTATCCACTCAAGAAAAATAAGGCCAGAATAAGTACATCTTATGGACTAGGACACCCTATACAAATATATATGAACAATACAGACTCAATAATGATTCTTAAAAAAATTACTGGGAAAGCTGGAGTTTTTTCAGACTTTGCAGTTGCTAATTGGATTGACCAGTGTGGAAAAGAGGAAGGCCTGATAACGTTCTTTTGCATACTGAAAAAAACTTTTGCATACATTCAAGGAATATTTAAAACACTGATAAACTAGATTTGGATTAAGTGTCAAAAATCAATGAATTATGTGACCACTAAATCAATGCCTTGCAGACATGTCAGATATTGATGTACTACTGTATGGATTTTGAGAGCCCTGGATTCCTCATCTTTCCCAAAGTGATGAGGGAAAATGCAGTAGGATTTCAGGGTAAAGGATCAGATTGTTTCATAGGGTGTAAGAAAATGGTCTTTGTGGAAAAAATAGCATGATTTTGTGTTTGTGTGCTGGTAGTGAAAATAACAAGGTAATTGCTAAAAATTTCCCTTATATTTTTAAGAGGAAGAAGGATGTGGGGTTCGTTTTCCCAAAATCTTTAGAAGCTTGAAAGTATCAAGTTTTAGGCAGAGTTTCAAGAACTGTGGCTAAGATAAAGGAAAAATGTATGAAATAGAAACCAAATATTAAAAAAAAATTAAGTTTTGCAGAGAAAACATGGCTTGTGTGTGTGTGTGTTGGTTATATTTGTTTTATCTGTCTTTATTTAGAATTGCATAATTAATTTGGTCTGTGGTGGTGCCTCAGAAATCTAATTGTACTTGAAATGGGAGCTTATTTGTAAGAGCTTTTTTGGAAGCTTTCTTCCTCAAGTATCTTCATTTGTGCATGCCCCTTTGCAGATTTATAAAGCGACTCCAGACCTATTACACAGCCCAGTACAATGGGTAGGCTTTGCTGGTGCCAGGCCCCCTAAATATCTTGACAGTACTCAGAAAAAGATGGTACCTCTTGGCTGGGACCAGAGAGACTGCCAGAGCTGAAGCTGGCTGTGCTTTAAATCTATAGCACATCTCCTGGGAGGTAATAAAAAATAAAAACACATCTGTGCTTTGGTCTGTGTCTGTGGGGCATGGGGTATTTCCAGCCCCACGGGGATGATGGGAGGAGGGTTTTGGGAGCAGAGCTGCAGAGCACAAGGTGCTGCCAAATTAATCCCCATGATGCTGGTGGTCATCAGAGCTGTGGCAACTCCAGGCTCCATATGAGGGCATCCAAACCCACCTGTTTAATGGTGGGGAGAGGGTGACGTATGGCTCTTCTGGGGAAAGAAGTGTGCATTTACCCTCCTTTTGCTGGCTGATGTGAAGGCAGGCAGGAGATGTAGCCACTTACTCCTGCCCATCTGCCCCTTTTTAAGGGCTGATCCCACCACAAGGGTGCTGTGACTCCCCTCCAACTGGGGGCTGGTGGTGAGAACAAGGCTGCTGTCTGCCCTCAAGCCCAGCCACCACCCCATCACCTCGGGCTGTTTTTCAAACCATCTATCCACTTATGCCCTACTACATCAGTTTTGTGAGGAAAAAACACTTCAGCCCCAGGGATGGTGCTAATAATGATGGTGTAGAGGATAATTTCAATTACACCGTCTTGACTCTGGTGCATGGTTTCAGGGAAGTACATCCAAGCCAGAACTGAGACGATTTTAGGACAAGAGACAAGTCATTTAACTGATTTCCAGCTGATGGAAGATTAAGGAAAATGCAGTACTGAGCTTCATTGAATCTATTGGCTCGTTGCTGCACCTGCTACTGGCCCCTTCTGTGGGCAACTGAGCTGGTAGAGGTCAATATCACAGAGCAAGTTTGCCCTTTGTGCAAAACTCTTTGGCTCTTTCCTGATCTATGTAAATCACTCTCTAGGAGCAAACACCAAAGTGCCCTACATATGCCTGAAGTAACAGCAACAATGCAGGATGTTTTTTATGAGTTAATAGGTGAATGAGTAGTAACTACTGGAAGGATTATGGTGGAATACTAAACTTAGATCATCTGCCTGCAACCTCAGAAAGGGGTATTTTATATATATATACACTTTTAAAGAGGCTTCAAACCCACTGTTGTATTCACTAATCTATAGCCTAATGCATTTTGTTAGTGAGAATGCAATTTTGCCTGTCTGTTAAATCTAAAAAGTATATCTTGTGCTGTGGCAGCTAGCACTAGATAGGGGAAAAAAAGTTGCTGTAGCAACAGCACAACTTGCATTTTTTAAATTTAAGATAATCAGCTGATTGATAGAAAACTGGGGTGGCATTGAAAATTTGAAAGTAGTTTGTTGAAGTCTTTTTTTTCTGAAAGGAGGAGGCACAGTTTGGAAAGCCAAGAACTAAACCCTAATGGCACAGTTCTTCAAACACAGGTCAGCAAAAGTAGTTCCAGTGGATCAGGAGCACTGCTTCCTTCAATTACATTACTGAAGAAGACAGGCATGTTCAGGACTGGCCCTTGGCATTTAGTTAGTTCTTGCAATCCCAAGTATGAAAAGCAGTTTAATGTGCCTTTTTGATTTTATTATGGCAATGAGATTGGACTGTCTCAATCTGGCACAAAAAGAGTGGCAAGATTCCTTGTTTCTCCTGATCTCTGCTCGTGTAAGAATAGAAATTTAAAATCAAGCCATGCACACTGTTGCCAATTGCTTTAAGGCCACCAAATTTACACCTTTAAATGAAAACCTTTAAAAGAGCCATTATAAGTATAGACAGCAGCCTTGTTATTTAATTACATCCCAGTGTAGCCTCTGCAACTCAAAAAGTTTACAGGCAGTTTAAGAACTGAGAAGTTAAATGTATTTTAAAATGTGTACACTGTGGTGCTTCTGAATAATTCTTTGCTGCTAGTCAGTGCCAGCTCAGAATTTCACACCCTTGAACAGATTGACTGGTTTGGCTTGTGTAATAGGTACCCTGCTATCCTGGACTACTTGGTGGGTGGGTGGAGATGGGTGCTTTTGGAAATGCCAATTGATAGCTAACCATAACAAGTCAGAGTTATGTGTGAGTTGAGAAGGTAGAAACATTTATCTGAAGTAAAATAGATATACCGAGATGCCTAGGAGAAACCATGGAACTAGAAAGGATGCTTTACAAATCAGCCAAGATCTGGTTTTGAGACCAGCAATCAAGTTTCTGGTGGGTCTTTTGGGGAGCTGCCATAGAGGTGCATGACCTGGTTGGCTAAATCTACAGGTAAACCAGGTCTGCAGTGATGCCATGTTAGGAGTCCACTTACCATAAGGGAATTGCTCTCCAAGACAGTATTGAACTGTCTGTCATCCCTTTGCTTTCTAAACAGCTAAAAAACAGTACATGGGAAATCTAGAAAAGGGGAATTTTAATTCAAAGACTCCATATAACAATGCCACACTCATTCCTATGGTATAAGCTATAGAGAAAAGACTACCATCTTTTCTCTCCAAAACGACATAAAACCAAAAAGCATTAATTTCTAATAAATTCTTACATTGGAAACACTGTTAGTGGTGCTCTCTGTTGCAAGCAACATCTTTTTCTTGGAATCACTACAATATTTAGCACTTGAAAGATTTAAAGACAAGCTTCACTGTTAGCTTAATGAGCTGCCTTGTGTCAAAGTCACCTTAGCCCAACAGGTCTGGTCAGAAATGTCTGCAATCCTCCCAGGTCCCAGGGAGACAGGCTGCTTGAGATCCTATAGGGCACTGCTGGCAGCACACAGCACATTCCTGGGTTTACAGGCCCTACATGATATTTCAGGCAGCTCTTGTTTCTGTGGCTATGACCTGTTGCTGAGAGTTAAGCCACTGTGTAAACATGAAGAACTTCAAAATCACAGTGTGCTGCTTTCCAGAGCAAGTGGTCATTTGTTCCAGTTTCCCATGACCACATTACTGCTTGGGTTTGCTGTTCAGAAAAATACATCAATTTGGAGCATTAATGCTAGACAGGGAAGAGGGGTTGGAAATACAGGCTGCATTAGTACATATTATTAAATGTGCCAAGAGGATAATGTTACCTTATCCCTGGTTTCAGCACTTTAAAATGCTCTCCTTATTAAAATAAAAAAAAATTTCAAACATTCAAACTTGTGTAGCCAAAATCCAACTTAGGAAATACATTATTTAGCTATTAGCAAGATGATACGACTTTTAAACTCCATTTGTGATACCAATTTCTCCACTGATGCCATTCAAAATAATTTATTTTTCATTGCATTTATAACTCTATCCAAAAACAGAAAGGAAAAGCAGTATCAGAGAGTGGTGTACATTATGCTGGATTTTACTGCAGCTTGGCATTGTGAATCAATCTTTGGAATACTTGAAAAGTACATAAGGAAAAACTCAGCTTCTAATTTGCTGAAGAAAATATTCTGACATGGTGATAAGTGAGGTAACTGAAAAATCATGGCTTAAAAAACATTCTGAGTGATTGCTGTTTCAGCTGCCCCAATCCACAAGCTGATATTAAAACAGACTGGTAGTGAATAGCACTCACAGCCTTTCTCTAGCTGAGAATATTAACTCTCACTCGGTGGCTGTTACACAGAATTAATGTGGACATTTCCAGCAGAATCAGAGATTTGCATTTAGGAGTGTACACCAATAAAAGAGAGACTGATTTGACATCTTTAATTCACATGTAAATACAAGGCAACTACTCTGAAGTTAGAGAGCTTGCTTCAGATTTATGTCACTGTTGCTAAATATAGAATGTGATGGTCTATTTTTAGGTAACCCAGAGATGTTATACGTTGAAAACTTCCAACACGCTGGTGTCTTCAAGAAAAAGCTCAAGCACATTTGAAAATGTATTATTAATTTTAAAAGAGTTTGGAAACCTTCTTTACATGCAAAAATGCCACAGCCTTCAGGAGTCTGTCTGCTGTCGTCTCTAATTGCTGATGGATGAAGGTCCTTTCTCTTTGCAGAACCTTTAAGACAAGCCCTGTTTATGCCACAGAAATTACTTTTTCAGGCAACACTTGCAGAGCACCTAAATATTTAATACAGCTCATTTTTTAACTGATTAGAGATGAGTTGGTTTTGCTGATTCTCTTTTGTCCCAGCTGCCTCAACAGACAGCAAAGCCATTCCTCATCCAGATCTAGGAAAACTAGAAGTGTTAACAACAAAGCTGATGGAAATCTTTTTCCCTTTCAATAGTCTGTCTTGTACAGCAAGAAGAAAGAACCAAGTGATCCTGGGGGAAGGGAACACCCCTATTCACAGGGGATCCCACCAGCATGAATCCATCTGAGTGTACCCAGACAGAGCCAGTGGTCAGGGCAGCCAAACTTCCCAGGCCTAGCAATTAAGTATAAAAAGCCTGTCTTTATCTAAACAGACCATCTGTATTTTGGAAATTTCCACCACACTTCCTTCTGTAGCCCTACTTTTCTTAAAGTGCACAGCAGCACGCTCAGCAATGGGGTAGCAGCAGTTGTAAAGTCATTCATGCTGAAGAACTAGGGCAATCTATTAAGTCAACATGAGTGATCTATGTCACTATCAATTTGTTTGCTCTTTTTAACAGCGGGTTATTTGGTTTTTTAACTTCCCCCCCAACCCGAATTGTCCAAATTTTCCATTGTCTGTTGGAGATCAGCGGTTGCCAGTGAAAGTTTGATATGGATGACAGTGGCCGTGGGTGGCACAGCCAGCATTTCATGTTACCCTGCCTGGTGTTACTTGTAACCTGAGAAGACTTGAGCTTTTAAAACGTTGGTGCCTTTCGTTGGGGCTTTGGTCAGACATTCCAGGAATAGCGGGGAAGCGCCAGTGCTGCTTCTGGAAGTGGTGTGGGCAGTGGGGGAGAGAAGGAAAAAGGGGGGAAAAAATAAATTAAAAAATAAAATAAAGGGTGACCAGAACCCAGCGAAATGTTATTAAATTGGCAGCATCATAATCCCTAGTTTTTCAGAAATCATGAACCAGATCCTCAAAAGTGAGGTTGGCTTGAGCATAAAACAAACAAACAACCAAACAAACAACAATGACCAAAGAAAAAAGACAGTGAAGCTCTACCATGTGCAAGTCAAAGCCAGAAATGTCAGTGTTTCATTACATCCATTCAGCATTTTTTTCATTTGTCTTCTGGTTTTTCACTTGCTAGAACTCTTGCTTTTTTCAATAGTTATAAGAGACTGAGGCTTAAAATTACTGGCTCTAATTGCCTGAGAAAGAGTGAGGATTTTATGAAAACCACCAAATGTCTTGTGACTGGTGATAAAATTGCAAGTGCTGGCAGTACTGCTTAGGATAGGCTTATTATTGTATTAACTCAGTTAAAATAATTCAATAAATTGAGTATTTTGTTTTCTTTGATTAATGTTGAATATGATTGGAAGGAAAGACTTTTATCCTCAATGTGGATCTCAGCCAAAGTTGTGATTAGCAACTTCTTGTATCATTCAAGCAATGAAGAGAGGGAAGTACTGAGTGTGAAAATATATCCTACCTTCTACATATTTAATGAAGCAGGCAGAAAAAAAATAATTGTATTACCTACAGCAGAATAGAATTAAATTGCTCTGTGTGTGGTATCTCTGATGTGGTATCTATTTAAAAAAATGTAATTCTGAGATATTTTATGCAGATGCTTGTCTTTGTATCTGAAAGTAATTCCATTGAAACCATCTAAACTTTAATATGTTGAGGGACATCTTGCAAAAACTGAGTTTTGAGATCTGAAAGCAGGCCATCAAGCACACCAGGCAAGGGAGGCTTCACAACGCACATGCCTAGTCTGGGGTAAAAGGTTCTTTACAAGATATAAGCTTAAAATGTAGGATTTTAAACCAGTATTTTCAGACACATATTTTTTGTACTTCTTACATCTCGAAAAAGGAAGTAAACCAGGAGGAAAAGAAACAAAGTCAAATGTATAGTTTTTGGAAAATGTGTGTTCAGTTAAAGCTCGTTCTGACAGCTGATATCCCAACTTCATGTTCTTCAGGTTTCCCTGCTGAAACAGGTTTCCCTCCTTACAATCCATATCTAGCTAAGATGTGACCTAGCAAATATGCAGGAAAAATAAAAATTAAAATGTTCCTGTTATTAACATGGTGATGAGCACTGTAAGAGCCCTTCATACTTGCACATCTGAATCACTTACACAGGGAAATTAATCAATAGGTGTAAGAAGACAGGTTGTTCTCCTCCTGCAGCAGACAAGAGGAGGTGAGATGGCCTATGAGGGGTTTTGCTTGCAGCCTGCCCTGATGATGTATAGTGTGTTTGTGACCACATCATTATGCAAAAAAAAAGCCAGAAAAAGCAGGTAAAAGACAATTCTGGTCTGATTGCACCAGTCTGTTTATTCTTAGCTTGCTGCCGTGGCTTAGTTAATCCTCCAGGGTAGTTCCTGTATGCCCTACTGAACTGGACCCTACTGGCAGGCCAGGTCATCTACATCCATCTTCTCTATTGCCTGCTCACTGTATCTCTCCACCCTCCGAGATACTCATTACCCAAAAATCAAACCTTCCTAGTACAGCTAAGAAAGAGGCAAAGACAAACACAAAACACACAATCAAACACACACTCCGCACTGCATTGTATTAGGAAGGACAAACATGTTGATCTGAATATTGTCTTAAAGTCTGAAGAGGAGAAAAGTTGGTCACCTTTAGCTAGTCTCTTTGCCCATGTGGCAGTCATACTTCTGGCAGTTTTGGGGACCTGTGCTGAGCAACCCATCTCATCAGTCCTGATGTCGTTGTGGTTTTGCCTTCCCTCTTGCACTGATGACCCTTGTTGTGTTGAACCTGAATCTCCCAGCACAGCTTGTTTCTGGAGGAAACACTGGCAGAAGAAATAGCTATTAAGGAGAAAGAGATGTGAAACAGCAAATAGAGAAAGTAGCTGAAATAGTATATAGAGAAATTTATTTTTGTTTGCTTGGATGTACCCCAAAACTAGTGTTCTAGGGAGATCTCTCCTGGGCAATACACTCGACTCATGGGTGGGAAGAAGGGAGAACCAAGAGACTGCAGTTTTGGCAGCTCTGGACCAGGGGCCAAACATCTCCTGGGGCCAAATGCTCCTGATATCTCCTGGAGGTGGGATGCATGGGCTGCATCCCTCCACCTCAGTCCTGGCACTGTGTCTAGGGCAACAATTGGGCTGTCTGGTTCAGACCCAAATACTGGAACTGAAAAAAAGCTTGTTGAGCTGCCAGAGCAGTGAAAAGCACCAAGCACCAAATGTATCAAAGGAATCAGAAGAAAATTCAGGCTTCCAATATGTACTGTACTAATTCTAATAATTTTGCAGCATGTTATTTGCACAGTGTTGCCCTAAAGAAATATAGCAGTTCTCACTTTTTTTACTGTCAGGTCTCCTAAGCCCTGCTAGTTTCCTAGACCCATATCACAACTGCAGCTAGCTACTGTGAAAAACAACACCTTCTTTTCCTCTTTTCCAGTGGTTTGGGACATGACAAAAAAACCCAACAACAAACAAAACAAAAACCCCAACAAAAAACATACTGCTAGTAACTGTGACCTACAACTGGAGCTGGTGCCAGAAGCTGAAACCATAATTTCTTTAAATTATGAAATGCTTCACATAGCCTAATACCACAGCAGTGGTCCTACTGGGTCTTTTCTGAACAAGTTTAAAAAAAAAATAACCAGAGGGAAAATGAAGGGAAGAAAACCAATGCTTTAAGCATCAAATTACTAAATAATAGAAAAAGTATTTTCTAACTTAGACATTTAAGAAAGGTTCATGAAAGAGTTGAATAGTAAGCCAAACATTTGTTTGGCTTTGCTGCAGCTGGCTGCAGGAATGTAAACTTTTTTTTTCAATGACTTCAGCTCCTAATTTAAAAGCTAGGATTTTTAGCAGTGAGCAAGAGACTATATTTGGCCAAAAAATTCTGCTGGCTTTACTTAGTTACCCAGCACATTCAAAACAATACTCCTTTATCAAAAAACAATAGTCTGTTTTATTCACAGCACATGTAGAAGTTGGACCATCCACCAAATTCCACTTTCTTCTCTTGCAATATGTCTGTTGCTGGCTAATGATCTGTGACAGTGCCTGTGCTTCATTTTCAGCAAATTAAATTTATGCCTCACAGGAATTGTGGTCTGGTCGTGGCACTGCTCCTAGGTATGGGTGGGGTTTGTTTCTTCAACCAGCTCTTGGTTAGCCACATGGGTACGTGCTGTCGCACCACACAACAAAATCTTCTCTATAATAACTGGTTTAAGTAGCCATCTACCCCACAAAAGTGGATCCCATTTAATTTACTTTGTGTGTACAGCGCTCCCTTTCAAACGGTATTGTTGGCACAGATGGGTATTTATACAACTTTAATTTTAAACTATTTATTTAGAGTTGGGACTTCAGTAACACTCGCTGTCAGATTTATAGTGCATTTTTAAAACCCAGGTTCTAAAAATGTAATATTTCAAAGAGGAGGAAGCAGACAATGAACTTATACACTTGGGAGTCTATTCTCTCTCTGGATGTCATGGGAGCTGTGCACGTTGCTGACGAAGGACTTGGCCCCGTGGAGCAAAGTGTTTGCATCTGTGTTTATACAATTGCACTTGATCAAAACCCATCAAGATCAGGTCCAGTCTTTAGACTTAATGTAAACCCAACAGGCTGCTGAGGGAAGGTAGACTTTGAACCTTGGATGACTATGCTCCCATGGCAGAGGCAAATCTGCTGGGATACTCCCTTGCCCATGGGTAGGCTCAGATCTGGTGTTGACCTTAGTGGGAAATGAATGAGGTGCACAAAAAAAAATAAGGAGAAAATGGCTCTTACTCAGCCACTGAAAACAGGGTTATTGAGGCAAATGGCTTTCAAACAATCTTCTTTCTTCAAAACCAGCAGAACAAAACCATCTTCCACTTTCCAGTAAGAGCTTTCAGGCTCATTGTAGAGCAGGAGAAAACATTATTTCACCAATAAATAGAAGTAACTTCATAAAAATGGCTGTTATGAGCTGAGTGTTTGCTTTCAGTGTCCCAGTTCTCCATGGCTAGCAGAAGAATGAATGACAACATGTATGAGGCATGCAGAATACCTTATACCAACAGGAAAAAAATGTTACATTTAATGAAGGGCAAACTTGGCCTAAAAAGTTGGTTCCTCTCTTTTTTTTTTTTTTTTAATAAACCTGTGTAATTTGTCTTGTCTTTCCGCCCTACAAAAGCACTATCTCAAAGCTTAAGTTTAGAAAGTCATGGATGTTTACATCTCTGCCCTCCCTGCAATCATTAAACAATGTGGAAAAATAATGAAGGAAAAATTCTTCTTAAGAATTTTATTTTCAGAGTTCTTGCAAGTTTCAGTAACAACCATAAAATCACTTGGCAAACTTGTACCCCTTCCTTTCTCCTGAGGTTCCAAAATTAAAACTTCAAATTTTACAACATCCCTGTGAAATAACAGGGAGACAGGTGAAATGATACAACCACTCTTTACTCAGGAATTCAGTGAGGAAATCAACAGTAGATTTCCGTGCTCTTGACTCTCCATTCCATGGTCTAACTTCCAGTGCTCTAGCCTTTCAAGAGCTTGTACTCTTAATGATATTTACTACAGGCAGTTCTGCATCCGTTGGATTATTTGGAGTGTGAGAACAGTTAAAAACCTGAGCAAAAGTTGGAAGGAGCCATGTCAACCTCTTCTGTGGTACTAAATCACAGAATGGTTTAGGTTGGGAAGGACCTTAAAGATCATTTAGTTCTAACCCCCCTGCATGGGCAGGGACACCTCCCACTAGACCAGGTTGCTCCAAGCCCCATCCAACCTGTCCTTCAACACTTCCAGGGATGGGGCAGCCACAGCTTCCCTGGGCAACCTTGACCAGAGTCTCACCACCCGCCCAGGGAAGAAGTTCCTCCTCATCTCCAATCTAAATCTCTCCTCTTCCAGTGTGACTAAATGCAAAATAAAAATTTAAATAAAATAATAAGAAATTATAGACAATAAATATGTTCATGTAAACATATATATGTGTATGTGTTTGTATTAAAGAGTTTTAGCCTTGAAAGCTCACAATAACACACACTGTATAGCTCCATTATATTCTCCACATTCAAATAACTATCCTTGGTGCTTTCTTTTCATGTAAAGCAATAGAAACTGGACACAAAAAATTATAACTAGTCAAGAAGGGCCTGTTATTTTGGACTAGTGATTAGAAATGGGGAGCGAGCTTGGAAAGTGCAGTATGATTTTTATAGCACAGGCTATAGCATGGAGTGGTGACACAGGCAGGGCTGGTGTTTGTGAGCCATGCAGAACTCTCTGTAACACAAGAACACTGTTTTGTCCAGGCTGAGAGGGCTGAAGCAGGGGCCCTTGTCACCTGCCTGGCTCCATGGCTGGCTTCACACACATGTCTGGATGCAGTCGTGGCTTACTGCCCTTGCACACCCCAACAGCACTTTCTTGGGAAGCAGTGGGGAAAACAGGTGAATGTTTTTGATGCAGAATATAATTACCTAATTACAAACGGCAGCACATTTCTCTTATTGAAAAGTCAGTGAAGGGAAAGCTTCACGAAATAATTCATAGTTAATAATATGATTAAAATACTGGTGGTGGTAATCTACTGAATTGATAACTGAGCTATATACAACTTTTTATTACTTGTTTTCTAGGTCTCTGCAGAGGAGGAAAGTGGTATTATCCTAACCACATAATCAGATGCCTTTCAGGAGTTGTTTGTGGGACATTCCTGTCTCAGAACTAGCACTTACCTCACTTGAATGTTACAAAGCCATGCAGTTAATTTCTGTTTCCACATGACTTTGAGCATACGAAGTCTTTGCAGAAGTGTAAAACCTTATTGCTATTAGTTCATCATCATTTGAGATGAGCCCTCCTCTTTCTGTGAAACAACTGACAGTAAAATTCCTGCCAGACATATTGCAAAGATGCCAGGGTGCAAGAATTCAAAGATGATAGAAAGATGCAAAGATACAAAAATGCGAATAATGTCATTTGGATGGTAGCATTTTATTTTATTTTATTTTATTTTATTTTATTTTATTTTATTTTATTTTATTTTATTTTATTTTATTTTATTTTATTTTATTTTATTTTATTTTATTTATTTATTTTTTTTTTCAGATTATGTTTTTCTGTCTAGTTATTAAAAGTAGCTGCATTCCTATCTGTTTCCTGGTGCTGCATTGAGGCCATGCCTCTGATGCTGTCTGAGACATTTATGAAACATCCACAGGATGGAATCCGACTTCCAGAGCTGTGAGTGGAGTTTGAAGTGGTTGCAGACAAGTGCAGGTGATCACCACTGAAAAAGTGTCATTGTCAAGCATTTTACCTTATTTTTAAGAGGTACAAGAAAGCCATTACAGCAATGAATCCTGCAGCCCTTACGGCCATGAGGAGGGGAGGGCACCACCAAGCAGGTTTGCAGGAAATTAATTATGCTCTAGCAGCAATTTGTTATAAGCAGTGTGGAGAGGGGTGCTTTTTTCCTTTTTTCTCTCTCTCTTTTTTTTTTTTTTTTTAATAGGAATGATTTGAACGAAGGTGTTAGTGTAAACTGATTTGTAATAACAGCATGGAGATTTCTGCAAATGTTGTGCGTGCTCTGGTGTTGTTTTCAGTTATTTTGCACTCACTCTTCTTCAGGTGGTATAAACTGCGTATGTGAAATACAGTTGTGCCTGCAATAACCCCATATTCCTCATTACTATTTCAGTGGTGACTAGAGAGGGCTTTAAGCTGGGCTGTCCTACAGAAATGGGCCAGTGTTGGCTCTGGCTCAAAAATAATAGGAAGCTGAATTTGCCGTTTTTTCTTGCCTTGCCCTGTGTGATATAGTACACAATTTAGGATGCTGGCATCTAAAAATAGACCTGGGCTTTTTCCAAGAGAGTCAGAAAGTAGTGCCCCTGTTAAAATGCCTTTCTAGAATATAAAGTAAGGGTAAATATTCAAGTAGAGCTCTTTGTACATAAATATTTTCTAGTAGAGTCTAAGGGATTCGATTCTCAGAATGGCAAAAAACCCCACCAAAACAAAACTAAAACAAAACCCAGAGAAACAAACAGTCTAATTCTTGCTTCCAGTACTGTTTTTGGAGAATTTTGTAAGCAAGCTTTTTACTAAAATCAGGATTTATTCAAAAGCCAACAAAAAACAAATTTTAAAAGATACCATGGTGCCATTAAAAACCAAAACCAAAACCAAAACCATAAACAAAACCCCACAACAAAAAACAATTTCCATGTAACTTTCAATTGTTAAATTGTTTTATGTCAAAAGCTAGGAAATGAAATACTTCTAAATATAGTGCATTGGAATTTTCTTATCAGTTAATTTTTTAGAAGCTCTACACTTAAGAGCACCATAGTAACAGCTCTGCAAGCTGATTCTTCATTACAGTTATCCACTGAGAGCTTCACTGAAGACATTTCCTCTGGGATCAGAGACTAAAAATCAATTCTGATAATATTAGAACAAATTTAAAGAGTGAAAAGCCCTAGAAAGTATGTGATGAATAAATAGGGAGATCTTTAATCCCTGTGTAATCTTTTTTACCTCTTTTTTTCTTTGTTGTGCTGTAAACAAATACTTTTGGGTTGGAAATGTTAATATTTTTCATTCCTTCAAAAGGTTTTGTAAAACTGGGGCTGAAGTAATTCACTGAATTATGCAAGTATTTAGGGTACACTAGTATTTAAGTTACTGAGCTGCTAGTATTGACAAAGTAGACTGTGAGAAGTTCAAAGTAATGAAGATATTGATGAGACCTTTGTCAATCATTTGTGGTTTGAACATGTCTGTCTGGTGAACATTTTCCTTGTAGCCTCAAATCTGGGGTGAGGGGTGAATCAGGATACCAAAAAACCCAGAGCTTATGACGATGAAGGTGGCACACTAAGCAGAAGTCCATCCATAACTCCAGCCCCATGGTCTACTGAGGAGGGACTCTGTTTTGCACAGCTGATCTGACCCCACTCTGCAGCCTCCTGCTCCAGCAACAACAAAGTCTACCCAAACATTTTGGCTTAACTAACTGCAGTCATTAAATGAGGTTTAGGTTATCCTAATTATATGCTATCAACAGTTAAGAAATGTATTAGGTGCCACAGACCAGCTCAGAGCTCCTGGGTGGGGGCCATGCTCTGTGTATATATGTCATGCTCCATACTACCTTGTTGTCAGCTGCAGCTCTCCTTTTGCAGAACAAGCAGCAGCTGTGCTAGACAAAATAATCTGAATTCTCACATGCACTTTTCCTTTAGGAACAGCTTCCACTGAATAGCATTTCTGGTACTGGATGCTGTTACACCTAACTGCAGTTGTGCTGGAAAAAAAAATAAATGTTTTATGAAAACAAAACATTGACTCCACACCTTTTTTTGACTTTCAGATTCAGTCTTCCATCCTGTCACATACACTTAGCCCAGAATGATGGCCAGAAAATGCCTGCCAACCTCAAAGTTGTCTGGGGAATGCCCAGTAATGTGTCTCAGGCTGTGTGCATGTCCTGTATCCAGGACACAACATCAGTGGTGGTGTCAGCACTCCTGATGGTAGATCAGAAGCACAGAGAAGTTCAGTTGCCCAGAGGAGTTGTGGGTGCTGCCTCCTTGGAAGTGTTCAAGGCCAGCCTGGATGGTGCTTGGAGCAACCTGGTCTAGTGGGAGATGTCCCTGCCCATGCAGAGAGTTGGAACTGGATGGTCTTTAAGTTCCTTCCAGCCCAGATCTTTCTGTGACTCTGTGTTTTGATCTGCAGAAACAGGGAAACGGATGGTTGTCCCTTATCTCACTTTCTCCAAATTTTTCATTGCTTCACTTTTCAACACTGCTTTGGCTGAAAGGAGAGGGAGATACAGTTTTCTTGATTGACTCCATTTAATAAAGAGCTTGAAGCTGCAGCAACTGGAGCTGGGATCAGCCCTGCTGAGATGGGGCACCACTGGCTTGGGATTCATGAAGAGTCTGACTTCCCAGCTGCTGGCAGCCAGCTCCTTGAAATCCCAGTGTAATTGTTTCTGGAAGTACAATTCTCTTCAGATGAAGAGCAGAGTCCTTTGTATCCCTGCATATAAAATTCATGTGCCCACTCTGACCCTGGGCCATGACTTGGTGGGGTAGCTGGGAGCTGCAAAGGCTAACTCTGAGGCACCCCAGAGAACAAACCCACCCACGTTTGTCAAGAGGTTGCTTAGAGGTTAGCTTTGCAAGCCAAAATATCACCTGCCATAGCACTCTAGATTTCTGCTAAAACAGATATTAACTTTCCTGAAGCTTACCTAAACCTGGCATAAAGGAATAAGGTTTCCAATGTATAGCATGGCTTAAAAACATGCATAATCACAACCCCAGGGAGGTGGAGCACAGAGTTTTGGCCTTTGGGACTTGAATCTCTGAGGCTGGCTTTGTTCCTGGAGAAAATGGCACCATGCCTAACTCTGCCCCTCTGCCACACCCGGTGGTACAAAATACACCAGAAACTCACATGAGCTCCCAGGAGTAGCTATTTGATTTAAGTGAAATCATGGTGCCAAAGACAATCTGGTATCCAGTGTTATGGCCAAGCCCTATAGACCTAGTGGCTGCAGTCTTAGGGAGGTTTGGGTTATCTGGTGCAGTCTGGGTTGCAGATGGGTTAGCTGTTTTAGCTAAGCCCAAGGGTGCTGTGTGAGTTTCAGGGTGCCTGTGCTGGGGTGTGCTGGGTCCCTTGCAAAATCCACAGTCCTTGCTCTGCTGAATCTGCTGTCCAGTGAATGACTGATGCAACAAAGAGATGATGATTTTAAAATCAGTTAGAAGTCACTTTTGTCTAATTCGCCGTTTTATGAACTGAAGAATAATGTTGAGATTATTATCCCCTTAAGGACAACAGGGAACAGGCTCAAGTTGTGCCAGGGGAGGGTTAGATTGACTATTAGAAGAAACTTCTTCACTGAAAGGGTAATAAAACACTGGAATAGGCTGCCCAGGGAGGTGGTTGAATCATCATCCCTGGAGGTGTTTAAAAGCTGTGTAGATGTGGAGCTGAGGGACATGGTTTAACACTGAACTCAGTAGAGTTAGGCTAATAGTTGGACTTTATTATGTTAAAGGTCTTTTCCAACCTGAATGATTGTGTGATTCTGTGACTGCAGGAAATGTTGGCTTTTATGGAAGGATCTGAGTAAAGGTTGAGTGTGTGTGGGACGCATGCACAAGGAGGATGGAAGAAGCAGGAAGGAGCAGCAGAAAGGTGCTTTTGAAGACAAGAAGGAAAAAAAAATGGAGTGAGTTAGAAAAGACAGGTTGCTGAACCCCCTTCCAGGAGTGGAGAGCTATTCTGAAAGATGGCAAAATCTTTTAAATGACCATAAGGGGTTTTAAAATGGCTATAAAAATTAGAACCTAGGAGAAGATATTAAAGGGAAGTTATACATCCCACACACGATTTTATTTTAACTTTAATCTGTGTTGGTTGGAACAGTGGAGAGTAAGATCTGAATTTCAAACCTTGTTGTAACGTAGTCTCTGTATAACCTCCTATAAAGAAAGAGCTATTACTATTTAACATTTCTGTACTGCACTTGAAGATGTAAGCTATATTCAGGTGAGATACTGCCATTATTAACCAAAAATCCCAATGCTTAACAACAGCATCTCAAGACCAGAATGACTTCTAAATGATACAACAATGATACTTTCCAATTATTAAATATTATTTTTGAGGATATACTTCTTCAGTCACTTTCATCTGGAACACTCAAATTGTTTTAATAAGGAATGAATGAGGATTTGGAACTTTGCACTGGTATAGTGCAGGAAATACTGTCAAGCAAATATATGAACATGGGGAAAAAAACTAATATGAAGATGTGGAATTGCCCAAAGTAATGAATTTTTTCCATTTTTAGTCATTGACACAAATAAAGGTGGTGTAATACCTCATGTGAGCTTGGAGAGGTGGTTAAGTAATGTTATTTTGAGACACATCTTCAGTACATACAAGTAAGTACCGTGTGCAATTTTCCGGAGTTGTACACAGGGAATTAGTAATTTCTGGGCAGCCAAAGCTTACCAGGGGCAGGACAATGTCAGCACTTTCACCACAAAATCATCATTGTTCAGTAGACAGAGAAAATACTTGAGTCATTTGAGTCTGAGGGAGTGGTAACCATGCAAGATGGAAAAAAAAAAAATCCATCCGTTTTCTTAGTTAGAAACATGAATAACATTAGTGCCAAAGGGAAATCTGCCACTGTGACAACTCATCCCACACTTCTTAAAGCCTTGAAAAGAAAAGACAGCATTGGCTATTTCATGCTCCAAGCCTACAGAATAGAAAACTGAGTACAACTCCATCATGACATGAAAATGAGACAATAGCATGGTATGGTCCATCACATAATGCTTCAGGAGCAGGTGCAACAGTACAAGCAGGACAGGAATGAGGGTGGCATGTTTCATCTGGTACTGAAATACCTCTAACCAGGTGCTGTATCTTACTATCTACATTTAGAGGAATTCTTCTGAAGCTGGATGTGGCTGGCTGGAGTGGCTCAAAGCCATGCAAATCTTTCAGGCCTCTTTGCCCCATTGTGGGTAGATTAAGTTCTCCTCTGCAGCAGGTGCTCCCATGAAATGCCTGCTCTGAAAGCAGTTGTGAGCTAGATCCTGCCTCCTGAATAAGTGGAAAACATGTCATTTGCTGCTTCTTGGTGATGTCTGTGGGTTTAGCAGAAGGTGAGTTGTCAGTCACACAGAGGGACACGCCAACATGAATGGTTGTGTAAGGTCAACTATGTCCTGTTGGAAGAAGCAGGAGAGTTCAGTGCTGCATGGATAGCCAGTATGACTGAGCAGCACACGTCTCCTCACAGAACAAGGCTGCTATAAAGGGCTAGAGGATAAAATCTACAAAATCCCTTCTAAATAAAGCTGTTGAGCTGTAGCAATACTAACCATCGCATGCAAAAAGAAATCTCTGTAAACACTTAAGTCCTGAAGACAAACATGAAGCCTGCCATGGGCTGCAAATGAAGCTTCAGATGCTGTATTACTATTTTTTTTGGTTGGGTTCCCCCATGATCTGAGTTATACAGTGTCACAACGATTAGCTTACTGTCTCCATTTAGCACCTCAATGAGCTGTGAATATTTTACTGCTGATACACGGTCCATTTTCACTGGTGTTTCATCTGTGTTTCATCATGCTGGGAGAAATGAGTCTTCGTGCATTTCTGAGGACTACTATGAAGAGGATAGGAATGTTTCCTCATCGTTTTGTTATGAGGTGTGATGGGGTTCCTCTTTCATGCAGTGCCAACCTGGTTTGGGGGAATCTTGGAATAAGTATGAAGAAGTATGAGGCATCCTTGTTTGCTAGGGCTTGCTTTGTGACACTTGCAGGGATATGTGTGGCCTGAGTGGTGGCTGTGTAATTTAGGGACAAAAAAACCTCTTACATTTTCCTTTTCACACATTTTGAAAGCAAAGCAGCCAGGTTTATCTCTCACACTACTGTTGCATTGTTAACCAGGTGACTAATATCAGTACAGTGAACTCCAGAGAGGAATACCAGAGGTAACTGTCATTAGCAGAAATCATCAGCTTGACAGGACAAACACAAGCCACAGGCCTTCTTCTGGTTAAAAACACGGTTGTCCCTGACTGCATGGCATTAGATGTCTTGGTGGAGAATTTTACAAATCTCCCATATTGTGATCAGGCTTGGGGTATAATACCCTGTCTTGGCTCACCATTTCTTCTGTACCACATGAGCTGCCTTTAGTCCTTAGAGAAAGAGTGACTGGTGCTATTACATGAGAGTAGGTCACTGTGAATCTTAAATCTTTGTCTTAAAATTGGCTAGAACTTAATTTAGAGGAAAAATAAAAGAGTCAACTTGAGTTCTTTAAATAAGCTGATGTGCTCCTGGAGTGCTGCCTCCTTTATTCTCCTTTCAGAGCATTTCCTGGTCTCTGCTTATCTCTCAGAGAACATCCCTGTTCATTAAGCCCTGTCCTTGCTGAGGCTAACGGACCTCCATGATGCCTTAACACAAAAGCTCTCTTTCGTCTCAGACCCTACACATACAACCAGGCTAAATTGCCATAGGTGATATTACCCTGGTTCTCAGAAACTGTGCTGGAATAACATGATCCCTAAAGCAATTTAGCTCTGCCCCAAGCAGGGCTGGAAGGGTCAGGGCTTCGTTTATCATACTTGTAGGTTCCTTATTTTCCAACAAACTGCTGGTTGCTGCATGCAGCTCCCACAGTGCTCCTCCAGGTTTGGGATCTGAGCCTCCCCCACCTGCTCAGAGGTTGATAGCCTGAGCTTGGCTTTTTCCCAGTAGACTGGGCAGGACAATGGTGAGAACAGTCCTTTGTTTGGCAGTTAGACCTGTTCAGCCCTCATGGTTTTTGGTCACAGGCCATGTGCTGAAATCAACTGCCTTCTTCGTCCAAAGACCCCATCCTTCCCTAGCATGTGGGGAACCAAAACTTCCTTTCACAGGTGAGCCAGTCACTCATTGATGAGAGTATGAAATAGAGGGTATTTCAAGCCTGTACTATATTGCAAAGCCCCATGGTCAGTGTCCTCTAACAGACCAGTATGTATCACCAAGTACCTCTTCACTGATTACCACAGCTTTTTATATGAAAACAGATGCATGCTGCATGGACTGCAGACATGCATTAATCTAAATTCTTGTACTCCTTGCTTAATACAGTTAGAGCAACTTGGGTGCTGCATGTGTCTGCTGGCCCCCAGCAGACCTCCTGGCAGGTGATATGGCTCTGTTTTCCCATAAGAATTCCACAGAAACACGTGCTGTGTAATGTAATACTGTGCTGTTCCCTTTCTGAGTCTAGAATTTGCTGTTGGGAGGAAAAAAAAATAAATAGTTGCTGTTATATAGTTTAATACTATTTAATTTATTAGTTAGTAATTAATATATTTCATTTATTAACTGGCTTTAAAAGGGACCTATACTGTGCCAATGGAAATCAGTCCTGCTCTGATAAACAAAGGCACTCTTCCATTCTCACCTTGCATGGATAACCTCATATACATCTCCCTTAAAATTACAGGGATTTCAGGAGTACTGGAGTGTACTGACACGAGGAAGGCTAGCCTTAGGGTGAGACTTGAATCCATCAGGAATGGAAATCCTTAACCATTGCTTAGGTCATGGAAAAAGACTGAGCTCTCAGCTCTCAGATATCTGTCCCTGTGCACACAACAACTGCATACCTCCTAAGCCTCCATCCCCTCCCCCTGCCCCAAAGCAACAGCAGTGCAGGCAGTTCCCAGCCCTTGATTCCTGATATGCCAACATATGTTGGCAGAGACTCCCTTTGCACAAATTTAAAATTCTCTTGGGAGCAGGTTTCACTGGTCTGAGAAAGTAACAGACTGTTCTCCACTTCCTTCTTCTACATCTGAGAACATACCCCTCCTGTATCCTGTACATTGGCTCTGACATATATATCATATCTATGGCCATGAGATGCAGCCAAATTCCAGAGCCTCCCTTTGTCTGAATGCCCATACCAATATATTGACTTCAAGTTTTGGAGTAGGAATGATAAAAAACTGAAAGTAGCAAAGGTTTTAATGGGCATATTTATCTCTGAGACTTTGGGAAATCCAGCAGCTTGTTAGCATTTTGCATTTCCAGGTCTATAAAATTGTGCTGCTCCCCATGTGCACTTAGAGGAGGCAACAGGCAGCACAAATGTTGGATCCCTACAGGCACAGTTTGCAATATGGTGACTTGTACTGCTCCTGGTCAGACTTCCAGCTGATCCTGTCCTTACCCTAAGACAAGCTCTTCCACTATACAAGGAAGAGTATGCAAAGGTTAAGTGCCAGCTTTTATTCAGGAATGTTCTCCTCCTCTCAGCTGTCGGTGTTCTGTCATGGTCAATCTCCTTTGGCCTTCCACCTCCTTGAAGTGTATTAAGGAAGTATTTCATTAAAATGCTGCAATTTGATTGCAAAAGCAAGTTGAGAATAGCTGGATTTGCTTTTACTTCTGGAGACTCTGCCTAAGGGTGGTGGATCCCTTACCTGTATTTCTAGATATTTCATCACCACATTGTTCAACGTCAGTCACCGACACAATAATGTTGTAGTTTAACAGGTTGTTGTAAAAGGAGAGGTGGATTAGAGCACATTTCTATGTAGAAAACACCTCTGTGCACTGTGGCAATGTGGCATGGCAGGATGCACAAATTCACATCTGTGCTGTGTAGTCATGGGAAGGGAGAGTGGGCTACAAAAGAGGACCATGAGTGCAGCATCATTTGCTCTTGGATAATTTACCGATACCTCAAAAGAAGGGTTTAGTTGTGCCAATGGAGTCAGTTGCTGATAAATGTAGATTGAGTGGGTCCACAAATTTGGGTAGTCAAAATAAGGCATAAGCAAAAGCCTCCTGCCAGTGACTTGTCAAAGATCAGTAAAAGCTTAAAAAATGAATGAGGAGTGCAGAAAGGGAAGAAAAAGAGTCTGCTTTGAAAACTTCATCAGAGCTCCAAGCCCTGCCGAGCAGCTCCTGTGTCCTGCCAGCATTTTACTTTGGCTGCATGGGATTTATTTGGTGCAGTGCCTTCTGCTTCCTCTTGCACTTTAAGGACATGAAGGAAGGTGCAGGCAAGGGAGAACATTGTCAGATAAAATCTCGCAGAAGGGTTGAAGCTGAGAGAGGAGCTGTACTCTGTGTGCTATTTGGCCTAAATTCTGCACAGCCGTCAGCTGAACTTGCCAACCTCTGTGTGCACTCAAAGCTCAGATCGCACACAGCCGGTGTTTGTACAGGAGCAGCATGCAGATCCTGGGGGGTGGGCTTTCCTCTTTTATTTTATTTTCTTTTTCAATTACAGAGGTGAGTGAATTTCTCCAGTATTTTGTTAAAGCTAGCAGAGCCGCAAACAGATGCTTGCTTAGATTCTGACAAGCAACCAGCAACCAAATGTTTTCTTTTCCCAATATGAGGTATCAATTTTTCTTTCTGAGGGTCTCTAAACGATCTACTTTTGCAAAGTTAAGTGACACTGTTCTTAAAAAGCAAGAGCTATATTATCAATCTCACAGCCCTTCTTGGGGCCCGACCCTGACTTCCTGATTCAAATTGATGACTGAGAATAATTTCATTGATTTCAGTGGGACTGAGTCTGACAGAGACTGTTCAAGCTTCACAAGCATATCTGAATCTGGTACATGATGATTCCACCCTTACTCTGTAGACCATACTTGCAGAAAGACCTTGTACACTTTTAGCTTTACTGAACACTTCCAGCATCCCTGGATATACTGTGAAAAACTGCTCAGGCATTTTCGTTACAGCATCCTTTTTTTCCCCGAGAGAAACTGGCTGTATTGCAACACATTTTTTTTCCACCTAAGTAAATAGATATAGTTTATATCTTCTGGCAGGAATAAGAAAGCAAAAATAAAACAAGCCCTCACAATTCTTGGCGAGATGAATCTTCCAGGGTTTGATCCCTTGGCAGAGCTGTGTGGTTTGGCTTTCTCACTTCTCTTAGTATTGTGTGTGTATGCCTCATTTTCTTTGATTTCTTAGCACTATTTATGTTTATCTGCTAGCTTTTGTCTCAGCTGCCAGTTGCTTTTCCTTTTCAAGATAATTCATCTACTTGACTATTAAATTCTGTCTTTTCTGTACAGTTTGGCTACTGTATTTCCTCAGTGTCCACACCTAAGAACAAGACTGTATAACCCACCTCTCCTGCTTTTTCCCTCTTCTCTCTCTCTTTCCCAATTTTCCTTTTTCCCCTGCATCTCTGTCACTCCTTCCTTCAAACTCTGCTTTTTGGAAATCTGTCCTCCTCAAAGTCAAGCTCTGTCTTCTTAATTTAGTTCTTGTTTGTTTGTTGGGAGGATTTTTTGTTTGTTGTTTTTGGTTTGGGTTTTGGTTTGAGGTTGTGTTTTGTTTTTTTTTTGCTTTGCTTTGTTTTTCTGTTCTCCTAGTTTTTTTTTTTTTCCTTTAGCTGTTATTAATAATCCTGTTCTTGATACAATTATTGCCATTTACTTTTGCATTTCCATAATAAGTACCAATCAGTAAAAAGAAAATTGGCTTCATCCTGGCTCAAACCAGGACACATAATAAATAACAAAATTTAGGCATTTTGGAATCCATGTTGAAATCAAAACTGACTTCTCATCTTGCTACTGGTTTAGAGGACACTTCCTGAATTTGTGTTGAAACTGGAAATGGCAAAAATGCCTCTCAGTCTATTTCCTTCAGCAAAATGAAACATGTATTTTCAGTTAAAGGTTTTTTTCAGTGAAAAAGAAATTCTGGACAAAAAAAAGAGAATTTGCTGTTTTGACAGTAGAGAAGTTACGACTTAACTTCTTAGTGTTACATGGAAGACCTCTGTGGAAATAGTTCTTCTGGGCTCACTGCTGGTTCCTCTGAATTCAGCAATTGCTCTCTCATTGATTGAATGGGAGCAGTGTTGGGTGCACGGCGTGGGACCTGGAAAACAGTTTTCAATGCCAGGACTTTATAAACTGCAGGAGTTCAGAGCTGCAGGAACCTGTGCTGCTGGCCTGTGAATCGAGGCTGCTTGGTGGAATTCAGAGCTGCTCCAGCTAATCCTGGAGTGGGGATGGGACATACTGTCAGGGATGCTAATCTTATCCACCTTCACAGTTTAAGTGGTTCCTGTTCATCATTACTTAACTCCTAGGGAAAAATAAAAGCCATAAATTTCATTTAGTAGCAGTGTCAATCCATGGAAGTACAAGTAGTTTAGCAGTGAGCTGCTTTTGCAGAACCAAACCCGGATTTTAAAAAATAATTCATTTTATTTGCACCAAAGTGCATTACAAATCTTATGCAGTTTGGTAGGCATTTTTCTAAAATATATTTTGTTAAATAGGCCATCTTAAAAAGAGTCTAATGGAAATGGTTAAACATATATTTATTTTAATTACTGAAAATTAAAAGGAACATCTTAACTTAAACTCTAATTTGGTATGCTGCCAATTCAAGCAAAGATGAATGAGGCATATTAAAAATGAACACGGTTCTTATTTTTATTGGTTATAGGGCCACCTTTCTCACTACATACATCAGTTAGAAAAGTCTGCTTTCAGCAGTGGAAATTTCATTATCACTTCTAATTCTGGTTTTGTAGCACATTAAAGTTTCCAACAGTTAATGACTCTGGTTTCTTTCTATGCAGGTTTACCTTTCACGAAGGAACATGGAAGAGGAAAGAAATGACAGTAAGTCTGAATTATGAACACTCAGAAGCTGAGAACAAGAACTGATTGTATTTTGGAAGCTGAATTCACTGCTCATGATTAACGCTGGGCAACGGTGATTGCATGCATGAGACTGCTGAAGCAGATGTAGCTCGTGTATTACTCGTGTAGGTTAGAAGAGACAAAAAGAAAACATTTATTCAGGTTTTTAAATTGGTATTTTAAGAGTACCACCAAACACCACTTTAAAAGTCTGTCAGATGCTTGAAAACTGAAGCCAGGGGTTCCTCACCTTGACTGAAGGCACTTTTTACCCTTGGACAGAGATCATTGTTCTCCAGACTTCTCTACCAATGTTGAACTTCCTTCTTCTCATCTCTGACTTGGGCACTCCTGGCCGGAGATGGGGACTCTGGTCCTTTCCATCAGCAGTGCTGTCACCATGCCCCTACTCTGTCCATGCCACTTTCACCCTTATATCTGGTGGTTACTGAAACCAGAACACTTCAGTTGCTTCTCAGGTATTCACCTAGGTGACTTAGCATCTCTCTGAGCGTCACCCCATTGTGGGACAACTGCAGTCATGTCCCACAGAGGTGTCAAAGCTCTTAATTACATCTTCTGCAAAGTGCTTGGAGGTTCCCTGACAAAAGTGATTTCAGTGTGCAAAATACTGTAGCAAAATAAACTAATCTAGATAGCAGAGGTCAGTCCTGTCTGTCTACGTTAACCTAACAGCCTGTGCTTTTCCTCTTCCCTTCACCATTTGCCAAAACAGATAGAGTTTGTTTTTCCTTTGATCCCATGGAGTTGACAGTGACAGATTACTTTCTGTTTGTCATCTTGAACCTTCCCACTTTCCTGGTGATGTGACCCATGACATGAGGGAAATCTGTAATTGCAGGCAGCTGCCTCACTGAGCAATGTCCAGATACCCCAGGAGAGATGGGACAGGACCACACAGAAGTCACCATCTTCTCAGCGCAGTCCTGGAGATGGGTGGTGAGAAATAACTGTGTGAGGAGCAAGGTTTTTTCAAAAGCTGTGTCAGTGTTAAGATTTTCACAAGGCAGCTCAAATTTAAGATTCTCATCTTCTCAGTGGAGTGAGGGTTTCAGGCCATTTTGAAAGAAGAAAGAAGAGACTGTCTCCAATGATGGGGTCCCTGTGTAACATGAACTCTATTTTTGTGATATTTTCACATCAGTCTGTGCTACTGGGAATAGTAATATTTTTTGTGTTTAGTCTTCCAAAACTGGAAAACTGCTGAAAATTGTTTTTGTCAGTGAAAAGCAGGACTTGCTTAGGATCCAGTGATGTGCTTTATGTACGTCAGAGGTACCAAGCACATATGGGTAACAGGCTCAACAACTGTCAAAATCAGTCAGCCCTGTTATTCTCCACATCCCAAAGCTCTTACCATACTTCATAGTATAATAAAACCCAAATTATATCTCATGAAGCCATTTGAAATGCAACATCAAAACAAATTATCAGCAGAAGGTTTCTCAGAATTGACCAGGAGTTTTAAAACAGTAAGCACACAGCAGCAGAAATTCATGCTGGAATGGACTGCAGGAGATCTCCTGTCCCACCTCCTCCTCAAAGCAGGGCCAGCTCAGAGATTAGAGGAGAGTGTGTGGGGCTTTTTCCAGCCCCATCTTGAAAACCTCTGAGGCTGGACTACAGACAGCCTCCCTGGGCTATTTACCACACAGCCTGCTGTTCTCATGAGGACCAAGTCTCTATGTGTATCTAGCCTGAACCTCTCCTGTTACTTCATGTCCTCCCACCATATAGTATTGTGGTGGACCTGTCTCCCTCTCAATTACGGGCCCTTGGGCCCAGTGGTCACTCCTCTTTGGTGTCATCTGCAAACTCGGTGGGAGAAGACCCCAGCAACTCCTCCAGAACTCTGATAAGGGTGATAAACAAGACAGGTCACACAAATATTGGATAAGCAGTCACCATTGATACTAGTCTGCAATGTCCTTTGCTTTAAAGAACAAAAGCAGACTCCCAGACCTAGAAGAGACTGGCAGACTGGAGAACTCACAGAGAAAAACATCGTGATGTGTAGGAGACACAAAGTGATCCTGTACTGGAGACTGCTCATCCACTGAGATTCATTGTCTAACTTCATGGCTCCTTAACTTTTGCAGCTCAGGAAATCTGTTGACTTCAATAAGAACTTGATCACAGCCTAATGTATCCCAGGACAAGCAAAGGGACTGAAGTTTGTCTTGAAAATTTCATCAGTTTCATGTAAGAAATAATAACTAATTAATGGTATCATATTTCTTAAAGAGTTCTCCAAACTCCTTTAGCAAATGTCTAACTAGAGACATTTGGTCTTTTAGAAGCTAATCACCAAATCTGTTTTAGAGGCTTCTTTGACAATGTTATTGACACATTAAACATAATTGTCAGCAGGAGTGTTCTGTGGGACAGACATCTCCAGGAACACGGCCAGCCATAAGTAGGACAAGGCTCCTGCATTGGAGCTCATCGATGCTGGTGCCTGAAGGCCTTCAGGGCAGGACACAAGGAAGAGTATTTAACTTTGGTTTGACAGTGTTTTTGCTTGTCTTGCTTTGGTAAACTCAACTCCCATAACCAAGTTGTTTACACAGCCTTGGCAGCCGCAGTGGTCAGTTTATGTAGTACCTTGGTTGTCTGAGCAGGGGTAATTTTTTGTTGTTCTTGGTTGAACTTTGTAAATCAGCTAAAGGCTGTGGGTGCTATTTAAATCACAAGATGGTGTCAGCAAGTTCTAGCTTAATACTTTATGCAAGGTAACATTCTGTTGTCCAATAGTTTTACACATACAAAAATCTTGCAATGTACATGAGATTGTTTAGAGGTAGGAACTGACTGTTCTGCTGTGGAAAACCTTCTACTATGCAACAAGAACTTGTTCTTCTGGGGAAATATCCTTTCATTATGAAATATCCAAAATAACCTATATTTAACAAGGTACAGGTATAACACCTTCTGTTCAAAGCTTTGTACATTGTTACACTTATTTTGGAAGAATATTTTGGAAACTCTCCTGTGAAACTCTGAAAGGTCACTCCTGAGCAAACTGCTCATACATGCCCATAGGAATAGCATGACCTCTGTCATCCTACAACTGTGTAGCACCAATTTAATTCTATCATGTATCTGTGCAGCTGTAATAAATCCACTCTGGGGAGGATTGCATTTGCTTCATATGTACACCATAAGTTTTGTCCCTCTGCACTTAAAATTTCTGCGTCTCCATGTCCAGTGATCCTGCTGGAGCTACTGCTACAGCTCTGTTCCAACTGGGCTGTTAGACATCCAGAAATCCCAGCATCCAGATATTCTTGAAAAACATACATACTTCTCAGCTCTTGGGGTAGTGAATAAAATTAGAGGCAAGGAAACTTGGATAGCATAACACAGCAACCATAGACTGACTCTTACTGCTGTTGGCAGACCTCAAGGCTGCACATCCACCATGTGTTGAAACACATCTGAGGTAGCTCAGTGACTTCAAATATCTGCAGTGAAGTTCCTTAACTTTTCAAAAATACAGCCTTCAAACTTAGTCTCTGGGTTTTTTGGTGTTAGAAAATAAGACAGTAGATGAACTTGCAAGAGGAATAATAAAAAAACTGTAAATATGTGCTGAAATATTTCCATCAAGTAGCAACTGCTTCTTACCCTCTATCAATATTATGAAGATGTAACTAACTCCATCATAGTCTAGATTATTAAAATTATATATTAAATAAGTGACTGACTCTACTTGAAGAATACAGCTTTGAGGTGATCCCACAGAGTAAAGCAACTAATGCCTCTTTATTCTGTGGAAGCTGCAAAGACCCATCCTGCCTACAGGAAAATACACCACCACTCTCCATGTGGCAGAAATATTTCAGTGACTTTTGCAAACCCAGACACTTAAACACAGCTTTTTAGAAGACCAATTATCATTGAGTGTGACTGCCTACCTTGGAGGTTTTGTGTTTTCACTGTCCTAGTGAGGTTTCTCTGTATAACTGCTTTTTTCTAGTGGTCCAGTTTACTCTGACAGCTCAAAGGCAAAACCCCTTTCCCTTCCCTCCCACTTCTTGATTTGCTTTTCTATCACCACATGCTGCACATGCGAGGTGGAGCTGCCTTTTAACTTCAGAGATCAGCACTGTAGGAGGGCAGTGGAAATCAAACAAACCTTCAAAAACACAAGGGCAGTAAGGCACCCACAAAACTAGCACTTGGATCCAAAGCTAGATGGGTGGCCAGCTTTATCCTAGGCAGTCCATCAACAGCCTAACCACAGCTCAGACCAACTCCAGCATTGCTCATGCTGCCCTCTGGCATTCACCAAGAAGCCAGATATTACTACCTAAGGAATTTCTTCTGCAGGGATTGCCTTTAAAGAGGGAGGAGAAAGTCAGTCTCCTAGAGAAAATGCACATGCATGCCAAGGAAAGGAAGGACAGGAAGGAAAGGGAGAAAGGAAGGAAGAACAGGAAGGAAAGGGAGAAAGGAAGGAAGGAAGGAAGGAAGGAAGGAAGGAAGGAAGGAAGGAAGGAAGGAAGGAAGGAAGGAAGGAAGGAAGGAAGGAAGGAAGGAAGGAAGGAAGGAAGGAAGGAAGGAAGGAAGGAAGGAAGGAAGGAAGGAAGGAAGGAAGGAAGGAAGGAAGGAAGGAAGGAAGGAAGGAAGGAAGGAAGGAAGGAAGGAAGGAAGGAAAGGGAGAAAGGAAGGAAGGAAGGAAGGAAGAAAGGGAAGGAAGGAAGGAAGGAAGGAAGGAAGGAAGGAAGGAAGGAAGGAAGGAAGGAAGGAAGGAAGGAAGGAAGGAAGGAAGGAAGGAAGGAAGGAAGGAAGGAAGGAAGGAAGGAAGGAAGGAAGGAAGGAAGGAAGGAAGGAAGGAAGGAAGGAAGGAAAGGGAGAAAGGAAGGAAGGAAGGAAGGAAGAAAGGGAAGGGAAGGAAGGAAGGAAGGAAGGAAGGAAGGAAGGAAGGAAGGAAGGAAGGAAGGAAGGAAGGAAGGAAGGAAGGAAGGAAGGAAGGAAGGAAGGAAGGAAGGAAGGAAGGAAGGAAGGAAGGAAGGAAGGAAGGAAGGAAGGAAGGAAGGAAGGAAGGAGGAGGGGAGGGAGGGAGGAAGGAAGGAAGGAAGGAAGGGTCTCGATGGGCAGAGGAACCCATCACATGTAAGCATGCATGGAGGAGCTTGAAGGTCTCCATGGCAAGGTTTGGGTTCAACCCCTGTTTTAGCTTTTCAGCTTTTGCACAACTGCAGTCTGTGCTTTACAGTGAATTCCAGTAAAAAAATCCAAAAGCCCAAACTAAATGTACCTGATATCTTTCCCTTCACTTTCAGCTTCCTTACCTACTTATGCTTCTGTCTGCTAAACAGAAATGACTGGGCTTGTAATAAGAAAAAGTGTGATTTCCAGCTCTTGATCCAATTTCTTGTTAACAGAATTTTGACTATATGACACACATAGCAACTTGGGCAAGGCATGGTTTTAAAGGACCAGCACAGAAAATATGCTAGTAACTGAGAGATTCAATTGTGTGTGTTTGAGGTGTGCAGGTATAGGTTTCTTAGGATGAGCTATCTGGAGGGACACTGAGTAGAAAGGAGCTGGTAAAATTACAAGGAATTGTGCTGGTAGGTCTGCCCTACATTGTGCAGCGTAGATGAGAGGCAGGAGTACATCACACTTTTCTGTAATTAGCTTTCACTAAATTGTGCAGGAAAATCTTTGATTTAGATATGCCTGCAGTTTCCAATCAGCCACTGTAAAGTATCTTTTCTACTTACTGACTAGAACAAGGCAGGCGTTAACTTTTTTGCCACAGAACAAAGTGAAATTCTGTGTAATCCCCATGTTATGGCTCCTGTTCTCTCTAGCTTAATCTACAACACTGGGAATTTGTTATACAACAAGAAACACATTTTAAGAATTGTCACATTTTGTAATTCCTTTTTGTGTTTGGAGTATCACAAGCATTGTGGCTCCAGTTCAAGCCAACTGCAGCCTGGAAAATGAAATATAATCTAAAAATACCATAAAAATGGAAATTTTTAGCGTTAATCTTGTGTAGGGCTTTTACATTCTGTAGTGAAGATATCTGAACCTGAAAGAGACTGACTGCAAATCGAGGATCTTTGCAGTTATTTGTAGCTCCTCTCATCTGCCCAGGCTGTAGCTGTGGGTCCCATTCATGAAAGAGTCTTTGACAGGAGACCTTGCTCCATCTGAGGACCTATCAAAAAGCCTGCAGAAGCTTTCATGAGAGGGTGGTTCTATCTCAGAGGAAAGGACAGGGAGTTAAAGGCACCAGAGAGGATGAGGTCAAGAATGGCTCAATAGATAAAGGTGACGGTTTAAAGTTTGGGCAATCTGGGTTGTAGTTCCTCTCCTACTGCTGGTTTCTGGCAAAGCCCTGGGTGTATCTCTTGCTCTGTGTTGCAGGTGGTTGACCACGTAGTGGGGAGGACAATCCCAAAGAGAGCAACAGCAAGGATATTTGCAGAAAAAAAAGGAAGGAAGGAGGTGTGGGATAAGTCTATCTCATACCAGATGACAGGGTTGCCAGGCAGGGTAGATATGATCAACCCTCCAGTCCTATGCAAATCCATTGGAAAAACTAGGCACCTCCTGGACGTACCTCTTCATGACCTCCAGTATCTTGTGAGGAGCCAAGACCTGGCAGGATATGCTTTGGTATTAGTGACTGGAGCCCGAGTGCCAGTGTCATGTATGTGAAAGGAAAGAATCAATGGGTCCTTCCTTCCCGTGCTTTGAATTATGCAAGATTTGGTAATTTACACAGGTTGTATGTCAGGGCTGAATAGAGGCATAGAAAGTTTGCAAATATGCATTAACAAATTATCATGCTGCCAAAATAATTTGTGTTTGTAACACATGTAATGCTCTTAAGCAGTGCTGTGGTTGAACCTGAAAGCAAGTAGTATTTTTATGCTAATATGCGGTAAAATATCTTAGCAAAATAAGCAAGTCCCTCTGCAGTGGGTGTTTATTTTCCTTGATATGATTTAGAAGATTCTCATGTGACAATCTTTTGTGTTGTATTTGTAAAATGATCTCTATGAGAATAGCACACTATTATAATACATTACAACCTAAAGTTGCTTGAGCAGCAGAAAGCCCCTAATACTCTGCTTCACAATGGAGCACTTAAACAGTTTAGTGCAGCTTTCATGCACAGTGTTTTAAAGAACTGCTACAAGCCCTGTTTGCAGTGCTTTCAGGAAAGCAGGGTAATATTGAGGAGAAAGCTCCTTACCAGCAAGCTTCCTGTCACTGAACGATCGTGTTGCTGTTCCAGCAAATCCAGGTGGGAACATTTTCAAGGAAATGTCGAATACTTCTCCTTTTGCCCAGAAACAGCATAGCTATTTTTAGGGATATTTTCCATTGGCCTGCAGCACATTTCAGTTGCTGTAGCATAATGGAGAGTGGCATATTGTATGTTACGTTGAATTGAGAAAATGACTATGTTGCATCATGTCTGTATTTGGCACTGAAGGATGCTGAGATATTCATATTTCCTCATACTTGTGCCAATTTGTATGCAACGCAGATATATCATAAATAGAATGTAGGGTATGGGATCCATCCTGAGCTCATTTAACCCTGAGACACCTCCATAGCATATGACTTCTTCAAGGGAGATTGGAATTAGTCTCAGTGTGTCCTGGTCATAGTCTGCTTGTGGTACTTAAATATAAGGCACTGCTGGTGCCATGGAAGGAGCTGTTGTTGTAATGTACACTTTATGGGCTCTACCAATATAGACATGTGAGGCTCAGAAATATAAATATCCAAAAATTATTCAGTCTTTTCAGGGTATTTTATAATTAATGAGACAGATGATAAAGCCCTGCATGTGAAAAACTCTTGAATGGAAAACAGCACATAAAAAATCAAGTTCAGATCCTCAAGGGGAACAAGCTGCCCAGTGGGTCAGGAGATGCCTCTGCCCTGAAAAACACCACAGCTGGGTGATCTGCATCTATTTCACTTCATTCTCATCCACCCTGTAACACTCTCTCTGCTGGGATCTACTGTGGGACAGGATCAGACTGTTGCCTCTGTTGCTTGTGAGAGTGGAAGGACAGATAACCTTCATGGCCAGGCCAAAATGAGGGCCAGATACTCTGCTGCAAAATTTCTTGATGTTGATTTCCTCCTCAAATTTTGTATCACATTTAGGGAGGGGAAAAAAGAAAAAAAGTCTTGGGCACTCTCTTTTAATCTATATAACTCTTATTCTACAACTAGTGTAATAGTCAACTTTGTATCACTGACTGAAATGTGGACAATTAAACAACTGTTTTTGAAGACACAGAAATGGCAGGGAGTTTCCATGTCTGGTTTGTGAGCAAGAGGACCCTGTACTCAGCAGTAATCTGTCTCACCCCACTTGATGCAAGCCACCAGGCTGAATTGTCACAGGCATTGCATTACTGTTAACTCTAAAGACTGACACTTAAGTCACAGGAGCATCATGAGCTAATACTGTAACTCTGCTGTTAGAAACAGGAGATTTTAGTTTTCAAATCTGCCATTATCTCAACCTTTAGTTACATGCATCTCTATTCCCTCAGAAAACGGCACAACTTTTATGTGCAGATCTCAGCAATAACCAAGAAAAGACTTTCTGATTTAAATTGGAAAGATCAGCTACACTCTGTTTGGCAAGCTGAACTGCATATTAGAGTCACTTTTGATTTAGTCATTTTATGAGATCTGTCCTTATCATAGTTGTTTTCTTCAGCCATTGACAGCAAGTTGAGGATGAACTACATTTTTGTATCTTATTTAGCTAAAACAGCAAATAAAAATATCTCCAGAAGTTCTTCTAAACTATTTTTTTTCTAATGGTTGGGTAATATTATGGGAACGAGTTCATTTAGGCAGTGCATCTTACAACTTTGAAAGACAGTATTTCAAATGGCTCTAAGAAACAGCTGTTTTGGGGCAAATTGGGGTGGAGGCCCCTTGTCAGCAGCAAGTTCCATGAATGCAAGTGAGCACTTTGCCATGGACTGCAGGTTAGGATTAAAGTCAGGATGAAATATCAGTATATTGATATTTAACCCTCTAGTCTCAGCTGGTGGTAAGTCAAGCAGCAGCTCATTAGGAGACATCGTTTAATCTGTGGAGTGCAGCCGTGATTGGTATTTCATGCCCTCACATAGTTCCCACTGCTGCCTGGTGGATAATCTGATGTTGTACATATCTTTAAAAAATGAAGACATGAGCCACATTTTTCTTTTTATTTCCTATTTGTTCAAATGCAGGCTGTAACATGCAGTGCTATCACTGCTTATAACTATCACACTTAATTATGCTTCATGCACCGAATTTGGGATCTGAATGTCACTCAAGTGGTTCTTGCACACTTTATGATGGATATTTAACCCAAAAAAAAAACCAACCCTGAAGAAAACAGATCATTTAATTTTCTAATCAGTTCACCAGATACAGGCTGTGAAGCATGGAAATATTTTGAGCATTTTCTATGTGTTGTTTTTTTTTTTTAATGAAGTGTTACTACAAGGAGAGGTGGATGTTGCAGCCCAGCTGTTGCTGTGCTCTGTGCAGAGCATCCCACCCCAGCTTGCAGCAGAGCTCCAGGCCTCCAGCCAAGGATGGCTGAGATTGAGCTGGAGACTGCTGGTTTTCCTTCTATTTATTTATTCATTTATTTTTTTAACTTCTTGCTTCTTAAAAAAATTTTTTCCCCCTCAGTGGAGCACCTCAGAAATTTCAGAATTAAAGTATGAATCTTGCAAGGGGAAGGAAAAAGGGAGGATGGATGTTTTTTTCCTTCTGTCTTTCCAAAGTTTCAGGCTGTGGATCTGTGTATCCCAGGAGTTCTGTGAATGAAAGGGACCCACTGGAGTCTGTCACCATCAGGGTATTTTTGCTTCTCCACCACACTGCCCCTTCTGCTGTTTCCTCATCCCTTCAAGCTAATCTCCTCAACTGTGCAGACGTGGGATTTCTGTGTTCCCTGAAAGATGCAGATCAAGATTTTCCTTTCAGAGCAAGCATCTGAAATAATGGGGAACATGTTAGTAGCATTAAAACAAATGTGCGTCAGATCCCCAGGGGACTCAGATGCCATGCATGCAGTGTTTCCTCCAAACATCTGAGAACTAGCATTGTTCTTCCAGCCTGTTTCTGAAGCAAAGGAAGCAATAGGACACATCCATAAATCCTTGCACAGAAGCGTGTGAAGCTGTAGGACCCAGACTTCATGTTTGAATGGTGCATGACATGGGTAGATATAACTGGCTCATCACAGTCCTTTCTTCCCAGGTATTCCTTGTAAGTGGATAAACACCCACACATAATTTTTCCACTGAAGGAAATGTGCATGTATTGTCTTTTACTTTTAAATAATCAAATTACCATTACAAGAATTCTGCATGAGTTTACAAACTTGAAAATGAAATTAATGCTCTGCCCATCAGGGCCACATTCATACCTTGTTTCTTCAGGAGCAGGGTATGTAGTACTTTTAAAGTGCTGTTACTATCTGAAGTGAAAACAGAGAAGTGTCTGTAGGATGTCAGGTCTCTTAGACCTGGAGCCAGCTAGTAGGCAGCTGCAGAGATTAGAAATTGATTTTGTTTGAAAGGAATTATTTCAGAGTGATTGAATAAAGCAGAGAGTTGTGTTATAAAAGAGCTGAGGTAAATATTTCTTATCTGGGAGAGAAGATACACTTTTTTTTTTGAGTGGCCATGGCTCAATACTTCATGCTTTGCCCCTAATACATTTGAAGTCAGGTAATGATAATAGATGTACAGCAGTAAAAAACAACATAAGTGCAAAGAAGGAAGCCTGTAATCCCCAGGACATTGATTAATTTACGTGATTAGGAGTCAGAGCTCATAGATACTTATACTTTAAATCAATGCACAGTGAAACAACCTACAACTGACTTGAAGAGATGGAATCTGTGGTGTTAAGCTTTCCTGGGAGGTGCTGAGTTCTTCTGGCTTTTAACAATATCTCTAGGAACTGATTGTGCCTTGTGGCTCATTGACATTGAGCCCTAGAAGAGACAGGGAAATTTCCCATCCTTTCCTGCCTTTAACCCTGCTTTCCTCATGGTCTTGCACTGCAGCTCCTCAGCGAGGGGCAATTAGACAAATTTGTTCAGTTTTTCCAGGAGGTTGCTGTTGAGTGTCACAAAGCATTTTAACTTCCAGGTCTTGAGCAGATGCTGCTACATCGTTTCCAGTCCATTATGATACCAAAGTAAGTGTGTAAAGAAGGAAAATAAGCCTCTCCAACACCAGGAATTTAATTTAGAGCTTTTAACTGACCCAATGTTCCCTCCTCTGTGTGTTGCACCTTGCAGTACCTCTGAAATAACTGTCTGTTTGACCCTGCTTTATAAAATCACTCAGTGTCTAAGAGTAGTGGGTGACTTCTTAAAGGATGAGTTATCAACTAAAACAAAATTATTACAGTAATTATTGGAAGCTCTTATTGTCTTTTTGTAGAATATTTCTTTATTTTTAACAGAATGGATATTGGGAATCATAATTATTCTGAAGATTAAACTCTGCTCTTGAAAGCTTGTGGCTCAGTCAGTATTTGGCCTTTTGAAACTGTGTCAAATAGATTAATTAATAATTACTCAATTTATGTGTTAAAACTGTCATTTTATCAGGCTGTACCTTCCCTGAGCAGTCTAGATAGTGATACAGAAATCCTTCTAGATGGCACAGGTATTTGCTATCCATGCTGAACAGTGTTGTTACTTTATTAATATAGCAAACCTAAAGATAAGGACTTGAATACTTCTATACCGTGGTCAAATTGAGTCCAGTCACACACAATGTCAAGTGTTTTCTAACTTAACAGTTGGGAACTCAGCCAAGAAACTGTGTTTTTCTGCCAGAAGTAGAATAGCACACCAGGAATATTTTAGTTCTCAACAACATTCTTATTAAAAGAACAGAGCCTTTAACAGGTTTTGCATTATTTTGTCTCTCTCTAGGTAATTCAGGTATTATCTTGGGATCTGCATCTGTTTTGCATGCATTTCAAGCAAACAGAGACTAATTGCATAACCAATTATTTTTAATTGTTAACCAGCTTACATTGTAGTAGGCTCGTTTGCTTTTTAAGGCATTACTGAGACTCTGCTTGCTAAATTCAGCCAAGTACAGTCAGGCTGTTGCAAAGTGGTGGCACTGGGTTGGACTCCATAGTTACCCATGAATGTGGATATAAAATACCTTAGATATGGCCAACGCACAGTCGATTCTGTTGGCAAATGTCTCTTTACAGTGGGATTCCACACGATACTGGGAACTGTAGTAACTGATCCTTATGTGAGATGGCTGCACAACTGTACAGTTATTATTTTCTCCTTATAAGGATTTCAATTAGTTTCTGTTTTTCAAAGCTGAATACTCAAAAATCCTCGGCAATATGTTCACATTAGAATCAATCATCAGCTTTATTGGAAGCAGAGTGAGATGCAAAACTTTAAACACTTGTGGTCTAGTGCTTCTAGAAAGCCCCCATGTCCATAGAGAGAATGTTTTTCTCAGCTGAAATAGTAGGGATTTTTTTTTTTTTACTCCTTTTTCTTTATTCTTTCAGAATTTCCAAGGATGTCTAGCAATATTTTCTGAGGAAAATCTATTTAACCATATCCATATAATGTCTGAATAGTCTTAAATTAGACTTTCAAAGCACCATACATACAGTAAAGAATCCACACAACATTCTTGCAAGTTTGGTAAAAAAAAATAACCTCATTTTGCACAGCAGGAAACTAGGGCACAAATTATGAAGTGACTTGAACAAGCATCACAAAACAGAAAATTTCAGGCTTGCTAATCCTTGGAATCTTATAGTGTAGGTTGTATCTCTAAAACTGACTGCCTAGTTTTGGGCTGTCACAATAAAATATACAGAAATAAATTTCTGACTCCTTAGTATATGGTATTTGCTTCACAGATTATGCACATGGTTAAATGATCTATTGGTTACTTTATATGGTGCCCTAAGAGCAGTCAAAACAGATGACAGCAGCTTATGAATGGTATTTAATACATTTCAATTCATTCCCTCTTGGTGTTTTCAGAAATCACAGTTCACAGTTACACAGAGATCCCTGCAACAGTTCCTGATAAAACCTGTAAAACAAGTAATAACAGAAGCATTTTGTCCTCAAGAGGCACCTGGATTGATGAGGGCCAGATAAAAGAACAGCCACAGATGTGCTTCTGATGTTACAAAAACTGGCTATGCCCATGTGTACTTACTGGGGAAAGAGAGTAAAAGACACATTCTCAGTGTCCATATTGCACAGGAAAATTATAAACAAACCTCCTTAAAAGAAAAAAAAAGGAGAAATTAATGCTTCTGGGTCTGTAACGTTAAGCTCATTAATAAGCAATGTCATTGTGGTTATGTAGATATACATTAGTGACAAACTCTTGGTGGACAGTCAGCACAGAGATGCCTCTCAAAAGCTCAAATGAAGAAGTGGGCATGTGGTTCCACACTCCTTTTCTAGATAAAGAATAAAAATAAATCTGAATTTCTTTTATATTAGTGCATTGTAAGGGTTTTAGGATCAGGGCTACTAATTACAAGGACATTATTTCTGCATTGGATCTCTGAACCATCAGCACCAGCTGGAGGTTGGAGGAGTACTTGGGAAACCTTGACCATATGGTCATCTCTTATCATTTGTCTGCAGACACCAATTTCCCATCACTGGTGGAGAGCAGGTAACAGGATGGGTGTACCTCTGCTTGGAGCCAGGATGGCCACTCTTGTAGTCTGAAGTTTACTTGTTTATATAATAAAATATATTAACCCCATGTTATTCGACTTCATGACTTCAGCTTCTCTTGACTTCTTGACTTCATTACTTCATTCTTCTCCATGACTTCACCTTCTTCCCAGAGCACCAACACACAGGACTAATTTATAATAATCTTCAGGCACTCCACTATTTTTGTAACATGCATGAGAACTTTTTGACTGTCTGGTGTCTCTAGTCTTCAGCTTTCAGTCTAACAATTCAATATATGGTGTGATTTCAGCATGACTGTCATGCTGCCCTGTCTTATTGCTTAAGTACACCCCTGCTAGAATTCCCACACCACCACTGGCAGTGAACAAATACAAGACAGGAACTGCAGTTTGACAGTTTCAAAGGAAATATCATAGGGATTTAATTAGACCGTCTGTGTGTGCCTCGTGGATTCCTAGAGAAGTTTTCATTCTAGTGGAAGGAGATGTGGATGGTAGTGTCAGAGTTAGGGTTCTTTTGCATGTTGTCATAGACAACTTCAGGAAGTAAAAGAGCCAGGCATCTTGGGCCCAAAACCAGCAACCCAAGAGGTTGGATTATTCAAAAGTTAGATGCATTTATTTTTTTTTTTTCCTTTTTTCTGATGCAAAATTTTTATTAAAACAGAGAAGCAGAATGTGGCTGCAAGTTCATCAGGCTGCACTGAAGAGTCCTGTCTATGTGGTATAATTGGTCTCTGTTGGATAGCTTACTGAGTCATACTGAATAAGCTGTGTAATTCCATCTAGTCATGACCTGAAAGTCTCCAGCATCCACAGAACACAAAACAAGATTGTATCATTGTTATTTACAATTTCAATGAACATAGGGTGAAAGAACCCCAAGATCTACAGAAAGCGGGTGAAAGTTTTCAGTAGGGTAATTGATCCAAGGTAAGTTTTACAAAGTGCAACAAGCTGTTTTTTGCAGCCCTTGCAGCATGCTCGGGTGAAGAGCTGAATCAAGTTGAAATGCAGCATAGTGATGCTCCCAGTAAGGCACGTACAAAACTAACTGCTAGTCACACCACATGGTAGAAGGTTCCCTATGCATCAGTTTCTTCCATCTGCAGCAGTAGATAGACTAACAGGCAATAAATAAAGGTAATATCATTAATTACACTGTTTTCCTTGATATTATTTCCTTGATACATAGAGAATGGCAATCTGAAGCTGCATCTCCATGGTAGCTGAGACATTTCTGCTGATCACAAGTACAAGTTTCTCAGCAGGAGCTTCAGCCAGTGGTGCCTATGGACCCCCTGGAAGACTGGTGGACTCAGGAATCATGGTGTCCTGGTTCCATTCATAGAGCAAACAATGGCATCATTACTGGCAGTGACTTTTAATGCTTGCTTCTGACATTAAGATACCATGTCAGAATAGAATGCCTTCCATAAGGAAAGTGATTACTAGTGGCCTGCACAAGAAATGATCTCTTGAGGCTTCCAGGTGCCACTTATTTTGAGCTGTTCTTTCAAAGAAGACTGAGGGAGTTTTGACAGATGTCCTCTGCAATATTCACTTTCATTTTCTGCACAGGCTAGAGTGAAGAACTGGGCTCATTCTGCTGACTTATCATCTCTTTTTGGATGCAGAGTAAGACATAATGATTCTTTTACATTCAGTCTTTCACGCCACTGACCATGAGTTGCTACTGTGAGAATAAAACTGAGTGGCACGAGGCATGATCCTCAGTAAATTCTCTCATTACTGTGTGATAACCACAGCTGGACACTTTTCCCTTTATTATGACCCTACACAGGCACAGATAGCTGTTTCATCCCTGGCTGTTTACTGTGCAAGACACTGTCCAAAAGGCATTAGCTGAAAGCATTAAATCACAGTTAACAGGGAATATACAGCTCTCTGCAGATCTACTCACTGAAATTTGGGTGAATTCAGCAATAGTTGCTTGCCAAGCATGAGCATTGCAGATCCTCAATGCATGTGCATAAAGGAATATAATTCCTTTTTTTTTGGTGTGTGTGTCCTTTTTCAGCAGATGGCCACTGTGTACAAGCCTCAGAGAAATAATTCAGATCAAAAGGTTTCCCTGGAACCCGTGCTATGCAGCAGGCCAGTTCATGACAGCAAAGTACAGTGAAAGTTTACATAGTGAGACTTCATCTGTGTGATACGTGTCTTGTATTTCCATCCTGTTCCTAACAGGTCACTCTTTGATCTGCTCATTATTCTCCTTCATGCTGAAAGGTTTCAGCTTTCCTATACAGAAGCTGATAGAATGAGGGGTTTTATTGTCTCAGCATGTTTTATTTCCAGACTCTCACAAAGAGGATGGAGGAAGCAGACCAGATGCTCATTCGGATATGACGGCTTCAGTATCTCCCTGCTTCCAATATAGCTCTCTTCTGGGGGTGAACGTTCAAACTCCATGCTCAGCTATCCCCTTCATAGCTTTTCCCATCTTGCAGACTGATTTTCTCTGCCATCATGGAGTGCTGCAAAATACATTTTCCCCAGGGCAAGCGTGTCACATGTGTGTCACATGTCTACTGATAGTGCTGGAGAAGAAAACGTGGCTAGCAAACCGCAGTGCTCAGACCTTAGCTTCAGTGGCTCTGCTCTGTGGCAAAGAACTTTACCTATTATAGGTTATTTTTTAAAATAGACTGAATATATTCTCTTGCCTCCAAATCATTACCCTTCTTTCCTATCTCACTAGTAGTCCTTACTGTGAAGATATTACAGTAATTAGAGCTGGTCAGAGGGTTATTTTTTCCTCTTTGGAAAATGGGAGAAGATAGCAAATTTCCCGTAAAAATCTGGCAAAATGTATTTTCTTTTCCTTTCTATAATTTGCCAGTGATCCTGCTATAAATATAATCGCTTACTTCTTTGCTCTCTCCTTGACTTCACATATGTTTAGGTAACTTAAGAATTTTTGACCAAGGCTTTGAAAACTGAACGATTTTAGAAGAAGGTTCATATATTTAACGGAAATTTTTTTGCCAACTCTATTTATATACCTAGGCTTGGTATTTAAAGTTATAGTTAGCTAATATTTAATATTTTTTAAAAACAAAAATACCATTATTTTCTTCTTTCCTAAGAAGACAGGGCTTCATTTATGCAAGAATTACCTGAAAATAATGACATTTACTTTGCAATCACATCATCAAACTCTTCATCAAAAGCAGATACATTTTACTTTGATAGAGTAAGACTGGAAGTTTGTATCACATCTTCATTCCAGCAACCTCCTGAACCAAGAGCATCAACAGAGCAGTTTTGTGAACATTCCTTTTTTTGGCATTCACTAACCTAATATATAGAGTTGGAAATCAGTTAAGGCAAGACACTGATCTTATGAAGAATTGATCTGCCAAATCTCTGTAGAGTAGAAGAAATATCAGGAAAATTTAAAGTGTTGAAAGCAATTTACTCCACTAAAAGGATTTGAAAATTGTGAATGAAAAGGATCAATAGTAATATGCAGGAAAACAAAGCAAAAGACCACTTTTGTTTATATGAACACCATCTATCCAATGGTAGATTTTCCTAAGTGAAATGAAATGGCCTGGGTCCAAGCAAACTGTGAAAGAATTGAAGCATTTCTCAGTGTGTGAGTGCACTACTTTTCAGGCCAACTGCTTTTTCTTGAACAGCTCAGGCTCTGATTTTCTCTCTCACATGTACGGCCCGATTCAAAGCACCTCCCTGCCAGTGGAAAATCTTTATTAGCTTCAGACTCACAGGACAGGCTAAAGGAGAGAGCACTATTGTTTAAAAGGTTGCTTGACACTGGGATTTGGTCCATGTGTTCACACTGGATAGGCAATATCTTTTGCTTAACTAAAATATTTAAAAAAACCCTTAAAAGCACCTCAAGAGCAGGCTGTCTGCAAATTATACCCCTGCTTGTCATGCAGACCAGGAAATGCCTTGAGCTGTCCTATCTACTGGGCAGATGGTGTGTCTGTCTCACACTTGGTAGGACCATACTTTGCCCTACACACCATGTAGGTTTTGTTCACATAGGGTTTCACCAGAGCACTTTTCCTTGTGCTGGAGAACTTAGTGGTAGTAAAGCAACTATGCCACTCCACCAGCTATGAACCAGGGCAAATAGTTAATTTCAGGCTAGGAACAGAACTGGGAAAAAAACCTTAGTAACTGAGTGAAAACAAAATGAGGAGATTTTTATTTTGTTTTGTTTTGTTTTTTCCCCAGTGAAGATTTTGAAAAAGATAGATATTTTTATTTATTTATGGGCTACACTCTTGAGTTTTTTGTTGGGGTTTTTTTGTTTTTGTTTTTTCTAGCATTAGGTAGCTTAATGTGCAGTAATTCTACATAACCTTTTTTGAATTCACAATGAAACATATTCCAAGATCAAAATGTCAGAACAAAACATGCTAGACTTTTCCAAAGCAATAGTTCTAGATTGGGAAAATGCTGAAAAGGCTTTTTTGAAACTCTTATGTCTCATTTTTTACAGGGAATCCTGAATTTTTGGCCATTTAAAAGATTTGCCAATTACTATTGTTAACATTATAATTTTTTTCTTCCTCACATTACCATGGAAGGCAATGTTGAGCTGGATCAAAGGAAAGAATTAACACAGACTTGTAATATGTTTACAAATCATATTTCCTCTCTCCCTTCCTATAAATGGCTGAAACCCACAATTAAATGTAAAGCTTTTGAGAAGTAAAAGCTTATTTTAGTTGCTGATGAGGCAAAAAGTTCATCAGGATGGCAGGACGAACATGATGTCAGCAGCAGTTCTTGTCAGAGTTGCAGAACAGCATTGCTATTTCTGGGTTTTCATTCAGAAGTATGAATGATTGATGGCATTCTACATTGCTTTCCATTTTCATAAATTATTGTAAAATTATATATTAAAGAGTGAGATCTTTAGATGCAGAGGAAAGAGGAAAATGCAGTCTGCTTGGAAATTTAGATTCAGATAGTCTTTTAAGATCTGATTTTTCGTGGGCCGCTGCTGCCAGTGACTGTTTTTGTGGCTGACCTCTGTTCACCTCATTTGTTGCATCAGTCATCTCTGCATAGACTGATGCAGCTGTTTGTCTCATTATTACTTTGATGAGATTAATTATCTCTGATTATATTAGACCTCTAAAATAGGTATTCTGCTACTATCATGTAACATAAGAAGTTAGAATTGTTACCCTTTGAAAACAACTTTGCAGCCTGTTGACAGATACTAGTTTTTTGAAGATAAGACTCAAATAAAGAAAAACTGGTATTTTTTTATTCAAAGAATGATTTTTTTCCCCCCTCAATTAAATACTGTGATGGAAAATATGTTTAAGATGCAAATTAATCTTGCAAACCTCTTTATAAATGCCAAAAAGCTGATAGAAAGGTGGCATTTCAGATGCTTCAGAGTCTGAACACCTAAGCTCTTCTACCAGAAGTTTATATTTTATACTGCAGCTGAGACAGGGTTTACAAGCCAGAAAAGCTCTGGAGCTGGACCACAAAGGCAGCCTGAAGGACCCCATTTTGTACTGTACATTAGGGTCATGTTGTACCACATTAGCTAGCAAACAGTAAATCAGGTGAACCTATGATTGTGACTAAAAGGGGATTTTGTAAAAGCAACAGCAGTGGTTCATATCTGAGAAAGTTGTCACAGGACTGTAGGTCAAAGGTAAGTCCCATCAGAGAGACTACATCATCCTGATCTTTGACAGTTGAACAGTTTTGTTATGGAGATGCAAACCTGAGTTCATACAAATTGCAAAGAACGTGCCCTGTGCCTGTGCACTCAGATGTCCCAAGGAGCTTCTGCACTTCTTGTCCTTATCTTTTACTCTAAAAAATAGTATATGGCCCTGATCCTAGACAACTGCACAAAGAAGTACCTCATTGCATCTGTGCTCCTCCATCCATATTAGGGAGCAAAAACCAGCACTGGGAAGGTGTCTTTTGCTCTTTCCATCAGATGGCATTAAAAAGCTCTCTTTAGCTGGCTGTTTCTCTCTGCATGGAACTTTCTACCCACCTCCTGTCAGCCTTCTTGAGGTAGTTCTGCAGAGGTTCCCATTATCCTACTATGAAAACAGTTTACCTTTGCTGAAGTTGCTAGATCATGGTCTTCTTTAGTCAACTAAGAAGATACATAGCAGCAGATGAGCTTTTAAATGGTGTTATGAACTATTTTTGGTTTTGGATCTTTGCTCTTAAAAATGGCTCAGGCCACTCACTACTTTGGGCTGATCCTAGAGTTTATACCCCTTCTGCCACCAGGTAATGGTATAGAACAGAGGCATTGCACCCTTACACTTAGACCTCGAAGGTTTGTTGGAATGAAAACAGGAAGAGAATGAGAAGCAGGATAAGAGCCGAAGAATTGGTCTTGCATGTCCTCACCACCAGGGCCCTCTGACTGAGTGGCCTTCCAAGTGCTTCAAATGACCTTCAAGAAATGATAGAGCAATGCCTAAGAGGAGCTAATCTGTGTTTTTTGGCAAATGCAGTTTTCTCCAAGTTCTCCATGAGCAGAAGAGAAGGCCTCTGTTCATCAAGCCTGGGCTTATGCTGCTGTCCTCAGCATTGCTTCCCAAAGTCCAACTCAGACAAAGCTGCTGCTTTCAGCACTGTTTTACATAGGTTACCTTATTGCAGAGTGAAATTGCCTTCTTCCTTGGATGGAGGAGGACAATGCCTGGAGGAACCATGAAAAAGCTGCCAAGAGATGCAGCCTTGTATAAAAAAATCCCCTTTTTTTTGTCTATTTCCCAGCTAGGAAAACTAGGAATTAGTCCAGATTTCTCCTGCTCATCTGAGGAAGGGCCAAGAGAATGTATGTCTTAATCTTCTTTTCCCAGAAAATAAACACCCTCTTTATGTTTTCCTTTTCCATACATGTGGACAGTAGATGGTATAGTGAGCTAATGCTTGTGCATTCTAGTTTCAACAGTCTGGAAAAATGATCCATGAGCCACATCCAGGGGGTCCAGTCCTGCTCCTTTGGGTGTTAGGAGGGTGTCAGTTTCACAGGAGCAGATATTTCAGTGTGAAATATCCCCTGTTCCTTTACATACACAATTCCTCTGATACTGAAAGATCATAAGATGTTTTGTGAACCCCATCCAAAGCTTTTGACAACAGAGATGCTGTGACTTTGGGGATGGAATAAAAACACAGGCTAAGCTAGGCTATGAATATATGAAAATGAATACAATTATTCAAACTGAAATTCAAGTCAAAACACTGTACTGGGGCATTAGCTCACTGGGAAAGGTGCCATCTGATGAATCACCAAAAGTATTTGTGATTCTGTCCTCTGTGGTGTTTGGGAATCACATTCCCATCTCCTGCTTGCCAAAGAGAAAAGGTCAGGTCTGAGTTTGCATGGTTGCCAATGGTCAGCCTCACAGTTTGGGGCTCAGTGACAATGACACATCTACATTTGTACATCTTGACAAACAATGTGTAGAGCACAAGTTTCTCCACTTCTGACTCACGAAGGTGAAACAAGAAGCCAAATTGGTTCAGGGTGGTAACCCACCCTGAACCCCACAAGCACAGCTCCCATTCAGTTGCTGGAGGTTGCCACTTTGACCATGGGAGCAACAGTTCCCATCTTGTGCCATTGCAAGATGCAGAAACATCTGGGGCATACTTGGGTGTTCACAGGGTGCTTTCCTACTGTGCAGTTTATTGACTGCATTAACCAGAAGCATTTTAAGGCACTTTCCAGATGGACAGAGAAAGTTACTGGAGGCTGAACTATGAAGCCTTGAGAATCAAGGTCATGATTGCACAGAAGTATTGACTGAAGAGGAGTACATAAACTGCTCGACAAAGAACTTGAATCCTGCATATTTAAATATTCACAGCACCTACCAGTTTTGCTGCTACTCTGTGAAATACAGCTTCATTTGCCAGTGAATCAGGCTTATAAAAATGGTAATTGTGAAGTGCAGTTGCTAACTGTATCAGAGAAAAGGGATTTTACATGTAATGGAGATTCTTTTTAATGATAAATTATCTAGCTCCTGGCTACCATGTATGAGCTCTATTAACTGCCAATAAATTGTTCATCGTTAAATCTAGTTCACTCTTCTTAATTAGGCCAAGGGTTTTTTTCTCTTTAAATCTTTTCCTTACTTTAATATGGAAAGATATTTGAAATCCCAATGATCCTAACAGCTGCACTAGACACTACTGTAGAGTCACTTAAGGACTGATGTTACACAACTGAAGTCTGGAAAGATCTGAAAACCTATGCATTATACAAATCAGGGTTTGAAACACACAGTTAATAGAAGTGCCTAGTTACAGCTGCAGCAAAATTCTGAACACACTCCTATTATTCATTTTAAAGAGACCCAACACCACACCATAAGCTTGTTAGTTCTAAAAAAGATGCATACAGTTACCTGGTTACTTGAAAAGCATTAAAAGAAATGCTGTGCAAAAATTTAGTAAGGAATGTTAAGCCTATGAACTGCTGGTTAGGGAGCTCTGGGTGGCTGTTGCTCCAGAATAAAATCACAGAATCACAGAATAGTCATGGTTGGAAAGGACCTCTGAGATCACCGAGTCCAACCATAAAAACCAAACCAAACCAAACCCAAAAAACCTACCACAAAACACACCCCCAAAAAACCTGCAACACACACCCTACAATCTTGGCCACTAGAGCATGCCCTGAAGCTCCTCATCTTCACGTTTCTTGAATACATCCAAGGATGGTGACTCCATCACCTCCCTGGACAGACTGTTCCAGTGCCTGACCACTGTTTCAGTAAAGAAGCTCTTTCTAATGCCCAATCTAAACCTTCCCTGGCAGAACTTCAGGCCATTTCCTCTGGTCCTGTCATTATTCTCTTGGGAGAAGAGGTCAACACCCACCTCCCTTCCACCTCCTTTCAGGTAGTTGTAGAGGGTAATGAAGTCTAAATACAGAGTATTACAAAGAAATAGAAATCCATAGAAAGGCATTCTGAAACCTACTTTGTGGACCATTCCTAAGAGTGAAATAGATGTCACACAAAGTACCACAATAACTGTTCTTTTAATTTCCATTGTTGACTTTCTTTTATCAGTGCATCACTAAAAAGCAAGTGACAACAGGTATCCTCAGTGTAGTCTAACAGGCCTCTGTGGTGTTTCACCAGCACAGCTGTGTTATTAGAGATTCTAAACCAAGACCTAAATGTTGTCTAGCAAAAGTAATTAAGATTTGGAAGTGCTGGCTGTCCGTCATTGGAAACCCGTGTTTCCTTTCTACCTTTAGTTGTCTATCTTAAAGAATGGGGTAAATGCACATGTATTTGATGTATGCATTATCACTCACTTTGCATTGCTAACGAGCTCTCTGGATACCATCTAAGGATCGGACTTAATCAGTCAGCAATTTTCATACGTATCCTGCAAGATGTGAATCTTTTCTTCAGGGCAGACAGAGAGCTGCACTTGAGCGACAGCAATTGTGACTGCAGGGAACCCCTGTTGTCAGGTCTGGAGTTGAGTCAAACCCAATGTGACTTTTCCCATGGGATATAGTTAGCAGATCTTCCTGACAGAGGCTAGAGGCAAGAAGAGATCAGATGTGCTGGAGCTAAAATATGTTTGTGTGCACTGAAAGATAGCTCCTCTCTATCTGCTGAGCAATTAGGAGCAGTTTAGACAATTGTACTCCTGTGTTATGCCCCTCCCATAAGTGTCCTTTTCTTCAATTTAGCCTAATCTGGCACACTTCATGTCAGTGGGAACTTCAGGGCATTGAACGTGTACAGTTCAAAGTAAACCGTGAGAAGGAAAAAAAAAAAAAAAAAGAAAGCTGTAAATTTTAAATATTATTAAAAACATCAGCTCCATGGTAACAAACTTGTGGGTAGAACAAATGCTTATTTAGGTTAGAATAGGTTTTGAAAACTTCTAAAAGCTACATCAAAATACTCAAGTTTAACTGTTTCCTTTGGTCAGTATTTTATGTCAATTTGTAGAAACATAAATCTTCACAGAACAAAATATATTATATATACATAAAGAGTAACTTCGACTCTTTCCCAGTTTTAGGGGCTGTAAGGAGAGATGTATGAATTTGTGTTGATCAAAACAAAAAGTATTTTCTCCAACAAGCTTCTTATAATTACATTTTATTTGAAGTGTGATATTTTAGGGTAGTTCTATCTGGTCCAGGAGATATTTATTGAAGTTCATCCTTCCAATATAATGAATTTCTTTCAAATTATTTATGTTTACTATACCAGATTCACTCTCTTTGAGCATTAAAGATGTTCATCCTTGCTTTCCACCTTCCCTGCTCTCCCCAGAGCTCTTTCAATCTTCCTTCCAAAAAAGCATGTCCAAAATATTGCTTTTAAGAGGTCAATTTGGATCAGATAGCAGCAGAACTCGTGCTTCTCCTCCTTTTTCTGCACAAGCCAAGTGCCTTCCAGGTCTTATTGTTTCCTAGTAATGTTTTGTCTCAGTGGGTTACAGCATTACAGCAGACTTAATAATCAATAGCTAAACTTCTCACTTAAAAAATATTCTCAGTTATATTAGAGAAGATATGTTTCTTGGAATATTAAACATATTGGAAAAGTGCCTACAAATCAGAAAGCAACTGGCTTTGAGGACAAATGTAGATGAATTTCTTTCTCTTACCTACTTTATATCATATTTATGTTCTTAGTTTGTTACTACTCACAATGTATTTCACTTTGACATTCAAAATACCACGATCAGATTGCCAGTGATTGTTTAATTGACATTTAAATTCAGAGCTAAGTGTCAGCACTTAAAACCTATGCAATTCGATGCTAGTCACTAAACAGGGCAAAGCCAGCCATGAATTGAAAGGCTCACCAATGTTCTAATTCTCATCAACAGATTTATTGCTTCTTTCACCTCCCCCCAAGGTTTTGACATGGCACAATCCCTTTCATATTGCCAATTAGGACCACAATAAAGGACCTATTTTTCTCTACATCTTTAATAGCTAAGAACACAGCAAAGTAAAGGTTTAAAATCAGAATTTCGACTCACCCTTGAACTTTCAGGCAGCCAAACACTTGATTAAAGGGAAGCTGTTGTGGGTTCAATGTAAAACTTTGGCCAACTCAGGTTAAAAAAAAGATTGTTTTAGTATATTTTTGCAGTCTGATCTTTCAGTGTGATAGACAACTTCAAGTCCTGTCCTATCCAATAAATAGTTAGGACATTCAGTTTTACTCAGAATGAGCTCAGCATCTTTCAAACTAGTTCCTTGAATTGTAGCATAATTGTGTTTGTTTTCTTCTATTTCTTTTCTAACTGTAGCAATGGTTTGCTCTTCCAAAATATTTGTTATAGAGCTTATAAATAATTGAACCTCTACTTTTCAAGGATAAAATCATGAGAGAAAGATAAAGTTTTAGATTTCCTGGTCATAATATATGTTCTTAGCCTTTCATCTTTTAATTTTAATGTATCTAAGTGTCACAGTTTGGCACCGAGTTGGCAGTCAAACCAATGACAATAACACTCTCGATTCAACCCCCTCCCCCAAGGTAGGGAAAGAGGGAAAAAATGAGAAAGAGAGGCTTTCTGGGTTGAAAAGTGAAACAGATTGATTTTAATTATTAGTGATAAGGGAATATATCTATATTTGTAAAGGGATGTGCAACACATAGTGCTTACCCCGGCGGGTCTGAGGCAGTGTGATGTAATTAACTTGCCAGGCCTCCCCATGCCTGTACTTTGACCACCTCCCCTCATACCACAAAGGTTTCAACCTTTTAGCCTGCTTGATTGCAGTGCACGTTTCACACTCATGAATCACCTGTGAAATGGTGTCCATGGTTATGTCCACCCCATGGTCACGAGCCCATCTGTATGCTGCATCTCTGCCCTGATGACCTGAGGCATCATGGGCCCATCGAGCTAAAAGCAGCTCACCTTTCTGTTCCCAGTCTAAGTCTATTTTAAACACTTGGGCAGCCTCATCAGCTCATTGGTTGTGTTGATGTTCCTCATTAGCTCAACTCAGAGGCACGTGTGCATCTACATGATGCACTTTCACAGCCAATTTCCCTACCCAAGCAGCAATGTCTTTCCATAGGTCAGCCACCCAAATTGGCTTTACCTTTTGCTGCCAGTTGTTCTGCTGCCACTGTTTTAGCCACCCCCACAAGGCATTTGCTACCATCCATGAGTCAGTGTAGAGACAGAGTCTTGGCCAACCTTCTTGTTCAGCAACATCTAAAGCCATCTGGATGGCTTTTACTTCTGCAAACTGACTTGATTCTCCTTCTCCTTCATCTGCTTCTGCAACAAGCCGTGTAGGATTCCATAGTGCAGCTTTCCACCTCCGATGGTTTCCTACAAGGTGGCAGGAGCCATCAGTGAACAGAGCAGATTGGTTTTCAGCCTCAGGCAGTTGATTATCTCGTGGGTCTTCTTTGGCTCGTTTCACCACTTCTTGAGGTGGCATTCCAAAATGTGTGCCTTCTGGCCAGTCTGTAATAGCTTCTACAATCCCAGGATGATTTGGGTTCCCTATCCTAGCCTGCTGGGTGATTAAAGCAATCCATTTACTCCAGGTAGCATCGGTGCATGATGCATGGAAGGAGCATTACTCATGAACACCCAGTGCAGCACCAGTAATGGGGGCACCAGGAGGAGCTGCGCCTCAGTGCCGATCACTTCTGAACCAGCTCTAACTCCTTCCTATGCTGCCAGTATCTCCTTTTCAGTTCTGGGTAGTTGGCCTCAGAACCTCTGTAGCTCCTACTCCAAAATCCCAGGGGACGACCACAAGTTTCCCTTGGTGCTTTCTGCCAGAGGCTCCATGTAGGACCACCGTGCCCGGCTCCAGTGTAGAGTATTTTTTTGATGTCTGGACCTGTTCAAATTGGTCCAAGGGCCACCGCATGCACAATCTCATCTTTAATCTTCTCAAAAGCATCCTGTTGGTCGGGACCCCACTCAAAGTCATTCTTCTTCCAGATCACCTTGTAGAGAGGTTGTATGATGTGACTATACTCAGGAATATGCATCCTCCAAAAGCCAACTGTTCCTAAAAATTTTTGACTGTCCTTTTTGTTGGTCAGTGGGGCCATAGCTGCTATTTTATTAATCACATCCATTGGAATTTGGTGACGTCCATCTTGCCATCTAATTCCCAGAAACTGGATCTCTCGTGAAGGTGCTTTGACCTTGCTCCTTTTGACAGCAAAACCAGCTCTCAAAAGGATCTGGATTATCTTTTTACCTTTCTCAAAGACTCCCTCTGGTGTATCGCCCCACACAATGATGTCATCGATGTACTGCAGGTGTTCTGGAGCCTCACCCCTTTCCAGTGCAGCATGGATCAGTCCATGGCAAATGGTTGAGCTGTGTTTCCACCCCTGGGGCAGTCGATTCCAGGTGTACTGGACTCCCCTCCAGGTGAAAGCAAACTGTGGCCTGCACTCTGGTTCTAGAGGAATAGAGAGGAAAGCATGAGCAATGTCAATAGTGGCACCACCTGGCTGCTTTTGACTCCAGCTTGTACTGAAGTTCTAGCATGTCTGGCACAGCAGCACTGAGTGGTGGTGTAACCTCATTCAGGCCACAATAGTCCACTGTCAGCCTCCACTTGCCATCAGGCTTCCACACTGGCCAGATAGGACTGTTGAAGGGTGAGTGAGTCCTGCTGATCACTCCCTGGCTCTTCAGTTGTTGAATCAGCTTATGGATGGGAATCACAGAGTCTGTGTTGGTGCGATATTGTCCTCTGTGCACGGTTTAGTGGCAATTGGCACCTGTTGGCCTTCAACCTTCAACAACCCCACTAGGAAAGGGTCATCTGAAAGGCCAGACAAGGTATGCAGCTGTTCAGTGTCCTCAGTCTCTACAGCTGCTATACCAAAGGCCCACCGGTACCCTTTGGAGTCCTGGAAATATCCTTTTTTGAGATAGTCTATTCCAAGTGTGCAAGGAGCATCTGGGCCAGTCACAATAAGGCCCTTCTGCCACTTACTGCCAGTGAGGCTTACATCAGCTTCAACAATGGTCAGTTCTTTAGATCCTCCTGTCACTCCAGAAATAGTAACGGCATCTGTCCGCTTATTATCTGATGGCATTAAGGTGCACTGTGCACCAGTGTCAATCAAGGCTTCATACCTTTGTGGTTCCAGTGTGCCAGGCCACCGAATCCACACAGTCCAATAAATTCGGTTGTCCCTCTCCTCCCCCTGGCTGGAGGCAGGGCATCTCTAATACTGACCATTAGAGGTTGATGCACCATCTTGGTTGAAGGACTGGTTGCTGGAAATTGGAGCTGCCTTTTTCCAGGAAGAACCATCTACTGCACCTTTTCTACCTAGCAGCTCTTGTACATGTAGCTGGAGAATATCAGTGGGTTTATTATCCCAGGTTCTCATATCCTCTTTGTAATAATCATGCAAGAGGAACCACAGGTGACGTCGAAGTGGGTCCTGTCTCTCTCGTTGCTGTCTTGTAGCAGGGCATCTCCTCTTGATGGCTGCAACACGACCCCAGTTGTCCTTAGGGAGATACTGGGGTATAGGGAAAGGCTGGGATTTACCTTCCCATCTGTCCAGATTCCTTCTATCAGTCACCTTTTCACTGGCTGAGGTGTGGAACTGATGATAATCACAAAACATATCTCCATACTGTCGTGCCTTGAAAGCCAATTCAGGCACCGCTGGTCTATTGGATTCATCAAAACATCCCATGAAGGAGAATATATGGGCATGTGTTGCTGGTACAGCCTGTGCAAACCTCTGGAACATGGCCATGTTGCACACAACATCATCAGGATTTAGAAAACCTTGGTCATCACAGATCAGTTCTCACACTGCTCATTCCCTCAAATATGTGATGGCTCTTTCAAGAGTGGGCTCTCTGCTTCGGCATGGGTCAATGTCACCCTTATGGGGGTTCCTGCTCCATATGTCTGAAAGAAGGCAGCTCCACAGGTTGATATCTCCTGTCCTATCACCAATTGCTCTATCAATACCAACATCTTTAATCAGGGATCCCAACTGTCTGGCTTCTCTTTCATCCAGGGTGTAGGTGTCAGCTCCACCATCAAAACATCTAAGCAGCCAGGAAAGAAGCCCCTCATTTTCATTGCAGGTAAAGTCCTTTCTCATGAGATGCAATTCCTTTAGGGAGAAAGGCTGTAGCAGGTCATCATCCCTATCTGCTTGAGAAGGGCCTGCTCCTCCATCTGCTTGAGAGGGGCCTGCCTGTTTATTTACTTGAGAAGGGTCTTTTCCATCATCTGCTTGAGAAGGACCTGCTCCATCACCTGTTTTAGAATCGTTTGCTTCCTCAATTACATCTTCTGATGCTGCCTGAAGAAACTCTGGATATTTCAGATGGGAGCAGGTATAAGGATCAGTCACCTTTCCTTTGCCCCTGGTCACAGGACTAACTTTTACTCATTTGAATTGAATGGGAGTGGACTTAATCTTTGCTGAAGCAGCTGCTTTTGTAGCTGCACCAGTGGTGGTAGCAGCAACAGTGGTGATAGCAGCAACAGTGGCAGCAGTAACAGCAGTGGCAGTGGCACTGCCTGGGAGGAATTGTCAGTGAGTGGAACAACATCTCACTCTAGGCATCCACAGGACACTATGAGCATTCAACAGAAGCATCCCCAGTGAAACTATGTTATTCAGGTCAAGAGCTGGGATATTCAGCCTCAGTGGGAGTGGAAAGGAAAAATTGAGTCTGCCATGACCAACATAGATCTTCTTATCCACATGCACCTTCACACTGCACACAGACAGTATCCCTATACAGATCAATATCACGACCCCTCTTATCACTAAATAGGTTATTACATGGTTGATTATGACTATAGTCTTATCAATAAACCACAGAACAATAACAAGAACAGATACACTAAGCAGTAGTATCCCAGCCTCATAGGACATGTATGACTGCATGTTGGGTGCAAAATTAATCTGTTCAGTTTTCAACCCATCCATACCTTCAGTAGACATGTTGTCCACTCAGCTCCTGCCTGGCTCACCAATTAATTATTGTCACAGTTTGTCTCTGGGTTGGCAGTCAGACCAATAACAATAATGCTCTCAGTCCCACCCCCCTCTCCCAAGGTAGGGAAAGAGGGAGAAAAATGAGAAAGAGAGGCTTTCTGGGTTGAAAAGTGAAACAGATTGATTTTAATGATTAGTGATAAGGGAATATATCTCTATTTGTAAAGGGATGTGCAACACCCCATCCCCTCCCTCCTCCCCCAGCCACTCTCCCAGCAACTCTTCTCCCTGGGGACTCCCAGCTGAAGGGGGGAGTGTCCGGGCACACGGACGGGGTCCTGGGATGTCGCTGGGAAGGGAAATGGGAAAAGAGAGAGAGACAAAGAGAGGGGGAGAGAAGTGACAGGAAGCAGAAAAGTGAGAGGAGAAGGAAACCAAAGGCTTGACTTCCGTGATGTCTCAACCTGTACTGAAAGCCAAAGAGAGACAATATGATGAGAAGGGAATATTCTGATTTGCTGATCCTGCCTTCAGTCTGATCTGCTCCCCCATGGGGGGGAGGCTGCAGACACTCAGAAGTGACCTTGGTTATTATCAGTCCACTGGTGCTGCTAAAAAAAGTTCACTGAAAGAAAAAAAAAAATCAGCAAAGAGACAGTTCAGTTCACCCTGGCTCAAACCAGAACACTAAGGGATGTCTCAGATCCTTTATGAATAATTAGTGCATAATATTAACTAAGAAAGAAATAATGCTGAAAGTATGCCTTGCCGTTATTAAATACTGCTGCATTAAATAGATTCTGACTGTTTGGATTTTTAAATTTTTTTAACAGAAACAAAAATCAAGAAGAAGATTGAAGAACAGTCCAGCCTTTCTCCCTTTCTGGTTTCTGGTTGGAAGAGGGGACTACATGTAGGAGAACAACATCTCTAGCCCAACAAGTTCATCTGCCATTCAATTCTGCTAATTCTCTGTCTCTACTTAACCTCTTTCCCTGAAAAGCAAAGCTGTTTTAGCTCTTTGGAATGGGGGAAATAACAAAAGAAAGCACTGAGCCTAGACACTGCTCCGCAACTAGGTGTGTCCATGGGTTCACCTGTGAAAGCTGGGACAGAAATCTGAGATATCCTCACCTCCATTTCTGCTCTGTGCAGGATGGCAGTGGTGCTTGGCTCTTAGCTTTCCAGCAGAGCCTGGAAGCCCACATCTCGCTGTCTCAACCAGAACATTTTTCATGAATGGTTTTTTTCCTTTTCTGACATTTCTTATCTAATTTCAGTGACAGGATTCAGTGTTACTGAAAGTCTAGATCCACTCAGGATTGATGAATATCAGTGCTGGAAGAGAGAGGGATGAAAAAGCTGCTGAGTATTTACACGGACATCTTGCAAGTCTACTCCATCATCTCTGCCTGCAGTGTAATACTTAATACTAAAACAGAGACCTACTGAACAAAAACCATTCTCGTGCAATAAAGCAGGAGAAACTGTCATTTGGCAGAAGCTGGGTCTGAAATGAAGGTGCTGGAAACATGCAGTTAGTCCTCTGTGGAATCAAGTTGTTGGAAAAGAAAGGCTTAAAAATATAAAATAACAGAAAGCTTTCTTCCAGGTCTTATGAAAATATAAGGCACATGGTCATGGGGGGGTGTCTGGAAAAAAAGGCATGAGCAAGTTATTTTTCACACTGGTTCTGTCTAGTCCTGTCTAATGTCTTACCAATAAAATAATCTCAGCTTGTGGAAACTATTGACAGGTCTGCATTATAGAGCTGTGAACAGAGGACAGCAGCTGGCTGTTACCCTCTGTCAATCTGGAGGGAAAGAGAAGAAAGGAAATACAAAAAGAAAATAAAAGGATAATTGGCCTGTGGAGTACCCAGGGCCACCGCCTCCCCTCACCCAACTCTTCCCCTCCTCTCCTTAATGAACTGTGAAAAGACCTGGAGCTACTACAGAGCTACAAAGAAATAAGGAACTGGTACCAGATGGGACCTCTTGTCTCCATCTCTCTCCAGCCCAAACAATCTGCTGCAGAATTTAGAAGAGAAGGGTGGAGAATTTAATAGTGTCTCAGAGTCGGAAAGATGGCTCTGGCTCGAGCACTGCCAGCCTGTTCTGGAGGAGGATTATTATTATTCTGTGTGCCAAAGGATATGGCTATTTTTCTCTCTCACTCGCTCTTTGCAACAAACATTTGGCTACTATTAGCCAGCTGGCAAACATAAATGAAACACTTAGTACGGAGAGTGCCACCCGCGTGTTGCCAGCCATGCAGCGGTCTGACTGCCAGTGCACATCGTGGCATGTGCTGCACCTCGGCTGCTGGAGCCAGGAGCATGCACCAGAGAGGCTGGGAATTCTGCTCAGGAGAGAGGAAGCCTGTGGCATGGTTACAAGACATCTTGCAGGAGGTAAAAGATGGTGGACTGGCGACACGCTCCTAAACATTCATCCCACGTTGCTTGTTTATAGGAAACTACCTCCTCTATGGTTACACAAACGAAAATGCAGAAATGCTGAAATTGCACATGGAGAGAACAATGTTTGTACCTGATGTGAAAATAGATCCTTGGGAGTTGGTATAAACAAGCGTGAAGCCCATTCTGCTTTCAGCTACACCCATGCAGTTTCAGCCTGCGATGTTGCCTGGGTGTAACTGAGAGCAGGATCTGGCCTCATGCCATTGTTCTTCTCCTGCTCTCCCACTTGTTATTCTCACTGCCTCACTTTTCACCTCTTTTTTTATCCCCCCGTCCCTTTTTTTTTTTTTCCTGATTTTTAGAAAAGTTTATTTTATTTTTTTCACCACTCATACGAAGCACCAATCAATTACTATTTTTCTTTTACATCTAACCTTTCCTTCATTCTTTCCAAATAATTTTCAGCATAGAGTATGAGGCACGTATATTCCATTGGCAGGCAATATCCCAATGACCTATATTTAGTGGTACAGTAGCCTAGCAAGCTGAGTATTTCAATATTTCTAATTGTCTCCTATCAGAGTTAACATTCAAGACTCGAATATTTGCTCTTGGAACAAACAATGCCGTGTGGTATCATAAAATTGCTCCCAAAGATTTTACAGCAAAACTAAGTAGCTATTTACTTTAAATATGCCAATTAAGCCTTCCTAATGTACAGTACATTTCTAGGCTAAGGATGATTGATAGTAGCATGCAGTGAAATGTTCTAAAACTGCAGTTGGAAAATGTAAATGTACAAAACTGAAAAAAAAAATCATCACCAACTGACAGTACTATTTACATGTTTCAAAACAACAGTTAAAAATTGTTCTTTTATTGTTCTTTAAAGCCTTTTCTGCTCTGTTGTTCAACAAGGGGGTAGCCAATACAGTCTAATCAAAACTTCTTTAAGGCTAGAATATTATTTAGGATGCAGTTCTAAAAGACCTTAATGCAGTTTCCTTTATTTAATGGAAATATCATTTATTTGGGTATAGAATGATGGAGACCAGTGGCTTGACAGAAAACAAGAATTACATGGTGCAAAAATATCAAGGTTCCCAGTTGTGGTGTGTTTATTTTCTTATGAAAATGAAGCTAATAATTTCAAAAAGAATGAAAGAGAATTAATGAAGACACTTCACAACTCCAGAATGGCCCAACAGACCCGAGAAGCCACTGTAAGGACATTTTTCCAGATTAATTTTGTATTTTTGGAGTTTAAAAATTGACAGATTTGTGCTGTTATGATTTAATCCTCTGACTGTGATGGGGAAAATTATCTACTTTGGTTGATCCTCAGCAGAACAACAGAATCCACCAAAAAGATATTCTGTGGCCTGGTTATGGTAGTATAGCACCATTCCAGGTGCAGAGGAAGCTTTTGGGCTGTCTCCTGCATTAAGATGGAAGTCATGTTTTTGAGCAAAATCTTTGGCTCTTCTTTCCCTTTCTTTAATCCAGGGGGAATCCAGTATGTGCATTGTTTGCAAAGAAGCACAGTTATTCTCATCCAGATTGGAGCAATCAGCATGTCCCCGAACTTTTGACTAATTGCAGTTATTAAAAGAGATAACTACTTTTTCCTTTTTTTTTTTTTCTTTTTTTTTTTTCATCACAAAAAGGATTAATCAAAAAGATGCTGACCATTTGCACTGGAGATTTATCTTAAAAGCAAATAGTAATGGATCACCTGCCTCTTGCCATATTAGGTAGGTGATTGAAAAGATTAATTAGTATAATTTGCTTTACTGATGTTGATCCTGTGTGTGTACTTGATGGCCTCCCTTTTTGTTGGCTCTTGAGGTTGGATGGAAATCGAGGGGTGCATTTCTGCTGATTTTAACGAGCTTTGAATCATGTTGTAAAAAATACAGAAGTAACAGGCAGTGAAACTCCTATCAGCAAAGAATTCACTTAGTTGGGTGCCAATTTTACCTCATGTATTTATACTGAGTAATTTGACAGCAGTGGAGTATGTGCAGTTGAGCTATACACTGTCATTTCTTACTAACAATGCTCACTGGCTTTGTGAGACAGTGTTAATAAGCACATTTCAGTCTCAAAGGCATCACCTGCATTATTCTTTCGGATTCCAACAGGTACAGCAAATAGATACTTGTTTGTGATGGAAAGGTTTTGACTCAATAAACTGTTAATGCGAAAGTAACTTATTTGTAGAAAGGCCCTTTGAGACTTCTCTGAAGTATCAAAGTCCAATAACCACGTTTCTAGAAAAAAGGTAAAGTTTTGAACTCGGTGGATAGCTTTCAAAACACGTACTTGTAATTTCTACCCTTAAGATATTCTGTATTATTTTTAAAGGATATATTTAAACCTTTTCTCATTTTCTTTTATACTAGAGTCTATAGTACTTGCCAACTTTCATGGCGGTTAACAAAGCAAAGTTGCTCCAGTGTCTTCTGTCTGGGTTTAATTTTCCAATAGTATTTAAAGTTCTGGGCAAGGAAGAGATTTTTCTAGCCGAAAGCATCACAGTCAAGAAATCTGACATTTATGAAAATGGGCTTCCCACCAGCACGATCCATTAACAGTCGCCTGTACCAGCAGCAGCCAAAAATTGTCAAGCCATCTACCAGCCAGGATTATTTCCAGTAACAAAGAATAACCAGCAACACTTAACTTTCAAAGAGCGTTGGGTCTTTTGTTTGTTAAACAGCATGTAATTTCAGGAACAGCATATTAGACATTGTAGTGGAGTCTTCTAATGGCTATGCAAAACGTGAGCCTTCTTTTCTGAAATATTTGTGGTCCATGGCTGCTTGCAGCTTGGCACACCTGGGATACACTGGTCCCTCTCTCCTGCTTAATTTCCTTCCTCCCTATAATGTCAGCTTTCATTTTATTAAAAATGCATTACTGTTATAAACTTCTGAGTTAAAAAATCCTTCCCACCCTTAGAGCACAGAAGCAGCAACTTGGTTAAGAAACTACCTGTGAGAGCCTTGTACCCACCTCTCCTAGAAGAGGTTGTGCTGATATGGCTGTTTCAGTGCCTGTGCTCCAAATCAAGTCTGCACAATGATTTGATTTTTTAAATAAACCACTTTATTTTTTCTTTTTTTTTTTTTCCTTTTCTGGTGGCCTCAGAGAACCTCTTAGAGCATGGCAAGACTGATAACTGAATCACTGCTACTGAGGTACATCAGAATCATATTTTACTCTGGTAGGAGAAGGGGATGGAGGAAATCCCCAGTCTCTGAGACTAGATTTGCTGACAATGATCACAATATAGAAAAAAGGCTGTGTTTTTTTTTTTTTTTCCCAATTGTTCCAATGTTTCCTAATTCAAATAATTGGCTTAGGACAATTTTTGCTTTCTGTGATAGTATTATACTTCCACAAAACATTTCTTGGTGTTCTCTCTCCATTGTACTACGGTTGCCATTGTTAAAGGAATGCTACAAAGATTATGTCATAACAAACTAAAATGGATTGGCCCAAACATTACCTTTTCTTTTAGTTTTAAATATAAGTCTAATTGCCAAGGTATTTTTTATTTAGATACCTGCAATAAAAATAAAATATGTCCTGTATGACCTGCCTTCTGTGGTGCTTCTTTGTACTTTTGTGGGGAGTGGGAGACACTCCAAGCATCAGCAGAGGGTAAGAGATGGGAAAGATGCAGAAGAGCTCTGTTAAAGATGTTGTTGAAGAACCTCACTTGTCTTCATAGCCTGGGTGGAGAGGAAAGTCCTCTTGGGACTTTGCAATAGATGAGGGACATGAAGCTTGTAGAAGAATTGTGTGTTAGAGAAAAAAGGAGACATAGGAGTGACATCAGAGGGAATGGATCCATGCTCAAACTTTCATTCCTTAAAAAGAGAGAGATGATATTTCCCTCTTTGACAGGTTTCTCCCTGTAGAAGAGTCTCAAAGCTTGCACAGCCAAGGGCTCAGGAGTTGCAAGGAGATAAAATGACACTAGGTATCTCATTTTTTGGGAGCTGAGCTCAAGATACTTGCTTTCTTAGACAATGAGTTGCTCACCTTTAATTTCCTCAAGTTGGGCATCTGAAAACTGGAGCCCTTGAGATGATTAGTAAGTATAGAAAAATTTGGCTCCAGTTCATACATATGCTTGCAGAAAGCAAACATCAGGCAGAGGTACTGCACCAAAGAACATGTGTTTTCAGACATTCACCCATATGGGTCTTTTTCAGCCTATCTGAAAGGGTTTTAATTACTCTATCAATGACTTAGTTGAATACAGGAGTGTGTATGAAGGGTAACTTAAAAGAGAATAAGGATGAGGTAGGGACTTGACATCACATGCCAAGATTACATTCCTCATTAATGTTGCTACAGGGAGAGGAATTTGTCCTGCTGGCCAAAAAGGTGGTGGGTACTAGACAAAACAATTCTATATTTGGAAATTTCTGGTTAACAGAGTGATTGACAATTAGGAAGGGCAGAAAAAAAAATGTTGTCTTGGTTCTGTATTTCAGATCTTTTGCTTGGATTATACAGTTCAAGGTTCAAAAACGTAGCTTTTAGGAACCCTGTGTTCAATTTTCAGCCTTGGGAAATGAAAAAGAGTATTTCAGTGATACAGTCATAGTGGCAATCCTGGAAATATTACTCAGTAGTGCAAAGGCCTAAATCTTGGTCTACTTTTATTGTTGTTATGGGAAGTCTCTGACAGTCCCAACAGCAAAGTTTCTGAGCAACTATTTTATTGGCATTCAAACATATTTATAAAAAGATGGCCTTGTTTAAGACCTATAAAAACATGCCTGGTGAAGTCGACGTTTTTGCAGTGATATCCGATTTTTTAATTATGATCTCAATTTCAGTGATGTATTCAGAGATTCCGGTATGAATTACTGGGAATTTGGTGCACTGAGATATCTTCTCTTGGCAAACAGAAGCTGTTAAACAAAGGTGGCCATGTTAACTTTAGCTCCATTTGAAACACAGGGAGAAAAAGAAATAAAACCTCCTCTAAACAGGGTTCTTTAGGCTGAAATAAACTGACTGGCAAATATCATCTCATTATTAATCAAAAGCAGTAATCACAGCAGGGGCCTGAAATCCTAAATGACCCTATGAGCAAAAGATCACTAGGAATGCATTGTCTGTGTGGCTATCTTTACTATAGACAGGTATCAGTTTAATGAAAAGGCAAGAGTTAGTTCCAAAAACATTATCCGTGTGGCTTTGCTAATTACCTCCAGTCTTCTTGGGGAGACAGAGACTATTTTGAACTGTGACACTCAAAACTTTGCCTGATGGAATCCTTGCAGCCAAGGATTTCTATACGAAGAGCTGTCTCAGCTCTCTGCAAAAACTGAAAGAAGGTATCATCAAAATTATTAGCATGCTTACTACAAACAGGAAAAATATTTTCATTGTCATCTATATGTCACTCCACTGTGCTTTCCAGAGCTCTGTTCCTCATCTGCAGTGGATGTCCATTTGATCCTGCAGTGGACAGACAGCTCTTCTGTCAGCTGCTATCAGCCATCCCAACATGTGCTGAAAATACCCCTTCCTCCATCACATCAGGGGAGCCAGCCTGGTCTCTGGTAACTGAAGAAGAGTCCCTCCTAATATACTTTGTGATAAGCATGTTTGGAGGTACATACCTACCTAGTTATGATGATGATGATGATGTTTTTTTGCTTTGGGATTGTTTAAATTTCCTTGGGCTGAGACATGATGTGCAATGACTGGAAAGACCTCATGAGAGTCCAGGTCCCATCGTCTCAGCAAGTGCTGTGGACACAGAAGTGCACATCTTCTATTTGAAAAGCCATAACCTCCTTCCACGGAAGTTAAGGCAAGGACAATGAAATTTAGCCCCTCTGCTGCACTGGAGAGGTTAAATTAATGAATTAAATGCAGCAGCTATGGATCTGAAGAGAGAACAACCTTGAAATAAGAGGAAAAAATTTAGAGAGGCCAGGGATTATTTAACACTAAAGCAGCTGTTTGTCATACAGCAGAGCTTCATCTTGCTATAGGTGAATGATACCATCATTTGTTTTAACAAAACAAATGTGCAAACATATGTGCAAAATGTGAGTGAACCTTTTCCATGTGATGAAGCAGTTTAGTGTAATACACATTTTCTGGAGTGAACTTTGTGAACTCTTGCTTAGAAACAAAGTTTTTCTTTGTCCCCCCCTTAAATATCAATTATGGCAGACATTGTAGTCATAATATTTGTTACCTTCACCATCAGCCTGATCGTGGTTTACACATGTGTGGTCATGGTTTAGACTCTCAAAGATGAGCTCAGATCGTCATAGTGGATGATTTTTACTTCAAAAAGTATGACTGTGGCCCCAGTTATCAGACAGAAGATGTCTTGGTACTTTAATAGAGTAAAATAGCCTCGACGGCTGCATTTTGTACAAAAGTTAGATTTCCTTATCCCTATGCTCTCTTATTCCTAAGTGTCAGTGAAAGAAGAGTGAGTAAACACATTGCCATTGCTACTTGGCATGTTTGTCAGAGTGCTTAAAATCAGAGGAGTTATTCGGAACTCATCCTTTAAAATACTGATGCTTTGACTCAAATATCATTTTAAAAAATCAGAAGTACCTTATAACTAGCATATCAGCAGTCACACAAAAACATGCACCAGTTTATGAAAAGAAATTATAAGGTTTGCATGATGGAGCTGGGCTTGCTGCAAGCTTTGGTTGAATGGGAATAAACATTAACGGAGAAGATACGATGGCTGTTTCCAGCAATGAGATCACAAAATCAGATGCTTTGGCAAAACTATAATATCTCACATCCAATCAGCAGTGCTGATGATTGCAGGTAACTTTCTGAGGGTTGGATCTGTCTGGTCAGGACTGAGTGATGAGACAGACACCTAGTAAATACTTGCAACAATAATACCCCTGAGCACCGGTTCCCATGTTCAGTTGTTTCTTAAAATGATTTTTATTCTTCAGTGTTTGCAAAAATAGAAAGCTACAGGTAAAAAGAATTATGTGATGTTCTTCAAGAAGGGAAAGTGTGCAGTCTAAGCTAAAAGATTCAAAAAGCAAAAGTACTTTACTGAATTCTGAATTCTTATTTCCTTTGAATACAAGATATGTTGACCATATGTGCTTTAGGTCCTACCTGAATCTCTTCTCATCCATATATCATCAGTTTTAACACAGGATATAACATGACTGGCAGACAATCTGGAATCAATCTGTTTATCTTTAAAATGCTGCTGAAAAGTTTTAGAAGTTGCAAGGTCCTGAACTGGAAAGAAAATCTTGGAAGTAACAACAAAGAAGTATTGGAAAGGCAGACAATAACTTCAGAGTCTTCTATCTGGATCCTGTTGTGCAAGAGCATATATGCCATCTCTCAGAAAACAATTTCAGTGGAATAAAGTCTTCCTCATTTATTAATACAACCAGGAATCAACTAGGCAGTTTTTAATTAGCATTGTAATTTTCAAGAAGTGAAAGATGGTTGCTTTATAGACTTCATATGCAGCTCAGAAGGGGCTCCAAACACAGCTGCATTTGTTTATAATATACTGCTATTTTTTAAGAGGATGCATCTGACATGCTGTGTGCACTTGAAGACCTTGTGCTGCATAGCTAGAAAAATCTTATCAAAAGCCATGAATTCAATGTATTGCAGTTTTGCTCTCTGATGCTTTTCTAAGCATTAGAAATCATAGGCTGTAAATGGTTTGCAAATAACCACTCTAGAATAAAGCTTCCACATGTATATTAATAAGAATAATATAAATATTCCACAAATAGATGACTGCTTATTGAGGGGCAAGTATAGGGCAAATCTGTGTTTTGTGTGTTCTGCATTTCAGCCATATCTGACATCTAACTGCAATATTTTACATTCCTTTATCTCTGATATGCAAGGATCACACAAATGCTTTACAAATATCAGTGGGCTAAGTCTCAAAACATTTCTGAAAATAGGACTCGGACATGCCTGACGTTTGTTTCTACAGTTCATAACTTTCTTACCATTCACATTACCCTACTGTCTTCTGAATTAAATATAATCATCTTAGCAGGGTTCCTAGTGGACCTCTCTGCTGTCATGTAGTTAAGTTCTGCTTGGAACAATAGGTGGTTTTCACATTTTACGTATTTTATTGTTGGCGAAAAGAAAAAATCTGCCTGCTTTTCCTCAACAACAGCAAGGTTTTGGATTAGCTTCACAAAAAAAAGATAATAATAATAATAATTATTATTATTCATAAGGGACTTTTGATTTCTAGAGGAGAGACAGTGTAACTGAAGGACAAGCTTGGCCATGCATTCCTGAATCAATGAACTACTTCTTTACTGCTCATAGATGCACCCTGTGGATTCTAAATAAATAAATAAATAAGTAAAAAAGGAACCCAGTTTTTAGTGCCTTGTTTGAGGCCTCTACAAATAATATATTTCACAATTTTGTTTTCTCCCCTAAGGTCAGTTTTTAGAGATATTAAATCCTTTTCTGCTACAACTTGCAAAGGCTGATAGGCACAAGCTTGTTAAAAAATCCATTGCCAAGGGGTACTAACAAACAAGGCTGTCATAGGACACAAATCCCCCCCTGTTGTTTTGCATCTGAGCCAAGCTGAGCATTTTATTAATGAAAGGAATAAGCAAAGGTTTCAGATTTGGCTCATATCCCTTAATTGTCCATAATTATTCAAAATATCTTAAAGGACTCCCATAATCTAAGTTGGTAGGGCTTGAAGGTGAACTCAGGGAAGATTTCCAGGCTGATTTTCACTAAATACTGTAACTTCTCCACGCTCACAATAGACTCAGCACTCAAGGTCTAATATCCATGCTCTCACTGCGTCTAACAAGATGCAGCCAGCATTTCTGGCTGGAGCTCCTGGCTGGCTCTTGTGTACTCACTCTGAACATGTGGCTCGATCCTGTGAAGTTCTGACTGTTTTCTTCTCCCTTAGAAGTCAATGGAAATTGTTTTAAGTGCCCAGCAGATCTGAGGATCAAACCCGCAAAAAATGCTATTGTTTGGAGGCTGAATTGCGGTAAGCCCCGCTTTTGTACCGTGAGTTCATTACTATATATGTTCACATTTCCCCACAATTCCTGCTTGAACATATTTTGAACAGCAAGCCCTCATGTTTTATTTGTTCAATCTGGTGCTAGTTTAGAGACATTTTGTTTTGTTTAGGTTTTGTTCTTCCCCATGGGGTATGGCCTTACTTTCACTAGATAGGAAAGTAAGGATGGCTTCAGGGTGCCGTGCATCAAAAATCAATCAATGAATCTATCCCTAAACAAGGGGACAAAATCTTAAATAAGGGCATCCTTTTTGTATTTTCCAGCAACATTTTTAAGTTTAAATTTTCTACTAACCCTCTTAATATAGTGTTCTTAAGTTTTTTGGTATCCTGCAACTCCTGCTTCATCAAGGAACTGAAGTACGAGTTGTCCTCTGAGCACATGGTAATTCCCTGTGCAGTCAGTGGGGACAGTTCTTTAAAGTCACTTACTGAATCCTGGTCCTAAACCATTTGAAGGACAGGAGGGAAATTATATATACCAAAAAAAAAAAAAAAAAAAAAAAAAAAAAGAAAAGAAAAAAAAAAAAGGAAATTAACAGAGTAAGAAGCCAAAGTGATCTTTTTCTTTAAAAAGCAAATTTACAGAAACTTCCGTGGAAGGTTATAAAACCTACACTGTTTGCCCGAGAGACTTTTCTAATCACTTAGGTAAACATGGGAGGTAGACTGGGTAAATACACATCTAGGATAGGCTAAATATTGAGGTATTTTAAAGGAATATTTGTTGAGTTAAATATATTTATGTATACACACACACATACATATTGGTACCTGAAGAATATATATTTTGGTATACTACCTCAGAGTCATAACTGCTGTTAAGGGTACAAATTTGGCAGCTAGAAGAATTTGATCCTGCTCTGGCAGGGGGGTTGGACTAGGTGATCCTTCGAGGTCCCTTCCAACCCCTAAGATTCTGTGATTCTGTGATTTAAAAATCAATATTGAGCAAATAAAAAAAAAAAATATATATCTATGAAATTACAGAGTTTCAATACATAGATGGTAATCTTTTCTCAGTTCAGTAATATAAGATCTCATAAACTTGATGGAATCTCAGTATTAGCAAATGTTGTTCATTTGGGTGATGCCTACAGAAATATAACTGTTTCCTATATAATATGTTCATTAGGAAGGAAAAAAAAAATTACTTTACTTATAGTTTTACTTAAATTTCCCATTATGGACACTGGAAACTTGCTGTATGGTGTTATTCATCCTAAGATACACCTGATGACAGACAAACCTCAGGGAACTTTGCAGGAATATATTTTAATTTATGAACTCTAAAACAGATTGATTAAAGAAATAAACACTAAATAAATGCCCTGAGAAGTTCCATTGATGAGAAAGCTTCTCGAGAGCATTAAAAATAAAATGAAAATGAAGATGTAAAAACCTGGTAAGTATAGAACAGGAAGATAGGTATTAAGCCATCACTGGTCTCAGGCAAAATGCCTTCAAGGTTTGACTTTCCACATTCTCTCTGGTCCTTTTAAATGAAGTTGTTTCTGAGGGCAGTTTTTACTTAAAAGAAGTGAGTTAAAATGTACAGAAAACGATCCAGTTGCCACTTAAGACAGCTGTATTTACCATGAGTGTGATTGGTGAGACAAGTGAGAAAGCAGATACCAGATCTCCTTTGCTGTTTAGAAGGAGGCAGCCGCTCATACTTTTTAATTACGACTTGTTGCTTTTATCCCAGCCATATTTTATTTTGTGGCTAGGCTCCCTGTTTCCACGTAAGCTTCCTCTGGGAGCACAAACTGCTGACTCCACATCTTCAGACAGAAATGCCACAACATAAATTAAGTTTAAATAAATAAATAAATAAATAAACAAATAAATAAATTATTGCATTTTGGTTGGGGGTGCCACCACAGATAAAAAGCCACTGTGCAGCTGCCTCGTGTGAAACCACCCAGCTGAGCACTGATAAAATTTATCACAGGGGCACACATGAATTAGCAGCTTAGCAAAAGAGCCTGTGGTGAAACGTGCAACAGCTAAATATCTAAAGGGGTGCAGCAGCTCAGCAACAAAACGGTGGCAAAAAGGGCTGACAACATGGGCTTGTACAGCCAGTCACCTTCTCCTGTGGGGTGTTGGGTTTCTTTACTGAGCTCTGCACTGCTGTTTTGTCTCCAGACCTGGAGCAGAGGGCAGGGTGCCGTGCATCTGAAGCCTCCCAGATTGCTTGCTTTCCTGCTGTGTCTGTAGCATGCTGAGGACAGAAGTGGGGAATGCAAGAGCAGGGCTGGTACCAGCACTCAAATCTGATGCTAGACATTTGCCACTTAAGCAGCTCACCTCCTGCTTCCTGCATTTATTATTTTTATTATTTATTTTTTTAATTAATTTTTTTTTCCAGTGATTTCTGAACTTCACCTAAAAAAAGAGGGAGACTTCTCAGAGTACATCTGACCCAAAAACCCAAAAGTAGTCAGAATTTCACCAACAACGCTGATCCTGTGAGTTCATCAGGTGTTCAGATGAATTCAGAAAAGCTCTAGAATTATTAAAATGTGGTGTAGCTTCTCTCATTAAATGGAAACGTAGGCATAAGTTTTCTCTTTTTGTCTCCAGCTGCTCCTGCACTGCTTGCTGTTCAAGGGGGTGAATACGACACGTGGACACCTGACTCCATGGGTGTATTTTTAGCTCAGTTCTCCTGGGGTCTGGAAGCTGTAAAAAAAAAAAAAAAAAGAAAAAAGAAAATCCCCCAAATCAAAGTGAAACATCCTCACATCCTCTTGTTTAAAGAAAGATCTGGATTAAAGAAGCCCTTGGGAACAATGGAGGGTTAAGCAATAGCATGAGAGGGTTTGTGAGAGATCAGGCATGGATTAGGAATGATTGGTGACTCACACAGGTTTTGCTCATATGTATCCAACACTCCTGGAAGTCTGCTGATTCACTCTGGGAAGGACAGGTTCTCCTTTCTCTTCTGCTGACATTTACAAGCAGTATAAATGAAAATGGTAGTATTTCACACCTGTGTCACACATGTGTAAACGACTGTAGGAAGAACACAGCAGCTGCAAATCTGGTCCAGAGAGCTGAACAAGAAGAAGCAGAAGGTTCATAAAAGAGCACAAGCTAAAGACTATTGCCAATGTGGACAAAGAAGAGAGAAGGAGAGAGGAAGAGGTCAAAGGAAGTGAAAGAGATAGGCAAAAAGTGGAACCAGGTTCACAACAAAGAAGATGACAGGAAAAAAGTTTGGTTTTTATTTTAAATGAAACAATCCCCAAGAAAAAAAGCAGGGTCTATTTACATGAGAAAAGTACAAAACATGGAAAATGGACAAAAATATTTTCCTCCCGTTCCCAGACAAGAAAAAGCTAAACCTCCCGCGAACGATGCTATTGCAAAGACTAGAAAGTATTAAAGAAAAAACAACAACAAAGCAACTGAGAATGCATCTTTCAGGTATATGATTTTTGGGAAGTTCTATGAAGGGACGAGACGAGATGACCCTCAGAAAAAAATCGCACTGGGATCACCTCTCAGATTTCGCTTGGTGGGTTTGCTGCTAGTACCAAATATATTTTGGGGGTGCTTGCCCCTTTGGTGCATTTTCTTGCTGATGAGGCCTTCCCTGTGTGATGCAGGGTGTTTGTTTAGCATCCTCGGTGCTGCCAACCAGGAACCAGCTTCTTTCCCAAACAATCAACCAGGCACAAGAGTGGAAGTGCTGATTAAAATCGCATGATTGTAGTGTCATAATTAGCAGCAGGGGAACAGCTGCTGGTGTGCCAATTCTGCCTGGCCCTGGGTCCTTTCTCTCCAGCTCAGGTCCCATCACACTTTTGGTGTGTGAAAGGAGAGATTATTCACCAGTGTGGTAGACACATTTCTGTTCTCAAGAACACTGTGATATCATTAATCTTCTGGCAAGTCGGCAAGAGCGGGTTATGTGGATGCAAGTATTTTGCAAGGCTATAAATAAAATTTAAAGAGAGAAAGAGACAGAAAGAGAAGATGCTTTCCTGGAGTTTCTGTTGCTACAATATGGATGATGTTAACACTGTACTGCTTTCTGGTAATAACACTTTAAAAAAAATAATCCCCTTTTTATGGTTTTTCAACATCTGTCCAGAAAAGTGGAACATAAAACGGGATCCTAAGACCATAATATGAATTTTCTAATCCTGTCTTTAAAACAGTTAGTTGAGCAAACAAAGTGCAAAACATAACTCATGTATCTGTAATTGTTGCACTGTGCTGTTGACCTGGCTATTGCTACAGGTGTAAATATCTGAAAGGAAGGGAAAGAAAATGATAGCAGGTGCAGCATGAAGGTTTGTCAGAAAGAAGGCATGGTAGGTAACCACATTAGTCACACCTAGCAAAAGTATAACTGACTTATGCAGGTTATCTTTACACATCCATTCTATGTATTCTGCACAGGCCTTGTATGTTTTACGTTCTTCCTCCCATCTCAGCTGAGTCTGAAACACAGAAGAAAACAGGAATGCTCTTCTTTGCTCCTCTTGGAAACAGCACTTTGTTGTCATTGCTGCCCTAAGAGAAAATTTAAATTTAAGGTCTTGTACCCTGGGTCTTCCAAAAGGTATAAGTCAAGACTGATTCATATGAAGACACTGTGTTTCCTTTCCCCAATACTGAAAATTACCCTTTTAAATTATGCAGAGTTGAGACAAATCTGATTTTAAAACGTATAGTTTTCCAGTACAAGTCAGTAATTACTGACAGCTTGGGGCAAGAAAAATGGACATTTGAAGGAGGGAAAAAGCTGCTTATGACTTCTATATACAGTTAAAAAATACTGTTTGTCTGAAGTTGTTCTGTGATCAGGAATGGTAGAAATAATTCCAACAAACCAGGAGGTCAAATTGGCATGATAAACCCCAAAATTATGTGGTGAATTTTTTTTAATCACATGCTTCTGCTATTTATCAGACAGATACCATGACAGCTTACATGAAGCCCTAATACTGATTTTGAGAGTTAGAGCATAGCTACTGTTAATTTCATTTCTTCCAAGAAGATTCATCTGCTTTTCCACATTACTCAAACAAGATAGAATTTTGTTCTGCATGGTGTTGAAAGGGCACACAGGAAAGTGATTGTTGATTTTATTTCAATGCTGTGGATTTTTATTAAATTAATTAAATAAGGTACTTTTTTCCTCCCCTGTTTTGTCAGGGTCACACTTTTGTCCTGCCTGGAGTGGAGGTAGAAATGAAGGCAAGAGCTTGAATCTTACTGTCACTTTTGAGTGCCAGCACCAAAGAAATGTTAAAAAAAGTACCCTTATGTGAATTGAGGTAGTAAGGGAGTAAGTGGGACTCAGGAAAAAAAAAAAAATCATCTCCCAGGAAGATTTTTTGACTCAGTTAAAGCCAAATTGAACTGAAACTTTAGCTGTAATTCCAGATTATTGGGAAGCTCAATACACTTAGAACAGGGCGAATATGGTTGGAAAGTGGGAAGGGATTTGCTGAAGAGAGGAAACCAATATGTTTTCTTTACTTTCCTTACCAACTCAACTTTTATGCCTCCTTTTATGGCTTGGCTGCCCAGCGAAACGTAGCTGGATGCAACTTGATTTGTATCTGTGTGCTCCCTGTATATGACTTGGCAAAGGTGTGAACCTCAGGTTTGTGATTGCAGGAAGGATGAGGGTTCAGTCACCTATTCACTGGGTTACCTGATTTATCCCTGGAAAAGTACTTCCTGGAGCATCAGGTCTAGGACCTGCTATCCTAGATCTAATTGTAGGCTTAGGTCATGCAGTCACTTTAGGAAATGTGTAAAACTGTCTGTCTGGAAACCAGTTCAGTTTCCAGACGTCTCTGCTCCTCCTGAAAGAGTATGCAGGAGCCTCTAATGCTTGGGAAAAGTCCCCTGATTGAAAGCATACACTTACCCATTGCAGTTCATACACATTTGTTCTTGTGCCAACACTGTCCTTCACTAGCAGTTGTTCTTTACTACTAATGTATTTATAGACTACAGTCATATCCCTCCTCAGCCCTGGTTTTGCAAACTAAAAGAAGCCAGACCCTTTTCATTCCTGTTCTTGAGACAGGCTCTTGGTTTCCCTTTCTGTCTTTGCAGGCTGTCCCTGTTCATGTGCCAGTCCTGGTGAACCTTTTTTTCTGGCTGGTCATAGCTGTGCACAATAGTCCAAATGTCATTTAATCAGGGCTTTGCACAAGGGAGCAAATATTTCTGCATTTCTGCAGGAATACCTCACCCCAGCATTTTTTATGGCCACAGTGTTACTAACTCATAATCATACAGTGTGTAATTAGTAAAGAAAAGTCTTTCTCCTGCTGTATTATTCCCAACTGATGAACTCCAGCTGATAGCAGGAATTTCTGCTATTAGCCCCCAACTTCATGCTGTTGCACTTTATACTATTAAATTTCATCATATTTCTCTATCTTCCCTTTTCAAGGTCATCCAGTTCTTTCTCTGCAATGATGCATTGCAAAAGTGCTGGTTTACTGCACTCCTTACTGTTAAAGGAGGCAGGGCTGTGTTCTTTTCCTCACAACAGGTTACAAACTGAGCCTCCTGCCCAAATCATCTACTTATCTCATAGCTCTCTGCAGCCTGGTAATACTCTGCCTCAGTCCAAGATCCATGAGCAGAATACTTCTGGGAACTGTACTACATAGTTTTCCCTGAGGAAGCCCTTTTCATTTGCAGTTTTTGGTGGTTTGAGAACAAAAGGGATCAGAGGGAGAGAGTGACTAGTAAATGGAGGACAATCATTTTCAGGTGTGAAGCCATCCTGGGGATCTCTTTTAAAGCCTCCTACCTTCCTACATGGATGTCAGTATCATGCAATCCAGATGTTGTTGGCTTCTGTTCAACACAGCTCTCATCTGAAATAGAAGGTGCTAAACTGAAGTCAGGCTGAAAAGAGAGGTGAACAGGCCTCTGGCAACTGACAACAGGAGGATCAGAGGCAGATCCACCAGCACCAGATTCCCATATTAACAAGGATTGTGGTTTCTTCCTCAAAGTTAACCCCTTCTCTTATAGAGTGTCTGAGGGGCACATCCTCGCTTGACCGAAGTCATGGACGTGCTGGTGTTACTGGAGCTGAGGCAGCTTGTGCCAGCTCAGCACCTGAAAAGCAGGATGATCACTCCAGCTGCTGCTCAAGATTGTGTTAGCTGTGGAGTGAGCTTGAAGAAAAAAACTCATGTGTGAAGGTAGACCCAGTTTTAGGGTTTTTCTCATGGTCTTACTATAGTGGTGAGTTTTATTTGACTACCCTGGGTTTGTGTTTGTCGTATCTTAAAGTTCTAGGCTTTCTTTTCAGAATAACTGCCAAACTACATTTACTGCATCTGTAATTTCTGGCTTGTGGATAAGTATCATAACAGCTGTTTTCCTTTTAAATCACTGATATGTGCTTTACCTCTCAATCCCCTTTAAGGTTGTTCCTTGGGCTTATCTGATTGAAACCATTCTATGATTCCAACACCATTGCTCATTATGATGTATATTTTTATGCATTTTTTTTTTAACAGGGGGAGTATGGGAAAGAGGAGAGCTTGAACAATTTTCAAGAAGTTACTGTTGTGAAAATATAGGTTCTCAACTTAAATAAAATGAGCTCTGAAAAAACTCTGTTGAATGACGACTGATTTTGTTTCAAGTTCCTGGCTTCATTCTTTGTACATTTGATTTTATATTTTCCTATTACAAACTTCACATTTCTATATGTTATGCCATGGAATCCATTTGGAAAATACCATGTGATCCCAGACAGGCATTTTGTATCCTTTAATAATCTCTGTCTTATTTCTCTGGCTTCTACTGTAATATTATTTGCTGTGCAGGAGCTCTGTCTTGGCTTCTACAATAGTTTGCCATTAACAGAGTAGTGCATGTCATAAATAACCCTTCAATATGTGCAATAATTAACTTTTAAGACTACCATTAAATCCTTTTAAAGTGGATTGATTAGGTTTCAATTTTGTATGTTGCTTCAGATTTTCATCTGAACTGAAGTGTTTCTTTAGGCTATTCTGCAGCTGTGCTTGCTTTCTAGCACTGACAGTCATTCAAATCCATCTTGTGCTATTGTAACCTGCTGTTAGCCCATTAGTTGCAATCTGTGGGAGGAAAAGGAGACAAATTGTGTCACTATTCCTTATCAAGGGACCACACAGTTGTTTGCCACTTTGACTCTGTGATGGATAGTTATCTTGAGATGTGACAGGTGCGAGACTGGAAATTTAGAAGGAAACAATGCAGGAGCCTAGTAGCATTTTGTTATTGACACTTGCTAGATAACAACACGGGGTTAATCAATCTCTTGTGTTGTTCTTAACCCCCTATTCCTTTTGTCTTCAAGATGCAGTTTTTCTCATCAAACTGACACGGCAGGAAAAAGGTTCGAGGGGATAGCAGACATTTTTCCTTTACCACGTACTGGATGTACAATGTCAAATTCCATGAAAAACACATCTTTGTTTCTTTTGAAAATTTTTTTAAAACTCTTTGAAAGTGGGTCAGGGACTGGAGAAAGTACAGTTTAAATATCTGGAAGCATCTGAGTATAGACATCCTTTGAAAGAGAAACAGTCTTTTTCCAACTTGATTTTATTGTCAACAGGTTTTTTATCATTATGTTTTCACATGGGCTATAGCCCATCTTTTATTATTTCCTCCCCAGATAAGAGCTAAAGGAACTGTGATGAAAGAAACTAATACCCTGAATGTTAGATTATCACATTAACTTAGCTTTGCTCAAAGAGCATAGTTCAAGAAAATGCAGATCCAGGCCAATTTATGCTGATATTTTAGAATTTCAGAAAATTGAATATGAATACAAAATTCACAGTCTTAACAAGTATTAAAGTGGTGTTCAATATGTTTAGGACACACCAAAAGAGTGACCAGAGTTTATGTACAAACTAAGGTTGACGTTGAATAACAATCCATGGTAAAAGCTAGAAAATATTAAAGCTATAGAAGTTTGAAGAAACAGCAAATGAACCCTGGAGTTCTGCTGTGCTAGTGTGAAATAAGAGACATCAGGTCCAAAGAGTTCACAGTTGAAATAGCCAAGACAAAATATCAGAATATTATTGTCACTTCACGAAAAGGGATAAAATCATATAAACCATGGAGACTTGCCTGAGGTCTCCAGCAAGTTTGCAAGAGCTGAAGAATGACCTCTAGGATTGGGAGGCTCATGTCTAATCTGCAAGATATTGGTAATTAATCCTAGTTTTGGATGTATCTGTTGCTCTATTTCTTTGTCCTTCATTACTCTCTTATATAAACCAAGTTGTTTAGGTAAAGGTTCCCTCTGATGTTAAATGGAAAATTTCAAACACACCAACACCACTTTCAAGTGGTTGCACAGTAAAGGACCACCTCTTTATGCTCTGCATATTGTATTGATGATGTTAGAATCTTGTAATGAGGGATTACTTCTTTAGTGTGAGGGTGGTGAGGCACTGGCACAGGTTACCGAGGGAGGTTGTGGAAGGCCCCTCCCCAGAAGTGTTCAAGACCAGGTTGGATGGGTCTAGGAGCAACCTGGTCTAGTGGAAGGTGTCCCTTCCCAGGCAGGGAGGTTGGAACTAGATGATCTTTAAGTCTAACCCAAACCGTTCCATGGGTCTGTGATTCTACGAACGCACTGCTCACAGGACATTTGAAAACCTGCAGTAGCATCCAACAGAACCTGAAGGTGCAGGTGCCCCAAAACCCATCCTGAAAGATTTTCAAGACTCCTGATGGGCCCAAGAGAGCTGTGTGGCAGCCAGAATGCTCTGCACTGCTCTTCAGCTACTCTTGCGCTGTGACACAACAGGCTGGTGAGTTCATGTAAAAGTACACTTTGGTTCCTGATTCTCATTTCCAAGATCTAGCTGCAAGGAAAGGGTTTTGGACACACTTCACTTCTGCCTGCTCATTCTCTTTCAAAAATTTGCATCTGTTTGGTCATGTACCTTCTGCATGGCCATACTTTGCAGGGCAGAGTTATGATGTACACCATATCAACTTCTTCTGTCTGACAGACATTTGCACAAGCTTCTTTCATCTCCACTGTGGGAAATGTTAAGGATGGAGAGTGATATGCCACTACAGTTCTGAAATGTCTCTATCAAGTTTCCACATTAGCCTGCTTTCACCACTTCTTTTCCCTTGCCTTCTGAGTTTAAGTAGCTGCCAATGAAATCTCAGAAAGGTCTCATTAGATTTGAAGCTCCTGTCAGACAGAGCTGGAGGAAAATTTATCATGTGAGCTTCATATGTGAGATTTGAGAAACTTGTTTCTGTCCATCCAAATCACATTCAGGTTCTGCAAAGTGAACAGTAATTAATCAAAGGCGGTTCTACAGGAAATAAAACATTCTGATGCACAAGCACAACTAGCAACTCTGCATGTCACACTTGCCCTTTAGTGGTAGCAGTTGACCACCCAGTTCAGCACAAGATGTATAAGAGACATCTGTTCCTGTGTCACTGTGGCTTTCCTGAGCAGAAAGGTACTTTGTGTGCTTTATAGCTGCCACATGGCTAACATTGTTCTTCCATAACCTTATGCCCCTGTTCTTGCTCCCAGTGCCCCTAAATCTTGGCTCTTGCATGCTACTTTGTCTTCCACCCTAACACTGTAACAGCTGAATGGCACAAATGCCCAACAGCAACTGGGATTCCTCAGCAAAAGCAGTAGTAAAGCAACATGCCTCTAAGAAGAAGGAGACCTCCAACATGAAGGAGACCTCCAAGATGAAGGAGACGTGCAGGTTTTTGAATGCTTGAGTGACAGTTTTCAGTCATCCATGATGGAGAGAATTTGTTCTTTTGTAAAGTATTACCTTGAGTCTGTTAAATGGACAAGGCTTTTCAGGAAAATATTTAAGAAGATGCTCCTGTCACCAGGACTGATGCTCTAGGTTTATGTCCAGCCTACTTGCATATTTTCTGTGAAAGGCTGAAACATTGAAGCCCAGCTTCCTGAAGGCATTTGAAAACTACTGAAATCCAGCTGCTTTTGAGACAGGACATGAAAAAAGAGCTTTTCCCTGAGTGTGTCATTGTTCAAAACAGCAATGGATTACATTAAATCGAAAATTACCAGGCTGCACTTACATATTGGTCATTATATCTGAAATACTTCCAAGTAGTACCCAGCAACAGCTCTGGGTTGTCTCTGTGCCAGGTATTCACAACCTGTAGCACACAAATGAAAGCCTGTGGACCCCAGCATTAAATACAGTCTCCTTGTGCAAAGAGAGTTAAATACCTAAATGTCATTAAAGCCCTGCACTTTACTATGCTGCTTTTAAAATAGGAATTATTTTATAACATTTCTGCTGGTTACTTTAACATAAACTTCTAGAGTGTTTGATACTGTGCTGTGTTCAGTGCTTGTTATGGTAGGTCTTGCTTTTGGCTGGGGCTTGACAGCTTCTGTAATACAAACAAATAATAATAATAGCTTAAGGATATCAAACAGAGAAGGAGGACAGAATGCCTTTTATACTTATAAAAAGATGATGTCAATTGATCTAGATTTCAGAAAGCAGTAGAAGAGAAGACAACTGTTACTTGTTATTGTTAAAAGGTAGAAATCTGTTAGCCTTTGATTTATTCTAACACTGTTTAGCACACTGTTAAGTACAAAAAGAATCAGAAGAACATAATATACCAATGTAGTTGCTAATGTTCTTTAGAACGAGCTAGTGAGGAACACAAAGAAAAGGCGTGAGGATTTTATCTGATACAATTCTTTGCTCAGTCTCAAGCAATGGTCTATCTATCTAATGCAATGCTTTTTTCCCTGGATAATCAGAACAGAGTTCAGATGAAATAAAATAATTTGCAGATGAATTGCTAATATGTCCTGTCATGAATGCCCTTCTAACAGCATGTCTTTCTAGCCTGTTGAAATACTTACATCATATGGAGAGACCTGAAAAGTTTGAACATTTTGGTTCACTGCCAAGAAAAATTATTTATCAATGGCACATACTGTGCTGATATATACCACAAGAACAGATTTTTAACTAAGAACGAACATTAGGACAAGACCCTTTCCCTTCCTCTAGTGCGTTAAGACAGACTGGGATGTTGTGCTCTCTTCTCCAGAACATCCAGGAAGAAGCCTGAAATATATCTTAGCTACTAAGGCAGCTCTATTAGACACAGTACCAGGGTACTTATAAGATTCAAAGCCAATAATCTCACAGGCCTTCTCAGAAGCAGTGCTGTGCTGTTCTCACATTTTATGGGTGGAGAACTGAGGTGCAGGAATCTTACACGGCTAGTGTGTAGGTGGCTGTAGATAATAGGATGTGCTTGCATGCCTGGAAGGGCAGGGGTCAGATAATTGACCATATATTCACAGCCTTTCACCATAAATTCTAGTTCCCTGTATTTAACAAAATGTCCCACTTTTGCTGCAGGACAGCCACTGGCCTTAAACCAGCCCTTAACTGCCTCAGCACGTTCACAGTAGTCATCTATTCTTCAGAGTAATTTCTGGAGTAAATACTTGCTCATCAAATTAGACTCAAGTTTCAAGAATGATCTTTTTCCATTGCTCCAGCAGGGAATAGTGTGTCATGAAAAAGGCTTTGTTCCCTTTGGCAGTCAAGCTAACGCCTTCAAAGAACCTTAGGGAGAGGGAGCTCAAAGTTGTCATTAGAATTTTAGGCAGATCTTGCTTGGGCTGTGGAGTGTTGCTATCATTACACATTGGTATGCTCCAAAGGTCAGCCAGATCAAAATCCCTGCTCAGCAGCCAATTAATACATTGTTTAATATCAGGGAAAATAGGAAAAAAAAAATACAATTAACATTTCAATAAAGAAAATGCAAGTGACTGCAATATAGCCTATAAGTGCCACCCAGGAGGGCTGGGATAATTTGCTATGATAGGATTAATTTACAGTTCTCCTGCTTTTGGGGGGTTTAAGTCTTCAACTTTAATATTTCTTTGGTGCATTATCTGCATTTGCATTTATCATTGGCTTGTACAATGGAATTTTCACAGGACTTGACATTTTGAAGTCCTAACTTAGGGCTTGGTCCAACTGCCTTTGAAGTCAACAAGAAGATTGCCACTAAGTTCTATGAGAAGTTGGATCAGGCTCCATAATCACTATGGACTCATTATAATCTCACAGCTGGTAACAACCGTTGAGAAGTGTAGTATAGAAACTGAGATACTGGCAGGATGAGTTCAGGGCAAAGCAGAATCCCTTCAAGTTTAACATAAGTTTAACAATTTAAACAGATTTCAGAATTAACTCCTCTCTTTTCACACTAACATCTGACGACTCTGAAATTTATTGAAAAAGGAAAGAACCTCTTTATTTGCAGTGTGAGCTGCCTGAATCCTTTAATAAGCTTTTGTTTCTTTAACTCCAAATCAAAGCAAGAGGAAAATTTTCCTCTATCTGTCTGTTGCCACAGGGAGCAGTTTTCTGCAAAATGGTTGCTTTTCCAGTGCTTTGCTGAAATGGCTGCTGCCAGGAGTAGGTCTAGGAACATGGCAATTGCAAAAGCTAACCCTTTTCCCATTACATGTCACAACTTGCACACAAGCATCAACACCATGTGCTTGCTGTGTGAATGCTCAGGTTGCTGCGATGAACAAATTGAGGGCAGATCCCTTAGAAGTGAATTGAGGCTCTGCAGTAATTTTGCAGAAGAGACTGCCTGAGCCATGGAATGATTATAAACTGAAGAGGGAATGTTTCTGCTGGGCTTGAGGGGTCCCCAGGATTCAGGTGAGGCTGGAGCTCTGGCAGGCCTGCTAACATGCGTTTAGATTAACCCAACTGGGATGTATGTTGGTTGCTCTTGTGCAATCCCTTCACTTTGTGTACTTCAAGTACATTTGCAAGTATCAGTGCAAAAAGGTCTTAAAGCTGAATGAGGAAAAATGCTACAGCTGGAAGGAGGTGGGCTCAGAAGTGTCTAGGTGACTCAGAATCTGCACATTTACCCAATGAATTTGCACATGACAAAATGACGCACGCTTGAAATTACTTTCATTTTTGTGCGTGTTGTTCCAGATTTGTTCTTAAAGAGTATTTCAAAATCCTCACAAAATACCAAACTGCTTCTAGAACTGCTGTTTCTTCATAACGCATGAGGTTTCACAGAACACTGTGACTCCCTCTTTGGACCAGATGCAAGTGAAACAACTTTGAATATCAATTGTCCTTCAACAAAATGTGCAGAAGGGTATGTTAAACATTGAGTACCCAGGGAAGACCTTCAAGTAACAGGTGCTGGAATGACAAAATACTTTGCACTGCTGTTATTTTTTGCCAGTTCTGCTTCTAATAAGGTTCTCAAATGCTGTTGGCCTCAGAGCTGCAAGAAGAAATCCAAAGGATGGTTTGCACTGATTTTTGGAGCTTCTTTATGTAAGAGTAGGAGTTCAGGGTACAACCCAAAGTATACATCTAGTTCCCTCATGGTATTGTAATTATCCTTACCCAACTATTTTTTACCTCCCATGCCAATGATAAACAATGCCTAGATGGGGTAGATCTTGGTTTCCTATATTGGCTTCTCTTCAGGACTGGAATATGTAAAGCTTCAGAGCCCATACATACACACACACAAATCCATGTAGGGAAAGACAGAATAATCCTCCATATCATGCTACAGTAGTAATCTAGTTTAATGCAGTTTTGGAGGGTAGGCTAAGCCAGTGAACCATTTCTGCTTTACTGATGTGGTTGGTTTATGTGAGGCACACAGCCCTGGGAGAGAATGATTGCCTTGTAATGTACCAGTCCATTCATTACATTGTATGTTGAACCAATCAATTGACTTGTTTATGACATGCTTAATGTTTGGGGAATCCAAACTTCTGATTCACTTCAAGTCCTTTTAATTACAGTATATTCCTTGAAAACAGATGCTTTTAATATTCAACCTGAGTGTTTTATAAGCTATGCAAATATTTTATTTGTGGAATTTTTTCTGGTGCTCACAGCCAAAATGTGCTAGTCAGTTTTCCAGAAGGCTATTTTATCTCACAGACACTTCAGGAAATTCACCTTCCCAGAGGGTTTTTTTCCTTTGCAGACTATACATTGTTCTTTACCTTAAATTTTATAAGGTATTTATTCTTGAGTTTTCTCTACTAAATAAATGAGGGAACAATAACAACCTGTGATGTCTAAAAAAACATAAATAATTTTCTGGTCTTTTTAACTAAATGGAGTGATGTCATTTGGCACTATTTTATACTGAAGATTCTTTTGTCATTGTACATCTAGGTTAGCTGTGGAAAGGCAGGAAATCCTAGCATGATTTTCTGCTACTGTAGTACCTTTTGAAGAAGTGTTTTTTAAGGAGATGCCAGCTTAAGGAAAACAGTTAAAGAAACAAAACTAAGCGACGCTGAATTGCAAGCCTGGGAACACCACTAGTTCTCTGTATTTTGACCATTAAACCTCTTTTCTCTATTTCATTACCATAGATAAACTCCAAATATCAAACTAAGCATAAATGATAATTATGCCAGAGTACCTGGTATTAGCAAGAAAGGGCCATTTGGAGGTTGGTAGGAGCAAGTTTGTATCTAAACATCCACCCCCCAAACAAATCTATCCCCAGCCCACAAAAAAACAGCTCTCAGACCCACAGACATTAAAGACACTGATACTAACTCATTCAGTCCCCACCATTGCAGTCTCAGCCCTACCCTGTACACTTACATTGCTCCTACCTCCTCTCTAATGTTTCAGAGCAGATGCATGATTTTCACTAAAACAGAAAACAAACCTAAGAGATACCCCCTTTGAAGCAAAGGCTTGTGCCAGAAAGAGTGCTGGATGCAGTAATAATGCAACAAGGAAGAAAAAAGAAAGAATGATTATCAAAGCTTTCCATTTGCGGAAACAATAGGGTGAAAATAGTCAATTCAATTCAATACTCGAAGTATCCTTTTTTTCATGTGCATTTCTGGAAAAGCTTGGAACCCTTTTGTTGAAGCACTATTTTCCTGAGCCCTGGTTGTGTCTCCCTGATTCTCAGGGCCAGCCTGAGCTCAGTTGTGCTTATTCATGAAAAATACCTTGATTATACCTCATCAGTCTATGACAGCCCTTACCTTCTTGTTTGTTGCCTTCCCTTGCTCTTGCTCCTGAGTCCTCCAGTCAATCACAAAGCTCTTTATGACCCCCTCTGCAGTAAACCATTTACCCCCAAAACTATGGACAATTTTTCTGTTCCCTGAATGTTACTGAATTCACCAGTGGTTCCTAGTGGGTTTCACAGCACTGACTGCTAATTCTCTTTCCACAGAGGTGTCTTACTGAGTTGAACGCAGAGCCGAATTACTTTATTTTTCTCTAGTATCTAACATACAGCCAAAAATTTAGGCTTCCTTTTCTGATTAAAAATATATTGCAAAAAAATGGTACCTAGTTTGGTGTTTTCTGCATCTCCTGGTCTTTTAATACTTTCTTGATGAATCACACACACACACCCAGACACACACAGACACGCACAGACAGAGACACACACAGACACACAGACACACAGACACACAGACACACACAGACACACAGACACACAGACACACAGACACACACACTAACTGGTGTTTGCAAGTTGTATCTCCCTTTCCTGCATGGTCTAATTCTTCCAGTTCAGGCATTAGCACTTAGGTACGTACTGAAATGCTTTCCTGAATCAGAGCCCGAGTGTTTAACAACGTGAAGTAAAATGGATGGACATTTTAATGTTTCCTTTTGTATGTGGAACACTCTTTCATCTCTGTATATTAGGAACATATTTTTGGGATCATTCTGAAATAATGCTCTCTTGTTTAAGCCCAAAGCAGAAACACACATCTTGAATCACCCAGTGTGCTTTTCATTTGGGGATGTGGAGGAGCAGGCACGCTGGCTACTCTTTTGAAGCAGTTTTGTATGGTTGTGGGTGCTTGATATGCACAATTGCACCCACAACTCAGCATTCACACAGTCAGCAGCAAGGAAATGTTTCAGGAGAGCAAGAGTGAGGTTGTGCTCCCTCCTCCTGAGTGCCTTCATTCCTGCTTGATAGAGGAGAATGTAATTTATCAGAAGAAGCTCTGAAGAAGCTCATCCAGCTCAAATTTGTCTGACTGGCAATTCTTCTTCCTCTTCTTCTTTAGAGCTCTACAGGAACAACCTTAAACAGTGTTGCTGAAAAGTTGACAGCAGAGTTATTTTAAAGATTGTTTTTATGATTTGTCTAAATTTCCTAAAAAAAACCCCAACCCAAATCAAAACAAAAACGAAGTCCAACCCCAAAACAGAACCTGCTAAGTCATTGCTCAGAGCTGCATGAGTCTACAACAAAATTGTATGCAATAAAAATAGATTGCACCCATTCCTGCTGTTAAATACCATGAAAGAAACAAGAGCATTTACAGTATGCTGAAAGGAAAATGCCTTCTCCCACCCGTAATAAAAATGTGTGAGTTCAGGGTCACTTCCTAATAGGTGTTATTTCCTCTGTTTTAATAAAGGTATTTTAACACCTGTATCCGATGCCAGACAGTATTGTCATTTTTTCCACTGATTGGCTTAACTGAATGCTGGTGGGGGGGCACGAGCACTCTTCAAACATTGCTGCTTCACGCCAAACACAACTAACGTGCAGAAGGAGGAAGCCAGAGAAAGCAACAACCGCCCCTAATTACAGCCAGACGACTTCCAGTCCAGCGAGGAACGGGGAGGCTTTCAGGATGGAAAAAGGTCAGGAAGCCCATCTAGGTCAGCCAGCCTCTGGCTTTTGAATTGGCACTTGTACTACCCTCACCCACCCTCACAGCCTCGCACACAGACTATTTTTGTTCTCCAAATAGTTGCCCAATGTGTGCTGAAAACTATTTATACTCTTTGGGACCGCCTCTGTCCTTAGTGCTTTTCTCCATATAGAGTGGTGACCTTTGCTAAGTTAAAGACCAAACCTCCTGTGTATGGAGAGCTCAGTGACTCCTATGGAAGTCAGCTAGAGGCTTTGAAGAAAAAAAAAATAAAAAAAAAATATATATAAAAAAATCAAGCCCTTATTGCAGGAGAATTTTTTATTTCCATGGATCATTTTTTCTGTTTGCTGGAGTATTTTCTTCATAAAACATAATTACATCCTCCATTTTGGTGGGTGAGGAGCATAACAGGGGAGTTTATGTAAAGCAGAGATACCACACTCCTGTCACCCAGTTTCTTGGGCAGATCTCACGAGCTGGAGCGTCCTGGGTTGCGTGTGAACAATCTCCTCAACGCCAGCCCATTTTGCATCCGTACTGATTTCCACACTGAATCTTGGATCCAGCTGGGCTGGGAACATGAAGCCAACCAAATGGAGGCATGAATTTCTTATGGATTTGTCAAAAGACAACCAGCAGACCTGTGGTCACATGAAGCAGAACGCAGGCTCTCTTGAATAGTTTATAAAGCCTTAGTGTTTCTTGCAGCTTCACTCTTCATTGCTGTAACAGAAGATGAAACTACACGTTTCCTGTGATTTGGGGTTTGGCAGCAAATGCATTACACAGGATGATGAATGTATGTAGCCTTGTATATATTTCTAAGCATTTCCTTGGAACTGGAAGGTCGTTTTAGTGAGGCAAATTACAAATCCTCTGAAAGAAAGAAAGCAAGAATACTTGTGAGCTCGGCCAGACTTCTTAGTAAACTGTATTGTAAATGCACTTTTTAAAAAAAAAAAAAAATTCTTATATTTGACAACCAGAATGCAAAACTCCACTTTGTCCATATGACTGAAGGCCAGAAGATCAAAAAATAATTGTCCATAATGCTGCAAAAGCATAAAAAATTGTTCTCTGACCTTTGTAATAGGCCACTCTGCACAGACCAATTTGCTAAACTTACTTAAGCACTCAGTTCTAATATTCTTCTGTGCAGATATAATTCACATGAGCTTTTGTTCTGCATGACCATGGGTTAGAGGATGGTGGCCAAAAAGTGTCATTAGTGCAACCACAGTTTATTAGTCATGTATGACTGAGCTTGTTGTAGGAATTACTGGGGAGAACTCCACAACTTGTATCATGCCAAAGGTCAGACCAGTTGACCATAATGGTCTATCCTGGTTTTAAAATATATTAATCAATATTCTTGCAGTGCTTAGGCAAGAAGGATAACAATAGCCAAACTGCTGAAGGCTAGCATTACATTTCCAGGAGCACCAGAACTAGTTTTACCACAAAATATTACATAAATCAACTATAGATTTAAAAAAAATAGATAAATAAGTACAGGAGATAAGAGGGCCAAAAGGCTTGTGGTGAGTTTGATAGCAGCACTTCTCTCTCCCTTTATAAAAAGCCCTGGAAGGAGGGCAAAAATATTTAAAGCATCAAAAAGGCTGGTGAATAGGGATGCCAGGATATTCAAATACACTCAGAGACAGTATTGTCAGGAGTTTTTTCTGAGTTATGATACTAAAGATAGTAGGAACCAGCACAGAAAAGAACACTGTAAAAATGCAAATCTGCTGTAATGTTGAATCTATTAATCCATAGCACACTTTCTTCTGAATCATACTTACTCAGATGTACAGGCAACAAAAGTATTTATAATATTTGCATAATTTCAAACATCCAGTTCATAAATTATTTATTGGTTGTGGTCAAATGAATGTTAGCACTTTCATAATTATCTTTTGTGTGAAAGGTTGCACAGTTTACAGAGACATTTCAATGGCAACTGAGGATCTGTGAGTTCCTTTAGTATTAAAGAGAAAAAATGGCAGCTAATTGTAGAGTTGCTACACATTTGCTCTTGAAAAGTGGCAAAGCTAAAAGGACTACATTTAATTTGAATTTATTTTTAAAAGAACACTTACTTTCTGGTAGAGTCCTAGTAACTCACATAAGGCCTCTGTGCTGGGCATTCAGAAATAGTCTGAAAAGGAGAATAAGCTTGTAAGTGTAATTTTTTAAATATTGCAGACCTGCTGGCAGTTTTTCAGTGAAAAGAAGCCATATGTTTGTCATGTTCTGCAATATTATCAATTATTTAGGTTGAATTATAAATATTTTCTACAGGAGGACTGTGAGTGCTTAATCTTTTAGCATCCTCAGAAGCAGCAGGTCCCATTCCCTTGCAGAGTGGATAGACTTGGCATAAGGGAAGGGATGGAGAAGCAAATCATCAAGGGGTCAGTGTATTTGAACAGTAAAAGGGGTGTCTGCTAACAGCAGAGGGCATGGACCTGATGGGCATCTCCAAAGCTGCTGTTGGGATTTAAGGTCTCATGGATTGGTCCATGGATTGGTCACACTTCTCTGTTACTGCTAATTATTAACTGAAGTGAACATGCATGCACGTTCTAAACCATCTGACCCAAGCATTTCTAATTATGAATGTATAATAGAGGTGTAAATTTTAGAGACTTACATTCTTGTTTTCCCTCAAGTGAATGTTTAGACTGCCATTTAAGCCAGTGTGCCAGGTGTTGAAGTCTTTGATGCCTTAATCTCCCTCTTATTCTGAAAGGAGGAAAGATTAAAAAAAATAAATTAAAAAAACCAACAACGAATTCCTGAAATTCACTAGCAACTTGGGATTAAAGTGGTTAGTTTAATACAGTAAAGAATAACAATCAAAGAGTGTTTCTATTCTATAATGGTAGTAGACCCTGTATCATGTAAAGAAATTGTAACTGAGGAGGAGTTCAAAATGAGCCTCACTTTCACAGGACAGCAAATGCAACTATAAAGCTAAAATCACCATACACAGCTAATGACCAAGTGACCGTAAGTTCTAGGTACAATGCTTTCATTAAAAACAGTGCTCAAATCCTCCATAACCCATCACATCACTGCAAGCAAGGAGGAAGGACAGAACCTGGCAACTGCTAGGGCAGCCTTTCAGCCTGAAACTCAGCCCAGCTCTGATTTTGGCTAGTCCACAGGATTCAATGGGTATAAGACTCTAGTTCTGCTGCCTTTTGGAATAATACACCCAGATGCCAGTGAGCCTTCATACAAAGTGGCTTGGGAGCCAATATGCAGGAATAAAATACAAAGCAGAACAGAGATCTCAATTAGCTCTACAAATTACTGTATGTAGACATGGAATATCATTTTCTTTCAGTTTTTATGGAGAATTTCCTAACTACATCGGCTTTGTAGACCTGACTCATAAAGCCATGGGTCTTGGTAAGTTAGATAGAGTTAACTCATGCAGTAAGAGAACTCACTTACTGCCAGCATACAATATGCTGAGTTTATTCTAAGAGGCAAACTTTACTTGTAGTTAGATGGTATAGTTTTTTTAAAAAAATATTTAATAAGATTATATAGAGTTCTTGGATAAAAAGCTTGGCTTCTTTGAACAAGTTCAAATCCACATATAATTTATTGGAAACAATTCAAAACACTTTGAAAATACACTTGGTATCAGAGTGCACATGCCATGTGTCCTATTATATGCAATAGATTTTATGTACTTTACATCAAATTGTACAATAAATTCGGACACACTTGGTGAGAAATAAGTTTTTGCATGTATGGGAATAGATTAAGTAATGCAATGAACTTGGCAGTTGAGTCAGACCTTTGTAAATGAATTAGGAAGGTTCCCTCTACTTTCCTGCAGCAGAAAGGAAAGTTGTTTAACATTATATAACTGTGAGTCTTTTAAACAGTTTGGAATGGTAAAACCACTCATCAGAGGCCGTGTGAACATTGTGGTGCATCACAGCAATGGATTTGCTGTCAAAAAGGAGGTGAACAGAAGTTTTTCTTTGCTCTTAATAGTGTAATGACTCATGCAAGTGGCTTAACTAGATTTTTAAATCTTCATGGATGGTGAGATTCTGGAACATTTATTTCAACTCTTATTGCATTTCTTATGTTTGGGAAGGCTTTTTAACCAGGAGATCCTGAAAGACTGGGAGAAAGGTCTTTGTCAATTGCTTTCCCCAGCTGAAAATATCAGGGATGGAGTGAATAGAAGCTGACAGTTTTTCATTCCTGAAAACCTCTCTCTAGAGGGAAATCCACTGGTGTCTGGAAGAAAATCTTGGTAAGGGCATGGAGAATGCAAGACAGTAGAGCTGGAAAAACGCTATGATATCAACTAAATTCTGCTTAAGATTTCATTTTCATGTTATTGAACAGGATGTTCTGACTAATGGAGCAAAATAAAATGAATCACCAAGGCCCAGGAGGTGGAAAATAATTTCCTATGGAAGAAAAAAATATATTATTAAAAATTTCCTTTTATTAGCTCATTTTACTCAATGGGAGGAAATAAAACTCCCAAATAAGGAGGAACAATGGGAGATATTAAGTACAATAGAATCAGTGTAGAGGGGATTTGAATATGGAGAAGCCAAGGGAGGAAGCAGTACAGTCCTGAATAGCCACTGAATACTTGGTTCTCTGGATTGTTTAAGAAAACAATCAGAATGACCATCTGCATATTTCCCTGTTGACATTCATTGAAAGGCACTGGAATGAAAGAAATTATTAAACCAGAAAAATGGTTATTTTAGAATTTTCCTTTTCTTTTTTTTTTTTTTCCAGAAAGAGGTGGCCTGTCTTTTAGAACTACAGAAAAATTTCCTAAGAATGAGCAAAACTTTAACATGGAAAAAAAAAATAAAACTCTGCCCATAAGTACTTCCAAAATGTTTTTTTGTGTTTGTCCAAATATCTTGGAATGAAACCTAGAAATGTTGCTCAGCTTCATTCTCCACTGCCATACAAATGCTACCACCCGTCTTTACTTGGCATTTTCCCAACAAAAGACACATACTCCTCTGAACACATTTGACTGAAAATGAAGAGGAAGCTGTAGTTCAAAGCTAATTACATCTTGCTAGATCTTCTTTTCTCAGTCATTCATTTCTGCTCACACATGCTACTGCTTAGCAGTCCGCACTGTTCTCGGCCTTCAGCAGAGCCATCCTCATCTCTTCCTGCCGTTAGCTCACACCATAAAAATACCCACAAGCAGAAAACAGCAATTAACAACTTTAAGCTTTCTTTACTGCACAAATCAATCAATAATGGCTGGCATGACTGGCAGCTTAAAGTATGTTCTTCATTTCAGCTTTTGAAATTAAAACTATTTTCTTCAGAAAACTTCCAGCTTAAGTGGAGTAGATTAGAGAGGCCAAACAGATTAAAGAGTGCAAAATCCTAGTTCAGATGCAATGTATGGCCACATATTATGCTTTCTCCAGACTGGTCCAGATTGGTTTAGGTGGTTGATCTGGCAGTCAGAAATAATGTAACTGTGGAAGAAAACCATGTGTTTGTGGGTGATTACATCTTTCTGCTGTACATTAAAAGCTGCATTGCCTTACGTTCCCAGCAGACCACACCATCTTCTGAATCTTGAATAACATGGTACCATTATTCAGTGACTACCCACATCCCAGTCTCTATCTGGGAGAATTATCCTTGGCTGGTAATGCCTCCAGTTCCCATCAGTGGTTTGAAGTTAAGACATCAGTTGTATTCAAAAGCTACCCACAACAAGCTGAACAATATGTGCATGCTTGACCACGTGTGCACCTTCCATTAGGAGCACATGCCATGTGTGCCCATGCCATGTGTGCACCTTCCATGTGTGCACATTATGTATAAACTTTCAGCTTCCTTTGGCACACCTGACTGCTGGTTACTGAGCAGGCACCACACTGTCCATGTCAAGTTAATCCCTTCATCTGAATATGTGAAAATTTCTGATATCCCTTTCCTTCATAATTAATTAAGTTGCAGACTGTTAAGTTGCTGGACAGCAGATCTCCAAAACCTTCTGTAACACTGCTTGCTGTACTGTCATGGCTTTAAGACTCATGTAATCAGAGATAACAATGCAGCATGGATGCTATGCTTGTAAATTCATGGAGTTTCTTCACTGTTTCTAGTTTCTCCCCTTGTTTGTAACACCTAAATGCTAATGGGGCCCCAACATAAACAGCAAACTCCTGGAGTGCAGTGTTGTAACACAAGTAGGACAGGAATACCTGATATTTGAACAGTACTTCAAAGATGCAGGCTTTTGTTATTCACAAAAAGAAGCATTTAATGAAGATGGGAAAATGAGGCAACCCGAATGTGGAATTAGAAGGTTGTGAATTATTATGGATATACTGACACTTGTCTTTCCTCTGTTTTAATGGGTTTGGGGTCAAGTCCTCTGTTAACTAAGACAGGAGAGAGATGAATTTGAGTAAAGGTGCACTCATCTGCATATCAGATCAACTGCAGGAAAATTGTTTTCATTCTTACAATGAATTTTTTTCCATAAATCTCCATTTTCTTCTAATTCCTTAGGTCCACTGAGATATTACTGTAATTATTCTGCCCTTGGCAATTACTGATCCATTAAACAGTGCCTAACCAGTTTTAAAGATGATATGAGATTATGGCTTCTTAAGTAGGATATACTACAGCCTGATCCAAAAGTCAATGGAGCTGAAGAGAAAGACTTCCATTACCATCAGTGGAGACTGAATGGAGCACTTGACAGGAAATAAAAGCTGAACTAGAAATCCTAGGTGTGATCCTCACACTGTGCTATGGTTTCTGGGCTCTAACTAAGCAATCAAATTACATATTGTGAGAATACCCCTGTGAGATCAAGGAACACTTTACAGAACTCAGCCCTTTACCATCACCAACTGCTTTGGTACAAAAAAGTGCATTATGAGACCCCCTGAGGCCCCTGAAGGCAGATACAAGCTGCAAAATGGGCTCAGAGAACCAGTGCCTTGCAACCAACTAACTGTCTTACTCCCATGCAACATCCCTGCTTGTCCCAGACCTTTGCCACATTCTTCACTGAAACAGTTTTGTCAGGACGTGTGTTTTCACAGCAAGGTATTTCAAGCCAACAGTTTCATGCACTGAACAGCCATCCACCTGTGGGACGTGCACATTTATTCTTGGTGGACCAAACCTGTCTTCCCATACAGCCTGTTATATCACCACTTCTGTCTATATCAAACTGAAAATAGAGTGGCCTAAAATACTGATGGTCCAGCAGCCTCAGAAGACTCTTCAGTGTTAAACAGCTTGTTTTCTCAAGCAACACAAAATAAGCATTTGCTTGTACTTGCTTACTTGCCTCTTCAATTTGGACTCTGACTTTGTAACTTTCTTGTTCTCTTGGCTTCTTTGCTGATACCTGTATTACCCCATGGTTCAGGCAAAGTTCTTAAGTATTTGAAACAAGAAAGCAGATTTTTATTTGTTACTTCTACTTTTGTATGGGTTACATTTCTCATTTTCAGAGTCCCATTAGTGGGTTTTGAGGTGTTGGTCTGGCAAAAACATGAGTGCTGTGCATCCAAGATGCCATTCCCTTAAATGACTAAATCTAACTGTTACTAGTTTAGATGATTCTTTTTCCTCCTGTGTCCTAAAGGCAGTTGGACTCACAGCTTCCTCTGTGCTAGGTAGGATCTGCATTTTTGACTCAGAAAAAATAAGAGAGAAAGCTGTAAGCAGTGAATGCTGGCAAATGAACATTTTCTTTCTTTTTGTGAATGTTTATAGCTGAAGTCTTTTAACTGAGCTGACCCCCCAAAAGATCAGGATGAAAACCTGCTTTTATCAAAGCTGAATAGCTCAGTCCTTCAAAAGCTCATGTCCAGACCTGCCTCAGTATAATTGATAGCACTGCTGTGTTAGTATATGGATGCAGGACCAGAGTGCCCATTTGGGTACCTGTTATTCATTTCCCCACAGCATCTACCCAGCTCCAGCCTAAGTCCTCTTCCAAGTGCACATGCTGTGATGCCCTTTGGCACGAGGAGGGTACAAAAGTACATCTGCAAGAAGAAAGAATATCACCTCAGATCATGCTGACGTCCCCAAGCTCGCCTGCTTGACTTAACAGCAGTGTAGCCATGGCAACATGGATCTCTCTTTAAATTTGCCATCTGAAGATTTCCCCAGCATCTCAGGCAAGCCTTGAAGCTGTTCTTCATGTTGCCACCCAGTACAACGTGGTCAGTATCTGAGAAGATACCCGGGGAGGCAGTTAGATATATCTGCACCATCTGCTGATGTGGTTGGGAGCACAATGTTAAGCTACTCCACTTCTTATAACATAGGAACAGAGAAGGCAGAATGACATCCCTTCCTGTCTGAAGCACACACGTGTATTTTGTTGCTGGCTTTATCTTGTGAGAATAGTAAATCTGGAATCCATCTAGTATGGCATAGAAAACTTTTAGATGACAAGTCGAAAGCACAGTGTTACCATAACACACTATCCATGATTTCCCTATAAAAAATTGGAGCTGGTAGTTGCAAAATGATGGGATTCACATTTCTCATCAAAGAGAGCAGAGTTTTGTGAGTGTTGAAAACATAACCTGGGTCTCTGGTCTGTGAACTGTCAGCTCCAGCTCAAGCAAGAAGTTCCCAGGCCCTGTCAGTGTATGGAAGAAGGCATCTCTGCATCAGGAAGACCTCAAACTATGATAGCAAATGTCATTCCTTGCTGTGCCAGCTGCTCTCCTTCTCGTGTTTGTGAGAACTGAAGTGACATCCCTCAGAAAAGGTCAGGTGCTAGATCATCACCTAAGCAATGATAATATCAAACTGTGCTGTAACCAGTTTGGGATGCTGTTTTATTAGACTGAATTGCACTGCCATCCAACCTAGGGACACTTGGGGTTTCAGACCATGTTCTGATTTTAAGGACATTTCTAACAGTTAAATAATTCTCTCAGTTTTTGCACAGATTCCACAGTGGCAAGCCCTGTGAGAACAGGAACAGGAAATCTCTTAGCACTAAAAATCCTGCTGCATGGAAAACAAAATCCTAGTGCTAGAGGGTTACTTTATTTTAAATAGCTGATTAATAAGGCTAAGATATAGAAGGATTTCAATTATGTGTTTGGGATTTATGCAGGAATACCAGTTAAATTTCTCTCTCATGTGTTACAGTCAAACAAGATGATCCTAAAATCCATTCCTGGCTTCTAAATGATAGACCTCACAGATATCCATGGACTAGTATCAGGCAGATAGGCAAGTTTAAATTCAAAGTATGTGTCTGTTACTGTCCAGCTTGAGGCCATATTGCTGTGTGGGGTTATAGGTCCCCAGACCATCTCTTCCTCCTCCTTTAGCTTGAGATCAAGACCATGTCAGGAGGTGCAAGGACAAGGAAAGGGATCACCATCCAGCTGAGAGATATTTTCACATTTCCTGTAAAACACACGTGCTTAGGCTGACATTGTGGAAAAGATCTTCTTTCTGTTTTAGTAGATTTATTAAAGCCTTGGAACGTTCAGATGACATATTTTAGACTTCACAGTTCTGAAACTGATGTGCTGCTTCTGAACTGTAGCTAAGAGGTCTGCAGACTAACAATTATGTTATCTGTAATGCTTGATTGCTTTGTCATAAGCACAGAATTCAGTCCCTTATTTCTTAGATACTTTTGTATTTAGCCACAGGGTGGGCTGAGCATTGTTTCTAGGAGTTATGAAAAAATTGTTTGGATTTTTTTTATTTTTCCATCTCTAGAGTGAACTTATGGAAAGCATGACACTCCTAAATGTACAGAGTTTAGGTTTTGATTGAACTGTATCAAGGATGTATCTTTCTCCTACAACTAATTTGATCCCCAGCCCTTACCTAAGCAAACTGACAGAGAAATCAAAGCTACACTTTTCATCACTCTATCATCTTTTATGAAGCTGCTTTTTGTTCCCGAGAGTCCCAAGCCACCCTGCAAAGTTAGGAGCATTACCTCCTGAAGTGACATACCATGCATGAAAAAAACCCACAACAAAGAACTGTGTGGAGTAACTGATAAGGGGGTGTCAGCAGCAAATGGGGATTTCAAGAGCTTGGATTTGGTGTTCAGCTTTGGTCTCATCTCTAGTCAGAAGCAAATAATTCAATATCAGAAATGCCTGTAGACTCTGAGAACATTTTGAGATACAATTAATTCCTTAATGATCTCACCAGAAAATGTCTGAGGACTTTTTTTCTTTCTTGCAGTCTATTACAGTAAGTGGTAGTAGCAGCCTTAATAGGAGTGCAGCATATTACGTTTTGCATTGAAAATTCTTAAACAATGCTCAGACACCAGCCAGGAAGGTTTCGACCAAACAGTATAAATGATTGCAGGTCTCAAAGTTCAGTACTTTGATTGTCCTCTGCACACCAGTTAATATAAATTTTGTTATTTGTACAGAGGGCTGAATGCAAAAGGGGGTGTATTCCTGAAAGGCATGACTCTGACGGAAACATTTGATGCTCACAGCTGAACTGCTGAAATTTAAGAAGCTAAATATATTTTCATTTTTGTCTTTCACATTGTAGCCTGTTCTGGGGAAGGTGAGAATGGCACGAAGTAGGAAGCTATGTGAAGATTTTTGCTATACTTTTATCTGCAATTACCTTGAAATATAAAGATCAAGCCAAGGAACACAAAATGTAAAACCAATGACGGCTTCTTTTACTGAAGCAAAAAATAGTGTATTACCTTCCCAGATGTTTCAGAAGAGCATTTTGTGCATTGGCAGCAGAAAAAAAGAAGAAAATAAAAGACTAAATAGAAGTCCTAGAATAAGAACAAATTTCAGGATGAATCTCTAGAAAAATAATAAAATAAATAAATAAATAGATAATAAAAATAAACCTGAAAGTTGCTCTAGCTCATGTTATTTGGATTCATCCCCTTAACTTGAGCTGCTGAAGCACAGTGAGGCTTTCTTTCTGTCCCAGCCCACCCTGAGCAAGGCTGTGGACAATGGGAGCCTTAGGTTGTGTTGCTGTTCTCTCTGCAGACTCCAAATTAGCATCATTTCTTCAATCCTGGGTTTCACACAGCGATTACTCTTGAGAACAAAATGGGTATAATAGACTGACACCCTCATTTTTGCTCTCATACGTCTCTCTATTAGATGTGATAAACAGCAGGGAGATTTTAAAAATTAAGTACTCTTTAGTAGCTAGAATATTAAATTATTCTAATCATACCCTTTATATGTGATTATTTTCCCTAATTCCTCTTTTTTCCCCTAAAACTACTAATTACCAGATTTAAAACCTTTTTGGACCAGACCCAAATTATTTAGAGTATTTTCTACAGCATTCATGTTGTATTTTTTTTTTCTTAAAAGTTAGGGTTGACGTTGTTTTCACGTATTGTTATTTTTAAAAATGCTTTTTAAATGTCTTGTATCTCTTGACTACATTTTAATATAGGTAATGGTAGTGCAATGACTACCTCAAACAGTGAGGTCAACTTTAGATCAATAGGAATGCAGTGGCTTAAGCTTGCCTCAAACAAACACCGTGGCTTCTGCTCCTACCTCTGTTCTAGAAAAAGTGTAACCTGGAAAAATTTTCTACCCTTATGTCTTCCTTGAGCCCTTCATTGAGTCTGACAAAGATACCACTAAGTCTGTAGTATTGTGAAGCAATATATTGTTTTAAACCAATAAACTCCCTCTGCGCAATAAGAATGTTTTTACTTTTATTATTTACATTTTTAATGACATTTATCTTGTCCTTACAGGCTTTCATTGAGTTAATCTCTAAAACCCAAACCAGCCAATACCTTCAGCAGAGGGTATGGGTGTTATTTTACAGTGGTAAGGAATGGTACCCAACTCACTGCTGCAGGATTTGTGTTGATGGACGGATACTCCAGTGCTTACTTGGACCACAGAGGCAGTTTTTTGGGACATCAGAAATATTTCAGCTCCTCAAGACATAGGAAACTTGCTAAGTTTTCATAACTGCTAAACTGACTAACCAACTAATGTGGAAACACATAAAAAGCAAATCTTAAGAGCAGATGCCAAGACCAAAAATGCAGGTTTCCCTCTGCAGTGGTTAACATTTGCAACACTTTGAGTAAGGGGTTTCATTGCATCCTGCTGCCTGCATAGTGGTGGCATTTGGGAGAACAGCAATAAATTTAGTCTGTCTCATTCTATTTTTGTCAATAATAATTGTGATAATTCCACAAGAATTTCCATTTGTACATAATACTCAGAATGTCCACTAAACACCAACATTTCACGTGTAAACTTTGGAGTTCAAAAAAGAATTCATAATTCAAGAAGCTTTTCATGGACATCAGCTCTCTTTCTGCTAATGGTTTAATGTGACATCCTTCACTAACTACCTTTTTAATGTGACAGATGAATGGCAAATGATTCTCCATGCACATTCAGAGCTTCTTGAATTATATTGGTTAGTTTTAATCAGCAGGTATGTCTCATGGCATGGATTCTGTCCCTTACTGGCTAAAGATATATGTTATTAAGTATTTTTACAAACAGCTTTGATACCCATATTCAACAGTCACATTCACTTGACTTCAAATACTTTTTCTGGATGAATTTGACTCTCATATAGCACACATTCAAAGGAGGAAAAAACTGTGTTAAAAGGACATTCACTATCATTTGTTTGTGCTTAGGTAATGCAAAGCACCATTCTGCACAGGCTTACCCCAAAACCCACAAAAACCATTAGAATTCACCTAACTGCAGATTCACTATTCAGAACATCATTCCTCCATGCCAGCTGCAAGATCAAAATACAGTCATACACTTTTGGGTAAATTTTTAATATCACTTCTACCACACCAATGTCGAGCTTCTCGAGGCTCTGTTTAGAGAATGATGGTAAAGTTACCCTATAGGATATTTATTATACTTTAGCTGAGGGCAACATAGTGATTCCATCCCAATCTTCTAAGGCCATACACAGCTGTTTGCTTTATTAGTGTAGTTAATTTAAAATTCATTCATAAACATTTAAGTTCCCTATTGCACAGATAACAATAATGTTTACCAAAGTCTCCTTCATCGCTTTCCAGCTGAATTAAAATTCTTATTTTAAAGTTTCATGCTACTTGATGTATAGTAACTGATTTAGAGTCAGGTTTCTATTAGAGAAAAATTTAAACATGATGTTTAGTTTAATGTAAAGTTAAATTATGTTTTTACTGCACTACTATATATGGAAAAAGCATACATTACATCTGGCTAGAACAACTGCTGCCAGATTTATTTTTTTTTTTACATTTCCTGTCAGTACTGTGTTTAATATAAATATGAAATAGATAGATACACAGAAGGATGGATAGATAGACAGACAGAGGGATTTTGGTAAATAGTATTTAGACTCTAGTTGTCTGGACAAAAAGAGGATTTCTGCAAATTTAAAATTGGTATTTCCTCCACACATCAAGGAGTACAGTTTTTGGCGGGACTTTTTGAGGAGAAGAAGATGTACATATTTGCTTGTAATACAAACAAAAGACTTTCTGTACAATCCAAAAGATGCAGAAAGGGCAAAACTCCATGAAACATTAATCTGCTACACAATAGAAACAGAAAAAAAAAGGATAAAAATAAGAAGAAAAAGAAAAGGGGGAAAAAAAGGGGGATTTTAGCAAACTTAGAAGATTCCTTTGGAATTTCAAAAACTGTTTGGAATTTTAGACAAGAAGGTGTTGCAGAGGTGTGGCTGACTAGGAGTAGGATAGTCTGAGGTTACTCTTGACCAAGATAAAGTGAGAGAGAGATGACTGCACTGGGAATAACCCAAGACAGCTAACTAGTTACTAAACTGGAAAAGATTTTGCATAATTTATTCTGGTTCAGACAGTCCTTTAAAAATATGTGTAAAACGAAAATACTGATAAAGAGCTATTTTCCATGGAAATAATTTATATTTTTGATGCAAAAAAAGTCATAGTTGAAAATTAAAAATGCCTTTAGGAACAATTTTTTTTTTTTTTTTTTTTTTTTTTTTTGTTGGACTAGTCTTTGCTAAGAATTAAAGGTGTGCTCAAATTCCCCAAAGAAATATGTTGATTAAATCTTCCTAATGATTAGCAGCTTTGTTGTCCCCCATCATCTGTGCTGTAAATTCAGCAAGCCTTTGGGATAGCAAATAATAGGCTTTCTTTAGTACCCCCTGCAAAACAACAGGGCAACAAGGCAATTAGATCCCTGGTTCCAGATTTTGCTAAGGCTACTAGATGAAATCTGAACTTCCTAGCATGTGATAAAAATAATTAGTCTTTTTGGATACACAGGCAAAGAGCTAAAAAGAACACTAGAAATATATACTGTTACTAGATTCTCACATGTCATTTGACCACAAAACATGAGCTAAAATGAAAAACATGGCACAACTACTAAAGCACATAAAGAAAAAAGCATAAATTCTACAGTACCCCTACACTAGATGTTCATCAAAACGTAGCAACATACTAGGGGAGAGAAGATGTTCTTTTTTTTTGCTGCAGTCGTTGAAGTAGAAGGCTAGATTAAAAAGAACAGTTTGAATTTTAAGAAAAAAAATCAAGGCTTTTCCTTTAAAAGGCCGCTGAACTCAGCAGCTCAGTGTGCCCTTTGGAAAGCAGAGGAGAAAGTCTTGTAGCTGTTTAAACTCAAGGGTCAGATGACTGATAGAGAGCATTGTCTGGAGACTTTCACAGTTCAGGTTAATGCTATCAAACCCTTTAATTACACCAATATACAGCTGATAAGAGGCCCTAATGGCCCTTTCATATCTGTATGGTAACTAGGACGTACACCATATATGGGTGTAAGATTGATACCTATATGGCTTTGTTCTGATAACTTGACTTCCTGTCAAATGATGCATTGCAGAAGCTTCTTCCAGCTTCTCATCTCTTTTCCTTCAGTGTTTCATGCTGCTAAGAAAAGTTCCAGATATTTACGACTGTTTATAAGCGTGAAAATATAACAAAGATCTTCAGACAATTAAGGGAAAAATGTGGCTTACTGCAGCGTGCTTTTCAGCAATGTAGTAATCCATAATCCTTTGACAACATACCTACCAGATTAACTCATATTTTCTTTCACTTTTTCCAATTAGTTACCAACTACAGACCAGAAACTAACATTGCTAGGAATTTTAGCAGAAACAAGTGGTGGCTGCAATATTGTACCATTAACTGTTTGCTTTTTACTGTGGTCATGCAATGCCTTAGTGCAGGAGACTGGCTCTAGATACATACTATATGTCAGTTGTCTTGTTTTAATTCCAGAGAAAATTGCAAAAGCAGAATCAATGCGTTATTTAGATTCATCTTCCCAGCTTGGGCAAACAGTGGAAAGAATATGTGCTGGACTAATAAATAGCCTATGAACATAAAGGTAACAGTATCATCTCCTCCTCAGCATTTATGTGATGTGTAACTGGGCAGTCAGGAGTGCTGCACCCCACTGGCTGTATTCATTTTGAGTTGGAGAAAAAGTGTCTTCTGTTGGAGCAGGGAATTTCACCCATAGACAGAAAAAAACCATGTGCTTGGAAAAATGAAATGCCTCTCTGCATATCACAGATGCGACTTCCAGGTATGTGCTATGGGGTTTGAATGCTTTTGGAAGAGAAGAAAATAAATTATACATGAAATACTAATGACATTTCCCATAGCACCTCACTCTCAAAACCAGTGTGAAAATGGCATGTCTTGCACCTTTAAACTTGAGTCCATCACAGCACATTCAGCCTCTGCCTTCAACAGAGCTGCTTTTATTTCTTTTGAGAGCAATGTTAGTGTCCTTAAAGTTAAATGGATGCTGAAGTGTTCCTCTGGTTGGGGTCTTACAGAGTGTAACAGCAGACCTTGCATGCTGAGTTGCTGCCATTGTGCAAATGCAACAATTTGGAGGAGATATCCCTGTAAAGATATGGGAAATGGAGAAGATCTCATCTCCTGCTGAATAACTGTGAGGCTTCTTGCTGGTTGGGGAAGTAGCATGCAAAGCTGCTGGCATGCACATGTAACGTGAATTATTATTGTATTAAAAACTACTTTCCCCCAAACATTTGTTTCTCATCTGGCGTCAAATAGAGTTTAATTGCAAGTTGTTTTATGTCATTTTCAAAAAGATGCACAGGAGGTTCCTAAACTTCCCATGTATACACATCTCATTATATCTCAGTAGGGTTCGTGTTTGTACCACCTGCTCACAATTGGGAACACTTACCCTAATGTCTCTGTAACAAATTTTAGCACTGGGCTCCTTTTGACAATGCAGTTGTAATCTTCATTACATGGCTATGTAAGGCATTTTCAGAGGGATACGCTAAGAGGAGAAATATGTGAATTTCAATATTTTCTTTGATTTAAGAAAATACAACCCAACAATTTTTCTATTTTTATCCAACGAGCAAGAGAAGTAAAGTTATCAGGTTCAAAACTGAATTACAGTTGGTTACCAGCTGTTTACAAAACTGAACAGCAGAAGCATAAAAACCCAGATTTTATATATATGGATAAAATATCAGCTTTCATGGGCTGGCTGCCTCTTTCATGAATATTTGCTAGTGCTAATATGAGTGGGGTATAAGCGTTGTATTTTTAGGACATTTTTGGATACTATGCATGTTAATAATTCCAGGATTTATGTCTGTTTAGCCCATTTACAGTGTATTGCCAGGATTACTTGTTTGCCTGTGGGCCAGAATAATGAATTAAATCCCACATCAGGATTTGGGCTCAGATCCAATGCTAATATTGCAGTGTAATACTAGGAGAGCTGCACTGTTAGAAGAGTTGTGCCTTGGCTAAGATGTTGAACTAAGGTATCTCCTACTTGGCTCTGATGGCCAACCAAGTGGCAGTTAAGGATTTCCGAGCCCTTTGCAGAAGGACAGTGAGATATGTCTCCAGATGCCTGGACACCCAACAGCATCAGATTGACAGGACCACCTGTGACATTAATTCTGTTTCATATACACTGAACACAAAAGCTGCCTGGTGGAAAAAAAAAAGTATTAGAGTGCAACCAAAGCCTATACTGTAATGCACATGCATATGCTGATGATGAACATGACACTTCTCTTTTTCCCTCTTCCAGTTTCTCACCATAGGAAACCTGTCTGTGGGTGTTTCTCTCCTTTCCCCTTCCCAAAGCCAGAGGTGTAGCAGCAGCATAAGGATGTGAGCACTGAATCCAGATCAGTTTCTGGGATCTGTCTATACAGAGCATGCATGCTTTGCCTGCTATCCAACTTAGTGCTCCAGCACAGCATCCAGTAAAAGATACTTATCTGTCCAGAGCACTGTCTGAGCAGCTCTGGACCTGTTTGCTTTTGTTTTCTGACCCCAGCTAGAGGCTCCAGGCCATATCTGTGCTTTTCCTTTGCAGCATGTAGTGCTGCTGCTACTGCTCTGGCAGTAGCAGAGGTCTGGACTTTGATGAGCATATTCATGTACCCTTATTCTTTTGACATACTGCTTAAATTTTCTTGAGGAAGATGAACCACAGGAGATATTTATATCTCAGATATTTATATCTAGGACAAAGGCTCTTCTCCAGCCCAGAGTTTTTCTCTTTGCCAAACTCCAAACACTTGTTTCCAAAAGAGGTGTTAAAACTTCTTAAACGTTTCACAGAAGTATCTTTCATGGTGGGGGGCATTTAACAACCAAAGTGCAGGAGCTGGGACTGGCTGCCCCAATGGCAAGTCTGTTAGTCCCCAGTTTGTCTCTAGCAGAGCACTCTTTAGTCTCCAAACAGAAGACTCTTAAGGAAAGTTTCATAAATTCCTGACAAATGCATTACTTTGGAGACAGGATTGCATCCTGGAGCATCTCTTTTGCAGACCACTCCTATGTTTGTTGTGGTCCTCTGAGATTGCCACGGCAGCTATGGAGTTGTTTGCACGGAATCAGGAGTATTTGTGCAGTTTTTATGGGTTTTCAGCACACTATAGAGACTTAAAGTGAGAGTTTCCAATCCAGGTTTCTTCACACAGCCATCAACTACTTCATGATTCACATGATCACTCAATTTACAAACCAGTGCTGTGCTGTGGATAAAACACCACAAAATCCTCTCTAACAAGGTCTTGTGTTGATACAGGGTTTTCTTCAACTTTACTGGATGACCCCTTCTCTAACATAAAGATGTGCAGTCCCACTAAGAAAAAATTGATTGGATCATCCTTATTAGAGAATAAAATAAAGACAAGGTTCCCTGAAATTAGTTTATTTTTCTCTATGTCATGTTATCAGCCGTCCTTATTACTGTCACCAGAGTTATCTGCATGGGCCATGCTTTTCTTTTTTTCTTTACCCCCTTCCACTTGATACTGGAGCTGTTACCTATCACCCTTCCTCAAGTGAGGAGTAAGTGGCTGCTGCTCCCTGACCAGCTGGCACGCATCAGAAGAGAGATGCAATAGTCCTCTGGGTGGAAAATATGCGGGTCATCCCACCTCAGAGGTGCTGTTTGAATTAAAGTTGTGGTCACTGTCGTGTGTAAAAATTCTTGGTGACATAAGAGAAGCATATTGTTAATTAATTGCAGTCTGAAACACATGTCAATCAAATGCACATGGGGTTAGTAATCTTAATGATAATCACTTTCTCAAACAACACCCTGGACTGTCTGAATCAGGTCTAAATTAATCTAAGCACATCTGTATATCTTATTCTTTCAACCTAAATCAGTGTAGTCTGAGTTTTTCTATACACGGACAGATAAACTGTATTAGGCAACTGAAGAAACATTTGAGATTTTACACTAACTCAAAGTTCTAGGCTTTGAAAAAGTGTGAGTAAGTTTTGTACCAACAATGTTTTTTTAAAATTTCATGTGTCATTGTATATATCTGGATGACTAAAATACACAAACTTAGCATTACCTGGGGTTAACCTTACAGTACCCCTTAACTGAAAAGAAGGAAGTCTTTAAAATTACAAGAAAAAAGCTTATTTTGGTGATTGAAGAAATGGAGAGCTTCCAGAATAATGAGGTTTTTTTCTGTCAGCTCTGATATGTTTTTTCATAAAAATTCTGGATTTCCAAAATCCATCTTATGGCTATTAATGATTCACCCACTACTAACTGTAAGGGCCCATAATGAACTGTGAAGAAGCCACTGGCCGAAGTGCAAGTTCTTAGCTAGTCTTTACTAATGCCAAAAAACCCTGTTGAATGCAGAGCTTAGCCCTGAAACAATTACAAATAATTATTATAAGGGCACCAACTTCATGAAATGCTGAGAAAAACATGTAACTAGTTTGCCTGGACATCAGTCCCAATATTAATTTAAGTAAATAAATGTAGTGCTTCACTGAAACAGAGTTGAAAATTTTTCTGTATAGGTGATCAATACCCCATGCTGCTTCCTGCTAAACCCTCCCTTTCATTGAAAGTGTCTTGTATACTATGCAATTCCTACAGAACAACTGAAAAGAGACCTCTACATTTATGGAAACTAAGCAAATCAGATATCTTTAAAAATTATTAATAATGGGAAAGAGAATACAAAATTCTGTGTGGGGATTTCTTTAACTTTTCAGTTGTAACTATAGGTCAAGCCCAGCCAACCCAGGATGTGCTCTCTTTCTCTTGGTCTAGACATGCTCCTGGACATACAAATCAGTCTCTAAAGACACCAGACTCAGCATTCATCTGAAGTTAAATATTCTTCACTTGAGGATCTAGTTTATCTGAACTAGAAAAACAAATTCTATTTGACTTCAGGACCAATATGGCAGAAATCCCAGAGCTCTCCACCCATATGGTAGTAACATATGTGTTCACTCCAGCTACACTCCCTTATTCTGACTCCACTCGGAAACAACTCCCTTTTCCCTGTTTGCTTTCTCCAGGACTGAGCCAAAGCCTATTAAAGTCTTTAGAAATGTTTTCTCTGATTTCAACAAGCTCTGGATGGTGCCTTCCAGCTTCGTCAGTTCTCTCATCATCACAGTAATGACCAGCAATAGCTTGATATTCCTCCCATTGACATCTGAAGATGGCTATTTCACTGTGTCCAGACCCAAATAATGGTATAGGTGAATGACACACTTGGCTGGGATGCCAGTGTCTGTGTCCTGTAACACAGTACACTGTGCAGCAGTGGTCCCCTAATTTCTGGCTCCCTCCATTCCTATATGCAGTTGGAACATTGCTACAGGACAGGGAGTTCGGGCTAAATGATCTTTAATGTCTCTCCCCAACCAAGCCCAGGTCGATGGGGCTCTGAGCAACCTGGTCTAGTGGGAGGTGTCCCTGCCCATGCTTGTAACTAGGTGGAACTTGGTTGTAACATGGTTGGAACTAGGTGATCTTTAAGGTCCCTTCCAACTCAAACCATTCTATGATTCATATTCCCATCCAAACCACTTGTTGATTCCATGATTCTGTGATAAGATGGCTAAAATACAGATGTTGTACACCATGCAGAGAAAAGAATTTCTGCAGCTGGAGAGGACTGCTAAGAAACACCAATTCCTAGTCCTAGAAACCTCAGGTACAGGGTCAGCATCAAGAGATCCTGGAAGATCTCAGCATCCTTGCAAGGCTGTACAGGGCTCTAGTGTTGTTAGTGAGTAGTTTTCCTTCAGCAGACAGAAAAGATTTCACCCACATTTTGTTTCTAGGCTCTGGAACTGGATGTCAAAGTGCTCTGACAAATTAGTAGATGAAACATTTCACTAAGTGGTGTACTCACAGTTAATGAGCTCTTTTTCTTTTTCTTCTATTTAAACCGTTGATCCCAGTGAGTCCCAAAAATGTGTTACTTAGTCCTAACACAAAAAACAAACCAAGAATTTTCATCCTTCTCCATAAATGTCTCCCCTGTTGTCCAACATAGTTATTTTTGCAAAAGCAGTTGCCTCTTTTCTCAGCACAACAGGTCTGAGTTGTCCAGCTCCTCTTTGCAGACATGCCTTGCTAGTAGGAACCTTTGTGGCAGCTGCATGGCAAGTGATGTTTAGCAATGCCAAGTTACTGATGTAGCTCCCAAAACCACAGTGCAAGAGGAATCTTCCCTATAGCATTTACAGCAATGTTATTAGAGCAGTTTATGTTTCCAGAGGAAAAAGGGACAGAATCTGTGAATGCGATTAAAAATATCTTTTTTCAATGCCATGTATTGCAAAGTTTTGGTACCTGGGCTTTGGATTTTTCTCTCTTTTTTTTTTTTTTTTTTTTTTAATAAAAAGAATAATATTTCCATAACTCACATTTGGAATCATTCCTGGGTTTAGGAAGCAAATTATTAAAACTGAGCATATGGAGGTCTTAAAGTAGAACCTTATGGAAGGGGGGAAAAAAAACAGTTGATCAAGACTATTTTGTAGCATCTTAAACTAAAATAAAACGCTGCAGCATCGTGGTGAAAGAAGATATGTGCTCTATGGAGCTGTTTTCCGTCCTCTATTTTCACATTTGTTTCACCAGGTAAGCTGAAGATTACACTGGAACTTAATTCTCCCACCTTTAGTAAGAATTCTCATGCGATTTGTGGGGTTTTTTATGTTTTCATTTTATTATTTTATAATACGGAAGATTTAGCTATTTTTATATTATTTTCAGAGAAGCCTACAAATATAGTGATATATATAAATTATTTTTATGTCTTTTACCTTCTGATAAGAATGAGGACATGACATTGAACATTAATAGTCAAACAATCAGCTGCATGGACTTTATCTCAGCCCATAAGAAACTGCTGTTCATTTTAAGTGCTGTAAGTTTGGACCACTGTAAAGGTTTATATGTGAGGCATCAGGTCCAGTTCCTCAAGTTATTTAGACATGCCCAAGTCCCAGTGCTGTGAGGATAACTGCATTACAAATGCTTCCTCTAAGCATATGTTCTAGGTTTGTTTTCTTGCAAGCTGTGAACATGCCTGGATCAAATGCTGTGTGATAGTATCAATACTGCTAAACCCAGGCAAAAACCCAATAGCCTCCAAGGTCTAAATAAACACTCTCCTCTTCCTCAAGCCCAGTTTGTGTTCACTTTGAGTCTTCCATGTCAACGTTAATGGACTTCATTGCAGGTTAGTCTACTCATTAACTTCATCTGCACTGCAGTAGGATCACATACAATTTACTAAACATGAATGGTGCTTGTGATGAATAGATTTTATGAGTAAAAAAGGGGAATGGCTATGGATATTGGCAGAAGGTTTATAAACTTTGGCCTTTAAGTTTTTCATCTACATGTAGATTCTTAGATGATGCAACGTGTATCACACTTAAATCCTTTAATTATCCCTCTGCCAGTGATCCTGATGTATGCTGGAGAACTTTGTGCTGCACTGCTATTATCAGACTAGTGTGGCAAAACGTTTCTGAGAGACAGAAACACTGCAGGCTACAGAGTAAGCTGCTGGTAACACGCGTGACTTCTTCGACTGCATTAGTTCTAGAGAAGCTTGGATGATCAGAAAACCTAAGGTGATGGCTTGAAAAAAACTCCATATTCTGTTAGAGAGGGAAGAGTTCTGAATTTTTTGTCTACCCTAATTTGCATGTGAAGTTCATCTCCATTTGAAAAGAGAAAGGGGAGGTCTCTAATGTGCTTTAAGTTAACATTCATTTTCTTTTACTAGTGGCAATTGTAATGTGTGTTCTACTGATATATTTCCCATTTCTTTAACAGAAAGGCTTCTATGAAAGAAAAAAATAAGTTGGCAGATCATTATGTCAGTATTTGATCATTCACCTATGCTCATTTATGTAAGTGAGTCAAATCTTTGCAGCATTTTTAAAGGTTCAGTTGTCAGTTACACAACTGCCAGTATGTAAGCCTTGGTTAAATTTACGTTATGAATTTGTAATCCTGTGAATAATCAGATGTGCACATACATTTGTGTTGTAGGACATAAATGCAATTCCCTCCCCAACAGTTCTTTGTGACATCTTTCCAATTTTAATTGATATCACAGCAATCAAAGAAAGACCACAGTGAATCAGCAGTGTTGACAATGTGCCAGGGTGTTTAGAAAATAGGCATAGCTAGGGAAGAAGAACATGTCAAAATACATTTTGAACATATTGGAATATGTTATGAAATAAAATGTGTTTACCTTTTTGAATGACGGTGTTGGGTAGTGCTGGCGACGCTGAGGAGGAGGAGGGGGCGGGTGATGGAGCCCTAGAACTGGACCACGTCCCCTTTTTGTTATGCAAGGTACAAATATGCAGGGAGGGAATATGACACTATATGACAAATTGCTTCTCTAATTCATAGGACTTGTCAAACAAATTAACTTCAGTAAATCCACTCTGGTGGTAGCGGTGGTGGGAACATTAGTACGATCAAAATGCTGGTGGCTGCTTAAGTTCTACCATCACATAGCTTAACCAAGCTCAGACAAGTTTAGACATCCGAGTGCTAAAAATACAGGAAGATAGTAACATCTGCTGTAAAGCAAAACACGTGATGATGTTACCACTGGTAGCAATGAACTAAGACATTTGGTGTGGTGAGAGAAAAGGCATCCAAGGCCCACGTTTAAACATCTGAATGCAGAAGCAAAGGAAGCCCTCCCCCAAAAAAGGAAATATACTAGAAACTGATGAAAGGAATGAAGTCCTGAAATAATTCCCAAAGAAATGCAGTTGTAACATTTTTTCACCACCTGTAAGGTGCTTTTATAAACACCTGAGCCACCACAGCAATTAAGAATGTTGCTTGATTTTAGGAACTGTCTTGTGACGTGAACCACTTGTCATATTTTCTACCCATCTACATCAAAGCTTGATACTTACCATCAGAGATAGAACAGAAGGAAAAAGTTCATAAAATTCTTGTGTTTTAGGCTTTCCTTAAGTAACCAGCAATATCATCCATTTTATAGCCCGGATAGTATTTTCCTACATTGAGCATTAAAAAATCTCTTAAAGTTTCTGATATTTTCTGCAGTTTTCCTGTGGCTTCCTTGCGCATTCATTGGCATAACTTGTCTAGACTGAGTCTGTTTTTAAGAGCTCTTAAGCTTTTAATAAACTTTTGTCTTGTTATTGTCCCATCTCTCTAATTGATCATCTGTCATGCACTGTAATCTGATCCCCAATTTGGAGACATGAACACATTGGAACACATACACTGTCTAACCAGTTGAAAATAGATATGCTAAATAAAACCCATTATTTCTGTAAACAGTGATGCATGCTATTACTTCTCACTGTCTCTTTGTCACAGCTATGTTACAGCCATTGTCATTTTTTTCATGCTGTTCTATTTATATAGCTAATGGAAATTATTATATTTTAAAATATTTTGACATTTACATAAGCTTCAGGTATTTTTCACATTATTGTCTCCTGCTTCTTGATCCATAGTTTCCTGAGAGAGAGTCGTGGGGTTTGGCAAGATATGCAGACATTGATATCCATATGCCCATTTCTGCACGTCTAAACTGCACAGAGCTGCTTGGTGAGAGGGGCAACATCTGCTAAGGAGAGGATGAGGTCTGGAGGAGCCAGGACAGCATGGAGGGTAGGTTGTCACTTCGCTGGCTGAGCTCTGCTGCCACACAAATTTGGGTCTGGCTCTGAAACTTGCCTCTTGCTTCCTTGTGAATTAAAATAGCCATTTGCCTACGTTACAAATGCTTTCAAGTAATGCACAAGAGGTGAGTGTGATATATAATGTTGGTCAATACTGGTTTACTGCATTCATCTAGGAGCCCAAAAGTCATACTAGGATGCCACCAGTTTATTTCATCCCAGCTGGGAACACAGAAGGTGAATCTCGCTCTTGCAGTATCAGACATATCGTATACCAACTGTTGTTTTCCTGGGAAGGAAAATTGTGCATGCACCTTCTCACAGACTTAGTTACAAGTCCCTCTGTGAACAATGAAAGGGAAAAATATGAGAAACAGACCAAGGCAGGGATGAAAAGGTGGCTCTGAGGCAGGTGATGGAGAGAGAGAAGAGAGAGCCTGTTTTCAGAATCGGAATAAGTTACCAGGGAAGAAGGGGCGTACCACAAAATTTGCTGCTACGTTTGTGAGAATCCTGTGTAGTGAATTTATTTCACTGAATTTAAATTTGGGTATAAATGACTGAAATCTGGGACTAAGCAAGGCAGTGGGGGGAAATATTGATGCCTTTCTCTACAGCCAGCCCTCCTCCATTTCTGACAAACTGTGCAGGGTGTTTAAATACTGGAGTACAAATAACCAAATAAGTAATGGTATAATTATTTTACACAAATTAAAAATGTGGCTTTCCCCCTTAGAGCAGCCGGAAAATAGGACGATTCATTGGTTAAATTTTAATGGAACAATCAAAGAGCAGTTAATTCCCCAGCATGGGGTACCCTCAGTGGGCAATTATAGGGTTAGGAATGCTCCATCTCTGCATTGACCTGATTGGTGTAAAGTCCCTCGATGGTTCACAATGTTTGTTAAATTGGTGATAGTCTGTACTCGGGTATACCCTATTAGCCAAAAATAATAGACAGTTTGGTTGCCAGTTTTAATGTTCATATGTTGCAATCAGCAGGGTTGGGTGTTTTTTTTTCCTTTTTATATCAGTGTTTCGGAGGTTAATCTCTGTTATCATCATTTTAAACTCACTCTTATTCTTATCAGTTATATTTAGTGGCAGATTGCAAGCTTTCCTTATTATCTTGTTAAATCAGTAGGTGAAAGCCTTTCAAGGCATTTCTTTTTAAACATCTTTTATTAATGTTAATATGCCAGATGGGACAAATTAAAATGGTTCTGTTCTTCATGCTGCCACTACCCACAATTTTACCACATCATTTGCTGGTTAAGGAAGCATATGAAAGGGATAGGTACAGAACTCCTGTAATAAAAGTTCAGAAAATGATAGTATACTCTCTCTGGAAAAATGTTTTTTTAATTAGGTTCATACATAAGAAAGATGTCATTTCTGTACATGCAGCAGCTTTGCTTTTATCATAGCTGAGAAGTTCAAGACTCTTTTGATCAGAGAAGTGTGGCAACGTACCTTTTCTGCGCTTATGTTGGGGTCACCAGAAAACTTCACTACCTTTATCACCACAATAACAGCAGTTATTGATGCTATTGCCCTGGTGATCTCTGCAGGCTCTGTGGCATCATGTGTTGATGTTGGCATTCCCACAGTTCACACTCAAAATGAACCTGTCCATGATCTTTTATGCTGGGTTGCTAAGAAGGGCAAAAGTAAAAATGCTGCTGGAAGCCATCAGTGTATGATTGAATGTTCCTCACAGGGCAACCTCGTCTAATTTTGTCCATTAGTAAGGCACTTTGGGGACAAAGCTCTTTGTGATGTGTTTTTCAGTACCTAGCTAAGCCTAGAGTATCCACAGATACAGTACTAGTACTTTCAGCAACAGTGATAGTGAAACTATTTACAAAATAAAATAATTGATAGGCAGATGATGTCTCTTTTTCTTCTCCTGCTGAAGTGTCCTCATGGGGTAAATGGGTTCCCTTCTTTGATTTCAGTGAGATGAGACTTTTACCACCAGGGATCCTTTATCCCAACAGAATAATGGCAGAACCCTTATTTTTTGTTCTTTTCACTATCATGACTTCATCCAACTCTTTTTACCACACAATGTCCAGGATAGCATGGCTACCTTAGTTTGCACAAAGAGCTCAAGAATTGTTGACATATTCCAGTGGCAACACCTGTTATGAGATCAAAAAATTGGGCCTGGGTATAGTAAACTCTGTGTGCTAAAGATGTTTGGGTCTTCCTGTCAATAGTCAATGCTTGGTATTTCCTTCACTTTATAAAATTTTGCCTAGACAGAGACTGATAATTTGAGGAGACAACACTTTAAATGAACTTATGCAAAGGCTGTAGACAAAAGAGCTCTTTCTATGAAGGGAATGTGGATAGTGTCTAGGGATTAACCCATCATCTAATTTTACCATAAATCTACTTCTAATATTAAAAACAACTCAGTTTCTTTATCTCTCAGTACCAGCTAGAAGGATTTTAGTTTTCTCTATCCACTACTACTCCAGCCTTCATACAGAATCTGATGGGCATGAAAATCACTTAGCATGAATATAATAGAAAATTAAAGTAGTGCTGAATTATACTTAGCTGTTAGAATTCAAGTAGGCAATGTTAGGATTTGCCCGTTTAAAACTTATCTTCATATTATAAATTGCTGTAAACAACTTGTATTTTTATAACAAAACATAGTGTTGTTTATGTTCTGGCAATTTCAGGGTTTTTTTCCCTGTTGTCTTCTTTGTGAACAACAGTAGGAAAAAATAAAACGTGCTATACTTAATATCACTGGAGATAAATTTTTTATATATATATATATATAAATGTACAGATATGTGTGTGTGTGCATGTGTGTGCATACATATACACATAATTATATATATTATATCTAGCTATGTGAATATTCTTCCTTTTGGGTGGTAAGAATTGTGTCTAAACATGGAGTGCAAATCAAAGTTGAAGGAAGCCACAAATATAACAGGATGGCTGGAGCTTTAAATAGGGGAGATGGCAGTTGTGCAAGATTCTGTGCAGGCTTCATGGTTGCCACATGCTTCAGGACTGCAGATGGAAGCACAGAGAGCAGACTAGGAAGCCAAAAAGGTCCAAACCTGGAAATGTCTTCCATACTTTCTAAGATGCCATTAGCCACAAGACATGGTGGCCTTTTGTCTTGCATGATGAAAGAAGGAGAACTGAAGGGGAATCGTGCATTTATACGGTCTAACTCAGTGAATTTCTTTGAGCAGACTCTGTACCATTAATGGAGAAGAGAACAGAGTCATAGGACTGCTCTGCATAAAACAAAAATTTATTTCTTTAGTATTTACGAAGAAAAAAGTTTCCCCAAAATGTTTCTTTTGATATTCAGGGAAAGCTTTATTTCTTAATTTATTTCTACATTTTTCTTTCCATATCTCTTTGTTACCATAACAAACAGGAGGAGAACTAGTGAATTTTCCTGATTTTTTATATTTTTTTAATATATAGTGGTGGGATCTGCACAAGTTCAGAAATGTTAACAATTACATGGGAATTCCTGACAAACTTCACCAATTTTGATGATCCTAAAGCATTTATCCAAGGAAATTAAATTTCTTGAACTTGTGAAATTTGCTTGGCACAGCCAGGTAGACAATGTTAGATTTAACACTAGTTTATGCTCTGTTGCAAAAGTCTGTGGAAATGTTGCCATAAATTAGAAAAAAAATCAACCTAACATAAAATGTATAACTTTTGTTAGGCTGTGGATTTTATGTTGTAATGAACAGATAATGTATAGATATGGGTAGTATAACTTGCCTGTTCCATCATTAGAGACCAAAAAATGATCTTGAAGCATGAGTTATCAGATTTGTTTATCTATATTTTATTATCCAGATGATATGTAAAATGAGAAAATATTTCAGACAGAGTGCAGACCACCCCTGTAGGTGTCAGAGTATTTGTATATTAAATAGACACAACACTTAACATTGCAAATAGACATGGCTACGATGATATTTTGGCTAGGGAGAAGCACCATGACCATCTAATTTGCCTAAAGATGATGGAATTTCACCACAGAAGCCCTCCAGAAACACAGAAAAGACTTGGTGACTATATTTCAAAATACATCCATTTTGACTCAGAAAAATCATATGGCAGTGAATATTTAATTTATTGTATCTATGATTAAATAACTTGGAAAAAAATGCATCTTCTACCCTGAACGGCTTTCAGTAATGGGGCTCTTGTTATATCTTTGCTAGACTGAAAAAACTCCTGATATATTTTTTAATGGACTTCTTAACCTTCTGCTTGTTAAGCTGGGTGGAATGAGCTCCTCCAGCCTTCCATTGTGAGGCAGATTTACCTATACTTGCTTCCAAATGGCAGCGGTGCAGAAACAAATGTTTCTTCTAGGAACCCCCCCACTGAGGCAGACACATCTCAACATTCAGCGCCTCGGCGGCTTGACTGCTATGACAGTACAGATGACTTAGCTTGTTGCTGTCTGAGATGATCTATCTTAATTAAGATAAAAATAGTAAATTGCCTAAATATTGAGCACATGTAGAAGAATATATAAGTCAATGACTAATACGTGCTTTTGAAAGCCTGAATAAATGTTTAAAATGTTTCTTCAATTAAAATCAGCACAAAGTCTTGAACCTATAAATAACGTGATTAGGATAGGCCTTTGTTTTACTTTCTTTCTTTCTTTCTTTCTTTCTTTCTTTCTTTCTTTCTTTCTTTCTTTCTTTCTTTCTTTCTTTCTTTCTTTCTTTCTTTCTTTCTTTCTTTCTTTCTTTCTCTCTTTCTCTCTTTCTTTCTTTCTTTCTTTCTTTCTTTCTTTCTTTCTTTCTTTCTTTCTTTCTTTCTTTCTTTCTTTCTTTCTTTCTTTCTTTCTTTCTTTCTTTCTTTCTTTCTTTCTTTCTTTCTTTCTTTCTTTCTTTCTTTCTTTCTTTCTTTCTTTCTTTCTTTCTTTCTTTCTTTCTTTCTTTCTTTCTTTCTTTCTTTCTTTCTTTCTTTCTTTCTTTCTTTCTTTCTTGTAATATTTATACTTTTTTTTTTTTTTTTTCCTGGTGGTGAATCTGCTTTATTTGGCATGTTTTCTGGCAAATACAATTATCTGGACAGCACTGGTTTTGAGCAAAGGTGAGCGTTTGCACAGGTTTGACTTTCTGGAGACGTCTTGGCTCTGCAAAGACTTGGAGAGGCAGGCAGTCTCTAGGAAGTGTCACTCCCATAGGTTTATATAGGAGATACATACTACCAAAGGCCATAAAATGAGGAACTGTTATTCTCTGGCTTTACCAGCCTTGGGCAGTGCCTTTCTCCTCTCTTCAGCTCACCCCTTGCCTTATGCTTCATCAATATTGAAGGCAGGCAGGTTTTCAATTGATGTATGATTTAGCCAAATGAAAACCTTTATGGGCTTTTTAGTGCTATTACAATACAAATTATAACAAATCAGGAAATCAGTGGGAGGAGTAAGAATAGCTAGTGCCTCAACCAGTGATAGAAATTAGGGCGGTGGATGGAGGTGGATGGAGTGGCGAGAGGAATTATTATTATTACAGACATTCATCCTCACTCATAATTTTCACATGTCCACTAAAAATATATCAGACAAATTGCTTCTAAATGTACTTGGAAGCATGTGCGAGGAAAACAGGCTTGCACTTTTAACTAGCATATCACTTCTGAGCTTGTGAAACTGTTAGCTTCACAGCATGGCAGAGCTGTTCCCCTTATGCATAAATCCCACAGATGTATTTATGAGGTGTCCGGAGCTTACTCCTAGGAGATGAATGGAATCCTACCAAATTTTTGAACAGGAATTCAGCAAAAATATACAGGGATGAGAATATTTCCCCCTCTTCTTTGTTTTATGCATGCAAGGGAAGCTGAAGCCTTGCCCTTGGTGTTCGTGATGACACAGTCGTTCTGCAGACAACATGCTGTCTAAAGCTGTGTGCACTTTTTTTCCAGTTTCGGTTCACACAATCATGAGTTTCATTTTGAGTTTCACATGAACTAGGAAACTCAAAGCAAAACTCATCTGGAACACTTTTTTCTTGGTTTATGGTGGAAGGTATGCAAAAGAAGAGACAGACATCATTTCCACTCAAAACTAACTTGTTCCAGGTTTGAAATAAATATAGCTTAGATCAAAACTTAACAGTCAGGTACAAAATAGCTTTTCAACCTAATTTGATTTTCCTGATTTTTTTATTTTATTTTTTTAGCTGAGGGCACTCAGTTGATGTCCTGGTAGCATCCATATAAGGCTAAACTTCACTTGCATAGCTTTGCAATGTTTCTCTAACATGGGGGTTGAGCAAAACCATAGAGATGTGAGAGAATTTTCTTGTACATGGAGAAAAAAAAAAAAAAATCTATTGTAAATGTGTTTGCTCTAACTTGTTTTGTTCACTTTGAGTAACTGGGATTTTTCCTTTGTTCCAATCTCTGCTCCACAATGTGCTTAATCTCAATATGCATAAAATCCAGAAGGAACACCAAATTTCATTGGCTTTCATTTGGTGCAAAAAGGATTTCTAAGGCACGATTGTGGCATGAATCATTGTTGTGCTGCCAGCCTTCGGTACCAACACAGTAAAAATGGAACAAAAGGTTCCTCTGCTACTGCTACCTTGATAAATTTGAAAAGCTGACTAATTGTTTTATTGCTTACTGCAATATAAGAATATAAGAGAAAGTATATTAGATGGACATAATATATATCTTAAACACCAGTGTAATCCAGCTTGCACTGCTAAAAACATTAGCATTTGTATATTAAAATTCCATTTGCAGGAGCATTTAATGCAACATTCAAACTTCACTATTTGCTGAAACTCTTACTCCAGATCTTGCCTAAGAAGCAATATCTTCAATAATATTTTTTTTTCAGTAATATTTTATCTTTACCATTAGTTTATACAGATTGTAAAGGTTTTTAAAATACAGAACTACTACTCTGGATTCTGATTGGAATCTCAGTGTTCTCAGTGGAATTACTCTCCTTTTACACCAATACAAAATTCATTGAAAATCAAAATCCAGGCCATCGTGCGTATGCATAGGAGTCAAACAGAGAGGTTAACTGGGGAATAAAACCAACATATAATGTAGCTTTAATTGTGATGTAAAGGTAGGAAAAAACCATAAACACTGGTGCATTTACAGCTTCTCTGTTTTTCTAGCTGTTCTTATTTCTCCAATCAGTTAGATTTTTATACACAAAAACCTTTAAGGAGCACCATTCATGGCTGTATCTCAGCTTGTTTTGTAGCACAAAAATAAATAAAAATTATAGAAAAATCAGTATTAAAAAGTCAGATTCAAAGGCAAAAGGAACATTTTGGATGTTTGGACTTGGTGACCTTAGAGGTCTTTTCCAACCATGCTTATTCTGTGATCCTCTAGATTTGTTCCTTTACGGTGTTCTAGGGACAAGATCACATTTGACAGGTTTCTATGTGCCTTTTCCAGCTTCAATTAATCTTTCCTTCTTCCCTACATAATTTTAGCAACTCTTAAATATCTGGGCAATATTAGGCACAGACAGCAACTCATGGGGGAACATTGAATTTCCAGAGGAAAGGGGATTTCACCAGGCTCAGACAAAAAGTCTCATACTAGAGAATCATCCTGAGGAGCTTTGGTCCTGACACTACAACACAGAAACAAAACTATAGCTGTATGGAAATAAAGAATATCTGGTTGTAATACCTTACAAAGAAAGCTTGAAGTTCTGGTGGTGGAATCACCAAGATGTGTTTGAGTCTGCTGATGGTGTGAAGCAAGAGCTTTAGAGAGGCTTATTGCCCACTGAGAAACTCAACAACATACAATATCTTGGCACTGACTGAAAACACTCACCATTCCAGGACAGTAACAACATTTTACTTTTACATTGTAGTTAAGGAAAAACAAAACAAAAATAATAAAAAAAAATCAAACCAAAACAAAGCAACACCCCTCCAAATCAATAACACCCCCCACTGCCCACCCACCCCCTCTCCCCGAAAAAAAAGTCAAAAACCCAAGAGAAAAACAGGTTGTGCTTATAGGTGTTGTGACAGAACTGCCAGTGAGGAGAGCTGAATTCAGGGACCTGAATTCCAAGCTGGCAAAGGCTTGAAGTCCGTGGGAGCAGTGCGTTGAGCATTTGACAGAAAGTGCACTCTCCTAGCACGATTTTGCCAACAATTGGAGCAGATTGGCAGAATGAGCCAAGCACGATCAAGCAGATCCTCTGGGTGCACAAGCACACGTGTGTTGGAGTGATAGGCACCAATAAACCCTAAATAATCAATATCCATTAATCTTTAATTATGTCATCCTGCTGATACAGTAAGAGAAGTATTTCAACAAGCTGCCTTCCACACGCATTCATTAGGAATTCAAAGATTTAGTAGCTGGTGGTGATGTTAGGATAATTAGCAGCAAAAAAATGGAAGAAATGTAGGTTGCTATAGCAACACGTTCATCATGATCTACAGCATAAACACCCAGATTAATTTACAAGATGCCAGGTAGATATCTGCTTGGCTGACTAGGGTACACACAGACACCACCTTATTTGCTTTTATTAAGGCTTAATCATCAACATTAGAGCTTTCAAAGTACGTGTGTTATCACTGTCAATCACTGAGGAGCTAGATGCTTTTAGGGGCAAATCCACCAGCACAAGCTGTTTGCTCCTCTATCTACTCTGCAGGGAAGGGGGAGGAAGAATAACCTTCATCTAGAGACACTCTGAAGCCACTGCTGTGGCCCTGGAGCTGTTGTCACTCCTAGGGGCCACCCATGTGGTGTAGGTAATATTGTCCCTCTGTCGAAAGACAAAACCAATCCCATGAATTTTAATTATTTTTTTTCCCAGGCAAAATCTTGAGAAGAGAGCCCTGTCCATGAAGCATCCTTTGGTGGTGTTCAGTGGTACATGATGAACAAGAGAGGACATACACTTTGTGTAATCCAAGACCCCATAAGTCCATTGCCTCATTGACAAAGTACATTGTCTTTGGCAAAACTGGAAAATAGACCTTTAAAACACCAGAGTTGGTGGGACAAGCAGCTAAGACTGTGCCATGATGAATTGTGCAAAAAATCCAATGAAAAAACAAAAGGAGGAAAGTTAACACTCACTCGCTAAACAAAGCAGAGCTGTCCCTCCAATGAAGGGACATGTTTTGGGCCTCTCTGTTCCTGCTTTTCTTCTGCTAGTGAGGCCAACCCTCTTGTCCCAACATCTTGTTACCACTTAACAGAAAGGACTTTCTGTTTCCATACTGTATTTCCAACATTATTCTTATGTCTTCTCCAACAGAGTGCATGATGCAAATAATATTTTGGTCAGCGGTAACTATGCTGAACGAGCAACACAAAAAGTGCCAAGAGTTTTTAAGAGGAAGCTGATAAGGCCCAAAAGCTCAGGCAGGATTAAAAGTACACCTCAGCGAAGCTCTGTGTGTAAAATTCTCCAGAACTGGCATTTGCTGACAAGTCTGTGCCTGGGATAGAGACATTAGATCATGCTCATCCCTCGTTTCACAGAATCACACACACAGAATCACAGAATCACCAAGGCTGGAAAAGACCTTTAAGATCATCAAGTCCAGCCTATGACCAACACCACCACACCATCTAGACCATGGCACCAAGTGCCACATCCAGCCTTGCCTTGAACACATCCAGGGATGGTGCCTCCACCACTTCCCTGGGCAGTCTATTCCAATGTCTAACCACCCTCTCCGTGAGGAAGTGCTTCCTAATATCCAACCTAAACCTCCCTTGGAGCAGCTTCAGGCTGTGCCCTCTTGTCCTGTCACTGGTTGCCTGGGAGAAGAGACCAGCCCCCACCTGACTACAACCTCCCTTCAGGTAGTTGAAGAGAGTGATGAGGTCCCCCCTGAGTCTCCTCTTCTCCAGGCTAAACAACCCCAACATCCTCAACCTCTCCCTATAAGACTTTCCCTCTAGTCCTTTCACCAGCCTTGTTGCTCTCCTCTGGACCTGCTCCAGCACCTCAACGTCCTTCTTGCAGTGAGGGGCCCAGAGCTGCACACAGGACTCGAGGTGAGGCCTCACCAGTGCTGAGTACAGGGGGAGAATCACATCCCTGCTCCTGCTGGCCACACTATTCCTGATCCAAGCCAGGATGCCATTGGCCTTCCGGGCCACCTGGGCACACTGCTGGCTCATGTTCAACCAGCTGTCCACCAGCACTCCCAGGTCCCTCTCTGCCAGGCTGCTCTCCAGCCACTCTTCCCCCAGCCTGTAGTGCTGCCTGGGGTTATTGTGGCCAAAGTGCAGGACCCTGCACTTGGTCTTGTTGAATTTCATGCCGTTGGCCTCGACCCATCGATCCAGCCTGTCCAGGTCCTCCTGCAGCCTCTTCCTACCCTCTGGCAGATCAACACTCCCCCCCAGCTTGGTGTCATCTGTCATTCACACCACTAGTCGCATGTTGCATCAACCACCCTGCTCTAAATAAGGATGTGCATTTCTGTGGGTGGTCCTGGCCACCATCCCACGCTGACCTGCACCACTGCCTGCCTCGTGGCTGTGCAGCTGCTTGTGCAGCTGTGTGGAGAGACACATTGAGAAACTGGTTCAGCTGCATGACCGAGCTGGGACAGCACACTTGGAGCCCTGGAGGCTGAGGGTAGGACAACTTGAACTGGGTTGAGTGGCATTGGTAGAAGATGTGTCACTGAGAACTGTGGAGATAGAGTCAAGGTTCTCCTTCTTGAGCTCATAGCAGTCACTCCCCACCTGACCATCCACAGGAGGTATGGACAGTCCTTCCTTTTTGGTCTTTTTTTTTTTTGACATGCTGCCCAAAATCCCCAAGCTCCAGTCTGCTAAAGGCACCAGAGAACACTTTCAACCAGCCAGGAAAGACATAGGACAGATAAAAAGCAAGGACACCTATTGAGCAAACGAAGATTAAAAATAGCAGGTAGTAGAATATTAGGTGGGTAAATATAATTTAACTGCTAAAAGGACAGAAAAAATAGAGATTTTGTATTCTGAGTCACCTCTATGTCACAAAGCATACGGCTCATTCTGCACTGACCCCAAAGCTGGTGACACCAACATGGCAGTTTGACTGTGTTGAAATGAAGAGTATTTTTGCCTTTTACTTCAATGATTTTATGACTCAAAGAGGAAAAAAAAAAACCAAACCTACAAGACACTTGATCTGCTGGGAGCATCTTTTCTCTCTGGGAACCATCATTGCAATGTAGGAGCTCCAAGCAATGTTCAGCCTATCCACATCTGAGTAGCTGAAAAAATGCCATATACACACAAGCTTTCTTTGCAGAGATATGTAAAATTCTCTATCTCTCTATAATAGGCTGTATTATGCTGGCCACAGTTTACTTTAACTGTCAATATATTGTGTAGTACCTACTGGGTCTCTTTTTTCTGGCTATTCTGAATTAAATAAACCAAGACTCAACACATGTTTTAAAACCACAATAGTTTATTTATAAGGAGAAAGACAGGCCATCAAACTTTCCACAGGCATTTAAAAAATTCATCAGGGAGTCAAAGTCTTTACTTTCTTTCCATTCATATAATTTTGGTTTTGGCTTAACACTTAACACAATATTCATCTCAAAAGAATATCCTTTGCATTTAAAGTAAACAATGGTTGTTATACAAAGATTTTTAATTTTTCCTCTCCTGCCCTTTGCCATTTTATTTCCTTATGCCAAAGCTCTGCTCATATAACATTAAGCCCACTCCACTCCAGAAACCAAATGTGCTTTTCTAATTCAGCTTTTTTTCAAAACAGCCAGTTCAAGTCATTCCATTTCAACTCTTTGCCTCTAGAGTTCCCCAAATATTTTACTTTTTAAAATGGAGTTTCAAATTAGATTAAAAAAATGGGAATTAGGAGAAAAATTAAATATGATTAAAAAGCACTGTGTTCTGGCTTGAAACTGGCAATAAAATGGACACAGCTCACAGAAAATCAAGGAATGCTTCCCAAGCCCTTATTCGAATCTGAGTCAGGTTCACAATATAAAAGTGAGCTTGGTATTTTCTGTCTAATTAATAGTAGAACTTAGCCCACAAGACACCCCCTCCACCTAATTAGGAAACATTTTACTTAGTTCTTATTTAGCATTTCATAAACATTGGGCCAATTTAATCTTTGGGGTAACTTTATTGAAACCAATGAATAAAGCCAAATATCTAATTAACTGTAAAACTTTGGCAAGTTTACAAGTATTTGGCAAGAAAATATATATTCATCAAATAGTGCTGTGCATATGATGAATTACAGAATTATGTGATAAACTGCCTTTATTATGCCAGTAAAACTTTTAGAAAACTTTTCTCTAAAACAAATCATGCTTTTGGAGAATAGATGACACAGCCACCTGGTAAAAAGGTATTTCTGACATCTGGTCAAAGGGACCTGCCTTATTATGGCTTTGACACCTATATGAACAGAACAATTTCAAGGTCCTTAGGCAGAATATTTCTATCCTATGAGAATAATTTAACTGCAACTACACCACCAATTTGAATCCAACCCTAAAAAAAACAGTAAAAAGATTTACAGTTTCTCTCCTTATGGTATAGATGACTATGAACAGAACAGGCCTCTACTATGACAATTTTTAGAAATACTACTACACATAATTGAAGACTGGATAATATAGTATCTGCATGTATTTATTGATTGAAAGGATGTAACTTATGAGTATATAATGAAGACAGCTGAGCTAGACTGTATCACTCTATGGTGAATTACTATATTTCTTAAAAGAAAATGGTTTCTTTAGCATGTCTTCCACTATTCTTCAAGGCCAACATCTTGAAGCAGACTTCACAAACAGCCCAAAAAACCTCCTCTGAGCTATAAGACTGTGCATGGGAAACTACCTACTGAGCTGTGGGAAAGGTCTTGTGAAGTTGCTTTTTCCCCACCCTACAAAAACTGCAGTGACTATCAAAAACAGGGAACCTGTGGGCAAAGATATTTGCCTTTCCTGAAATCTGACCTGCAGAGTAGCCAACTTCAAAACTAAATGCAATAGTGAATAACAGTAATAGTAACCTCTTCACATTTATAAGTACAAATAAATCTTCTGCATCCAGACAGACTACAAAATCTGTGGTTACTATTTTTAAAGAACTAGTGAAAAGGAAACATAAAAATTAAAAATTATTAGAAGAGGTTTTCCTTCTTTAACATTTGAGTTAAATATTTTACAATATTTATTCCATATCTCATGCTTTTAGTGCTGTAGTGTTCTTTTGTTCAGTATGCAGGGCGAAACTAATATTTTATTACCTCAGCTTAATGTTATGTCATCATTTGGGCTTTATTGTGGACTGCACTTATTTATTTTAAAATGCTGGTTTTGTATATGAGTATGACCTTGTACTGCTGAAAGGACTGACTGACATACTAATGAGATGGTGGGCATCCATGTGCTGGAGCTAAGTTGGGACCCAAAGGGTCTTTCCATTGAATTCTCAACTCTACCTATGAAAATCTTCCCATACAATAGGAAAGTATTTTCTTTCCAGCCACCACAAACAAATATTTTAGGGTACAGAAAAGCTCCATACCTAATAAATAGTAAGATTTGCACCTGTTCTGCCATACACTAATAAAACATTCCAAAGGATTACTATTGCCAAACACCTGCAGTTATTTCCGACTCTTTTTTTTTTTTGTGCAACTCTTCAGTTGGGAATAGACTAAAAAGCTCTGCCTGTATTAACCTGTAGACTTTCCATGCTTTTTTAGAGGATGTTAATAGTGAGGTATGCTTTGTATACATTTATTATGGATGCTCTTCTGCCCCCCACTAGCTCCATGCAGCTACTGCAAAACAGAGAGTTGTCTCTACCAGGGATTACAGAGCTGTGCATCTCTTCAGCTTTTAGACTGGGACTAGTTCTGCTTCACTTTGAAGTTTGTCTCAAGTAAAACAAGGTTGAGGGCTCAGCAGGTGTAAAAGTTACATAGGTATCTCCTCAATACCCACCCATGGGCAGGTCTTCATGTCAGCTTTGCTGTGCAGTGAGCTCGTTACACCAAAGATATCAAGATGCAATGCTCTTACAATCCCCTGCGAGGGGTGTAGCTGGGCTGTAGTTCTGAAAACTCTCATAAAAGTCTTGGATTAGAAAATAAATTACTGTGGTGTCACTTTGGTATAGCTTTTGTCTTCCCAGACATCACCTGCCATAAAACAAGTGGGTTTTTTTCTGTTTCCTAAGATGGTATTGGTTTAGGCTTGCTATATATTTTTTTCTAGTGCAATTTAAATTCCAACTTAGCATAATAGTTAATAGCAACACTTTTACAATAGTAACATTCTTTGCATATTGATTCCAGTATTCAGTGTATATAGCTAAGAGGTATGTGTAGATAAGAACTAAAATGGTGGTAATTTAAACTGTCAGCCAGAAAACCACATTTGAGATTCAGAAGATAAAGGTTTGGTTTGTGTGTGTGTGTGTGTGAGGCAGTCCCATTCTCAAGGCAGTAAGAAAGGAAAAGTAATAATAGCATTGTGCTGTGACTATGGTATCTTTTAAATATGTTGCACAAGAATAACTGATTATGACTTAAGCATCACAAACTATGTTGATGATGCACAGAAAACCGAAACAAATATAGAGCAAAACAGTCAAATCCATAATAAAGGAAAAAAATAAATCAGAGAATCATAGCATCCCAGACTGGTTTGGGTTGGAAGGGACCTAAAAGATCATCTAGTTCCAACAACCCTGCATGGACAGGAACACCTCCCAGTAGACCAGGTTGCTCAAAGCCTCATCCAGTCTGGCCTATTATTGTAAGACTTCGGGATAGTGAGTTAAAATCCCAGAATATGGTTACTTAGAGGTTTTTTATCAGCCCTTCTGTATCCTATTTCTTAAAAGCTTTTAAATATTTTTGGTTTTGAAATGCCTTGAAATAAATTTCACCTTCTTCTACCAGATATGTGTAAAAAGACTCCAGAATTTAACACTTATGTCATTTACATTTTCTTGCATGTTTAACAGCTTTGGTTTTATTTTTCAAATATTAGAATCATTAGAATCAACAGGTTAGATCCCATAGATGCCAACAAATAGGTCTTACCAGCAAGTCTGCTGAGTGGGCATGCACCCATGTTTTGGCACTTTCTCACAGAGGTAAAATTAATTTGCTGAGTTGAGTTTCTCCTGTTGCTGAAGGACACATTAGGAGCTAGGTTGCAACTAGCAAGATGTAATTCAGATGGCAGGTGCCATTTGGGACTGATGGGACAAGAATGGCAGTTGTCCACAATCTGTGTGTCAGCCTGAGACAAATCAGGGCTTTGGGCAGCAGAATCAACCCTTCTCCCTCTCTTCTCACCTCCCTTTGCCAATTCATTTATTTGTTGTTGGAACCAGTGCCTGCAGCTAAGCTTGCATTTTTATACATTTGAGGTGGGCAAGTATCCATCTCACCCTTCAACATCAAGACTTCTAAGAATTCTGTTTAAACAATGCATTTTGTGTATAACAAGTGATTAAACATCGAAGTCTAGTACTGAGCTCTTTGTTCTTTCCTCTAAATGCTAATTGTTAAGGTGGTTATCTGAAAAGAGACAAACAGTTTCTGACTCAACCATACCTCATCTTTTTCTTCTTCCTGGCTGAAATCTTAATTCCATGTTTATGATGTTTGGAATTTTATCTAATGCCATACAGTAACTACAGACTGTACCTTGTGGAATAATTTGAAAAATAATATCAGAAAAGAAAAATAACATGTTATCTAGGGCAGGTAATGTGCATGTCACACACATGTAAAATACCTAGCAATATGCAGAACTGTACAAATAAATAAATGATAATAATGACTGATAATAATAATATCAGTAATGAGGTAAGAGTTTAAGCACAGATATCTTGATATTTTGAATTGAGACAGGAGGCAAGTGACATTCTTCTGCAGTTTGCAATTGTGATATTTCACATGCACAGTCCCTCTTTTCAACAATCCTGGGCTTTGACAGTAGTGGTTCTGTAGCCTGCTTTTCAATAGGTGACTCACTGTGTTACATTTTCTTAATGAAAGACAAACACAAATGTTCTAAGACCGAGAGTATCTTTTCAAAATGGTACATGGGAGGCATACACAAACCTTATTCACAAACAGGAATTTATACAGTACCACCCATGCATCGCTTTCAAAAGAAGCCAGCTTCTTAAGCCTTAAGTACCTTATTTTGTGTTCTTTATTTTATTTGACATTTTCCTACTGCTCACTTTAAAGTTAATGCATGAAAAATAAAAGAGCACAAAGGTTTCCTCGTGTCTAAGATTCATCTGTATCAGATCTGCTACAATTGAGCATTCAAGTCCCACACTGCTTTTGTAATATGTATTTGATGAATCCACGTTAAACCCTTGTAGGCAAACTTACTCAGAAAGGCAATGGAGGATTTAACAAATTCATTCATCCATACCATCAACAGCTATTACAATGCCTCAGGCTAAGCCAGACTACTGAATAATGGGAACTTTGGCATACAGGCAAACAAAATACCTTCTATACTCTTAGCTCCAATCTCAAAGCTGTTTGGGTACTGGAAAATTTGTATGCTTGGCTTTGAGGATGACAACCTTTGTTTAGTTTGAATTCTGTTACTTCTGTAGTAATATTAACTTTTCAAGTAGTTGTAGATCCCATCTTTGCTACAGGAAATGCTTTGTACAGTAACTAAAACTTTCTAAGAATTTCCCTTCTGCTATGGACTATAAATTAACTTAAACTGCTTGTTAACCTGCATGCACCTTATGCCTGTTTTTAGTAGCTGGCCTTTGTGCCCTTTGCACAAAATTCTGAATGGGTAAATCTCAGACTTCTAAGCCTTTAGAAACACACACAGAAAAGAAGCATTTCACATCTGGGAACTTTTATTAGCGAAAAGCTCTAATATTTCCTTTTGTAACTAGGGATATTTAAGTATGTAATTCTTCCACTTCACAAAGGAATAAAGTAAAAAAAAAAAAAAAGAAAAAAGAAAACAACACCTGAAATCTACGTGTTACCCATTCAGACCCAGGAATCTGGGAGTATCAAAGGACCTTGTTTAGAAGTGGCCAGCAACATTTTTAGTGCCGTGTGTAGTTCGTTAAATCCAATGGGCAGTAATGAAATCTACTCTTTCTCTCAAAACTGTCTCTCTCAGCCAAACTGAAAATGTAAATAATCCAACTGTCTTGGGCAGATCTGTGCCAGTCTACATAAAAAACCAAAACAAACCAGTTTGTCCATTGTCTGTTAAAAACTACCCATAGTCTTGTCAAGAGCTAGACAGGGACTTACTCACCACTGTTGTTGGGAAAAAAGCAATGGGGAAGAGGACTTAGATCTGCCTTTAGCAGATCCCAAGTCAGATGTGTATATTTTTATGTGAAGACACCAGACTCAAAAGAAGAGAAATACACCAGGACTCTTAATTGAGTATTTTCTTTAGGTGATAAATGCACAAAAAATACAGAAAGAAAGAAAAAAACCGAACCCGCTCAAACAAAAAAGTCAGCAGTAATGAAAAGAAAAGAAGCTGTTAGAGAACCAAAGGCTTGTTTAAATTTTTCTCTGAGCCTTGCAGTTCTTTTTCCTCTAATGTCCATAACAAGCAAGAACAAAGGGCATTTACACCAGCTGTGAAATATTATTTTTATTAACACACGATATGATGGGTGTTGTATTGGACAAATCAGCAATGAAACACTTGTCTGATACCTTTGACAAATTAAAAATATAATTTATATTATCACATATTTTTTTGAAAAGTAGATAAGTATCATATCAATAAATTAAGTAAAAATATGGAGAAAGCAAAGTGGGGGGGAAGGGAAGCTATTTTTGAAGCTTGTAAAAGCAAACTGAACATAATAACTGAAAGCTCTGTTGACATGCACAAAGGAAGCATTTCTTAACAGGAAACAGTGTAAAACTCAGTGAGTCAGAAACTTTGTCATGGGATTTAGGTTTTGCATATATATCATTATTTTGTGTGTAAAACAGCCTAGTAAAACACCACGAAATACCCACAGTTTCACCTAACAAGTAACAGGCTTATTCAAATCTTGAATTATCACACTGGCCATCTTTCAGTACCTTCAGTCTCACTCAATGTCCCTGTACCCAGTAGTGACAGAAGGTCCAGAGCCAAATGGTTTTGCTCTGCTGTACTTTTTCCTGGCTGGATTTATTTTTGCATTATGCAATTTCTCAGCGTTTGGCCCTGAACCACTTCTAACCTTTGAAAGAACTTAACGATGAAAAATATGAAGACTGAATTGCCCATAAATTTTTATTTTTTTTTAAAGAACACTAGAAATAAATTTCCAGCAGAAAATAAAATCCTTGCCTGCCCTGGGTATAAGCTTTAGTCTGACACAGAGCAGGGGACTTATTAACTGAAATGGAAAATATCTGGAAATTGCTTCATTTTCCATCTGATATTGTCACCCTCACTGGCTACCCACTATAAAAAATGTGAACTGCCCTAAGGTGCATAGCCTAAGAAGAGAAAAACATCAAATTTTGCCTCCTTCACAATCCCCACTGATTTCAGGAAAATTTCTTCTGCATACTTCTGAGGCCATAATCAGTTCATATGGCATTCACACACTGGATTAAACAAAGCAGATATGGAAAAAACAAAACAAAACCACTGAGGCAGAGTTTTGCAAAAGAGCGACTTTTCACCAAAATAAAAATTCTTCAAAAATTGAAATGGAGTAAAGATGAAAATTGGAGGAAATAATGTTTTTATGTAATGCTTTAGCCAAATTGAGTGGAGGAGGGACAGACAGGTACCAAACCCAAAACACATTTTGAAGGGAATAGAAATCAAGGAAACCAGGGTTATGGTGATGCTGGCAAATGAGCTGCCCAAAGTTTGGTCATTTCAGACATGATTAGAGGACTTTAACTCAATCAGAAAATGCTTCATGTAGAAATAGACTGGAGGTTGCCAGAAAAGAGAATCTGGATTTTTTTAAAAATTAATTATTTTCTTTCTAGATATTCTTGGCATTCAATTAGGAAGCTGGTAGGTCTGCTATGAGGAATTTCAGAGAATTTCTTGTATGGCAAACAAGCCACAAAAGAGAATTTTACCTTTCCAGAAACTTAGAGGTGGGATGTAAAAACAAACCCACATGGCTGTTGGTCCATAACAAGGATCCATCCATACTGCTATCACACCAATGAAAGTACTAAGAAAAAAACCCATGAATCCTCTGCATAGATTTCATGGAACATGGATTTCAGATACTGACACCTGAATACCATTACAAACCATGGTAACAGTATACAGTTACTGTAATGGCTGGGTCAACACTCACAATGTTAAATGATTTATTTAATGAGCCTATACATCAGGTACTTCAGCTACAGGTTCAGTTAATATTTATTCATTGAGTGATTGATTTTTGGGAAATGTTCAGGTGCTTTACTGCAATTGTGTAGGTACAAGCATGATCTAAAGCCAGGCAGATAGGGACAGGGGAAAAGCAGATGTGCTTGATATTATAATAGTATCATGCTAAGGGAAATTTGAGCTAACAATTTCAAGGGGATGGGTTGGGTAAAGAACACTGAATCTCTTCTCCACTTTCTCCTTACAAATCATCTGGTTTCCCTTTTAAAGTTAATTATCATTGTTAATTACTTCTGAATCCATAGATTGTGTCAAACTCATTGAACTTATTACTTTTTAATTCATTTCATGTGGGTATTGCCGCCTAGGACTGAAGTGGCAGGAGCAGCCTCCTTGCTCCTTGGGAAGCTCTGCTTGGCTGGTTTCCAGCCTTGCTGTGGCCAGGATAGGGGGGGGGAGAAGATAGAAACCCTCTTTTTCTTTGCAAATCCCACACAAAGATCTCCCCAGTGCTGCAGCCCTTGGGCTTAGTGGGTGTTCAGAGGCTCCTGAAATGCTCCTGAAGCAAGGGTTGCTCCTAGCTGGTGCATCTCAACCCACTTCACTTTGCTTCTCCATGTTGCGTGCTCCTTACCTTCCAAAAGTGAGCTGGGCAGAAGACAAGCCAGGATCTGTCATCACATTCCTGAACAGGAGATATGCCCCTTGGATGAGCAACTCTGCAACTGACGTCAGAGTATTTGTGTTTATTGCCAGTTTTCCTACTTCTCTAATTCACATGCTCTTACAAAGGTGGACAATATAAGAAGCAGACTGGATGGATGCAATCCCACCACTCAGCAATGGCAGGCAGATAGCATGGCCACCCTGTAGCTAAATATAGAAGGGCCAAACTCTGTCTCTTTGCCTCCCTGTCCAGACAGATTAGTGGCACAGATCTTTCAGCCTTTGCTTTCCCTCTCTTCACTGGGGGCTCAGTTCTGCCAGCCTGGTTCATGTTCAATTCCACCTGACCCAGGAAGCAGCTGCAGCTTTGTAGAAATAACACAGCAATGTGATTATGCTGAAAAGAGGAGAAATGCCTGTTTTATGAAAATCACTGCACAAAAAGACCTGGCTGAAAGTGGAAGGGAGGCTCACTGTGCTCCCAGACAGAGCAGAGTGGTCCTGTGTTTGCCAAGGGCATCTGGATTTTCTCTTACAGATTGATTCCTTATAGCTAGAGCTATAAGTCATGCCTTTCTGGTACTTGCACCCCAAAATTACTAAAATTTGTAAAAGTATTCTTTTACTATACATTTTTACTACATTTAAAAAACTAAATTTTACTACATGTTACCATATTTAAAAAAACACGTTGACTGTAATAAGTTTAGGCTTAATTCCCTGTGAACACTGCATAGCACAGAGCTGGAAAATTGGGACTCAGAAGAAACAAAGCCCCAGCTGGTGGCAAGCCAAAAAATTACCTGTGTTGAGGCTCAAGGCCAGCTGAATGAGGGGTAAGAAGAGGAGAATCCTGTACATGGTTTTTGTCTTTCTATCTGGTTCGTCTCTGAAAGATTGTGACCCTACTTTGCCTCGTACTACACTAACAACATCCTAAGCCAACGTCTACAATTATTTCCCATCAGACTGAAGCACTGTTTAAAAAGCTGATGTGAAGCATGTCAGTAAGTATGTTGGGAAACAGCCTAACTTTTTAATTTGAGATAAGGGCCTGATCTGAAAAATCGTGCAAGTGCCTAACTCGCATTTTATTTCAACAGGATTTAGAGTAAGAGCAGAGTTAGATTCCTAAATATCTGGCTCTGGGACTAAGCCACTTCAGAGATACTCAACAGGATAACACAGCAGGAAAACCCAGCAAAGCCTTTGTGAAAATTACAGCCTTTAAAAGAAGGATGAGGAATAATAGTGATGCTGTGATCTATACAGGTAGTCTTAACTGAGTGGATAGGAATCTGAAAGGGTTTCAAGAAAAGAGAAATACAGGGACAGAAGGGTAAATGGACAGAAATGAGGGCTTGTCTTCTCCCACCACCCAGCATACAGATTCATGCCATCCAATACTTAAAGAAGGGGGGAAAAAACATAAAAACATTTTGAAATGAAAATATTGATTTGGAACCAGTTCTGCCACCCTCAGGAATGAGATACTTTCCTCTCCAAGTACCTTCCTTAAGTAGGGTTACTAATGAGTGCAGACACTATTTCACAGAAGAGGAACAAGACCTGAGTTGCGTGTCAGAGACAGAAGAGTTGCCATATTGATCCTGCTCTTGTTTAAGCCAGTAAGAGTTTTTCCATTGATTTCAGTGGGAGCAAAGTCTTCAAGTGCAGCAAGAGGCATCCCTCGGAAACGAAAACAAAGGCACAAAAGTTTTTAATGGGAAGGCCAAATACTACACTGGAAGATCTTTTTAGCCAAGGGCTCTGAGAGTTTTCATTTTATAACACTTTTGAACTGCAGGCAGCAGCTCTGGTCAGCTGGGGCCAACATGCTCACAGTCCTTGGGTTTGTTCAGACTTTGCCCCAAGGCAGATCTTGCTTGAGACTCCTCAGTTGCAGAAATTCATCCCGGAGGAGATCCACTGGAATGTCTCAGTGACTGCCATCAGTGCATGCTGCTAGCCTCATTTATTTCACCTGGCCTATTTTATCCCTTATAATTTTTTCTTAAATCTTCTGCCTAGACCATTTTTTCTACAACCTGGTTGCAGTCTGTGTAGCAGCTACTTGTTCAGTACTTCTGATTTAACTTAACACACACACATTCATATAGTAGCTTCAGCACATGGACAGTCTTGATGTATATGGCATGGATCAGCAAAAGATAAATTAAGAGCTGATGTAAACCTTCACATAAACTCAGAATGAAATTTTCAAGTTCAAAATGTTTTGTTCATGTTTTTTCCCTCATGCCTTAATTTCTGTGTCCCAGAAGGACTTCAAGGCATCACACTAACATGGCAGAAAATGATCTCACACCACTGATGGTATTGCAAAACTATTCACAGGAAACTGTCAGCCTTTCTTTGGAAAAGCAATTAACTGAGATTTCTCAGGGAAGTTCCTACTTTTTTGGATTTGAACAGAATATCTGAATAGAGTTTATACACCAGAATTTGCTTTCTAGAACTGAAAGATGGAGAACTTAAGTAAAAAAATACATGCATTTCAGTCACATACCCTTCTTTATACCATGCAGAAAAATTAACAGAATGGAAATTTACAGGCATTCCCTGGGGTTTTAGCTTACAGTGCAATATTTTTAATGGTATTTCTTTACCTCTTCTAGCATAAAACAGAAGCCATGGCATGGTGCAATGGAACAAGTATGGCAGCTATTTTACATTTAAGCTTGACTGACACCACGCCAGAAAGAGTGTCTCTAGAAATCCCCCACAACATACATCTTTTATGAATTGAACTGATATAATATAATTTTGTGTAATCGTTTGTTTTAAGCAGAACTTAGTAACTAATTTCTTCCTTTAAGAAGGTACATTATGTATAGGTCAATAAAAAAAGCTGCTGTCAAACTTTGTGAAAGCCTAATTCTTTGTCAGTTAGACTCCATTCATCCTAAGAATAGAACACTAATCATTTCTGCCTGCAGAGACACTTGAGGATTTGGTTCTTAATGAAAATGAACCTAAAAAAATCTGCGTATCTGGCATTTTCTCCCTTTGAGTTCACTCAGGATTGGGTTTCCATGTTGAGGTCTTGGCTTGGCTTTTCACAACGCAAAGCACAGCAAAGCAATGCAACAACAACAAAAGTACCTTTTAATGCCATCTTAAAAGGATTAAAACATTATAAAAATAGAATAATAATTCAAATGCAGATAAAAATATTTCCAAGTCATTTATGTGAAATCTGCTCAGGAGAGATTCTGTCTCTCCATGACTGGCTACTTGTCCAAAAATGACAAGGAGGGACACAAAAGGTTGTTTGAACCAGCTAAGTGGTAGTTTGTAAAAGGCTTAAAATTGTGCAATATCAAAAGTCCCTTTGAGTTCTTACTTTGTCTTTGTCCCATTGTGGAAATTATCCTACCTGGGAGAGAAGAAAATTTCTTTCCTCTTTTGAGTGCAGAGGCTACATTTGTGAGGACTCCCAACATACTGATCCAGTTCTCCTTTCCTCCTCCCCAGCACTGAAGATTGCTTGCTACAAATGAGTATGAAACACAACCCAAAGTCTTGAAGCAGAGCTGTGCCAGGTCCTGTGTCAAAGCAAGCTGCAAGACCTGGATTTGGTGTCTCTCCTTTTGTCTCTCCAAACTCCTGAAGCCATTTTAGAAACAAGAGCTACATCATCCATTTGCCTAAAACAACAGGTGCCAGGTTTCAAACATTGTGCCTGTTGTAAGCCTATTGATGGCACTCATTTCAGAGCAGATTTTATTTATTTATACGTAATAACACTATCTTTTTGCATAAACACTGCTATTTATGCATAATAATACTAAGGCTGATTTTCAGGATCTGGTTCATTATCCTTCTTCTGTTGTCCCCACCTAAAGCTTAGGGAAAACAAAGCACATAATACCTCTGTATCTTTAGATTACAAATGAGCCAATCCAACCCTCTGAAATAATAATAAGTATTGCTAATAAGCCTGAACATATAAAATGCTTCCCCATTGAGACATGGTGGGTTGCTGTACAGTAAAAACATTACATACAATACCCAACAAAAATCTTTTAATCAAAACCACCTGCTTAAAACAAAAAGAACAAAATTCATATGTCAGGCACATTTAAGTCCTAAACCCGTCAAAGAGATAAATGTACAGAAGCTGGAAGTCGAGGACTGAACTTCACTCTCACTGAAGTCATTGGAAATATTTCCACAGAGGAAAACACTGGCTGGTACCCTCCTGGGTGATGGCTCTGTCTCTGCTGTGGAAAGATCACATCAGCTGTAGCACATTCAACTCTCACCAGTTCTTGTGGCGAAGAGGATGGCGCAGCAGCTATAGGCTCTCATAGCCACTGATGCAAGGCTCTGAGCATCCCCACAGGGCACAGAAATGTTCAGTTTTCTAGACTTTTGATGAGTGAGCTGTCTCCTCTGCGAAATTAGACTGGGATCATAATGAGAGGGAACATTGCTAGATGTTAGAGAAGAGTCACGAGACATCTGTGCAGCCAAATAGTACAATGAGAGAGCAGTATGATAACTCACTCTTTCTGCCTAGCTATGGACAATGCAAAAGGGGAAAAAATGCAGTATGGAACAAAAGAGAAGTTCAGTCAGCCTTGGACTTTGAGGGTAAAAGTTCATCAAGTAGTTATCATCCTCAGTTTGAAGAGCTTGACACAGTTACTGCACTGCCCTCACAGCTGCTGCCACCAACTAGCACGTCCTTTACATGACTGGTTTCAGTACTCCTTTTTGTACCAAGAACCAAGAGCAAATATTGCTGAACCACGGCTCATGTTGCAGAGGAAAACATCTGGTTTTGGTAGGAAAGCAGCCTGACATTTTCACAAAGCTTCTGAAGTTGTGGGGTTATTGGGCACATAGATTTTAAGGATGGGACTGGATGCAAAGAGGGGTCATCCTTAAAACTATATGTGCAGTGAGGAGGTATGGCTTGAAAATGATTAGCTGGTGGGAGATTAATCACAACCATTATGAGGAGGTTTAATAATTCATGCTGGAGCTTAACTGTAATATTTGCACAAAGGAAGGCACTGAAAGCTATAGTGTGATCAAGTTTCTTGATATGCTTCAAAACTTTTCTGATGAGTTGAGTTGTTTCTACTAGATCCATAGGTCTTTGGAAAGCCTCAGAAACAGGAATGGAATGACTTCTTAGTTTGAAGCTTACCTTTCCACTAAATATTCACCTCATAAACATTACAATAAATCAGCAAATATGACTGTCTTTCAGGAGTCCAGATGATTAGACAGGGTTGTTGGGTAGGTTTGTTTTTTTTGTTGTTCGTTTGTTTGTTTTTCCATTTATATAAGCATAAAGATGTGATAGCAGGTATTGCATTAACTATCTTTTTTCCTTCTCTCTGTTTTTCCTCAATAAGGTGTTGTCTAAGAGCCAACAGAAATAGTAAGGAACAGCCTGGGTGTGGCTGTGAGCATCTTGGGTGAGTACCAATCCAAGGTGATGGGAAATAGTGCACCCTACACAGCCCTTTGCACCTGGAAAAGCTACCAGGAGACATTTTTGGGGCACAGCATCCTGTGAATCTGAACACGTGCATGTTCAACACATGGAGATGAGCAAATGGCTTGACTTTGCACTTTTCTGAACCAATTTTCCCTAAGCAACAAGTTAATTCATAGTCTGCTGAACAAAATAACACTCAAACCCACAAATAGATGGTTTCTAACCCTTGCATTAGCATACAGCAGATCTTGTTGGAGGGGGTTGTTATTTGTTTGTTGGGTTTTTTTTTAAGTGGAGGCAGAAATAGTGTTGAGCAACTACTGCTGAGCTTTTTGCAGCTGATGTAAATACAAGTATTGCCATGCACATTTTATTAAGAAAAAGTGGGAAGGGATTTTGCAAGTCTTAAAAAACAAAGTTCTAATTAAGGGGCACCTAAAATAATCAGTGCAGAAGATTTGAATGGTGAAATTTCCTAGCACCTTTTTGTTAAACCCAGATCAAAGCAAAACAGCATTTTCTCTATGTTGATTTGGGATGCTGGCTAGAAGCTGTAATAACCTGTAGGGAGACAGTGTTATTATTTCTGTCATGGTTTTGAAATATTAAACAAAAAGGTGTCATTTAGAGGGCAGGTACTACAGCATAACTGCAGCTTTTTTGTCCGAAAGGCATCAGTGAAAATTTTCAATATTAGTGTCACTTTTCAACAGCTGTGCTTAGATGCAGGTACCCTGTGGGGGATCCACTTCTGCAAAGCCTTCCTGCATGCCTTGACTCCCTCCAGGTGTCCCTCAGGTTTGTCCTGCACTGATTACAGTTAGCACAGCACAAGCTCACCTAGGGACAGTGTTTGGAGAGCCACCCTGTTCATCCAGGGAATGGAGCTGGTGGCAGCCAAAGGGCGTTGCTGCAGTGTGGCAGGATGAGGGAAGGGTGAGGAAGGCTGATTGCAGGACCCTGCCACAGCAGATGCAGAACCAGCTGCTGCCCTGTTATCAGTTCCCCTGTGGCTTGGAGTGGGCTCCTTTTGTTCATCCTCCCATGCCATGGGGGGAGAAGTAGCATCTCCCCTGAAAATGTAGCTGTTTTTCCTCTTCAGTGGTTTCTAGCTCTGGAGCTGTATGTGCCCTGGGGTGGCTCCTTCTGCTTTTGACAGCAAGAATGTATATTTCTAAGTTTAAGGCAAATTGTTTACTAAGAGAAAGAGGTCAAAGCTGTGATTACAGTAAGGCCTCTCCCCAGAGAGGAAGGTGATCGAAAACAAGAGGCTGAGAAACACCAGGTTCATTGAGTTTCTAGCTTTGCTTTCCCTGTGTCTTCACTCACACTATTCAGTCACTTTATTTTCTTCTCTTGTTTCTCTTTTCATTCCCATTTTCATGCCATGAATGTAACTCACTATCACAAAAAGAAAAAAATAATATTTTCTCGGGCTGAGCATGGGATGAAACAAAATCAGTGACAAATTAAGGTTTTATTAAAAAAAAAGAAAAAAAAAAAAAAAAGAAAAAAAGAGGAAAAATTAATTGGGAAAAAAAAAAAATAAAGCATGTCCTGAGCTACCTTATTTTTGGGAAACAAAAGAAAAAAAACAACAGAATTTTTAGTGCTGCAGAGAGGAGCATAAATGGCTATGTCCTTGCTTTTCTCCTGAGGTTAGAATTACTCTTGTCAAGAGAAGGAGTGTGAACTTGAGAAACCTGACCCAAAATGGAGGAGAGAATTGCAGCTTGAGGTAGGTAAGAGGAAGAAGTTGCCAGGACAGGCTTTATTTATTTGTGCCTCAAACCTCTTTTAAAACAGCTGTTATCTTCTTTTCTTTTATTTTGATGTTTATTCTGCATCTTTCTAAAACCTTGAAGGCTTGGTTATTTTAAAGGGGCAATGCTAAGAGAGAGAAAAAGCAGCAGCAGGTTCCTTGTTGCTAGTTTTTCTTTTTCTGAGGAAAGGTTGGGCTAAATGTGCTCAGCTTCTGTTTCAAACCCGACAGAAGGAAATCAGAAGATTTTTTATTGTGTTAAAATGCAGCCAGCCAATGGTTTCCCTTTCCAAAACATTAGTAGATATTATTACTGAATGTTCAGACTTTACATTCCTGACAAACAGGAAATATATGCTGCACTAATAGGATGTCAATCAGAAAGATAACACCAATTTTGTGGTTTCTAAATCATCCCCACCACCTGCTGAGCCTTTGATCATCCCAAACAATTAATCTAAGAGATACATGATTAAGAAATAAATACTTCCCAGTGAACCTGTGAGCTACTGTACATATTAGCAAGCTCTGATCTTGCTGTCAGTGATCAAAAATCAATTGTATACAAAGAGGAATAAAAGAAAGGTGCAAATAGAGTCTTCTGATCTCAGTATCTGTGCATTAAAACATATCATTGCATTTAAACTAATGTGATGGGCCTATATGATTTAGGGACATACTTTTTTTCAGAAACTGGTAGTAGAATGGTATTTTGCAGCTGTATTTATTAAAGTACATTTTTGCTGTGTGGAACATTTTGGAAATGTTGACTTTAAAATTCTGAATTGAAATGAATATCTGGAGTTTGACATTTCTATTGAACAGGAAATCACAAGTGTTCTGTCAGAAAACTGAAAATGTTCCTTCAGCATTGTCCAAGCTCCTTGATGTCATCACCTACACACCTTTGTATAGGTACTTTATGCAATATAAATTTGGATTTCCTTCTAACTAGCTGGACTGATCTGAATGTCAGTGACTACTGAAGACCATTTCTCCACTGACAATTCTGAGAAACAAAAAGAAAAGAGGTGAAAAACAACTTAAAAATGGGAATAAACCCCCAAACCTTTATCAGTCTTTACATAAAAGGTTCTGGCGCTCACACACTGTGAGGCTTGGGTGTTCCCAGGGGCAAAGAGGTGACATGGTCCCCAACAGAGACCAAGGGCTCAGGAGGCAATCAAGCCCTGATTGCAGCAGTGGGGGAAGAGAAGGAGCTGCTGAAAGTTGGCAGGAGGACGATGGTTGGTTGGGGACTCCTCTGTGCTGCAGGCAGCCCCGGGAGGGCAGGGGCTGCCCGTACACCACCTCCCCTCCCCGCTCCCCTCTGAAGCCTGCAGGGCTCAGTCGGAGCATCATGTCACTTCCAGACATTTTCCACTCAGGGGCTGCAGAGGCAGAGCTGTTTTTTTTTTTCCCTGCAATGGATCCACACAGCAGCAGGGAGAAGGTCTGACTGTCGCTTTGTGTAACCGCTCAAAAGGCTCACTGCTTGCCAAAGCACATCCAGACCTCTGGAGTGGGAGTGAATAGAGACTTTCAGTCCTTTAGAAAGATCTCTGTTATTTTCTTTTTCAATCTGATTTGGAAATATTGTGAGCACAGAATGCCTTATCTGTCCTGAATGCCTTAAGCTGCACCAAGCCAGGCTGCAAGGACATGGAGAAGAGGCACATCACTATCTCAAAAAAAAGGAGATCTCTTCTTATGTTATGAGTCTTCATCATCAGACATCAGGTCCCAGAGCATCCTACCATACGAAACAACTTAAGATGCAGCAATTAATGCACTGAGGCCCAGAGTCTACCTCTCATTCAAATCAATTAAACTGGAGATACCTACTTAAGTGTACTCAAGGATCTGAAACTTCCTTATTCTTAAACTTAGCAGGGATCCTGTATCCGTGTTCAACTCAGTCCTTAAGCCTGATGCTGGGAGCTAATGAGGAGTCTTTCAGCTTTTATTGAAAGGAATGGGTGATTAAGGTTCAGCATCTTGCAGAATTGGGCTCTGAAAAGGAAATAACATATAGCTCACTGGATAGCTGTTTCTGTAATGCCAAACCACAGGAAATATTTCATGCAGACTCTGTACAATTCATACTTAATCATAATAGCATCCTTTTTCCTCTTCTTTATACTGTGCTGGACCAGTACACTTGTTAAAATATATGTAAGATTTGCAGAGAATCAGAAGTTGGGGATATGAGGCCATTTAATATATGTGCTCCAAGACAGCGTGGCTCTAAGCAGTATTTTTCATGCTGCTCCTTCAGTACCTGCTCACAAATTAATGCAATCATACAGCTGGAATGCTGGAAATATATGAAGGCAAAAGGACATTTCAATCTGATGCAGAGCCCTAAGTAGAGTCACTCAACAAGCCACTGAAGGCTTTGGGCTCATTACAAACCAACTCTCTAGAAGCAACACAGTTTCCAGGCCTTCCCTGTGTGCTCTATGCTTTGTCCTTCCTCACATTGCTGCAGACTAAAAGTGCATTAAACTCAGAGAAAAGTTAGTTAACATTTTTGTCTAACAAAATATGAGGAAAGGTTTTCCTGCCTTTGAATAACAGTGATGGTATTTTGCCTGCATCTTTCAAACAGTGCTAAAACAATGCATGTCCAAGTGCCTAAAGACAGTTGCAGGACTCAGGGTTTGGAAGGACTAAATTTGTACTTTCTCTGTATCTGCAAGTTTTATCGGGTCTCATTGCTTTTGGGATTTTTTTTTTTTTTTTTCAACTCTGATGTCCACCCTATTTTCACTGTCTAAAGAAAAACTTTCTCTCATGTCTAAACATCCATATGTTAATTTTTCTGTTTGTTGCTCACATAGATATGATACTTCATTCAGTGGAAGTGCTATACATATTTAGAAGTTCAAAATCTATTGTCACATAAGTTTGAGAAAACTGCTGAAAGGCTCAAACACTCTCTTAGTTGATCCTGTATTCAGGAATGGTACAGACTCCTGTGCTTAATGCAAAGGACTAGGAACATAATATCTGCTACTACACATCTAATGCTACTGTATGCTTTCATCAAGGCTTTAACATATTGACTTTCTGTTAAAAAGCTTTTAACATAAATTACAAATGATTAATGAAGTACATGGCAAGTAGAATATTGCTGAAAATGTAAAGGTGGTTTTTAAATAATATTTTTTCCTTGATGTAAACTTTAGCTAGACAGTTTCAACCACCACTTATTTTCCTGTGCTTTTATTTGATAACTAGTACCCAGTCGAGGAGCATATGGACATGCAGGAACTGAAATAGTTTGTCTTCATTATCTGGTAGACCTGTGCAAGCCTGGAGCCCTCAAGAAAAACCACAAGACTGTACAAACTGGCAACTGTGGGTTTGTCTGTTGTCTATTGATTCTATTTCTGGAAAAAAAAACCATGAACCAATGTGTGAATCATGTGACTACTGAACTGAGCAAGTACCCACTAGCAGATAAAGCTGCTCTGAGACCTTTTGTAGCCTGGTTTTGGTTACTACCTCAAAACCTTTTTCTATTTGTTTCTGAACCATCTACTTTAATCTTTTTGCTTTGAGGCTAGAAGGTGGAAAATGGCCAACTAAGATTCCTAAAAAGGTTTTGGAAATTGTAAATGTACTAACAAAATTTACTATTCTCTAGTTTTATTTAATTTTTTTGTTTTGTTTTATGGGATTTTTTGCGTTTTTGTTTGTTTGTTGTTTGTTTGGTTGTTGTTGGGGTTTTTTTTTGCTGCTGGGCAGTACCAAGTGTTCACATTTCTCTTTAAGCAGAGCTGTGTTGAACATGTAACACCAGGGAGTGCTTTAGAGTTCCAGACACACTGACAAAGGGGCTGAATTAAGAAGTTAATTTTCAAGGGACCTTTGAATCATTTTAAGCTAATTTCTGCACAAATTATTGCAATTACAGGGTTTGGGCTTTTTTGAATTCCACAATACTGCACTCAGATTTGGAAATGTTTATTAGCAAGTGGTGATTGTTGTCAAAAATGAAATTTGTTCATGTCATCTGCTCTGCTACTATACAACAGCAAATCCTGAATGTCAGTTTTCTGTTCAATCAAATTCTTCCAATAAACAAATATCAAGGAATTATTGCCAACAAGAATTGCATAATCCAATATACCCAACTTTGGTTGAAGGCTTTTATGTGTGTGCCACAATTCCCTATGTGGTTTTTGGAAAGTCTTTCTTGAATCCACCATCTTCTCCCACTGCCCTCATGATTCTTAGTTCAGCCTTGTTACACTTTCAGAAATCTCCTGTTTGCACTGAAAAAACAGGAACCTGAGGCTTCAGCACCCCAGCCATTCTTTTCTTCTTATTCCTTCCTTTTTCTATAACTTTAACCTGAATTATACTCTTTCCAACGAAAATTTTTTTTTTGCTCTGACTTTTTTTGAGTATTTGAGTCATTAATTCCATGCTTAATGTCCCTTTCCTCCTTCCATCTAATTGTGCCAAGTACACAAATATTCAAATAAATACAGGCATTAATTCATTAATTTTCAACTCCGTTTCCTTCCAGGATTCCTAAAAAATCTGAAATTTATGCTCTGCAATGGCTCTCACAAAGTTTCCAACAATCCCACCAGCTTAAGCTCTGCTCTCATTCAAACCTCCAGCAGCTTTGGACACGTGTTGGTCTCCTTTAGGTTTCAGGACAGTTACTTCTCACTCACTCACTCACTCACTCACTCACTCACTCACTCACTCACTCACTCACTCACTCAAGATCACCTTTTGTAGACCTTTTTCTCCATCTTGTTGTCTGTCAGTACCACCACTGTGCCAGTGCTCCCCTCCTTCCACAATGTGGGTGCTCACTGGAATCTGTGGTGTGAGAAAGGAAATCACCTCTGCTGCCTCCACCACCTCCACTGAATTCCCCTAAAAATCTTTATTCTTCCTTTCCATTTAAATCACATGCAAGCAAACAGTTGTATATTTCAATGCCCTATCCAGCAGAACTACTAGTTTGCTTTGAAAAATTCATCTCTGCAGTGAACATGCAGATCAGCAAGCGTGCAATGGAGGTGACTGATATTAAATGTGTGTTTTGAGGGCACCTGTAGAGGTGACAATTAGCAGATACAAAATATCCTTAGATCTCTGGTAGATTCTTTCACACAGGTTCTAGTCTTTGTTACGATTCCTCAAAATCCTGTGCCTTATACCTCTAATTCTGCTCTGAGGGTGGTTCAGGGCTCTGAGCAGATAATCAGACAAAGGGTAAAATCCATCCATGCACCAGAGATAAAAAGGAGAAAAATAATATAAAAAGACAAAGACTATACTGGCAATTTACATGTGCTTCAAACACCCCTGATTCTCTGCTACTCAGTTAAAATAAAAATATTTTTACCTCTAAAACTTCTCTCTCACATGTACTGTCCTTAAGGCTGTCACTCAGCAGAAGGAAACACATATGTCTCAAGAGTACTTTTGTGCTTTTCACAATTTTATCAAGGGAAAATATGTTACACGTTCTCCTGACTTTCCCAGATTTTCAAATGCAATTTATTCTAGTTTCTTACAAACTTTCAAAGTTCCCTGTTTTCCCATCTACAATATAATCACTTTTATAAACGAAGGGGCAGGGGGAAAAAAAAAAACACAAAAACCAGAAATGGTTGATTGATAGAATAACGGGATTGTAGATGGATGGAAGAAATGTGTGACTTGTCAGGGTATATATCGGTGTGTTTTTCTGTACTCTAGAAATGTATAAAGATAGTAAAGCCACCTACAATTCCACTGCTTTGCAGTTTATTTGGCAATAGCAAAAGGAGAAGAGCATTTCTGCTCATTTAAATTAATTCCTAGGTGCTTCTAGCTAGCTAATCATGTCTATTATCACAGAAGTTAAACAAGTTCAAAATGAAACAGAAAAGCTGACAATCTGTATTCTGTTACTCAGATCATCTCCAAAATGGGTGCTCTTGCAAAAATACATGTTCTTCCACAAAAGCTAAGTTTGCACATGCAAATACACAGTAGAATGTTTAATTGCCACAGAGCCCCCACAAGGTTCCTCAGAAATGATGTAGCTCAGTTAGTATCTCAACACATCCCAAGCATTTTTCTTTCTGACACAAGCACTGCTGATGCCATTTTTGTTTCTGTGTATTCTGTCTGTGTGTAAAGAGATTCCAAGGGAAAATCTGAACTAAAGAAAAGCAATTTTAAAACTGATTGCCTAAAATATTAATTTTTCTTCCAGAAGTAAATTCTGTAATCCAGATTTTTTTCTGGTTATGACAGTTGTGTTTGCCAGGGTTTCTATACCTCTGGTTGCCATCAGAGTTGGTGCTGGGCAGTCATGAATTAAAAGTTTATCACAACTTTTAAATTTTTTAGTATTTTTGCTAAGTCTAAGAGAAACTAATAATGAATGCTTAGAGAGACAGCCCTAGCACACACAGTAGCTGAACAGTACAGATCAAGAGGGGAAACAAATGTTGAAACTGCAAGCAGAAAAATGTTTTTGATATTAGGATAGGCAGAAAGTGTTAGCACTGATAAGACAGGGAATGTGGAAAGAGCTGGGTCTCAGTCAAGGCAGGCGTATGCTCTCTGGAAAGAAGAAAACCAAGATATTGCTTCCACAATGGAGGGTGCCAAGGGGTCTCTTCCTTTCTTTCCTGCAGAAAACTAGATAATTCTGATTATAATTTAGGCTTGTCAGGAAATGAGTTGGAGGATGTTTGCCGGTCTTTCCCCTCTTTTTCATAATAAGAGTCATTGTGGAGTAAGAACAGCTTCTCTGCTTTGCAGGGTAACAGTGTCTAGAATAATGCAATTCCACAGCTCTTAACTTCAAATGCTTTAAATGAGTTTCTAAATATTAAAGGATCATGTGAAAATGAAAATAAACAGCTGCATTTCTAGAAGATAGACAGAATCAGGAACAAGATCTATTCCTGTGACTAAGATATAAACAACGACAATATGAGGTGTGTTTTAAAAAGCTGGAATTAGGTATCTGAAATCCAGCTTCTTCCTCCAAAAGGTATTTTGTACTCAATGTGTACTTTGCAATCCATTTACCTTGGAGATACTGAGTCCAATTAAGTTTATGGTAGTTTAGATTTCTGACTTGAATTCCAGGAGCCAGCTCCATCCTTGGAACAGACACCAATGAGCAGAGCTGTGTAATTGCCAGAACCGTGCATGTGAACAAGGAATGCACTTGTGCACGTGAAGTGTGGCTGAAATTCAACCACCTTAACTTGTATACACTGGTACTATGAATTAAGATCTCAGTACATTTGTAAATCAACCAGATCATTCTTGGCTGTGCTTTTTAGAGCTCAAGGCATTTGGTTAGGAGGCTGTGATAGTCAGGGAAGCACCACATCACCTATTCACACTAGCCAAGCAGCTGATCCACGTGCTTTCCTTGTAAACTGACAAAGTCTGTCACATATATCAAGAGAGAGAGCCCAACATCCCAGTGTGGCACATTGAGAGATCGTTACATAGGCTATAATGACATTTTGGAGTGAAAAAAAAGCATAAGACAATACAGAGATGGAAGCAGTTGCCAATCTGGTCTAGGAAAAAAAAGGGATCTGGAGCCCACTTTTGTTCCTGTGCTCCAGTAGAGCTATGTAGCCAGCCTCAGGCTTTTCTCCTGCTTCAGCTCTCTGGCTGATGTGATTTGTAAACTTAGACACAATCAGTAGGATGATGACTGCTGAGTCTTATTTTAGATGGACAGTTTTCATGTTCAACATGTTTTTAAATGAAAGCAATTTTTAATCAGTCCTTTAAAAATAGTACTGCAAAGTATTAGCATCTGTCGTGTATTATGAGAGTATATTTGTCAAGCATGCAAAATAACAAATACTTTCAAGTATTTGACTGTTCACAGGCAATTACAAAAAATCCTAGACATTTGCAACTGGCTACCAGAGAGTTTGGTAGCAGGAAGTTTGCATCACCATGTTACAGTGGGGTTAAATAATTTGCAGCAGATCAATACCCAGTCAAAGCACTTCAAGGGGGAAGAAAGTAGGTTATTTCTGTGCATCATAAGAGAATTTGAACTGCACTGAAACCTTCAGCTGCTTCATTATAGTATCTGAGCACCTGGAGTAACCTGGTGCTGAACTTGGGGTTCTGGACACTGCTCTGTGAAACATTAAAAAAGCTTAGATCATTTTAATAACAGTATCTAAGAGCCTGATCATCATAATGCTGCATCAAAGTGGTTGGATTACCTCAGAGCATTATCAAAGAGCTTATCAAAAGCTTGGGCTTGAGCACACCAGCAGTGACAGCAGCTGCTATGTTTTAAACATATTCTGGCTATAAGTTAATTTCCAGCTTTCGTTTCCTTCAAAATCAGAAATAATTTTGTTGTGATATAAAAAAACCAACAACCCAAAACAACAAAAAACCAAAAACCACCCCATAGCAAGGCGAGGATGGCAGCAACACAGTGCTCTCTCAATCACAGGAGTTAAGCAAAATGCTTTTCAGATGTGACACATTTCAGGAAGTATAAAGTGAGGGATAAGAAACAGAAAGACTATGTGATCCTCTTTTTATTCTCCTTCACTCCCCCACCTCCACCTCCCTGTCTTTCTATTGCCAGCCTTTTATGTCTGCAAAGACTCAAAGTAACAGGAACAGGGGAGTGAAGGAGAAATATTTATGTCAGAGATGTAATACTAGGAGGAATTCAGTGCCTAATAAGAGCACCATTTTTTTTTGTGGGCTTGTGAAGGGTGAGAAATAACGAGGGCAGTAGCACAGAAGCAGCAGTCTGAGGTTAGCAGAGTCCAGACACAAGGATATTCAACCAGCAGCAGAGAGGGAAAACAACAGCTGGCATAAGCCATCATCATATGTCTTGATCTTCGCCAGGGACAGGTGGTCAAAGCAACTCCACACCCTTCTCTCCATATGATGCTTTGGAGCCGGACACACAAGTATCTGGGCCTGGAATGCTGCTTTAATAAGCAGTTTCTTAGATCTTTCTGTTTTATTTTTGGAAATGCACAATTCCCACACTGCTGGAGCCTCTCTGGCTTGCAGCAAGATGCTAAGATGTTGGGGATGGGATGCTCTCCACCTCCAGAGGGAGGGTGTCTCCCAGCAGCCGGCTGTAGAGCAGCGTGGATGTCTTCATGCAGTCTGCTCACTTCATCAACCTCAGAGGAGCGCGGGGACCGCAGCTGCTGCTGGAGGGAGCACAGGATTGTGCTGGGAGACAAATGTGGTCTGGGTGGATGGGGTGGGTGGGAGCCTTAGGATTCTTCCCCATGACAGCTCTATTTATGTCTGTCACCATCCAGCCTTCCTGTGGGTCACACTGACACCCACCCCCCTCCCCATTAGTGAGCTGTGCACACACATCTGTGCATGTGGTAAGAAAAATTGCCATCTTCACCTAACAAGTCCTAAGAGGGACAGTTCCAGCCTCTTATTTGCAAGCATTGGTGCATGGGCTCTGGCCTTTCACTCTCTTGCATTCCAGTTCTGAACCTGAAGTGCCCACAGGAGCACCAGGGGCAATGGGGGAAAACGCTTGTATTTTCAAGAACTCAACCCCAAAGCCTGCTATGAAGGCCTGTGTCCAATGGGTAGTGATTCATTCTCCCAGTGAATTAGGATCAACTGTTCTCCAAAGACCACAAAAAGACAGGCTGTCCTGGATATACTGCCCAGAGGTTGTTCTCTGCTGGCTTGTGCAGGCATGCATGGTATCACTTAACAGGAATCACTGCCATGTGCAAATGAGGAACAACAGATTTTGGAAACTATAATTGTGGTTATTGGGCAACGTTGTCTAGCCCATAGCTCAAAACTTGACACTTACTGACTTTAATAACGTTGTGTAATCCAGCAAGAGGAGAAGAAAAAACTGTGCTGCAGACCTATGTGTGGTGCTTCACACGTGAGCAGCAAACGGCAGCCGGGTGCCTGGAGGACTTTCAGACTTCATACAAGCAGAGAGCATTTTCCATCTGAATGCACAGCAAAACACCAGGGTGAAAATCCTGGCTGTGCTCTAGCAAGCTGACGATTTAACGCTGACGACAGTGGGACTGGGTTGTACTCACAAATTGTTTAATAAAGGTCAAAGAAACAGGATATGAGTGCAGAGAATGTTACAGTTGGAGGGGGCAGAAAGCCAGTCTGCTTTCTCCTCTTGGCTTTGGCAGATTTGTCTTCTCTGGTGTTTGACAAAGAAAGAAGCATAATAATGTGAGAGGAATAACATGTTCAAACCCATAAAGTTCAATTCATATGTTTAAGAGGCATGTTTTGGATGAAAGCCTCAGCTGCTTTAGCACATATCTAGTAAATGGGAATTTGCTCTTTCTCACAATGTTTCCAACCAAATATTGTTTTTATTAAAATGTATGTGTCTACTTATGGTTGTGCTGAAACATTTCATTTTTTTAAAATGAAAATCCAGTGCTCGAAACAAACTGTGTTAATATATGTCTAAATATTAATAGATACATAGATGGGTAGATTATGTAGAAAATTCCTTTTAGACTGACACAGTAACGTTTTCAGAGATGTCAAGAGCTCATTACGGATTTTTCATTTTCACAGATGAAGAGAGGCACAACAATTATACACAGTTAAGATGAACAGTAAAATCACAATCAGAATTTAGGTATGTTAAATCCTAGTGTCTAGATCAGTTGCCAGACCACATAAACTGTTAGCATAAATCACCACTGTCTATTTTCATGTGTTGTTTTAATGATGGATTACTAATTATTATACTTTACAGTAAAAATATTGAAAGGCCATTAGGAATAAGGTTCTTGTATCAAAAGCAAAGCATCTGTTCAGGCCTTATGACATCCACCTTTCAAAAGTCCATCAGTATTTTTGGTACTTCTGAAAGGACCTCCACCATGCCTCACAGCAAAGGTATCTGTGCAGGTGTGACCATGAAAGCAAATGAAGTTACCTTTGGTCATCAAAAATATCAGGGACAGTTTTCTGGAGGATGAGATAAGTTGGTAACTGAGTCACATATGGAGAACATCTCATTGTGTGCTTGGTTGAGATAGCTGGACAGGACCCAGCTCCTCCAGAAGACACGCAGCTGGGTTAGTGTTGTGCTCTGCCAGAGATGGCTGGCCATGCTGATGACTAAACTTCCATATTAGATCTGGATCCTGCATAGAGAAGCCTGTGACTCTTTCTGTAAGCATAAGTGTAGACATACCAACCATCGAGCCATGGGAAGATCAGGAACTTGTTTTATTTCTGAGATTTCCACATGGCATTCAGTAGTCAACCGTGTATAGAAGGTAGGAATCTTAACTATGGAAAATAAAATGCAAGAAGAGGTGAAAGCCATGTACTGTTTAGATAAATCTTAATAACTTTGTGACACACTTATCACCTCATTAGTACTAGTTCTATAAAGCAAAATGTTTTTTTGGGGACAAAATGTAGTATCAAACAGCAAATACACTGGAGAAAATGTCTGAATTTCAACGGACATACTAAATGTTCAAAGTACAAAATTCAAGTTTTTTATTCAGTTCCACTTGTGACTTGCCACTGAGAAAGAGAGAAAAGTGACTGTGCTTGCTCTCTCCTCTTCCATCCCTCTCAAAGAGCCCGGCCAACACCTACCTGCATCTCCACTGAAACCACAAGCTCTGCTGGTTCAGTGGAACTCTGTACTTGAACCTGAACCTCAAGATGCACAATGTTAATTTATGGTTAATTCCACTTGGCATTTTCTAATCCCACGACACTGTTCCAGTAGCCAAGACTAACTTCACTTTATTGGGAATGCCCACTGGAAACATCTGCAGAGATTAATTTCTCAAGACAGTTGGAGCTAACTGGAGATAAAATGCCTGTTTCAAAGTGTTTCTGGTTGAGGACAGAGATGACATGTTTGGGCTGCTGCTAATAGCAGTAAGAATGAGGGCTGTGAGTATTTGATTTTAGTCATGGCCAGGGGCATGGTTTGCATAAGAGGCATTCTGAAAGTATGTTCAGATGTAGTATAAAAGTGGTGGGACAACAGTTCTTCAGTTGACAGTCTTGTGCTATTCAGTCCTCTGGTACATACATAAAAAAAAAGAAGAGACAGACCTGTTTTTGTTGTTTCAGCTTTGATAGACTTTTCTTGCTCTAGGTTGAATTCTGTTTTCCTGGGAAGATCTGAAGTGACTCCATCAAAGTAAAATAAATCACAGCTGTATAAAATGGAGGTGACTTTACAAACAGGCCCAGTTTGTTATAAAGAACCAAGCAAAGAAAAAGTTCTTGAAATAAAAGCAGCAAGGTATTAATCCATACCCCCGACCACTTCACAGAGAACTAAACCAAATATTTAACAATGTTGAGCACAACAGAGGCATCAAAATACAACTTTCAGAGAAAGACTTTTAAAATCCTTTGAAAGTGCTTTCAAAACCAATGTTTCTGAAACTTTCCCTCCATCTTCCCAAAAGGCTTTTTGATGGATTCTGCTATCATGGTGGAGTGTTGCTCTTCCTTCTACTACAGAGGCAAATCTGGAAGCATTACCTTATAGCTTACCAGAATAACTACAAAATTACCAGGTTGACTTACAGGTTTTTAACTGGCTACTCATTCTGCAGAAACTTTAGGAAAACTTTTACCATCCAAATTAAGAAGCATATGCACACAAAGAAAGTAATTTCTTCTTTAAAAAACATACCAAGATCGTAGGTTGCATATTATCAGATGGGCTGGCAAAGAAGTGTTACCTGATTTACTTCTGAGCTCTCTCCTTGTTTATTATTTAGGAACCAAGTAGCTGGAAGATCTTATACTCAGAACTTTATAGGGAAAGTGCAACTAAGGAAAAGCCAGGTCAAAAGACAGACAGAGAGCCACATGTCACTGAGATGACAATGTTGCTTAAAACAAATTAGAAGAACAAAGGATTATTTGTTGAAGAAAATAAACAGAGAAGTATAGTTATCATGTTTAATTGTCTCCTACTGTTTTTAATAGAATCCTAATAAATAAATGAACTTTGAAAATGGAGGAATTAAGCTCAACACTTCCATGAGTTTAAAAAGAAAAGGAAGTAATTTTTCAAGACTATAAAAAATATATAGTATAAGCATCATACAGCAATGGAAGATCTTCAGATTTAAGAGGGAAGAGGAGGCAGAATTAGCCAGCAATAATATTATGATTAATGAAACAGTAACCAGTAAAATTAATTTTCTTCCCCTCCCACTCTCCATATTGAGTTTAGAGCCTGTATCATTTTTAAAAGCATTTATTTTCTTCCTAGTACAGTTTTACCTGACACCCCTAGAAATAAGTTCATGAAGGGCTGAAAAATTTAGGGCACTCAAATATACCACTATATAAATATTATTTTAAATATTAATGAATTATTATTTATCTTTTTAAAATTCTAACTTAATTACTAATATTTTTAAAAATCCATAGATCTTTCTGTATGGTGGTGTTCATTTAAGAATTAAACTACACTTGGCATGTCATTTAATACTTATAATATTCCATCTTTTCAACTGTTAACGGATGCATTAATGTATAAATAACTTTTTTCTCTTTTTTATTATTTTTCTCAATGGTTTTCTACAGCAGCTCACAATGCCCCACAGACTGGTTCTCCTACAGTTTAATCAACCCTGCTTCAGGAGACAAGAGCTCAGTGAATAAACAAAAAAGAAGGAATATTATTAGGATGGGACTTATATACCCAATTACCTGGATAAAGTGGTGACAAAGTGAACAAAAAATGTTGCAGAATAAGAAAAGTCATACTTTGAACTTAATTTCTACAGGTGTGAATAAACTTCCTCTAAGTGAAACACACTGTAGCAACAGATTCTTAGGAATCCAGTATTAAAATTATTGTGATATAATTTCGTATGATCTAATCTCCTACTCACTCCATATTCATTTATATAGTTTAGCAACATCTGTTCAATACCTACATACGCCTATTAATTCTTTGCATGCTGGTGTATGTGCACTGAAGTCCTTGAACTTAAATTAATAAAAAAAATAGAGTAAATAGAGGCTCTACATAATTTATCAAAAATATCACACCGTTTCCAGCACTACTACCTTTGTTTGCATTTGTTATAGCTGAGTAAGAAGCAGCTCTTGGATAGTGTCCTGCAGAGCCCTGATGTGCCTGCCTGCATGCACATGAAGCTGAGCCAGATGGGGCCTGATCAAGACCTCAGATACTCTAGGCACAAGAAAACGAGTTTCAGCTGAATACATGATGATTATTAACCCACAGAAACTGGATGAGTTGAAAGCCACATCATCACCACTCACCGGGCAGAAGTGCAATAGGAAACCAAACACCCATTGGAAAAGTCATGTAAATAAGCCCAGAACAGGGCAAAGCTGGCATGCGTTCTGGGACAGAAGCCTCAGCCACAGTGCTGGATAGTCCTGACCCTTTTTGTTGTTTGTCTCTGGCCCACTGAGTCACTATTCAGTGGCCAGTGGAACAGCTCCAGCACAGCCTGATGAGTACATTGTTCCCTCCTACTGCAAATTGCATATAATTTGACAGTTCAGCTACCCTCATGAGAGATACGGGTTGGAAACCTCAGAGGCTGAGAAATTAATTGAATCTGGGCCTCCCATATGTTGAGTGAGGGCTCTAATCACTGAGCTATTGTGTAATGGAGAGCCTACCATCTCCTCTTCCGTTTGTACTTCTCAAGCAATTAGTGAGTCACTCTTCTGTTGTGGTTTTTCTTGTTTTGTTTGCTGTCTTGTTTTTGGTTTTGTTTTTAAAGGAAAAGGCATAATTTTATTTCTTCAGGAAAACTTTTTAGACTATGAGAGAGGGAACATCTAACTGGTGGCTCTGGTAAAGGCTCCTCACTCCCAGGATGGAGCCTCTTTGAGAATACCTCTCTGTCCTCCCTCTCTTGGCTATGCTTAGGCATCTCCTCTTTCAGTTTTTCAGTCTTTTTTCCCTCTCTGATGTACTGACTGGGGAGCTATCATCTCATTCAGAGTGAAGGATTCTGCTGCAGGAGTTAAAAAATAGGCAAAAGAGTCAAACCAAAGTGGTTGGTTTGTTTCTGGTCGTTTTGTTTTGTTTTCCATTTCTTTTCTTTTTTTTTTTCCCCCCCTTTGCAGGGTATAGAGATCAGCCAGATGTTTTTGGTGGTAATTTTGATCCTCTAGCAACTCTGGGGTTTTCAGGATCCTGTTTGCTTATCTCAGATGCAGTCTGGGCTTGCAGTGGGAGAGCTGTGCCATGCAAACTTTGCACAAACTTTGCAGGAACCCTGGGAACAGGTATTTCACATGGGGATCTGAATACCTGTGCTGCTTCAGCTGCAGGTGATAGATTCCTGCTTGATGCAGCTGGGGTTGAGCCAGCTGGCCATGTTCGGGTGGGAATGCTGTTAGCTGTGAGGCTCCTGGTCTGTTCACTTGCTGACAGATTTTTTGAGTGTTTAGGGAAAAACCAAGAGGCCACTTTACTATGTGAGTGCTAAGAGACCCAGGGGAAAGTCTGTATGCTGAGATTGCCCTGTGGCAAGTAAGTTGTCATTTCTGCAAGAGGATGTGTGGGAGAACTGAAATGAAGATATCTGGGTAACACACCAAAATCTTAAACTGATATACATCAGTCACCAACAAAGCTGGAAACTAGACCAAAAAACCAAACAACTTCCCTGAATTAATTTAAATTGTGTTTCTAATATTTGAAATATGATTTAGTGTGTTTTATAGAGAGTTTTACTGTCCACCAGCATGAAGAGCTTGTTTTTCTACAGAATGTCATAATAGTCTGTCTGGAAAAAAAAAAAAAGGGAACTAATGGCATTTGCTTGATTTGCTTGCAAACACATAAACTGTCGTGTTAAAGACTGAGCCACATCTTCTGAAAAACACCAGAGGAACTCTTCAGCAAGTTTCTGTATGTTTTCTTTTGACACTGATAGTTGAGCTGAGGGTGTCTGCAAAACTCCAAACTATGTGGCGTGGTGAATTCAAGAGGTTATACTTGTCTAGACTGATTATAGAGAGCTAAACAAGTATCTTCCTTTCTTTTATTGGTTTCAGTTGTTACTCACTTCACTGGAAAACCTTCAAGTTCTGTTTGTTTGTTGTTTTTTTAATATTTTTTTTTTTTTTCTAATTGTGACTCCCAAACTCAGATTTTATTTGCTGGCTTATAGGCTTGAAAAAAATTTCATGGCTGAAGAATTGCATTTGTAATGAAAGTAGCAATAGGTCGGAACTAAAAAAGTCCAAAAGTTTTTCCTGGATATGTAATATTACATGGATTTTACAAGTTTCCACATGAAAGATCCAAGGCATTTAGAAACTGATGAAGACCCATCGGTCACTTAGCCTTAAGTTTACTTTTCTGTCTACATGCATTCTTCAGGAAATTCATACAATTTTAGGAAGTCTTCTAAATTTTCTGAAATCTCACTTGTTTTTCTTACTATGCTTGTTGCAGGGGGACTTCATGATTTAACTAGTATTTTGAATCCTAATGTCTTTGGGGCAGCAATCTTGGTCTTACTTGTAGTGGCCAACATTCCTGTTTCCCACAGAACACCACAAGTTTTTCAAGATACTAGATTTATTAAAGCTCCTGTAAACCTGAAGGGACATTCAAGGGCAGACTGATCTTGGGCAAAAGCCATTACACTGGAAACTGGTAGACCTGAGTACTGTTCCCAGCCTACCAATCTGCTCAGCTGTTTGGGAAAGTTAAGATAATAACCTATTTCTTTGCTTATGTTTTGCATGTTTTTTGTTTTTCAGTGTTAATCCAGACAGTATACATTTCATATCATATGAGTCCTAAAAAATGGGATTAATTTTTACTTGACTTTCAGTGTGATGTTTTAACACAGATAATACTAATAACTATTGATACTGATAAATTAGGCTTTTGAACAAAAGTGTATTTGTTATAAATCTGCAAACTGGAATGGTCAGATTTTCCCATCCCACATGCTCGGGAACAGGAGATAATAGGTTTTTTTAGTCTTACCAGCATTCTATGTGAAAAGCTCTATGTCCAGGGTTTAAAATATGGCATTGAGTACTCATCTCACCTTTCTAAATATCTGATATATTTAGATGCAATGGGTTTTTGTGCAGTATAAGAACTTGGTCATGAAATCTGAATATTAAATGAATCTCTGAAGATTTGTGAGAATTGTGAGTAGCATTTACATCCAATATTTGGTCTTTCATTTTTTTTGGCTGGCCTCTACAAATAATGTTTAAAACAAGGAAGAAAGGTAAAAGTCACATGGCTACTACTTTTCTAAGCATTCTCGGGTGTTAATTTCTTATCCAAAAGACAAATTTACAGCAAAGCATTGTAAGGAGCAGATGCTGAACTTTCAGAATTCTTTATAGATACAAAGGGAAGAAATTAATTTGTCCCAATGTGAAATGTGATTTATTTCTTGTATTATTAACAGTGGTTAAAAGCTCTGAAGCTGGACTAATTCAAGGGACAACTTATGATGTCCTAACACGAACCAGAGTGAAGTACCACACAGAAAAATGTGGAAAGTATGACATACATCAGCAGTATAAAACATGTGAAGATTTTGCAATAAAGCACTATTGTTGTTTTCAACCAGATAAACTAAAAGCAAGTCAAAATATTTTCTGGGATACATTTCTTTCACTCCTGATACTGTTCCTCTACAATCTAGGAAATGTCAACATGGAAACTGTGGATAAACAACGTTTATATATACCAGATACCTTCATATGAAAAAACTTTGGTGGTAACTTGAAATCAGTTATCCTAGCCCAGATTATATGAAAAAATCACAACAGAGAAACGGAAGTGGCACTTGGAGTATTTTGCTGTTGACATAACTGATTTTACACTTCTACCCATAGATCAGTTCCTTAATTTGGAGGCATGAACATGCCATGTTTTCACCTTGGTTTTTTGAAGGTTTCACTCTTTGCTAAGGTAAATGCTGAAAAAGAAAACATGCAAATAAAAAAGGAAGAAGGGAAATTGAGAGTTACCACTATAAAACTCTAACACTGCACACAGTAATTGCATCTTGTGATATGTTTTCATGCTAATTGTGATGATACTGGATAAAGAAACTGAGTCTTAAAAGTTTTCTCAAAAGTTTTCGCAAGTCACAGCCAGAACCTGGTTTTGGATGACCACTGTATATTGTAGTCAACTCAGGCTGTCAAATACAGATTTAAAAGGAGACAAACACAAAATTTTACTTACTCTTCTGTTTGCATGGCTGACACACAGTCCCTCTGTGTAGTGCATGGGGTACATGGAACTGGGCTGGATGTCCATCCTCCAGCAGCAGATGCACTCAGTACCTGCTCTTGATACAGTTTTGCTCCTGTCCTTGCTAAAAATACCAGTCATCCACAGACAGATGGATCAAAGAATATTTTCTTCCCTTGACATCCTTTCCCCTTGTTTTCTTCTTGCCCCAATGATTTATTGTAGTCCTTATTACATGTTAAAATATGACTTCAATGCAAAATTTAAAGCAAGCTCTTTACAGTTACAGAGCTTGGCCGTTAACAACAGGCATGGGAAGCAAAACTCTCAGCAGCCTTCTGCATTGCCCTTTACACAAGACAAACTGTAAAATTATATGATCCAATAACACACGAAGAACTGATCCCAGCGGCCAGAGAGCAGACATGGCTTTCCGTTCTGTAATGTGTGCATGAAAGGAGAATATGCTTAAAAACCTTGGCCGCAGTGAGTTACAGGAATAGCTGGCACTTCCAGGAATGAGAGCATTCCTAATAAACCTGTGGACGCTGCGTTTACCACAACAACAGCAGGTTTTCTTACATTCACGTTGCAGACCATCAGAATTGGCTTTTTTATTGAACTTCCATAAGGCCTGTCTGTGCAACCCGAGTGCCAGGCAGCAAGAGAGCACTCTGAAATATCACCTCAGAAAAGCTGCTGGAGGGATATTTGTGTGTTTAGGGGACACTGCGTTTCCACTTGCCAAATGTAATTTTGTTAAAGGATTCGAGGAGTGCAAAAATGTAGTCTCTAATGACATGGCCGTGTGCTTGCTACCTCCAAAACTAACAGTACCTGCAGAGAATCCTCATTTCCTCCTAGCTCTGCTTTACTTTCCTGATCGCAGTAAAAACACAATCCAAATGGGAAGGTTGGTTGTTTTTTTTCACTGCTCATTTACCAGTTTTTATAATCTTGTGGATTAACTCTAAGTCTAGCATGCAAAAGTATCTTTCCACAGGATGTAATCTGCTTAGAGACTGAATGGTTTTGGCCTATGGCAAGGGTTGAAAAGATAGTACAGCCTTCCTCAGGCTCTCACATCTGGCTTGTACACATGGAAAAAAAAATAAAGGAGAAGAAAAAAAATTCCTAGAAGACTAGCTGCCTCATTTTTTACTAAATATTGCACACTTAGAAGACACCTCATCTTATAGCTTTACAAATATGTAGGACTGCCTTTGAGAGCTACACATTTCAGCCATTTATGCCAAGAATCAAAACACAAATTTCATGATAACTATTTAAAATGCCACTTCTTCCTAGAAATCATGGTTATATTCTGATTTTGGACAGTGAGGCAGAAATGTTCATGATGCAGCTGTATTGAACTTAATTTGGAAACAAACCAAGTGAATACCTGACCCTGTGCCTCTGGCACAGATGTGCCATCACCTAAAAAAATATTTAGTGCTATTGAAAGCCTTTGCTGAAGTATTGGTTTCTTAATTAGTACAGTTTCAGTCCAGGATATGGATACATTTACCTTCATAGCTATATTTTTGCAGCAGAGGTAAGCACATGTTAACCCCGGATCTGCTCATCTCTAAGAACTGTAATAGTGGTGGACAAGTCAGTTCCTCCAGCTCGAGCAGATCTGTCACAGCTGTCAGCACGGCCCCCTTGCCTTCCCACCCCTCTTGTGCAGAGTGACACTATGGTGCCAGGATGGACCTGCAGTCATGTGTCTGCCCCCAAACAGCCCCACTGAACACATCCTTCAATAACCAAATTATACAACAGCGATGAATATGCATTCATCACTGTGCTGCTCCAATGGTGCTACTGAGTCAGCTTGAGACCACAAACAGTAAAGCCCTGTTTTAATGGCCAACACCAGACATAAAATTTATGCTCCTCTGGCTGCCTGTGGTTGCTGTTCTAGCTGCTGAATAAATGGCTCTGTCTTCAAAAGATCTGGTTGACCTGCTGATTTGAAACCGCTCCCCAGCAGCAGTTAACAGTGGACCCCCAGCTGAGATCAAAGATGGCCCTGTCTGCATCCAAAAGAGGCCTTTTGAGGAGGCAGAAGCCTGGGCATCTCTGATGGGGGAGTGCAGCCTGAAAACACCCAGGCTGTGCATCTCTGGCAGCAAATAATTAGGGCCTGATCCAGCGCCCTGCAAGATCCCTGGGAGGGCAACTGCAGAAAGAGCTGCCTTGCCCCTGGGCACTGTCTGCAAAGTTTCCTTCAGAAAAATAGACAGAACTCACCCATTTTTCAGCCATATTAATTTACTGTGCTCTCTTCAACAGAGCTATTACATGACGTAATTTTGTTGTTTTCCATGACTTCTGCAAACAGCTCGTCTTTTCCAGCAACTCCCTATTCTCTTGTCTTCTGTAGGACCAAACCCCTCTCTGAACTTGACTCTTGGCAAAACGGTGTGGCTGTGGGAGAAATAAAGCAGGGTTGCAGTAGCATGGATGTGATTAAATTCTGTGCTTCTTATCAAAGTTTTATTCTAACCCACATGCAATTTTCCCCTACCATAGTCTGCATTGATACAACTCTCCTTTAATGAGGTGAATCTTCAGTGAGTTGGGTTAATTCAGATTTTTATGAATCTGGACATGTTGCTGGGGAGAACAGGAGGAACAGGAATTAAATGACTTTTCTCTTTGGTGAACATTCTTGCAAAATACATTGGGTGAAAAATTGGACTCTTAAGAACTAGCTGACAGATACAGAAAATAATCTCAAAATAGTAGGAAATTTTGAAAAAATCTGGCGCTTGAGCTAGTAAAAAAGTAACCAACAGCAAAAAAAAAAGAGAAAAAGAAAAAAAAAGGAAAAAAAAAAAGGCTATTCTGTTTCTACTGGAGTCAGAGGTCACAGACAATCAGAAGAGTGTCTGGGATGTGAACACGATTTTTCCGTTTGGCTAAAAATACTCCCTACAAAACCTAAATGTGTGTGTGCGTGTGTGTGTGTACAAATACATTTTATTTTTTGTGTCCACATTTTTATTTTTTCAACTGTGTCCACTTTATGGCACCTCTGAATCCTGGAATGAATTTGTAACGGAAACATTTAAACTGATGTAGATTTTAATCCCAATGTTTACCGTGACTGACTTTGGGGCAGTTACCTCAGTAAACCTCGTGTCTGAATATTCGATGAAACTGGCCTCTGAAGAAATGATGTATTTTACAGCCTACCTCCAGACTGAGGGTGTCAAACACAAATAAACATCAATGCACACAATATGCCCACTACCCACTTCTAAAGTTGCCACCAAACCACTGGCCTGATTTACTTTCAAGTGTTGTGTTTATTTTTATTTCACGGTCTTTTTATTTATGGAATACTTAAAATATGCTAGCTCAGACATTAATTACAAAAAAATAAAATTACTCAATGAATGATCTTCTTCTTTTTTTTTTTTTTCAAAGTTTCTGCATTATTTCATAAAGCTATAGAGGTACCCATGTTCTCTGCTCAACTTTAGGACCACGAATGAAAGTATTCTCTTATGAATATTCATGCATGTCAGGAGACCACTAATGGGCTGCTGTGATTCCTCCCTCTGATAGTGGGAAGTATTGGACTAATGCTAGCAGAAGAATTGTGAAAGGGGGACACTGTCATTTCTTGTAGGACCCAGGGGCACATGGACTATACCTTGCAGAGTACACAGCTGTTTTTTTCTGGCACTGGAGGACTTCCTTCGGTAAAAGAAAGAAGACAGACTGGCAATAAAGACAAAGTGGCTTTGAATGTTTATTCCCATAACTTTGCTGTAGTTCTCCTTTCTAAGTACTGGAAAGAGTTTCTGGTATTGCTTGTTTCTGGACCCCAAACCTCCTTGGAACACGGGTCCATTTTTCATAAGTTGAAGATCTTTCAGTCCAGTGTGGTGGATAGGAGAGTAGGATCTGCCTATATAGAGTGGAAATACAAGTGGGAAAAAAATGATATACATGTTGAAAATAGAGGGAAACAAAGAAGATGGTCATGTCACTCTGTTTCTACTCCAGACCAGAGATTGCCAGGTTCTCATAGAGTATTTGTCCATAGGCTTTGCTTTTAACAAGTATGCATCTTGTACCATGAGAACCATACTCATCTCATGGATCATAACCATTAGTTTCTTCTCTTGGCACCTCAGTTACAAAAGTGGCTGCTGTACACCTCAGGAAGTACCATGTTTGCCTGTTTCCCATTTTTGAGGTACATCACCTTCAGCAATAAAGGCCTTAAAATGCACAAAATTCCACAAAATGTGGAAGGTGTCCATGCACACGGCAGGGGCCTGAAACTAGATGATCTTTAAGGTCCCTTCTCACCCAGACCATTCTACGATTCTGTGATGGTGTGGAAATTACTAATAACGCTAAATGAAAAATATAACAACAAATCTTCTGAAAATCCCATCAAAATCGTTTGGCCATTTTACTGTAGAATGAGGGAAACAGAGAAAAAAAAAATTGAAATGGATATAATAAAAACTATAATAATAATGGGCCGAGTAGTAAATTGAAAGCTCCTCTAAATAGGTGCTTATAGTGGAAAGTATTAGGCAATTTATAACGGAAAGTATTAGGCAACCTTTATTATGTGAGCTACTGCCAGTTCCTCCTAGAATAAGAGCTTAACCTATCCTATTTGCTCACTTTTCTTGGGAAGGCTTCAGATGGCAATGTGCCCTGAAAGTTAAGAAACCTGAGCTCTGTTGGATCAACAAAGAAGTTAGTTCCCTATCTGAGGGTGCTCCACTGAAAATGCCTTCTTTTTGATCCCATCAAATAGACAGTGGCTATCCTTTCCTTACGGAAATATTACTGTTGGGTGGGATCCATGGAGAGCTGAAAAAGGAGGTCTTTTTAAAGAGGCAGTCAAAATCTCCACTGATATAGTGGGCAGACAACTAAGGAAGGTCCCTCTCAGTGCTCCTGTGAGGAAACTTTGGGGGTAGTTATGCAGTTTTGCCACCAGTCCTATTTTTATAAATGTACCCGTTTAGTTGCTGTATTTTCAGTGTTGAGAGGGCATCCACTGCTTAGTGTTCATCTTGTTTCACAGGAAGAAACAAACAAGTAAACAAACAACCTGAGTATTGCATTTCAGCTTGACATTATCCCCTAAGGGAAGTGAGGCCCCGAAGCAAGGAGGTGAAGAGAGGGTCAGAGAAATTTTCCTTGGTAAGCACTTGTTCACAGAGCAGGGGAAAGCTGGCAACACCCAGAGCTAGCAGGGAGTCTGTGTGCTTTTGAGCTTGGGCTGCTACAGCTTAGGCATTTTGAGCTTGGGCAGTTGAAATTCAACCTGCCTAGTGTGAAGTTAGCTCCAACAGCATGGTTCAGGATTTTTAGACATATTTAATTCTATTTTCTCTACAATCTTAAAAAGCACTGGCAGCCCAGGTGCCTAAAAATACTGAAACTTAGGCAGTCCTTGGAGAGGACTCTATGAGTCCAACAGACAATGAAGTTGCCTGCTGCAGAGCCATTTTGCCTAAACTGCCATCTCAGAGATGAATAGAGCTGCTTAATAAAATTTTTCTCTTCAGCTTAATTTATACATTTGTCAGTCAAAGTCTGTGGGAGTGACCCAAAACGTATTGAATTTAAGTTAAACCCCCTTGCTCTTTTACAGCAAAGGAAAGAGCAAGGGAGAGTCTGGGAAACTGTGTTTAGGAGATGTAACTTCTGCAGATCACTTTCTTATGAAGATTACTATGGAACTGTTGAACTTCTTACAATCATTTACTCCTCAGCCTTACATTTCATAATAAATACAGATCTTGATGACAGCTTTTGTTACAGTGAGACTATAGCACAATATGGAAAGATATAGGACACCCCTAAATAATAATTTCTAGGCTCAGAACTGCATAATTGGTGTAAATGTATTAAGTTTATTGAAATATGTGATAGGTTTTGTTTGCTTGTTTATTTCTTTGTTTAAAAATAAGACATCTGTTTGGGAACTCTATGAACGGATGCTGCAAGCTCTTCTATGCTTAGCTCATAGGAACTGCCTAGATTAGGAAGATGAATAATGGGTAAATGTACTTAGAATTCTGCTCGAAATTTGAAACAGTATAGCATAAACAAGCTGAGTGTAACTAGACAGTTAGGCAATGGGTCATTTTTCCCAGTTACAGTGTGGTTGCTGGAGAAACACCAACAGTAGCATAGCTACCTGAGACAGGATCATCCATTCAATGATGACCTGAGCTTTGGGACCCTCCACTCTATACATATTTCACCACAGTAACTAAACATTTCTCACTGTTTAATATGTTTGTTTTCACAGGTTGCTGAGATGGAGGAAAGATATTGTCCTTGTTTTAAAGAGGGCAGTCCATTCAGTGGGATTACATAGTAAGTTTAGTAAAAAAGTCTATCCAAATGTTACCTGAATTTGGAGGCACCTAAACAATTTAAGTGGTTTTTCTTTCTTTGTGGCTCACTCTTCAGTTGTCAGTAAGAAATGGCCTTCAGCAAAGCTGGACTTTTGAGATTCAACTCTTTGCTCCACATGCTTAAATATATGTCTTTTCATGTCATAGACCCATCATAATTAAGTACTTAATCCACCATTGTTGCCCATTGTCATTAATGACATAATCTCAAATGTATAATAAACTTGGGATTAAGTACTTTGTGTAACAAATGTAATCACAGTCAGACTGTAATCAAATTTTGTAGATAACGTGCAGAAGTTTATTCAAGTAAGTGGAAGCAAAAATGCCCCTGGTCAAGATGGTTTTATTCATCCGTCTAAACAACCTGAATCATTTCACCATGACAAACAATCCCAACTTGCCTTTATCTGCATACTTGCAGTCTACTTAGACTTGTTGTGGATGTCTGTCAGCATACACTGCACAACCAGAGAATAAAGCATTATAAAGTATAACATTGTGATGATGTATTCTACTGAAACAAAATTAAGTAGCAGGTTTTGGGTGAGCTACCACGTATTTCTGTGAATAATACTAACAATTATGAGAAAGCCATAATAAATGCAAAGGTACTATTAAACTTTTCAACTGGTCTAGATAATTAAACAATGCTTCCTCTGTCTTCACACATTCTAATTAGAGCAAAATATCTTTAATATTCTTCTGGGGAATACTACAAATACTGAGGCAATGTGAACTTGGGGCAGCTTGAACATGTTACTGCCACAGTGGTATGTAGAGACCACCTGGTGTTAGGCAGACCTGCCTAGTTATCTGGGTTTCCAATTTGCAAGAAAAGCGGTTTCTTTTTGAAATATCATTTGGTCCAGATCACAGTAAAATAATTTTTATTCATCTGAGCAATGAAACAGAGTGACTGTAATAAAGTACTCTCCAGAACCTGCAGCTGCACAGTAAAACTTGATGTTCTTGTCTTTTTCACTAGTGCTAAAAGTGGCTAACCCCCTCACAGGAACTGGGACTACCAGACAGACCAAGAGGACCAAGTACAGGATGATGACCAAATGCTTTTGGATTATCCGTGGGGACCTTCATAAAGTACAGAATTCTCTGTTTAGGAAAAGTCCATCAAACGCATCTGAGGAGTGAGGACCTATGAAAGTTGTGATAGAGTAGTTTTCCAGGTGTATAAACAACAGCTTCATGAAAAAGCTACATGGGTTATGTTAAAGTTTATTTCTACATTTTTTTAATCAGCTATTACGGGCTTGATGAACTGGCATTTTCTAATAAAATGGTGCTTTATCAGAAAATAGCTGAGTCTGTTAATCTTGCTTTATAGATGGAGGCTGCATAATGACTTCCTGGGAATGTATGATTTAAGAATATATGATTTAAGACCAAGAATGGCATGAAGGTTCTGTTCCCATCATCCTGAAATGCAGGGCTTCCTCTTTGATCTACACCTTTAGACACCCAAAGGCAGACAAAAGGATGGGTAGAAACTTCATACAGTTGTTTTATCAGACAGTTTCCATGTACCTAGAAGCAGATATTGGCAGTTGTTCTCTTTTCTTCAGATACACCTACAGATTCACCTCCTTCATGATGAAGGTTGGGGGTATTCATATTTTTTTCCTTTTCACATACCTATAAAATTACCAACAAAATTCCAGATTGAGTTTGTTCCTAAAGAGCTTTTTTCCTGCATGTGATACTGGTCCCAAAATGCAATCAGCTGAGGAGTAACTGTTTTATTACTGGTTTTAACCTGATTTTTGCCTATGTAATTTATGACAAAGGAAAAAAGAAAAACAAAACAAACCCAAAATCTGACTGAAATGGTAAAGCCTACTCTATAAATTTTCCTTCCAAATGAGACTGTGATCTACTCGGACAAGCATTCAGGACATGCACAGCATAAGAAAAAACAAAAAAACAACAAAAAGCCAACACCAAAACCCAAAAAAAAACGAAAACCCAAAACAATGACAAAAAACCCCACGACTCCAATGCTGTGTGAATGGGGCAAACAATATCACAAGATGTTAGATATACATAGCCAGAACTGTTGTAATTTGTGAAGAGAAAGACATGCCAGTCAACCTTGCTCTTCTCATGCTTGTCAATGACAAGGAGAGCTTTCCAAGGGAGGAATCTCCCAGCCAGTGTCAAGGATACTTATCCAGTTTAATGTTCCTCCCTCCTAAACCACACCTGGTGCTACTGGAGGACTGATGTAATTTTGGTTTCTTCAGGGCTCAGAAGCTAAGGTTGCCCCTCAGTTCCTCATAAATCCATTTGGCAAGCTGAGAAATGGCACAACTAGATTGAGCATTTTACTAACAGCATTCAAATACCGCATTTCAGGTAGAGCACATGCTGTTCTTTATTCTGGCCAAGATCCCTCACTCGAACAATCGCTGAGCACAATAAACTGCTTTATAAAAAAAAGATCTTCAGTTAAATAACACAGAGTGAGATGAAGCTCATGAAAGCATTTGGAGGAGGATTAGAATGACATGAAAAGATTTGAGGCAGATCAGTCCTGACATTTTGTAGCCAGCGTTGCTTGTGTAAGGAAGCATTCTTGGAACTCGCACAACTCAATAAGCATTTCTAATCAATAATTAAAATAAATACAGGGATTACAAATATATATTGGAGCTGTGCATTTCCTCCTAAGTCCTTCATACCTTTGACATTATATCTTCATTTCAAGTGTAACTGAAGTATATTTAAAGAGATGAGCAGGATGAAAACTTTTTATAGCTACACATTGCACAGTGTGTTAGAAACAATGCTTCCTAATGTTATTCTAAATTTGCTTCCTTTTTTTTCCTGACATTCATTATATAATATACTTTACATATTCTGCATTTATATGGGCAACAGTGTTAACTGCTCACTCCTGTAGTATTTTGCCAGGGACCACACAGAAGTTCAGATTCAATCACATTTAAGCAAAAACTTCATACTGGCCTAAAGTCCAGGAGAAGAAGGTTTTAGTTTCGTCAAAGCAAGTTGCACCTAGTTTTTTCTTACATAGCTCTCAAAAGTGTGAAGAGCTTTCAAGCATTGTAGCTGTGGTTACTATGGAAGCTTCACTGGTTGAGCACATATTCCCAGGAGGTTGTATTAAAAATGCCTCCTGAACCTGTATTGCACCTTAAAGAGACCTTAAAACTCATCTAGTTCCAACCCCACTGACATGGGCAGCAACACCTTCAACTACACCAGGTTGTTCCAAGCCCCATCCAACCTGGCCTTGAATGTTTCCAGGGACAAGGCATCTACAGCTTCTCTGGGCAACAACAATCAAGCAGTATTTTTTGAGGAGCTCTGATGAGAGATGCAGGAGACAACCAAAGTAAGGGAAAAACATTTTTGACAGGCAAATTTTGATCAGAAGAAAAGCTCTACAATGCCTCAGATGTCCTTTAATGTTCTTACACCAAGAAGGAATTTTAAAAAAACAATGATCACAACAGAAGGAATATTACTCCAAGATTGTCACAGTAAAGCAAATGTTCAGATGGAAGAATTGCCCTATGCTTAGTCTCTGTCACAGAACAAATAATTACACAAACTTATCAAAGCTGAGATCAGAGCAGAGGTGGAGTTAAGAAACCAAAGTTCCTATTTTCTCTGGCATTGTCCTGGGATGTTCTCAGGCTCCTGAAAATATCTGTCACCACTGAGCATGGTCCCAGAAAACACACCCAGTTTTAGACAGTCATTTCCTCATCTCAGCTGATTTTCTGATTTCATTACTCAAGAAAGATTAAAATGCTTCCCCTTTTTTCTGCCTATTCAATGAATATTCATTGAGGGAAATTATTTATTTAGAAATTTATTCAAAAATCACAGACTTAATGGCCTCTTTTAGGGCTGCTCTAATGAACCTAACCAAGATTCTTTAGAAATCACCACAGGCCAGCTGTAAAAGCATGCGTTAACATAAGATTAAGGACTGCAGACACTCAAGGGAAGTGACTGGGCATCATCTGTAGTTATGGCCATTGTTATACCATGCAGAATCACATAAAAGAATGTAATGAGAGTGTACGAGTTAAAGAAAAACCAACATTTTTAAGCATGTGCATATTAAATGATTGTGTTGCACACATGGGAATGGGTTGAAGGTCATGCAGCAGCCTGCCTTCTGGCACTTCTTAACTCTAACTCACCAGCCTTTGTGCACAGCTCCACAGGTGCTTTAATGCCACGTGTATGTGCTGCACAAACATAGGTGTGAAGAAGTCTGTTCAAGGAATGGATGTGCAGCAACATCATGACCTTTGTGCTCCATGGACAGAGACTACTGCCAAGAGAAGACTGGCGATAGCTCAACACTCAGCTGAGGAACCCTCAGTCACCTCACATGTGATGCACAGTGGTTAGGTGACCCCATCATACACCTGCTGAACCACCTCATGTTGAATGAAGTACTTGCCAAAGAAATATTTTGGAAATGTTTTACAGTGTTTAAATAGTGTTGCTGGGAGCATATTTCCTAACCTCCATCCGTAAAATTAATGCACTTTCCTGAGAGTACAGCTTTATAGGCCTTAAGTTCAAAAAAAGGGAGAAATATGGGTAATAAATGTCAAAAACATCTACAAATGGCCTAACTCAGCCTTTCTCTACAAATAATAGCACTACTTTAAGCTCCTTTGCTTCCCAGTAAGCCTCAGGAACAGACAGCTAAACACAGACCCCTTCAAGAGCACATTATGGATATGGCAGCTTTCCATAGGGCTTGACTGCACACAAGCTGCATGGTAACATGCTTGTACATTCCCATAAATCACTTCATTACCAGTGCCCATACTCTACACTACAAGAAATAGCTGTGTTCCATATTTTAAGTACTCTCAAACCTAAAGTGACATGGTTGAAAGTAATAGATTCAGTATTTAATGTCCTTAAAGATCATCTTAAAACTAGCTAGCTTTACCAAAGCATATCAATTACCACTGCTTACAACAATTTTCAGTAATTACAGTTTGTTTAGTGAGATGGTTCCTAATTGCAGACACCACTGAAAGAACAATCCAACAAAAAATACAGTTTCTACAGCCGTTCTTTTTAAAATAGAGAAAAGAAACTGGTGAGGAGGAAATAAATTTAGATAACTTACTCTGGAGTGTTTTTAGAACAGGTGGCATGAGAGTGCCCTGACGCTCTGTCTTCTCAGTATATATCAGAAAGCACCACCCCCCCCCCCCCATCAATAGACTTATGCTGACCTAAAAGCAATATACATGGGAATAAAAGTAAGATTAATTGTTTTTGAATCAGGAGACCATTAATTAGCTTTGCTATATGGTGTGTTGTGCAGCTTTTCTTCCACTGCAGCAAATGGGACTATCCTTTGCATCAGTCACAACAAATTTGGTGACAGGTTTTCAGAGACTGTTATTTTCAGGAAAAATTTTCTTCTGTGGCCAAATTCAGTGGGAGACAGGTAAGAATGCAGTCTTGGAAATCCTCAGCCACTGGCAAATTTCAGCCATCTGAAGCCCATGCTGGTTGACTGCTGGGGCAAAAGCAGGCTGGATATGAATGCTCCCATTCCCTTCTGCTTAAAATTACAAGAAGAATTTAAGTTATATGTTCCATATAGGACAGAAAATGCCACTTTGAGCTTAATTTGAAGTTGGTAGACCAGGTGCAGGTCCTTAAAATATTTCTTCAGCCGTTAGCCTGGAAGGGGAGTTGAGAGCTGTGGAACCTCAGGCCAGTGGAGGTTACAGGAAAAAGTCCAAAAGGAAGAGCACAACAATGAGGTCTGAATGCTCAGGTGAGGTGTGAAAGTGATGCCTTGTATGAACTGAGTAGGCACCATGTACTGGAAGTCACCCTTTACCATAGAGGTGTTCCCAGCTGCACCTTTCTCTTGGAAAGCCAGGATTTGAACCCTATCCCACCACTTAGACCTAGCAGGACAGCCATCCTCCTCTAAATTTTATCCCACTGGCTCTTCTTCAAAGCACTTGAGCTTTATCACATGGTATACAATACCAGTGTGATATACTTTATGACGACCTCAACAGCATCTTATGGCACTTTTAGAAATCATTTGCTGCTGATCACATTACGCCATGCAGAAAAATTGATTAAACCCAGTATGACACTAACAGTGGCAGGAAGGTTTCTAATGCAGCTGCAAAATATCTGTGTGACAACAGAAGAACACCTTAGCTGCTGGATAAATGTTCAAGTCTCTGTTGGAAATTATGCTGGAGCACAGAAACACAAATGCATAGGATTTGGGCCTTGTGAGTTTAAATTCTTTTATCCCTATCTATTGAATTGCTTGTGTGCAACTTTCAGCAATCCTAAAAGAAAAACTCAGGCTGAGGTGGAAAAAAAAGCTTGGTATTGTTGCGTAGGTGGTTTTGATTAGAGTTGGCAGCAATTTAAAATGAGATGCATCTTCCAGAAGAAAAGACAATTTTACTCAGGGAAAATACATGTGATACATGAATAAGACCTTTGACTAGTGATGGGCAAATCTACTGAAAAATGTAAGTGCTTATTACATGCATTTTCAAACCTTTGGAGATCTCCCTCAATTTCCCTCCTCCTTCTCAGAGCAGTATGGGGATTTTCAGGTGGATTTTTTTTTTTTTTTTACTGCTCTTCCTACACCCACGGCATCCGTGATTACAGGTGATTATTTATGCTAAAGTACATAGAACATTCATAAGGCTGTTGAGATGATTCAGGAGGCATAAAAGATTACCTCATATACACAAAATGAGTATGGAGCATTTCTAGATTTTTTTTTCCTGACCTCCTGCTTTGGGGTTCCTGAAACCTGGACCAAGCTCTGCGCACTCTCCCTGATATATTTAACAAAGAAAAAAAGGCCTTGAAAATATGTCTGTCTTAAAAAGAAATGTGTCAGAGATCCACTGGATTCTTAGACAAAAGAGGCAGTTCATTCTGGTGAATTCTTCACCTTTCAGGCAATGAATCTTTTTCCCACAGCGACACTAGCAGTTATTGGTGTAATTTAAAAATTATTTTAAAACACAGATTACATGCTGCAGAATACATGAAGATATACAGAATACATTAAACAAAGGACCAGGCTTGTCTCTGGTGCAGGTGGTGTCACTCCTGGTCTTCACCTCACTTTTCCTGCAGCCCAGGCAGCCATGAGCATGTGCTGCCTGCACCCAGAGCAAAGTGGAGTCTGTGTAGCTGCAGTAGCACAGTGCTGAGACTGAGCAAATACATCCTGCCTTCTCAGCAAGGCTTATTGGCTTGGGCTCTGTGCCTGGTAACTGCAGCTCCATGGCTCTTGGTTTGAGGCCAGTTTACATCTGGCTGGCTGGGAGCACGGGAAGAGCAGTATCTCCTGTAGATGTTCTGTCTTGTCTATTCAACAGGGGAATAGCAAAGTGTAACAGCAGGGGCCTCATGCGGCCCCCTTGAAATAGGCAGAAGATCTGACCCTGTGCACACAGAAAGAAAAGAAAAACAATTTTCCTGGAGAAACATGTCTTTCAGTGGATGCTGCAAACTTGCTTAACCCTTCCTTTATCTGATTACTTCTCTGCACCTCACCCCCCAGTCCCCCCCCCCCACCTCGGTTCCTTCTTCCATATCTGGGAGTATAAGCTACACTCATGCTGCACTCCCACTAAATGCCAAGTTGCTGCAAGTCGAACAGCTCTGGCACTTACACCCACATACACCTGTTTCCTGACCGGCAGATACACGACGTGCAACTTACACCATTGCTAACTCATGACTGAATTCAGCAGTGTTTTCTATTTATTTATTAATTTTTCTTTTAAAGTACTCGAGGGTCAGTATAAACACATGTGCTCTCCTGCTCTGGCCTCACGCCGTTTCAGCCCCCTTCACAGTCAGTGAGGGATGAAATGGCTGGATTTGCAGAATGTCACAGGGATGGCAGGACAGGCATGGCTGGTTTGGTTTAACACAGGGGGGACATGGCATTTGTGATTCATTACATGTGACATGAGACTGGAAAGAAACATTGGTGTTTACCTACACCTGTTTACAAGTGGAAACCTAGACTGCGCAATTCAGATATGTCAAAAAAAACAAAGATGGCAGGAGTAAAAAATTGGGAATGAGTGTTGTTAGAGGAGTGAGTGTGGAGAAATGCAGTCCAAGGAATATCTCTGGGGTTGGGTTTCAAGCAGGGCAGAATATGGGACAAGCTTGGAAAAAACAAAAGTTATACTTTAAAGACAGGAAAATAAGAATCTTAAAATGTCAAATCGAAGAGTTTGTTTTTTGTAGTGTATATATAGCAAACAGCCTTACTGTTTTGTTTCTTCTGTGTGTGATCATGCTTACAATTTTCCATTCATATGAGCATAATGTTGCTGGAACGGATTGGTGCAATCTATTTAAAATAATTTTCCAATCAAGCTATATCCTAGAGTTGGAAGTTAGGTCTATATTTAAAGGAAAGGATTTGATATTCATCAGTGCATAAAATATAGTAGTTCCTGAAATATATTTTAAACTCAATTGATAAACTTCATTTTTCAGGCCCTGTTGAACAACCATGAAAATTGATATTTAGCTTTAATTTTTTTTTCTTAATTCCATGTGAACTCTATATAGTAATATGCATTTGTAGATACATGAATATACATACATGTACCTGTGGGTGCATAAGCTTTCTGCTGGTCATTATGGATTAGATGCAATTATGGCTCTTCTTCTTTCATCACTGCTGTCCCTGGAAGACTTGTAGTTGTCTCTTATGGTTCTTCTGAATGTAGAAGAGTTATTATGGTCTCCAGTGTGAGTGAGATTCACCTAAACCCAAAACACTGTTTGGTTTTTTTCCCTTTTTTTTTTATTTTTTGAGTGAAAGACAGAAGTGCTGCTTCAGTACAAAGAAATCCTGAAAAACATAAAGGTCAGATCTCTAGGTGTCCCTCAGGCAGCCACAGAACATCAAAGGGAAACGTGAGAAACTGTTAAGTCCCTTCACAAACATGATTACAGCCAAAGGGGCAAGACTGGCCTCCAGAGCAGACCAACCTAAGGATTTCCCTGGTTTGTACTAGCTGAGTGACCATGTAGATGTTGCTCTCTGCTTGGATTGTATGAGTCTGTCATATGTCAGACATGGCTTCCTTCCTACAGATGTGTTTCCTACACATCATTCATGAGGCACTGCAGAAGTAGGAGGGATGAATCTGCCTATCTCAGCTTCAAGCTTTAGTGGTTCTCTCCACAGTTTTCCTGTGCCCAGGCTGATAGTATCTACTCCTCCTCCCTTCTTTGCTGGGCCTAAGCATCAAAATTATATCTTTAAGCTTGACATCAGCTGAAGAAAAACTGACTTTAGCCTAGAAGGTCTCTCCCAGTTTCCCTCTACAGCCAGTGGTTCTTTTCTGATCCTTTGAGTATTCAACATAGTCACTCTTGGGAGGAGACCTTTGCTGTTTCACTGCCTGGAGAGAAATGGGCTGAAGTTTTCCTTTGCAAATATCTTTGGAAAATGTTGATACCAATTAGGCAAATTCAAGGGGCATCTTGAACAGTTATGCTCGCTAGCATTTTTGGAAAGATAATATCAAAACTGGAAAGCTGTTTTACTCAATTTCATATGAGTATCTCTCAAGAAAATAGTGATTCAGCTCCTTAGCCCTAGAAAAGAGAATACTAGCTAAAATTAAACACAAAAATAAATACACAGATTGGATAGGAAAAAAATATCTTTTATAAACTGCATGGAAATAATAGCATGGTTCATAAAAAAAAAGATGTAAGGCCGTAGCAACTGTTTACATAAACCCACGTGATGAATGGTGTCTGTCTGTATTACAGTTACACACTATAATCTTACTATATCATGCTCTGAGCTGACTAAAAAGAGGTATGAATATGTTGGTAAGACCCTGAGCTAGAAAGGCTTGCTTAAACACAGCATAAGTTTTGTTGCATGCAAGCACCAAGTGACTGTGGTAGCCCAACTCTTGGCCCACATGAAGCCTGAGCAGACCTAGTGTACTGCTGCCTGGTACCCTGCACAAAGAAACCAGTACCAGGTGGGCACTGCTTCTCAGCATGCACAGACAATGCTCAGACATCACAGTTTCTTCTTTTTGGAAAGAGCTACCACTGAAGGTGCACTTTTGAAAGGAGGTGATTCTCCCCCTTTACTCAGCTCTCGTGAGAATCCACCCAGAGTACTGTGTCCAGTTTTGGAGCTCACAGCATAAGAAGGACATGGAGCTGTTGGAGAGAGTTCAGAAGACACCACAGAGATGATGACAGGACAGGAGCACCTCTGCTATGAAGACAGGCAGAGAGAGTGGGGCTGTTCAGCTTGGAGAAGGGAAGGCACCAGGGAAATCTTAGAGTACCTGGAGCTGGGGAGTGACTTTTGACAAGGGAGCGAGAGGACAAGGGGTAATGGATTAAAACTGGAAAAAAAGAGATTTAGTTTACACATTAGGAAGAAATTATTCAGTGTGAGGGGGCTGAGACACTGGCCCAGGTTGCCCAGGGAAGCTGTGGAAGCCCCCTCCCTGGAAGTGCACAAGGGCAGGTTGGATGGGGCTTGGACCAACCTGGTCTAGTGGGAGGTGTCCCTGCACATGCAGGGGGGTTGGATCTGGATGATCTTTAAGGTCCCTTCCAACTCAAGTCGTTCAGTGATTCTATGAAATCTGGGAGTTTCCTTGTTCTTCCTGCATCTGGGAGTAGGAGAGCTGAAGCTGATGGGAACAGAAGCAATAGTGGTGGAAATTATTTCCAGACATATGGGTGTTATGAAATACTTTAATGACCAGGTTCTTCTGTTGGGATTGTCTGCTTGTCACTTTATGGCAAACAAGCTGAAACACTTCTTGCCCAGGATCTGGGGTTGTGGCAACAAACAACAGGCTGCAGAAAACCTAGTGCATGAAGCAGACATGGAATCTCTTGGTAGCATATATTTAGAGGTTGTTTAATAAATTATAAATTACAAATGTTTTAAAGAAATTACAAATTACCTCTCCGGCTGCTGGTTTTGCTGTTAAAATTTCAGTTGGGTTCGGTTCAATTATACTTGGCATGACAAATTTTACAAGTGTTTCCAATGTGTAAAAACACATGGACCCTTTGGATATCTTTCAGGAATAGGTTTCCATTGAGGACAGGATGATGTGATTTGTTCAGAGCTTGCTTCATGCAGAACATTAATATTGTCCTGCTCCAGGTCAAATATATCCACCATTACTTCCATACCGGTAATAAACTTATCCCTGATATTCCACATTAACCCTCTTCTGTCCTGTGATCTGATCCACCACAATCCAAGTCCTACCCTTTTATGAAAAAGGAGAAACATACACAATATTTTTTTCAAATTCTTGGCTATTCCTGGTCATTCTGGCTACAACTTCATTGTCTGTCAGAGATCAGACAACCTAATTGGCAGCACCAATGTTACGAGCAAGTTTGCCAGAGGAGAAATACATCAAAACTCACTATTCACAGAATGTTAACAGTCTTTTTTTGAAAATTTTCAAACCAGTCTTTTACCCAACATTGTCTTATTACCATATGCTCTCATATTTCTGTTTGATGAAAAGCTATTTTCTCCTGTACTGTTTAAACACTCAGAAATATCCTTTTTACAGTTAGTGTGTTTGTTTGCTTCCCCCCAGTTACTCCAATGCTATGATCTTCAGTAAGCCTCTTAACTTTGACTCTGTCAGAAGAACAGATACAAAGAGCTTATTTGCCCAAGTGTTTCTTGATCTGAAGCCCTTTCCATCTAGGAGCAGATGAAACATTGAAACGTAGTCCTGCTGCTGTGCACTGGAGTTACAGGGACCACAGTGGGGAACAGGGTGACAAGGCTTCCCTGCAGCAGGAAAAAAATGGCTTGTAATTGCAAACCTGTCTTCAGTTTCAGATGCTGGCAGAGTTAACCCAGTGCTGCAATGAGGTGAGAAGAAACAGGAGCGAAGATACTTACATAATAAATACAGGGGAAAAAAAAAATATAAAATAATAATTAAAAAAATCTAAGATGGTATCAGGGGAAATTAGATTTATCCCACCTATTCACATATCTGTAGATGATTCTATGTTAGGATGTGGCACACGGTATTCTTGAACAAATTCAGGTTTCTTTATTCATGTATTAGTTTTGGGCAACAAGAGCGTGACTACAAATTATTCAGGGAAAACTGGGACTTGTGTTTATCCTGCAGAATAGGAAGAAGGTAATAATATTCTCTGAACTAATACACAGTGTTAAATCTGAGCATATCAGACCATCTTCTAGAATTTAAGTCTCAGTGAAATAATTATATCATCCTTTTTCCCAAGCAGGCAACTTAGACAGAAGAAGTTGATTAGACTGCTCTCTAGTCAGACAATGAATCAGTGGCACAGCAGGAATATAGCCCTGTAGTCTTGAGATCCATGTACATACTCTGGTAATTGGATCAAACTCCAGGAAAAACATCCAGAAAATGAAACAGAAGTAAGTCAGGTCTTAACTCCTTGCATGTCTGTTAGCTGTATAAATCTCAAGTGCACTCCTTAAAATTAGCTTTTTAATTTTGTTGTTAGTCATAGCATTTTAATTCTTCCCTTCTCAAGCTCTCTGAGCTTCTCTGCTTTGCTCACAACACACTAGCCAAATGGATCCTTAGGCAAAACAAAATGAGAACAATCTTATAAACCCTATAAACCAGCCAAAACATGGAGTGAACAACAGAAAACATTCCAGGATCCATCTGTACGAGACCCTTCTTGCTCCACATCTGGGATCATGCTTAGCCCAGGCAGCCTTGCAGCAGTTCTAGCTTGCTTTCTCTGCCCCTCAAAAATGCCAGCAGGACTTCTCCCCCCCCAACATGTTCCTGTGATGCATGAAAGTCTCTGAGCTTACAGAAAGAAAATACATCTGAATTAAAAAATACACAAAATAGATCCCCCTTGGGGTGCTTTTCCTAGTTTTGTTCTTCCTTTTTCCTTTTATATTTTTTTATGATTTTTTTTTTTTTTTTTACAAGAAAATGCTATTGCCAACAAAAGCATTTCCCTCACTTGCACAGCTGCCACACAACCTGGCAGTCCCCTCATTCTCATCTTTCATATTAAGATTCTTTTGAATCTGAAGTGATGGAAAAGCACCTTTACACTGGAGGTTTGACACTCCATGAAATTGAACCCCAGCAGCAGGTCATTCATTCAGTGTGTAAAAGCAACCTTTATAGGGTGTTCTGCCAAATCCTCTGCTTTTAAATGACCTTACAGATCACTGTGCATTCACTGTCTCTGGAGGTGCTATCCAAAAACATGACATTCTGAAGGAAAAAAAAAATGACGTTTTGAAAAACAATGTCTTCCCTCCCTGCCCCACCCCCCCTACAACCTTTTCCAGCTGTACAGGAAAAATGTTTTCCTTTTAGAAACTCAGAGGAAACTATGGAAAAAACCCATACTTTTGTTACCTCTCTCTGTCTAGACATAGACCAAATTGAAGATAATAGATAATCATTTAAGAGTTGACATAGACTTAGCAATTTGGTGGCCTAAGAAGCATGTGTGTTTGCACTATCTCTTAGGACAAGCCTTGCACATTTTGCTGACTGCTACAACCAATTCTTTGTTTAAGGGTGATAAAGCAGTGGCTCAATCCATACGTGACCAAGTACAGGGCCATAAAAGCAGAATGAAAGTAATTGATCCCCATTTAGGAGGCATTTCACAAATTACACATTGTCCGACTCTGGGAAAGGACCTGGCCCTTGACCTGGTTGCATGAATCTGAAGAAAAAAAAGAAACAAAACAAAGGTGGGGCTGTTATCACAAAACCTCACAAGCCCAAGGATCAGAACTGCAAAGGGAAGTTAAGTGGCACAATGCTAAGTGTTGTAGCACCTTCCTGCACGGGTTTAGCCTCCTCATGGAATTGATAATCTCCAGATTAAAAGTCCAGGATGAAAATTCAGTCTTTTTTTTTTTTTTTTTTTTTTTTTTTAGGGACAGCAAAAGCAGAAGGTCATAATGCCTTTGTTAGCCAGTGGACTCAGGATGTGGAAGACCTCATTTCAGCTTCCTGCACTGTCTAAACCACATCTTCCCTTCCACCCCCAGAAAAGCCTCCCTCACCACCCACATGGTTTTCTAACCACTGGGAAACTGACTAAGAAGTTAGGGGCACCATCTCATCCACCAACTGTGAATAGTGTGGAGTTCAGGCTACAAGATGAAATTTGAGAATAAATAAATATGAGGGTTGTTTGGGAAAAGAAATGGGGAAAACATGAGCAGAGAGCTCCTTGCCACTTTCATCCCTGTCACATCTGCAGATGCTCAGGGAAGTACAGCTCACTTGTTCTGATGGGACTTTATTGACAAAACACAGTTGAAAACTGCTAAGTAGGAGTTTTGAGGACTTGAAATTTGGATAGAAATACTTACAGTGTTTTTATTCAGTCATTTTGTTAATAAGATGAGCAGTCAAGTAGCACAGCAAGGCATTCCAGTCCTAAACAGATCCCTAGGCATTGTAGCAGCTTTTTTATCTCATCTGACTCCTGGCGAGAACAGTGAACAATGCTTTTTTACAATAGATCCAGTAGATGCACCCTTCTTCCTCCTAATTTCTGTTTCTGACTTTCTTCAAGCAAAGTGGTGGGGATGAGAAGGGGATTCTTTGGGATGCATCCACAGGAGGGGACAGCTCCTGGGCAGAACCATTATGTTTCCTTCTGTCTCAGAGTCCCTGTGGCTGAAGAAATAGAGCTGTCTCCACAAGCATGACCTAACCACAACTGTTCTTTTTCTCAGTGTAATTAGGTATATTGATCTGCTTTTCAAGATAATTATAGAGCTAGTAAACATGGTATCTGGGTGTAAAACAGAAGACTTGCTATTACAGAAGTTCCCTTTTAATTGCATTTCTATGACTAGAAGGTATCTCTCTAATCTGGCATCTTTTATATTTCTTCCTTTATCTTCTCTCACCAGCCATTTTCTGCTACTCTTTCTTCTGTCCAAGATAGTCAAGTGCTCTTTAGCCCTGTCATTGTGGGAAAGTCTTGATTAAAAGGTTGGCCTTACAATAATAAACTTTAAAGATAATTAGGCTTAGTCTTATCATGATTGCTTAATTAAGTTTTCAGAATTTATACTGTTAAATCTAGGCAAGAATTTTTGTAAATGTTTTGTTGACTTAATGGCTGCTGAGCAGATGCCATCAGCAAATTATAAGAATTATTTCCTGGCCAGCTAACTGAAGGTCAGCTAACTGAAGGTCATTTTCATCTTGCCTCATGTGAGCTTGAACCAATGACTTTATTCACAGTATGTCTGAGGTTGGAAGCAATTTCTAGAGATGATCTACTCCAATCCCCCATGCTCAGAACTGTGTCCAGATGGCTTTGGAATATTCTCAAAGATGGAGACTTCACAACCTCTCTGGGCAGCCTTTGCCAGTGTTTGACAACCCTCACAGTATTTTTTTTTCCCTTATGTTGAAATAGAACTTCTTTTATTTTGATTTGTGCCTTTTATATCTTATTCTAATACTGGTTACTGCTAAGAGTCTGGATGCATCTTCTTTAGTCCCCTCTTAGGTATTTATAAACATTAACAGGATCTTCATGAACCTCCTCTTCTCCAGGCTGAACAGTCCCAGCTGTTTCAGCCTCTCCTCATGTCAGATGCTCCAGTCCCTTCAACATCTTGGCCCTGTACTGGACTTCACTCAAGAAGTCCATATTTTTCTTGTACTGGGGAACCTGGAGCTGGACCCAGTACTCCAGAATTTTCTCAGAAAGTCTGAGTAGAAAGGAAGGATCACCTGTCTTGACCTGCTGACAATGCTCTGCCTAATGCTGCCCAGGAGGCTGTTAGCCCTCTCTGTTGCAAAGGCATATTGCTGGCTCATGGCCAGCTTGGTGTCCAATCAGATGGCCAGAACCTTCACTGGTGGTCTGCTTTCTAGCCTGTTAGGACCCAGTGTGCATGGGGTTGTTTCACCACAGGTAGGGAACTTTGAATTTCCTCTTATTTAACTTCTTGAAATCCCTCACCTTGTCCTGGTCCCTTCGAATGACAAGACACCCATCTCATGAGTCAGCCACTCCTCCCAGTTTTGTATAATTTGCTAACTTGTTGAGGATGTACCCTGTCCCATCAAAGAAGATGTTTTAGTGCAAGACTCCTGAACCCAACATCGAAGTCTGGGGCACAGCCCTGACAGTGTCCTCCAGATCAACTTTGTGCTGCTGGTGCCAACACACGTTGAGCCCAGTAGTTTAGTCAGTTCCCAAACTTCATCCGTACTTCATCAGTTTTTCAATGAAGATGCTGCAGGAGGGAGGCAGTGTGAAAAGCCTTACTGAAAATCAAAACATACTCTTCTCACCCCACATTCCCCAAACCAGTAATCTTCTTGTAGAAGGTTATCCAATTGGTACTCATATGCACATAGCATGACTCATTTACCAGTCTTTTTCAACAAAAATGGGAAACATTCTGTCTGTATTCTGAAAACAAGAGATCATCCAAGAAGTAAGCAAATTAGTTATTCTGGGAACAAACTTTTTGACTGGAACAAGATGGTTGGACTTGATGATCTTAAATATCTTTTCCAATCAAAATGATTCTATGATTCTAAGACAGTCTGACTGGAGTGAGTGAAGGCTAAGGCAGAACCACTGCATCCCTCCATTATGGTGGGAGATGCAGGAGCACACCAGCAGAACCAGTCACTCTGAGTGGCTGACAGCTCAGGAGCAGCCCTTTGCTTTATTCCATGGCCATAAAGAAGCTATCAGTCATCAGGTAGTGTCATAGCATAACTATGTCTAAAACAGTCCAGAACTGGCTTCAGGCAGGCACTTCTGGGATTGGTGTGCCAGTGGACCCAGTGGGTGGATACAGCAGTGAAGTATCTATGGCATGACATTTGATGACACCAAGCTGGGTGATGCAGCTGATATGCCAGAGGGACGGGATGCCATCCAGAGGGACCTGGACAAGCTGGAGAAGTGGGCCCAGGTGAACCTCATGAGGTTCAACAAGGCCAAGTGCAGGGTCCTGCACCTGGGCCAGGGCAACCAGAAACATGAATACAGGCTGTGGGAAGACATGCTAGAGAGCAGCCCTGAGGGAAAAGACCTGGGGTCCTAGTGGATCCAAAGCTGGACATGAGCCACCAATGTGCAACTGAAGCCCAGAGGGCCAGCTGCATCCTGGGCTGTATCAAAATAAGTGTGGTCAGCAAATCAAGAGAGGCGATTCTGCCCCTCCACTCTGCCCTGGTGAGACCTCACCTGGAGTACTGTGTCCAGCTGTGGAGCCCCCATCACAAGAAAGATGTGGACCTGCTGGAGCATGTCCAGAGGAGGGCCAGGAAAATGACCCAAGGGCTGGAGCACCCTTCTTATGAAGAAAGGCTGAGGGAATTGGGGTTGTTCAGCCTGAAGAGGAGAAGGCTCTGGGGGGACTTCATAGCAGCCTTCCAGTACCTGAAGGGGGCCTACAGAAAGGCTGGGGAGGGCCTTTTTAGAAGAGCACGTAGTGATAGGACAAGGGGTAATGGTTTGAAACTGCAGGAGGAGAGATTTAGGTTAGAGATCAGAAGGAAATTCCTTAGTGTGAGGGTGGTGAGGTACTGGAACAGGTTGTCCAGGGAAGTTATGGAGGCTCCATCCCTGGGGCATTCAAGGCCAGGTTGGATGGGGCTCTGAGCAGCCTGGTCTAGTGGGACGTGTCCCTGCTCATGCAGGGGAGTTGGAACTTGATCTTTAAGGTGCCTTCCAACTCTAACCATTCTATGTAAATGATCAATGGCATTTCATCAACAAGCTTTAAAATGCAGGTTTATTATTTAAAAGTGATGATGGGTAATGGAATTCCTAGATTTTCTTTAGCAAAAGACTGTAAGATGTGGTGTTTTAGATCTGCCTCATCACTTCCAGAGCTCCTTTCTTTTTAGCTTCATTAACCTGTGTTATTGTTTAGGCCAAGATTAAAACTGCTCAAGATTTGTTTTATATATTTGCTGGCTGTTATTAGCAAATTCAAAGCCCATCCCATTGTCAGAAGGTATTAATCAAATTTGGAGGAGATAGATGATTAAATAGCTCACATTTCAAAATTATTTTGAGTTTTGATGTTGCAGCATCTGTAGCAATTGTCTGAGTTCATTTTAGCATGGCATTCTTGTGAAGGTTCCTTGCTGTTCATGAGATTCAGAGCAGCTCTGTGGCCAATGCCACTCTAGACTTTTTAAAATGTATTCTGCAAAATACTAAAGAGCTGAGGCTGTTTATTGCACTGATGAGATAAAGCAGGCACACAGAATGAAGTGTAAAGGAGAAAAGATGACTGGGAACTAATGTTATTATTCACTTTACATTAATAACAAAAGATGCATTTGATGTTTTTCATTTTGGATCGGCATACTGATCACTAAAAATGATGTCAAATAAAGAGGTGTAGACTGTGTTGATTGAAACGAGAGATTTAATGCTCTGCTATGAGACAAAGGTTTTTCAAAGCAGAAAGTACAGAATTTTCCTTAAACACCAGACTATGGATCAATCATGTCCTATCTCTGGCAATAGCTGGTGGAAATAAAAGCCTTCCTCAATCCACCACCCTAACAACATGCAGTTCAGAGGACATCAGAAGTGAAAACTCTGCTGCTCTTTTTAACCATCACTTTACACCTTAAAGAAAGAAGTTTCTTACATATAGTCTTGAGAGCTATTGATGACAATTACCCAGTATTGTTTTCACTCTGATCTTTAGTACATAAATTGTGGGGCAATAGTGAATTTACCCACTGAACCAGTGTGTATGCAATGAAACACTGACTATACAAGTATTGTGGAGCCAAACACTCTCTTGGGTTGATGGAACATTTCTCTAATGCCAGGAGAAGCTTAAACCTTGTCTTCATTGCCAAGAAGTAAAACCTTGATAAAAGCAGAGGGATTCATATTTTTCACACAGTTAACATATTATTGGCTAAGTTATATTCCTAATCTGACAAAAAGGATGGATGAGACAAACGAAGCCAGTGGTGTTAAAGGGTGCCAAACTGGCTCTAAATGGGATTTTAATCGAGGTGAGTAAGTTAAAGAGGAAAATGCCTGTTTTGTAGGGGCTGGTGAAGGGAGCCCATGCCATGGGTCTGCAGTGCTCCTCACACCTGCACTGAGATGCTTCCTTTCTGCACAAAGTGTCGTGCCGTTCGCTTGCACAGGGAAATAACAACCTTTCTGCAGCATTTTAACAGATGATTAATCACTGTTGTTAACAAGGGTGCTTCCAGCTGTATTTCCTATAGTTTTCCTTTCCTTAATTGTTTATCAGAAGCAGAAAGCTCTGATGTCAATGGGAACTTAAGAAGTTTGGACTTTTGCAGATTCTTGCTACCAACTGTCTGCTTTGTATTAAATGAAAAGTATATTTTAAAAGTAGATTGAAATAAGGGCTGTGCTAACACCATCTTCATTCTACATGCTTCCTATTCATGCAGAGACAAAAGAGAATGGTTGCTTTTATCAAGTCTTTTTCTGTTTTTGCACAATGTTCATTCATTCTATGCTCCACCAGATGTGCTATGTTTCATTTCCAACCAGGTTCCCATCTGTCCAGAAGGCTGGAGTTTGAAGGATCTCATTACTGTGAGGATAGACTACTTCTTATTCTACCCATTTTGACTAAAGGTAGGAAAGGGTGAAAGTGGGAAACTAAGTGGAACTTAACAAAACAAAGAACAAAACAAAAAACAACACCAAACCAACAAAAACCAAACCAACAAAAACCCAACCTCTTTTAGACACTTAAAAAAGTGAACATAGAGGATCGTGAGCAATATTTTAGGGAAACCTCAAACAATATATGAAATTAGGTGTTTGGTCTGAATTCAATGAAAGATAATGGAGGGTTTTGATATGATAATCCCACTTAAATGATTATAGAGTGGGGGGTGTATGTGTGTGTAAGCTGTGAGGGGAGGAGGGGTGTTACAATAAGCTAGCCAGCCAGTTCTGCTCTCAGTAAAGTGTCAGATCGGCTGTTTTGCTAAAGATAAATTTTTCATGTTCCAAATATTCTGAGAGAAAATAAACTATACTAATAGCAAGATGCGTAGTGATTTGCACATTATCCAAGCCATTGAGTTATTCCTGACTGTCCCTATTCTAGTTCTTGATTTGCAGGCCAGCTACGCTCTGCAGCTGGAGCAAATTATATCAACAGAAGTGCTGATGTGACCACAAGTTGACAAAAGGACATGATTTCTAGTAGCAGAAAAGCAACTAGATTTTATGAAATTGTATCTAATAATGTTGTTTAACTCATGGATCTTGCATCTGACGTCTACTTTTTATCCAGTCCTTTCAGCAGCCCTTTGTTAACAGTCACTCAGAAGAGGAAATAAAATGTAGCCATTGAAATAAAAATTGCTCTACGCTTTTTAATAGCTCAGCTGCAAGCTCTATTGTTTTATTTAATGGATTGTATAACTGAAGTCTTTCCTCATGACTATACTCATTTGGCTTCCTACTTTCCAAACTAAACTACAGTATCTCGGGGTTCCAAAGTAAAGAATTGAGAGGGAGAGAGATGAAAGGATAAAAGGGTCTTTATATGTGCAGAATGCAAACTGCTGCAAGTAATGTGGATCAGGAGTCAGAACGCTGACTGAGAAGAGTTTCTGCACTGCGTTTCCATTTCTGACATTGGCTTGCTCTGTGCCCTTGGACATTAAACTCAGCCCCTCCAGCTCTCAATTTACCTGTCTAAAAATGGGTATAACAATACCTACCCAATCCAAAGGCATGTAGTGAGTGTGGGTATTTGCATTTTGAGGGCCTTGTGTAAAGAAAGTGACACAGACAAGTGAAGTATTGTTCCATTAAATTTCTACATCACACAGAAGTTCTCTCATCACCCAGTGTTTGTCCAACTAAGCCAACAGTATCATGCAGTTACAGAAACAGGATACAAAAGTAAAATAATGGGTAGAGAAAGTATCAAATTACTTTTCTCTAACCACTTAACCATAGGTACAGGAGACCTAAATTGCTCTGACAGGTTTCTCACTGCCCCATTGTGTAACTTCTCCCACACCTGTTTTTTCTTATGATGATTTCCTAGGGGACTGTCATTCACAATTTGTACAGAGTCTGGCACCATGGATCTCAGCACAAAATGAGGCAGCAATCCAATAACAATATCAAGGATAATGCTGTACTAGGAGTAACGTGATAAAAAAAATTATTTTCTGTGACTGCATTAGTGGTAATCTCAGTGTAAAAATTTGAGGGGCTCTTGTAAGCCAAAAGGATTTTGCTGCACTGAGGAGTAGAGTGAAATCACTGTGTCTCTGGGAGAACATACAATCCATTTCAACAGAGAACTGAGAACAGCAAACTTTCATCCAAGATTTGTAAAGTCTCTTTCAGCCAAGTAACACAAAGCAGCTTAAAAGTTAATTGGCAGGTAATATGAACTTGGAATGATGATGAAGTAATAAAACCAGAGAGAATCAATCATCACATCCAATATCCTCTGAATTGTCTTCAAATATCTTAAACTTGAAAGAATCTCAGGTTATCTCTGTGGCTTTTAGAGACTGTTAACTCAGAGTGTATCTCACTCATGCTCTTTAAAGAATTTGGGGAAAGCTTTCTTTTTGCCGTTGTCCCAGATGTACTTGTGCCTTGTAGGCATGTTCAGTGAAATGGAAAAAAAGGCCTTATTAAATCATCAAGTGCTAAGAAGGCTTTCAGCTGTGGAAGATACGCAATGTACGTTGCAGTTGAAACAAATCATACAGTATAACCTGTTAAGGATGTAATTGAGATACATGTAATCATTAACCTTGGAACAGACTGGGAATCAGTTAATGAATCAAATCAATACCCTCTCCACTGATCCATAATAATTTGAAAGAAATGAAAAATTTAACAGTTGCTGTATGTGAGGTTATCATGGGCTGCAATTAGCTAGCCTCCGGGAGATTATGTTACCTAGTTACCAGAGGGTAAGTGTAATTTCCGTAGATCTTTTGGAAAGATTGTTCTAATGACAGGTGCCAGACAATGAAATGGGTCAGAAAGAGACTTTAGGTGCTGCCTGTAGCTAGGTCAGCTTTCTGTCCCTCCAAGTAGCTCATCCTTCTCCTGACATTTTGCACTGTCTGTTAGTGCTGCTGTCTGATGAAGACATTTCAGCAGACTCTCAGCTGAGTGTATCTGTTACAAAAACTAATGAAATGTTATCTTTGTTTTATGTGCTGCTACCTGTCTGGAGCTCACTGTTTTTTTGCTTCTTCCAAAGGGTAAATATAGGCTACACTGAGTACTTAAAACTGTACAGTTTCCACAAAGAGTGAAGCTTTTAAATTTATTGGTTTGTGGAAAGATACACTGGCCAAATAAATAAATATAAATGAGAAACAAGTTTCAAAAATACACGTGGAATATACGTGCCTAGATGGCAAATGTTAACGAGCCTATTTTATAACACTAAATAGGGTAGAGGAAGGGAAAAAAAGCGTTGTTTGCCTCCACAGCATGTACTCAGTGATACTCATGCACAGTAGGATAGTTAGTTAGCTACCACATGCAAAGCAGAAAGCAGATGGTATGGTTGATATAGATCACAGGAACGTGAGTATCTGTGAGTGTGCATGTCTTTGTATGTTCGTGTGTAAATCAGCAAGGAGTTTGACATTGACATACTCCATCAAGTCTAGTTTATAAGGAACAAGTAGTGCAACATTCTGTGCATCTGGCAACATAACTAGCTCTGTCAATCTGTGGATACTGCTGACATTGTACTATTAGCGTCACTTCCATCTGTTTTGTTTATATAGGGCTTGATTTACTTTCACTATGTGAATCGGTAGCGGGTAGAAATGTCCAAAAGTCTCTGGTTCCAATTAAACCTGCAGTGTATAGTATAGCAAAATATTATCAGGAAGGGAAGCATTATTGCAAGGTTTGTTACCTGTTTCTTCAATGAAATATCAACATACCTTATGGAATATAGAGGTGTGTAAGTAGATCATAAAAGACGATTTAAATTAGGCAAATTCAGTCCTTGTTCATTTTTCTGTCTTCAGGGACAAGAGAATTGTGTTTGAGACAGGAGGCTGTTCTGATAATTCGTAGACAGGTTAGTCCACCCTGTGTCAAAGGCTTTTTCTTCTTTCCATGTCTTTGCTGTCACTCGTTGTTTTACATTAAACCACAGTGACATTCTCTCTGCCAGATATTTTTGCCTAGGACCACAGCTGGAAAATCTGAATTTCCTTTTTCTTGTCTCCTCTGTTACTCTAAATGCAAACAGAGAATTGGATCATAAAACAATAGAATAGAATAATAGGATGGCTTGGGTTGGAAAGGACCTTAAAGATCATGCAGTTCCAACCACCTGCATGGGCAGGGACACCTCCCAGTAGATCAGATTACTCAGAGCCCCATGTAACCTGCCCATGAATACTTCCAGGGATGGGGCTTCCACAACTTCCCTAGGCAATCTGGGAAGGAATAGGAAATGTTCTGGTTCAGGCACAACTCCTAATCTACCCTAGGAGTTCATTGTAGCCAGCACTGACTTTATTTACCTCCAAGGAAAAGAAAATTTATTGTTTAACAGTATAAATGGGGACAGAAAATGAAAATGTGTTATACAACTGAAATAATAAGGTAGATTAGATAGCCTTATTAGCATATTAGTAAACCTGGAATTCGAGCAGGTTAGATTACCTGCATTACTTGTCATAAAATCTTTTCTGCCCAGGCTTAGTAAGGTCTACAGTTTTGTGTCTCATATAAGGAAAGAACCACAAACCTATGTAGGAGAACTGATTAATTATTTACTTGGAGGGCAGACTGACATCTGTTGATCAAATAACTGTTTTCTGTGGTACATGATCCTGGATTGAAAGGCATGTTTTTCAATTCTATCTTGAGAATCATATATAATGTACCTTATTAGAAATTTAGCTATGTAATAAGGTGTTTACTGGAAACCCTGTAATACAATGCTCTTGATGTAAAGATGGATTCAAAAGTAGCTGTTATGAAACTGCAACATTCCACCTGGTATTTGGTAACAGGTCCCAGTATACAGACCTGAATTTCTGCAGCTCTCCCATTTACAAAATACTATTTAGTTGCTCAGCCATATTCTGCAACACAGAACAGGAAACAGGTAAGGCTAATTGAAAGAAGCCAGAATACCCTTTATTCTGACAAAATAAAAAATACTGACTTGAGTCCTAACTGTTTGCCTGATCCCCCGGGTTACCCAGAGGAAACTGAGGATTTTCAAACCATGGCAATAAAACCCTCCTGTTTACTGTCTGGGTGCACTTAGCTTAACAGGAAAACTGTCTATCAGAATAACCTGGTGTCTTTTCTCCCACAGGCAAACCTTGATGTCATCCAGACCAGCTAGTTCAGCCAAGTACACACAGGACATACCTTTACCCAGGCAGTCAATACTAAAGATGTTGTCGATGCTCTGCTGTCATAGTTCAACCAAACAACCTGCAGGCAAAGATCATGGCCTTCCCCCTCTGTCCTTAGAGGAAGGAAACAAGACCTTTCTTTTATATGGCAAGAAGTTTTTAAACTTCATGCTTCAGACACAGCTCTCCCAGAAGAATAGAATCATATTTGTAGCTAGGAATTCAGAGTGGGTTACGATTCACAGTACACTGGCTAAAAATGTCACTGTGAAAATTACCACAATGGAAAAAAAGGAGAAGAAAACTCAACCCACAGATACCCAATAGCTCTGCTGAAGCCCTGTGTCAAATACCAGGAGGTGTTCAGGCTGAGGTCTTTCATGGTTATGACAAATTTGAAATCTGGTACTCAAGTGCAATGTGCTGACCCAAACTGACAGGTTAAGTGCAGAAAGCCAGAATCGCATATGTTTAGATATCTAAACAAGATTTAAATTATTCAAAATGTTTAATTTTCATATCCCTGTGTTTGAAGGCACCCAGCACTCCCACTGTCTGAATTTCAGTCAGTGCAATGTGGTGTGACAAGGCTGGGACAATGTTTCCTTCTGGCTGTCAGGTATCACACCAGGCAGAATCCTGATTTCCTTGGGTTTCTTCACTTAGTCATTATTTCACTTCAGCTATTTACAGAAACTGTTCAGCAGGAAGGACAGCCACTGCACTGACTGTCAGGGCACAACACAGTGTATGCTCTCTTTATCACTCCACCATCAGTTGCAATGGGGTGGGCAGAGAAAGCAGATACTTGGTGCAGTTAACTTCCTAGGCTTGCTATTGATACCTGATAGACTGGAGGCAAAAATACCTGTATTTCAAAAGCCATCAAGGGGATTGAGCATGCAGAAGGGAAGAATATGTAGTAAATACAACTTACAGCCCCTCTCCCTGCATTGACATAAAACCTTTTCACAAATAAAACATATAATTGCATAAGCAATATACTAATCGTAACACTCACAAACTTATTTGCATGTGTATGTGCAAGGTGTGCAGAATCAAGGTAGGAGTTTGTAGGCATATTTTTTACACAAGTCACATAGTGCATAAGCTTTTGACAAGATGGATGGTCAGTTCTATTTGTTTCTGTCATCTCTAATAAGACAGCTGAATGGAATATTTCAAAAAGGATTTCAAAAAGGAAGCTCAAGCACCTAGAGAATCCTTAGGTGTTGCACATAGGTACCTCCAAGACATCCATCCTTGTAGCTGAAGGCAGACTGTGCAATGAAAGAATAGGCACTTAACGAGGCAGAAGGATGTCATGTGTAGTTTAGGGCCATCACCCTGAGCTGAAGGTCATGGGTTGGCACTTTGTCCCTGAACATTCTGCTCACTGTTTTTCTTTGTGTGGAAATACACAGCAACTCTCATGCACGTATTATCATTGGTAGATCTGAAAGCCCCTTAAGAAGGTGGTCAGTAATGACCTGCTCAGGCAAGTGATATTCCTGCATGGCTGCCAGGGAATGCAGGATTATGCCATCACTGAACTATGGCTGAAGTTGTAAACTTCTGAGCAGGTGTGCAACGCCTGATGTCCTCCATGCATCAAGGGCTCTAACTTCTGGTCTTTGGGCTGTTCATGGGTGAGACATACATAATCCTTATTCTATTTCCTACCTATATACTGTGCAAAGTACATTTGAACAGGACATTCTTCAACTGTACTAAGCAGTGGTCAAGACAGGTTGGGGATACAGCTGTGGTGTAAATCCAGGTCCTAGACTTCTTTGACTAGAAGCTGCCAGTAATGATGAAAGAGACAAACAGTGTTAGCACTTCTGGAGTTCTACTTATGTCCACTTCTTGAACAGCAAACCATTTTGATGGCACTTGGTAATGGAGTACATCTTGTGTTATTTTATTGTGTTTCATTTGCACGGTGTTTCATTGAGTTCCAAGACAGGAGGAATTCAGCCTATTTCGGTCAAATTGTCGCCCCAGACAGGACCTTAATATATGGCATATGATGTGACTGTTTTATACTTTGGATGCAATACCATCACCACCTCACTGGTGTTTGTTTGTTTGTTTTCCAGAGAGGACAGAAGTCAGAAAATTCAGTAAAACTCAACTGAAATACAAATTTCATGAAATTATTAAAAAATATAGAGTGTTACAACCCCCTGAAAGAAGATAGTAACTTAGTTGGGGCACCTAGGACTACAGACATTTAGTGTTTATGGAAATATTAATAAAATTTACCTTTGTAATTCTATGCATTTCATATTTAAAAAGGAAAAATTAGTACTCATCCTAAATGTATGAGTAATAACTCATCATTACATTTTTTGAGGCCTGTAGATAAAAGGTAACAGAGGAACCCAACAAAATACTTTTGTCATGCCATTATTGTTTATTGTGTATTATAGCAAAAAAAAGCACTCATAATCTGAAGCTAGCAGAGTTATTATTTTTCATAATTTAATAATGGTGATGCAGAGCATATGGCCAAAAAAGGCAAGGAAAACATTTTATGTACAAACAGAGCTGTGTAGATGCACAATATTGAGTTTGTTGTAAAAAGAGGTGTGTGTCCTTGCGGTTGTCTGAAGCACGAACTCCAGGATTGTATTTATTCATCTGCTATTTACTCCTACTACAAACCACAGTGTATCATTAAGCTGCCTCCACCTCTGCCATTGCTGTTGTCTGTCCTCCAGAGATAGAGCAGAGATGAGATAGTCAGTAAATGCTTCTGCTTTCTTCTGAAAATGGGGGAAATAGAAGCCTGATAGCTCCTGCAACAAACAGCTATGGGAGCAAAGTGTGCAACTCTGGACTGGGATTTGCAACCTGAGTCCCCTAATTAGTAGACTCAAGCTACAGGCCACTGTGGCTCAGTGGCATATCATCATGACAACAACTGCTACAGACCTTTCTGAAAGCACAAAACTCCCATGAATAATGTGTGACATGATGACCAAGGATGTCCTTGAGGTGACAGCTTAAGTTCTTTCATAAACTGACTCTGGTCTCCCAAGTCATGGGAGTCTTCTGATCAAACTTCTCCTCTTGCCCTATGTTTTCTGTGTTTTTGTTTGCTTGTTTGTTGGCTGGTTGGTTTGGTTTTTTCAGTATTTAGAAAAAACAAGTAGTTTCATCTCTTAGGAGGAGTAATTTTTTGTGTAGTGCAGGCTTCATCTGGGCAGCCAGCTACTTACAGCTGAAAGACTGCATCTACTCAGAAGAACTTAGTTATGGGGATGGAGATAAAAAAAGGTAGCTCCATGGGCTTTATAGTTTGGGATTTGCAGAGATGACAATGGCAGCTTCATGTTAGCTCTTATTAGGGATGGTGCTCTTGCTGGAGTCTCTAAACTGCCCATGTTTGCATATTCAAAGCAGAAAGATCAGTTACCTGTAACTGGAGCTGACTGCTGCAAAGTTTTAAAGATCCTGAAAGATGAATTGTAGGTAAATGAAAGTGACAAAATATGTACCAGTTCTAAAAATAATCACTTTCAAAACATGGACAGTTTCCAGAGCTCCTGTTCATTGAGAAAACAGTTATAGAAAGTAAGTCAACCCTTGAATGGGGTTTTGGGTGATGAGTGGGAGGAATGTCTGGCTACCACAGAAGAGTAGTCTGAGCCTCAGGATGTATGAGACTTGGTGGCATTTGCCACTCTAGGCAACTAGGATGGAAGCTCATTCACCTGTTTAAGCTGTTCAAACTGTTCATATTAAGGGAAAAAAAAAAAAAAAAGAAAAAAGAAAAAAAGAGAGCGTTTGGGAATATTTAAATTAAAAAGAACAAATACTTGAAAGACTGACCCCAGCTGTATCTGGAGACTCTTGATGTTATCCAGATGGACAACAAAGATGCCTGCTGCCACAGACCCAGTAATGAGTAGAAAGATCCAGCTACAAGGGAATATACTAGAACTAGACCTTTTTTTATGTGTGTGACAGATTTGACTGCAGTATGAAGTTCTCTGTGGAGAGAGGTTTTGCATTTTTCACTTCGTGCCCACAGACATGAAACTGTCATAAAGACACCACCTTGGACCTCCAGTCATGTCTTAGCTATTTGAAACAACCAAAGCTCCCTGCAAAAAATGTAGTTAGAGATTCTGGAAGATGGCTCCTCAGGTAGCATGTGCAGTATTAAAACTCACTCTGAATTTAATATGCTAGAGTTACTTTGATTTTTTTTCCTGTGGATTATAGCACAAGTTCCATAATGACAAAAATGTTTAACTCCAGGACAAAATGGCCAGTGGGTGATAAACTACAGGTTTTACCTTGAGATTTAACCACTTAAACAATTTATTTGAAAGGTTATAACCAAGCCTCTAAGCTCAGACATAATGGGAGCAGGTAAGAAATTAGTGCTGCCTATGGTCTAAAAAGGAAAAAAAAAAATCTACCCCTTCCATATTATCATTACCAGATGACTAATAAGAGGGGGGAAAAAAGGAGGAGAAGGTGAAAAAGGAGGAGGAAGATCCCCTCTCCAGACTGTTCTTTTGATTTTTTTTTTTTTTTTTTAATCTAGATTAATTTAAACGTAAGAAAGGAGTACCTTTCCCTGTAGGTATAATGCCTTAGTTCATATAATGTATGTTCTGCAACAGCAGTCAACCTCTATTTCATTTGTTTGAAAGACTGTGAGCAATAATGGACACACTTCTCTGAGCATTTTCTAGTTTAAAAAGTCTAATTTGTACTATCTCTGAAACTTTAAAACCATCACTTCCAAATCTGGAAAAATTGCTTCCTTTGTGAAAGGGAAGAAATGTTTCAGATTTTTTTTTTTTTTTTAATATATAACCCATTTTGTCATACACTTATATAAATGTTTTAAACTTTACAACACACTTGCAAGCTTTGGACTGGCTTGTTCCTGGCTGTCTGCAGTATTTGACTCCAGGGATTCTCAACTTGAAAATTCTGAGAGAACATGTGTGTGTATGTGTAAGGTAAAGAGGAAAGTATTTTTTTTTAATTGTGTAAATGTACTAGTTGGTTAAAACCAGGAGGGTTCCTTAGAAATTTTAAACCATATTTTCCATTATAAAACAAAGAAAAATGTTGAATAACTGAACATTTTAACTATTGACTGAAACAGTCAATCTACTTTATCTATAACTGACTTTCTTAGGCCTCAGATTCCCCACAGTGTAAGCAAGAATATGACAATCCAACCTTATTCAAGCACAGTGATGACCATTGAGGCCATTTCTAATGTACCTAATTTGCTGAGTTCACTGGTTACTTCTTATTCGCTTGATTAATTTCATTAAAGTGCATCTGAATTTGGAACTCATTCTCATTTTCTGTTCATTAGTTAAATTGTGTGAATTGCCACATTCAAAGGTCTCATTCACGGACATGGCAACCAAGATAATATTATATTCCTGCCAACTACAATTTGAAACATTTTATCTCCTTTTAATCCTGTCTCTGGATTTTTACATGGTTTGCATTTTGAAAAGACACTCTAGAGATTCTCCTACAAATATACTAAGATGCCACAAAATTATCATTCTGAATTAAAATGCCTAGAATTTCATGTTTGGTTAAAACATGAAATGTCCGAGATTCCATCTGATTTTCTGATGAGCTCTTAAGTTTCTTGAGAGTTCCTTGATCTACCTTTAGGGATCTAATGTATGATCGACAATGAGAGCTGGCTGGATTATCCTGACACCCTCTCCATTCAAAATCTCCAGTATCTGAAACTATCTCTGATGCTCTTAATTTTCTTCTTTATAAAACTAACAAAAAATCAAAGAGAGGCACAGGACTCATCAGAAGAGTGATGACTCTCAAATGAATTATAGGTCCTGTAACAAAGACCATTGGTTTCTCCAACAGGATAGTGCTCTGTCAGCCCAGCTGGCAAATGCCTGAAACTTTTGACTATGAGAAAGACAAACAAGCAAACAGCTCCCTCTGTTCTACATCACTAAACTGACAGCCCCACCCTTCATTTTTGACCAAGACTTCAACATACTTCCAATGTGTGTGTCATATGAGTGTGAGTTACTTCTCATCTACACCCACTCATACTTCCTTCCTAATAGCAAGTTGTTCCAAAACATCTCGTCAGCAGCCCCTTTCCTGCTGCTTCAAGAAAAAAGAAAAAAAAAAAAGGTTGACTCTGTGGTTCATTGGTTCATTTTACCCAGTGAACTAAACTTGTTTGTTTTGCCCTTACAAGGCTAGATCTCCTTCCTGTTAGTGAATGAAACAACTCATCAGCACAATGTAATGTGACTTCATTCAGTAGCAGCAGCTGCAGAAGCAGCCAAGAAGACAGTTCTGGACATTCAGAGGAGGACTGTGCAAATATTTGGCTTTTGAGGTTTAGGAAGAGGAAAAGAATTTTTTGTTTGTTTTCGTTTGGGTTGGGTTTTTTTTGTTTGTTTATTTGGGTTTTTTTTGTTGGGTTTTTCTTTGTTTGTTTGTTTGTCTCGTTGTTTTGTTTTGTTTTTTTCCCTGGCAATGTTTTCATTTTGGCGCAATTTTTTTTAAGCTCAGTTTTCTGCATCAAATTAAAAAAAATTTTGCTTGTGTTGAACAAAACTCATCATTTGACCAGCAGAAGATGTGGAGACATCATCTACCTTTTGATAGAAACTCATTTAAAATTGAATTTAGCTACTTTTTGTGAAAGCTCAAAGGAAAAAACGGATATACTTAACTTTGAAAATACGCAGGTGTTTCCAAATTCCATTGTTTCTCTTTTTATTTCTTTGAATTAAACAAACAATTGTGTCTGCTGCAATACCACCCCAGTACTTCCTGGTAGCACTGCATGGTGCTATATAATATTACATAGAGTCAACTTTGAAGCAGAGCAGTTTCACTCATTTTTAACTTACATGGCTACCTAGTTCAAATAACACACTAGAAAATATATTTTATCACTCTTGTATCTTTATCCCGAAGGTTTCTTCATTCATACACTCACCCTGTAACTACCTTCCCATTCTGTGTCTGCTGCATTTGCCCTTTTAGTATTTTGACTCTAAGCATTCTTATTTACAGTTTCTATCCTAATTTCTAACTTAAATAATCCTACTATTCCTACATGAATTAAGTGACATATTCTGATATAACATTGTTCTTACGGGTTGCACCATGCCAATAGATCTGCCTTGTCTGCCTAGACTATACATTTCCACTTATTAAATGCACTTAGGTGTACAATCCTATGGTTAATCCTGTGGCTTCATTGTGACTCTAATGCTACATTCATGAGGTTTCACATCTCTGTTCTTTTGATAAAGGAAATCTGGACTGCTTTGTTGGTACAATAGTCTCAGATAGTTAATTGATGTGAGCATAGAAACCAGGACTGATAATAATTGTTACTGTTGTGTCCTAGAATCATAGAATGTGTTGTGTTGGAAGGGACCTTTAAAGCTCATCTAGTCCAACAGGGACATCTCACGCTGGACCAGATTGCTCAGAGTCCCATCAAGCCTGACCCTGAATGTCTCCAGGGATGGGGCCCCCACCTCCTCTCTAGGCAACCTGTTCCAATGATCCACAACCCTCATATTAAAGAACTTTTTCCTCATGTCCAACCTAAATCTACTTTTTTCTGTCTTAAAACCATTACCTCTTGTCCTATCATTACATGCCCTTGTGAAGAGCTCTTCCCCAGCCTTCTTTAGTTCTTTAGTGCAAGACTAAAGTTAAGAGAAGGCTTTCTAATTTAATGAGAGAACTCTTTACAGATGACACAGCTGGAGAAAAGAGTTTCCTTAAACACGTTTCTCACATCATAATTTCTATAAAATGACCATACTGTACCACAGCCCGTGGTCTGAATTTTCCTGACAGCCCTACCTTGAATCACTCAAACAAGCTCTCTTTCTGCTGAGCCACATGAACACATTGTCCAGTAATTCTGTTTTCCAAACTAATGAGAGCTGTCTGAATTCAATAGTGAGAGCTGGGATCACCATTTTACTTTCTGTTGTTTTGCTGCTTCAAAAGTTCATGTAGAGAATTGCCTTCACCGGGCAAATGTAAAAAACATATTCTGAAATCCTCCACTGGGAAAAGTCAGTTAATTTATCCTTTATTATAACCATACTGGTCACATTGCAGTCCTCAGGCTCATACCTGTCATCCTTATCCAAACAACCTTGCCTTCATATTGATTTTCCCTGAATAAAATAAGCTTTGATATTGTCCAAATAATGCAAGGAAACTAATGTGCCAAGGGAAAAAAAATGGTCCTATTTATACCATTTTCAGTCTCTTACAGATTTTGCATGTTTTCTCCTTTCTGCATTTTTGTCAAGATACCCATTAATGCTTTTTAAATTCCTATATCTATTGGAGAAACAATAGTTCAATAAATCACTTAAATAAAAAAAATTTGAATTTAAAAGTTGAGCTATCATGGAATCGAGTTTCTGGTTTCTGAATATTTATTTAGGTCATGGTGCAACCAGCACAGTGAGGAAGCATATGTGAAGCTTTCAACATTGTTTTCTCCAAATCATGTTCACAATAATGTAAAATGTATCTGTAAATCCACAATGAATACAGGACCTCAGCACAGATTCAGATACTCACCAGTCTCATGACCGGGGCAGGCCAGCATAAGCAACAGAGCCTCTGAGATGCAGGCTGTCAGTTTCAGTCACACCACGGGTTCTCCCCTGGTGAAACTGGTTTTTCAGCAGGCTGAGGAGCATCTTCTTACTCTGATTGACTTTTTTCTCAGATGTATTCATCACATAATTGTAATCAGGAGAAGCCATTGTGTGTTGTTCCTACTGAAGCAGAGCATTTATAACATTGCAATTAAGAAGGATTCATTGCTAATACACTGGGCATTTACCTTTTCTGCAGAATTAATGACATGCTGCTGTGTGATTGACTTCAAGAAGGATGTGGAACTCCTCTCCAAAAAAATTGAATGCATCAGAAGCAGTGTGGCCAGCAGGTTGAGGGAGGTGATTCTCCCCTTCTGCTCCACTCCGGTGAGACCTTCCTGTAGTGCTGGGTCCAGCTGTCGATCCCCCAACACAAGAGTGACAGGGAGCTGTTAGAATCATAGAATCATAGAGTCCTAGGGGTTGGAAGGGACCTCGAAAGATCATCTAGTCCAACCCTCCCTGCCAGAGCAGGGTCACCTAGAGCACATCACACAGGAACTTGTCCAGGTGGGTTTTGAATGTCTCCAGTGAAGGAGACTCCACAACCTCTCTGGGCAGCCTGTTCCAGTGCTCTGTCACTCTCACAGTAAAGAAGTTTTTTCTGATATTTACCTTGAACCTCCTATGCTCCAATTTGTACCCATTACCCCTTGTCCTATCACTGGTCATCACTGAGAAGAGCCTAACTCCATCTCCCTGACACTCACCCCTTACATATTTGTAAACATTGATGAGGTCACCCCTCAGCCTCCTTTTTTCCAAGCTAAAGAGACCCAGCTCCCTCAGCCTTTCCTCATAAGGGAGATGTTCCACTCCCTTAATCATCTTTGTGGCTCTACACTGGACTCTTTCAAGCTGTTAGAGTGAGTCTAGAGGAGGCCACGAAGATGATCCAAGGCTGGAGCAGCTCTGCTATGGAGACAGGTTGAGAGAGTTGGGGGTGTTCAGCTTGGAGAAAAGAAAGCTCTGGGGAGACCTTAAAGCACCTTCCAGTGCCTGAGGAGACTCCAGGAAAGCTGGGGAGGGACTTTTACAAGGGCCAGGAGTGATAGGATGAGGGGGAATGGTTTCCAACTAGAAGAGTGTAGATTTAGGTTAGACATTAGGAAGAAATTATTTGCTGTGAGGGTGGTGAGACATCAGGTTCCCGAGAGGCTGTGGCTGCCCCATCCCTGAAAGTGTTCAAGGGCAGGTTGGATGGGGCCTGGAGCAACCGAGTCTAGTGGGAGGTGTCCCTGCCTATGCAAGAGGGTTGGAAGTAGATGATCTTTAAGGTCCCACCCAAATCATTCCATGATTCTGTGATTCTTCAGGCACCTCGCATATCCATCATCTGTAGTGCAAGGGGTCTGAACACCCATCATCCTGTGGTGAAATTTCATGGCAGCTTTCTTACACACCCCTTCACTCAAGCTGCATTCTCTTTCAATAGCTTTTTGCAGACACCCTGGCAAAAGCAGGTTATTGTACTTTTCCATGCCACCTACTTTCAAAGCACAAACACAGTGGCCTTCTAGGCTGAATGTAAAATTTTTTTAGTTTTACAAGAATCATTGACATTTGGAAGACTCTTTGTATCTCAAATCATGTGAAATAGAAACTTTTGGCAAATAGAGGAACAGTAGAAGGAGGGGAAAAATGTGCATAACTAAGTAGCTTCTGCTAAACTTATTTTGTACATTTTCTTTCTAAACATTCATTTGCAAAAAAAAGGTTGCTCTAATCTCTAAGAAAGTATCAGTAGTTTAAAAAAACATTAGAAAATTAATCTCTGAATGATTTTTTGAGACTTCTTTTAATTGTTTCCCCACAGCATTTTATACAGGAAACATGTTGCTTGTCTGAAAACAGATTTATTTCAACAAACTGCCATTTTTCTTCCTCTCTAAAATATTTAATTGAATGATGTTACAAAGGTTTCTAGTTGTGTGGTGTCATTACTTAGGCAGGGAGCCACTTTAGGTTTCCTTCAACTGAAAGGGAGTCCAGAGGTAGTTGGATGCCCAGCTCTTGATTGTGTTGAACACCACTACTGGTAGATTTGGTTCCCTGGCAGGATCACAGAGGACTTAAAAGTGTGACTAAAGTGACAATCTGATAAGTCAGCCCCTTTTAGTACTCTGTATTTCCTCACCCTCTGCACAAACATACATGCAACACAAGCCTGTGTAATAGCTGCATAAACCTGTTTTTGAACACTTTCTTGCAACATAAGGGTGCCCCTAGGGAAGAAGACCCATCTAAACCCTGGGCTATTGAGGTATATTGACTGCTCAATATTTGTCAGTTCTACATAGCTGCATCATTTCTTGGTGCTAAATTCATTCGTTGAGATAGAGATATGGTGAGAAATAACTGGTAGCAGCAAGTAGTAAAATTGGAAAGAGCTTTTGTTCACTTTACAGTGTGATGTATTGGGTTTATGTGAAGTTATTGACATAATTTATTTGTCCCTTCTATTTTTGGAAGGTTTTTTTTCCTCTGCTGCTGTGTAACTCCTTAACTCCCTTCCAGATGATCTTTGCTCCTGTGACAAGCAAGTTGTGGTAAAAAAAACAGACAGCTGACATGAGTGCTGGTTTCCACCCACCTTCCTCAGCCTGAAGTCAAGTTCATTCTGGGTCATCAAGAGAAATGCAAGGAAAGGTTTGTGAGCAAGGACCAGCAGGACTTGTGTGACATTGGCTCATATTGTCACCTTTCCCTCCTGAGTTTTAAGTGGTCTTCAATTTACCAAGAAAAATGACGTGGCCTGCCTAGCAAAATGAGACCCAGAATTTATTTGAGCTGTTGTTTGATTACATCATTCAATACTGTATCCACAGCAAAAAAAAAAAACAAAAAACAAAAACAAAAACAAAAAAAAAAAAACAAAAGAAGGCAATCTGCTATTTTCTACTACTTTTTTTTTTTTTTTAATTATCTGGTTGTTATGTTAGTGACACATCCTTGTCCAGTGTATTCTGGCTGTTTACTGATAGGCAGCTGGTTGAGTTCAGCAGCACTGTGCACAGGGACTGAAGAAATGAGGAATATGCATTTTATATGCACTGAGCAGCACACAGGGAAATAGAAAAGGTAGAAGATGGGCTGGTTGTATCTTCATGTCAACTACAGTTCTAAGGATGTTCTTGTGCATGTTCTAAGCATGTCTTGCCTGGTGGATGAGGGAAGAGCTGTGGACATTGTCTATCTAGACTTTGGTAAAGCCTTTGACACCATCTCCCACAGCATTCTCCTGGAGAAGCTGGAGGCCCATGGAGCAGACAGGTGCACTCTCTGCTCGGTAAAAAACTGGCTGGCTGGCTGAGCCCAGGGAGTTGTAGTGAATGGGTTTGGATCCAGCTGGTGGCTGGTCACCAGTGGTGTCCTCCAGGGCTCAGTTTTGGGTCCAGTCCTGTTCAATATCTTTATTAATAATCTAGATGAGGAAATTGAGTCATTCCTAAGTAACTTTGCAAATTACACTAAACTGCATGGAAGTGTTGATTTGTTTGAGGGTAGGAAGGCTCTGCAGAGAGACCTGGACAGGCTGGATCAATGGGCCAAGGCCAACTGTATGAGGTTTAACAAGGCCAAGTGCTGGGTCCTGCACTTTGGTCACAACAACCCCATGCAAAGCTACAGGCTTGGGGATGAGTGGTTGGAAAGCTCCAGGGTGGAGAAGGACCTGGGGGTGCTGGTTGATGGCTGGCTTAACATGAGCCAGCAGAGTGCCCAGGTGGCCAAAAAGGCCAGTGGCATCCTGGCTTGTATCAGGAGTAGTGTGGTCAGCAGGAGTAGAGAGGTGATTGTGCCTCTGTACTCAGCATTGGTGAGGCCACACCTTGAACACTGTGTTCAGTTCTGGGCCCCTCACTACAAGAAGGATGTTGAGTTGCTGGAGCATGTCCAGAGAAGAGCTACCAGGCTGGTGAAAAGGCCTGGAGGGTAAGTCCTAAGAGGAGAGGCTGAGGGAACTGGGGTTGTTTAGTTTGAAGAAGAGGAGGCTGAGGGGTGACCTCATTGCTCTCTACAACTACCTGAAAGGAGATTGTAGGGAGGTGGGAGTTGGTCTCTTCTCTCCAGTGAATAATGACAGGATGAGAGGGAATGGCCTGAAGTTGCACCAGGGGAGGTTTAGGCTGGATATTAGAAAGAATTTCTTTACTGCAAGAGTGGTTGGACAGTGGGACAGGCTGCCCAGGGAGGTGGTGAAGTCACCATTCCTGGGACTGTTTAAAAGAAATATAGATGTGGCGCTTAGGACAGGATTTAAGCATTGAATGGGTAGATAAAGGTTATGATGGGTAGATTTAGGTTATGGTTGGACCTGATGATCTTTGAGGTCTTTTCCAACCAGGCTGATTCTGTGATTCTGTGATTCTGTGATTCTGTGATTCTGTGATTCTGTGATTCTGTGATTCTGTGTGACAGCAATGGTTGTGAATCCAATGCAGTTCCTGCCTCTACAATAATCTGATGTGATATACTTCTGTATTGCATTTCCAAAGCTCCTAGTTGTAGGACCTTCCAAAATAACAGTCACATCATGACTATAGCACCCAGATACCTTTTTCCTTACAATTCACTGTGGCATGGGGAAGTGCCTGTGGTCGGGTTGTGCAGACAGGGAGGAGCCTTGAAGCACTGAGTGCCTAAGAAGTGACTGCACAAAAGGCAGTAAAAATCATCTAACCTCCCCAGTCTTACTTAACATCACAACTTAGTTTCTCAAACCTCCCACTCATCTGCAACCAACCCAGAGGGAATGTAAATTTCTGCCAGTGAGAATCTGGGCGTATTCAGAATGGCCCAAATCCTAATCATACTCAGCAGGTAAAGAGCTATCTCATTCCTCAGCAAGTGATCCACCTGGATTTTGCCTGGTTATTTTTCATGGTTTGATCTAGGTCCTACTCAATTAAAAGGCAGAGCAGCAATCGCATATTCTCAAGTTCATAAGTGATAAGAATATTCAGCTACACAAAGAAAAAAAAAAGAAGAAAGAAATTCTTCCTTCTCTTGATGTGTCTTATAAGAAAAAGCTGGCTCTACCAATTATTCTCAGGAGAAGAATTAGAACCAAAATCTTCGTGGATGACCACTACCTCCTCACAGCTCCACAAGGCCATGTCTATCCTGTTGAGGCATCCATCCTGACTTGACATGCTCACTTTGGTAGATCCCATTCCTAGGCACCCATTCTGTCAAAAGCACCTGATCCACTGCAGCAGCTTCCTCCTGGCAGATAGACCAGCTTCATTTTGGTGGCTTGTTGTTTACCTCAGGTTATGCAAGCTGGCTATGATGGGGGTGTGAAACAAACCCAGCTTTCTCATGCATTGTCCAAGACCCAGAGCATCATCACTGTCTTCCCCTGCCTAGGCTGGAGCTGTGGTTACTCTGATTACTCCAGAACAACCTACCTGCCAAACTTGCCTTTGAGTTTTCAGTACAAAGAAAGCTCTTTAAAAATGGCACAAACAGGTCTATATGTGCAGGAGGTTTGAATTTTCAACTGGAAAATGACACAGGAAAACGTATTTTAATTGGAAAATGCCTGTTTCCCTAATTATTTTTTTCCACAACTAGAAAAAACAATTAGCACAAATTCCAGTGCAATAAGAAGCATTTGGATGCAGTCACTGATAACTCACTGGTCTCAGTGATGTCAGTGCTGTTACTCTTCAAAATCCCTGTTATTTTCAGAAAAAAGTGTTAAATTTTATAATACATTAAACCATTTTCATTTGCAGAAGCTGATGATCAGGTATATGTGTATTAAACATCTTGGGGGTTATTGCAATGAAAAAGGAGCTACCACACTGAGAAATTAAAAAATTATAATTAAGGAATGGAAAAACTTGCAGATCATCCTTGCTTGCGTGTAAATAATCTTGATGTGGTTTTCAAACATCACAAATAAACCACCAGATTCAAAACTTGAGTGGTTAACAAAAGAGCTGAGATCTACATTTTTACACAGTGACTTGTTTATTGAGCAAATACAGTAATTTAATTAGTTTAATGACTCTTTTAAGGGTTTTCAAACTTTCTCATTTGTTTGCTCTCTTCTTCCTCTCGTTTATAAACTGGCAGGAAGCATGTAAAAACTTCTAGTCAACCCCTAAACTTAGAACAAATATCTAGCCTTGGAGCATTTCTCATCAATGCTAGAAATTCAGTTTAGGACAGTGAAACTGACAAGTCACTCTCTGTGATGACAGATGAAGACTTTGAAAATGAGAAGCAAAAGACTGGTTTACCAGGCTTATTTTTTTTGTTGTTGTTTTTGATGTAAACAAGAGAGGTCATGTCTTTCTGGCCCATATGGGCATTCATTGCAGTTGTGATCTCAGCTGTGAAAAGGTTACGGGGGAGTATGTGTGGGCAAGAATACTCACTGTTGCCAGGGGAATGGGAATAGTTGAGTTTATATTTGATCTTTTGTTGCCCATCATGCTTCATACTGTTCATCTGTGCCACATCACACCAACATGACAGAGTGAGTTGCCTGAGCACCTTGACCCAGCTGCTGCCATCCCTCTATGCTCCCCAGCCCAGTCACCGACAGAGACTTTCCAGAGGTACCAGAAGCAAGATTATTTCCAGACAATTCTCTGTGAGGCTATTTATAGAGCAAATTGTTACAAAAATAGCTCTGGAGCTGACACGTATTTTTCTTCTCTTGGGTAGGAGATGACCTGTCCCTCCCTGCAGTGCTCTCTGAGGGCTGATGCTTCCTGCATTGCTTCCATATAATGCAATTCCTGGACTTTTATGAAAGTTTTACTGTAACAAACACAAAAATGCATATTTTGCCCTCAAGGAGCACCTCTGGGGCTGCTCTAGCAACTGGTCACTGCATTTTATGGAGGCAGGACAGACATTATATGTATGACTGAAACAGCTAATAGCTTTTCTCTCTCTTAGAGAAACAATTAGAAGGGCAACACTTTATAGGGATGTTTGTGACACAAGTCTGTGACTTTTCTATTTGCTTCCATAGCATATTTAAAGATTTTCCAAACTGCCTCTGGGGTTTTATGTCACCTCTTTTGAATGGGTATGAAATGGCTATGAAAGAAGAACTTAGAACAGAAAAAAGAAGTTACCTAGACAATTTTCCTGCTCAGTAAAGACTTGCTGTGAGACACTGAATCCTACTTTATTCTTTGCTGACTGTATTTGCATAGTCCTTACTGAGCAGTGCTGTGTGAAGTGAAATATTGTGCACTACTCAGCCTTCCACATGCCAGGTCTCATGGTAGATAAGAAGCCCCTTCTTCCAGATACTTTTACCAGGCATCTACAAACCAGAAAACACTTGATAGCAGAACATTTTCAGTGGAAGGCATACTAACCCCAGAACATCCTTTCTTCTGATGGATGGAGACCCAGCTTCAGATTATATTGATTTGCTCAGATCTTACTTAGCTGTTTCAAATAAGTCAAAGGGACCCTTCAGTGCTCTGAGATAAATTAAATCAATCTAAGCTACGCTATGATTTTTTTATTATTTTTTTTTTACTTTCTTAGATACAGAGAATCACAGAAGTGTTGGTTGCATGGGACTTCTGAAGGTCATCCTGCCTCCTGCTTGAAATGGGACTGTTGCCAACACTAGATCAGGTCAGTGATGGATTTGTCTAGCTGAGTCTTGAAAATCTCCAAGGACAAAGATTCCTCAGCCTCTCTGGGTCACTTCTTCTAACCTGCACTTTCCTCCTGGTTAAGAAGTTTTTCTAATGTCCAATGGGAAGCGTCTGACCCACAGTCCTTGTTTTTTTCCCTCTGTTGCATAGCCTGGCACTACCTGGAAGAGTTTGGCTCTGCTGTCCTTGTGACAGCTCTTCACTTAGTTGTCAGCTGCTATTAGACTGCCCCTTTGCCTCCTCTTCCTCAGACCAACCAAGCTCATATCCCTCATCTTCTCTTCATGTGTGATGCCCCATAGGCTTATGTGGTGTCCCTCCAGCTTTCCAGCTTCTCCACAGCCCTTTTGAACTAGGGACACAAAATCAGACACAATATTTTACAGTCTGCTCACTGCACCACCCCTAAAGTAACTCAGTATGAAATTAGGCCTATTTGTGATGAGTGTTCTGTCAGCTCACCTTTGATTTGGTCTCCACTGCAACCCCCAGGTTCCCTTTAGCAGGCAAAGGGAAATAGGACTTTTCCCTTTGCAGGAACATCCAACAAAAGGAAATAATGCAGTGATATCTTTCATAAGAGTTAACATTTAACTCGTTTTTACTCTAGCTCACTGGTTTCCCCTCCATCCGTATTGTGCATGAGAACTCATTTTTCTGTCTTTTTTCACCTAGCAGCCATAGTGCTACTGAACTTGCTCTACACCTACTTCTGGTGTACTGTGGGAGCATCTGAGGCTGCCCTGGTTGCACATGGAGGGACCACATGACAGCTGGAGGTGCCAGCAGTACAGCTGTTCTCCATGTAACAGCAGCCACATCCACTGACTCTTGAGGAGCTGGGGCACATCCATGCCTGGCACCAGCTCCTGGAGGCCTCTTTTTCAAACATCAGTGTGGGAAGCAGCAGGAAGAATGACCTACATTCTCCTGTATGACTGTATCCAGTGTCCACACATATCTCAGTGCTCCTCTGACTTTTCATGGTCTTTTTTCTTATAATTAGGCTGTTTGGGTGACATTTAGTTCTGCATACCTTACACTGTATGAGTGGATCTGCTTATTGATAGGTCCATTTATCTACATGTATGAAGGCTGCTCTCACCATGCTGTCTGGGCAGGAGTAAAAAGGTATGTTCAGGTCTAGGGGAACTTGACTAATGTCAGTGAAATTCCAGGAAGGATCAATTTGGCGTTTGTGACTGCAAGAAGCAAATTTCAGACAGCAAGATACATCCACGTTTATTAATACAGTACAATCTGAATAATTTCAGAGTTGGATATTCAGCAGCATGCCATGTACTCTTCAAGCCTCAAATAAATGTTGTACTCAGAGTATACCTGTTCTTGATATTTTTTCATTCCTCCCTTTTCGTCCCTTTTCACAACAAACAACTTTAGTAAACATAGAAAATGGGGGTCATTATACTGTGTAATACTTTTTTAAGAATTCTAGCATGAAAAGCTTTCTATATTTATGGTTCTATCAAAAAATGTGGCTAAAAATAGAAATGGTTTCCTCTCATCAAGGAATGAATCTGCCAAATGTTATTGCTGTAGGAAATCTAAGTCACATTGGATTACCACCTGGCACTATCAAAGCTAAACTACTGTCAACTTCAAAGCAAGGAAAAATTAAAAAATTATCACAAGTTTATGAAATACATTTAGAACCACGTTAACTCCTTTCAATCCTTCATAATGTATTGCAAAGGAAAAAGCTACTCATCAGTGGATGGATTTATTGTAGTTAAGAAAGTTAAACAAGAGGAAAATCAGAAAAGTTCAGATTCACAACTGAAAGATCAAGGAAAGAAGATAACATTGTGAAGAGGATGGAGTTAGTTTGAATTTTTATACCATTACTTATGCAAAGCATGAATGTCATTTTAGGGTATGCTTGGGTCAGGTTTCCAAATTTGTAGCTAATTTCAGATTCTTTTGCAAGAAGATCTAGCCTATTTGGAAAAACCTAAGATTCCCTAAACATAAAAGATCAGCTCTGTCCTTTTAAATGGCCTCTGTTGATCATAAATAATTTGGTTAAATTTGATCCTTTTTATAAAGGATTTAACTAAATATTGTCCAACCAATTTGGAGATGCAAACTGCTGGGAAATTTTAATGAAATAGAAATCATAATGCATAAATATATAATGTGTGTGTGTATATGCACAGAGAATATTATTTATTAAATGAATTGAACCAACAGTTTTGAAAGCAACTCCTTAGAATCCACCACAAGTTTTTAGGCACCTACCAAACCATACACATGTATGAAGACATATGGTCTTAAATTCATTCCTCCAGTTTAGTCAGGATGTCTGCATTTGGCTAAAGCTGAGGAGCAGTGTCTGCATTTTCTGAATGCTTAACATGCCCTTTGTTTATTTGGACCTCGTCTTCTTGGCAGATGGAGAGGCTGCCTCAACTATTTGGAGAATTTAAGACAGGGAAGCTGGTGTGGGTGTCTGCATGAGCTCTGGGAGTTAATGCAGCTTGAAAGGGTGGTCCACATTGTTTTAGAGTTTGTAGATCTCAAATTATCACCATCTTGCAGACTACATCTACAACAGAAATTTACAAGAGTCGCCCAATTAGGAGCAAGCACAAGTTATCAGTCAGCACCTTGGCACGCTGACCATGGCTACTGATTTGATTTCTGGGTCTGCACCACATTGTGCCCACCCTAGTAACTGAGAATGAGGACAGGTGTTTTTTTTCTAAATCTGGCCCTGAAGCAGCATGGTGGGAGCCAACAGACCTTCTGCAGGAAGAATACATTTCATAGAACAATAGTGCTAAATGCCAAGTGTCCTATCTGTTGGCCACCATCACCATTCCACTATCACCAACATAAAGCTGAAGTAACCTCTGATCTCTGCTACAACCCATGGAGCTGATCCATGAAGTGTCAGGACAAAAGAAAACAATATTGCAAAGGATGTGTTAGGCATTACAGTGCTGTGGTTCAAATCCAAAATTCATTTGTGTAATTTTGCATCTATACCTGTTTCTAATTGGTTGACATGTGTTACATGGTGCATCCTGGACTGGGGAAAAGTAAGTAGGCTAGAAGGAAAGGATGTTTGGAAATTATTAATGCATTCAGGGTATTTCCCTACAAATCAAGAAATATATTCTCCCACTGATGACTGTAAGGTTATTTTTTTCCCTGCTGGGAACCCCCACATTTCTCAGAAGAGAAGAGTCTGATCGTAATTACGGATATACTGGTCTAATGTCAAGTAAGGATAACAGTATTTCTAACATTAGATTTCCTTTTTTTTAGATCAGTGTTGACTTTGTTCACCAAAAAATCAACAATAGGGCTTATGGAGTTTTTAAGGCACAGCGAAACATCAATAGTTTCATATTTTTAATAATGATCTTATTTGCTGTAATCTTGGCAGTCTTGATGCATATTAGTTTCATTGCTGACAACATCAGTGGAGCCAAAATATTTACTGTAGGTGGGTTCTGTTGAGTTTAATTGGAATATGTGGGGTCACAGTATATCTCTTTCTAATTTTAATATTGTCATTTTGGGACCAGTGCTGTGTATAAGCCTAATTTGCTATATGTTTGTAGTAGTTTTATGTGGGAAAATACACACACAATAATTGTGATTTTAACTGGGTCCATGCCTCCTACAACATTCCCTTTCACTGATCTTTCTCCTTTTGCTGATGGAGGGCTCCTGTTATTAATGACAAAACTCCTGTTGATGCTGTTAAACCATTTGGGGTTTATGGAAAGCATGGGGATAACTGGATGATTTTTAGGGGCTTGACGATAGGATTAAAAGTGAAGAAAAGTGGGGAGGCTTCGACTGACCTGTTCTGTGGCAGGCAGTGGTTGTTCCACCTTACACCTGAGTGGTGAAGGGGTAGGGGGATGCTGTGCAGGTAATAATTTTACTCCTTTAAAGATTGGTTCTTCCCTTCTCAGTGGACTCCCTTAAAATAGAGGTGCAACCTACTGCAGAGAAGTGATGGTGTAGCTGAGCATGGAACTTAGCCTGTTGCTTCATAAAGTCTTGAAAATGAGAAAACCCACCTCAATGAGAGTGGCCACTCCTTTAATAACAGGTGATTCTGACCTGCTGTTTTCAGCCAGGTACCTGTGCTGGAAAGCTTTAAGAGATTTCAGCCTAACATCTTGCTTTTAAGTGCTTAAATTGTTTTCTTTTGTGTGGTTGTTCTGGTGAAAACTGTGTGACTATTTTTCCAAAAGCTTTTAAATAAGGAGACCTAACACCTTAAGTTTGCCAAAGAGCAAACACTGTCATTTAAGGAGTCCTTGCCAGAGAGCACAAAATTCCCAAAGGCTCACTCATCCCAAAGACACTCAAGTCCTTCCTGGGTCACAGTAAAATAAACAACAAATTGTGTTCACTAACCAATCAGACTTTTCTTTTAATTCTTAGTTATTCATTACAGGCAGCTATTAACAATGCTTCCAGTATAAATGAAACAGGTTATAAAGTCTAAATCCTGTCAACTAAGGCTCTCAGATTCTTTCCCCAGTTCTGTCGTTGGTCTAGTGCTGAATGGATTACTCAGGCCACTTGACAATATTTTAAAAGCTTTGGTGAAACTGCAACCTCTGTTATTATCTTAATTTTCTGAGATGCTGACCTCCTACCTCTCTACTTTTTCTCTAAAAACTGAACTCTTTATTTAGGTGTCTATGTAAGAAGATATTTTAATGTCTGGTTTCAGATTTGCCACACTGAAAAGATTGCCTTGCAACTGGAGGTGTTGAAGTAGTTTTCCTACATGGCGTGCTGGTAAGGTAGTAGAAAGCCCATAAAAACAATACTGAAGGAATTTTTCAATTTGCAATATGAAGTTGAAACCTTCTTACCTCTTTGGGCAAAATAAGGTTATCATAGCAGCTATCCTTCCTGCTTGTAGTTTCAAACTTTTCTCCTGTCGATCTGAGCAGTAATTGCAACCTTTGTATTGACAGACTTTGACAAAAACCCTTCTAAACATTAAAACATTAAAAGGGTAGGGTTGGGAAATTTCCTTTCTAGCACAAAACCAGAGGATGGTCTTTCAAGCCCATTTTACCTCTATGGTATGTCTTAACAATCACCGTGATTTTACATGAGCCAAAGTATGTCTGGAAAGAGCAAAAGGTGGCATTTCTGATTCCTGCTAAAGCTCTTTCATGTACATAGAGGGAAAAGAGCATTTTTCAAGAAAGTCTGTGACATTTTGCATATCCAATTTAGTTTCTACTGCCTGGAGAGTAGAGGAGAAGCCCACAGACTACAAAACAGCAAGCAGAGGGGCTGTCAGACAATGTATGCCCCTGCAACACTACTGGCAGTGTAATTTTTTATATTACATCATGTGGGCCCTGTTTACATGCTTGACCCTCTGTGAATCAACTGAATCAGTGAATCAACTGACCCTCTGTGGATCACCGCCTCGCATACTCCGCTGCAATCTGACTCACCAGCTTCAGCAAGATGTATTTTTTAATTTTTAGCAGCAGACTGGATATGATCAAACCCCCTCCATCTCCCAGATGCTTCTCTAGCTGCTCGCTGTGTTTTCTTGCTGGAGCCACGGCCTGGTGCACATTCTCAGACTTGGTGAGGAGTCACCCGACACAGGAGGATGCAGGGACGGAGCCTGCTCACTGGCCCCCGCAGCTGAAAACCAATACTGGTTGCTATTTAGATCAACAGCAGAAATGCCAATGTATTTGCAACATTTTTAAGGATGGCTCAGGAAGCTAGACGTCGAAGAAAAAAAATATCCTCCTTCTCTGGTCTAATGCTGGATTTGAAGTGTTTACAAACAGCTGTTGCAACAGCCCCAAGCTCCGCAAGAAATATGTGACACATCTGAGAATCTGACAGTCAAACCCAGCATTTGTTCCAGAGCATCCCTTCTAAGGCTTGGCGTAACAGGAGACGTGGTCCTTGTGGTATTTGTCACCCTGGCAGCTGCATGCATGGCAGTGGCAATAGCTATGTGGTTACTTGCTCTGTTACTTACTGCAGCAAGTAGAAAATGAGCCCACAGAGATGGGGATTCAGAGAGCCTCTGTGGCAGACAGAGAAGCCCACTGCAAAAATAATGATATAAATAATGGGACAAGTAAAAAGATTGAGCAGGCATCCATGTAGCAGCTTGGGTATTGAAGGTAACAGCACAGGGATTGAAAACAAAGATTGCAGCAGACCTTTTGCTTCAACAAGTTTGAGGAGAACGGCAGTCCCACACTGACTAGTGCCCCACACCTCCACTTGAGCACGGCTGCTCCTCCACCCACCCTGCTGCTCACTCTGAGGTCCTGTAGAGACAACTGCCACCTGCAATCCCTGCTGGGGCTGAAAGAGAATGCAAGAACCAGAGAACTCCTCCCCAGAGAAGTACAGTAGTGTTGCAGGAGCAGCCACATGAACAGCACCACCGTTTTGCCTCCAGAAAACATGCTACACAAATGATGCAAAGTGCACACATGGCAGCTGTTTCATTAAGAGATCACTTTGAAACAAGTGAGCTGTGTTCGGGCAAGGGATGAGTTTCAGTGCACAGAACATGTTAGGAAAGGAAGTGACTCTGCACCAAAAAATACCAGATCTTTCTCAGCTGCTCCCAGGTGAAACCTTGAGGTTTCACTGAGTTATAAACTGTTATTCCTACAGGATTCCACATTAATCGATGGCAAGGTCCCCTGCAGGTAGTGGAATTTTCTTTTTATTTTGTACTTTGGACAGGGCTCTTAAGATACCATCTCAAGGTTACATTCTTCATATAACATCAATGGCTTATGTTTGCACTACCAGTGAAACCTTATAGCTTTTAAAACACATGGAAAAAAGATGGCTGGCATTTTTTACATAAGTAAGATTTAGAACAAATAGATGTCAGGACTCAGGGATATTTTCACTTTTATGCTGTTAAACCTTACAAGTTTTAGCTGTGCTTCTGAATTCTTCAGAGAAGCTTCAAAATTCACAAGTTCATACAATTCACAGAGCATCTGTTGTGAAAAATAAAGAGATTGTGACTTCCAATTTAAATAACTAAGATTTCCATTATTAAAAATAAAATCCTTGTTATTTAAAATAAAGCCCAGAATAGTAAGCATGGGAGCAGCATTTAAAAAAAAAAATAAAAAAAATTAAACATTTCAGAATAAGCAGGGAATTGAAATGAATTGGAAGGCTCTGTGTAGTCCATTAGAATTATCTCTGTGTATACGTGCAACTTGCTATTATAAATTAGGCATTTAGCTGCCACTGAAACCTGCAGGAGTTATCACCAAGGTCTGGGATCCCTGGAGTACCAATACACCTATTAAAGTATTCTTTCAAGTAGCTAAATTCTGATAAAAGCAAAACAACTAAAATTTTTTCAAGAGCTGTGCCTCAACAACCATTTGGGATTCTGCAGATTTTCTAATTGTAAAGCAGTTAACTGGGTATCAAGAGAAACTCTGTAGTAGATGGAAAGCAAAGGGGAGAAGAGGACAAAACAAAGGATATTGGGGGGGTGAAACAGAGGACCTGATCTTGACAGAGGAAACTTCTGAAGAGGAGACTAAGGAGACTGAAGAGGGGGGTGACAGTTGGTGACAAGTGGATGTTTCAATTGCATTTGAGGTTTTTTCAACCCCTTGTGCACTGAAAATGGAGAATAAATTTGCATGTATCAAATTCAGTGTGAATTTTGCACAGCCCTAGTTCAATAATCTAAGTTTCCAAAAGCTAGCTCTTGTTAATAGCCTCTTGCTGAGCATCTTTCACACAGAGCTCTCAAAGCTTTATAAACGATGCTCCATGGGGCTGGCTTCCCTTGACAGATTGCAAGTGGGGACATAAAGGGGTGTATTTTTGACCTTGACTTCCCCCAGATCACCCAGAGGAAAACAGTGCAGTTGGGATGTTGTCTTTCCACTGCCTTGCAGTTGCAAAATACCAACATGGACATCCTCTCAACAATGTGTGTTAGGTGAAGTGTCTTCTCATTTACATATGCAGAAGAAAGCCTAAAATAAGAAAACAGTCTTATTAGAGGTCACACATCCCAGGGGTGAATTAGCAAGTAGGAGGTCCCTGTTATTGCACTAAATTTTTGCCAGCCAGGCTACTCTGCCAGATTTCTTACCAGTATGGAAAATTAGTTTTTTATAAGGGGTTCCTCCACAGTTTTTTTATTCTTTCTTAGATACTCCTGTATCGCCAGCCATGCTAAGGGAAGAAATCAATTCAAAATGAGGTGATGCTGTGCTCAGGAGTGTCATGTTAGCAAGGCAGAGACCACTGGTTTAACAACATCACAGAAGTTTTTGAAAGGTGTTTTAAAGGTATATAAGCACACTGGGGAAATCATCACCCTAAAAGGATGGGGAACAAGGAGTTTGTGGTCAGCTTAAATGTGGCTCTGACTGCAGCCCAACTTTTTCTTCAGCAGAATGTTTTGAATAATGCAGGGGGAAAAAATAAATCCAAAACCTCTTGTTGTTTGAAGGAACAATACCTAAATAGAGGTTCTAGGCTTCATTTCTGTTTTTTGTACTTTTCACCATGTATAAAATGTAAGCAGCAAATTAGGTGACCATTTTTTCCCAAGGTTTCAGGGACATCTCTGTGTCTCTGCCCTCTCTCTACCAAAGCTCCCTATAGTCAACCTACAGAACTCTTTGCTCTTGCACAGCTTAGTGGTAAGCATACTTCTTGTGTCTCACTTGGGCCAGGTGCCCACAGCAGAGCAGTGTCCATTTCAGTTGGTGGATTTTTTTCAGGTTTGAGTGATAAACATTAGATTCTTAGGGTTTGAGCTTCTTTTCTTCATTACTGCTTCCTAAGTTGTCATGGTTATCGTTTTACACCCTCTCCAAATTCTTTTTCTATTTAACAACTCTTGTACTCTCTTTTTTTACCCTGAATAAACAGGCTGCTTGAAACTGGAAGGGGGAGGTGGGGAGGGGAGGGAAGTGAACATTTGTGTGCAGAGAAAAACGTTTGCAAGGGGCTGAAAGACATTTCTGACCCACAAAAAACCCCCAAACAAACAAACAAAATAAACCAAAACCCACAGACTAATAGACTGTGTGCCGTGACCAAAATGCCACTATTTTTAAGGTGTCTGGCTTATACCTGCCTCACACAACGGTCACTCTAAAAAGTGTGTTTGGCCACCAGTTCACCAATAAGTTTGAAGCTGATTTTTTATTTTGTTTTAATTATTTTTCTTACATTGTGGTTAGGCTTTCAAACTTTTGTTGGGGCGGGAGGGCAGAGGGGGAAGAAAAAAGGAAGGCAGAGAGAGGGAGAGGAAAAGAAACAACCTAAAGAGATGTGGAGAGAAGGAAAGTTAGAAAGATAATTTACACACACAGACAACCCACACAGGCACACCAGAGCATTCAAAAATAGGATAGCAGAGAGGATTCATAAACTGCCCCTTGAAAACATGAGCTCCTTTTTTTCCTTAGGAAAACACGCCATCTCTCCGAGGAGCATCCCAAGCACAGAGCACTGCAGAGCTGTCATTACAAGGTGTGCTGGCGTGGTGACTGTCTGCAAACTTGTCTCTGGCACCACTCAGCCCGGCTCCTCTCCCTGTTAGCTCAGCAATTTCCCAGTGGTCAGCCCGTCTTGCCATAATCACACACTGGCGCCACAAGCGCGTTTCTTAACTGTACGCTTGTCCCTTGTAATGAATGTGTACTAAAATACCCTAAACCGCCCCGATTCTGGAGCAGCCGTGACCTCAGACTTGACAGCTCAACACCATATTTGCTTATGTAGTGTACCTGATAAAAAGGATGCCAGCTGCAATGAATGGAGCGTTTTCTCTCTCTGTCTCTGTTAATTTTACAGTACATGGAGTATGAATTATTTCACTCTTGTGCTCCACTCTTTAAAATGGCTTTAGGCTGGGAGCTCCTCTGGGCTGCAAGTGGCTAGAAGGTGGTCTATGTGAAGTGAGGCTGTCCAGAGGAGATAATAAGCACAGATTTTTTTGGAAAGAGCTTCCTTTAGGGAGAGGAGAAAAGGTTTTGTTCCCTTACAAACTTGTCCTTCCAGCATATGGCTTATCATGCATCCACCTAGGAGTAAGTTACATTAAATTATGTAAGGACCAGATCTTTCTGTCATACTTCGCTGCAACTCATCAAAAAAGTTGCCTTGAGCTTCAGATCCCCTCAAATGTAAATTAAGGATGATTCTCCATGTCACAAAGGCTCAAATTTCACAAGACTCATTCAAACTCAGCAAGACTCATTTTTTCCCCACTGCTTTCATGTTATGAAGTGCAACAAGCCACAATATCAGAGCCTGTATCATGCATAACAATCAAAAAACCCCAGAAACAAAGCACACAAAACACACAAGATCCAAGCAATGATGTGCAGGATGACTGAGATTAAACTCAGGTAGTTTTCTGCAGCTGTTCTGTCATGTTTTGCATGCAGCTAACGTGAGGAAGCTTTGAACCCAATTTTCAAAGTGTTTCTCTCCTTTTTTTTTCTTTCCCACAGTCACGTGATGGTAAAAGCCATAATTCACAAGAAAAGGTTCCTAAAAGCACCTTGCATTTTGGTAATATTAGCTAGAGCAGCTGTTATCATAATCCTACTACAGCAGTAGTGATTTATCATTATTATAAAGAAAAAAAATAAATTAAGGAGTCTTAACAAACCTGCATTCATGGTATATTTTGAATGACAACTTTTATCTAGCTTTGATGGAGTATTCAAGATGTACTAAGTTTTTTGTTTTGTCTTGGTTTTGAGGAATAAAACCATTTTCCAAGTTATTTTAGAGGCCTTGGAAGGGACAAATGTGAAGCACAGCTTTGCACGGCTTTCCCATCAGGAGGACCACAGTGTGGGTCCACACAGCTTGTCTTTCCTTGATAGACCATTTTGGTCTCAGTAAGAAACTCTTGTCAAACTTTTTCCATGTGTGGAAACACACAGCTGATTTTTTTTTCCCTTTTTTCTTGGTGAAGCCTGTAGGTTTAGTGGCAGTCTTTTTCAGTTTGGATGGATCAGATGCAGTGCTCTCCTCATATAAAACCCATATCAGGTATCTGGGCTACCTTAGGCTGAGCAGGCATCAGGGGCTTGACTCTTGTTGTAATTTGGTGAGAAAGGTTCATAGCAGAGGAGTTCCTCTTGATTTATAGTTGCATAAGGGAGAGCAGGTTCAGGCTGAGGACCTTGGTGTGCCTTGGCATGACCCCGAAGGACAATAACATGGTGGTTTCTACTGGGTTGGCATTGCCCTTGGTCTGCCTGCAGTCTGTGAGATACACATTTTCTAGGCACAACTAAGAGGGCTGTCAGCCTTTTTGTAAGGGCTTTTGGGTATCTCTGGCCATGGGAGACAGCTGGAGTTGAGCCACCTCCTGCCTGAGAGCAGGTGGGGTGGAGCGGGAGCTGGTGGTCCACCTTTCCTTCCATCAGTGCACAGCTTCAGCAACACAATTGAACTGACTCTAGAGCACCTTTTTATGTGGAGGCAGACAGTGGTGAAGAACCATTCTGGCTGCCTTTGTTCATTCATTCAACCTGCTTAGGTCAGAAGGAGAACTCTCAGTGAACATAACTTAGGGCAGCCTCACGGTGGAGGCAGTAACTCTGGCACTGACCTTCCCTGCCCAACTCCTTTGTGCAAGATAGCTCTGCTGTGTCTCAAGAACTGTTGGAACTTCTTTTTTTTTTTGCCTTTCTTATTTAGATACTGAATTTAGGCAGCACAGCAGAGTGAATGACATTTATGTGAAGTGATATTATTTCTCATATTTTCCCTAAACTTGAAAATTCTGGCATTGATTCCTTGCTCACTTCCCACTGCACTAAACTGGTGCTTCTCAGATACTGACAGCCATGCACATAAGGTGAATGAAGATTGAGACAATTGTCAATCTATCCAGCAGAAGTGCTGGTGCTTCAAAGTTTTTTGTGTAAACTCTGTTCTGATGCTGGTAATAATGCTATTACACTCAATTAAACATTTTCCTGACTGGCTGCTTTCTCTTTGATTGCTTTCTATTCTTGGGGGGTGGAAAGAAAGTAAAAATAATTATAAGTAAATTTTAAAATTACACAAGCAGCTCTATTTGTATGTGAAAAATTATATACTCAGGAGAGAAATAGGCTGAGGTTTGCATTGACAATCTATGTTGGCACACACCACGCAAAATCACATGGAAGAGGTTTGTATCTGTAAAGGAAAATTTTATAGACACACCAAACTCAAGAAATTGAGTTAAATACCCAGAGGAGAGAGGCAGAAAAAGCTTAGTGAAGACAGAGGCTAACCAGAGCCTTTGCAGGACACTGTGTCTCCATAGCTGGAGGAACAGGAGTGGCACGAGGACATCGGTGAGTCCAGCGACACCAGCCTTTTGACATCCTGACTTTGGTCAACATTTCGAAAGTCGTGGGGTCTCACTCAGCAATCTGGAACAGCTACAGCACCTCTAAAAAGCCTGCAACATGCTATGCAGATGGATCTGCATGAAGTTAATGCTGAACTGAATTAATTTGCATAGCATTAGTTCTCACAGACTAGTAAGTGTTTTTCCATTCCTTTGTACATTGTAATTCTAGCCAGACACTTTTTTTTTTTTTTTTTTCAGCTGCAACTTCCCTTCCACACAGCCATGGCCCCACGTCTGACCATCACTCTCTAATGAACATCAGTTTTCATAATTTCTGTTGAGTCAGCACTCAGAGCCCTCGACAAAATCTGGGCTTTTCTGTGTTATTTCTGCTTCCTTTATCACACATGGTACACTGTGATTGCATTACCCTTAATAAACGTCCCCTTCAGCTTCAGGCTGATGTCCCTTTAGCAGGGCACAGCTAGAGAGCTGCATGGAGCTGCTCCAGGGGAGACTGAAGGAAAGGGGAAGAAATGAGGAAAGAACAAGTGAAACTTTCTGCACAGCCAAGCAGCAAGTAACTTCCCCTCATGCAACACACAGAAGGCCCATAGCTGACTGTGCTGCCCAGCTGAAAATTAAAGGGAAAGGAACTAAAGGCAGACCCAAGTCTTCAGACAGAGTTGTTGGGGTGCTCCTAGTACAAAGGACAGGAATGGGATGGGCAGGGAGGGCAAAAGGAGCTCCCAGAAAGAAGCAGACAGTGCTGGGTGGAAACATCAGGCTGACAGGGGTCAAGGTCAGAGCTGCATCAAAGAGGTCAAGGTGCCAGAGAGGAAAACACCTCCTCAACAGCAGAGGGAAAGGGAGACAGCTGCTTTAAAGACATGGAGGCAGAGAGGAAAGTATTTGAAAAAACAAATTACAAATTAACAGATGCTCTTTTTCTAGGACAACAGCTTTAATATTTTCCACAATCCCTCTGAAAGGTTCTAACTTTGCTGATACACAACAGTTACGTTTTTTCAGTGTGTAACCACCACATTTGTTCGTAGGAGGAAGAGGTATTGAGTAAATAACCTGAGGTATGCTACAAGCTGAGAGACAGAGAGGACTTAACTGATCAGAAGGACCTTTACAGGACACTGAGAAATCAGATGCTCATTGTCAAAGTGTGACCAACACATGCGGGATAAACCTGGATGTGTGAGGATCAGCATCTGGGCAGAGAACCACGCATCTTCCTTGCTTCCTGAAGAGCTGTTCTAACTCCAGCCAAGACTGTGCTTCTGTAAATGTAGCTGCAAGACAGGTCAGTGAGAAAGCCTGGCTAGCAAGGTCTGTCATCAGAGCTGCAGAGAGCATCTGACGGACATGGTGATGCAGGAGATGATGGCCCATCTCCTTAAGGAAGGCAGCCATTTAAACAAGACCCCCAAGGAAAAACCTGAATTAGAAGATGTGGGAAGTCAAGGAGAGAAAGTCAAATGACATAAAGAAAGAGAGACACAGAAGGTTATGTCTAGTGCCAAAGGGAAGAAAATGACTAAGCCTTAAGCTAAGAAGGGGGGAAAGGCTAGATCTGCATTCAGAGGGAAGAAGAAGAGAAAGGTTTGAGCACAAAATCAAAAGGAAGGGAAAGGACAAGTTGGAAGCCAGAGGGGGAGAGAGGGCAAAAATAAAGTCAGAGAGAAGAAAGAAGTACAGTGTGTTAACAGAGAGCCTGCTGAATAGGAGGCAGCATAATTCTCTCAAAAGTGAAAAATTGGATTTCCTCATGTTTTCAACATACCCAAGCATTTCTGTAGTTAAAAATGGGAACTGGGCTAGAACACACAGAACATGCTATAACCTGCTTATCTCAGTACACTTGAAAGCAAAGCAGTCATTTTTGTCACTTCCATGACATAACTAATACTGTGTCTTTTGTACCTACAAGCAAATCTTGGCATGGCTTGGCTCTGGCTCACAGCACAAACACAAGAAGAGGAAAATCTATCAGGGCCACAGACACTCAAAGGTGTAACGAGCTGTGTTCCTAGAAACCTGGATTTTGGATCAGTGGCAATGTGTTTGGAGTAAAATAGTCACTTGTCATAGTGGGAAAAAAATATTATACAAGACAATGACAACTCAAATATTTACATGTGAAACGAGTAATAAAGGTGGAGATGTTGTCAGATCTAAAAATAAACAGACACAACAATTTTAAGTGACTAGCATAAAGTTACAAGGGTAAACATTCTACCTAAGAAGTCTAAGTTAATCTGCTGGCAAAGACAGGAATATGTGAGTACTGCACATGCTACTTAGGAGGTGTCTATTTATACCTAAAAAGAGAACACAATAAAGTACCTAGATGCATGCTTTGTCCTGTCAGAAAATAGTAGGACACATATCTCTTTTGGATGTTTCTTTAGAAGATGACTTTGGAAATGGTTTGACGAAGGCATGCTAACTATCAGTTTCATTTGCTGCTCTGCCATTGAGCACAGACAGACTGCAGCATTAGAGAGCAACGTACAGTAGGCTTCACAAGAAATGTGCCTTTATCTTCAAAGTAGCAGATTTATTGATTTTAATAAGTAGAAAATATCTACCCGGACATTAGACAAACACAGACTCAACACAGACTGAGAAAAAGCTGATAATTGTATTAAACTGAGTGAGTTTTTGTTACATGTGTTTGGGAAATTTCCAATAACACAGAGTGCCAAAAGGCCTGCTTGCAAGTCTGACAAAAATCCTGCAGAACTAAACAAGACAAATATTATATGATTTTTCTCAGACACAAATTGTACTGCATTTCACAAATGTAAGGACAGGTTTTTGTAGCCTTGCAAGGTGTAGTAACACTTAACTTTGTTCAGCTGTTGCCTGGACTGATTTCACTACAACAGGCACTCTACCTGAACATTTGCAGAACATAACCCACCCATCAAGCTGGGAAAAATATTGCAAGGCTCTCCACCAGGAACAATGGCCATGTCTAAAAGGTCTAGTTTCCTTCAGGGTTCTAGATCTGTGCCTAAAAGCAGGCTTGATGGGATTAGCACAGTATAAATCTCTATAGGGATGGGCAATGAGGATTTCTGCTCACATTTCCCATAAGTAATAAGCATCTAACGAGGCTTATGGAGCTAGTGCAAGCAGAATTTTAGAAGTTTTTGCTTTAGTGCATGACCAGATGGTGGTGAGAAGAAGAGTGGTCGGGCTTCCGCGGTGGAAATTGTGACTGACTGGGTGATGAAATAAAAGCATTTGGAAAAGGAGAGTGGGAAGGCACCGGACTGCGATAGCTCAGAGCTGGAGGAGTAAGTCTGAGGTGGAAGCAGGGAAGTCTGCACCACCACAGCAAACGTCAGGAAGCTGCTACATGTAGGAGCTCTGCTTCTCTGGTGGCTCAGCAAGTAAGTATGAGCTGCAGAAGGCAAAACTCTGAACTGTGGGAAGTGAGGGATGCATATGGACACATGCAGAATGAGGAAAAAAACCCAAAACATCAAGAGGTTCAATCATTAAATAAGTATCCTTCTTCTGATCTACTAGGAGAGGTGAAAGTCATATGAAAAAAAAGCAACTGCTGTTGAGTCAGTACTGTATCCTGTCTATATATTGAAGGGGATTGAATTCAGTGTCATAAGGTATCATACTCTTCCAGTGCCTCATTGATGATCATTCAATATTTTGAAGGTCATGCTTTTTATGAAGCTTGTAGGAATCCAAGTATATGCATGTGTGATTAAGTGTAAGGTAAGATCCCCCAGAGATAGAGAGGGACCTCTGAGAGCTGATCCAGTGGCTCACTGGATCCAGTTCAAGCCTCAGGGCTGATACCGTTCCCCCCCAGAGGTAAAAGGGAGGGCTCACTCATGCTGGAATACATACACATGCTGTTGTACTGGGGTCTCTGAGTCCACAAAATTGGGGTCTGCACACCGAGGAGCCTTGGTTTTTGGGGTGAGTCCTGGGATATTTGCTCCAGCACAGTTCAGAGACATGAAAGCATGATGCAAATGGAAGGAGATTTAAATCCAAGACTTTCAAAGTAAAGGGTGACTCTAATCTTAACTCCTGGCTTTGGTAGAGGGAGGAGGCCAGATGGTGTGATTAAAGGGCAGACAATGTCAAGGTCATCTATAATTACCATAATTTTGCATTTCTTGAGCTATTTCAGTTTGTGTCACAATGTTAATGTTATTTAAAGTACTCATTTCTTTGCTTCTTTGTTTTAGAAAAGAAACAAAATGGCAAATTTAAGAAATATATCCAAATTCCTGAAGCATTCAGAGAACTTCAGACCTGGAGCTCTGAGCCAGCCTCCAAGGAGGTAGAGCCAACAAGGCACACAGGCTTCAAACCAAGGCTTCACTTTGGCTTTATACACTCTCTTTTCTTGTTTCTCTCACAAGAGCATGAGTAGTGGATAGGGTTTTTTTTTGTTGTTGTTTGTTTGTTTGTTTGTTTGTTTTATCATCTGAGGGAATTAACACTAACCCCTAAATGCCAGGTAGTTGTTTTCCAGGACTTGCTCTTTCTACACATTCTCCATCTTTTAATGCATGCTAAAAGGTACAGTGATTGTTGTAAGCCTTGACATGAGTTATATGCATGTGCACCTGCCATGTGAGCATCTCACAATGCCTATTATGAAAAACAGGTTTTACACTTTTTGCTTATTAGGTAGCTTTTTCTTTCCTGGTGTTGAGGTCTCCGAGGAATGCTCAGCATCCTTTGTGTGAGCAATCATGCCTCTCACAGTGGTCCTGTCATTAGCAGGTGGTGGGGAGTGGGATGGGTTGTTGCAGACTGTGATCCACCCATCTTACTCAGGCCAGGAAGTAGGTCTGTGGGTGGAAAGTGGAAATGGTGGTCTCTTCTCAGCAGAATAAAGGAAGTCTCACCAGAAGACAGTAACTGAAAGGAAGTGCATATGGAAACATCCCATCACCCTCAGCGAGCTGCAGTAAAACCCCATGCAGCTGAAGGAGGTTTATGGGATCTTTGAAGCACAGCCACCCACAACTGTCATCAGACCAATCTGTGTGGGTTTTTTTAATAGTACGTTGTTTTTTTTCCCTCCTCTTTTGATTGGCAGGTACAAGCTCTAACCTTCATGTATGTGTCTGTATATATATACATATAGAGAGTGAGAAAACATGCACTTTTTTGTCCTCTATCCTGTCCAAGTTCTAAAATAAGATCAAGAATATGTTCTACTAAATAACTTTATTCACCCAAAAACTGAATGAAAAGGTCCCCAAAGATATCCCACAAGTGACACTTCCATTATGGTGGAAGATTTAAGAGGAATGGAGTCATGGTTTGGCTCATACAGAAGTCATGATCTTGCTCCCTTGAAGCATACAGCCTAACCTCAGCTGGCATCAGCAGAAATTCAGTCAAGTTCAAGTGAGATATCACGTTCACAATGTGAGGCCAAATCCTCATTTGTACTCGTTTCTTTTTGCAGTTTTAATTTAAACACTCTCCCTTGGATGGCTGGGTATGGAGCTCAGGGGTTGAACTGCTGCAGTTGGATGAAATGTTTTCAGTTAAGTGTATAGCTAGCCTGCTTTAAGTTTCACCTGAACAGCACAGCTCAAATGCAGTTTTCTGATAACTAAACCCCACCTTCGATGAAGCTGAGTGTGGTAAACAGAAAGCATGAGTTGCTGACATTTCTTTGAAAAATTTGCATTTTATTTAATATGTTTTGCTCCCTTGTTGTATGATTTTTTGTGTGTGTTTGCATTCAGTACAGCTTTATTTATATAAAGTCCGGCTTAAAATGATTTTTTAAGTCTTTCTGTAAGAAACTGTTCCTGTTCACTGGAATGAGCAAGTAAGTGAATGAAAGAAGTGCTTAAATCCAAAAGGTATGCACCTTAAGTGGCTTGTTAAAAAAGACATGGCCTCAAAAGCACAGTCATAAAGAAGAAACACAGCATGTTTCCATCCATCCAGAGACCAGGAAAGCTGCCATCCGGCAGGGATGCCTAACATATGACAGCAACAGCTAACACTAACACAAGCCATCCTCTTCTCTCCATCCTTTCCAAGTCCCTCTGTCTGCCACTGCACATGCCCAGACACAACCCAGGTCTTCAGTGCAGGGTGTCTTGGTTCCAAAATCTTGCTCTGCTCAGCATGGCGTACTATGCTATGCAAGGCTGCTAAGTGTATTATACATCTAGTAGGAGATGGAAATGCATAATGTGGGACATGATAGCAATGGGGCCTTAGAAAGGTATGAAGAAATATGCAGTCTCCTCAGGCTTCACAAATCATAGAAATCCAGACTGGTTTGGCTTGAAAGGGATCTTAAAGATCATCTAGTTCCAACCCCCCTGCATGGGCAGAGACACCTCTCACTAGACCAGGTGGCTCCAAGGCACATCTAACCTGACCTTGAACACTTCCAGGGATGGGGCAGCCACAGCTTCTCTGGGCAACCTGGGCCAGTGTCTCACCACCCTCACGGGAAAGAATTTCTTCCTAATATCTAATCTGAATCTCCTCTCTTTCAGCTTTAAAATGTTAACCTTCATCCTATCACTCCATGATCCTGTAAAAAGTCCCTCTCCAGCTTTCCTACAGCCCCTGCAGGTACTGGAAGGTGCTCAGAGGTCTCCCCAGAGCCTTCTTTTCTCCAACTCTCTCAGTCTGTCTCCAGAGCAGAGGTGCTCCAGCCCTTGGATTATCCCCATGGTGTCTTCTGGACTCACTTCAACAGCTCCATGTTCCTTCTTCTGTTGAGCACCAGAGAACTGGACGGAGCACTGACGGGGGATCTCACAAGAGGGAAGCAGAGGGGGTAGATCATATGTGAAGTCCTGTTATGATGCAGTCCAATCCATGCATTGGAGTACAAGGGCTGGAAAGACACTACCAAAGGAGATTTCTCTACATCTTTCTACATTTGTTTAAGGACGTGTAAATAAAAGACCAAAACCACCCCAAACTCCCAACAGGTGAAGAAAAAAGCACCCCAGTTATCTTAAGACAAAATATGGGCAAAGCAAGGGAATTCAGTGTCCAGGCTGAGTCTCCATTCTCCACCATGGCAGTTGCCTTGCATGCCATAATCAGAGCCCATTTAGAGCAATGCAGGTGAGCCTGTCCTCCCTCGCTGCCTGGTCTCTTCTTCCACATCCCAAGTGTTCCTGTTCCAGGCTTTCCACTGGCAATGTATCCAATGATGCAAGCAGAGGGAGCAGGTTGGTAGTTTGAAGTTGGGAGGGTGGGGAAAAAATACAAAAAAGAAGAAAAAAAAAAAAAGAGAAAAAAGAGAGGTCTTCCAATCGCTTATAATTTTCAGTTTGCCAAGCAATAAACAAAACCCCCAGAGCTGCCAGCTCCTTCAAAAAATGCCATTTTTATCCACTCTGCTCCACCAAGCAGCTCGGAGCAGTACCCGCAGTACCCTGACACAAAACCACAGGAGGGTGTGGTTCCTGCTTCTGCTGGGTGCAGAACAGGGAAGCTATTTATTTCGGGTGCATCTCTGTTCAGTGAGTCATGTTTCGACTGGAAAATTGGCCACAGCTTTCTCGCAGATCTTTGTTGCCAGCAAAGCTGGCATGTTACCCAATTCCTCCCAGCTCCCTTTCTTCCCCCCACTCCCAGCCACCCCCTTCCCCAGCTTGGGCTGCCTTTACATTGTTGAAACCCCCGTTTAATAATAGTCATTGTTCCATGTTAACCTTGAGAGTCGCGGAGAAAGGACAGTGAAGGGCGTAGCTGTGTGCTATAATGAGCATTTGGTGCTATAGCAGGTGGGAAAGGCTTTGGGGATCTGGGCAGATTAGAAAGAGAGGGGGCTCTAGCAGATGTTGAAGCAGGATGATGTATTGCTGTTCACTCTGGGATTCAGACAATACCAGCACAAAAGTAGAACAGGGAAACGGGGAAAAAAAAATTGATCCCTTCTGATACAAACTGGGCTAGAAACCAGACATGCTTGAAAGTGAGCATTTAAAAAAGACAAATACGTTTCCAGGCCCAGCACCTTCTCCTCTCTGTGACTGCCAGATTTCTTGTTTAAAACACCAGCTCAGGTTTGATTTATTTTACATTAACTTAAACCTTGAAGCGTTACATACAACTTCTCCTTCCTTTCCCCTCCTCCCAGGCAGAAACTGGAAATAAATGCATCTGAACTTCATCCTCTGCAACACCTCACAGTCAGCCCAGACAGGACACATACAGCAGCTGTAAATAAGGTCTCACCTACACACCATAGGTCAATGGCACTTAGAAATCCAAATTGCTTTCTTCAGCTCTTATTGCAGCACTTCCAAAATATTTTAATGGTGTGATTCCTAGTATCGTTAACCCATATAGCATAGTCAACCTCAAAAGTAAATGACACACAATTGCCTATTAGCTAGGTTCCTATATAAAAAAGGTACCTTAAGAGGACTAAAAAAGCAGATCTTAAATGGTGAAACTTTGTCCTACGGAGGACTAACACCTCAAGAGGCAATGGTGCATCTGTTGTAATAAATAATCTGCAGAAGATGAAAGAAAGTCAGGCTTAGCTTTGACCTTGATTTTCTGGAATGCAAATCAAAGTGAGATACTGGGTGCACAGCATGTTGAAAAGTGAAGCTCTTTAAGGCAGATACCTAAATATGGATATAGCACCTTAGTTTTGTAGTCCCACTAGAGTTGAAAATCTAGGCCTAATTTCTGTTTCTGTTTGCAAAAATGTTGTGAAGAAACTTGCATCTTTCTGAAGTTTATTAGATAATTAAAATTGTTCTCTGTGAAATAGTTTCTGATCAGCAGATGATCTGCTTTTGCGTTTTTTACATGTGAGTAATATACAAAATCTGGGTTATTCTGTCTTGAATGGCACAGCTCCGTGCTCTAACTAATGAATAGTTTTGAAATTGTTGTTGTAAAGGAGTTTATCTGCAGACTGTCCTAAGGAGAGACGTGGGTCAGGACAGAGGTTGCTGAGGAACAGCTCAGGCCAATGCTTTCCCAAATTTCTGGCTCCAGAAGACTGCCAAAAAACCCAGCAACAATAACAACCCCCATGAGAAGTAACATAATAAAACAACACAATATATTACCATGTCTATTATCCTTAGTGGGGTTGTCTACCAAGGAGGGATTTGATCCTGATTCCTACAGGCATCATCTTTAATATTTAGATGGACAAAAAATGGCATGTAGCAGGAATGTGTGGAAATGAAAGTTGGAGCCATTTGGTAAAAGTTTAGAGCAAATTCAACTATCTGTACATCCAAATTTGAGCTTGAATTAGCAAGGGTTTTCTGATAACCGTCAACCAAAGCCTTCCTCCTCCTCTGCTCTCTTCCTCAGCAATTGTTGGCCTGCAGAGGTTGTGCCATCCCTCCTGCTTCTGAGGTTCTGGAGGTGATGGTTGGGAACATCCTCTGCTCCCATGCTCCTCTCACCTGGGGACAAAGGGATATGGTTGTCACTCTCCAGCATGAGCAGGGAGTGAAAGTGCAGGTGAGGTTCCCTCCCTTGTTACAAAGCTATGCCTAAATAAAGTATCTTTTGTGAGTTTACCCAGAAACAGCAATCCCTTGCCTCAATTAGGAGATTCCAATTAAGTTAAAAAAAAAACAGTTCAGAGAAGCTCATCACCATATTTGCACTGACTGCCTTGTTTGCCCCCCTAGTATGTGCTAGTGCAGGGAAAACCAACTCTCTCCCTGCCTCTCATTCCCTTTGTCGAACTAGCCCTGTTCACATCCACCTGTATTCTCATGTTTTAGATGTTTTGGTTTTTTTCATGTCTGGGAAAATTTACTGAGCATGAAAATGAGGTAAATTAGTAATGCTTAACTATGTCAGTCATGCCTTTTTAGAAACAAGTGCATTGCATGATGAGCAGCACCCACAACGTTTTCCAAAAGACTCCAGTTGTGGCCCCTGCTACTTGTCTAAGCAGACAAGCCCTAAAATAATAAATAGGATACACATGAGGTAATGAGGAATAGCGAAGCATTCATGACATGTTTTATTTTGTGTCTTCTTCCAGGACCCAGAAGCCCCAGGTTTGGTTTACAAGTTTCGCTAGTTTACGGCATAAGATTCTCTCAAAATCTGATCACATCAAAATAGGAAATATCAGGGGCAAATGATGGCCTCATCTTGTTCTAGTCATTGCCAATTATGTAGCTCCAAGAACATTTTGGTTTAGGCACCAAAATAGAAATCTACTATTTTCTGTTATCCTACACCCCCTGACCATCAGCCTCAACAGAGGTGGCTGAGGTCAAGTGCCTCCTTCATTCCAGACCAGATCACCATCATTGCTGTGCTCCAGTAGTTAGAAAGGATCACACAAAGGACATGGAAATGAGTGATCAAATAACACTGAGAAATATGAAGCAAAATGACAAGAAGAGAATTACGGACTTCTTTTCCATAGCAGCTGCATGTTGCATGCAAAGCTCGTTCAGGAGTCAGTGGTCGCTGCACGTTTGTAGCAGTCACCACTTAAGAAAGTGAAAGGAAAAAGGAAAGAGGTGACTAACAATAATTGCTAATTGGATCTCTGAACACAGCTAAAAAAATTAAAAAATGCTTGAAATATGGTTTGATTTATTGGTATGCAGGATAAGCTTTGAGAAAAAAGAAAAAAAAAATCTCTGAAATGAAAGGGAAATATGTTTCACAGTGGGAAAAAAAAAACCAACTAAACCAACCAACAATCTAGAAGTGCTGACTGGGAATAACAACAAAAGCCAGATGGCATAAAATGGCATCTTTAGGGATTATGTGGCATAAGGAGCTGTGCACAAAAGCATGCTCTGAGTTCTTAAAAATCTATCATCACTCACTGGGCATGCTCAGTGTCCTCAGATAGCCACATTAACTTACTTAATGTGCTCTGGCCTTAAAAGCTGGACAATCACCTCAACCATTTAAGCTCTCTGCCCTTAGTTATCCTCAGCAGTTCATCAACCTTCCTCTGCTGTGCTGTTATACATCCCCAGCAATCCAGGTTATTCTGTATTACCAGAAAGTTGAAAGAGGATTCTTTATCACAGTTAAAAACACAAATCTCCCCCCTATAGGCATAAGACTCCTCCCACTATCTTGTTTTTTTGTAAATGGTAATGAAGCTTTAAGAATCTCACCTAATTTCTTCTAGACAGATCTGCAACAACACTGAAATGTTTTCCCATCATATGAATATAAAGGGGCAGGAAACTTATTTTCATCTACCCACCCAAAATTATGTTCTACTGGATGTGAGTGCAAGATTGAGTCATTAGCGAAACATCCCTTTAAACAACTCATTAACTTAATACTGTAACCAGTGTTGAACTTCACATTTGTCAAAACTAAGTTCTCTGAGCATTTAATTCCAAGAAGACCCTGCCTACTCCTTTTCATCTTTCTACCAACAAGGAAATGCTCTAACAGCAATCAGAGACAAGGCCAGTATCATTTACATTACAATCGTAAAAAGTCCCATCAGTAGTTCAGACATCTAGACACCATATTCCATTTGCTTATGGAGATTTAACAGAAATCTTCTTAACAGCAAAGAAGATTTCCCTCCTCAGACCGTCAGCTTCTAAACTCAGACTTTTCTCCTTTCTTCAGTGCAGTATTTATGCATATAAAAAGAAATAAATGAATCAGCTTTTTCTAGTTACACAAGAAACCAACACTTATTTGGATCAAATCTGTAACAGAAGTGCTGTCCTGTAGAAAAACTCTGCAACAAGTCTGTTGTATTTGTAGATCTTTTCTTTAAACATACAACAATATCTTACTTGCACAGTCTATAACACAATTCTCAGGACTCAGACTTTTATTTCTCACTTATGAACACAAGATATGCAAATCAGAATCATAGAACCATAGAACGGTTTGGGTTGGGTGGGACCTTACAGATCATCTAGTTCCAACACCCCTCCATGGGCAGGGACACCTCCCACTAGACCAGGTTGCTCCAAGGCCCATCCAACCTGCCCTTGAACACTTCCAGGGATGGGACTTCCATAACTTCCCTGGGCAACCTGGGACTCTCTCTCACCACCCTCACACTATAGAATTTCTTCCTAATGTCTAACCTAAAACTCCCCTCATCCGATTTTGCTTCAATAACCCTTATCCTCTCACTAGAAGCCCTTGTAAAAAGTTCCCCCCAGCTTTCCTGGAGCCCCTTCAGGTACTGGAAGGTGCTCTAAGGTCTCCCTGGAGCCTTCTTCTCCAAGCTGAACAACCCCAACTGTCTCAGCCTGCCTCCAGCGCAGAGCTGCTCCAGCCCTCAGATCATATTCGTGGCCTCCTCTGGACTCACTCCAGGAGCTTCATGTCCTTCTTATGTTGGGGGCTCCAGAACTGGACACAGTACTCCACGTGGGTTGATTCAATAAACTTTCTTCAAACCAGTTTAGGATTCTATTGAGCTGCAAACCACAATATTCAGGAATACAGCAAATTTTCCTAGTATCACTGGAATTGTAGACATCCTGCTGAATCCATCTTTAATTAAAAGTGAAACTGTGCTGGCCTTATTCTGAATAGCTTAGATCACTGTGAAACATTACACTACATTTTTTTAACTTTTTTTTTCTTTTTCCTTAAGTGGTGTGTGAATTTGTTACTCTTGAAATGTGCCAGATTGACAGTCCTCAACCCTCCTGTATCCACAGAATGGTTAGAACAGTAACATAATCTCCTCAATGTTTTCTGGCATTGATAGGAATAATTTCACTTGGCTTCTAATTTTGATAGAAATAGAGTCAGTCCTCAGAGCAGGAAATGAACTTTCACAAGATAAATCCTCTGAAAATACTACTGAAAGATACTTATTTTAGGGACTGTGAGACAGGTACTAAAAGTATCTGGGAGTGAGGGAAGGGAAAAATAAATACTCTGAGTCTCTGCATGTATCTGAAAGGTGCAAAATCACTACATATCTGCCTGAAATTTCCAGTGTGAATTTTCCCACAGAAAAGAGAATGAGAGAATGCCTGACTGGAATAGAAGTGGTATATCCCATTTCTAGTCCCCTCCTGTGGGTCTTGGTATGCAGGATGCATGATGAATGGCAGAGAACATCACTATTCTCCACTGTCATCTATGAGAGGAAGATGACCCTGTAGAACAATAATAATTTTGCTCCATTTGCAAACAGCCCAGAACTCCCCTGTATTGCCTTAGAGTGTCAAACAATTGACCTGGAAATCACCTCTGCTGGAAAATTAGCTGTGACTAAGTCCCTTGTATCTTTTTCATGAGAATCAGGAGCAATTGAAACATGAAAAATATTTGGATGGGGATTTATGAAGTCAGAAATGCCCTGATTAAGTTAAACTAAGAAAGACCAGGGAAATAGCAAGGCAGTTAATAAAAATGCAGCTGAATCTAGGCAAAGTGTGGTGCTGAGTATTATCTTCGTATCAGAGCCCCTTTCTGACACAGCAGATTTAGCAGCAGCCACACTACACCACAATACTCTGAGTCCCTTACCACAAGGCTGCCCATTGTACCACTTTTAGGACAAAACAGTTGAAGTGAATATCCATGAGAGCACCATTACCAGAGGGAAATTATTTTAGTGCAGGCTAATGGAAACCACATTACAAGAGTAAATTATTTTACTGCAAGCCTATGAAAACCACATTACAATGGTCAAACAATCTAATTTCAAGTCCACGGAGACCACATTAATAAAGCCATTATCAAACTAAAACAATTTCAAACAAACTCTAGAGGGATTTGGTTTTAAATGGCAACAAGATTTCAATGCATGTTGAAAAAAGCCCCTTGAATGTTATTATGGTGCACTGACAACTGTACAATCAAAATTACAGGGGACTAGCTCCATGGTTATAAAAAAATGGGTGCAGCCTTTTCCAAAATCTACTAATTTGACTAACAATTTTCTATTAATTACCATTCATGTTCTATTTATTGCTTCCTTTCCAATGCATGACATGAGCTCATTAGAAAGCAATACATGCAAAATGAATTTTAAAACATTTCAAGAAGTCATTATGTCAACCCAAAAGGCAGTAACCTCATTCAGCCACTTGTGACAAGCATGCATACAGTGTTTTGGGAAGAAAAAATCTGCAATAAGTCCTTTTCCCTTTGCCTCTCATGTGCCAGGAGCAATAATCAACATGGACCACATGCTGAGAAGAGCACAGGACTTGTGTCTGAATTGCTCTGCAAAGCAGACTATGTATACAAGGAGGAAAATGGAGAGCTTGCATGTTTGCTCTTGAAACTGGGAAGGCTGTACTCATACCAAACAAGCTTTTGTGATATTTATCAGTTACAAATGCATCCGTGTGCACACACTCATATATACATACAAAAAATGACCTCAAATGATACTTTCACCTTTCTCATTTGATTTGTTCTCCCAACCTCCTTTGTGTTCACTCCTGCTGTAGGAAAATAAGATCTTGCCATCAAAAGCTGAAGAAGAAAAACATTTCTTTATGATTTTTAGAAATGGGCATAGACACTCAGCTTTGATAGATCAGTCCAAATGTTAGCAGGTCCTTTTGAGTTCGTAGAGTGACTAGCCATGAAGCTTAGACTGCAACATGACCATCTTCTTTCAGTCTCAGTGAATCTCTAACATTCATTTGCAAAGGAAAAGAGCTTTGGCAGAGTAGACTTGAGTCTGTTTTCACCAGAATAAGCTTCATTTTCTTGGCTAAGAAAGTATCCAGAAATCTGCATTTGAATCTTCTCAAGCAGAAGCTGTTGTTAAACATGGCTCCCCAGAAGAAAGTCAGGCAGACTAATACATGACTCTGTGGGCACCAGTCTGGTGCCTTTATGCTGAGCATGTTCTGACATACAGAAGAAACAGAGTAAGTGCCTTATTTACCCTGAGTCATATATATCCTGATTTTTCTCTTGAGGTGCCTTCCAGCCTAATATTTCCATGAGCCTACAATCAGGCCTAATATATATCAGCTCAGCACCTCAGCTCTGACTGCTGAACTCAAACCTGCATGCAGAACACAAGGAAAAACTTAGACATGAAAAGAATTCTGGATTAAATAATAGAATCATGGAATGGTTTGGGTTGGAAGGAACCTTAAAGATCATCTAGATCCAACCCACCTGCCAGTGGGGACACCTCCCACCAGACCAGGTTGCTCCAAGCCCCATCCAACCTGCCCTTCAACACTTCCAGAGATGGGGCAGGCACAGCTTCTCTGGGCAACCTGGGCCAGTGTCTCACCACCCTCATAGTGAAGACTTTCTTCTTAATGTCTAACCTAAATCTCTCCTCTTTCATTTTAAAGCCATTATCATTGTCCTATCACTCCCTGCCCTTGTAAAAACCCCCTCCCCAGCTTTCCTGTAGCTCCCTCAGGTGCTGGAAAGTGATCTAAGGTCTCCTTGGAGCCTTTACTAAATAGCCCCAAATCTCTCAGCCCTTTTATAGATCTATCTGCTGGGTTTCTGTACCTATTATTCAGAGAAATACTTTAAAATCAGTGACTAATTTCAATGTGAATCTTTAATTTGGAGTGTGACAACTTTATAAGATGGCAATAATAGTAAAAGAAGTAGTATCTGGTATAGAAGACCAAAAGTTCAAGTAATGTGCTAAGTTTTGAGATCATGCTGGTGAATTAGTAAAGCACTAACTATTGAAACCTTTTTTCTATTCAGATGAGAAATGAAATGATGATCCCTAATGCATCTTTGGTTGTCAAGACGCAGTTAAGGATCTTTTAAAAAGTTACAATAGAAAGTATTTTAATAGTTTTATCAGTTCCAAAGTACCACATTTCTAGGTTGCAGCTGTGAGTCTCTGAGCTGTTCACTGAGTTTGATTAGGAAAAAAAGAATGAAAGAAAGAGAAAAAGGGTGCCTTGATATTTCTGAGTGGGATAAAATTGATAGCCAGCACAAGAAAAAAAACAGAACAGGATCATATGTAGTATAGCATGAAAGTAACACTTTCCTCCAATCCTGCCCAATCCTGCCTCGAAGTTCCACAGAATTGTAAAGTTGTCAGAATTGGTGAAACTCACCTGAATTGTGTTTGTTCTTAGAAATAAACAAATATTTAACTCTTTTTTGTTTGTTTTTTAATTTATGATTTATGGACAAAAGTGAAGGGATGTGCAACAAATATTTTATCAATATCAGACATTAGCGGGACATAAACCTGTAAACTGACTATAAATATTTTTCTAACCATTCCATTCTAATAATCCCATTCACTGGAATGATTTGCCATGCATTTTCCTAAAGGAACTACACCAGAGTAATTAAAATGGACATATTACATGTTGTTTGTAAAGATTCATAAGAGTCCTGTCCTCTAATAGTGGACTACTCATCATTCTTTAGAAGAAGATGCAGCTCTGTCTGTGACCAGATTTGTCAGAGCTGTTGATTTGCTCAATTTCTGTCCCATCCTCAATGATATTTTAATGTTGCTTTTTGTCTTCATCTCTAACAGTGCTGCTAAATAGGTCTGATTCTCTGGAAAAATAATAGTTTTTCAAAATCAGCATTTTTCTGCTGATTTGCCAGCTGTTTCAATAAACCTCTCAAACTTACTAACTGGTAAGTCTGAGTGCCATCCTCTGAAGTGATGTTCTGGGTTTAGATTCTCCTAATCTCAAATACAAAAATTTCTTTAATAAATACATAATTTTCTATCAAGCTTATAGTGGCTTTAGTGCAGTTTTGTTTTTTTTTTAATACTTCCCAAGTAATCTTGAAGCAAATATGCACTGCACACCTACTTAGGCAAATACAAATGCCTTAAACAGAGAATCACCATCTCTGCTTTCATTTCTGCTTTTTCTGTTATCGTAACTACTACTGATCCACTAAAAAATAATTATTTGAGGTTATTGCATTTAAAAGTAACATTAGGGTCTTGAGTTTGAAAATGAATTTGCTTCTTTACTGCACTGCATCAAATGGAGGTGAGAATTTCAGATGTACACACAAAATTGTAATCACAGCACAATGAAAACTGCTAAAAAAGACAGCTGATGTATCAAAAATTCATTTGTGACAAAGAAAAAAATAAATAAGCACAGCCCACAGTCTTGCACAGACTCCAGGTATATTACAGAACTGAGTTTTCATCCTTCAGTCATTAAAGTCTTAACTTAATTGAGTGTGCACATTTTCATTACTTCTCATTGCTGAAAGAAATGAGAAATCAAAGCTGGTAACAAGTGTAAGAATACAGCTATATTAAGTTCAGTAAGACAAGAATACTTGTGGATTTATATTTAGAACCAGCTACTTCTACCCACATAAAAATTCACAACTGTTGAATTGTTGCAAAAATAAATGCCTCCAACACAATGTTGACCCACTACATGTTTCTAAAATATTTTTTTAAAGGTTTTCCCTTACTAATACAATTAAAGATTTGAGTTTCACTTTTCAGAACCTTGTTCGCTTGTAATCTTGAGTGCATGTGTTTCAGTGCACTAGAAGAAAGCCACCATGCTGGTGGATGTCAGCACTGAAAACTTCTGGTACAGGTTCTGCCTTTTTTTTTTTGCCATTAGTATGCAAAGCTGGCTCAACAACTTTGTGGTAGTATACAAAAGTTGCAACAGCTACTGCAACTTAAAAAAACATAAAAGTCTTAGAAGTTCAGCACCGAAAACACTTCTGTCTGAATAGGAGAGAAGATCCTTGATCTAGAAGCACCTAGCTGTCTCACTCTCTAAGATACACACACTAACCCAGAAGTACAACAGAACTAACTTGAAAAAACAGCACATGGAGAGCAGGTTCACTGAAATACTAAGAGTATCTTCAAGTACTCGTCAGTCAATATTGACAGTTGAGCTTTGTATTGGAAGTGAAGACATGTAAACAGCAGGTCTGGAACTTGGTATTTCCAAGCTGGACAAGCAGTGAGTAGACTCACAGATTAATTTGAGTTAGAAGCAGTCCTTAGAGCACTTTGAAGCCTGGGGACTACCACATTAGCCTTGTAAGACTATCATGAATGCCTCAAGCATGGCTGGAGAAGCCTCTAAAGCATGTGGGACCCTGCACACCCAAATATATCTGCCAGGCTAAGACACTGAGTTAATAGACTCAGTAGACTGTGAGATGGTCAGAAGGTAGGTGGAAGAGAAGCAAATCACATTTACAGTCAATCTTGAGGCTGTTTCTGAGAGTGGCACTGATGTATTCAAAAACACACACACACACAAAAAAAAAAAAGAAAGAAAACAGTTTGGTAATATTGATAAGATGGGCAAAATCTTGGGACCCAATACAAACTTAGAACTAAAACTTGATCTGATTCTTAGTAAATTCTCTCCTTATTATCAACAGTTGCAATGAGAAATCAGAATGTATTTAATTATCTTGATTTCAAACTATGTACTGATACCCCACTCTTAGGACTGAGACTTTGGAAGTCAATGAATCTGTGCTGAAGGCAATGAAATTAGGAAGCACTTCCTCACGGAGAGGGTGATCAGACATTGGAATGGACTTCCCAGGGAAGTGGTGGAGGCACCGTCCCTGGATGTGTTCAAGGAAAGGCTGGATGTGGCACTTAGTGCCATGGTCTAGATGGTGTGGTGGTGTTGGTCATAGGCTGGACTTGATGATCTTAAAGGTCTTTTCCAGCCTTGGTGATTCTGTGATTCTGTGTGAAATATTTTTAGCAGCTTTGATATCTGCAGATGCTGTCAGGGTCACCATGTGTATCACACATATCTAGCTGAGTCAAAGGCTGTGGTTCTTGCAGTCCTGATGAGCTAAACAGATGTAAGTCAAAGTATGGCCACAGCACAAGTGAAGGGAGACTGGGCAGGTGCAGGAACTACACATGAAATGTCAACTACCCAATAACCAATGTCACATCAACCACTTACTTGTGCCTCATTCCTAAATGGTATATTTAAAATTGAATGATGTGGAAACTAGGTGGATTAGAGAAAATTTAAGCACAACTTCTGTCATTTCATGGCAGCCTCATCAGTACTGGTGTAATTGCAGAGTGGCATTGCTAAAGGATGCAAGCAGAGAAGCCAGACCAAGCTCTTCTTGCAGGTGAGGTTTAAGATATCAACTCCTGCAGGCCAGTGTTCCTAATGGGACATTCACCTTAGTATAAAGAAGTGTTAAATGGTCCTTAAAATGAGCTAAGAAGACGTTCTTAAAGACAGACAGGATTCAGTGTTCATGATCTTCTCAGAAAATCTCTGGCATGCCAATCACACCTCTCCTGTTAGAGTGATACAGGTAGGTACCAGCATGATTAGGCTTTAGAAGCTCATTATGGACTTACTGGTTACAATGTTTTGGGGAAAGATAAATGGAAGGTTAGAGGAAGAACATGTTCATTAGCTTCTCACTTCTTGGCATGTGGACCGAATATATAAAATAAGTTTGGCAATTTCAGAGAGTTTTGCAGTCTACCACAGCTCACTTATTTGATACTTTGTAAGCATCACATTTAATATAATACTTTAAAGTTCATGTTCTTCAAATAAGATTAACAGAGCATGTCCTGATTTCCAATAAAAGATGCAAAGATCTGGTCTTACAGTTTTGATTTAATTTTTCCATTCCTTTTATTTTCTGGTGAGCTGCACTTGCGTAAGAGTTATAGAATATGTAACATTTGGTAAGGCTGTACAAAATTACAGGTAAAACAGTATCAGCATAAATTGTTGTCTAAACCTTAGTTTTCAGTGCTGTTTCTTTGGATATATTTTTTCTGCCCATATATTAATAGGAGCTGAAAGAGAGTGGTCCCTTGGAAAACTTTCCTCTGTCACTCAGGGACAATGAGATGTTTTCTTCTGGATGTCTGTTGTTCTGCCCCAGCCAGCCTTTACTTGGACTAGTCTTTGAAGTTAAAATCCCCTCTTCTCCCACCCATGATACGTCTAACATACAGAATGTGACAGACTTTAAACTCCAAAAGTACGCCCAGCTAATGAAAGAGTGACAGGGAAAAAAAAAAAAAAAAAAAAAGAAACTTGGTTTAAAAAGGAAGGACCAGCTAGTCCACAAAAAGATCATGTATTCTGGTTCACCACATTACCTTCACTTGTCACTCCAGTCTACAAAAAGGGCAAGAAGGAGGACCCAGGTGACTGTAGACTGCTCAGCCTCACCTCCATTCCTGGAAAGGTGATGGAACAACTTATTCTTAGCACTGTCTGTAGACATATCCAGAATGAGAGGGTCACTAGGAGCAGTCAACATGGTTTTACCAAGGGGAAGTCATGTTTGACCAGCCTGATAGTCTTCTATGAGGATGGAACTAGCTGGATAGATGATGGAAGTGCAGTAGATGTGGCTTATCTTGATTTCAGTAAAGTATTTGACACTGTCTCCCGCAGCATCCTTGCAGCTAAACTGAGGAAGCGTGGTCAGAATAACCAGGTAGTGAGGTGGATTGTGAACTTGTTGAAGGAAAGAAGTCAGAGAGTTGTGGTCAATGGGAGTGGAGTCCCTCAGGGGTGGATACTGGGACCAGCACTATTCAACATATTCATCACTGACCTGGATGAGGGAACAGAGTGTACCCTCAGCAAGTTCTCTGATGACAATAAACTGGGAGGAGTGGTTGACACACCAGAGGGTTGTGCTGCCATTCAGTGGGATCAGGACAGGCTGAAGAGTTGGGCAGGGAGAAAATTCATTAAATACAAGCAGGGCAAGTGTAGAGACTTGCATCTGAGAAAGAACAACCACATGTGCCAGTACAGGTTGGGGGCTGACCTGCTGGAGAGCAGGGTAGGGGAAAGGGACCTGGGGGTCCTGGTGGACAGGAGGCTGACCATGAGTCAGCAATGTGCCCTTGTGGCCAAGAAGGCCAATGGCATCCTGGGATGTATTAGAAGGGCTGTGGTTAGTAGGTCAAGAGAGGTTCTCCTCCCCCTCTATTCTGCCTTGGTGAGGCCGCATCTGGAGTATTGTGTCCAGTTCTGGGCCCCTCAGTTCAAGAAGGACAGGGAACTGCTTGAAAGAGTCCAATGCAGAGCCACAAAGATGATTAAGGGAGTGGAACATGTCCCTTATGAGGAAAGACTGAGGGAGCTGGGCCTCTTTATCTTGGAGAAGAGGAGACTGAAGGGTGACACCATCAAAGTTTGTAAATACATAAAGGGGGAGTGTCAGGAGAACGGAGACAGGTTCTTCTCAGTGATGTCCAGTGGTAGGACAAGGGGCAATGGGTGCTAACTGGAACATAGGTGGTTCCATGTAAATGTGAGAGCACTGGAACAGGCTTCCCAGAGAGCTTGTGGAGTCTTCTTCTCTGGAGACATCCAAAACCTGCCTGGACAAGTTCCTGTGTGATGTGCTCTAGGTGACCCTGCCTGGCAGGGGGGTTGGACTGAATGATCTTTTGAGGTCCCTTCCAACCTCTAAGATTCTGAGATTCTGTGATTCTGTGATTTTGTTTGTGGTATTCCCATTGCAAAGCATATCCTGAAACATCTCTGAATTAAAAGCTGTATTTTGCAAGGTGGGCTCCAGAAGTTCCCATCTGCCCTGATCAGCTGTTGTAATTGGAATTTTAAAAATGGCACAACTGATCAGTTGAAAGAGCATGCATGAAGTTAATTTAACATTTTAAATGGAATGTATTGTAGAGATGATGATATTTGAAGATAGTGAGCAAAATTAGTATCAGGTACATTAACTAATTCCTCAATTTTTCTGGGAATTAAGCATTTTAATACTCTGCAATATTGAAGATAATGACGATTCCTTTAGTTTCCTTAGCAGAGGAATGGGAAGAATATAGGGTTTTGGGAAATACTAATTATTTTAAAATAAAACAATCTTCTTTTTTTCTTTTTTTTTTTTTTTTTTTTTTTTTTTTCCAGGGAATAGAAGGTACCAAATACCTTTCAGTTATGCATTTATACAAGTAAGCTGCAGCACCTTTTATCCAAGTGAGGACCACTTCAGGAAGAGCTGTGATATGACATGAAACTATTTTGGAACCCCCCTCATAACATTAGAGTCTGAACATGTCATTCCTTCCACCTGTTTCTACCTTCACTGTAGGGACAGGCATTTCCTCCAAGACTTTATGCACGAAAAGGATATGAAAAGTCAATGTCTATGTCTGCAAATAGCAAATATGCCTATTTTCTGATTTGGGGTCCTCATCTCAGTTTGATGCCTTTGACAGCCGCAGAACTGGGACTTCCATTTACCTCAGCAGGCTCCACATAGCTAACATGTCCATTTTTGTGCAGCTACCTGCAAAACAGTACACAGATGGCACTTTTCTTCTCAGACTTTCTTTCAACCTTACATGCACCCCACTCATCTACAGAATACCCTTGTCCTCCTGCCTCGGGATACATGCAGGCAAAACACACACGTGGTATTTCTCCAAGTGTTGTTGGTCTTTACACCATCAAATAGATAGAAAATATAATTTAAGATGGAGTCTTCAACAGACAAATTTTAGGCAACAATTTCAATTTCAGTTAGCTGTTGATGTAGACTATATCTAAAGCAAGGAAATTTTACCTATGCTATGGAAGAAAAAAACCAAACAAATAAACTGAAAAATGTGTTGCATAGCACTGATTTAGAAAAGGATATTTCATATTTATAAATGATCTGCAAGGTCAAATTTAACTAAGAGCAATATCGGACCTGCATTTTATTTCCACTGCACAATCACAATCACAGAATCAGAGCCACAGAATGTCAGGGGTTGGAAGGGACCTCTGAAGACCATCGAGTCCAGTCCCCCTGCCAGAGCAGGACCAAAACGAGGGCAGATCACTCAGAAAGGCATCCAGACAGGTCTTGAAAGTCTTCAGGGAAGGAGACTCCACAACCTTCCTGGGGAGCCTGTTCCAGTGCTCACAAGGACCATGTATTACTGTGTTCAGGTTATTTCAACTCTTTGCTCAACATGAATTTTATAGGTAGCCATATGCCACTGAAAAGTCCCTAAACTGAATATAGCATTAAAATAAATATAATAAAAACCCTGCCTATAATTACCTACCTGGATAAAATGTTTTACGTCTCATTCCTTGTCAGAAAGGGATGTATTTTTTTTTTTCAATTTAAAGCACTCAGTGCCAATATTCCATGCATTTAGATATTTGAGTATTTACATGTCTAACCTGATGAACTTTATCTAGATAGCTCTTTAATAATCCGACCCATAGAAGCAGGTTAAGTGTAGTGGGTCAGATATCACACCAAAGCCCACAAAGCCCAGTGCTAGGTTCCCAGCACTCCTGTTTGAAGTGGTCAGCCACTCACAGTCCTCCTTCTTTTTTCAGAAATTCTCTCTCTTATTTGTTCATCTTAAATATATATATAAATAAAAAGTGAAAAAAATCCAAATTAGAAAAAAACCCATACCTTCCTCTTCTTCACAACCACTCCAGCATACAGATTTCTGGGACACAACTTTTGTTTCCTTTGTCTCCAGCATTTTGCAAATGACAATTAATTTAAAGCTATAATGCTTGAAAGTTTTACGAAGACATTTTTCCCTACATTATATTTATCTTGCCTCTTTGTAAATACATTACTAATGGTCTTTATTGTAGACTATGACATTAAATGTCTTCTCCCCCTGTCTCCCAGAACAAAGACTCAGTCTTTGGCTGGTTACTCAGGAAGACTCTTTGCAAGGAATTATTCCACTCTGATATCCTATTTCTCTCTATGTCCACATGCAGGTGGTGTGAGAAATTACTTGGTTGCTGCCATTTCTCCTTCACCAGCTCTTCAGAAACTTTCTATGCTCCCACTGAGCTTGTTCCTTTCACTCCCTGATCCAGCATGCACCTATGAAATACAAACTGCCTTTAAAAAAGAAGCCACGATAATGCTTTTGCAGACAAACAATCTGTTTTCTAGATTATTTCTTGAAGTGTGATTATATCTGTGTCTGGAAAGGATGGCCTCTTCTTAAATAATAGTAATGAATCATGCCTGCTTTGAGGTTAATTATCTGTTCACTGAACTCTTTCTTAGCAAAAGTACTTATATGCTGATCCAAATATACAAGGGGAAAGAATGTTTTTTATTCATGCTAAAATCTGGCATGAGAAGAAATTCCAATAAATGACCTCACCACTGAGACAGATGATAAAGCATACACACTATTTGTTCAATGTTTAGTCAGGTTTTTTTGTTTAGTTGTACATGTATCAGGTAACTGGTTTGTAGCTCTTAGCAACGTGATATTTATGATTAATGTGATTGCATATGTTGTGAGACTTAGAGATTACCTGGAGGTTTGGCAAGACTTTTATTTTCTTCTCAAAAATCAAGTGGCATTCATAATTTGTAAAAAAAGGAGGAAAAAAAATGAATAAAAATGTAAATATATCTGAGCACATCTATGTTGTAATTTGTAGTCATGTTTAAGCACATACTGAGTGAAACAGTCCTAAATTGCTTGTAGATAAGGACAACAAAAGTGAACTACTCTTCATGCTTAGTCTTAGAGGGAAGGATTGGTGCCAATTGCTTTTGTTCCCATTATCAGACAGAGTCAGAAACAATTCTTACAGCCACAGGGGCCCTCACACTGGACCTCAGTGTTCTGCTTTTAGCTGCAGACAGAATACAGGAGATAGCTGGATCAGAAGGAAAAAAAAAATTAAACAACAAAAAAACCCCAACAAATTCAAGGGAAAACAAAACAAAACGGAATGAAACAAAACAGCAACACCAAAAAAAGACACCAAAAAACCCCCAAAAATAAAAACAAGCAAACAAACAAACAAACAAAAAGAAACAAAATACCACACACTGCCCCCAAGAGTAAAAAGAAAAGAAAAAAGTAAAAAAAAGGGGGTGGGGAAAGGCATGTTTTCCAAATAATTTATAATCTTAAAAAACTGGTGGTTTTAGAGAGGTTCTGCAATCAAGGGCAGGATGAAGTTTACATGTTACATCCCACTGAAAACCCTAGAAAGTGTGAATTCATCAGTACAGTCATAGCTTATTGCTGCCCCTTCACTGCTGTGTGCTGATGGAGAACTGATCCTTCAAAAAATGTTTTCTACCTCCCTGGCTCCTCTGGGAATAAACAGCTCATTAAGGGACTAAGGCTTCTTCCTACAAGCCAATATTTTCAGAACTGGGACCTGTACAGAGACAGCTTGACAAGCATTGGAAGTTGTTTCCTCTTTTGATTGAGTGCATTTTCTTCATTATGTGAGGAAAGAATTTGTTCTCAGCATTTTTATGTGGTGCAGACGTTGAGATACTCTGTCACAGATTTCAGGGTTTGGATGGATTAAAACCTTGTTCAAATTGTCTGGTAGATAAAGGCAGTTACAACCAACCAGCTACTGAAATGTGTAGCTGTTCTGAAAAGCAGGAGTTAAAAGCCTAATTACCTTTACAAAACCATACTGGTGAGTCTCTGCTCATGACAGCTCCTCAGGAAACACCTTAGTATTATTTTAGTGGGTGTGTTGCTTAGGGCAGGTACTGGACATGGTTGTCCACTGCAATGGACATTGAAGATAAGCATGAAGAGACTTTTAATACAGACTTCCATGACTTTGGAAAGGATCCATTTTGCACAAAGATGCCCAGCACTTCAGTAAGGAAACTGGTGTCCTGCAGTAAGGAAGACCAAGTAGATCTACTGCCAAGAGGCCATGTTACTGACATAAGGACCTGTGGTTACTATATTCTATATATCATATACTATATTTTTTGCCAGCAGCTCTGTGTCTGCCTATCACCACCTGGCTAACCAAATCTACTTCCCAGACCCATTATGGACTTTGCCTGATCTCTGATACCTCAGGGTTAACTGCAAACATTTTTGGACCGTAGGATCTTAAATTATTTCAGATCTACTTCCATGTGTTACAGTTATTAATGCAGGGGATGTGTTGAGTTAAACTGGTTCAGCAAAAAAAGTGTGAATTTTATGATGTATTTTAAACTGCATGCTCATGAATTGTTTCCTTCTGAGTGGGTGAATAATGCTATAAAAACATACATTATGTTTCAAGGTCTGTCTCAGTTTGAAAAAATATATATTTATTTACTGTATATAAACATCAAACAAAAATGTCTTGAAGAGAGGGAATAGGGATCGTATTACAGCAAATGATATTTCTCTAGAGGACAATGTTGAACATTATTGAAATAAGTTGTTTGTGGGCAACAAAACCAGTGAATCTTTGTTTCATATGAACTCATGGTGTCTGTCACCACAGGTTAATAGTCGTTCTACCATTTTCATTAGGAGGTCAGAGCTGGTCAGGAGATGGCCATCCTGGAGTGAAGTGGGTTTTGACCAGGCAGCTGACACAAACAAGTGACTGACCAGGCAACTGCTGTTGGTAGGATGTATGGTGACTAAACTCAGTGTAAACCTGAATATGTTTTAATTTCAATGTCCTGTTTGCAGTTCCAGAGGCCAGTTAGCCCTTTCCTCCTTAATCTCACCGGAGTGAGGATGTTTCTTCAGCTCACTTGACTACCTGGATACAATGTGAATATGTAACACTAGCAATAAAACAAATTGATTTCATATCAGACAGTGTTTTCTAGAATCAAGTTATCAGTTACCATTTCATCTAAGTGAAACAAAATCTGTGCCCTTGTAGATAGGGTCTGCACAAAAGAGAGGCAGCTGCTGTGTGGATGGGGTGCCCAAGAGGGGTGTGGGAGGTCTCCTGCCTAAGGACACTATGCACATGCTGCACCATGGACTGGAAATGTGAATAAGTGGAGCAGGTTACTGAAACAGGTTGCCCAGTGAGGTTATGGATGGCTCCTCCCTGGAAGTGTTCAAGGGCAGGTTGGATGTGGCTTGGAGCAACCTGGTCTAGTGGGAGGTGTCACTACCCATGCAGGGGTGTTGGAACTAGATGGTCTTTTAAGTCCCTTCCAACCCAAACCATTTTATGATCCAAGGCCACGGCATCTCCATGCATCCACCGGTGACTGGCAGATGAAAGCAATTTAATTAGGGATCAAAGATGGATTTCCTAATCTTTTGATGCTATTACTTTTCTTTGCTGGAGATGAGCTGCTATCTTCAGAGGGGCTGCATCCCACTCACACACCTGATACTAATTTCTAAGTCTGTTAAGACTTCCCTTGGTACTGATAGGAGTAGCTTTCTACATCCATTTCAGAGCACAGGTCAAATCAACCTGTGCTCTGAGGATGTTAAGCACATATTTGGACTTCTTTCTTTCCTGGCTTGGGTATATAAAACAACTGAATACTTAAGTAGAAAGATAGTCATAATAAAGTACAGAAAAACACAGGTGTGTATGAACTCACAAGCACTTTGCCAGAATGAGACATTACACAGAACATAAATCTGTAGGGGAAATTTGTGCTTCCAACAGAGAGGTAATGGAACACAAGTTCATGCAAAAATGTTATTTTAATTGTATTTCCTGTCCTAGCTGCATGTGGTGAGTTTAGATTGGCAAACAAAGTTGTGTAAAAATATTTTTTTAGTTTTGTGGAGTTGCAGAAGGACATTTTCTGTTCTGGGCTATAGGTTAAACAAAAGTTGATGTTTCAGTCCAGCAGGAGAAGCCTGTATCTCCTTAACCACAACAGGTACCTGCTGCCATATTTTCCATCTAGTAGTTTTTATCTGTGTGGGAGTCATCCTGACTCAATATTGTATTTAGAGTAGTTTTCAAGATATGTTGGTTGCATGTTTTGTCCCAGTTTACATGAATGTCTATCATGCAAAAATACACAGTGTGGCACAAATCCTATTCTGTTATATGATATAACTGTTAATTTGTTTTTCTCCCTAACACCTAAATATCTTTATAATTATAGCCCTCGAAATGCAATCCTTTCACTTTGCAAAGGTAAAAATATCAAAATTTTAAAAAAAGAAAACTGGAATACAACAGGAATTATTCAAAAAATAGCCTAAATTTTAAAATGATAAATGTCTCTAAGGCAACATTTCATTTTGTAACCATAGTTCATCAAAAGGTTTTTATTGCATTTTTCATGGGCAGACTTAAAACACTGCCTGCACTAGGAAGAGAGTGAACAACTTACAACATCCTCATCCCTCACAGCAAGCATTATCTCAGCTCCTGCTGCTGCTGCAAGATTTGGCCTCTACTCATTAGTCTTGCAGAGCACCCTCACCTCTGAAAACCAGACAACATCAGGAAATGCTCCTGGGCACTGAATCTCAAGCATCTATCCTGCAAAAAGTGGCATGGCTGTGCTCTCCCAAACAATAACTAGGAACAGTTGCACAGTTAGCACAGGCAAGGAAAATTTCCAGAAGGCAATTTCTACACAGTCTGTCTGTTTTGGAGGCTCAGAGAGTTTAACAGTATGGATATGGATTTTTCCTTCTTTATTGGTTTCATTGCTAGAGACTGCTCCCAGATGTTTTTAATATACAATTATAAATAAACCTGCAGTATTCACCTGACCCCACAACATGGCCCTTCAGTAACAGAGTAATTAGACAGAGTAACTTAAAAAGTCTTGCCTGGCTCTTGCTGGTGTCAGAAAAGGTTTATATGGAGAGGAATTCAGTTTCCTCTACTTCCATTCTTGTTTCCAGTGTGCTGCTTTTCACCTGCTCAACAGTCAACCTCACTTAAAAAAATTTAAAAAATTATGTATTTCAGTAATATTTTGTGACATTGATAATACTACAGTCTCTGAGGCATAAATAATATTTTTCTATGTAGATTCTGACAGCAGAAATGGAAATTTCCCCACCACCAATTTCATTTAAAGTGCAATAATTTGCACAATTCTAATGAAAAAGGTAAGTTTCCACTGTGCAGGTCATATTGTGGTACTTGTAAAATACGTCTTCTAAATTTTTCTTGACATTCATAAATATTTCACATGCTCTTCCAAAGAGACTGGGTAATACACAAATTGCTGAGATTGTAACAAACAAAGTGGTGTGCTGAACGAGAGATAAAAGCAATCTGTGGAATGGTGTTATTGGACATTTGGGATATCAGAAATGGCTGTTTCTTATAACCACCCTTTGGCAAGCTACTTAGGACTATCTGCTCCATGAGATAAGCAGTGGGGCAAGATAAAGAGGGAAGGATTTCCCCTGTTCTTGATGTCTGCAGGATTCACCCTTCAGCACACAGCTGCAGGGACTTGAATTAAGCAGCAATGTCTTGTCCTTCCAGGGGCAGTGCCCAGGCTATGTGAGGATCACCATGCCCTTCTGCAGTCAAGCCCTGTTTATCCAGTTAGAACACTAAAATAAAGAACATGGTTGTATCCTCCTAACTACTTATCCACCCTGCACCTTGACATGCACAAAATAGGTCAGATCCATGCTCAGAGGCCGCTGGTGATCATCAGGCTTCTCTTTGCCCTTTCTCCCAGGTGATCTCTCTTTAGAAACTGTAAACAGTTTCTTCCAAAAACCAGGTCAAGTCACTCTATATGCATCTCCCCCAACAGCAAAACAATGCTATTTAAGTCAGAGGATTTCTAAGGTTATTTTATTAACACAGAGTATTTTTATTACTTTTTTTCCTTTCAATTTATGTTGGAATTATACTTTATGTAAACATTTAGAATGCAACTGATAACTAGTTCTCAAGCACAAAATGTATAAAATCAATGTGAGAAGCTTTGAATATTTTATTGCAAAATAGCCATGGGTTCTCTGCAACAGAGAAGAGTAGTTCAGCAAAAAAAACCCAGTACCATAGTCACAGCTGCTCACTTGTGAAAGTAAGATGCAGAAAATCAAGATGAAATAAGGCCAGTACCAAATTCTCTAGTCCTGCAAAAATTAACACCAGCTATTATATAGGCTGTGGAGCTGATGAAAGATTCACAGTATAGGTACATTAACATTTATTGTAGAGAACTAGTAACATAAGGAAAAAGAAGAGGAAGAAGAAAGATCTGGGCAGATATGGAAAAAAGGGTAATTTCTTCAAATTAGTGATTTTTAATTTAATGAATCTCAGAGGGCCAAGGGAATTAGATATTAGTCATCTGAACTCTGACAGTTGGTTTTGAGAAGTCACAGAGAAAAAAGAAATGACAGAAAACTAGAAAAATTTATCATTTCATCCATTCTTGAAGGTAAAACTTTTAAAGCAACTGAATAATATTAAAAGGGTAAAACCTTTTAGCAACTGCACAATGAAATAAACAAGGCAAACACACATATCAAGACTAATCCTGAGGACTATCCTGAATACATTGTATACTTAATAAGTTATGGTTCAATTCTGGCATATTAGTCATTATAGTCATTAGTCATATTCTGTCATCTTTTCCTTTACTAAAAGCAAGAAGAAAACAGCAGAGAGTTACAGCAAGGATTCTGTTTTCTTTGATTGCAGGTCAATTACATCCCAAGCTACTAGATATGGTCCACAGGTCAAATATAAAATATTAAACCCTTCTTTGAATTCAGTTTTTGGATCACAGTAGCTGTGAATACAACTGTCTACGATGTTGTTTGCTTGTCAACAGTTTTGTCACCATGTCAGGGAGGCTGGGCATCTATGGGAACATCCATCATCATTCATAGAGATAGTATATTGTATTTTATTTATATGCCTTACATAATATGTATATATAATATATAATTATCTATCTATTATGTAATATACACATACCTTTATTTAGCTTTATTATATTTTTTTTAATTTAAGTTAGATAATGCCCAACCTCTCCTTGTTAAAACAGCTTTCTGTATTTTATCAAGTGATTTTCAAGCTATGAGACCTTCTGGGCAATGCATTCAAAAGCTTGGGATGCAACCTCTTGTGGTGGACCATCTTACACAAAGGGTTAAATTGACAACTGTACTTGAAAAATTAATGATTTTTCTATAGATGAACATTCTAGAAAAAATGTTAAAGATGAGAATGACAATTCTGTCATGACCACAGAAATGGTCTTTGTGATTTGTTTACTTTGCTTTATACACAAAGCCATTAAGGGGTACTAATTACAGAAGAAAACAGGGAGACCAACAACAGAACCCTACCAAAATAAAATATTCCACTGCAGAACGCTACTCCCAGTGGGTCTCAGTGGGACTTTTCAATGCTTATTTCATGAAATATGCAAAAGAAAATAACAAACCAAGAAATTCATGTTGAGGTTTGACATTTAGATTAGATTATGAAGTTGACATAATAATGCACTAGCAACCTCTCTATACACTATTTTAATAAAGTTTTGACAGAGGGTTTAGAGTATGAATATCAAGTAAATATTCCTGAATTCCATAAGGTCTGTTGACCTTTTAATTAAAAAAGAAATACTAAGTTATGTAGAGATCATATATGGACCTTGGTAACATAATGACAGAACACTGATGATCTTCATGCAGCTGTTATTGGGTGAAAATCTTTTATTTCCTGTTACAAATGCATTTACTTTGATAGGTCTTTCTGGTACAAAAACAGAATCTTCAGGTCTATGTGAAACTTTGCTGGTACCACTGCTATTATAGGGTAAAATAATTCTTTCTGTTTCATAAACCAGAATGCAGGTTATGCAGAATTTTTGGGGCTTCTAAATATAATTACCAAGTACTATGCAGCTGACACAGAGCTGCATATAAAACAGCATTAGGGAGAAAAAACCACAATATTTCCAGCATTTAATATTAAATACTACTGGTTAGTTTTGTGTCTTTATATTTAGATGTATAGAATAAAACCGAAAAATATTATTCTTCAGAGTTCACCGTATTTATAAAAATCAGTTATCTCATGTCCACAAAAGAACCTACCAGCTGGAAAGGGGCTGAAACTGATTGTTTCAAATATGCTGCTTTTTGCCCAAGTGTGGAAAGGGTCTGACGTAATAGTTCCTACCCATGTGTATGGGTCTTGTTTGTAGCTATGGGCAACAATTAGAAAAAAAACAGTTTAGCATCAGGAATACAGCAATAACATCTCTCCTTTGTGTAAAGAAGCTCAGGCTGTGTTCTTTCCTGTGCAGTCTTGCTATTGCAGATAACTTTATAGGCACAGGTAATAATTATGGCAGCATGAGATGGCAATAGTCTACATTTCAGGTCAGAGCATTTTATTGTATTTCTACTTACTCTCAAAATTATAAGTCTTTGATTATTGACAGACTTGGCAGAAATAACATTTCGTTGCTGTCCTAACCTCAGTTCTGCTAAGACTATAGCCCTGAGCAGATGAGATCTAGCATGCCTTAGAGAATCTATTTTTATGCAACATTTTGTATGTAAATAAAGATAGCAGTTGTGAAAAATGTTAGAGACAGAGTCCTGGACAGTAAGATTGTTTAATTATGGAGTAGACAGGGAGAAATACAGAAGTAAAAAACCTCCTTATCAACATGTGTCAATCTTAGTAAAGATTGTCTCAACAGACAAGAAAAAGTCAGTCCTCAAGGCCATGTAATTCATGATATTATGACACTAAAATGGTTGCTAATTTTTATATATACATATAAAATTTATTTTTTGTTTTTTATTTGTAGCTATAAAGCAAGAAAACAAATAGTCACTGTATACCAAATGTTTAGTCTCCAATTTCCTTCCCTCTTGGTCACAGGACTTTTCATTTCTTGATTCAAATCTGAATTCTCACAGTATTTCCTAGGTCCTAGTATCTAGAAGCTTGTTACTTCAGCTGTCAGATAAGAGATTATCTCCCATATGCAATACACATGGGGTGTGCTAGCGTGTCTTTCTAATCTTCCCTCTTTTCAGCTTCCTAAGTTCAAACTTTAGTCATTGTCTAGAGCATTGCTGTTCATCTTGATGGTAACATTGTCTCTGGAGCTGCTTCTACAGAATGTCGTTGTATTATGTCATTAACTCTACGTTTGTTTTGTTTTTCTTTTTCCTTCAGAAGGACCTTCTAAGTCAGAAACTGCAGACAAACAGCTTGCCTTAACCTTTCCTTCATTTCCTTTTTATGGGATAGTCTTTCTCTTCTGCTCTGTGGGCTACAAGTGTAAGGGATCTTAATTTCTCTTCTTCACAGTCTCTCTTTGGAAGCATGCAGTATTCAGACAAACTCTCTCACATAAGTGAAAATGCTCCCAGCTTAAATGTTCTGGCATTTTAAGTAATGTACTTTTCAAGGCAGAAATGTAGCCCATTCCTGTTTGTTGAGCTTGACATAGGGCAGGATTCCAACTTTACAAAGTACATTTTCTAAAATATCTAGTCTAATTCTATGGGCTATGACAATTGTACAAAGATTTTTATAGGTATTTGCATACTGTAGAACAGCTTTACACTGCTAACTATCTTGCTTTCTTTTCTCCCATTCTTCTATCTTTTTTTATTGTCTAAGATGTATTTCTTCTCACTTGCCTTTTCAGTGTTGAGAAAAGTCTAAAACCAGAGCACTTATGCAATTTACTACATATTAAAAATGCTTCACAGTTATTGGCTAACTAATTCTTCAAGTTTTTCAGTAAAGGGAAGTAGGCCAACAGAAGTGAGCTGGTCATGTCTATGCAGAAACTCAATGGCAAAGGAAGGACTGAAAAAAAGAGCATCATGATTCACAGTTCTGCACTCTTCACAGCACTCTTTTAGCTCTTATAAAGATCAAAAGAGAAAGTGAAAGATATTACTCAACTAACAAATGCCAAACTCGTATCTCCTAATTTAGAAAAGGCTTCTAGAATCTGACTTCACTCAATCCAGTGAGTTTCTTTACATTTAGGACACTACAGATGGTACCAAGTGACTATGACACTCAAAACTCCACATGTTCAAGTAGGCACCCACTGAAACAAACTCTGTAGACTGACTTCAGAAAGGTTTTGCTTTCAGTTGATGAGGGAATTCAGAACAAGACCAATGGTATACCATGGTCCTAACGCAAGGATTTTTGTATAGCACTAATTCTTCCCAAAAGGGATGCCTTTGGAAGAGCTCATAGACACCCTCATGGCTGAAACCTCCAGGTTTGCTCTTTAGCACTCTTTCACTGTGCTCTTTAGTGGCAGGTGATGATGGAGACACCAAGAGATAGTTTTGCTTCAGGTGGAGGGAACACCATGAATACTCTGAAACATCTCATTTCCCCAAGGAAAAACTTCTTAATGTAGCATAAAAGCACATTGTCTCCTACCACACTGTCTGGCTGTAATCCCTCTGATAATATCTACTGTTTAATGAAACTCTTTGTTCGCAAGCAATCTCTGCAAAGACAGGGATGTCTACTTCAGAGTTGCAGCTTCTGATCATTGGACAGATACTGTGCAATTTTTACAGCTTTCTCACACCTCCGTCGTTGCCTCAGGAGTGTGGATAACACGTCTCCCATCAACATTTTCCAGAAACAAGCCATTTATCCTCTGCCTGGAGTGGCTGGGTTATTCTTTAGAGCATAATATCTTCTGGGGGCCATAAAAACGTACCAACCTCCACCTCCTCCCAACACCCTCCACCCCGCCCCCCCCCCCAAAAAAAAACAACACAAAACCAAAAACAAACCAAAAAACAATATATTCATCTTTCTTCTAAGCTTATAATCTGTTTTCCACACGGAGTCACTACACCACCCCCAAGCATCTTTTTTCCCACTGAGAAGTTTCCCGAGGCTCCCTGCCTCAGAAGGAAAGTTAGCTTTTTTTTTGTAGTCTTGGGATTTGGAAATTTAGATAAGCTCCCAGTGTTAATCTCCAAACTTTCAGAGGTTTGCTAATCACCAGTATTATTAAAACAGGTTTCATATTTAACAGTGTCAGCTAATGTAATGTAATCCAGTTAATGTAAGAAATGTTCCATTAATCCTACTGCAGTGAGGAGTGGGGGTGCAATTAAGTACAAAGAGGGGAAGTTGGCTTTCTGAGATGTAGGAACAAGAACTGCCACGTAAGAGTAAGAAATAAATGAAGAAAAAACATGCCATTAGTTATGGAAGGACACACACAGAGCAGAGAACTCTGTTAAAAGTAATAATGTATTTTCCCGTCTTTTTCTTCATGTGTACCTCATAAAAATAGTATTTTTTGGCCACAAAAGAGGTTGTTCTTTACTTGTAGATATGCAATTTACTGCTAGGTTCACATTTATGTTTAGGTGTTGTATTTCCAACTTTCCAGCCTAGCTTTGTTCCCTGAAGCAAGAAGAAAAAAATTTAGAATTTACATATTGTGCTTATGAATTAGGATAGCTGTCTTAGAATTGCTCAAGGGAGCTGGAAGTCACGAACATACATATACACACATAATGTGGTAAGAATTTTAAGCTGGTATATCTGTTTTCCACTTTTATAGAGAGATATTCTGCTTTCATTTAGGACCTCTTATTAAACAATATTGAAATATGTGAAAGTGAAGATGAAGTCTGACAGACCTTCAACAGGTTACGGTGCCCTCATACAGTACTGTCTATATCACTTTTTAATTAGCAGCCCAAATGCAGTGAACAGATTGTACAGTGTACTACATCAGCCTGGCTCCTACATTTTCTATTGATTCATATTCATGTTTCAAGGGCCCTTTTCCAGGCAGGATTTTTCTCTTCCCATTATCCTCCCCAAAACCTAGGGCCATCAAGTAACTCCCCGGCAGCAGCTGGCTTTACCAGGTAGCTGAAAGGATACTTTAATCTACTGTTTAATGCATTTTTCCCTACCTGGGATAAGAAGCCAAATTGCTGTTAGCAAAAATGCCTTAGTCATTAACTGAAAGTAAGCTTTAAAAGCATTCCATTACTCCCCCAGTGGGAAATTTCTGACTTTATTAGCATCTTTTGAATCTGTATTAGAAGTATCTAAGTGCTAAAATCCTAGCGGACAAAAGGTTTTCTTTATTACATGAATTTAACTTGCCAATTATACATTGTGTTGGAGTGAACAAAAGAGAGAAAGGTATTCAATTGGTACTCAATATATTGAGAGTAAATATGACTTGTTTCTTAATTCAGTATAAAAGCAAACAAAAAAAAAAAAAGGTGTTTGTGTTATTTCACTTTTCTGATATACTCAAAAATAAATGAACCGATGTGCCTATTTTTGCACAGAACAAAAGAAAGGTAAACATTCCTCAAAAGCAGATAACTATAAAGTTAAACCATTTTTTCCTGTTTAGAGAAGGAGGGTAAATTATGCACTCCTTTGCTGTTATCCAGGGAAAATCTCTATTGCAGTCAACCACCAATTTTTTCCTAACAATTTTACAGTTTGATTTATGATATATTACAGCATTTGTAGCTGGGAAGTTTCATAATATATATTCTAGTGAAAATCTTTTCAGAGGGCTACTTTTATTATGGTTATGCCTTTAAACTTTATTTTTAAGGTGATTTAACCTGCTCAAACCTTGTCAGAATTGTAAAGCAAAAATCAAATTAGATATGTTTAGGGTTAGAGCAGTCAGATTGAGTAATTCCATCTCACTTCTTAATCCTCAGCAGATTTTCAGACTTTCAGCATCTCATTAGGTCTGGAAATTAGGCTGACTGGAAGTTGAAAATTAGATTATGACTTTAAGATATATCCCTTCATTACCTCCTATGGAACCACATTCCCCAAGAGGAACTCATGAAGGATTTATGAATTATTGGAGTCATGGTCCCTCCGTATTTCTGATATAAGGGAGAACATTTAGGCTGCTCTGTCTTCTTCAAGGTCCATTGGTTTCAGTGAGAACTGCCTGTTCAGAACTGGATAGAAGTGTCACCCATTTCTAGGGCCAAATTTCATCCTCATTTAAAATGGTATCCCTGGGGCTTTCTGGTAACAGCATCACTAAAGTGAATCCAGTTATCCCTAACTAATTAGATGTTAAATAGCTCTTTCTCAGTATGATGGAACTTTGCAAACTGTGTTTCACAATAATCCTTTCTAATAATTTTTCCTGTATCCTGTATTCCTTTGCCCATTTGGGGACAAAAAGAACAAACAGACTCCTTTTATTTTCTGTGAATCACAGAATCACAGAATGGTCAGAGTTGGAAGGGACCTCTAAAGAACATCTAGTCCAACTCCTCTGCTAAAGCAGGATCCCCTAGAGCACATTCCTCAGGACTGCATCCAGGTGGGTCTTGAATATCTCCAGAGAAGGGGACTCCTCAGCCTCCCTGGGCAGCCTGTCCCAGGGCTCTGTCACCCTCACTGTAAAGAACTTTTTCCTCCTATTTCAATGGAACTTCCCATGTTCCAGCTTGTGCCCATTGTCCCTCGTCCTGTCATTGGGAACTACTGAACAGAGTCAGGCTCCATCCTCCCTGCACCCACCCTGTAGATACTCACAGGCATTGATAAGGTCTCCCCTCAGCCTTCTCTTCTCCAGGCTAAACAGTCCTAGGTCTCTCAGCCTTTCCTCATCAGGGGGATGCTCCAATCCCCCAGTCATCTTTGTTGCCCTCCCCTGGACTCTCTCCAGCAGTTCCCTGTCTCTCTTGAACTGGGGAGCCCAGAACTGGATGCAGGATTCCAGATATGGCCTCACCAGGGCAGAGTAGAGGGGGAGAATGACCTCTCTCAACCTACATTCTTCCATATGCACCCCAGGATTCCATTGAGCAGCAAGGGCACATAATTTACTCTCTACCAGGACTCCCAAATGGTGCATAGGGTTCTTCTTCCTGACGTGCAGGACCCTACACTTGCCCTAGTTGAACTTCATAAGTTCTTTTCTGCCCAGCTCTCCAGCCTGTCCAGGTCACACTGGATGGCAGCACAGCCCTCTGAGTGTCACCACCCCTCCCAGTTTGGTATTACCAGTTAACTTGCTGAGGATACACTCTGTCCCCTTGCCCAGGTCACTGATGAATTTGTTGAACAAGATTGGACAGAGAATTGACCCTTGGGGGACACCACAGGTTACAGGCCTCCAACTCGACCCTGCTCTGCTAATCACAACCCTCTGAGTTCTGTCACACAGCCAGGTCTCAATCCACCTCACTGCCCACTCATCCAGCCCACGCTCCCTCAGTTTCCTAAGGAGGATGTTGTGGGAGGCAGCATCAAAAACCTTGCTGAAGTCAAGGTAGATGACATCTGCTGCTCTCCCCTCATCGAGTCAACTAATTATGTCATCATAGAAGGCTGGCAGATTGGTCAAGCATGATTGACCCTTGGTAAATCCATGTTGACCACTCCCAATAAATTCCTGTTCTTCAACGTGTTTTGAGATGACCTCCAGAATGAGAACGAAGGTTATAAATATGTAACAACTCCTGCAAGAGAGTAATATCCCAGTCTAGTATCACCGATTCAGACACATGTAAGGCAAAGTTTCTATTAGGTGCCTAGGAACAATGACTTTTCAAAACTGTATAATGAAGTTCCATTACTTAAGGGTTTTGATAAAAGCTGGATAAACTAATACCTCAAAACTTCATTTGTTACCTCTTGAAATAGCTATTTCCATGCCTTCCTTTCTAGTTCACAATCCTCCCTCCTTTCTAAAGGATGCAGGAATCATTATGGCTTTCCAGAAAGGACTGGACTATGTTGACAGTAGATCATGCACAGTACAAATACTAACAAAAATACCATTAAAAAAAAGGCAAGTACCAATCAGCACCCTAACAACTGTCATTGTGTGTTCTATCCTTTCATTCATTGTGTGCTCATATTTGATCTTTCCTGTGACATTACTGGAAGCTAGAAAGGCCTATGTCACATTATATTCATGGAGGGTTGGCCAGCACATTTCTGGTACTTTGTATAGTCTGGTAGGTGGATATGGAGAAAGAGGGGGAGGTTTCAGAGTGGGAAGGAGCTCAAAGTGGCACCAGAAGAGCAGCACGGGAAATACAAAGCAAATAACAACACCTCCCCCCGCCTCCCCTGCCTCTTCCCCAAAAGAGTGAGCTCATACAAAATGCTCCCATGCACAACCCAAAAAACAGGTCCCCTGGATCTGGACCCATCTAGAAGGACGAGGTCCTCTGAAACTGAGCCTGAGAAACTTGCCAATGCCGTGGGAATGAAAAGCAGAAAGCACTTCTCTCCTGTAGCACAGAAAGCTGGGTACAACGGTCCTGGTAGCTCAGCACTACTCCTGCTAGCTATTTGAAAAGCCAGCTGTAAACTGCATAAATCATAAATACTGTGCTCTTCCTCAAATATCTTAAAAGAACCCCAAACCTTGGTGACAGGCAGAAACATCTTTGGAGATAGCAGCACTCCACAAATCTTAATTACTCTGCTAGTTGTTTAGAGACTGTAGTGACAAATTTATGGATCCCTGTGATTTAAGTTAGGATGTTATACAACTGAGTCTAAAGAGGGATTTTCTAAAAGAACTCCAGAGGGATTCCAAAGGCAAGATCTTTTTGTTAAACATCCGTAGAAGTTTGTTTACATGCCAGTGCCTAGACAGGAGTGTTCTTTGTTAGCTGTTGTAACCAGGGCACTGGAGTCACACTGCACCATATACACGCTGGTGAAGTCTCTGGGAAGTTGGTTTTGAGTAGAGAGAAAGTATTAAAACTATACACAGAGAAAGAGTCAGAACTTGCTCAATCTTCTCATGTGATAATATGTTTCATTAATCATTTCTGAGTTCTGATAAAAAACATTTAGAACTATGCATATTAGACAGTGAAGATACTGCAATGTAATAGCACTTTGTCAACTTTTACAAATGAGATGAAAACCATCTCTCTGAGGCAGGACAGCCTAAAATCAGAATTCAGCTTCTTTAATATATTGAATGGGCAAATTAAAGTTATAGCAGATGAAAAAAATTACAAACTAATCTGTTAGCTCCATCAATTGACTTCTGCTACTGTGTCAACCCTCTGAGCAGTGAAGGCATTTTGAAAATGTTGTTTAGGCTGAAGGCTTTCCACAGCATAGAGCAGACATTATATGATCTTCCTGAATGCTGTAGTCACATTAAAAGGCAGGAATTAAATGTATTGCACCAATTGCAGGCAGCTTGTGCGGTTCAGGCGTGGGGTGCACTCCTTCTCATCAATCATTTGACATGCTAATATAAAGTCAAAAGTAAATAGAAGGTGAAAAGCTGGTAATCTTCCTTACAATTCAACTCCTTAAAAGAAGTGCAGATGATGAAAAGGACCAGGGAAGTAACCTTGCTAAAACAGGGTTCCAAACCGTATAACAAAGCCAGAGCTTCCAGAAGCTATTACGGCTTCCCAGGGTGACAGAGTATTCTTGAAGGGACTGTGGGGAAGGACAAGTCCTGCCTGTCCTGCCTCTTGACAGAGGAAATAAATCACCCTGCACACTTGAGGATACCTTTCCAGGCTGCATGCTGGGAACTTCATTACACAAGCTGTGCCACATATTACTATGCATATTGCCACTGATTGGACATAGCCTCAAATCCGTAGCCTATTTCTGTCATAGTCTTAGGGGGAAGGAATCTGTTTTCTGCTTAAACAGATACTGACTTGGAAAGGAAAGGGGAAGGAAAAGACACTGAACAGCCAAGAGTTCTCAGTGGAAAAAGATCCCCTTGACTAATGATATGTCTAATCTACACTAACCCTGTCTCATGGTGCATGAAATACAGTCGTATTGTCATGGTTTTCATATCCCCTTTGATCTTAATGCAATTGTTGTCAAAGTGAACAGCTACTCACAGGAATCGTGGCTTCATTAGGAAGATAGAAAGTCCATCCTCCCAGAGAGCTCTCTAATATGTCTTTGTTTTCAAGTTACAAGTTTACAGAGCTGCTGCATGCCTGTCAATAGCTATGGTAAAACATTAAAATAAATTTGCAAATGTAGAGATCATTAGTGTTACGTGTGCTTCTAACACATATTCCTAACACTGAGATAACTTGGAGGTGTTGGCTTAAATTTAAAGATGATATACTTGGGGGTAAAGCTGGGACAGGAATACAAGGCTTTGATTTACATGCTGAAGAAAGAGAAAGGCTGCCAAAAAACAAAAATCACAGGAAAGGAAATAAAGAGATGATTCCTTATGACACCTGCCATTTAGGGTATTGTTTCACATGCCACAATGGAGTAAGCTTAAAAAGATGAGGTAGCTCTTAATTCCAGCTGTTTTTGTAACCCTTCTTCTGCAGGTTAACACAACAAATATCACATGGAAGGCAGTGCAGATAGGTCAATACACCTAACCTTCTGATACCCATCTTCAGTTAGCCACAAAATACAAGTCAACATCTCTACTTGCCTCTTCTTCCACCATCCCACCCTGTTGCTTCCCAGCTCAATCTAGAGAAAATTTTACTAATGGGCAATCCATACCACTTATTAAGCATCCACTGATTTTGGTCCATTACATTAATGAAAAGAACTGTAAATGTCGGTCTTGTATCAACTGGCTGGAACCTCAGTGGTTGCTATAGTATCATCTTTGTAGTCACAATGTAAAATTAATGAGCCAAAGGAAACAAAATTAATGAATACAGTCATTAGCAGGTGCTTTGTGGACTGCACACACAAATATATTAGAGGTGAGATTTCACTAACACAATATGCATTGGGAAGAGAATGGGAAGAAAGATAAATGGCAACTAAACCATACCATTTTTTCCATTATAAAATGCTTTTAGTGAAAAGGCCCTTATTATCTCAATAGATGTTGTGCCAGTGTGACAGGTATTAAATATATGTATATGTGTGTGTATGTTAGTGTGTATAATACATGTACACATATTTTTTTAAGATTTCTTCACTGTCAAAACTCATTTTCACATGAAAAAAATTTCCCTCTCTACAGCAAATGCATGGATAAATAGCATTCTCTTCTACACAGACCCAAAAGGATGTTGAGTTGCTGGAGCATGTCCAGGGAAGAGCTGCCAGGCTGGTGAAAAGCCTGGAGGGCAAGTCCTGTGAGGAGAGGCTGAGGGAACTGGGGTTGTTTAGTTTGAAGAAGAAAAGGGGTGACCTCATTGCTCTCTACAACTACCTGAAAGGAGGTTGTAAGGAGGTGGGAGTTGGTCTCTTCTCTTCAGTGAATAATGACAGGATGAGAGGGAATGGCCTGAAGTTGCACCGGGGGAGGTTTAGGCTGGATATTAGAAAGAATTTCTTTACTGAAAGAGTGGTTGGACAGTGGGACAGGCTGCCCAGGGAGGTGGTGGAGTCACCATCCCTGGAAGTGTTTAAAAGAAATATAGATGTGGTGCTTAGGACAGGATTTAAGCATTGAATGGGTAGATAAAGTTTATGATGGGTAGATTTAGGTTATGGTTGGACCTGATGATCTTTGATGTCTTTTTCAAGCAGGTTGATTCTGTGATTGTGTGATTTATCTTATCTTCTAGTAGTGTAACCATTGTTAAAAAAATACTGTAACTGTTTTCATTTAACTACAAAGCAAAATAATCTCAAGTATCATAAGTTTTGTGAGGGACTCTTGCAAATAAAGAACATGTCATGGAAAAAGCAAATGCAATATGTTTGTTTCTTCTTCCTCAGAAGGTTATAGTAATTGTGTCCAAAATGGTTTTGATGAGGCTTTTGGTAAGCACCAGAAAAATCAGCACTGCAGTGGGAGGTTTTGAGAATATTAATATGATATCCTAAATCATGTTAGGAAATTTTTTACATTGAAATATAACAAGTCTGTCAATAAGAAATACAAAAAATCAAGTCTAGAAAAATTACTTATAGCATGAATATAAGGTTGAATTTCAAATCACACGTTTGCAAGGGGACTGCTACAATCTAACCTGTTTGAGAAAAGGTGAAGCTCTAAAGGTCATTAACTGTATTATGAAAACCTTCCTCCTTACTAAGTCATCACAGACTACCAGAAGCTAAAAACACATAAATCAATTTGCATCCTCTGCTTCAGAGGAAGGGTTAATTAGGCTAGCCTTATTGCAGTTTGTTAAACAGACTGTTTTCTAGGAAGAAATGTTGCATTTCTTCTTGTTTCCTTGAATAGAGATATCTGTCCTAAGATAATTCTCTATTTCTAGTGAGTATGGCATATTTAGAGCATCTGAGAATCCCAGGTGCTATTACAAAGTTCTTCCCAGACAAAGTGTTCATCATTTCACTGAAGTCTGTGGAGGCATTTCCTATGTTATTCACTAGACTAAACAAGACCTAAATTCTGCTGTATACTTATTAGCATCAAAATATAGATGTTCTAACAAGCCTCTTGTTTGTCTCACATATCCCACTCGTTGTTGTCTGCCTCTCAAGAAGATAGACAGCCATCCTCCTTTGATATGAGTTAAGTAATGAACATTTCTGAACACAGACAAATCCACTAGCCTACAAAGGTATGTTAAGTGCTAGAAAAGGTGATTACTGTTAGCTTTTTCTGAATGCCACAAAATGGGAAATCTTCAGATTAAAAAAGTGACATTTGTTTCACTGGTAATTCGTAATTCCCAGCCACATGTACATCCGTAGGACAGAGATGCAGAACTCATCTCTTTAGCCTAGCAAAATTCTGAACTAGACTTTCTGAATGAACATTTATTGATGTAAATTCATTAACTATGTCTCTGTTCCAATTGTGATTACTTGACCTAAATCTCTAAGTAGCCACTAGGTCATATGGGCTCCGTTTCCTGGCTGCACCAACTCTATAACTTTTACCCCTGTTATTTGAGTTCCACACACCTATTTATTCTACCTTTGTTCACCAAAAGATTAATGAACTCATAATTAAATTAAAATTAAAAAAAAATATGCTGTACAAGGAAGGATAAAGAGCAGGGAAAAACCTGCTATGGTCCTGTAAACAAAATACAAATTAATGAAGGCAAAATTCCTGCTCTTAAATTGTCTAACAACAATGAATCATGATGTGTTACCACAAAAAAAATTATTAAGTGTGGTTTGGAGTGGTGATCCCTCATGACTCAGTCATGAAATGATGATTGTAACACCGTTGATCATGAGCTCTGAATCACACAACAGCAAATAGTTATGCAAAATTTATGCAAGAAAATCCAACTAAAAGGGAATTTAAGAAAAATATCCTGCATCCTTAAAATCAGTCTTTGAAAATCCATTCCATGTGTTGTTCTAAAGGTATTCTGTCAAAAATAACCTTAAATTCATTAATCTTAAAGCTCTAAAAATATATTTTCTTCCTGAAACTTTTGCAGAAGTGGTATGACTCTTATTGGTGGCACTGACCACTATATACTCAAGTCTACTATGTTCCCTTTATTTGTCATGGTAGAAAATAACATACACCAAGCTGTTTTCAGCTCCAAAATTACTCTTGCATAAAATTATTGTAGCCATAGCGTAAACAGAGAAGAGTGGATACTACAATCTGAGTAGATTTCTTGTATCACTACTTTCTTTTCTCAGTGCCTTGCAAAAAAAAAACCACATAACAACATGCCAGAAGGAGGACGACAATACACTATGGATGTCATTACAGATAACATTTTGCAGATGATAAGTTTTTTGTGTTTGTTTTACTGAAAAACAATGCATACATGTACCAGGAGCTTGATACACATAATTCACATAGAATAAACGTAGTTTTAGAACTGTCCTTTCTGCATGGTGGCAGTAGGTAGCTTTGGAGGTCTGTGCTCCAATCTCACAGAATCACAAAATCACAGTAACTCAGAATCATACAATGTTAGGGGTTAGAAGGGACATCTGGAGATCATTGTGTCCAACTCCTCCTTGCCAGAGCAGGATCACCCCAGAATCTAGGGCAGGTCACACAGAAATGCATCCAGATGGGTCTTGAAAGTCTCCAGGGAAGGAGATTCCACAACCTCTCTGGGCAGCCTATTCCAGTGCTGTGTAACAGCTACAGTAAAGAAGTTCTTGCTCATGTTGAGGTGGAACTTCCTGTGCTCGAGTTTGAATCCATTGCCCCTCATCCTATTACAGGGCACCACTGAAAAGAGACTGGCCCCTCCTTCTTGACACCCACCCTTCAGATATTTATACACATTAATAAGATTTTCTCTGTCTTCTCTTCTCCAGATTAAACAACCCCAGGTTTCTCAGTCTTTCCTCATACAACAGATGTTCCAGCCCCTTAATGCTCCTCATAGCCCTCCACAGAACTCTCTTAAGTAAATCTCTGTGCCTCTTGAACTGGGGAACCCAGAACTGGACACAATGCTCCAGATGTGGTCTCACTAGGGCAGAGTAGAGGGGGAGGAGAACCTCCCTCTACATGATGGACACACTCTTCTTAATGCACCCCAGGATACCATTGCCCTTCTTGGCCACAAAGGCACATTGCTGCCCCATGGGTAACTTATTGTTGACCAGGACTCCAAGTTCCATCTTCACAGAGCTGCTTTTTATCAGGTCACCTCCTAACCTGAACTGGTGCATGCTGTTATTCTTCCCCAGGTGCAGAACACTACACTTATTCTTGTTGAGCCTCATTAGGTTCATCTTTGCCCAGCTCTCCAGTCTGTCAAAATCTTGCTAAATGTCTCCACAGCCTTCAAGTGTATCAGCCAATCCTTCCAGTTATGTATCATCAGCAAACTTGCTGAGGATATAGTCTGTCCCTGCATCCAGGCTGTTGATGAAGATGTTGAACAGGACAGGACACAGCACTGATCCCTGGTGAATTCACCTAGTTGCAGGTCTCCAGCTGGACTCTGCTCCATTGATCACCACCTTCTGGACTCTATTGTTTAGCCAGTTCTCAATCCATCTCACAGTCCATTCTTCTGGACCTTGCTCATGGGGATGTTACGGACTACAGTGTCAAAAGCCTTTGTTCTGGTTTGAGCCAGGGTGAAGCTCTTTGCTGATTTTTTTTTTTTTCTTTCAGTGAAATTTTAGCAGTGCCAGTGGACTGATAATAACCAAGGTCACTTCTGATCAGCAAATCAGAATATTCCCTTCTCATCATATTGTCTCTCTTTGACTTTCAGTATAGGTTAAGACATCATGGAAGTCAAGCCTTTGGTTTCCTTCTCCTCTCACTTTTCTGCTTCCTGTCACTTCTCTCCCCCTCTCTTTGCTCTCTCTCTTTTCCCATTTCCCTTCCCAGCGACATCCCAGGACCCCGTCCGTGCGCCCGGACACTCCCCCCTTCAGCTGGGAGTCCCCAGGGAGAAGAGTTGCTGGGAGAGTGGCTGGGGGAGGAGGGAGGGATGGGGTGTTGCACATCCCTTTACAAATAGAGATATATTCCCTTATCACTAATAATAAAAATCAATCTGTTTCACTTTTCAACCCAGAAAGCCTCTCCTTCTCATTTTTTCCCTCTTTCCCTACCTTGGGGGAGGGGGTTGAATCGAGAGTGTTATTGTCATTGGTTTGACTGCCAACTCGGTGCCAAACTGTGACAGCCTTGCTAAGGTCAAGGTAGATCCTTGCTAGAAGTACTATCACAGAATCACAGAATCCTAGGGGTTGGAAGGGACCTCGAAAGATCATCTAGTCCAACCCCCCTGCCAGAGCAGGGTCACCTAGAGCACATCACACAGGAACTTGTCCAGGCGGGTTTTGAATGTTTCCAGAGAAGGAGACTCCACAACCTCTCTGGGCAACCTGTTCCAGTGCTCTGTCACTCTCACAGTAAAGAAGTTTTTCCTGATATTTACATGGAACCTCCTATGCTCCAGTTTGCACCCATTTCCCCTTGTCCTACCACTGGACATCACTGAAAAAAGCCTGGCTCCATCATCCTGACACTCCGCCTTAAAATATTTGTAAACTTTGATGAGGCCCTCAGTCTCCTCTTCTCCAAGATAAAGAGGTCCAGCTCCCTCAGCCTTTCCTCATAAGGGAGATGTTCCACTCCCTTCATCATCTTTGTGGCTCTGCACTAGACTCTTTCAAGCAGTTCCCTGTCCTTCTTGAACTGAGGGGCCCAGAACTGGACACAATACTCCAGATGTGGCCTCACCAATGCAGAATAGAGGGGGAGGAGAACCTCTCTTGACCTACTAACCACACCCTTTCTAATGCACCCCAGGATGCCATTGGCCTTCTTGGCTACAAGGGCACATTGCTGGCTCATGGTCATCCTCCTGTCTACCAGGACCCCCAGGTCCCTTTCTCTTACACTGCTCTCCAGCAGGTCAGCCCCCAACCTGTACTGGTACATGGGGTTGTTCTTTCCCAGATGCAAGACTCTACACTTGCCCTTGTTGAATTTCATCAAGTTTCTCCCTGCTCAACTCTCCAGCCTGTCCAGGTCTCTCTGAATGGCAGCACAGCCTTCTGGTGTGTCAGCCACTCCTCCCAGCTTAGTGTCATCAGCAATCTGGCTGAGGGTACATTCTGTACCCTCAGCAAGTTTGCTGATGAAAATATTGAACAGTACCGGTCCCAGCACTGACCCCTGAGGGACTCCACTAGTCACAGACCTCCAACTAGATTCTGTCCCGTTGACCACAGCTCTCTGACTTCTTCCTTTCAACCAGTTCATGATCCATCTCACTACCTGATCATCAAGACCACACTTCCTTAGTTTATCTACAAGGATGCTGTGGGAGACAGTGTCAAATGCCTTACTGAAATCAAGATAAACCACATCTACCGCTCTACCATCATCTATCCACCTAGTTACTTCCTCATAGAAGGCTATAAGATTGGTCAAACATGACTTCCCCGTGGTAAAACTATATTGACTGCTCTTAATGACCCCTCATCCTTGATATGCCTAGAGACAGCACTGAGGATATGTTGTTCCATCACCTTTCCAGAGATGGAGGTGAGGCTGAGCAGTCTATAGTTACCTGGGTCCTCCTTCTTGCCCTTTTTGTAGACTGGAGTGACATTTGCTTTCCTCCAGCCCTCAGGCACCTCTCCTGTTGCCCAAGATTTACCAAAGATGATGGAGAGTGGCCTAGCAATGACCTCTGGCAGCTCCCTCAGCACCCACAGGTGCATCCCATCAGGTCCCATGGATTTATGGATGTCCAGATTGCTTAACTAATCGCTGACCCAATCCTCATCTACCAAAGCAAACTCCTCCTTCATCCTGACTTCTGGTGCTGTAGGGATCTGGGGCTCCTGGGGAGAGTCTGCAGGATTAAAGACAGAGGCAAAGAAGGCATTCAGTACCTCTGCCTTCTTTATATCCTCTGTCACCAGGGCACCCACCTCATTCAGCAGTGGGCCTATATTGCTTCTGCTATGACCATAAGTCATAGATCAAGTCTGCTGTGGACTTCTCTAGCTGCGTCTTGAAAATCTCCAAGGACAAAGATTACTCACCCACTCTAGGTCACATTTTCTAGCCTGCACAAACCTCCTGGTGAAGAAGCTCTTCTTCTTGCCCAATATGAATATCTAAAGACACCGTATGTGGTCTTTTTCACAAGATGGTCTGGCACTACCTAGTTAAGTTCAGCTCTGCTGTCTTTGGAACAGCACTTCACATGGGTAGTTTTCTACTGATATTACACAGAATCACAGAATTACAGAATGTTGAGGGTTGGAAGGGACCTCTGGAGATCACCTAGCCTAACCGCCCTGTCAAAGCAAGTTGTTTGATGCATTCCAGTTGCTCTCTCACATAGAAAGCAACTCCACCACCTTGTCTTGCTGGCCCATCTTTCTTAAAAAGGACATAGCCGTCCATGACAGTGTTTCAGTCCTGCAAGCTTTCCCACCATGTCTCAGTAATTGCAATGAGATCATGGCCCTGTGACCACACACAGATCTCCAGGCCTTCCTGTTTATTCCCCATGCCGTGTGCATTGGTGTATAAGCATTTCAGAGAGGGAGTTGAGCATGTAGTTTTCACCCTTGAGAGGTGGTAGGCCATCTGGTTCTCAAAAATACTAGTATGCTGCCCCTCAACTGCTGAGCTACCACATCTAGGGCCTATTTAGCAAGCCCAATTACTTCACCATGCCCCTTAGAATTTAGTTTAAATCTTTCTCAATGAGCCCTGCTAATTCTTACCCTGGAACCCTTTTCCACCCTGCAAAATAAGCTTTTCCCATTTTGTAAATCAAATAGTGGTCAAAGAACCCAAAGACCTGCTGGTAACACCAGGCTCAGAGACAGGCATTTATCTGGTGGGCCTTTCTGTTTACCCCCTCATCATTCCCCAGAACTGGAGGAATAGAGGAGAACATGACTTTTGCTCCCAAACCTTTAATCAGTTCTTCCAAGGCCCTGAAATCTTTCTTCATTGCCCTTGAAAGTCCCTTTGCCTTCTCTTCCCCAGACTAACCAAGCCCTGCTCAGCAATATACCCAGCCATCCTCCCAGGAATCTGAGGGTGAGGTCTTTGCCTCGAGGTCCAACACTTATGTATGGTCTGCAAACCTGCTGAGGGTGCACTGTTTGTCATCCTATCGATTGCAATTAATCACTCTTGAGTAGACCTCTTGAGTACCCTCTTTATCACTGACTGCCAGCTGAACATCAGCCAATGTATTGCTAAGCTTCATGGCTGACAGTTTAGCAAATTTTTAACTCACCTAAGCCTTCTCATTCATTCTCTATTTCCAGATGAAGGCTATGGGAGGCAATGTCAAGACAGAGAGTGTTCAGTGCTCTCTCCCTCTTGTTCATATGCTTACTTAATTGCAGAAGGCAATCAGATTTAATTAGCACAATTTACCTTTCCTAAAAGCATGCTGACTATCCCTGCTTACTTTTTTTGTATATCACATTCTTGGAAATTGATTTTAAGAGGACATGCTTCCTTTCTCAGGCTGAGGTGACATCTTCAGCTCCTCTCTTTTTAAATCCTTCAGCAACATTTATCTTGTTTCCAGTAATTGAGGACCTCCTTCAGTCACCATGGTGAATCCCAGCTGGTCTCACAGATTTGAATGTGTGCAACTGGTGTAAGCAGCCCCTAAATCTCTATTGCCCTAAGGAGCAGGCAGCAGTAGGACAACAGAAGTTACTTGTGTTCACTACAAAGATTAGTGCAAAAAATGCATTGATTACACTGCAGCAAAAGGGGGAAACCACCACTGGGCTGGCAAGATCCACAAAATGAAAGGAACATCTTTTTTTAGCTTTGAAAAGCTTACAGCCTGTTTGTTCTTTTTATCATATTGGGTCTGACTTTGCATTTGTACAGATGAACAGCAGATTTCTAAATACTGCATTGGTAAAATTTGGTATATCTTGCAAGTGCACTCACATTAAAGATGTACCATTCTATACATCCCTTATATGTTTCAACTTGAATTACTCCTCTATGAATGATAGCTCAGGAAAGGCTAATGAGTCATCTTTGAAGGCTGCTTAAAGAGCCTTTTCCAGTGCTCTTAGACATTCACTCCCTTGTGTTTTTCTCTCTAAGCACCTCTTGTTCTTTCACAAGGACTAAGCATTTGATATTAACAGAAAAATGTTAAAGAAAATTAAATTAAGGGACTATGCTATGACTTCTTTTTGTGAAAAACAGACTAAGGTTAATTTCCTCTCAATGGCATAAGTATATTGCACAGCCTTAGACTCAGCCTTCACAATTTTGACTAACAAAGCCAACAACATTTTCTGGTGACATTTTTTTTTCTGTAACTAAATGTTGGTGTGACAAAAAAACCCAAATGTTGGAAGATACTGACATTTTCAAAGTCCTCTGACAAAAATTATTCAAATAGACCCTCCAGATAAAGTATTTCTCTATAACTTTATAGGAACGTTTCATTAAAATATTTAAGATGCAACAAAAATCAGTCTGCTTGCACAGTTTGAGTGCTGGACTACATGAAGGAGAGGTGCTAAATGTTATTTTAGTTGTACTGAAAATCTGTTCCACCACTTTCATGTAGATAGGCTAAAAATCAGGGACAAAAGCTTCTGTCCATGAAAGGGCAATATTTCTGGGACAAAAAAAAAAACAACCCACTTAAATCTAAGCAACAAAGAACACAAGACTGTAAAAGAATTAAAATAAGTTTGGCTTCAAAATTGGAGCACACACTGAATAATACTCATACTGATGACTCTTCCTCTACAACTGCAAATAAAAAAAGCTTTTCTGAGAGAGAAATTTCATACATTCCTTTCTGATCTATAAGTGCTACCCATTAATGGTTCCATACCTTTATCTTGATGGTGTAGTGTAAAGGAAACTGATGGTTTTTTAGGTAAAGACCATCCTTGCTACAGGGTTTTTTTTACTGGAGCATGTAGACTGGAATTTCTCCATGAGTAAACTGGTATAACTAGAGAAATTGAGCCACTTCACTATGGCTGATGATCTGATTTCTGCTGTGATTGTCCCAGTTGTTGACACTCTCTACAGCATCCATTCTTCTAACAGAAGTCCAAAGACCTCAATATTTGTCAGTGTGGGATACCTGTATAGTCTCCCCTGTTGTCCAGACTGCAGTACAAAGCTAGAGCTGACTCATTTAGAGAAATTTGAATCTAATTCATCTCTCTCCCTCCTTTTAAATTTACTTTGAAAAAAAAATTAAAATCTTTAAAGACTTTGGGAAGGTTGGGATTTTTTTCCCCCCTTAATTTGTTAAAAAATGTATGAACCCAAAGAAATCAAGCTTTTCTTGCAAGTTCAAGAATTATATATTCCTGCTCTTTTGAGATGAGAAGAAATAGTGCAGGCTGAATGCTTTTAAAGAACTGTGAATGGTTGACTTTATGCACATGCTGCAATGACACAACATGTTGTAGGAAAGTCACATCACCTTTCAGAGCATCAGCACATCCAGGCATCAAAGACAATGCCCCTAGACAAAATAATTGCTTTAATCTAAGATAATCTGTTTGACCTGAGTTCAATTCCTCTGTTCTTCCTAGAATCATTCATGAAGGGAAAAGAAAGGATCACACCAACTGAACATTTTTTGTACTGTGTGCAAGCTGCTTGGATATGTGAAAAAGTATGCACGCCAACAAATCCCAATCTTGGTATTGAACTGAAAAGTAATATTTAGGTGGTTTACAATAGTCACCCTCTTTGTATAACCAATGCATGATAACCTGTTTTACATTGAAATTATTCTAGCTTGGACATCCATATTTCCCCCCCAAAAAAAGTGTAGCAGAACAATAGTGACAGTAAATACATGCTTGATGACAATATTTGTCCTTCAAGAGCTTAATGAATACTAATAAATAATAATTAATAACAATAGATAATAAATGATAATTATTCCAGCCTTGTGATAATATTTCTGCACATGATGGCAGGGCCTTTTAGTAAATACATTTATTTCATTTTTCACCTATGCAATTAATCCACTCTCATTCTTTCCTGAATAGAGAAACTGCCTATACAGATTTAATCAGTTGCTGTGACTGATACCATAATTAAGCAGGAGGTGACCAGATCTTGAATGTAAGCTAATAATTAAAGGTTGCTGTTACAAATATGAGTGCATGATCACATGTATACATACAATTTTGAATTTTATTTAATTAAGATTAGCTTCTTCATATGACTTTCTATAATTTTGATCTTTGGTGTACGCAAAGTGACTGCAGGGTGACACAAAATAACCCATCTCTTTGCAGCATTTCAGATGTCTGGCTGTAACAGGCCTAGAATTTAGGAAGAATTTAAGGCTACAATGTCAATTAGAAGACAATTCTTAAGGTTCTTGAATAGGACAAAAATCTTGCAGGCAAGCTGTAGTAGGTGTGAAGTGCTTTGCATCTATGTTATTTTTTTCTAACAGCATTATGCTTGGTTATAACAGCAAAGGACCAAAATGCAACTCTTTGGTAGAAATCTTGATGCAGCTTGCATCCCCGAATGCACTATTCCCTACTGAAAGACAGAAAGCTTTAGTAATTTCAGCTGCAATAAGCCAGACACTTTATTTCACTCTAAATCAATCTAGCTGTATAGAATATCACACTTCAATGTTGCACAAAGACAGTTACTTCCAGCTAAAGTAGATGGATACACATTAAGAGAGACTTAAATTAACAAAAAGGATAAATATGACTGCAGAAAAACTGCTACACATCAGCAAAAGCTTATCTGCTAGTTCCTTTGTTGCTGTAGGGATCCACCAAACCATTACTGAAAAAAAGTGATGCAAGAGATGGATAAATCAGACAGTACTCTGTAACATTTTCCTGCCTTAGGACCTCTTTGGATATTGGATAACTGGAAAATTCTTCTTAATAACACTGAGTTGTTCCCTAAGTCAGTTCTCTTCATAGATGTTCTCCAAATTTATTCCAGGTCAACACTGGCACCAGGGTGAAACCACTATGGTGGCTTAGAATAAGGTATGGAAACACACACTTTTTACTGCACGTTAAGTGCAACACTTCAATATTATTTTTCTGGAAATCCTATAAATGGTTATCCCAGCTGACATTATTTTGGCCACTGGGCTGAGTTTGCCTTCGCAACCAAAGAACCTCATTTCCTCGCTGTTTCATTCGGGAATAACAGAACTACTACCTGACCAAAATTGCCAGCAATAACTCATTACATATTGCCTCAAAGACTGCCAGGCAAAGACAAAATAAAAAAAATTAAAAAAAAATAAAAGGACCATTGGACATCACCAGAACACCCATGGGAGTAACAAGACTAGTTACCAGACCAGTCTTTAACTGGAGGGATACGTGACTGAACTGGAATTATTATTATTACAGCATTTTTTGATGATGGCAGTTCCCCCACAGAAGTAGTCTTGTCTGCTTCATGTGATCCTCATCCATCAGAGCTGAGCAGTCTTTCAGCTTTCAAACTGGTGTTACGATCAGAGGAAAACACTGAAGTACTTTGGCAATGGCAAAATAAAGCCTCCAAACGTTGCTCGCAATACTCCTCCAGGATATTCTTCAGGGTTTCCTTTTACAGCTGAAAGTCTGTCCAATATTTTACAACTAATGAGTTGGCAATTCTAGCTTGGACACTGCTCCAGAATTTGTTAGCCAGCAGAAGGTTGTTGGTGCTAAGCTCTGGAGCAGAGCTTTGGAGACCTGCAAGGTTTCATGAAAGGAGTTCTGCAATCCCTTGACCTTAACACGGGATGAAAATTGGACCTTCACCAGACTGAATTCCCAAAGTCTGTTGCCAAACTCTCCACCCATTATGTGCAGAGCAGGGTCTTTGAGGATCACACAGCACACCCGAGCCAGCACCATGCTGGAGAGCTTTATACCTGTTAGAAGCAGAAGTACTTCCAGATTTCATTTTGGAGAAGCATGCAGAAATCCAAATTGGGATTTTTTTTTTCTCAAGGAAAATAAGTGTTACATGGGATGAACTCTTCTAAGTAAAGCAGGAGGAGGCTGAAGGGACCGATCTGTTTATAGACATAAAAAGAATTTGTTCTTATTTCCATGTTCTTATTTCCATCCCTGAAATGTCTTGGATTGTTTCCCCCAAATGTATAAAAAACAGGCAAAATCTGTACAGCGCTGTATGGAGAGCAACTGCTTTGTGTTGGAGCATGATAGAATCTGTTATCATTCTAGAATCAGTTATACTTCTGCCACGGCACTGTGTAAAAACACTAAAATTACCATTTCATGAGACTAAGTGGATATATTATTTATTTTAAATAGGTTAAGAAAGACACTTTCTCAAAATAAGGATCAGATACTTATTTGCACAAGTGTACTTGAAATGGTCAGTAACAGAACTATTTGTGAACCTTGGAAATAGGACTGTTAGCCTTTAAAATACTTGAGTGTTTTACAGAAAGAATTTAACTCTACAAGACTCTGCAATTAGCGTGTGTGTGTGTTCATGCATGTGAAGAGAATGAGCATGATACAATACTATGCTTGATTCACCCTTGCAAATTACAAAATTTTTGCACCAATATCATTCAAATAAATAATGCCGCTCTGATCTCTGAAACTACAAAATCTGATTTATGGAGAACAGAATTTCAGATTGACCAAGTGATAACATTGATGATATTGACCTGGTGATATGCATATAATATTCCTGCTGTTGCAAGCAAGAATAATATATCATGTCAATGAGGAGCATGCAATCACTTCACCACATGACTCATTGACAGTGAAGTATGACACTGTTTCAGTACAACATCCATCTGCTTTTAGATCTTGGTCCTTCAGTATTTCCTATTTCAAAGAAAACAAGCTGCAGATTAAGATTTTTTTCCTTGCTTTTTAGACTGCCTCTACTATCATATAGTCTCAGCAACAACAGTGCTAGCCAAAAGCATACTTTCTGGATGGTGTTTCTGGATGGTGAGTATGTTTTTAAGGGTTTTAAGAAAAGGTAATAATTAAACTTATAGAAAGCTTCTTTAAATATGATGTGTTAAAAGATTTTCTCCTATTTTTTTTGCAGGAAAAGGAGGAAGAATATACGGTTCCCTGCTGGAAAGCACAGAAGATGTGTATAATGAAACTTCCTTCCACTGATCTCAGCCACAGCCATGCAGTAAAAGGGCTAGATGTGGATTTTACAAATTAAGGCATAAGAGAATAAAGAAGGGTTTTGACTTAATTGGATAGTTCGCACAGTGATGTATAATGTCAGATGATAAAGCATTACCTGAAAAAATTCCAAGAATAAGGAAAACTGCCAAGGGAGTGTTTGGTGGAAATCTAAAATCTGATGTAAAACAATCTGCAGTGTCAATGTCCAGATGAACTTTTTCTCATTGCAACCTGGAGGGAAAAGAGAGATTAACAAAATGGAGAAAGGGAATATAATTTCCTGAGTCAAGCTCCCACAGCGCTAGTTACCAAACACAATTTTGTCTCCAAAACACTCAGTCTGGAATATTGAATCTTTTGCAGATCATTTGCCAAGCTTTATGAGTTTGTCTGCAGGAAGCAGCATGTAGATCCAAGCACTTTAGGACTTTTCAAAATATGTAAAAATGTACTCATAACTGGATGCCCAATCTGTAATTGGCAGTGTTTTCTTTCTGTCTCACATCTTCTTGGATCACAAAATCTTCCAGGTCATTACTCTGAAAAGCCTCATGGAGTTCTCTGCCAAACGGATAATATCTTGGTCAACAGAAAGCACAAGGCAGCTAAGTATTTTTACAGCTCTAGAAACTGACATTTTTGACTCTTAAATTTTGCCTGAAATGCTGGCCTTACAGTTTTCCTGAGACCATACTGCTCTATTATCTTTACCCCTTTATTCAACATTTACTGGTATCTGATCCAGCTCTGGAAGTGTTGCTAAAATTGTAGGTATAGGCCTGACATAATTGGCTCACACACCCTCTTTTTTTCTTTTCTTTTTTTCTGTTTTGGTTTGGTTTGGGTTTTTTTGTTTTTGTTTTTGTTTTGTTTTTGTTTTGTGTTTTTTTTTTTTTTTCTTTTTTAATGTTTGGCATGTATCTGGATTTATCTGGATTTATAATCTTACAATTCACTGTTCCTGGCTGTGTCACCCAGTTTTCCTCCCTCATGCACACACATAAAGACAGGCTTACAAAGAGAGATAAATCATTCAGGAATCATTCTGCAAAAAGCCTTGCTCTACAAACAAGATGCATAAGTGTAGATTAGTATGGTAGGAGCTATAGGACACCAAATGTCTCGTGTTCAGGTGAAATCTAATTGAAAAAACTTTGGAATGTGTATGTGCAGAAGTGTGAGATGAGCAAGGGGTTGTAAGTAAAAGTTTCCAGAAGAAATTTAAAAAAATCTTTGTTCCAAAATTAATTTGACTGGACTAAGTGGGCCCCCAAAATAAATGCTAAGATTTTTGCTATTAGTTTGTATGTTGTGTTTCAAACAAAGACATTTTTTGGACATAGGTGACTAAGTGAACCCTCAGGAATGCCTTGAAGACATTTGGGACCCCCATCCAGTGGCAAAAACTTCACAGTCTTTTCCACCTGTTAACTGGGATTAGTTAAAATGTCCTCCAGAGATGTCCTCAAAGATGATCCACCCTCTGAAAGACATTGCCCTGCATTCCTGAAGAACTACATCATGCATTCAATAGCTTCATGAAAGTAGTAGTTAAATGGATATTTTTTCTCTAGCACAACAATCCTCTCACACAGTGCAGATGGCTTGGGCACAGATCTAAGAGGTCACTGGTTTGCACTGGTGAAAAATGAACTTGATTTTTCCCATCAACATGGATCCAAACTTCTTTTCACATGGAAATCAAGTTATATTTGAGCAGGTAAAAGTAATACTCTTGAAAATGTCATATTACCGAAACATTATTAATGTTTCTTACAGGATACGTACTATGAAATATCTGGGAATAACAAAGTTATGTGTTTCTAACAGCAATCTCCTGTGTACTGCAAGATATAACAATCTCTCACAAAATTTATTAAAATATTACTGTGGGCTCTATGTGCCAGATTATCCTAAATTATCAATGTGGTACTATCAATGTCAATAAACTGAAAAAAATGGTACTTCCTGTAAGGTGCATCCATGGCTTAATTTTTCCATGTTTGCCTGTTTCTGGCAGATTACCAAACCATTATTACTAGCTGGATAGAGTCTACAATAATTTCTCCCACTATGTGTGAATCTGGGGATAACATTAATAAAAGCCATACTGTGGCTCCAAGCACAGCTGTGAGCAAAGGGCAAGGAACAAACTGCCTGTCAAGATCCGATATTCAGATACGTGGCAATTTTTTATGATCTCGCCAGGACAAAACAAAGGTGCACAAACAGGCACTGGGGCTGGTGTGGGGTCTTATGAGAGATGGGGCAGAACCCCCTTGCTTTCTAACACTCCTCACCCCAGTGGGAGGCTGGGGGGGCTGGACTCTGCCTTCCCTCTCCTGGTACAAGTCACACAGCAGCTGCACCCGTTTGTCCAGCAGGGCCTGTGAAAAGGCTTAAAGGTGAATCCGAAATGGTGAAATTAAGACACAAACGAGGTCAGATGTCACCTGCACACTGAACTTTATTGGAGTTACACAGCAAAGTCCCTAGAGTGGATAGGACAGGGAGGAAAACAGAGACAGAAATGGAAGGAGAAAGCAGAATTATGGAGATTAGCAAGATAATAGTTACCACCACGGTCCAGCGACGTTGTCAGTGGGGAAGAGCTTCGGTGGGGAAGTGCTGCGGTGAGGAAGAGCTTCCCTGCACCCAAAGTGTCCCAAATTTTTATACAGTTCTTGCCCAATGCCCCCTCCCCCCCTACCTTTTTTCTCCCAGTACAGGGGATGAAATTCCTCTGACTTCTCCATGCTCTTCTGAGATGGAGGGGGAGGGGGGGGGGTATGGTGCTGGGCTATACCTTACAGATGGTCTTTGTCTAGCTAATTAACAAGATAAGCCACTGATTGGGCCAGTGACAGGGTCCTTGAATGAGATGAAACAACTTTGCACCTCAGGATGGTTTACCAGGTGGAGGTCAGACTTTTCTGGCCAAGTCAGTGATTTACATGAAGTCTCAAGGCCTAGTTATCACTGGATATCCTCCTCCCAGCACCAGCTGAAGAGCTCCTTTGTCCTTTGAAGAGCTCCCACATCAAACACCCCAGTTTGCAGGTGTGAAGAGGGGAGTAAAACAGCTTGGTGGGATCCTGAGTCATAGTCCAGCAACAAATCCTGTTTAACTCTTAGATGTCTTAAGACAAACACCAGGCATCCTGAGTGTCCAAATACACTGTTTATTTCTTGGATTGTTCAAGACAGACATCTGGAATGCCACGCTGCCCCATCCCAAAAGCAGCCAGCAGAAATCACAGAATCATAGAATGTCTTGGGTTGGAAGGGAACTCTAAAGGTCATCTAGTCCAACCCCCCTACAATAAGTGGGAACATCTCACACTAGAAAAGATTGCTCAGAGCCCCATCAAGCCTGACCTTGAATGTCTCCAGGGATGAGGCCCCCACCACCTGTCTAGGCAACCTGTTCCAGTGATCCACCACCCTCATATTAAAGAATTTTTTCCTATTGTCCAGCCTACATCTACCTTCTCTAGCTTAAAACCATTATGCCTTGTCCTGTCATTACATGCCCTTGTGAACAGCTCTTTCCCAGCCTTCTTATAGGCTCCTTTCAGGTATTGGATGGTCCCCCCCAGAATCTTCCCTTCTTCAGGCTGAAAAGCCTCCTATCTGGTAGCATCTCCACTTTTTTGAATTAATGCTTTCTGATCTTTTACTTCACACAAAGACATCATAGAATTGGTTAGTCCCCTCTCCCCACCACACATAGAGGGAACATTAGAGTTCAACTCCAAATCAGCATAGGTGAACTCAAGTGGTACTGTTTTGTGAGTAGATAAGGACTACAGCAGAGATTGAATTGATACTTGTTTCAACTTATCAGAAATACAGGAGGGTTTTATGATTGTTTTGGAAAAAAGTGGCCTTGGTAGTTAAAGATGATGTGAAGTGCTATTTCAATGTAGAACATCTATTCTTAGATTGCCGTAAGGCATCTCTGCCCTGTTTGGCTACTTAGGAAAAGTGCTTTTATTTGTTTCTGTATCAGTCCTTCATGAAGCCTGGATGAGGCAACACAGAGATGCTGTCAGGCATTTTCTTGTCATTAACAACATCTTCTTACTTGGAAAAGAGTAGGCCAATAGCATCCTGGGTTGCACCAGGTGAAGCATTGCCAGCAGGACAAGGGAGATGATTTTCCCCTCTGCTCAGCACTGGTGAGGCACATCTGGGGTGCTGGGTCCAGTACTGTGCTCTCTAGTACAAGAGAGACATGGACACACATGAGAGAGTCCAGCACAGGGTTACCAAAAAGATGACAAGACTTTTCTCAGTGCTGTCCAGTAACAGAACAAGCAGTAGTGGACACCCATTGAAACACAAGAAAGTACATTTAAGCATGATAAAAGAATTATTTACTGTGAGAATGGTGAAGCACTGGCTCAGGTTGAGGTTGTGGAGTCTTTTCTCTTTGGATTTAATCAAAATTCAACTGGATATGGTCCTGGGCAAACTGCTCCTCCTGGTCCACGGGAGCAGTGTTGTTGGACTAGATGATCTCCAGAGGTCCCTCCCAGCCTTAACTGCTTGGTGGCCCTGTGGAATCAGCAGGATCCCAAAGCACTGATCAAGCACCCCAGGCATCCGTTTTGCTCCATCAGAGGAGAAAAAGAGCACTCCTTCTGACAAGACTCTGATGTACAAACTCCCCATATCAATCTCCTGATTCAGATCCCATTAATAACTGCTCATCTCATCAGCCTCTGAGGGTCACTGTGTTGGCATATACTCATCTGCTATGCCATCTTCAGCATTTCAGACGACTTCTGAGGTTAAGAGGAACTTACCTTTCAGACAGGCTGAGGCTTTCCACACCCGCTCTTTCTGCTGTTTTGCAACTCGTTAGGAAACACAGTTGTCCAAAATCCTGTCAGAAGGAGACTCTGCTAAGCACAGACTTTAAAGTTTTGTGGCTTAATTTGCTGCACAACTAACTGGCTGAATCTAGATCCTGCTAATGACCATCAACACCTTAACACCAACTGCTTAGGCTGGAAAAACTCATGCTAAGAGTTTTTTTTATTAAGTGAAAAGCACAGTGTGAATGACACTCAAGGGAGAATAGTCTTAATTTTATTTTTGTACATTTTCAAGCATTATTATTTTCTACTGTTTTGCACTCTGATGGACATCCTTCTAAAAGAAAACCACTTTCTAATTGCTAGTTTAATCTAGTCTGCCAAAATGCGTTATTTCCAACACAAGAAAATCAGAGAGGGATTCAGCTACAAATGGTACAACCTAGAAAATTATCCTAAACCACACCTTTTCAAAGGAACCTTTACATATTACAGAAGATTAGGTCCTTTTTTTTTTTTTTTTCTCTGAAATGCTGCCATGCTGCAGAAGCTTCATCACCCTGTGTTTGTGTGAGGTGCTCCAGTTTGGGGACCAAACTCCCAAAAATTCCTCTTTTGAACTGGACCCACAGAGGAAGATGTTCAAACTTGTCTTAAATGCCCACATTGCCACACGTTGGACTCTGAGTATGCATGTCACATACTAAGAGCAATTAATTCAGACTGAAAACCAGCATCCAGGCTGGATGTAAAAGGAGCACATGAAAAGAAGTTTCTAAATGTTTTTTTCAAAAGAGTATCATGTTTAGAACATTCATGACCTAAATAAAACATTTGAAATTTAGGCTTTTCTCCATTTGAGAAAATTCCACCTCACCTTCTTAATTGTCAGATGATGATATAACCCTAACTCTGAACATTTAGAACAGTCTACATGGAAAAAACCCCAACATTTAAACAGTCTCCTGCTTAAGCAGAGGAAGTTGTGCAGCCAAGAAAGCAAGAATGATGGTAACAGAGGAATGCAAAGGAATATGCCTGTGTCCCCTGCCAGAATATTCATACAAAAGAGTTCATCTGTGCTTTTTTCTTATGGGGTTTTCTATCCATGAGGTGGGCTTTTTAGATTATCCTTCTCAAGTACCCAGTTCTTCATATGAATGGTAGGGAGAAACAAAAAACTTGAAGGAAATGCTTTGAAACAGCAACTTTCTAAGAATTCCAGCCTCCAAGTCAGTCATAAAACATCATAGGGGTTTCTCCCCAAACTCTCTGGTGGCTATATAAAGGGAAGACTGGCAGTCCTTGTCTTCAGAAGAACACATGTACTGTTTTCCCAGGGTTCCTGAGAAAACATAAGGCGTCACAGCTGGGATTCGCCTACTCCTTTGCTGGGAGCTCCATGTATTCCCCTGCTCCATCACTGAGCAAGTACCAGAAAATGAGGAGGTTATTCACTGTATTCACAAAAGGCAGTGACAGCATGTCTGCTAAACACTGGTGAGGTCTCCTAGAAGAGTTCTTCCCTCTGCTGTAGAAGCATTTTGTTCTGTGCCTCTTTGGCAAATATGCGGTACAGGACACAGTCAAGCCTAAAATATTAAACGCCTTGTAAACAGAAGAAATATAAATTTCTATGTACTCCCACTGATTTACTGTATGACCTTGGATAAGTCATTTGATATGTTCATGCTGCAAATCTTTTTTTTTGTAAAATGAGGACAACACTAGCAATGCAGTCATTTAAAGTGATGTGCCAGCAATAAGCACTGTATACTGACTTTCTAAAAAAAAATAATGCCACTATGAATCATTGCCTTTGGTAGCCTGAGTGGAAACAGGAAATCTTCTTACTTCTACATAATAAAAACAAGAGGTATGATTGCATTTTCCGATGAACAAGGTTGCTGAATCTCAGTTTCATTAAAATGCTTTTAAGGTTCACTTACAAGATGTCAAGGTTTGTGGGCAGAAACAGGCTCTCCCTCACTCCCACTATTATTCCTGCAGAGCTGGGGAATGAGCACCTTATCTAGCCTCTTCTCAGACATGTCGATAGGAAGATCAGATCAGGCTTAGAGCTTGTCTGCTTCAGAGTTCAAATAGTGTGGAAAGTAAAACACTATTTAGAGCAGCCTTCAGGCTGCTTTAATTTAAAGCAGAGGGTGGAAAATTCAAAATAAGTGTAATACAAATTATACCAAAATATTTGCATCCGTCTCTGCCTGAAACACAGAAGCAAGACTCAAACAAGAAGAGTTTTTCTTTTAGGAAGACTTTTCATCAGCAGCATAGACTTTCCAAGACAGAGAATTGCAATAGACTATAAGACAAGCACAGTATGCTGTTGTACAATGCTTACTTGTAACAGACTCATCCCCTAAACAAAGGTGGATGCAGGACCAATTCTAGCAGCCACTCACTTCTTTCTCCCACATGCTCACACTGGCAAGCAGCTTCTCTTTTTTTTTTTCTTGCTCAGCTGCTTGATTTAGTTGTCTTTATTGCCCAAATAAGGGTGTCAGGAAAATGTCCTTCTTTCTAATAATTTTGTTTCTTACTGACTAAGTTGGACATTTTCTAACCTGAATGAAAAATAAATATTTAAAGCAAAACAGTGGAGTTTGGGCTGATGGTTGTGGGTTTGTTTGGATTTTGTTTTGTTTTGTTTTTCGAATGTGCATGTGGCTTTGCAGTGAAATTATTTCAACAAAGTGTTTGTAACAACCCTGTTCTAGCCAGGTGTCCTCTGCATATTTTAAGAGGAATAAATCACTTCTGTGGCTGGCATGCTTCTGAAAGCAAGATCTCTGTTAAGACAGGAGCTGTGTAATCACTTTTCCTAGTTACCTTGGTGCCTGGGATCATGGATTGCCACCCCTGTGGTAGCTGCTGTACCCACACAGAACAGAAAGGGAACTGCTGCCTCTTTACAGACCTTCATGGAGAGCAAAGAGAGGGCCAGAAGGACAGAACAGATGCAGAGATACTGGTCAGCACAATGAGGACTAGACCCCACCATCCATGGGATGGGTAACCCCTCTGGGAAACATAGCTATCCAATAAAAAAAAAAAGTATCATGTTTAGGCAACTGACATTATGGGCAACATCAATCTGCATACAACAGAGGTCCCAGAAGAAGTGCTAGTGTTTTGGAAAAGTGGATTCAATTGTACTTGAGCCATACACTGGAAGGCAACGAGTGGATTTAAACAAGAAGTATTTTCATTTGCAGGTAAAAACTTAGAGAAGTATTTAATAATTTGGAAATTTATAACCAGTGCCTGCTATCAATCAATGAAAAATCTGCAAGTCTATTTTTTAAGCATATTTTTGGCTCACAATTCTAAATCACATATTGTTTGTATTTACATTTTTCTAAAGAATATTTTCAATATTCTGGAGCTTTATTTAATCATTGTCTTGTTTTTTTCCATTTGTTTCAAAGTGAGAACACACAGCAGGAGAACTATTATTTTTGTCCCTCTAAAATACTCTACATATCTTTTTTATTTTTATTTTTTTTTCTTCAGACTAAGAAGTTGCATGATCCAAATAAATTCAACCTTTTCTGTTTGAAATGCTCTCTGTAGGATTATGCACTGTATGTTTCTGGCTGTAGTCTTTCTTGCTAAAAGGGAACAGATAGGTGTAAATGATATTCACACCTCTTAATTGGAGTCATTAACAGTTCTCTGGGTTATCTTCCAGCATAAGACCTTGGGTTTCCAAAGAAGGAGCTAGAAATAAGAGCCAGGAGTCACTGCATACTTTTGCTCATATAGGAATGTCAGTTAAGAGTGTGAATTTTGTGTGTGTGGTAGATTTTTGTTGTTGGGGTTTTTTTTCAGTATTTATTTTCTGGCAGCATCTCTTCCATAGGCAAGATTTTATGCACAAGAAAGTGCTTGTGTTGGTATAGCTGTTTCATTTGAGCTGATATAAGCAAGACCATCAGTAGTGCTTTTTCCCTTGTACCTTCTGTATCTATTAGGAGATATTCCTGGTGTAGTGGCATGAGCTGCAGGAAGGAGTTTGTGTTTCTCTCTTTGGTGTTGCAAGTTCTGAAAAGTGGTTTTTGTTTGTTGTTGTTGTTTGTTTCTTCCTGTTTAGAATTACGCAATCGTTTTTGTGAGTAAGGAGAAAAAAAATCAATTATTTACCTTGTTTCGCAGAACAGACACAGGACTGGTGGGAGCAATACTCTCTCAACAGCTTGATAAAATACACTAGCAATTCATGAAAAATTCAGGTATAAGCCAAATATAGTTTAGTCATGAAACTGAAACAATTTACACTGCTTAACTGTAGTGAACATCAAAATGTCCTTTCATGGCCTCTTAAAAAAACATGTAATATCTCTGCATGTTTTTCTTACATTTGCCCTTGTCTGTGCCTGCCCAAAGCCTGATTTTTCACCTTGCACCAACAACAGTTTATATTGTGTTCACAGGTACAATTATAGCAAATGCCACACTCAGCTTTTGCCTCTGAACTCCAGTCTAGGCAGAAGGAAACACAATCACAACAAAAATCTTAATCACTTTTGCACTATCCAAATAAGTAGGAAACCTGCCAATGATTCCACATTGCCTTTTGCTGTATGAGTTCTTACTCTTAGGTCAGCTTGAACCCATCTAACCCAAGTAAGAACAATCTCACGAAACAATAATACTGGTAATTGAAAACAAACCAACAATCAGGAAAGATAATGTGTAAAGGTGGTATGTACCTCTAATATATTCCTTAAATTGACCACTGCTTGGGAAACCTAAACTGTTTAGATCTCTTTTAAATCTGGATAAAACAGCAGGAAATGCTAAATAAAATGTCTGGTTAAGTGCCATTTAGAGAAAATTTGAGTGACAAGTGACCGATCTCCTTTCTTTAAGTTCAGAAGACTATGGGTAAATTTGCATCTCAGAGAGGCATGAAGTGGACAAAGCAAAACAAAATAACCCCCCTGTACAGGTAGATGGAGTAGAGATAGATTTTTCTGTAGATAGAAACAAATTTAGGAATGGTTTCTATAAGTATAGAAACTGGCCATCATAAAATAGACAGCGTTGGGTTTCCAAATGAGGTGGACTTAAATGTTAGAAACCTCCAAGTCTTGCAAGCTTGCCACCACACTGATTTCACAGGAGCCAGCTGGGATGCCAGATGTCCTATAAGATGCATAAGAAAGAGCTCAAAATAAGACAAGCAGCCCATCATCCTAAATTGAAAATCATCTTAAATCGTTGTAGGGAAGTGCTGAGCGAAGACCAGACTGTAACTTTATCTGCCAGAGGATCTGAAGCCTAAGTCTGGGTCACACCTTTGCTTATCATTCACCAGCACCATTGAGCTCCAACTCCAAGTTAATTCTCTCTTCCTAGAAAAATAGTTATAGTATAGTCTTCTCTCTACTCTATGAATAAAAAAAAAAAAGTAATATAAAAATTCCTCAGAAAATAGCTTTCAATGTCAACTTGCTGGATATTTAGAAGGAACATTTTCTGAGATTATTCTCTCTCTCTCCAATTTGATATCAAAACTATAGCTGTAAACAGGTAAAAAACTTGAATATGGGTCTTTGGAGTGTCCCACATAGGATCATATAGACCCTGTGCTTTTGAGCTCTGTCTAGTTTGATGCATATTTTGCAGCTGAGCCCCAGTGAACTCCCAAGAATGCAAGCCTACCCATCATCTCAGCTTTTACTGAATTCCTTTTCAGTTTCGTAGACAAGAATTTAAAGAGCTTTTTTCTTTTGTTCTATTTTATTCTTGCTTGTTGGTTTGGTTTGGGTTTGTTTGTTTCTGGTTTTTTGGGTTTGTATTTTTGTTTGGTTGGTTGGTTTTGTTGTTGCAAACATACTGTGTTATGAGGACACTTGGAGCATTACAAGTTAAATGAACCTGCAATGACATTCTAAAAGTTGCTTTGCACTTGTATAACCTGGCTGTAATCCCTCTGTGTCTCAGAATTCACCACCCTATTAATCACTTAAATTATTGAAGCGGATTTCTCATAACATCTATTTGTTTGTGGAATACATATATGTTCAAAATTTAGTGAGGTTTCTTCCCCCCAACCCATGGAACAGATAGAAAATGTGAAGACAAGAGTCTTCACAACTGTCCTGGGAAAAGGAGGCTGATCTAATGCAAGGAGAATCACTGCTTCAGAAAATATTTTCGAATTTAACTTAACAAAGCCTCCCTCTCAAATTTTCTCTTTTGTGAATTAAAACCATATGCACCCTCATGGTAAAGGCAATAATGCATAACAAAAATCATAGTGCATCAATACATAACTAATATCACAGTACTACAAAGTAAATTTTAAAATAAAGAATAAAACGCAACACAGATAATTTTGTTCTTTAAAACCATACATGTCACAGGTACTACTTCCATTTTGTTGCTATTGTTTTTCCATAATACTGGATGTTACTGGATGTTAGTGCATTAAATGCATAATAAATTAACTTCTGTTATCTCAAAGTTGCTGCTTAAATGCTAAATTTGACTTTTTATTGTGTGCCTATTTTTTGTTTCCTATATAAGTAAAAATTATGTAAAAAGGATCTTTCTGTACTTGATTTAGAGAATTTCAACTGTGTTCAGTTCCCAATAGTAAGCTATCTTTCTAAGTACAAGAGCTATTTTTCCTATGATTTTGTTGTCTCCTATGAATTTTTTAAAAATGTAATTTATTCATGAGCAGAAGTGAGTAAAACCACCAGTTTCCCAGTGGAGTCATATTGTTAACATAAACCACATCTTTCCTGACCTTGCATAGCAACTGTAGGGGCTGCACTCCATAACTGGTCCAAATATAAATACACTTGTAAATCAGGTAGGTTTCCTGGAACTTTGGAACAACACCAGTGTGTCTGGTTTTATTCAGCCCCAAGTCTCAATTGCAACTGACCAAAAAATTACACACCAGCTAAACCTATCAGACCTTTCATGCTTGAGCTCTCCGCCCCCATTCTCTTCTATACAAATTAAAATGAAGTTCTTTGCTGAAGCCAAAATCTTCCAATATGCTTGTCATGAACTGCTGAATTTACTGTTCACATCTTTCTTACAATACAGATTAAGTGTGGATCCAGAGCTGTGCTTCAAAGGGGCCCTCCAACTGCCATATTTTCATCATAGTATGCATTCACGATGCAAATATAATATCCATCTGGGCCTTTTATAGGCTTAATTTATCCCTGCTTATTTATCATAATTAAGTGCACCATATGATAGGAATCCTTGTGGTATCTCTACTGATCTGGAGTAGGGAGAGATCACTAACCCTACTTATGAAATCCAGCAATTAAATTACATTATATCACTCATCATAAAAAAACAAACCCTCTGCTAATGACATAAATGTGTTGGACTAACCGGTTCTGTTCTAGCACATATGTAAAATAAAGGGGGGAAAATGACAGAATATCAAAGATGAGAGAGCCCCACAGAAGCCCTTAGGAAAGTTCCCAAGCCACTGGATTTGAAAATATGGTACACCACAGATTAGTTCTGCAGTGGCAGAGATGTGACCAGGAGGCAGGAGCTGTGTCACAAACTCAAGGGATTCAGAGAACCTCTTCTGATTTGGGGCTGACCCACCTTGCCACCACTGCCCACAGAAATAATGAACACACACATACACAGACATATGTTTTAGGAAGTGTGGGGTTTGTTGGTTTCTTTGTTTTTTCTTTTAAAAAAGCATCTTCCATGACATCCTAAAGCAATATCTAATTAAAATCTTTAAGACAATGGATAATATATCCAACAGCACTTAAGATATTGTGAAGCCTGTGTTATGAGTCCATATGGGGTGTAATGAAAAACGTTCCAGGGTAGCTCTGGGCAAAATACCTGTGTTAAAATATTATGCAGGTATAGTAAATCTGCTTCAACCCCAGGTATACAACTGTGCTGTCAGAACAAAAGAATAAGGACTGCTGTAGATTCTAGACCTCAACTGGTCAGTCCTATATCATCCTCCTTACAGTCATGTTTTAAGATAATTAGAGTTAGATTTGTTCAAACATGCCAGAAGTAAATGTCTATACAAAAGGAGACATTTAACACTGGAAAGGTGGCTTACATTCTTTGAAACCAGCATGAAATCTTTGTATAATAAGGCCACGCAGCAAGACTCAGACAACAAAAATGCCAAGAGTATCCATATATGTGGTTGGAAGAGCTGAAAATCATTTCTTCTTTCAAGAAAAATGGGCATGGATGACACGTCTTGGAGCAACCTGGTCTAGTGGGAGGTGTCCCTATCCATGGCAGGGGTGTGGAACTGGATTATCGTCAAGGTTCCTTCAAAAAACAAACTAGTCTGTAATTCTGTGATTCTGTGACACAGCAGGCAGTGGGTGATGCTGCCTCCTTCTCAGACCAGACTCTGGCTGCAAGAACCTTGTCTGTACCTAAAGAATTTACAGCAACACAGAATCACAGAATCACAGAATCACAGAATGTTAGGGCTGGAAGGGACCTCTGAAGATCATCAAGTCCAACCCCCATGCCAGAGCAGGACTGAGACCAAAAAACCAACAAAAAAACCCCACAAAAAACCCTAAACAAACAAACAAAACCACACAAACACACCACAGAAACAAGGGCAGATCACAAACTAGGGCAGATCACTCAGAAAGGCATCCAGATGGGTCTTGAAAGTCTCCAAAGAAGGAGACTCCACAACCTCTCTGGGGAGCCTGTTCCAGGGCTCTCTCACCCTCACAGTAAAGAAGTTCTTCCTCCTGTTGAGATGAAGCTTCCTGTGTTCAAGTTTGAGTCCATTGCCCCTCATCCTATCACAGGGCACAAGGGAAAAGAGGTCATCTCTGCCTTCTTGATGCCCAGCCCTCATGTACTTATAGACATTAATTAGATCCCCCCCCCCAAGTCTTCTCTTCTCTAGACTAAACAGCCCCAGGTCTCTCAGCCTTTCCTCCTAAGGCAGGTGTTCCAGTCCCTTCATCATCCTCGTAGCCTCCGTTGGACTCTCTCAAGTAAATCCCTGTCCCTCTTGAACTGGGGAGCCCAGAACTGGACACAATACTCCAAGTGGGGTCTCACCAGGGCCGAGTAGAGGGGGAGGAGAACCTCCCACAGTCTACTGGAGACACTCCTCTTAATGCACCCCAAGATACCATTGGCCTTCTTGGCCACAAGGGCACATTGTTGTCCCATGGAGAACTTGTTGTCTACCAGGACTCCAAGGTCCTTCTCCACGGAGCTGCTCTCTAGGAGATCACCTTCCATCCTGTACTGGTGCATTTTGTTGTTTCTTCCCAAGTGCAGGACTCTGCATTTGGTGTTATTGAACCTCATTAAATTCCTCTTTGCCCAGCTTTCCAGCCTGTACAAGTCTTGCTGGATGGCTGCACAGCCTTCAAGTGAATCATCCAGTCCCCCCAGCTTCATGTCATCAGCAAACTTGCTGAGAAGACACTCTGTCCCAAGATCAAAGTCATTGATAAAGATGTTGAACAGGAACTGGACCCAGCACTGATCCCTGAGGGACCTCTTTTCCCTTCTGATGAGGCTCAAATCCTCCACCCTATATGGAAGACCTTGAAGTCTTCTTGTTGAGGATTGTCTACATAGGTGTTGCAGTTTGGGCCTAACCAACAACAAAGAATCACATGGCCACTTGGCCATGCACTCACCCCTGTTATGAGATAGGGGTGACAAAAAACCAACTAGGAACTTGTGGGTGGAGGCAAAGACAATTATGGTCATGAGTCAACAGACTCAACTTGGAAAAAAAGTATCAATTTAAGTTATCACTATTCAGATACACACAGGACAAAGACAAAATTAAACCCAGAGCTAGAGCTTAAATACCTTAGGCCACCACTCCCTCCTTCTGGGGCCCCCATTACTTTGTTCCTGGTTTCTCTACCTCCTTCCCCCACTGGCACAGGGGGACAGGGGTTGGGGTTATTGTCAGTTCACAGTCTGGTGTTTCCTTTTGCCTCAGGGCATAGGATTTCTTACAGTCCTTCCCTCATTCCCTGCAGGGTCCCTCCCACAGGAGAGGGTCCTTCATGAACTCCTCCAACATGAGTCCCTCTCACAAGGTGCAGTTCCTCAATAACAGACTGCTCCTGCATGGACTGTCCACAGAGCCAAGGGCTGCTTCAGGAACAGTCACCTCCCCTGGTGTGGTGTCCACCATGACTGCAAGTCCAGGTCCATGGGCTACAAGTGCACATCTGCTCCACCGTGCTCCTTCAGGGGATCCTCTGCCATGTTCATCCATGTATTCTGCTCTGGCACCTCCTCCTCCTCCTTCCTCACCAACCTTGGTAACTTCTGCTCCCACACTGCTCTCCATTTTGCTCTCAGGTTTTATATCTTCTCATCTTTCATATGTTAATCAAAGAGGCACATCCATTTTCTCTCTAATGGCTCAGTGTGGCTAGAATTTTTTTGAGCTCCAGAGCTTTCAGTAGCTTCTTACAGGAGCCACCTCTGGGGCCTTTACCACACTACCAAACCCCATGCCAAACTGAACCAACCCAATAGGAAAAGACAAAAAGCAGGATATCATTAGAAAGGACAGGTCTGTCTTCTAGTCTGTTCCCCTCTCTCTCATTCTCTTCATTGTTTTTTATCCAAAGGCTCCTTGCTGCAAAATAATCAGCATCTGCATAGAGGGAACCCTCAGCCTCTCAAAGACAGGTCCCAGGTAGGTACCAGATCCAGGGCTGATCAAGCATGTGCCAACACAGGAAAACTGGGTCCAAAAGAGCTTTCAGTTTAAACAGAGAAGCCCACAATGGCACTAAGCAGCTATGAATCATGGGCTTTTGTATGTTCAAATGCATTTTGTCATCTAAAGTATTTCTCTGTTTTCTATCCATTGTGGGATTTCCCAGAGTGCCTAAGAATTTTATATACCTAATTCCCATTGAAATTTGGACCTTAGGAGTCTCTGGCTTTCAATAAGACTTTCAGAAATCTTACCACGTCTTTAATGAACTTGCAAGTTTTAATGAATAGTCATATGATTTTGGAGTCTTCTTGTCTGGAAGCAAAGCTAGACTGTAAATCATTACACCATTAATAGCTGTTCCTTCGCCTTTCATTCCTAAGTGTGGTTGTAATTATCTGTTTTGCAAAGCATAATAAAATATGTCTTCATATTCAGAATATTCATGTAGCGACAATTCTAAAGTTATCATAGATGATGTATAGGCAGCAGCATGTCCATAGCTAACCAGATTTCTTAAAGAACTTATTTTCTAAGTACGGGGCCATAAACTTTGATTTGGGAAACTATTGTGGCCTGCAAATCACCAGAAAAGAAGGGGAAAGATCTCTCCAGTGTCAGAAAAATGTAAGACCTTTGCTGACTTAAAGTTCCTTAAAATTCAACCTTTATTTAAAATTCTTGACCAACACTTCTGTGTGTTTACTCATCTCAAAAACTTTTCTTGTCTTTGCAGTTCAATATCATTGGGAATTAATGAGCTTGTATTATTTAAAGACAAAAAAGTGCTACGAAACATATGAATTATTTTAGATAAGCTGTACTTAATTACTCTTGCTAATGATTTTGCTACTCTTCTTTCTTGCCGCAGGAGACTCATCCTATGGAGACAGCAGCTTAGACCAGCTGTTCCCTTCCAGGCACTTCCAGAAGGCTGGTGCTCAGCACATGCTTATTACCACCCTCCAGCTCTGTGCTCACTCATCCACGTTGGCAAACACCTCTGGGTAAGGTCTTGGTATAACTTGCTGTCACGACCCGAGCAGGGCAACTCAGGGAGATTCAGGTTTGACCCCCTTGTTTTCTAAACTCCTTCTCAGAGAGGAGCCCAGGTGTGGCTGGATCCAACCGTTGTCTCAGACCTGGCCCTTCCAGGGAGAATGATTAAAATGCCACAGTCTGAGGGAACACTCGACTGTCCGATACCCCTTGATCAGATCCATGTGAAACGAAACTCACGGACTATATTTGAAGAAGGTTTAATTAAAACTATAGAAGGAACATGGATACTTCAATTATTATCTTAGGCTGCACGGTCAGAAAGGCTGACAATTAAATCACTAGAGTACAATACATATATGTATAAGCTGCACAACCTGAGAAAAACTCGTGGTTAGGCCTCATGTTACTTGATGATGTTAGGAAGGAAGAGAGAGAGAGAGTAGGAGAAGACAAGTTTATAGAGATAGATAATAGAAAATCCCCAGTCCTGGATCCAGCGTTGGGCCAGCCAGCAGGGGAGAGCTGGTGTCAGTGAGGCTCCCCAAGCCCACCATTGCAGCCCCCTCTTTTATAGGCCTAGTTTCCTTGTTTCACAAGGATGACCAAGCGTGTTTGAGTCATAAGCCTGAGCAGCTGGAGTGGACCTCCACCCCCTCCACCCCTCCATCCTTATCTCGATCCTTATCTCAGTCGCTGTACATGCAGCTGCAGGCCATATGCAGCCATCAGCGTTGTCTCCATCCTCTCAGGCAGGCCTTTTGAGATGAAAATGAGGCTTTGGTTAGGAGTTACAATGGGGTTTCCACATCAATTCCAGCAAGTATGGGTCCTGAGGGCTGGTCCCTCACACCCACTCACATTTTTTTTCCTCCTGAGGATGTGACTTGCAAGGTCCCACATATTCTCCCATCCCTCCTTACACATATAGGGTTGGTTTTACTCAAGCCTATGCCCCTGTTGTTTTATGTTACCCTAAACTTTATCTCCATCTTTAAACTAGTTCAAATAAGATTATATCACATTCAAAATGTAGATTTGACATTTGGTCTTGCTTGAGACTTTCTTTTTCTTAGGACTGTGAATATTAAAATATTTATGAAACTCTTATGGCTTGAAAACTACATGTGGGATTAAAATAGAAGCTAATACAGGAAAAAAAGATCACAGCAGCGATGGTTTCCAGCATTAACTATGAACTTCCTTTGGTGCCAGGAACTGCTTGAGGTAGATTACTTTCCCCACCAAAATTACATGTAGTGAGATTGTTGAACTGTGTGAAAGAAGCTGCGTAAGAAATCGCAGAAAAATTACCTGGGAAGGCAGAGGCACAAGAACTATGAGCAATGTTCAAGATGGTTCAGTCTTTCAAAAAACGCAAAAACCCCACAGCCTTTAAGGTAAGAACAAAAATCTGCAAAGTTTCTGTTGCTGTAGCTGTACCACAATAATCAAACTCATCAGAGCCTTTCAGACTAAATACAGAATATTCTCAGAAAAGTTTTCCTGTCAACAGTTACAAAAGCCCTTTTCTGTCAATGCTGGGAACTGCCCAGCAAATTCTAGCTGGCAACACAGGAGGCTGGGACAGAGGGGAGACACAGCATTAGCAAGGAAGTAGAGTTTGTTGTGTAAAAATATCTGGGTGGAGACTGGATCAAAACCATCCAAAGGAGAAGGACTTGGGGGAGATGGTGGATGAGAAGCTCCACATGAGCCAGCAATTTGTGCTTGCAGCCCAGAAAGCTAATGGTGTCCTGGGCTGCATCAAAGAAGACATGACCAGCAGGTCAAGGGAGGTGATTCTCCTCCTCTACTCTGCTCTCATGGGACCCCACTTGGAGTACTGTATCCATTTCTGGAGCCGCCAACATAAGAAGGACATGGAGCTCCTGCATAAAGTCCTGAGGAGGGCCACAAAGATGATCCAAGGGCTGGAACACCTCTGCTATGAAGACAGGCTGAGAGAGTTGGAGTTGTTCAGCCTGGAGAAGAGAAGGCTCTGGGGGGACCTAATAGTGGCCTTCCAGTACCTGAAGGGGCTACAGGAAAGCTGGGGAAAGGCTTTTTATAAGGGCTTGTAGTGAGAGGACAAGAGGTAATGGATCAACACTGGAAGAGGGGAGACTTAAGTTAGACATTAGGAGGAAATTCTTTAGTGTGAGGGTGGTGAGACCCTGGAACATGTTGCGCGGGGAAGCTGTGGCTGCCCTGTCCCTGGAAGTGTTCAAGGCCAGGTTGGATGGGACTTGGAGCAACCTGGTCTACTGGGAGGTGTCCCTGCCCAAGCAGGGGAGTTGGAACTAGATGATCTTTAAGTTCTCTTCCAATTCAAACCATTCTATGATTCTAGGATCTGTTTTTTCATAGACCAAAGAGCCAGCACTAAGCTGTGCAAAGCCTGACTAATCTGGGTCCTGCTCAATCAATGTGTTTGACTAATGGAACAAACTTTTCCTGTGTGAGGCAGGATTCAGTGGGACCTTTCCTATGTTCATTTACTAGGTTCTTGAAATTAATTAGTGAAATTAATTAATTTAATTAAAAAATTATATTAATTCCATTTATCTGTAAGTGGACGTAGGTGTGAAGGCAGGCCAAGTTTTTTTGTTTTACATCTGCTAAGCCATGTTTAAGGATGTTCAGAATATTTTTTTAGCCATTTGTACAAGACAGCAACACCATTTTCTCACCAAACTACAGCAGTCTGTGATGGGGTACATTGTGCAGTTCCTGCTGAACTTAAAATCATGAAAACAGACTTGCAGGAAGGCTGGATATGCACAGTGCATCTTCAGAAGATAAGTCAGTTATCTAAAACGTGGGTTTCCAATCATATTGAAAGGACAGAATGGCTTCCAACAGTAATCCTGTCAGGGCTGAAAAGGGTAAACTAATGCTGCCTGGGTTAATCCTGAGAAAGTCTGAACTTCAAACAGCAATTCCGACCCTCTATTTGTTTAGAAACAATCAAGAAAACTTCAGTCTTTTTTTCAACATTTAATAAAACTCCTTTTCTGTTTATATGAAAGAAATCATCATCTGAATTTTCCTTCGTTCTTCACTTCCTATGCACCAAACTTCTTTCTTTTTTTTTCTCCCTCATACTTGTCTCTCTTCCCATCACACAAACTTCCTGCAGAAACCTGCTAGCAGATGGGAGTGAAATCAATTGACTTTTAAAGAGATTTCTGGTTACTAAAAGACAGTCCTCAGAAAAAAGAAACCTGATAAACTTAAAAAGCCACCTTCCTCACCTGTTGAACTGACTGCATTGAGCAGTAAAACCTTGTCGTTGATGGGATTTTCATCAGAGAACAGGTCGTTTCACCTTTGCTTTTTCAAAGGAAATGACTGCACAAGGACAGTTACTGACCTGTAACCAATTTGTCTGAAAACATCATTTAATTGGAATCCTCCTCCTGGCTTGTTGCTGCCGAGCATGAGAGAGAGCTTGCCCATCTCCAAAGGGTTTGGACCTCCAAAGAGGAACTGGGTGAGCCCTGTGCAGACTGCTAGTGCTTCACTCCAGAGGAGCACTTCTAATTATAAAAGACATAGTGCAATGATGCTGAAACCAATCTCAATAATAAACTCTAGTGCAGGAGGCTTTACAAGTACAGTGTCGTCATCCAGCAAACCCTGAGATTTACAGTTAAACTAACACAGATAAGAGAGTCACAGAGAGTCTTTTTTCTCCTTTTTCAGAATGTTGTGGACCTAAACCACAGTAAAATAATTCCATTCCCTTGGAAATGTTCAGTGTTTGCAGAGAGGAATTGCTCTCCACCTTCACCTTGAAGGTGTTTAGGGCCAAGGGGACTCCCTACCACTTATTTCTCCAAAGACATTGCAGCAGCCTTTCAGTGTTACACAGAATCCAAGAAATAAGAATAGTAAGCAAAATAACATCATTACACAGAGTACAACCTTGATGCTTTCCAATGGAGCTTCTATGAGCTCTGAAGTTTCCAAGAGAAATGAACAGAGCACTAAAAACTTGGAGGAGCAGTAAGTGGTATTATACAGGACAGGCAACCAGGCTCCAGGAGTTTTGGTTAGTCAAAGAAGCTTACTATAATCTAAACATCAATTCCTGACTCTTGTGAAGAATTCTAAAGTTTATTAGTTTTCATCTCTATTATTTTCTGTGGGCTGGAGGTGCAAGATTATTTTTTTTCTGTGTATGCTTCTCCTCTGCTACCTCTGTACTCCTTCCTTCCTTCTGCAGCAGAACCACTCTGGAAGCAGTGTTGAGCAACCCCCGCCAACTTGACCACTCCCCATCTTCTTTCCCACCCTGAGAAGTAAATTACAGGACATCACAAGGGCAAGGAAATCCAGTACCCCAAGTTCAGCATGTTGACAGGTAGTTCATCTGAACTGCTAGGTCTGCACAGCAGTCTCTGTTTTGAGTGCCAGCAGATTTTGATTAAGGTACTGGGAGTAGAAAGAAGAATTTAAAGGAAGGAGAGTGTATCCAGGAAACCAGCATTAATTAGACCACACTCAATCCAATAAGAATCTGAAACCTGAATTTTTTCTACATCATTTGCAATTTACCTCAAAGCCTTACAGCTGTAAAACTATCTGAGCCATTTTTCCATAACTATTGGTTAAAGGTGGGAAAACTTCCACCTAAATTCCAGTGGCTGCCATGACAAACATTGAAATAATATTTTAATCTCTCATAAGTGGACAAAACTCCATTCTGACTTTGTCTCCTACTGCTTATCTTGATCTTATTTGTATTCCTAAAAAGGCACAAGAATGTGTCTTTGCACAGAAGAAGGCCAGGGGGTGGGAAAATTTTATTTCAAATTTCTAATCCCCTGGATACACTCAGTGATGGATGTGATAAATTTGTTGACAGAAGACCCTCTATATCAAATCTCAGAACCTAATATAACTGCCAAGAGCTGAGAATTTCACAAGACTTGGTTCATCTGCTTTCAAGTAGTGGCTATGTGATTTAAGACTTGGTTTTGGTTATGTTTTTCTTTCAAAAGCAACCAAAAAGATATCACCCATTCCCTCCCCCATATGCAAATGTTTCAGTGCTAAGTATTGCAATATCCAACTCCTGGCCTCAAAGGAGGATTCTGCAGTCTGAGTATTATATGGTAAAATTCCCAAGATAAGTAGACAAGAAGGCTTAGGTGCCTCTTAATGAGATACAGCACACACAAATAAGTGTTACTGGGAAGGGACAGATTTCTGTCTAAAAAATTCATTTTTCTGGTGTTTCAGTACTTTAGACAAGGATCCAGTGATGTTTGGGAACCTGCCATATTGAACATTCTCTGGTTTTGATACTGAATGACTACCAGGAATCATCATCCTTTAATTTTAATAAATGAAGCCCTTTATTCAACCATCTGGTGGTTGAAGCCCTTCCTCAGTCCAAGGTAATTTTCTCCTGGCAACTGCAACTCTGCCAGGTGCCTGCAGGCAGCCAGGGGATTCCACTCTGAGAGAGGACATACCCTACACAGCCTGTCACCATTGCTAATGGGTCAGGAAACTGACCTCGATGGGAGAAATTGAAAGTAGGATTCTTTCTCCTAGTTGCCAAAGCTATCTCTTTTGCATTTAAGCCTGTTGCAGACACTGAGTAGAATTGCACAGGCATATTTTGAAATGAGTGGAGTTAAAATGATACTAAAGTGGTCAATTTATTGACTTTATTCCTACTTGTGTAAAACATAGATAAATAAAACCATAAAGTCTCCTGGAGGTCACTCATTTAGGTGTTCAAACTTGTGTTCACATGGATTTCTGTGGCTGAGAGAGGAAGATTATGGTCTAAATGGGTCAAGAAAACACCTTCTGCTGACAGAATTGTAGTGGGTGAAATGTTCTGAGTACCCTTCATGTGGATTTGTAAGTTCAGAACGGGAACTGTAAAACGAACAGAGACAAACAAGAACAAACATCAAGCCCACAGCAAAAAATCAGTTGTACATTTTGTTTGAAACCTCCCTCAATTGTAAATTTCTCATGACTAAGGTATTAAAAAAACCTCTCAATTTCAAAATTTTTAGTAATAAATTCATATTATCAGTAACCAAAACATTTTATGCTCTAGTACTGCAGCTGTTGCTCATGATTCATGCCTGGCTCCTCAGATAAGAAAATTAAATGACACCTAAAAGGACAACTAGGACTAGTAAAATGCCTGGTTGTCCCACTGTAACTTTACTGAGTGAATTTAAAGAAAAAGATAAAATCAAAATATCACAAACTATTCCTGTTATAACACAGTAAGCATCCTTATGATCTATAAAAGTTGTACCATAATAGGCAACTCCTTACATTAGTGGTTTATTTCAATAATTAAAATCCCTCATGGTTGCATGGGTTTGCTTTGCACTTGGAGTTTTACAAGTGAACCCTGGGAAGAACCATGTTAAACTTCAGTGAGGCTCAAATGCAACCCAAAGGATTGGACCTAGAAAACAAACTACAAAATCATATCTTACCCCATTCTTTGAGAACTGCCACCTCTTGTTAAGTAGTTGTTTAGCAAAGAAAAATGTATGCCTTTATAGGTGAACAATTGTGTGCTAACACACTCTCACTGTTTTATCTTCTTCTGAAACAAAGCCAGTGCTCAGTTGACAGTTATGGATACAACAAAAAGAGAACAAAACCAAGACATCTGAAAAATCCCCTCCAAACTGTAAGTGAAAAGAAAGGAAAAAGGTGGATGGGCATTTAATTGCAGCACTGATTTTCAGAAGCAGTGAAGAACAGCAATGGCTGCCAAATTTTCACAAACCAGCCGAGCCTATTGGACAAACAATAGGGTCTAAGAGGCTTTGAAAACCTGGCCAGCAGTTTCATTATGGAAACTACCCAGTTAGAAGCATGTTTGTAAATGTGGTCCTTATTTAAGTTAATGTTGCTGTTGATAATCAGGGTCCACTTTGGGCTGCCAAGAACTTAAAGCTCTTGTTACAAGACCTTTTTGTCATAATGGTAAATTATCAGAGCGGGCCAATTTAGAGCCCACCAGCAAGACGATTGTTTCAGCTCATAGCTGCACTGCTTGCTTTGTGTGTGTGTGCATAATGTTTATCAAGTCAGCCTGAGGAACAGCTGAATCATTTTTCCCAAAGGAGGGTTCCCTCCTGCCTCTTTCTTCGAGATGTGGTGGTTCTTCCCTGCCCTGTGATATAACGTGCAGGTCTTTGTACCAAGTGTCTTGACAGCCACATGAGGTGGCCCTCAAAGGCCTCCAGGAATAATTTAAAAATGCAAAAGCCAAGTTGTAATGAATGCCCTTAAAATTTTTAAGGCATTGTGCATAGTGTCTACTTCAACAGGATTTGTTTGTGATTCCTCTTTTTTTATTGGTACCTGAGTATTGCCCTAGCTCTAGAAAAATACATCAAAGGGATAGCCACATTTAAAGGGCTACACATGGCACTTTAATTCCAAGAAGTGTTCACAAATATACTGCAATTAATTTAACATTTTCTTCAAAGTTTCTAAATGTGGAGTCAGCCCTGAAAAAAGTATACATTTTTACTCAAGGTCCTTCAGAGTCAATAGATTACTTTCTATTGCTTTCATAGAATCATAGAATCATTAAAGTTGGAAAAGACCTTGAAAGTCACCCAGTCCAGCCATCAGCCTACACTCCCATGACCACTGAACCATCTGTTGAAGTGCCACATCTACCCGTTATTTGAACAACTCCAATGACAGTGCCTCCACTGCCTCCCTGGGCAACCTGTTCCAATGCCTCACCACTCCAATCTGAACCTCCCCTGGCACAACGTGACCCCATTTCCTCTTGTCCTGTCTCTAGTCACTAGGGAGAAGAGACCAACACCCACCTCACCACAACCTCTTTTCAGATAGCTGTAGAGAGCAATGAGGTCTCCCCTCAGCCTCCTCTTCCCCAGGCTGAACAGGCCAAGCTCCCTCAGCCTCTCCTCATAAGACCTGTTCTCCAGACCCCTAACCAGCCTAGCTGCCCTTCTCTGGACATGCTCCAGCCCCTCCATGTCCTTTCTGTAGTGAGGGGCCCAAAACTGCACACAGTGCTCAAGGTGCAGCCTCACCAAGGTGGAGTAGAAGGGCAGGATCACCTCCCTGGTCCTGCTGATCACACTATTCCTGATGCAGGCCAGGATGATGTTGGCCTTCTTGGCCACCTGGGCACACTGGTGGCTCATGTTCAGCTGGCTGTCAATCAGCACCCCCAGGTCCCTCTCTGCTGGGCAGCTCTCCAGCCACTCCTCCCCAAGCCTGTAGCACTGCTGGGTGTTGTTGTGGCATAAAAAGAGATTAGTTCTTCCCTGTAAAGGATAACAATGCTATTCTATTCAAATTCATTAAAATAATGAGAAATTATCAAAATAAATCTTCAATTTAAAATAACCAGATTTTGTTCCAGAAATTTATGAGACATTCCAAACAACATTAGATCACTACACTTTGCACTTCTGCCATTGGTTGGATATTAAAAACATCTTACAGGGCATAGGGATTGTGCATTACCTAAAAGCATAAGAGAAGTTAGACAACAAGAAAACAGCCATGATCAGAAGAATCAAGAGAAACCTTAAAATGCTAACAGAAAAAAAGAAAAAAAATTGGCTTCCAGGAGAAGAATGGAGAAATTTTTATTATGTGGATTTACCACATGCATTTCCACATCTGGCTTCTTAAAGTTCCCTGGTCATTATTTTAATCATTAACACACAAAAAAATATTAAATGTGAATGTGCTAGCCTCAAAGAAAAGGGGTAAGTGAAAGCTAAACTGAAAGAAAAGGCAGATCTTCCACTTCTTTCAATGAAATTATGTTTTAGATAAAGTAAGATATTCCATAATTTGTCCATGAAACTCTCCACAAACAAGTAGCATTGGCTTCAGCTGTAATTCTTCTGAATTACTGGCTGAAAGGCCAATGTCAGCAAAGAAAGATAAATTTGTAGGCTAAACCTGCAATGTTATTTAGTCACTACTAGGAATTCAGTGCAGTGGCTTGCTGCCTGGCAGAGTCTTCTTCTGCTTGTGGCATAAGTGGTGTCACTTCAGCAATGTAGCTTCTTGAAAACAAAACAATAAAACAAGTGTTTTCAATAGAAACTTATGTTTTAACTTGTTTAATATAATTTACAACACTCTGGAGATACACTTCTCATGAAACTTGCTTTCAGAATGTTTTTGCTGAGGCAGGGACAGATCTTTATCAAAGATTTCCATGACTGACACCAAAAGGTGCTTTGGAATCATATTTTCTTTCTTCTGACATTTTTTCTTATCAAACCTCATTATACCAATACAGTTTCTACAGAACGTTTTTCATGGCAGGTAATATGTGGAGGATTGTGTCTATAAATGAAAAGCGATGCAACTTACAAAGTCAACATGCTTAGGCTGGACCTCTGTCTTTACAGGAAATCCTTCCTAAAATGTTCCTTAGGGGAAAAAAACAACAAACAAGAAAACAAAACCCACAAACGAACCCATGGAATTTTAGCAGCCATCTATTATTACTATTTAAAAATAGGAAAAATCTTATCTGTCTAACCAAAATTCCATTCATTTAAGTGTTCTTTGTGGTTTCAGAAAGGAGTGGGTTTTTTTCTACTAATACTAAAAGCACATGAAAGACAAACCCACAATACACAAACCCAATAATAATAAATCATCAACAAGAACAATTTTAGTAACCAATTTTCAATTAGATTCCTTATTGCTTTGCAGGTATGTTTGCAAAATTCATTGTTACTCATTTTATTCTATTATTTGTTCCACATATATTTCCATGAAGATTTCTTAACGTGATGAAAATCCTATTTCTTGATCTACAATCAAATCTTACTGTGCCCAGTTTCTAGGTCTTCATAACTGAAAATATTACATCTCCTTCCAAGTTGACTTTAATACAGGGAGAGTTACTAAAACGACCCAATTAAAGTGAGCAGATCTGAAAAATTGAGATGATTGTTGCTGCCTTCTGTGAGAACTGGGATCTGGAATGATGGATTGCAGGCCACGGCACTGATAATCCATCTAAGAGGAAGCAGGATCCCATCCTGGATTAGCTTGAATTGGCCTACCTAGAGGTTTTATGATGTAAATTGAAGGCACTGGGCATAGTAACAACATGCAGAATATATTACATTCTTCTGACTAGTAGTGACTGGAAGGCTCTCGACTGTGATGTTCCATCCTCATTAATAAGGCCTCTGTTGTACATCTGTGTCTGATATGAAGCTGCCATGCCTTGTCACCAATTACAGGCTATGCAAAGACCCATCTCATTATAGTACTTATATTGCTTGTTCCTGGAGGTGATACTTGGTGTGGCACATTCTCATCTTGGCAATAGGAAAATCACCCTTAAAGTGAAGAGGTGTCAGTCACAAGACACAAAGAAACAGCAAAAAATACCTTATGAAATGCTGCTTGGAATATTAATCATACTGCTGTGGATGGCGCAAAAACAGGCACAAAAAATGAAACAAGGGAAAAGAGTTTTCTAAGCAGTTCTAACCAAACTGGTGAAAGCTTCGACAGATCCATGGCTGGGCAAAGGTCCTGATGGTGGGGCACCAGTCAGAATAGGAATGTAGCTGCTTACATTGGCATAGTTTGATGATCAGAGAAAGTGCTCCAAATGCCACTCTTCTCCCCTCTTCTGTGTCCACCAGAACTTGCAAAAAAAATGTAGCCTGTTTTCTCCAGAAGTAGCACTTGTGTGTCCTCGTTTGTGTCACTATTTGCAAAACCAATGTCAGTCAGAAACACCCAGAAACACACTCAAAAAGCTGCAGTGCCTTGAGATGATCCACAGAATATGATCTCCTTTCTCATTGCATTAATAATTCCATGTGCTAATTTGGTCTTTCAGGTGACATAAGAAAAAAACTCTTTGACGTGTTCAGTGAATATACAGGCACTGAATTTATTCTTCTACAATATGCTATGCCTTATACAGTTTATGCTTTTTTACTATTGTTACTCGTTTTTCTCTGTTTACCAACAGGTTTAAACTGATAGTCCTGAGCTATTGGTATGGCTTCCACTGGTTGCATAGCCTCTGTCAGCAGGCATAAAGAGTCCATGCATCAGAAAGGCCTATAAGGACAGCCCAAAATTTGCAAAGTTCATAGAAAGTGTTTTTAAAAACCCCACCATTTTCTCCTTTAAGTGAAATTTGGTAGAAACACGAGGATGGTTAACATGATCTAGAGAGACATTTAAGCAGCTTTCTTTCAAAGTTAGTATGGTAAAATATTTAGGGTTTTCAGAACAGAGAAATCCATGTTTATTTTTGGCTACGATCTGTCCTTATGGCAGTTGAGTTTTTAGCTCAAGTGAGAGGAAGAATTTTCCTCTGTGTGCCATTCTCCTACCAGTTTGAAAACAGGAGTATGCTCTTAAACAAAGAATACCTCCAAGCATTATTTAAATAACAAGAGACAAGAAAAAGAAGGAGCTATCAATGTCAATTCAAATGAAAAATAAACATGTCCTAAAGTCCTTGATTATTTTTCTCGATTCAATACCTGAACAAACATTTATGGGAAATGCAAGACAAAACAATAAAGTGCCTCCCTAAAGAAAAGAATAAAAATAATACCATTAAGCCACAGAAAACTAAAACTTCTAATAGTAACATAAATCTGTCTGTCTTGCTGGCAGTTTCCAAACCATAGTGTTGTGAAACAGGAAATACAAGTTCATCCTCTGTAAAAAAATTGCAGACTGCATTATCTCAAAAGTCTTGTATCAAAGGTACCTTTCATCATGATGTCTAAGCAGTTTTGAACCTAAAGGCTGTTATCTCTCAAATCCAAAATTCTGCATCAAAATGTTTGCAAACAAGGAAAAACTTTGCCTTCAATTTACAGAATAAGAAATAAAAAGTAGCATTACTTCACAGTGTAACACTGTGCAACAATAAAGAATAACCAATCACCATTGTCTGTAGTTAACAAAGTGGAAACTGCAGCAGAGAAAGTTTCCTCAAGCTTTCCAGGTGCTTAAGTATAAGGTATGGTATTTTTGTAAAAGTTACTTGAACTCCAGGCTGCCAACAGCCCTTTACAATTGGTTACTCTGCAAAACAAGTCTTTACGTTACCGACAGACCATCTGAGGTTGGTGTTAGACAAATACTGCTGGCATTTTATTGCAGTTCCAAAGAAACATACCAAAAGTACCAAGCCCCTCATCTTTCCTAACCAGATGCTCTTTGGCTTCTCACATTGATATGAAGAGAGCAGCAGGAAACTAGAGAGTGAGACTTCCTGGAGATGGGAAGAGGAGAAGAACTTCGACATGAAGGAAGCATGAGACTCTGCAAAGGGCTGGGAGCACTGAAAAATATAAACTGCATTGGAAAATATACACCAGAGGGTACTGAATGAAACATTTACCTCACAGCCCTGTTGGATCCTGGGTACTAGAATATCCGAAGTCAATTTAAACTTCTCCATGCACCAAATATATTCCCATAGTGTTCATTATTCTTCTAAACACAAAATTTTTCTTATTTTTAGCATATACGTAGCGGGCTATCGGCATGAAAATGTAGTAGTTGGCCTAATAAATATACCAAAGGCCACAAAAAAAAATTTAAGGGGTAGAGAAAATATTAAACACCAGGCAGCTGATGAGATAAATCACCATTTCCTCCTGCTTTTTCTAGTAGCAGACAATCAGACAAGGGGTTATCATTTTGTATCAGAAATGAGAAACACCCAACAATGGTGGGCTAGCCTAATAGTTGCAGTTAAAAGAGCTGCAAAACTGAGTGGACACTGGAATTTCTATTTTATTAAAACTTCTATGATTTCAGAATCTTCTGAGTTGAAAAATACTGTAAGTCTAGCTCTAGGAAGACACAACCAGTGTTATGAAGGGGAGTAAAACATCATCTACATCATTGTCCTGTGTGGTGTTGGTTTCAGAAAATAACCTTTAATCTTGCTAGTCTAATTGGTCACCAAGACTTGTAAGACACCCTTCATACATACTTGTTTTGTCGAAAATAAATTAGGGTCAAGAAAGATTATTTTCTTTTGCTTTTTTTTGTGTGTGTGTGAGTATTCAGTTATGGTTTCCATTATTTCAACTAACAATAAACATTTCATTAGATTGAAAGTTCAACAATATGAGTTTGAAATGAGAGATCAAAATGTTGTGGGACTGCCAAAGCAGAACAATTCATTATCACAATTCTGTCTTTTGGTGTTCTTTCATCCTAAATATCATTGAAACTGACACTTTTTAAAATGTTTTGACACAGTGAAAACAACATCCCTCACCACAAAAATAATCAAGAAAATAATTACTAGAAGAAATGATGACCAATTGTACTCTGACCCATGGGCATCATTAGGAGTGTCTCAAGAAGATTCAGTGACCACAGACTGACAGATAGCTCTCTTAAGGTCTTCAAAGTATAATTTATGGACTAAAGCCTGCATTAAATTGCACAAAAGTCAGGATTTTCAGCTAAGCAGAGAACCAATGGATTAATCTAATCTACCATTACCCTTCCTATTCATCTCCACTGCATGCACTACAGCTAAAGATTTCCTCTAGACCAAATATGAGCAAAAATTTGTTGTTAACATGATTAACATTAAAAAACATACAAAGCCAGTTTCCTAACTATTCCATTAGTCAATTGTTAGCTCATTTCTTAGGGTACTGGAACACATGATACGGCTATTTTCTTTGCAAATAATGGGTAATCTTGCAAAAATAACACATAGATTAACTCAGGAGAGAGCAAAATACTTCCTCACTGTCTTCAGAGAAACAAAAGTGTCATTGGACCAGGTTCAGGGCTGTTGTTTTGTGTTTTGGTTGGTTTTTGTTGTTTTTTTTTTAAAGTTACCTAATCTAAGATTTATTTAATATTACCAAATCAGAGCCTTTCTCAAGGATAAAAGCATGTGCCCAGAAGGAGGAACAAATAAAACTCCAAAAGCTCCTGAATTGTCTTGATCCAATGTCTCATTCGTCTTGCTCAGGGAGCAGTTTGCAAATCTTTGGTGGCTTCAGTGATTGAGAGTTGCAGTCCCTCCCCTCCCATGCACCAGTCTTCAGGGAGATGGCTGAGGTGACCAAGCACTGCCCCAGCCCACCACCTCTGGAGCACAGTCTGGACTCATTTGTTGTTCCTCTTGTTTGCCCCAGACCTAGGCAGACAGGTTCCTTAATATGCTCATTGCTGGAACATGTTGTGCCTGTCAAGGGGGTTGGAAATAAGTGATCTTTAAGGTCCCTTCCAAGTCAAACTATTCTATGATTCTATGATTTTCATCTTCCCCCAAGACAGGTGCTGCGATAAATTAACATCATCCCAGTATTTATGGTATTCTCTGCCTTTCACTGCTGCTCAGACTTCTTCTGTGTCAGGAAAGTGACTGTTTCATGATAGGAAGCATTCTCATGGAAGATCTGTGTCTAACCATCATTTAAGCAGGTGTTTCACTCAGTGAGATCAGCTTCAATGTCTTTCATGGGAGTTGTACCACTTCTGGTTTTTGGGCAAAGCTGTCAGGCTCCAGTCAAGGCTCATGGATGTAAAGTAGGGCGTGATGTACAAAACACAGGCAAATATCCTTTGTTAGAAACACTTCCAGACACTGAACAAAATCATTATTTTCCTGCTCAAAATATGCTTTTCGTTAGTTTACAAACAATAAAAAATAACCATCAGCACTGCCATCATAGGTGGGTTTTGTTGCAGTGGCAACTATTATTGCTTATCTTCATTCATTACTTAAAAATATTCCCCTCCAAATTGTGATTTGTATGAGTCACTCCAAACAGAGGTGTGTCTGGTAGAACATCAGATAGTCCTGAACGATGCTGCTTGTCAAATTTGGGAATATTGTGATGAGAGGAAAAGGCATTACAGAAAAGCTGAACAGAAAGTTTAACAGAGCACTCTGGTGTGCCCTTCCATTTAAAACCAGTATTTTCAGAGCACTCCAGAGGATGATGAAGCATTGAGGACAGGGAAATAAAATGATGGAAAAGTTCTTTCCACTAGTGTCTCTCATACAGAGGCTCTAAAAGAATGAAATACACTTTAGAGAATGTAATAGCAATTTAGGTAGGTTATTGTTGAGGCTCTTCCAGCATTTCCAATATTGTTAGGTTTATAATTTCAGTGAAACATCCCCTCTGGGCTTGACTGGCAAACAAGAGCACCTCAGATTTGGAAGCTTCCCTCCTCTAAAAGCCTAAATAGAATGATTAGAGCTGGTTTTATATAATAAATAAACAAGTTTCATTTTAAAACTATTTTATTGGTATTTTTTTCCACAGTTGTATTCATTATTTTTGTTATATTCTCAAATGGAGAGACTTTGACATCTTAGAAATCCTAAATTAATAGCAAGAAATTCCGGGTGACATCATGGCCAAACAAATAAGATTAATTCAGTTGCTTGAGACTATCAAAGACAAAGAAAACTCAAGAGATTAAAGGAAATATATTCTTGCTAACAAGGAATCACCAAGAAAGATCTTATTTTGGCACAGGAGTTAGAAATTCTTTTAAGGCATATTGCTGACACAACTGATGATGCAATATTTTCAGGGTAAAGTCTAATGTACCACAATTGTCACTTAAATTTCCCCTGGGAGGGAACAGATTTAATACACCACAACTTTATAAATACTGGGGTGAAATCTATGTCCTGCTGGAACGAGTGCAAAATTCCCATTTGGTACGTGTAAGCTATGGGGCTTTGTGGAGTATTTTCCAGATCCTTGATCTGGGTGTCCAGCCAGGCTGTACCTGCAGCCAAGTTAGGATGACTCCACCTCTCCTTTCCACTTGCTATATACTAATTTCCAATGGAAGCAAACTAAAACACATGGGCAGAAAGGGATGATCATAGTATTATAGAATCACTGAATGGTTTGGGTTGAAAAGGACCCTAAAGATCATATAGTTCCAATCCCTCTGTCATGGGCAGGGACACCTTGCACTAGACCAGGTTGCTCCAAGCCCCATCCAACCTGCCCTTCAACACTGCCAGGGATGGGGCAGCCACAGCTTCCCTGGGCAGCCTGTTCCAGTGTCTCATCACCTTCATAGTGAAGAATATCTTTCTCATGTCTAACCTAAATCTCCTGTCTTTCAATTTGAAGCCATTACCCTTGTCCATCACTCCATGCCTTTGTCAGAAGCCCCTTCCCAGCTTTTCTGGAGCCCTTTCAGGTACTGGAAGGTACTCTAAAGTCTCCCCAGAGCCTTCTTTGCTGCAGGCTGAGCAACTCAAGCTCTCTCAGCCTGTCTTCATAGGAGAGGAGCTCCAGCCCTCAAATCATCTTTGTGGCCCTTCTCTGGACTTCTCCAGGAGCTCCATGTCCTTCTTATGTTGGGACCTCTAGAACTGCACACAGTAGTCCAGGTGGGGTCCTTTGAGAGCAGAGTAAAGGGGGAGAATCACCTCCCTTGACCTGCTGGCCACATCTCTTTTGATGCAACACTGAACACGGTTGTTTTCTGGGCTGCAAGCACACACTGACAGTTCATGTTGAGGTTCTCGTCCACCATCACCCCCAAGTATTTCTCCTAAGGGCTGTTTTCAACCCCTTCTCTCCCCAGCCTGTATTTGTGCCTGGGATTGCCCCAAACCAGATGCAGGACCTTGCACTTGGCCTTTTTTAATTTAATGAAGTTTGCATGAGTCCACCTCTGCAGCCTGTCGAGGTCCCTCTGGATGGCATCCCTTCCCTCCAGTGTGTCACCTCACCACACACTTTGGTGTCATCAGCAAACTTTCTGTGGGTGCACTCAATGCCAGTGTCCATGTCTCCAATAAATATATTAAATAACACCAGTCTGAATACTGGCTTGTGGGCTGTGTGACACAGATCACCCATAGTTTGTGCACAGAGATGTTATGCCAATGAAACTTTTGAAACCACTAAATTTTTACTTTTTTGGGAGGGGGAAGGTGGGAGGAAATTCTGAAAAATCTGCTTTTTCTGAACACTTACTTGCAATGGTATTCAGGCCTCAACCCTACCAACTTCCACCTGACTGCACATAGAAATCTTTGTAAAGACCACTGTCACATCTGCAAGGTTCCATCAAGTTGCCTAACTCTGCAGTAGGGTTCTCCTGTGGTGGGGAACAAGGCAATATCTGCTGAATCCCCTCCACCCATTTGTCAACATCTTGTAGACTCATCCACACTCTTGGAATGTAGGTAGAGCAGCTGGGAAACCTGACAGCAACATCTCAGGAAAATGCTCATTTTGGAGAAACTGAAGTAGTTTGTTGAACACAGGGTGGCAAGGTCCATTGAGTTCATTGAGGTTCATCAAGCCCATGCCCTGCTGCCATATTAGATTCTCATTAAACTCTTGGAACCACAGCACTGCAACTTATGAGGAGGGTTTTTTTTTTTAACTAGTCACATGTAATTCAAAATCTCTTTCAGGTTTTTACATGCACCAAAACTTTCATTTGGCTGCAGTAGATCTACTCTGCCTTCTGACCTTATTCCACTCATGCCTATGGAGATTAATCACATCCTCCTCTCAGATTCCCTACCAAAGCATCGACCTCACTCCCCAGTGATGTGCTTAATTGAGTTGTGTAATTCTGAGCATTAATAAATTCTGGACTCCTTTCAGCCCACCAAACCCTCAGTCCTGAAGACTGGTGGCTTTTATGCACTTCCTAACAGCCTGCCCAAAAGGGAGCTCTGAAGTTCTGGCACCTGAATCCCAAAGACACTCACCAAGTTTCCAGTGCTTCCCAGATCCCAGGCTCTTCAGTGACTTTTCAGGTTACTCTGTGGGAAACCACAAAGCCTAATAAGCCTAAGAAGCATATTTCCCTTCAAAAGCACCAAAGGGGTTCTACTGTTTCCTATTTTTAAAAGGAACACGGTGGAACTTCAATTTTTCTGGGGGGAAAGTGTTTCGGTTTTGCTTGAATTCAAGGTGAAGCTTTTAAAAAAAAAAAAAGGATTTTTCCTACATTGAAACACATCATTCCCTCAAACATAAAAAGGAGGCTTACAGATCTTTAGTTTAAACTAGATGGTTTGCTAGACATAAAGACCTAAACTAAATGAGGTATTCTGACATGATTAATGGACCATATTTTCTGTGTAGAGAAACCACCAAATATGCAACTTTCACTACAGAGAAGTAGTATTTTTCTCTCATCATGTAGACAGGGATCTTTCCAATAGTTTAAAACTCCTTGAAGGTCTATTCAATTCCTTTTCTTTATGTCTTGAGAAAAAACATATTTTTGATTGGCAATTTCTAAAAATAATGCTAGAAATCAAAGCAGCCTGATATTTATTGGAAAATACACCTATACATGAACTTAAGGAGGTGCAAGGCTTGGGCAATCACAGATAATTTATCCCATAGCTCTTTCTGGTATAATTCTTTTTTTTTCTATGATTCCCTATAATCAATGAAAAATTAAGTTACAGTGTTTATTTGGAATTATGTCTGGATAAAGAATTAAATTATTTAGCCTTCACAGATGCTGAATTTGATTCATTGGGAAAGGGAGTCTGGAGGATGTGTCATACCTAATGTTTTGATGAGAGCATGTGGGTTTCCTGCAAAGAGGGAAGTCTCTTGGGGGCCACTTCTTCAGGAGGTCATTGCTGCTAAACCTTTGTGAGACTGAGATGGAACCTTGCACAGAGGGGATGGAGGAATGGCTCTACCTGTGCCTCTGAGGAGGAAAACCAGTGAAGAGTATAGGAAATGATTCACCAGACTTGTTTCTTCCTGTCCCATTAGAGGAATGAAATAATTACTTTTTAATTCCACAAGGACCAGGGGTCTTCTCAGAACCCTGTGATTCACAAGGCTGAAGAAATCAAGTTATGAAAAAATAAGCTCCACACTGAAAAGGAAACTAAAATGTTTAATACTGAGCATGGAAAACCCAGCTTGGATCACCCCCATATCCTGGAGAAATCAGACCAATACTTTCATACTAGGTATTTCAAGAAGTTCAGCCTGAAGCAGCTAGACACCCAACTGCCTGATGGTCATGTCTTTTAGAGGCTCCAAAACCAGCAAACAGCCATCCAGGAAAGTTTAGTCAGACCCTGAAGGAAGCAGAAATGGACTTTGAGCATTTGGAAATGTGAGCTGTTCACTAAACCTCCAGCTACATAGTCAGGGCATTTTGCTTGCAGCTTGCACCCTCTCCTCCTCCCCACAGCCCTCATCAGGACTGACACCCTCAGCAGCTTTCCCTACTTTATGTCATGCATCAACAGCAAAAGACATCCGACAGGATCTGCAAGCATAAGTGGTTCTTCAAGAGCTAAACGGTAAGTTTTTTTGTGGGCTGACCATAACTTATGTGTCTGAGGCTTTCCTGTTAAAGAGCCAGTGGTGTAAAATCCAGGGGTGCAGCAGATACATCCAGCATTTGCACCCAGGGCCAGCCCTCAGTGACTTTGCACTTTGATGAGTGACTCTAGAGGAGTTTCTTATGAGTATCTCAGCAACTCAGTGAGAATGGTTTTCTCAGACTTTCTGAAATTGGAAATGATACAAAAACTCTTCCAACAAGTGGTGAGCTTCAAACAAATCGTATGTATGCATGGCTCTTGCACTAACAAAATACTGAGAAAGAAAACCCCTGACTTGCAGCTCTCCGTCAACAGCAGCATTAGAAGAAGAAGGATCACAGAAACTACTTCTACTGCTGTTCAAATTCTCAGCACATTCCCAGTCTAACACTGACACAGGCTAGACCCCAGCGCCCTGTTAAAACTGCAGAAAAAAACATTCAAATGTACAGGAGGTCTGGATTGGCTAAGAAATCCTTTCCTTTGCCAAGGAAAGAAATGCAAGTATAATGGTCTTTCCATCTGTCCTTCTCTCTCCATAGACTGGTCTGAAAAGATAAAGATTTGTGCCTATCAGCAGGGTTTTGTGTTCATCCCAAGTGGGATCTTCTACTTTCAGGATCCTTCTGCCCAAGATAGGTGAAATATCCTTCTAATGACACAAAGACAAGCAAAGCCATTATTTGTCCCTATGTGTATTCATCCATGGACGTGAAAAGGAATAGCAGCAAACACACACCTCTCAGTGCAAACAGATCCAAAAAAAGTGCATTAAAGGCAAGAAATTATGATTGAATGGCAAACAGGCAAACAAATGTGTGAACCAGAAACTGTATTTCACAGGAAAACAGTGAGGCTGCTGCTGGTGTCTCGACATTTGAAAATTATTTCCCCCCTCCACTATTTCAAACTACTGTTGGTAGGTTTGTACCACCTGTCATTGCTTCCTGAGATATCTCTGCTGCTACATAATTTAATCATTCCAGCTGATGTGTCAGGCAGTAAAATGTATTATTAGTTAAAGGTGGATAGCAGTTTACTTTGAAATAAAAGATTTAGGTTTAGGCTTTTTAACTATTAAGCACAGAGAAAAATTCTAAAATGGTCGTCCCATTTTAAGTAGTCATATTTCCTTATCTGCTGCCTTAGATCTATTCAGAAAGATGTCCAAGTATACACCTGCTCATCAATAATGCCCACAGACATACATCTGAAAGACACTGTGAAATGTACATTCTTCAATAAAGGACAATAGAAAAAGATATAACACCACCTCTCTTTTAAAGTCTTATTTGAAGCTAGGACAATGACTTCAAATGTAAACAGAAGGGTGTAAAGCAACTAGCTTTTCAACTTTGCACAAGACTTCTCAATTAATTAATCAAGTGCAGTACTGCAAATAATTAGAAGTGGGCTAAGGCAAGTATTAGTGATATAAAGGGTGTTCAGGCTTGTTCTATGAAACTGCTCCATGAGGTTCCTTCAGAAAGTGACTCTAGGGGTTATATTTAAAAGTGGTGCATAATGATTTAGTGATTTATACTAATAGCAGTTGCATGGCTAAATCACTATGCACCACTCTGAAAATGCACCCTTAGAACCTTGCTTGGCTGATCTCCTCCAAGGTTGTGTCCGCCCTAATCCAGCTGTTTTCAATACTGTGTGGAAGATTAAAAACTATTCTAAGCTGCAATGAGATTCCTGTTGTGCTGTGATTTCACATCAGCCTAAGTACTGAGGTTAATATTTAACTCTTAAAAGAAAAAAAAAATAAATCCCTGAAGTATATGTTAGAAAGATCTATACCTTGAGTATTCTATGAATTTCTCCAGCAGTGGAATAGCTCTCATCCCCAAGAGCAGAAATAATTCCTATCAAAAAAAAAAAAAAAAAAAAAAAAGGAAAGAAAATAGTGAAAGGGCCAGGTTTTTTTTGTCAGGACAAAAATTTGTTCTATTCAGGTGGAGTTCTGCCCATACAGAATGAAATAAATCGTTTATCCACTTCTGTTATCTTGATCCAGTGGAAGTGCTCATTTGATCTTCCAGTAGAAGATGCATGCTTTCCCAGGTGCTCTGGAAATAGCTTAAGGTATGATAACAAAAGCTGCTCTCCTTTCAGAAAGAGCAGGATTCATACAGAAGTAGGTGGGCTTAAGAACATTATTTTAACTACACAAACATTATTTGTTATTCAGGGAAATCGTAGTGCATCCCATTGTTTGAATGTGCACCTGCACCCAGCACTGACACCCTGCCATTGTCTATTGTAGCCTTGAAAGGTTTCTCCTTTGCCTTCCTCCTCACATCCTCTGTGCAATTACCTGAAGATGGAAGAACTGTGATTTAAATTTCTATTTGACACTAGCCCTCGTGTCTTACCACCTAGAAAAGCATGGATGATAACACATCATTTTCAAGATCTTGCAGTTTTCTCGGCCATGTAGTCTTGATATAAATTGGCTAAATTTTGCATCTGACACATTACATTGAAGTGGACACATGCCAGATGCATCCCAGAACAAATCTTAAGGACCTAAGTATACTGTCATTGACACCTTTCACCTGGGACACCCTTCAATGTTGAACTAGGAAAACTGAACCAGAATGCACCTTCTGTTTACCTTTGCAATCTTTGGTATTTGGTACTAAATTAGCCTTTTTTAAGCTGTACAAAAGCTTACCACCCCAAGGACCAGATCTGTGTGAGCATATCTATGGGCAGCTTAAAGAGTATAACAGCTCTGTAAAAGCTTCTCATGCTTCTGGCAGAGAAGGTACACTGCTGGAAATAACAAGTCCACCCAGTCTCTGACAGCAAAGAGCATCAGGCATCAAAAGCAGAGAGGCAGCTGAGAAGCTGCAGAAGAAATTGCTTTGATGACAAAAAACTAAGTGGCTGTGTGATGCAGCATCCACTGAAGTTCAGAAATAGCAGTATCAACAAATGTCTGATGAGGCAGAACCAGTCTTCACTCTGAAGAGAAGTCATGTATCCCAATCTGCATCCAAAATATTATTTGTGTATGGAGTAATTTTGGGCCCTGATCTTTAACTGTTACTGGCCTCCATCAGAATACCAAAACATGATGATGTTCTATGCACAGTGGACACAAAAATCAGACATTCCAGTGGTGAGATGCAGTTACAGAACCCAGAGGTGATCTTAAATTTGCAATCAATGAGTGTGACATACCAAACTACATGAAGAAAAGCAGCCATCGCTGTTTCTTTTCCGTATTCTAGTTGCTTGCCCTGTCTCTGAGAAAATTGTAGTAAAGTATGACTTTGTCCTTCAAACAAAGATGTTGCTACAAGGAAATGCAAAAAAAACCAAACAACACAAAACCAACAAAAAACCCAACAACGAACAAACAAAAAAACAACAAACAAAAGATCTCTGAGGAAACAGAAATCAAACTATACCACCCAGACCAGATCTTGTTTCTTTTGATCAGTGTATAGCTCATCTGTAGGTGACACCCTTGCATTCACCAGTTGCCCCATGCTCTGGTTTCTATTAAAGAAAATCCTCATTTGCACCACTGAGAACATGGCAACACATCCTTTGGTTGCTCAGGACTAAGGTTATGAAGGAAGCAGAAATTTGGAGACAGACAAAATGCGAAAGGAAAATTGCACTTAACACCATGGTCATGAGACCAGGCTGGGCTGTAAGAGCTGCTCAGCTTTCCAAGGGCTGAGTTACATGATGTGCTGACTTCATGGGCAAGGCTGGATAGAAAGTTCCCTTTCATTATCCCTCCAGAAAGAAGGCTATCTTTACCCATAGTCATTTTAGTGATCCAATTTACAGTGTGGGGACATAAATAGTTACATTGGCAGAGCTAAACACGCAGGCAGGAACAGAGACCAAGGCTATTGCTCCATCTCCTCTGCTGCTGCCAACAGCATGGCCTACACCAGGTTATGGCAGCTCTGCTACTCCCTTGCCATCAAATGCTTGCTTGGCTGCCTCCTTAGACTCAAATATGCAATAAAGATATTAGAATGACATCACATCAGATTTCATTTGTGGTATATGTAAAGTAATTCAGCAAAACTGGAAGGTTATTGTATGAGGTGTGCACTTATTTTCTATGGTTTGTAAGTACATATATCAAGAGCTACTCTGTCACAGCCAAGACAGGGAGACATTATCCTGCACAGAGCAGGTCCCAGGAGAAGGAATGGAGTAAAGACAGAAAAAGCAAGTGAAATATTGTGAGAATATACAATTTCCCCCTGACAATAACAACATGCTATTGACACTCATTTGGTTTGGGCTGATGTTAAAATACTTTCTTTTTGATACTGAAGAAAGAAAAAGCAACAGGCAGAGCAATTAATACTGATAACCCTACAGTGGGGCAAGTAATAAACTTACTGCAACTCTGGCTCTTGCATGGCTAGGACCATGAAACAGAGGTTAGTGACTCGGCAGTACTCCAGAGGAATGTGTATGACCTCCTGCAAACAACCTGCTGCTCTCCATGAGGATGCTTATTATTCACTCCCAAGCACCCAGAGGTCTTCTGACTTGGTCAGGTGCTGAACAATGGGACTCTATGGTGCTCAGCAAGAGCTAACCCTGAAGGGGACCCCACTGGCCTGGAATATGGAGATAAATGTTGATTGAATAAAGTATGGCTCCTAAGACTTTTGTCTTCGTTCTTCATTGTGGGACGGTTGGTTTTGTTGTAAAAGTAATTAGCATACATGTGGAAATACTTTGTGGAAGCAGCTTAATCCTAAACAAATGTGAAAATAAGCCTGTATTGTTTCTAAGGACTGATTTACATTAATTATCTTCTACTTTAAAAAAGCTCACAGTTTTGTTTTGTTTTTTTTATAATTGTTTCTTTGTGGAAAAATTAGGAACAGAGCATGTCTGTAAAACACTGTACATAAGAATTTCTTGTATTTCCAGCAAGGATGTATTCTCCAAAGGCACCAAGTCTTGGTTTTAAGTCAAAAATACTACTGCCCAACTGACTAAACTCAGGCACCTCAGTTTACATCTAGCTACCTAAATTACTAGCTTCATTCTCAAAAAATGATGACCTTCTAAGAACCAGACTTATTTATAGGAACCTATATATGGATCTAGGGGCCTAAACTTAGCCACACTGTGTTAATTTTTTTTTTTTTTTTTTACTTTTTTAACTATAGTGTTGTGCCTTTGCCCACATAAAACACTCCAAGACAGTTTGTGATCTCAGGAAAAGACTAATTGACTCAAATTTAACCAGGAACAACACAGCAAATTCAGCCAGCAAGCATCAGTGATGAAAGTGTGTGGATTTGCAGGGTGTAAATTTGTGTTTAAGTCTTGCCCCATACATGGCCCTTTGCCAGACCCCAGTCCTTTAGTCATCCTGCACAGGCTAAAAGGCACCCCAGCTCTCTCTCAGGCATGCACCAGGAGTTTGCAATTGGTCCCAGGTTCAGAGATCTATTTGCATATAATTAGGTTCCATGGTATCCCTCATCCTTTCAAAGAAAAGTTCCTCCCCCCTCAAAAAACAAAGCAAAACAAAACAAAAAACTGTAGGAGGTATATATTAATAATAGCTTGTCTTTTATAGTGTATCCTATACCACTAAAACTTGATCATGCACCTAAATTGGTGCCATTTCATGGCGTAACTTCCTACAGAATACACACTGAGTAAACATCCCAGGTTGTGCCTCTTCAGGGTATTTCTTTGCTGGGTGCTCTGGCCATGGCAGAGTATTACAAATTCTTAGACCTGCCTCATGCACCCACTTCCATCTTTTCCATGAAGAGGAGGTAGGAATGTCCAGCAGAATTCCTCATTCCTGTTCCCCTTCTGTCTCCAGCCATAAGGGATGAGCAAAGAGCAGTGGAGGCACCATGGATCAAAGCACTGTCTCCCCCATCCCGATGAGAAAGAACAGAGCCAAGACAACTTACACTTAGGTAGCCCTGACCAGAGTATATATCTGGGTTCTTTCTTTTTTGAAGAAGCTGCTATTTTTTCACAACTGCTGCCTGTCTCTTTCTGAGTTGGAGTTCACAGGTTAAGGAGGAAGGTGTGTGCTGGCAACCTTGCCTGGCAAGAAGAGAAGTGAAAGAAGCTAGCAGTGAGGAAGGTGGGAGATTCTGGTAAGGAAGACAGGCTCAGCCCACAGAACCTGCAGCAGTGGGACATGCCCCTGGATGTTCATGGACAGTCTGTGCCTCTGAGTGCACAGGGCACCAACTGCTGGCTCCTCCAGGGTTTGGGAGCCAGAGCATCTTGGCTTGATGCTGCTAATGTCCTACAATAGAGTCATACACGTCCTTTCCTTCTGTACATAACAGACTCCAGGATTGAGCAGTGTCAAGGGGTCAGCCTGAAAGCTGATGAATAAATCAAACCCTCAAATCTCCAAAGAACAAACCAAGTCTAAAACAAGTACTATTTGCCTCTATCAGGATCCTGCAGGATGCCTTGACATAGCATAAAACCTGCAGATTTTCTGCAAGACATAGTCTAATTGCAGTCTAATATTTGGGGGATATTTTTATCTACAGTTACAGGACAACAACAGGCCCAGGTGAACTCAGCTGCAGAGGGTCTGTGATTTCCCTGTGCTGGAGAAGGTGTCTTCCTCACAGAGATGCTGTTTCCTCTGCTAGAAAAACAGACACATGACACATGGAATAAGGACAAGCACTAATTCCCTCTTGGAAAGGGAATATTCTATAAAACCATCTCTTCCCATTCACTGAGCTACTTTTACTAAAATACAAAATCTAGTTCTTCCTTTGACTTTATTGTCTCAAATTCTCCATTTAAAAACAGAGAACAGCAGATATGTTTATGGTCTTCACTAAAGAAATCTTTACACTTTCCCCACTTGTGTTTTACCAGTCCTGGGTGCAGAACCAACATTCTCAGCCTTTTCTAACAAAAACCCATTTGTTAATGGATTTTCTTCTTCATATCATTTAAAGCACGGCTGTGTTTAAACACTCTGAGCACTGAATGTAAAAATAGCTGGCAATCTCAGAAGTGAAGATTTTATTTGTAATACAGGTGATTTTATCATGCACCACAACATTTTTTTCCCCTCATCATTTATTAATGTTTTATATAGCTCATCAAAAATGAAGGTTGAGGTCAATAATTGCTGACACATAAAAGAACAAGGGAAAGGACAAGCAAGGACATTATCCAGAGGCTTGTACACTAGCAAAAAAACCCCTCAGATTTTTGTTGCACGTCTTGAAAAACAACAATCACCAAAAAGAGCCAAGTCAAGAGAAAAAACAAGCAAACAAGCAAACCAAAAACAACACTTTTTTTTGTTGTTTTTAATAATCAACATGCTTTCAAGTTTCATATAGACTCACATAGTCTCTGGAAAGCATCTGGATTTTTATTGGTATCCCTTTCCATTTATCAGTTTTACTCTGTAGCCTCTACTTTACTTTGGTGTTGGGGAGTCCCATTTTCCCTTCAGAGCAGATCACTGAGCACAAGAGCTATTTTCCACTTGGCTCCCAGATCCACACTATGCATTATTGACATGACTGCGTTTAATAATAGTTCCTGCTGATTCTGTTGTGGAAAAACTTACTCTTCATAAACTGTCTAGCATGTGGTGCCAGTGCATGTGTGTATAATTTTTTTTTTCTTTTTTTTTTTAAGTGACTTGGGCCCTGGTTTAAAAAATAATGCTTAAGCATATGCTAAAAGCTGAACACACTAGTTCCCACCTTTATTCAGCAAAGCACTTAAGTATGTGTTGAGTCTGGCTGGCTTCAAAGGGGCTTATGCACATGCTGAAGTGCTTGTTGATTCAGTGCCTTACAACCCGACCCTCTCAGGAGCAACCCCCTAGCTCAGATACTCTCCCAAGCCTACCTACAAGTCCCTCCCCAATAGTGGGATTTATGCCCTTTTCTACAATAGACTGATGAATTTACAAGTTATCACATTTCCACTGGGTTAATATAGTGCATATTTCAGAAAATTGTACTAAAGATAGGATCAAAACTACATCTCTGGAGCAGTCAGTGATCCACTTAATCTACATTGCAGTGCCACTTCATAATACAACAGAGGGCAAAGAAGAAAACCTATTAAATCAGTTCATAATTGTTATGCAAAGAGTGCCAATGCTTATGCTTCAACTACCTTAGAGTTTTCCTCTACCATATACACTGTCCCTAAATATCAAAAAGTGATTCCACCTTTAATGAAAATGAAGGCACAAGAGCCATATTTGCATATGCTGTGGAATTTAACACATACCTTTAAATAGAATGTATACTATTAAAACATGAGAATGCAATCCCCATCACATCTTTCTCAAAGTTTGCATCCACTGGTTATAAAAATAAATACATATATAACATGATGGGGTCTTGGGGGAGGGGTGAGAGGTGGGAACTGGGTCAATTCAATCATGAGAATGGCTTAGGATAGCAGCCAAACTTAAACTGCAACAAATGTTTTCCATGACATGATTCCTGTCTCTCCAGAATAGGGAGTTATTAACAAGCAACAAAAGACTGTGCTGCATTTTCTTAGCCTGTAAGCCCTCAGCATCATTTTATAGTGTCAACCTATTAGAATTTTTTAAAACTGCTCTAATTAGAGCTGGAGCTGTCGGGGCATGCAGTGAAAACATGTAATTTTTTTATTCTAGGAAATGTGATTCTGTAACAAGCAGTAGGCTAGCAGTACAGCAGCAAACCTATCTAATACTTCCTTTTAAAAAAAGTGTTGATTTATGTGTGCATGCCTTACCAAATGGTTTACTTTTTATTTTTAAATCTGTTTAGTCAAAAAACCCTCCAAACACTGGGTACATGCTTTTATGGTTGAAACACCTGAGCAAATAACACTGCTGTCTTAAACCATTCCCTGGATACTAAGTAGTTATCAAAATACAGCCTTAAATCCACAAAAGGACACCAGGTAACTTGCAATCAAGACAGAATCTATAGCTCCATAAAGGTTTCTACCTTGTCTATAAAACATATGAGAATAAAAGGGCAGGTTGCAATGCCAATGAGCCAGTTGGAAAGGTCTTTCTCAAAAAAAAAAAAAAAAAAAAAATCCCATGAAAGTAGCTTGAATCTTGTTCCTTTTTTATGTTCTAAACCCATCTTCCCGAGCCTGCTGCTTGGCCTTTCTTCTAGGATTGCTGGAAATATCAGTGTGAGCTCAGGCATCCTGCTTGCTGTGAGATGCCATCACAGCTGTCCCATCACACACGGGCACCTTCTCTGCCACCATCTTCCCTCTCTTTGGTAAATGTGCTGGTCCTTTGTAACAAAGACACAGCCCTGGAAGCAGCTTGATTCAAGTTGACCAGCTGCAGGAGAGGCACCAGGTTTTTATGTGCCTGTTTGCTCAGATTGTGCAATATGCCAAGTAATGTGGATTGCCTTCTTTTAAAGCACTTCCCCTGCAAGCTCAGAAATTCAACACTGGTTTTCAGACCTCCTTTAGGAAACACATCTTGTACAATTGAGTTGGAGTATCCAACCACTGGGCACTTTAATGACTGACTGATTCCAGCCCAGGATCATTGGGGAGGAGGGATGGATGGTTCACTCACCTCAATCTGCCTCCCAGAAAACCTGACCTACTGCATCATTTTAGCTGCTTCCTAATGAATTCCAACACTTGTTAGGAAAAGTACACCTCACTGGTATAGAGCTAGCAGAAGAAGACACAGCAGTAATTTTTGCTGCATACACATGTGTACTTGAGTGTGTGCAGTTAATAATAAGATGGTCCTGCCACTAAGTAGCTGTCTTGTGAAACATTTACATATACCAATCTGATTAATTATTCATTTACTTCCAAAAAATTTTCCTGAAAGGACTATTTACTTCCCATCCCCATTAAAAGAAGTGACCCAGTTGAAAGCTAAGCTTGTGGCCCTATGCTTTCTAGGTTTAGAAACAAACCTCCCTTCCCTCCCACCACTAAATCAAACATCACAATGTCAAATGCGCTGCAGACATTTCCCTCAGGAATCTGAAAGGCTAATTAGGGTGAGCTTCACCATAAAGAATACAGTTGTTAAAACAGCTTTTGTAGTACACACTGGAGTAATGATCATTCTCTTACACACACCATGATTTGTTGCTGCAATTTGCAGCCATATATCTCTTAGGAGCTAATTCATATGTTGTTATTTATTGCACGTATGATTATTAATGATATCTTAGCAACTGTTGAAAGTAACTTATTTCACCTCAGGAAGTCAAGTACCTTAGCTCAATGTTTACATTGGTTTGTAATAAAGCAAGACAAATGAACTCATTCTGCCTAATTTTGATCTCATGGGCATTCAGCTGACTCCTAATTAAAAAAAAAATACCCCGAACAAAAAAAAAACACAACAGAAAAACAAAACAAGAACAGTGGGTCAGTCTCTTTAGTGCTTACCTAAAGTCATCCTGTTTGTAGCACAGTTTGGTCCAGGAATTTGCCCTGTGTGGATGGTGGGAAGTCCTCTGAAAGACAGTAAACATGAGCTGTGAACATGAGCTTCTTATAAGTTGTTTGAAAGTGAACTGATGAAACAAGAAAAGAAGTGATGATGGTAGATTTTTCAAGGGAGAGCAAAAGTCTGTGAATTTCACAGGCTACACAAAGTCCACCCCTTCTTAACCATGTGTGTTAAAAATATAATTGAAATATAATGCTTTTTCAGTTACACACTAACATACAATATGCAACAAATAAGGATATATTAGGATATCTAAAACATATTGAATTACACAATTAAAAGTTCTGATTGTTTTAGCAAGCTTTTCATTATCAATATCAAATAACAGTAATAGAAAAAAAAATCAGAACAAAAAAATCCAGTGTCTAGAAGTAGTTTATAACTTGAAATTAATTTCATTTGTATATAAAAAATGGAAATGTGAAATACAGTGCTATCTAGTCACCATATTCCATTACTTCTCCACAGTAGTTAATAGTAGCTAACTTTCTTGCAGCCCAGAAAACCAACTGTATCCTGGGCTGCATTAGGAGGAGCATGGCCAGCAGGTCAAGGGAGGTGATCCTTCCCATCTACTCCACTCTCGTGAGACCCCACCTAGAGTACTGCATCCAGTTCTGGAGTCCTTACTACAAGAAAGATATGGACTTGCTGGAACTTGTCCAGAGAAGGGCCACGAGGATGATCAGAGGGCTGGAGCACCTCTCCTATGAAGACAGACTGAGAGAGTTGGGGTTATTCAGTCTGGAGAAGAGAAGGCTCCAAGGACACCTTATTGTGTCTTTGCAGTACCTGAAGGAGGCCTATAAGAAAGCTGGAGAGGGACTTTGTAAGATGTCAGGTAGTGACAGGACTAGGGGGAATGGCTCCAAGCTAGAGGAGGGTAGATTTAGATTGGATGTTAGGAAGAAGTTCTTCACCATGAGGGTGGTGAGACACTGGAATAGGTTGCCCAGAGTGGTGGTGGAAACCCCATCCCTAGAGGTATTTAAGGCCAGGCTGGATGGGGCTCTGAGCAACCTGATCTAGTGGGTGGTGTCCTTGCCCATGGCAGGGGGGTTGGAACTAGATGATCTTAAAGGTCCCTGCCAACCCTGACAACTCTATGATTCTATGATTCTCTGATTCTTCTTCCCTTTAAGGATGAGAGCATATGAATATTTTTACCTCAGTTCCCAAAAGCTTTATGGCCATTTGATGTAGCAAAATAACTAAAAATGCAGTACTATTGATTGTTTTTCATTTGCTCTATAAATATTATAAGCCAACAGAAACCTTATTTATATGACTCTAAATTGATAATAATCTCACCAGAGACCCATTTTACTAAGAACAGGATCTGGTTTTAGGGTATACAATGGTATAGATCTGTAAGTGTTTGACTTCTTTTTTCTTTTTCTTTTTTTTTTTAATTAAAAAAAAATGGGAATTAATTTGGATATTATTCCAGGCCCTACTGATTTGTGTTCTTATGGGTTCTTAAGGATTTGCATGAACTATGGAAGCTAGGTCACAAATACACATTTGCATAAATGTGCATGCAGGCAGCATTACAGAAACTCACAAACACTTGTTCTTGTATCAGGCATATATTGACAACAATTACTTGGCCAGCCTGTCTTCCTCTTCTGATTAAAGGTACAGAGGCAGGAGTAATGCCAGGTGGTCACAGTGTAGGCAGTGAATGAGAACACTGTAAGCATTAGTAGTTTTAGTGAATAGTACTATAAGGACTTAGGGAGTGATTCTTTTCTCTTGTACACATCATGGCTGAACAATTTTCAGTAACAAATGAGAAAACATGCAAAAACATCTTCATAGATATATTACAACTAGAAAAGGCAACAGATTTGTCAAACCGTTTGTCATGATTGCTTAGCTGAATGTGATGCTTAATGGTTTACTTCTTCAGAGTAATTTGAGAATCACAGGAGAAGAATTATCCAAAATCTCAAAGACTATTCTTGTTAGCAACCTAATATTTACACATATAAATACTGTACTTAGTCATAAAGCTGAGAGAAGCTGTGTCTTGCTGTTGTGCCCAAGGTGTAGAGACCTGCACACTACTGGGAAGAATTATAAAATGCTCAAGTATCTTCAACAGGGGCAGGAAGGAGGCTGAAAAGGATCTTATGCATGTCACGTCAGAAAATTGTGACACTTGCTGGAGTTTTCTATAGTTTGAAAGGTTTGGTTTTTGTCAACAAGTAGTGCCACAGGATACACAAACCCACCTTGATCCAACCACTTACATTGCAAAGACATCTTTTACCATTCCTCCTACTTTGACAATATGCCCTGACATTGTCAGATTGATGTAGGAAAACAGGACTTTACATCTTGTGCCCTTACAGCTCCTCAGAGAATAAGATTAGTGTATAATTTGCAGTTACTTGTTGGGGGTTTTATTATTTGGTTGGGTTTTTTGTTGTTTTTGTTCTAAGGAAAAGTACCGTAATGTTAAAATACCAGTGAAGTACATTGTTCCCAAAGGGGTCTGTAAAGATTTTGGGGCTGAGTAATAACAAAAAAATCTTCAGGACTGACTGTCCCAGCATGACTGAGTAGACAAGACTCGAAGGAAAGCAATGAATCTGCATATCTAAAGACTATGAAAACAACATCAGATGAAACAAGAGAACATCAGGACTGAAAAGGCTGCAGGAGTTAGCAAGCAGATGTCAAAAATCATACTAGAAAATGTCAAGAAAAGTGTAACAAGCACTGGTTGCAGAGATCAGGGTGCTAAATATATGCATGATGAGCACACTATGCTAGGGCTTGCTGTCCAAGGAGCTGCTTTGTAAGCAACACTGTAAAAAAGCCCCAAACCATCACTATCACTATCACCACCAAAAAAAAATGTATCAGTGAACAATGTCTGCAGATAATTTTGGAGTCAGAATGTAAACATGGGGCAGTAGGCAAATAAAACCATGAAACGTGCCTCTGGAAAATCTCCATCATTGCTCTCATCAATCAGAGTCAATTGTTCTGCTCTGTTAGGAAAGAGAACAAATAAGCTGCAATTTTCAAAAGTGTACAAGGGAGAACCTGAAGAAAATAATTATGGTGAGCATTGACTTTTGCAAGTGGTTTCCTGAAAGTATGAATAAGAAAAAAAGGTTTTGGAAGTGTTGAGTGGTCTTAGGTGGCAGGCAATAACAAGGTTGTGTGTAAGGCATTTACAGGGCAGCAAGTCATGCTGTTTCAGGAATGGTGCTGGCTCCAAAGTATTGAGTGATGCTGATACTCCCCCATGAAAAGCCCCATGGTCCTGAAGGAGCACTTCCAACCCAACTGAAGGGGTTGTTCACCCTCTCCCTGGAGGTACTGAAATGAGCAGAGAGAGAAAATGGCTGAAATCCAGGAACTCCTGGGATAGAAACTCATTGGAATTACAGTGTCATAGAGAAAACCCTTCTATGATTCTATGAAAATGAGCAAATCTTTAGACAGTGTTGTAGAATAGGCTTCATTGTAGTGTCTGTGGCAGCTATTAATTATAGGATATCCTGGCTAGTCATCAACATCACGTTGTACCATATGTCCTCTGCTCACAGATACAAAATTAAACAGGGAAGGCAAGATATTAAGTTCTTCCTCACAAACTGACTGGAGCAGAAGTTGCAGTGGTGTGAAATAACACCCTTCCTGATCCCCACCTTGTCTGCTGGGCCACAGCTGTGGGGGAGCCACATGGGGCTGTGCAAGAGTGTAAATTTGGAAGGATGAATGCATTCTGCCCCTCTCAGAGAACTATTGCTGGGCTGGCCAGTGTCTCACCCGTAGAAAATCAGCTTGATGCAGAGAGCTTTCAGTTTCAGATTTTCCACTTAATTTGTAATGACTCATCTTTGTTTGTTTATGGCCACTGACGTGTGCTTGGCTAATAGAAAACTGATCCCTCATCTCATGATCAGAAAGCTCATGCTTCATTTCAAAACTGCCATATAATGGTCAGTCTCAGCATGCAATTTTTGTTTAACTAGTGTACTTGGCACTGTGATCACCACGTGGAAACATTGATTCCTAGTCATCCATGTCAGGTAGTGAGCTACTATACAGGCTATCCATAAAATAACTGCAGGCTTCCTGCTCAGCAGTGCATGCTCCTAATTAAGTATCTGATTACATATTCCACTGATTTGTAAAACAATACAACTGTGAGATACAAATAAATGTGCATGGTCCCTGCTTAAAGAGATTGCTTCCACTGGAAGAGGGATGTACATCAAGACAGCACCATATCTACTGCTATGTGGTGAAGTTTCCCAGCACAAGCAGCAAGTGTCAATGTGACCCAGCAAGTATCTATTGTCACCAGAAGTTCATGTTCCTATAGTTAGGCCTACTGGATTCATAGATGGCTTTAAGGAAGCTCAAATGGATTTCAAGTGTGGCCCGTTTTGGTGAGTAAGCAAAACTGATTCATTTTGAACTGCCATGGGTTACAGAACACAAATTGCTACTGCAGCTCAGCTGCTCAGTTCTTAGTTGTCAAATGCCAGCTGGGTTTGTGCCTTTAAACCTAAAATGGTGGGTATCAAATAAAATGCCTGTTAAATCAGCTCAAGCCTTCCAGTCTTTGGATGAGTTCCTAATGGAAATAGTTAAGACTTTTTGGGAACAGAAAGGAGCAAAAACTCCTTTTGTTGGACATCTTCAGGAGATGCATACAGGACATTGGTACTGCTTCTGCTGCACCCATGAATGGAGCACACCATCCTGCAGGAGAAGGAACAGCAGATACTTCCCTCTGCTTGATGCACCAGACTGGGTGCAGTTGTGCAAGGAAGAGGGCTACTATTATGTTCTGCTGATATACAAAAAATCTGAGTTAATTCTTCCAACCCCAACAGGAGGGGAACTATAGGGGTACGTGAATGATGCAACTTGGTCACATCCTTATTTGTGTCACTCGTCTTGCTGAAATGCAGCTTCCTTTCCTCCAGTTGTTTAAGGTAGCTAAGTAAGTAGGTCTGAGTTCACAATCCAGAAGCCCAGCAGAGGGAGAAGTGATTAAAAAAAAAAAAAATCCCAAAACTGTAAAACTTGGAGATAGTAAGAAATAATAAGTGAAAGAAGGTTCTGCATTACTTCCAGGAATAACTCCTTTCAACTCTTTGGTGTGTGAGTTATGCAACCTTAGATTCCCCAAGAGATGAGCAAATAAACTAAAAGGATACAACTGATGGTAAGGAAGCCTTTGTTTGATCTCTTTACATACAGTTTCTCATCTGGCCTTGGTGACTTCAGTGTGACTCTAAATGAATATACTTCTAAAACTGGGTCCTGCCTGTGGCAGGGTCTGCCTCATTCTGGCAGTTTATTTTCCATGGCCTATTAAATTCCCTAATGGAAGCACTGACAAAAGCTGCCAAGCAATCCCATGGTTGTAAGAGTTGGTCTGTAATTCCCCTCCTTCTATGCACGTTTTAAAAAACTGAGCCAGAAAAAAACATACCATACCATAATTCATGAAAAACAATGCAATCAAATAATTAAAATTTGGGAAAATTTTCCCCAACAAACACAGAAAGAACAAAACAATAAAATTGAAACTGTCTTTTATTAAGAAATTACACTATTTCTAGAGGACTAGTGCAAGCTGGCAAAAGGAAAAACGAGGCTAGTTAATGATGCAATGCTTGGAATCAAAGAACATTAATCTAACACCGAATTAAACACACAAGGAATTGCTACAAGAAATGAGAAGTTCTGAAACAAATTGAACAGTCCAAAACCCCATCTTTCTAGCCAGGGAATGGTTAGAGGTCTTAAAAGATCTAAAATAAATTCCAGAAAGCTATAAAAACAAGAGAATGGAAACCACATGCAACATAATGGAGTCTCAAAGCACCAAAGAACTTCAGTCCAATATAGATAGATTACATGGATTACATGATAGGTTACATTCAGCTTGGATAAGTTTTGAACAATTCTATGCAGAAAGCTTTTTTGTGTTGTTGTTATTTTTTGTAATGAATTATTCAGAATGATCATATTTGTGACACATCTGGTGAACAATCAGTCTTGCTGACCATTTTGTTTGAATTTCCCCCCCTCTCAAAACTGAAACTGTCTTGGAGCAGAAGATGCTTCTTTCCTTTTTTCTTTTTGTTGTTGATCTGCCCTGTTGGTCTCACTTCATATGTTATATGCACTGCTACAGAAATGAACAGAGCTTGAGCAATCAAATGCTTGTACCTGACATAGGAAGGTACTCTGCACTTTATTATTCTGGTGGTTTAGTGAGTGTAACAGAGGATGAGGTTTGGTTCTAATTTAGTCATTTCATAACTCATGGTTAACAAAAATACTGTCAATGCAGTAATTAAGGTGAATACCAGCAAGGCACAGCATTAAGTATTTTTTGAGTTGTAACTAGCAACACTCCTCAAGTGTTATGAAAGGTGGCAAAATTCAAGAGATTTTCAAGAGATAATGGATAAGACTCCATTCTGACTGTTCCATCACCTAATGGGCTTTTTTCCCCCCACTTTTTATTTCTTCTTCTTTTTTTTTTTTTTTCTTTTTCTGGTGAAAAAGCATACTCTCAATAGGCACAAAATCGACAGCACTCCAGACCAAAGTAGCACACATAACCACTTTCACAAAGAGACACCAGCAGCACATCTTCCCTCTCCCAGCCACTCTTGGGATGCTTCAACCCCTGTTGAGAAGAAAAACACCTAAGGAACATAGAGTCATTCACATTTTGTCTTAGCTCTCCTGTTGAGATGGCCAGCCAAGGTGTCACATTTTAGAAAGACTTCATTGGGATCCTTGTACTTGGACTGACTCCCCTGGTCCATTTTATATGTATTAAACCACCAGCTGGTAACAGATTTGACTTAGTGTCAGCATGGGCCAGTTCTCAAAAAAAACTCACCCAGTTTGTTTCTCAAATTTTGCTTAATTATGGTTTTCAAAATTATTGAATGCTGACAAGCCTCTATTTTAACAAACAGGTGGAGATACCTTGTTTGTTGTGCTTGTAGCTTCCCACAGACTTCTGGAACAATTTCACAATAGTGCACAAGCCTTGCATTTCGGATTTCCAAACCTACCTGCCCATAATGGGTGCAGAGGAATGTTATTCACAGGAGTCTGTAACTTCATGCTTTAGTCATTAGCAGAAATGGGCCATAGATCATGTCATGTTGTCTGTAACCTAGTTAGATTCTGACAGGAGAGAGGTTCTAAAATCATAGGTTCACATTAGAAACCTTTAAAAACTCATTAGCTTCCGATAATCATCCTAATATCCAAAGCACTAAAAATCACAGAGCTCATTTCTGCCTCAGAACTGACTGTGAATATGTTCAGAAAAAGCTTTGCCTTTTCACTTCCCAGCAACCAAAGAAGTAGCTGCTCTGAATGTGAACATTTGGGGCTGGTGCAGAAAAAGATTGCTTTTCTTCCTGAGCATGAAGAGTGAAGTCAATTCACTCTGTAATGGAGATGGAAAAACTATAACTAAATCTTAATTCATTGCTCTGCCTTGAGACGTTGCCTTTTCCAGGCCACCTCCTCCTGAAGGTTTGACATCTCTCTGCCAAACTCAGAAAACACTGCATTTCTTTAAGCTACATTTATTCAGAAACTTTAACTGGGTGTGGGATTGTTTTTAGATTTTGTTGTTTTCGGGTTGTTTTTTTTTGCAGTCATGATAGAAAAAGTTTCTGTGAGGCCCATGATCCTTGTAAACAGCATGCTCTTAAATGCACCTTAACACTGCTCTGTGTCTCTGGTTGTTCTACCGTGGATGAGTCCCAGTAGGTATTTTATTTTGAACCATACAAAGGTCCAACCCACATATTTTAATGTGTTTTGAGCCACAAAGTGACCCAAAGTTACCTTGTCCCTCTGGACACTAAACAAAGGAAGCATCTTTCTTTCAGTGTGCATGAAAAGCCTTGGGTGGGACGGCTGGGGGATATTACCCCATCTGTTAGAGCCCTGCTTTATAGGTACAGGTATTTCACTACAAGAAGGATGTTGAGTTGCTGGAGCATGTCCAGAGAAGAGCTACCAGGCTGGTGAAAAGGCCTGGAGGACAAGTCCTGTGAGGAGAGGCTGAGGGAACTGGGGTTGTTTAGTTTGAAGAAGAGGAGGCTGAGGGGTGACCTCATTGCTCTCTACAACTACCTGAAAGGAGGTTGTAGGGAGGTGGGAGTTGGTCTCTTCTCTCCAGTGAATAATGACAGGATGAGAGGGAATGGCCTAAAGTTGCACCAGAAGAGGTTTAGGCTGGATATTAGAAAGAATTTCTTTACTGAAAGAGTGGTTGGACAGTGGGATAGGCTGCCCAGGGAGGTGGTGGAGTCACCATTCCTGGGAGTGTTTAAAAGAAATATAGATGTGGTGCTTAGGGACATGATTTAAGCATTGAATGGGTAGATAAAGGTTATGATGGGTAGATTTAGGTTATGGTTGGACCTGATGATCTTTGAGGTCTTTTCCAACCAGGCTGATTCTGTGATTCTGTGATTCTGTGTTCACACCTGATGTCCTTGAGAAGGTATTTTCCATGATTTCTGGGATGTTGTGCTTCTCTCTTTAGTACAGACTGGAAATTGTCTTTGCTGCACGAGGCTAGCACAGGAGGGTTGCAATCTAGGTTAAGGTTTTCCCTGAGATCTCTAGCATAAAACAAAAAACTATCACAAAATTAATTCTCATTACATTGTTTTTGTACACCTCACCTACCAGGACCTTCAAAGCTAAAAGGAAGATGATGACCTAAGGAAGCAGGGACTGTCACCATGGCTCAAGGGACACATTCACCTGTGTGGGTTAAGTACAGAGGTAGACACATAAGAGACAATTATTGACAGTATTTGCTATACAATAACGTAGGGTTTGTCCCCAAAAGAATCAGTAATTGCCATACTGCCAGTGTGTTGAGTACTTTTATTACAGAGTTTATTAAAATGCCATTTACATTTAAAGAAACAATCACTAAGGACATTAGCTTCCATGCAACAGAAATTTCTTGAACTTACAGCTCTGTAAGCATAATTCTGGCACCTGAGAAATCAAGCTGTGCTCTTTCAGTGGCTTGCATCATGACTTGAGGTCACCATGGCAGGATCAGGAAGCAGCTGGCCCTTTTTTGACCTTTCTCTGGGAAGAGCAGGAATGTTTCCTCTGCTCTTTGGTGATGCATCAGCTTCACCAGCACTTCTGATGTTACATGTGGCCCCATCCTGGGGGGCTACATTGGTTTTATGCTTTCATGAATAAGCTCAGTCACTACAGTGGTCAAAAGTGATGGGAGAGGCATCTTTTTGTGGTGGCCAACCTGAGCTATTCCTAAGAGGTATCTGGTTGTCAAAGGGGGAATAGTTGAAGTTTTCTGAAGATTGGGTTCCATAACTTATCTCCTGCTGTCCACTCAAAACCACACAAAATCCAGTCACACTTGAAAATATTAGTTTAACTGAGTAACAGAGGACAGCATCAGAGATATTAATAAAATAATAGAATCATATAATGTTTTGTGTTGGAAGGGACCTAGAAGATCATCTAGTTCCAACCCCCCTGCAAGGGCAGGGACACCTTCCACTAAATCAGGTTGCACAACGCCCTGTCCAGCCTGATCTTGAACAGCTTGAGGGAGGGGGCATCCACAACCTGCCTTGGCAACCTGTTCCAGTGCCTCGCCACTCTCACAGTAAATAATTTCTTCCTAACGTCTAACCTAAATCTACCCTCTCCCAGTTTAAAACAATTACCCTTTGTCCTATCACTACACACCCTGGTAAAAAGTCCCTCCCCAGTTTTCCTATAGGTCCCCTTCAGATACTGGAAGGCCACTATGAGGTGTCCACAAAGTCTTATCTTCTCCAGGCTGAACAGGCCCAACTCTCTCAGCCTGTCTTCATAGCAGAGCTGCTCCAGCCCTTGGATCATCTTTGTGGCCCTTCTCTGGAGCCACTCCAACAGCTCCATGTCTTTCCTGTGATGAGGGCTCCAGAACTTGACACAGTACTCCAGGTGAGATCTCACAAGTGTGGAGTAGAGGGACAGGATAACCTCCCTCGACCTGCTGGCCACACTTCTTTTCATGCAGCCCAGGATGCGGTTGGATTTTTGGGCTGCAAGCATACTTTGCCAACTCATGTTGAGCTTTTCATTTACTAACACCCCCAGGTCCTTCTCCTCAAATCTGTTTTAAATCTCATTCTCTGCCCAAACTGTATTTTTGCTTGGGGTTGCCCCAACCCAGGTGCAGGACCTTGAACTTGGCCTTTTTGAACTTAATGAAATTGGCCTGTGCCCACCTCTCCAGCCTGTCAAGGTCCCTCTGGATGGCATGCCTTCCCTCCAGCATGTCAACCACACCACACCACACAGTTTGGTGTCGTCGCAAACTTGCTGAGGGTGCACTTGATGCCACTGTCCATATTGCTGACAAAGATATTAAACAGCACCAGTCCCAGTACCAACCCCTGAGGAACATCACTTGTCACTGGTCTCCATTTGGACATTGAGTTGTTGATCACTACTCTCTGAGTGCAGTCATCCAGCCAATTCCTTATCCACCGAGTAGTCCATCCATCAAAGCCTTACCCTTCCAGTTTTGAGACCAAGATGTCATGTAGTACAGTGTCTAACACTTTACAGAAGTCCAGGTGGATGATGTCAGTTGCCCTTGTCCACCATTGCTGTGACCCCATTGTAAAAGGCCACCACTGATATTGCTCACATCAGTAAAATTAAACCTGGAAGCTTAAAGACACTGAAACATTGGTTTCTTCAGCCAATAAAATGCAAGAATTGAAAAAGTCTGAAAAGTCTTTTTTTACCTGCAATAAATATCATATGAAGGTGCCATTGTGGAACAATGCTACACACAACAGCAGAGTTTTGAGGAGAAAAATCTGTTTCCCTGCACTTGACCATGTCTGTTTCATCAATTTTATCCATTAGCCCGACAAAGGCCTCCATTTTGGAACATCCAATGTGATCTTGGGAAAGCCTTACAGGTGGTGCTGCCTCAGCAGGAAACCCACTCCTTGCTGAGGGACCGTCAATTATTTGCAGGAAAACTAAAACAGGAGAATAAATATTACATGCTGATGGATATTTGTCAGAAAGGATAGGAGTACTTTCAACAGGGCTTGTCAGACACAATACATTCAGCACATCTACATTTCCTATGGCAAAGGGAATAGAGCTCTCCAGCTGCTCCCCTGGCAAGCCTGGAGTTTTGTCTCGTAAATTTAAATTATAGATGACATAATGGTGGGATGGAAATGGATTGCACCTATAGACATAAATCCAGTGAAAAACCTCACGCTTTCAAGGAAAGGAAGAAAGAAAAAGGTTCTGATGTGCTGCAGATCTTCCGTTTGTTGTGATATTTAGCCTCTCCAACTCAACACTTTGTAAAGGATTTTGTTTCTTCTTTTTTTTTCATTTCCCTCCACCTCCATTGAAGGCGATGAACATTTTTGTGAAGCTCACAGAGAGTGCTAGGTTGCAAATATAACAAAAAGCTTGCCAATGCCTGCGAGTCCAAACTGGCAATGTTTTCTGTTGTGTCAGCATTTAGGTATTATTGTAGTGTTATCATAGCATGGCATAAAAAAATAACATGGAAGCAGTTGTGCCAAAAGCTTAATGTTTGACTGAAAGCACACACACAGAATATCCATAGGTATGTTTGGGAACTTTGCCAAAACATCATTTTAATATGAACCATTCAATGGATCTTCCACTCAATCAGGAGAAACTCTACTTTTTAATTTAAACCAATATGACAAAAATCACTGGCAGGTTTCCTGCATCTGATACTGATGAAGGAATAAAGAGGAAGTTGTTTGATAAACTGCAGTACCTTGGGACAATTTGACAGTCCTGGAAAGGAGACAGTCTCAGGTCTGGAGCCTGGAGAAGGTTCTGCTTTTTTTTCTGCATACTGAACTTATCACTTTTGTGAAATGTGCAGAATTCTACAACAAATTTATCTATCTGTGTCAATGATAAAGAAAAGCCTTGCAAGTGGAGACAGAGGAAAGAGCAGACTGAGAGAGGGAGAATTTTGCTCAGGATGGGTAAAATGTTCTGCCTCCTTTTCTGGACTCAATAGAAATGATGCCTGAATGATCAATACAGGAAATTAGAAAAGTGCTTTTGCGTACTTTATCATTGGACAATAAATATTTGAAGCCTTATCAGGCTTGGCAAGATAGTGGACATACAATCTGAAGTTTGAAAAAAAATATTGAAGTACACACATGCTTCAGACTGTATTCAGATCCAGATGACTGTCTCACCATACAAATATACTAGGTGTGATGAATAAGAATTTATTTCTATGACTGTTATTAAGTAGAGCCTTGTCCTTCTGATAATCCAGTGTAAATTCAACTGGCTGCACTCTGACAAACAGCAGCTCTTGATTGAAGGTAGAAGTAACATTTGGTCATTTTTCAAACCCCTTTGATCTTTTGCATCCTCTAAACTTTATTGTACTGCACAGTTTGGAAGCAACTGCTGCAATGGTCTCAGCAGCAGCCCGGGACCCAGCAACGAAAAGTAGAACTGAGAATCTGGGCCCAATGACTTAAACTGCAGAAACAGCTGCTGAAAGCAAATTCATTGGAAACAGAAAGGAGTGTTCACAGGAAACAAACTCTAATGTTGTCTTACAGGAAAGATTAATCCAGGACTGGTCAATAGGGGCATGCTGGACGAGATCTCAAAATAAAAAGGGTGAAGATAAGTGCTGTGCATTAATGCTGCCATGTGTAAAGGGTTACAGCTAAGATGGCAGTAGAAATTTGGCTTTTGAAAACTTTTTTGCCTGTTCCCTGTGGTTATTGTCTGTCTTTTCCCAGAGTGACCACTGGTTGTTCTCAACCTCTGCTGCAGCCTCCCAGCAGGACCGTGAGGAGCCAAAACCTATCTCAACATTAAAATGGAACTAAGACAGCATAGAAAATTAACATAGAAAATTAACTAATATGAGATAGAGACAGCCAGATGATACAGCAAATGATCCCCAAAGTCTTTACTTTCTATGCTGTTTGTTAAGTTGCTCGCAAATATTTGAGTTTTCAAATATTTGGAGCAAGTTTAATTAAAGGCCACCTAGCATACTTCAACTCCCAGAACAGACAGGGTATTTCTAACAGTAAGATTCCTGATGAGTGCAAAATCTGCTTTCCACAAATAGTCTTCATTCTTGCTTAAAATTTTGCTGCTTCTGCAAGCATTTCTGCAACCAAACTTATTTGATAAGACGCAGGTGAAAAGCAGAAAAAAAGGGAGTGTAAACACAATAAACATGAATTCACTTAGAATTTAATAATAAAATATTGCACAGCAGTTTTGTGCAGCTCTTGCCTGTCAGTGGCTGTTGCAGCATCAGAATCAAATCCAGAAATTTACACACAGCTGACAGCAATGTGTCTAACACCTGATCATTCAAGATAAACACCGGAAAAAGTAAAGTGAGGACCATAAAGGACCAGATTTTAAAAGCATTATGAGATCTAATGCTGCAATTAGGCACATTGGACTTAGGTTTTAATAGGAACCTTGCACATGTCTATCTGAACAGGTTGAGATGGATCCCATCTGCCCCAGGCACAAGCCACTTCAAACCTCGAAAGACATATAAGTGCTTCAGCAGCTTTCCCAGGCACTTTATTTGAACACACTAAGGTATTAATTTAGCCATTCAGTTTCCAGACATAAAATGATTTGCATACCACCACCAAACACTCCTTTGCTGACAGAAAATGTACCTTCGTAGAACTTCCACTGCCTGCAAGACAAATGGAAATCTGAAACTAGTCTTCTTATAGACTAGGTAAATACTGCACATTGAGGTGTCACCACTGTGCTTTGAAAATACTAGTTCCTGCTCACTTTTTGGAAGAAACTCACACAACAATAGAAGGCTTAATGTTCGCAAAAAAAAAATAAATCTTAATGGACATCTACTTAAAAAAATTTTCATCAAATATCAGCCCACTTAACACACTTGTGCATCAGCTTCAACATGTGGTATCTCTCTGTTGGCTTCTGTGGAGTTAGGCTGGAATATGACAGCTGACACTGGAAGGAATAATATGTTACCCTGCTAAACTCAAGGGGGACAGAGCTCCAAAAGCAGTTATCAGGGCTTCCTTATAACCTCATCCATCTTCAGGCTTTGCCTCTGAAATCAGAAAGCTCAGAGCAGCTCCTGACATGCAGCAGCACTACTCAAACTGAAAAACCCCAAAACATACCCCTGAGCCAGCACCGTGCTGCCAAAAAGAGGAATAAGTCACCAGACCCTCCAGAAGGGGAAAAAACACTTCAAACCCCCTAGAAAAACCACAAGTCAGAGAGGGAAGTGTGCTGTTGGCCTACACGAAAAGTCATTCAACACCTGGCAGAGGCAGAAGACCTAAAGAGTAATTAATGCCTGATGTATGAAAGTGGGTTTTTTCTTGCAACCAGGAGCAGGGCTCAGAGTTTTGATCCTCTTTGCCATAAAACAGTGAATCATGGGTTCCTAGTGTGGAAATCTGTGCTGGAGCACTGCTTAGCAGTACAATCTACACCAGCAAATGCTCCTTTTCTCTTGGCTAGGTTGTAAAAGATGACAAAACTTGTCTTAAGGTCTTTCCCTTTTTCTCCTCTGGTTGCTGTGCCTCCTCTTTAGTGTTAGATGACTAGTTTAAGAGAGAGACAGTAGGGAATTTTGTTTTGTTTATTAGGCTTTGTACATTAATTACTGACTCCGTAATTTCTCCTTTGACCAACTTATGGTCACTGTGACTGTTAAAATAAGGAGAATTATTATGTCCATGTTGAGCCTAAGTGTAGCCTTTGGTGTTTCTGAGAATTTCTTAGCACTTCTAGTGTTACAGAAACACAGTGGTACCCAGCAAAATCCTGGACACAAGCATTAAGACTTTTCAGTGGCCCTTTTATGTCTGATTCTGGTTATTCATAACACTAATAACTAAACAGTTTTATTCACTGCATAGAGAGTCTGCCTTTTGACAATATATATAGAATTTTAAAATTTTGTGTATATACAGCTCACACTGCCTGCCTGTGATATCCTGTGGCATTCTGTGCATAGTTTCTCAACAGGAACATTTATGATCTCAGTGCTGCCGTACATGTCACTTATTATAAATAATGACCCTGGTCCATGGTCAGGTTTATCTTTGAAGGAGAGCAGCAGCCTGAAGGCTGCTCCTCATATAATTTAACTTCCTGCCTTAAGGTAGTTCTGTGGGCCAGATGAACTCTTCAGTGAAAACACTGACTTGCACATGTTCTAGCACACCTCTTTATTGCTCTCTTTAAAGAGTTTATCAGCTAGATAAAGCAATATGGCATTGCAGCTTCAAGTAGGAAAAAAGGAATAATTCTTGGTTGTTTAGTTGGTTTTTTTTAAAAGAAATTATTTTGAAACTGGTTGGAGATTCAGGATGATTGCTTTATTTTGCTAATAAATGGATAGCTAAAAAAAGTGCTAAATGAGGCACAGGACTACATCTGTTGTATAAAGCATGTCTATTTCCAGAGGGAAATACAACCTCTGCAGCTTAGTGGTAGAAATACTGGCTGCAGTGTTCGTATCAACTTCTTATTGCCAGGAACAATGCACAGGCTTTGAGGATGGGAAGAGAAGAGTAGCATATCCACTTAAAACTACAGAGATGATCCAGATGCACAAAGCAGAATTTGGAATAGATCCAACATGCAGGGGGGAGCACCCTTAGCCTCAGATAAAGTGCCATGGGATCTTTTCACAGGAGTAAATTGCAGATTGCAAAACAGTTACCTTAACTACTTCCTGATGTGCTGTATCACACCACATTCAAATCTCCATCTGTGGTGTCTGCGTCTACTGTTCAGAAAATGAAGGTTTCATCTCAGAAATAAATATGATGTAGCTCTCTGATAATGCCACAGACTGATTTTCATCATGCCATAGGCCCGGTCATTTAATTGAAAGGCACTCCAAGCTTGTGCAAATCCCACATAATGCCTAATCTGGAGGTCTAGGAGAGTATGCAGACATAATTTTCAATATTGCACTCTAAATATGTTTCTTAATGCATTGTTCTTTTCCTGTCTCATCACACCGGGTTGCTATTCATTGTTACAGAGCATCCATGTACCACCCCAGACATGACTGCATTTTCAAAGAATGAAATGCTTTTAATACAGCAGTATATATAGTACAAAGGCTTGGATAACCACATGGCATGTCTATATCATACCACACAACATTATTGACCTGTGAAACAGAGACACAAGTCTGCATGCAAACCTCTCTCCTTGAGGCTTCTCTTTTGGTGGGGTCACAGCTCACTGAGTCCTTCCCCTCGTTCTTGGCTGTTTGTCTAAGCTGGGGAAGAGAAGCAGCAGTGTTCCCAAAAAGCTCTCTGGTGGAAAACTCATCATGAGCCAATTGGAACTGACACTGAGCCACCAGAGACATTAAAGAGGGAAAAAATCAAGTTGACTGGTAGCACTGGGCAGACTGAGAAATGCTCCACTGCCCTAGCTCAAAGCAGGACACAGTTGAAGAGTAGTGAAGAAGTATTTTACTTTTCAGGTGGGAAAAAAACAGAGCCAGAGAGTAAAAGGTTTGCAGACCAGGGAGTATCATCCTGATAGCAAAAGAGCAAGGTGGATTAAAGAGACAAAAAGGTTCTTGACAAGAGTAAGCAGGGGAAAAGGAGTAATGAAGAGGAGGAAAAAATATCTGTAGGAAGAAAGACAATGTGAGAATCTTGGGTAAAACAATGACAAAAAATTCCTGAGTGAGTTTAATGTGTCTTGATGCTGTCTCTAGAAATACATACACTTCATTTTGTGACCAAATTTCTAGCAATATCTTCCTATTACTCTGTTTGGATCTGATATGATCACCCCAACAAAGCTCAGAGAGGTGGCTTCAAGAAAGTGAATCTCTTTTATAACTGCAGAGAACGTTAGAAGAAAATAATTTGACTGGACACAATAGTTGCACATTTTTGTGACCTGTTTACATTCTATTTCTTCCAAGTTTCAAATATACAAATGGTAGACCAAGGAACAATATCATTACATTTCATCACGACATAATAAATTTCTGCAAATGTACATTTATTTCAAATATGATTTTAAAAGAATCCTGATGGTACTTGGCTAAAATTATCTCTGGTATAATTCCACTGAATTAAAGAGGTTGCAGAAGGAGGGATTGAATTTGCCTCCTGGTGTTAATGGTGAAAAAAAAAAAAAAAAAAAAAAAAAAGAGTTTTATGTCAAGATGTTTTTTATGAACTTGAATCCAGTTTCTAATCATCCAGATTGCCCTGTACAATAAACTCTTGATTATGACTGCTGGCGTTAACAGTAATAAGACAAGATGATGTGCAGCACAATTTTCTTCATTCAGCTTTTCATTCTCCCACTGCTCCTAAAAAGTCTCCATATCTTTCTGTTGGTTTTGTTTAAAAGTCATGTAAAATTAGATATTATCAATCAAGTCACACATTCTCAAGTGCAAAAACATTATTTTGTTGATTGCCATGTAGCTTTGTGGGACGAATTGGAGCTGCTCGGCTCGTTGTTCAGGAAAGTTGACACTATCATATTCGTGTAACTTTCTGCTGAACTGATAGCACAAGAGAAAGCAATGTCTTTCCTTCAGTATAAAGCAGAGCTGTGGAGATGGATTGAAGACATTTATCTGCATTCTTTCCACTCTGTATCTTTAGCCCTTCACACTTCTCTCCACCAGCACTAATTGAACTAAAGAGGAAAAAAATTAGATGTTTGCACTCAGACAAAATTATTTGAAGAGAGAACTGCTTGCTGGAGAGATAATCAACAAAAGGCTTTCATTTTGAAATCACTGTCTGGCATTTCCCTGGATGTCTTGTTTGGGCTCAGGGTTTGGAAACCCTCTGGCCCTGGCTCTGTGTGGTTAATCAGCATCAAGGTTTTTTTGTAGGCATGAGAAAAGGCAGTTGCTGCACAAATCCTAGCATGAACAGTATGGCTAATGGAATGCCCAAGCATCCTGGAATTACTGTCCAAATAAGAAAAATATGTGGAATTTGAGACTTTGGGGAGTTTTTTTTCTCTATTTCAATCTCTCAAGTGTCTTTGCTCAATCAGCTAAATGACACTCTTCTCTGACTGGCCACAATTTCCATCTGTATTTTTTATTTAGTCCTATAGAAAAATCTTCCATTTCCGTAATATCAGAGACATTTATGTGGCTGATGTTTTAAATGGATGTGTGGAAAATCTTCTTCTCTTCCAAATAATTAAAGCATCATAATTCTCTTCTATAACAAAACAGGCTGAAGGCAGAGGCAGTTTACCAACTGCAAGTTACCGGATCAGATGGAAAAAAAACAACAGCAAAAAAAACCAAAACAGGGATAAGGAATAAGACCAACAGGATTTGTAGTGGTTTGTGGTCATGAAAGGGATGCCTGCACCCTAGTGAGGTGTTGGTTTCAGCATAGCTCTGACAAGGATGCTGCTTTTATGAGGGAATCTGCTTTAGAAGAAAATAGTTACATGACCAGGGCATGTGGGTCTTCCGAGCTCATTGATCTGATTTTTGTAAAAAGGAAAGCAAGGAGCCTCATAGGAATTAGTATTCCAGCACAACAGTGCTGGTGGACTAGACTAGACTTGCTCTGGTGAGACCCCTCTGCAGTGCTGTGTCCTGTTCTGGGATCCCCCACACAAGAAGGACATAGAGCTGTTGGAGCAAGTCCAGAGGAGGCCAGGAAGATGATGACAAAGGCTGGAGCAGCTCTGCTTTGGAGACAGGCTAAAAGAGTTCAGCCTGAAGAAGGCACCAGAGAGACCTTTATAATATCTTCCAGTACCTGAAGGGACTACAGAAAAGCTAGGGATGGACTTTTGACAAGATGAGAGGGAATGGTTTCAAACTGGAAGAGGAGAGATTTAGATTGGATATTGGAAAGAAATGGTTTCTTGTGAGGGTGGTGAGACACTGGAACAGGTTGTCCAGAGAAGCTGTGGATGCTCCATCCCTGGCAGTGTTCAAGGCCAAGTTGAGTGGGGATTAGCAACATAAAAAAATAGCCCAGTTTCTAGCAATTTCTATCTCACAACAGGGCCAGAGAGGTTTTAAAGCAGCATGAATGCCTCTCTACATTTCCGGAGTTTCTGACCTTATGTCTGCTGTTTTGCATAAGAGGCAGAGATTTGATCCCCAGCTGCCCACAAACTGTGGGCTCCCTTCAAAAACCTCTTTCTCTAGTGGATTGCAGACAGTTATTGCAACATTCCCTTTCAGTAAGTGACCTCATGCACATGGCATTTTATCTTCAGAGCTAACTGCTCATGCCTGATACACAGCTCACTGCACAAACAGTCCTCTGACAACTCTGCAGAAGCAGAAGCAGGCACTGAAACACAGGCAGCTTCTTTTGCTTCACTCACTGCCTTGCTTGAGCCTTCTTTTTCAGGGCTGTAGATAGCACTCATCCCTGTCTTTCCCACAGTTGCCAATCAACAGTGAGGGAGGCTGAGAAGGAGTACAAAGGTATACACTGACCTGTGGCTTCAGACACTACTGGCTTCCCAAAATCAGAGCTGGGTGCAATGAAACCCACATTGGGGCCAACAGTCTCCCTGGGTGTCCTCCATGCCAGCTTTTGTCATGGGTTGCTCTGCCCTGCTCCCTTAGTAAATGGCCTTTGATAAATCCCTTTCTACCGACTGCCACATTTTCCAGTTGCCACTTTTTAAAGATCTTCTAACAGTCTCAGAGAATAGAACTAACACTCCCTGATTTCACACAGTTTGGCACAGAAATAAATGTTTTCTGCGTGCAGGTAGATCCAGCAAGGCTCCCAACCTCAGCAGAAGGGCTCATTGTCAACTGCAGTCATTACAGCACCTGAATAATAGTTATTGCTCCTTACTTGGCATTTCTCCACAAGCTGAAGGGACAGAGAAGTGTGTACCTCTTCTTCTGAAACCAATAGAAATAGCCACGAAGTGGAGCAGATGCTGTGCCTTGTTCCAACTGAAACACTCCAGAATCTGGGGAGTGAATTTTATCTACCACAGGAGTAATGCTACCAGGTGTCTCTGCTTAAATAATACATCACTGCACCACACCCCAGTGCAGGGTTGGAAAATTTGTTTTTAAACAAGTATACATGCACATAAACACATGTACAGACATATATACATACTTCTGTATGAGTTTTGTGCATATGCATTTATATACATATATACATTTATATACATGCATCATATATACATATAGAAATGCATGCATAAATATATATGTATATATACTTTTTTTTTAATATGCATGGTAATTCTATTGGCCAACAATAGGCAATTTTGCTTAGCTTCCTGAAGGATTTGATTTGCTTGGTTTGCTTGAGTGAGAAGTAAAATAAAGTATTTCACAAAAGATATGGAACACTTTTGAAAGTATAAAGGAAACATTGTTTCAGCTCCAGAAATTAAGGTTTGCAGCCTGATAAATGCCAGAAGGAAAAGAACTAACCTCAAAACTAGGATAATTGCATGCACACTACGGCTTGTTACTTTGCATCCTTCCCCCTGCTCCTCAAAATGTCATTAATGCATAGAAATTCTCAGGAACAGAAAAATTGCTATGGAGTTAATCCTGACATTTCCAGAATGCCACCATGAAGTGGCTGAGTGGCACTATTTAACCACGGAGCCAAAAGCAGAAATAGCTAAAACTGCACTTCCAGGCTGCTGCTGTTGACCTTCTACAGACCATGGAGGTCTTGGTAATTGTTGTTGACATGACAACCTCCAGCAGAAGAATGCATTTCTCTGGTGAAGCCACAAGGCTGTTCTTTGGAATAAGAAACCAGCAGCAATACCCATGACTATAAAATGTAAAGGGGCATGGTGTAATGCTGTCACAGTCTTCATGCTGAGGTTGGTGTTTGTGTGAAATGTCTAAGAGTCTAGACACACGTAGTGTTACAGAAGTACACCACAATTCATCTCCAACTCAAACTCAACCCATTTCTGCAAGTGCACTAGTCCTGCTGCTGGGTCAGATGGCAGAACAGGAAAAGATGGCCATACAGGCCAGGAGGACAACTGCGTACAGAGATGGGCCATATTTAAGGAAGAAGATTGGAATAGGGATACTTTTTACACTGAGCTGCCTTTTTTTCTCCTCTCACCACCCAAGAGCTGGAGGGAAGTTCTAAGGACACCAGTCCCACATATCTTCCCCCCACTGAGGTAGGAAGGGCTGAACCCTGAGGCTGGCTAAGGAAGAATGGCATCTCTTCTGCAACTGGGATGGTGATACCTCACTTTACATGACACCAGCAACATTTAAAGTACAAGTTTAGTCTTTGTGAGACACTCACTATCACTTTACAACACTACTGAGAGGACACAACTCACTCAGGCTGAGGCACAGGATCGTGCTTCATATTTTTGTCTTCTGGGTAATTTCAAATGCCATAAGTTAACTGATTTAAAAAAAAAAAAAAAGTTAGGTAACATCATCTTTAGTCCCTGCTACCTTGACATTTTAAGCTGCTGTGTTCAGAGGAGGGACCTGCACCTCTTCCCAGTTTCACAGTGAGCCAAACACAAAGTCTTGCCAGCATAGCAAGTGCAGCTATATTTTTTGAAAGGTAAATTTGTCCTCTCTGAAAACACAGCCAGGTGGACTGTTGTATTCAGAGCTAGAGACACCATATTTCTGCAGAGGTGTGTTTCTGTGGTACCAACCTTACCTGTGCACCTGCTACCACAAGGGCTTTGCACAAGAGCAAAACACAGCAGCTGAAAGCACAGTCGTCTGCTGTCTGCTCTCCTCTTCCCACTCTCACTGCTCTGTGACCGAACTGCTTTGTGAAGGATAAGATCTGTCAGCATTTAGGACATCTCACAGTACACTGATTGTTTTAGTATCAGCCTAGTGAAAGAAGGCTCTTCTTTCTTCTTGAAATGGAGGGGGAAAAATCTTTGGCATAGCAAAGGTTAACATGTTGTGGGGAGAGAAACCCAATGTCAGCCTTTTTAACACTTCCAGGTGGATTGCTATTTGACATACTACAGAAGACACCCTTGTTTATTGACATTTACTTTTTCTTTGCAGGAACAGTCACACTCCCCAGTCATTGGTTTTCTTGTGGCTTTCATGCTGAGCCTGTAAGAACAGGATGTTCAAGAGCTGTCCCATATGGTGGCATGCTGTCTATTGTTCAGATGATTGGCTTCAAGCACTGGCTGGCTTTCACTTTTTGCTTTGAATTGGTTGTGGCTGAAACTTGCATCAATTGTTGGGATGGGGTGGAGAAACCGAGTCCCAGCCGATGGGTGAATCTGCCAAGGGGCTTCTTTTCATTACATGAATTTAACACATCTGCTGGAGTTAGATTTCTTTGTGTATTAAGAGCATTATGGTTCAAATTAGAGGGATATTTTAAGATCATAAGAATAGAATTCCCTTCTAATGGAGTGGTGTATATTTTTGGTTTCTTTATAATTCTTAGTTATTTTAACACATTTGTGATTTGTCCAGAGCTCAGGTTAATGTCTATTTATGTGTTTATTTTGGATGGTTGTTTCATGTAGATTTACCAGTAGACTTGATTAGGTTCATTTTCTTGTATCCTGGACTATTAAGAGCATTCACATATCAGCTGAATGGTGAGACAAAAGCTGTCTACATTAGAAAGAAAAACCTGAGAAGAACAGGTTCACTGCACTTTTCCATTTGCTTTCTCTCTCTTCCTGTACAAGGTCTTCCACAATTTTTCCCTGCTTCTTTCCAAAAAGAAAGAGAAGTTGCAATGTCGTAACAGGAGTCCATATAGAAAAACTATTCTCTATTCTGGGTAAGATAATAAAGCACCCAGAGTGCATCAAATTGTAAATTACTAAGCCCTGATAGTAATGGTTATGAATTACTCTCTGACCCCAGCTGGTGACCAATCTCTGTCTTAAAGTGTAAAGTTTGATGGTCCCTGCAATTTTATCCTGCCCATTGTAAACCTCTTTTTCAGGACTCTCAGTGGATATTCACTGCCTTGTCTAGATTACCCTGTAAACTAGTTTTAGCTTACAGTATTGCTGGTCTGTACAGCCTAAAAAACAAAAGCAAAACCAAAACAAAACAGAACAAAAAAAAAAAAAAAAAAAAAAAAAAAAAAGAAAAAGAAGGAAAAAAAGGAAAAAAAGCAGGAAATAAAAACCACAGCCAAGATGGCAGCTCGTGTGACAGGAAAAAACAGGCAAATTTCTATCTATAAAATTCTTCCTTACTCACACCACACTTGGCAGAGTTTGGGGAGTATGGAGAGTTGTCTGCGTTAGAGGATCCAATGTGTATGTTATCCTCTAATTTAATACCAAACACTTGCTACTTAAAAATCTAGTTCTTTCATTAAAAAAACAAAACCAAAACATTAAAAAATAATTAAAAAACCCACCCCCACAGCTGATAGATGCACTAAAATACCAGTTTATCATAATAACAAAACAACTGAGATATTCCCAGGGAGATACACACAGATTATCTCACCATCTCAAAGCAGACCCCTAAAAGCCAAGCCCCACACCACAGCTGATGGCAGCATCTTCTTGCCCATTTTTGTTGCTCATTTCCATCCACACAGGACTGATCTCTGGAAACTTGATGAATCAAAGGCTGATGAGTGTCAGACCTGAGTGCCTTTGAAGATTTGGTCCAAGGAGACTTTGTACCCAGAGCTGTAGCACCTGAGGATGGGAAAATATGGATGGTTTCACCAGGCCTTGCTGGAATCCAGAGGGCACAGGAGTGTTGGCAGACACTGGAATAGTATTTTGCCACTTTCTAAGCAAGACCGCATTGTCTTCCCTAATCACGTAGAGGTTTTCTAGCCTAATTTATTCTTTTCAGGAAGGATTTTGTGGAATGCGTGAGGGCGGTGGTGTCCTTGTGCCACCGAGCTCCCTGTGGCTGCGTGTCCCGGCAGTCCCCCGAGGCACGGCGGGCAGGTTTGGGGAGCCTTGCATGAGCAGGACTATTAAGTACACGCTCTATTTGAGCAGGCATGCACACTAGATCTCTTTTCTCCCGACTCATTATTAATGGTGTGTGTGTGTTGGGATGGGGAGGCTGCCTGAAATTACAAATGAGCTAATTTCCTTTTGCAACTGTACATCAAGAACTGAGAAGTTTGTAACACTTCTTTCTTCCCAGGCAGACTCCACACCCCTAGGAGCATTTTTAAGGGTTTTTCCTCCACCCACCCACCCCCCCACCCCACCCCCCATGCTCTTTTTGTATCTCTTCTAATTCAAAATTTCAACAGCACTACTGTGGAGGGAGATACTTGCTAAAATAAAACGTGACGCCTGGAAGAGAAAGAATTATCCAAATCTAATTATTAGACACTGCAAGCATTTTGAGAGTCAGAGATCCTACTGAGATGGCAGAATGCCTCATAAGTAATGCAGCAAGCAGGTTTTATTTCATTTCTAGGAGACTATTCATCTGTGGATACAAAGAATCTTTGATAAGTACGTGCATGAAGGAAATCCACTACCATTTCAGTGACACTATCAATTACTAGTTAGCAAGTACCACTGATACACTGCGCTGCACAACATAGGAAGTGTGCCCAGCTTGTAACTGGTATAATCAGGGATTGAATTGCATGCTGATTATTGGCATGTCAGCAACTACATGGGAGATGGGTATGATAGGAAACAGTTTTAACCTGAAATTATTCACAGAGGTTTTCCACAGTTCTTGAGGAGGAGAGAAGCAACCTGGCACGCACTAAACTTACAGGCAAGACCTTGCTGACATTGGTAGTCTCAGATAAGGTATTCTGGGACTAAAACAACTGCTGAACTTTTAAAATGGTGACAACTGGACTATGATTCACATTCAGCAAAGGCCCAAAGACCTTACTTATTAATTAATATGAATGAATTAATGTAACATTTTAAAGCAGTTCTTTTTTAATCTTTATATTATTTAGATTATTATTTAGGTGGAGATTTGCATTGTTAATGGGTTGACAGGAAGACAGCACGACCATGTTCTCATGCATAGAAATGTGTAAAGGTTTGATTGAGTGTGCTGCAATTCCTTTAATTGATTTGTAAGTGTTTGGTTTTAATACTAACAAAAATGTACTTGTGCAATGTGCTCCATTTGAACTCAATTCTCATAACAAGGTAAATCCCATTTGTTTTGATCCAATATTTCATGCAGCTCCACCTTTCTGTAATATTCCTTCATTTCAGGTATTGCACTGTCCAGAGGGGACTTGCCAGTGGTCTGATATCTGCTCTCATTGCTATTTTATGTTTCTATGGTGTCTTACATCACCTGTTCAGGATTTTTAGAGGACAGCCACATGTTCTGTTCCCACACCCACCACTTCTGGAAGCCTCAGCAGTAGGCTAACCATGCCCAGCAGCAAGACACACTGATTCCTGGTACTTCTACGAGGGGGAAGATTTAAAAGCTGCTGTGGCCCCTTGAGAAAAAACAGCAGACACAGCCAAACTGAAGATGAGATTTATAGTACCAAGTTAAAAAGATTCATGGGCATAAAGGAGTAAGGGAGAGGACTCCCTTCTCCCTCCTCACTGCCCATGCCCCAGGAGATACAGTTCCACCTCCTTCAGGGATGCTGGAAAATGTGCAGCTGCCCTGAATACTCCAGCTCAGGAGAGAATTTACTGTGTGTTACACCTTGGGTTAGGTACCTGCTAGGCTGAGAAATCCATAGGAAACCAGCCCATATTGGTTCACAGAGCTGCTCATCCTCCATCCACCTGCTGCCTTCAAGATCTTTGAGGTGTCAGATTTCCAATGCACATTTTTCTGGTGAGAGCTTTTGGGTTACTAACGGAGTTCTAGAAGGATGCTTGGATTAGTGGTAGAAATGTCTAACAATATACAATATGTCTGGTTCATAATAATTCTGATAAATTGCAATGCTCAATACAATTCTATGGCAGCCCTGTGAGTTAAAGTGCTCTCAATAACAGAAAAATTACCAAAGTGCACCTTCGCAAAACCTACTATTCATAATTTTTCAGTCAATTAATATGGAAAATGTAAAGGAGAGCAGATTGTTTTCTATATCAACAGTTCACTGAGAAGATTGTTTTAATTACAAGGCTCTCACATCTTTTTATATTAGGTGTCTTGTTGAGGTTGAAAAGCCATTAGTGTCTCAATGTCTTGCAAAGCTTTCTCTACAATTGTATAACAGCTACTTAGCAGTTATATGAAGCATACCATTTAAACAAAATTTAAGTCCACAATTACTCTGTTAATAAAATGTAAATTTAAAAATACATGCAACCATCATGAAGATGGAACATTTAATTCTCACTTAGCTTCCCACAGAATGAAGGGTTAATTTGGTGAAAGAGATAAGAAGACTGTAGTAATTGCTCTTATCTGCCATTTCGTGGATGAAAATAACTTCTAAGACTTCGAATTCTGAGGCCTAAATCAAGTGTTCATTTTATCTAGCTATAACTCCCCTGGAACATTAGAAGGAACAATTAGCATAGATATACCTGTGTATCTTAAGTTATGGTTAATGCATGGGAATGGTGTGCTTAATTTTACTGCTTTGAAAATATACCACTGGAGAATAAAAGAAAGACTTTGGAGCTCTCAATAACAGTAAAAGGGAAAGAGCCTGATTTATTTACTTTTTCTTTTGTGATAACCTTGTTCTTTCTGGTCGTAACACTCTACAATGGGTATAAAACTACAAAAAATGTGACAAAGAGGATTACTGAGCACTATGGAGCTCAGTGGAAATACTGCTCCAACATGTCTCAGTCAGAAAACAGCAGATACATTGTGGGTTTTGTCTTACAAAGCTATTGTTCAATGACTATAATATGGAAATGAGCCTTCAGTGACCATTGCTATTAGGAAGAAGAATAAGCAGGTTGGTCCAGGAGAAGCAGCAACGCCAGCCAGCATTTAATATGGTTAAGATCTTCTGATGCTGGAGCAGTCAGAGAAGTGGTTGTGGAAGGAAAATCAAGAGCAGATTTATAACAAGGAAGATGGGTGACATTGACCAGAAAATGAAGGTGCAGTACTGCCAGAAGCAGCTGCCAGGAACCAGGGAGCAGTATGAAATAAAGAGGTAGCCTTCACCATTCCTGAACCTCACATTGTCATTTGGGTATTTTCCTCAGTAGGACAACCAGTAACAAATTTCCAGGCAAAGGGAGAAAGAACAGAAGTGACAGTTTGAAAAGTTAAGCCTCAGGGAACAAGATCCCTCTAGGAACCTAGAATTAGAGGGGCTTAAGGGACTTTCACACAAAAACCTACCAAATTCCAATGGTAGTTGGCCAAAGTCAAAAGCAGAAACATTTTTTAAAGCTGCTAGAAAATCTTAGCCATACATGTCTGTTAACTCTCTCTCTAGAGGCTGCTCAGAAAACAGCAATTTGAATATTTATTGTTACCTTTTAACAAAGTAGATATTGGGAAGTCACTTCTTTTTGGGACAGAACCTGCTCCCATTATTCTTTTTCTAATCTCAGTCTTCCTTAAACTAATGAAACTGCCTCTTTTACTAGGTGCACAGTCCAGATAAAAATAACGTTTGGGAACATAGAATTATAGAATAACAGAATGGGTTGGGTTGGAGGGGACCTTAAAGATCATCTAGATCCAACCCCCCTGCATGGGCAGGGACACCTCCCACTAGACCAGGTTGCTCAGAGCCCCATCCAACCTGCCCTTGAACACCTCCAGGGAGGGGGCAGCCACAACCTCCCTGGCCAATCTGTTCCAGCATCTCAACACCCTCAAAGGAAAGAATTTTTTCCTAGTATCTAACCTGAATCTCCCCTCTTTAAGCTTCAAACCATTGCCCCTTGTCCTCTCACTACACATCCATGTAAAAAACCCTACCCCAGCTTTCTTGTAAGTCCCCTTCAGATATTGGAAAGTTGCTATAAGGTCACCTCCAAGTGTCCTCTTCTCTAGGCTGAACAAACCCAACTTCCTTAGCCTGTCTTAACTGGGGAGGTGCTCCAGCCCTCTGATCATCTTTGTGGCTCTCCTCTGGACATGCTCAAGGAGTTCTATGTCCTTCTTATGTTGAGGACTCCAGAATTGGACACAGTACTCCAGGTGGGGTCTCACCAGAGCAGAGTGGAGGGGGAGAATCACCTCTCTCTACCAGCTGGCTGTTCTTCTTTTGATGCAGCCCAGGACACAGTTGGCTTTCTGAGCTGCAAGTGCACATGGACGGCTCATGTAGGCACCTAACTTCTGTAATGCACTTAAACAGGATTTAGCAACCTCAGTCATACTGGATTTCATTCTAGATGGTGTGACTGGGAAATGTTGAAGGTGAGCAACCTACTTACACAGCCAAGGGAGATCCATTTCAACCCCAGTTCTGCCTTTACCCTTGTCCGACCTTGCCTATAAAGATCAGACTAGTCATTCACACCTCCTAAGGAGCTCACACCTCAAATTTTAAGGAAGAACTCTTCTTTCAGAATTCCACTGGTTGAAATATTACAGCAAGGGGCATTTCCCTTTATCTTTCCCTGCTAATCAGTAAATTATTACATTCTGTCTTGTAACAAACCACAGTTAGAATGTGAATCAAAACATGAATTTTCATGTAGATAGTTTCACTTGTCCACCCCATATTTAATGGTCACTACCACTCAGAAGAAGCTTACATCTAGAGAGGAAAGTTGTTGTGTTTGCAATTCCTTGTGATTTTACCATTAAGGGCTATATCCAAATATTTATTTTTTTTTTAGTTCTAAACCATATTATTTCCAGTGTCATCTGTATTATGGGACCTCACCCACAAAAAAATCAGCCATTGCTGTTCATTATGCACTACCATAGCCTATATTCCAGATCAGGGTAAACTTAGTGGGAAGTAAAGGAGTAACTGAACACTGTAGGTGGAAAAAATAGAAACACTGAAAACAAAAAGTTTACTGCAGTAGCTGGTCTGCAGTAACTTACAAATTACTAACAACTTATGTAAGTTTTACATGCCTATTCCATCTGCTATTCATTAAAAAAACACGTTGCCATGGTAACTGCCACATGCCATGGTATTTATGCTGCTTCTGATGTACAAAGCATAGTTTGTGTAGGAGTGTGTGTATGTATATGATGTGGCAGCTGTCGTCTCTGCCATTTTGTTGCTGCTCTAGAAAAAAATAAAGCAAGTAGTGGCTATGAATACTCATTTGAGTAACGATACTCGCGCCCGTTCGACTAAGGACCCACGCAAAGCTCCGCATGGTTATCATCTGACCAACCCCCACACAGGGTGTTCTCACAAGGGGGCAGAGATGGGTGGGCTACCTTTAAAAATAACATCCCTATCTGTCACAGAATTAACAGGTTGGAAGGCAAAAAAGATATCCATATTTTTAGTGACACGCAGGAAACAAAGGCTTTCAGAATGACCCTTTTCATCTTCCTTTTAAAAAAAATAGATGGGAAATAGCACTAATGGCTATGCTTTTTATATAGAGGTAAGTTTTCTGTGCAGTGGAATAGAAGGCAACTCAAAGCACTTCCCAATAGTCCTCTTTGTTACCTTTCTAATTTTTTTTTTAAAAAAGAGTATTAGCTGAATGCAGACAAGCTAGTAAGAATAAAATAGATGCAAAATTTTGTCCACATCCTGAACTTCCGAGCTTTAATAGTATTGTGACATTTTTATTCTGGTTGTCATGTATTTAGCTTTGACATTTCACAAGAAAAATGCCTTATGAGATGGACCTTGTTACCTTGCTTTTGCTACCTGCTTGAAGAAATGTTTAACTTCACATTTGTATTCTCAACTGTCACACAAGTCCATGTAGTTTTCCAACTTGAGCCAACTCCCTTAGTTTTTACTGAACTTGCCTGTCATAAGCAATTAGCAAATAGATACTTCAAGGTTCATTAATATGATCTGAGCTCAGTGGTGCCCGTTAGAGTTGCAAAAATCCACCCAAAAGGAAACCCCTGAACTCTTGTTGATTCTGCTTTCTTGTGCATTGAAAAAAAAAAAAAAAAAATATTAAGAAGGAAAGGAAATTGGCTGCAGTACCTTCACCTACAATAATTTTAATAGTTCAGTAGCTAAGGGGAAACTGCTACTTTTTGGAATGTGTGTAGTTGCATAAAATCAGAAAGCTGAGAAACTACCCCTCTGCAGTACCATGGAATAAACTGTTCCCCTGAAGAAATACCTGCAAACTGATTAATAACATGAGAGGGAAAGAAGGGGCAATACTGATGACACTGGAGATTAGAAAAGCAGCCTGGTTGTATTTATTAGCCTTCTTGCACACTTCTTGACAATGACAAATCAACAAACCATATCAGAGTCCTGTATTACAGGAAATGAACCAAAGCAGCCCATGCAGAGCTGTTGCCTACACATCTTCAGCTGACTTTCAGGTGTCCCATATTCATCCATTTCAGAAGAACTCTACAGATCAGAAATCATGACATACAGCTGTGCAAAGATTACAAGGATGCAAATAGATGGTTTTCTTCAGCAGAATGTGTTTGCTCCCTACTGAAAATATCTCAAATGTGTACACTGAGCAGAATAAAAAGCAAGAATCACTTACTCATGTGAAAGAGATATCAGGCCTCAGTCTGCGTGGCTTTGCACATTATGGGACCATTTATAGCCTTAATCATAAGTGCTTATAAAATGCTCTTCCTCCTCAGAATCCTCTTTTCATTCAAGACTGCAGTCACTTGCACAGGTGTAAAAGGCCATACAATGACTGGCCATTGAAATATGAAATATCACATTCTGGAGTCTTTTTCTCTTACGTATATTCCAAAATACATCTTTTAGCTCTCAAGAACAGATTGATAAAAGAGCAAAACCTAGAAACCACCAAATACCATAGGAAGAAATTAAAAACCCCTCTTCCACAGTAGTGACACTTGGTGGGAATTACAGCAGCCTCAGCTCCTCTCTTTTTACATCTAATGCCTTTAACCCCAGAAGGCTGTTCTACCAGGCAGGAAATTAGCAAAAAGTCAACATGCCATACTCTGACCCTGAGACAACTGCCAGAGCAGGTTACCATAAGAGTCATTATAGCCTTAAAAATGGAATCCTCAATTGGCTGGCTAAGGCTCCTTGGAGCTGTCAGAATGATGCAAAGCAGCAGCATCTGGTCAGAGAAACTGTCATTTTCAGGTTTTAAAGTACAGGAGTGAACAGCAATCTTTTGATAAAGAATTTTAGGATTCATTAGACGTAGACACAGTTCTGAGTGTTTTTGTATTTCTCCTAGAGAACTATTAGCATTCATAACTAAATCCATAACACAAACCATATCTCAAAAAAACCCCGAAAAAAACCAAAAACAAACAATTAACCAAAAAAATGTAGTCCTGGGCATTTTGCATTGCCAGTTAGAACTAGCCTTGCATGCAGCTGTTAGGCAATCCTCTCCCAGATCAAAACATAACACTCTTATCCAACCCACATTTGCTTTTCAGCTCATGTCCAGTGTAAGGTATTTTAAGACTTGCAAAATCCAGGGCAGGAAAGTCCTGTTCCAAACAAAAGAACTATTTTATTTGTTAAACTAGATTAAACTCACAGCATTGTGTATGTCTAAACAATAAGAAAAGAGCTGGTAGAAATAACTGTGTAATTCCAGGAGTTCGATGACATAAACCACTGCTATTTGGCCCAGATTGCTCCAAATACCTAAATGGTTATATTTTATCTACCACTGCATTTCTTCCCCCTGTATATTTAGCTGTAATTACCCTGTTTTTCAGGATGGTACCTCAGGTAGTCACGACTGGTGTGCTACAGGGAGCTAGGGGAACATCTTCATCTTTAAAAGCTGTTACAGGTTTTTGCAGGTGTGTTTGAGACTAACACAACACAAATGAAGTTATCTAGTACAAGAGTTAGACAATATGGACCACATGCACAGAGGGACAATTAGCACAAACAGGGGAATAATCTACAATAGTGGAAAAATAAACAGAGCTCTTTCACATTGAACCTGAAATCCCAAATACATTGCAGAACACAGATGTTACTCCCATAAAATAAATACAATTGGCACCTTTGGGTTATGATTAAATCCTGCAGGCACTGAACAAAACATATACCTTTTCCCTTTGTAACACATTTTCCTTTTCACTTGGAAGCAAACATTATTTTGCACCCAATTCCCATCATAGTTATTTATATAAAGAAAATTATATTTAGTATCATTTCTTCCCTAGCTGATAATGTACAAGAATCTCCTCTTTCTCTCTCAAGAGAGGGATAGCAAAACTAAGATCAATGATTCTGACAATATAATCATCCAAGCCAGGATTTCCCAGGAGTGCAATTAGTTTTCCTTGTCTTATCCTCATGTATAGAACTTACTGTCTTGCCCCTGGCTAACTCCAGACCATTTCAACAAAATATGCTTCAACACAGTCCCTGGAACAAAACCAATTCTTCAAGACACCTCTGAAGATTTTATGTGATACTCAAAATTCCTTTTCCAAAGGTGTCTCCTGGACATAGTTCACCTCCAGAAAGTGACCATAGGAATAATAGATTGCCATGCATGCATTTTAAGAAGGCAGATGTTGGGATTACAGTGGCAATAATACAGGCTTATAATGGACTCATACTGTGTAAAACACTGGGTGTCTACTTTGCTGTGCATAGAAAACACAGCACAATATACCTCCCATTGCAGAGTAATGAGGTATAACCTTATGGAATACTTCACATATGTATTTCTAAGAAGAAAAACAATAAATTGCTATGAACTCCCAGATAAAGCATAGCTTTTAGCACATAGCACAAGAAACCAGAGGGTTTTTTTAATCCTGTCAACCCTACTGAACAAAGACCAAGATAAACAACAAAAGGGCACAAAACAGAAAATTGTTGTTTTATTTTGCTTTCCTTTCCTTTTCTTTCTTTTTTTTTTTTTTGTTTGTTTGTTTTGTTTTGTGGGTGGTTTTTTTAAGTCTAATTAATATTAACCCTTCCTTCCACTTCTGGGATTTATTTTCACAGCAGGGTTCCTATTTAGTGCTAATGATCCAGTCCTTACAAAAACTATGGCCATCCCATCTCTTGGATTGAGTGTGAATGCCAGGATCTCTGAAATTCAGGCCTTCAATGTGCTGTTTAAGCATCTAACCACCCAAAAGAATTTCAGATCTCATTTGGAAAGCAAATCAATGCTAATACAATATATCCATGTACTGAACAAGGGTGTTCAGAACAGGTAACATGGCAGGTTTCTGCGCCTTGTGATACTTTTATCTCTAAAGCTTAAAATCTGTCAGCTAGCTCAGTGAATGAACAACATTGCCCAAATTCTGCTCATGGACCATGCAGAATAAGGAGGCTGGGGCAGGGAGTCAGCACATCAGCCACTGAGGATCTAAACCACAGCCCCCAAGAGGCCCAGAACAAAGTGTTTCATGAGCAGTGCTGTCTGCAGGCCTCAGTTAGGTCTTGGTGAAGGTGGTGTTCAAGGTGTGAAATGGCTCACTTTGACATGTTCTTATGGGGACAGAAGAAAAATATGTAAGGAATATTTTTCTGCTCTTTCTGCAATAGCTCTCGGGACCTCATGCAATCAAGATCATAATTCTTGGAGTCACCAGAACAGGAAGCAAATGGCAGCTTGGCTCCAAGCAGGCAGCAGGATATGCTCCTGGGAAAGGGAGGTGAAGAATTCAGTTTCGTATCAATAACTACCTTATTGTCATATGTATGAACTCTTCAAAACCAAGCAGCCACCCGTCAAGGGGAGGACTCTCACACAGAGCACTGGACACATGGTTCTCCCTCCTGGCTGATGGGAACTGCAGGCACACAACTTCTAGGAGATTAGACCGCCTGGGGACTTTGCAACTTTCTGAGCCACCTTGGAAGCAACCAGACTAGAACTGCAGAGGGAGGTTTTGCCTGGATTTTTGGATGTGTGTGCTGTGTAAGGATGGACCTTACTTGTTGACTTCACTGAAGACCAGGTATGACACAAGGACTTTAGGCATGCAAGAATCAATGGGTCTTCATGATAAAGGCAGGGAGCAAAAAAATTTCCACCACCACAGGTACAAAATTACAGGCTCAATTCAATCAACCACCTTGGTTCAACCTCATTGTTGAGATGGACCTTTATCTGGGATAGGGGATCCACACACATGGTCTTTCTCACCTTCACTCCTGTTATAACATCTCCTTGTCTTGCCTAAGGGCATTTGGACATTTCTTCCCTATGTTTTTTTGGGATGAAACCCTGTCTTGGCTCTTTTGAAACTACATGGGACAGGGAAGGTGGTGACTGATGTTAACAGGATAAAGTTTATTTTCTTCACTTCGGTCAGACAACAGAAAAACAAGGAGATCTGTTTTTTTTTCTGTAAGCTGGTCATAGGTAAGCACCTGAACCATTTCCTCTAAAACCAGCTTTGACGAAGATCCCAGTTGAGGGAATGGAAATGTGGAATCAAAATAAAAATATAACGCATACTTTTGTAGATAGTTTAAACCCTCTCAGTGTGAGACAGACCTGACCACTCCTACTCTCACTTCTGGGATGACTTTTAATGATCAGGCTACTATGTAAAAGACTAGTACCATATACTAATCAATGCAGGATAATTAGACAGCTCAGGACTAGACAACAGAGCTCATGGGAGAGCTTTGTATTTGGATGTTTGATCTCCTGATCCCAAAAGAACAAGGTACTTCTTTGCTAAGCTGACTTCCTACTGAACAAGGAAACCACTAAGTAAGACTAAAAAACACGGTTGTAGGCATCCATGGAGCTTTAGCCTGAAACCTAGATTCTTAAGGTATTTCAGTCTAGATTGGATTAGACTTTGTTTTTCTGAACTATTGCCCTGCAATAAGTGCCTATGCTGTTAATCAGCTGCTGGCTATAACATACAACCAAAACAGAAACTGTGACTAAGCAGTACAAAATTGGGGTTTAAGACTAACTTTATATTTAAAATGCATTAATATTACTTCAGGTTGCAAGTGTCTGAGTCATGAACCTGCATCCCACAAGACTAGGAACAATAAAAATATGTAACTGTCTGACAGTATGCAGTCTTGTGCTTCTTAATTTCTAGATTATGGTCAATAAAGCATTCAGAACAATTTTGAGATTTGAGAAAAGAAGTCCATCCAAATATAAAGACTGCAGAAATTTGCATTTGTGGGATTTGACCTCTTGTTCATTTCCATTAATTCACATTGTCTACAGTCAGTCCTTGTCATTGCCTTTCTGGAGTCTTTAGGTTGTTCCACACTTAATTTTAGCCTTGTGTTTCACTGAGGCTACCCAGCTTCAGGAATAAATCAACTTATTATCAGTAAGGAAGCATGATGCACTTCAAACTGGCAGGTACTCATTTACATTTTCAGAATTTAAGCCTTCATCTGAATGGTCTGCCCAGCAATGATGCAGATGTGTTGTGAAGGTCAGGATTCTGGCTGCTCAGGAACAAGCAAAAGGTACCTGACCCCTGGACCACAGAATGAGCACATCAGCACAAAATTATTAAACACAGGTGCTTCTTTTCAATGTGATGCATTGCTGAAATGTAGAGTTTCAGTAGCCCTCAGACCTTTGATCCAACCTGTATTATGGTCTAGATTTTATACTCGAGAGAGGCTTGTAAACATTGTAGGAATAATGGCTTTTTTGAGACCTTCTGGAGCTTTTCCCTTACAGTGACATCCTTGCTTGCATAAGTAGCAAGAAAAGAATGAAGAAACATGATGGGAGTCTGTTTTCTTGTTAGCTCTTTCTTTGCTTTTCTTTTGCAAAATATATTCAGAAGAATGACAGGAGCCTCATAATAAACGATCATTACTGAAGATATCCTCTCTTATTTGCAGCTCCTGGAGTGGAATCAAGAGCATTGGCAGGCTACACTGGCTTAAAATTGTACTATTTGACAGGTAAAGATTTTATTGAGAGAGTTTTAATTTCATTTCTGCATCTTTTACATAAAGGCAGGGGGTGGAGAGGAGAAGAGGAGGAGATGAAGCAGGGAGGCATTTATGCCCTACATGAAAAATCACAACAGCAGGGTTGTTTTGCAGGGAAACTCCATGCTCTGTATACTGTTCACTTGAACTCCTAGGTTAACACAAGATCTATAAAAACAGTGGGTCTGTGGGATCACAAAGGAAAGGAATGAAAGACTAATAAAAGTTAGGAAAAGGAATGGCAACCATTAAGTTGGAACAACAACAGAAACAATCCCATCACATAAATGAAAGGAGTTACAATGGAAAATGTGTAATATGGAACAGCAAAGGAGACAGGATGATGATTTACTGAAATTTCTGTGCCTTATACTTTGGAGTAACAACATGAAATTTGGCAGAGAAGAGTGTGCCCTTCGCATGAACCCTTTACCCACACATCCCAGAACCTGCCTTGAGTGAAACAGTTTCCATTCATACGTACTCAAGTAAAGGTCTGGATTTAGCTTGGCCACAAATTGGAAGGAAAAATGGGTAGGTTTAGGAAAAAAGGAAAAGGGTGCCCATAAGGAGGACAGAAATGTCCCTTCCTCAACCTGGAACATGCCCAGTCTTTAGTGCCCTCTGTTCTTGTGCACTCCCTAAAGCCCAACAGTTATGTCTCTTTCTCCCAGTGTCTCTGTCCCATGGGTGATGGACTCTTTCTTTCCAGTGTGACACTAGTTTAAGTGACAGCAAGCAATAGCACAACATAAAGCTTTGACATTCTTCCAAGTGCACTAAATTTCAGGCATTGTAAAACAGCAACGATTAATTTATCTATTTTTTTAAGTCCTTCCCCTTGAATATGAGCCCTAATATAAATCTAATCCCTAGTAAACTACAAGTCCTTATTTTTTCCAAGGCTGGAGGAAGCCTTTGCATTCAGCAAAGATTTTAGTCCTTAAGCAAGGATGGTAATTTAAGAAGGGCAGGGAAAATGGAGGCAAGGTGTTGTTGGGCTACTGGAAGTGGAACAGGAAGTAAAAAGGAGTTGTACAGGAAGAATGGTGTTCAGTGAAAAGGATAAACAAATACACTGCTACTTTGCCCATTATCCTACACTTCCATTTCTCTCCCTCCCTTTCTCCTAAATTATGGTCATGTCAATGTCTCTGACTAGTCACATAGAGACATTATAAGGATTCTGAGTGTGTGACTCCATGCAGACTGTCAAATAAATGATCTGTTGTAAGCTACACTAAAAGATGAAAAAAAAAAAAAAAAGTCTGTCCCATATATTCATTTATTCCACAGGGACTCATTGTTCAAATAAACTGCTGTGTTTTTTTTCACAGCTACTATGAAAAGCCAGATTCTGTGAAAAATGAAACAAAAAATTACTTTATTAGGAATAAAAAAAATTGAAAAAAGCTGTATCATGATTGTCACATTTTGGACCAGGTTCAGTAAAGGATTGTTTGTTTTGTTCACTTGTTTACTTTTAAGAAATGCCATCCCTATATGCTATGATTTGAAAGTCCATACATAAATAATTTTGGATCAATTAACAAATATTGTGATTTTCAAAACATATTTCTATGTATTTATGTGCACAAGTCACTGCACAGTTTTAAATATTATATTTCACTGAATATCATCTCTTCCTTGTTGCTATTCTGCCACAAATATCTCTGCCCTGTATTGTCACTGAAACATTGATTTTGATTTTTGGCAAACCGGTGAATTATGAAAGCTGAAATCTACCTGTATGGAATGCTTTGAGGACAGATCATCAGGAGGCAAAGAAAAAAATATAGTCAAGAAATTCACTTCTCACTCCTCTTGTAAACAAAGGTTTAATGTGTCAGTGGCTTGAAGGAAGAGTGCTTCCAGTATGCTGCTCACTGTGGTTTGGTTCTGAGAGTCTTGGTTTAGGTCAAGAACTGCAGCTGCTCTTTGAGGGATTTTCCCAGATCTGGGTGTATCAGGTGTTGGTTGACACTTTGAGCACTGAGACCTGTCATCACACTGACAGGGTGTGACATAAGGGGAAGTTACAATAAGCAGCAAGGCAGAAATGTGAAAGAAAACTCATGTGGATACCAACCCTGAATAAGAGGGAAGCGTTTTGGTCCCAAGCTTGTGATATATTGCTATGCCATCTACTACATGAAGCTCCAACTGAAAAAAAAAAAAAAAAGGAAAAAAAATAGAAAAGGAAAAAGCAACAGAAAGGATTTTTGAAGAGCTAAGCTGTCATCTTGTGCTACACCATTAACTCAGAGGTGGCTCTGCCAAGGGGGTGCTTAGTACTGCATGAGCATTCCAGACTGAAAAATGAGAAAATTTAATCCTTGTAGAATACATTAATCTTCACCCCAATTCTATGTGACATTGTCAGCAGTTAATTTAACAGCAGAGCTTCACAAATGAAAGATCAATGCAGGGGAAGTTCTTCTGAAATCTTAGTTTATGCAATGAACATTGTCTAATACCCACAGCCCAGATACAAAGGTGTCTGCTGTTAACTGAACCAGCCAGCTGCTAGAGCAAAAAGGTGAAAGAACAGATCTTCATGATCAAGTCTCGAATCCTTTACAGACCTCTTGTTCCCTGACACCTCTGGATTTCCACAGCAAGAAACTCTGACAAAACCACTGGCCCAGTCCTATTCAATATCTTTATTGACAACCTGGATGTGGGGATTGAGTTCACCCTCAGTAAATTCACAGATGACACCAAGCTGGGGGGGAGTGTCGATCTGCCAGAGGGTAGGAAGAGGCTGCAGGAGGACCTGGACAGGCTGGATCGATGGGCCAATGGCATGAAATTCAACAAGACCAAGTGCAGGGTCCTGCACTTTGGCCACAATAACCCCAGGCAGCACTACAGGCTGGGGGAAGAGTGGCTGGAGAGCAGCCCAGCAGAGAGGGACCTGGGAGTGCTGGTGGACAGCTGGTTGAACATGAGCCAGCAGTGTGCCCAGGTGGCCCGGAAGGCCAATGGCATCCTGGCTTGGATCAGGAATAGTGTGGCCAGCAGGAGCAGGGATGTGATTCTCCACCTGTACACAGCACTGGTGAGGCCTCACCTCGAGTCCTGTGTGCAGCTCTGGGCCCCTCACTGCAAGAAGGACGTTGAGGTGCTGGAGCAGGTCCAGAGGAGAGCAACAAGGCTGGTGAAAGGACTAGAGGGAAAGTCTTACAGGGAGAGGCTGAGGGAGCTGGGCTTGTTTAGTCTGGAGGAGACTCAGGGGGGACCTCATCACTCTCTTCAACTACCTGAAGGGAGGTTGTAGTCAGGTGGGGGTTGGGCTTTTCTCCCAGCAACCAGTGACAGGACAAGAGGGCACAGCCTGAAGCTGCTCCAAGGGAGGTTTAGGTTGGATATTAGGAAGCACTTCCTCATGGAGAGGGTGATTAGACATTGGAATGGACTGCCCAGGGAAGTGGTGGACGCACCATCCCTGGATGTGTTCAAGGAAAGGCTGGATGTGGCACTTAGTGCCATGGTCTAGTTGATGTGGTGGTGTTGGTCATAGGCTGGACTGGATGATCTTAAAGGTCTTTTCCAGCCTTGGTGATTCTGTGATTCTGTGTATTTTTTCCTTTTTGTAATGAGCATCATACCTCCCCCACACCCTTGCACACGCAGTGATGCACTAAGCCAGAGATAAATCTGTTAGAAATAGTTAAAAACTAGAAACAACAACAACAAAACAACCCCCCCAACTGAAACAAACCCGAATTATTTTCCCTAATTTGAACTCCAAATATCAAGAACATGACAATGACATTCACAATTTATAAAGGCAGATATTAGGGATTCAGTGCCATTGTGTCAGGCATGATTGGTGCACCAGACCTGAAGAAGGGCACCAATGGCAGAATATTTCTACACATGGCTATTTTTGCTGCTGGCACTCTAAAGAGAAGGACTGAAAGTACCCTCTGCAAAAAAAATTTTTTTTCTCACTTTATAAATTTAAAGGTGTCAAACAATGAAAAACCTCTCTGGCAGAAGGGTCGTTTGCTGCTTACAGGATATTAAAAAAAAACAAAACAAACCACAAACAACAACAAACAAACTAACTAACAAACAACAAACAAAACAAAACAAAAAACCACAAACCAAAACCAAACCAACAAACCAACCAAACTAACCAACCAAACAACCTAACAAACAAAAGCAGAAAATTCAAGCTACCCGCTTTCTTCTAGGTTATAAAATACAACTTTAAATACAGTTTTGTCACCAAAATCAACTCTGTATTCCAGCTGATTTCTACAAAAACAGAACAGTTTTATTTATGGTGTCCTTTCCTTTAAAGTAGTTGTTTCACCCACTAGAGCTTTCCAAGTCACTCAGCAGGGACTAATGTGGGGACATGTGGGTATATTTAAAGCTTCCAGTGCCACTACATTGCTGGAAATATACCTTGGCAGGATCATTGATTTTTTTCCTCTGGAAAAGAGAAGGTCTCATACAACCTGTCCTGAGGATGACAACTATCTCGTTCCACTCCTGGTTTACACCTTATAGATACTACCACACTGCCAGCTACATTAAGTCCTGTCCCTTACACGCTGCGCAGCAAAAAAATAAAACTTCTGAGATTCTTGTATTCAACCACAAAGAAACAAAGCAGAAAGTAGCTCAGGTCACATTAAGTGAAGATGGAATCAGCAGGAGACTGTAGAGAGATGGCAATGGTGGCTGAAAACCACCTTTCTGCTCCTCTGAGACTAACAGGCAAGAGGTGTTGTGGAGAGGTTTTACATGCTGGCTTTGGTCACGTGCAGTGCAGAGATCTAGACACTGCTGTTGCCTCTAGTGGTTTGCACAGCCTCAGTTTTTCTGGTATAAATTTGCAAGTTTCTGTCTGATCATGGGTACTGTGAATCATGCACGGAGCAGAGCGTCCATATGCAGCACAACTTCACCTCTTAAGAGTGAGACTGCTGCACAACCACTTTTAACAAATGAGTAAGTAAGAGTCATGAGCATTTATGTTTGCCTTTCCAGCACCCTTGTCTCACAATAATTACGGTATGTGTTGATTCTTCTGATTCTTTCATTTACCTTTTTAAAATTTAAAAAAAGAAATGGTTTGTCTATCTGATTAAAAGTCAATATTTTCCACATACTCAAGCTTTCATCTGTTGAGAATGGCAAGATGTAGTTTTCAGATATTGCTGAGGATGCAACATGTGGAGTTAACTAGAATAATAATCCACAAAGAAAGAATCTGTGACATTGATTGTCATGTCATTTGTGTTAAGCAAGGTGGGAAGGATAGCTGTGAGGAATTAGGATGATGTTATGACTTGCAAGCAGAACAGTGCACTGCAGAAAATTTGCAAAAGAGCTGGGTACTTTGTTCTTAGTTTGCCTTGATACCACCCATTCAGTGGCCAGTAATAATTATCCACTTGCAATTATTTGGTGTCCAGATCCAGTTGTATTGACAGTGTCAGCTGAATTGAAATCAACTGTTACTCATGATACAAAGTCATCATGGATGGTGATAACTGACAATCAGTGCTCCTTTGCAGCAGGGTATCAACAATATATGCCAGGCTTAAACCTGCACAGAAAATTAAGTAATTCTACTGTACTTTTTTTCTGCAGTCAAAGATAATGACTACTTTTTCATTTTGGGGGAGCCAAAAGTAGATCAAAATTTCAGATTAAATGAAGTGTACTGAATTCAAGCAGTTTTCTACCTGTTTTTCCAATAACTGTGACGGTTGATGATGGTGTAAAAAGGGAAATTACAATTTCTCAACAAAATCAGATGTGATTACCTGAAAAAGTGGTCTTCCATGTAGGTTTTACTCTTTTAATAAGGAAATGTGGCTGCTGTATCCATAACTAGGTTTGAGAGCAGATCCTGAAACTACACTGTGCAACTTTCCTATGGGAAAACAAAGGAAAATAAACTGAAAAAAGAAAGGGGAAGCCTGAAGCCTGAGAATATAATTTAATAACGTCCAGACATGAATCATGGTGTTTAAAATCATTAGTATCCTTGATCCAAGTAAAATAGAACGCTGAGCTAATTCAGGTGCTGTACAAATAAAAACTTTCAAGCTTTATTTAGTACAGACACACAGAGAGAGAGAAAGAAATCTCAGCTTATACAAGAAAGATAACAGCATAGCACTGTTCATTTAGATAGCAGACAAAAATCTACATGGCACATCAAAAAACTGCAAGGGATATTTAACTATTCCATTTCAATTATTTATTATACATTGCTGGGAACTCACTGCATTTTTTCTTATCTTAACAACAACAAAAAACCCCAAAAAACAGTCACACAGAATTCTCTCTGCTTCTTATAGAAAACTTTTTTTCAAATCTACTGAATTGACTCAGTCTGCCCCTGATGATACAGTACCAACATCAAAGTGCCACATTTGCAACAGCAACCCATCACAGAGAGAACCTACTGAGGTGAAAAACAAAGTGGTCCCCAGAGCAAATATAAAACCACCTTGCTCTCATCAGAAACAGGTGTTGGAGTTGTAAATAGGGCATGAACAACTGGACAAACATGTCTAGCAGGGTGCAGCTCCCCGTCCTGCCCAGGTGCTGAGCAGGGTTTGGAAAAGTGTGTTTCATTCACAGCACTTTGCATTTACAAGCTCAAGCTCTGCAGATGTGGGGAAGGAAAGATTTAGAGGCAATCTTGCAGTCATCCTTTATCCACGATTCAAACATGGTCTTGGAATCTTCCCATCATCACCACAGTGGGAAGAAGTGTGGTGGCACAGCTACAGGTCTCATCTTCCCTCTATCAAAACAAGGGGAAGCAAATGAGTTTATGAACCAGCACCTCCTCTTGCTGATCCTCTGGAGTTTTCTTCTACATGTGCCACATGAATTCTGATGTTTGTTGGAAGACATGAAAAAGCAGAGGATACTCAATCTTAAAATTTAAATCAACAACCTAGTGATACAAAATTTATTATGAATTAGCCTCTAGCAGCTCTCTGATGATTATCTTCCAAAGTCCATCATCTAACTATAGAAAATTTGGTGAAAAGCAAGTCAAGATTAATCACTCTCTTTTAATGGAATTATAAATATTTCCTACAATCATATCAGGATAGCAGTTGGCCATATTGCCAAAAAAGAGTCTTGTAATGGAAAAGTTATAAATAATTAGATAAGCCTTTCAGTTGGCTTGCTTCTTGCTTAGAAAAAGAGCATGATTTTTTCATCAGCTTAAAGAAAGTTCAACAGCTTTTTTTTCATGGAAGTGAAAGAGTAAATTGACGCTACAGCAGAAAAAAAAAAAAAAAGGCTGATTACCTATGTGTCCATGACAATCGATTTACTGAAAGCTAGAGGGTGTAATCTTTACTGATTATTGTCAGAGGTGACATTTTCTAGATCCTGATTGAAACCTCCATGAGGCAAAGAAATACAACCATCTCTTTTTGTGGAAGAGCAACTGGTGCAAAATCGAAGTTGAGTCAAAGCTGAAAACCTTTCCATTGTCCTCCAGGTTGTTCTGGAAAAGAAGGCTGATGAAGTAGAGCTGCAATGGAATTGAGTTTGGGTTGAGTTTAGTGCTGGGGAAAGGTAGACATATGTGCTTATCCAAGGTTTAGTTTCCTCTGCAGGGTTTTGTAGAATTCCTCTGTCTCTTCTGACTTCAAAGCATTTTATTTTTTTCCCCAAAAAATTTGCTTCATCTCCATGTCTGTCAGTAACAGAGAATTAAAGAAATGTCAATGGTTGTCTCTTTTCCACAGGAATGTCACCCTTCCCCTTGGTGTGCAAGCCCTAAATTACCTTCCCATTTTACATGTGCTTCCACATGCAAAATGCTTGTGTCTTAGTTTTTACAAGATTCTTTGAAATTTTTTTGTTTAAATGTTTTAATTAGAAAGCTATTAATTGTTTTTTTCTCTGAAGTTGAAAAGTGAGTTTCTGGGAGTGATTAGATCCATTCTCCCAAAAATTTCCACAGTTTTTTACAATCAATCAAAAAACCAAGCATTGACAATCTAAAAAATGAATAAATATGGTTACTTTAGCTGCCAGCAATTGTACCAAAATGACAACACGAAGAAGAAAAAATTTATTGCATTTTAAAACATTCTCAGATGAAGTAGACTCTCATTCTCAGAGTCTCAAATCCCTATGTGCTCCCAAAATAATAAAATAAAAAAAAGAGTTCATGCTTTCTTAAAATTTCTAAGATGAGAGGAGGGGACCATGTTTCTTACCATTTTGTCAAGTCAGACCCAAACTGAAGATCAGCCCGGATGCTGAGACACAAAGATTTCCAAAAGAGAAGATTATGAACAGAAATCCAAGGGTTCCAACAGTGGGAATGAGCAACAACCAGCTCCTGCACCAGCTGAACCACAGACACACAGGTTTCAGATGTCGGTGTTTGAAATCACTCATTTCAGTAATTCCACTTCAGAGATCAGGAAAAAGTATTCTGTTTTTTATAAATAATATTGTGAATGCATAATGTTTTTAACATCTCTTTCATTTTCCTGCTGGTAGGCCTTTATTGTTTTATTGCAATTCTGCAAAAAATGAAACTGCATTAAATACCAACATAGGGAAAAAAATGATATGTGCATTAATGCTACCCTCCCAATACTGTACCTTAATATTTTCTTACAAGACAGTTTGTAAAGTTGAAGTGCCATGCCAATGAAAAATACATGTGTACTGTATGAAGAGGAGAAAATCTCATCTCTCTCTCTCTGCTTTCCCAGATGACAGTTCTTGTCATCAGAACTGCACCATTTGATTGTGATGGATTCACACTGAAGGGGAGGGACATCACTGTTGTGAAAACAAGGGTACTAAAACACTTGAGCATACTTAACTTAGACACACAGTAGATTGTTCAGTTATCCAAAACATGTTAATTTCCAGTAGCTCCCTTAGGGGAAAAAGGCTGGATGGCTGCTTTGAGTGGCATTGCTCTCAACAGGCCAGGACTCAAAGGGCCATTTGAGAGGCCCGTGGTGTGCAAGGTGGGTTGCAGGAGGGTGGATGGAGGAGAAAGGTAAGATTTGCCCTGGGCATAAGGAAAAGTAAGACCCTTGAGACACTTTTTTTTTTTTGGTTCTCAAAGGGACTGTAAGGTGCCTCTACCACAGAATATAAACAGTTTGCAATTCTGTCCTGCTTTGGAATCACTTAAAATAAATACCAGGAGCCTTGAAAGGCTTTGCTGGCAGTAGTGTATCTGAATATGAAACTGAAAAACAAATTTGAAAACTCAGAGAGGAAATGTGGTCCAATTGGATCAATAATTTGGAGCACAGAACCCAACCATTGTGACCACACAACAGAAATAATTGCAATCACTGCTAAAAAAAGTAACGTATCTCAACACAGCTGAGATCAGACTAATGATTCACTTTGTTTTAAATGTGAATTATTGAAAGCAGGAATCAGAAAGTTCAAGGATGAAATGAGCTTCAAAACAAATTAATCTATTTTAAAAGTTTTGGAAAAAAAAAGATCCCAACTTCTAGAGCACTGGAGGAAAAAAAAATAATCTACAGAATACAACTCCAAGCTTCCAAGCTCAAAGTTAATCTGATGATATATCTGAATACTGATAACCTGGGCACAGATCCATCTCCAGAGAGAGATATGCCTGCTATGATTATCTCTCTGGTAGCTGTCAAACAAAGAGATGTCATTCTGTCTACAGTTAAACAACAACAGATGGAACAGACCCTCAGCCAAGGTAAGTAGCATCACTCCAGTGCTTTCAAACGGAGCCTTACCATGGTTTGCACCAGTTGAAGATCTGTTCCAGATCTCTGTTCCAAGGCTAGGGTTAATCTCATCCCTAATATAAGCTGAGATCATCACCGAAGAAGCTACGGAAGAAACTATGTCTTTAAAGCACAGCCTTATGTTTGTGGTATCATTGTGACATGTACCCTCATCAGTTAGGCTTTACACTTGCTTCAGAGGACACGTAAGGTGTACAACTTCTGTCAACTTCATAAATTCATGAGCTATAGCAGCTTGCAAAAGCATGATGTTCAGAGGACAGAAGGTGACCTACCCTACCTGATTTTGCATATTGCACCTGACTAATTACCCAAACTGCTTTTATAGCCTCCACTGAAAGGAACAGGAATTTATAGACAGCAATTCATTAGTTCTAAGGGGGTTGTCTAAAACGGGTCTGGTTACCCAAACCCCACTGCAAATGCACTGCTCCATCTGTTGAGAATAAAGACATATAAACTACTTGCACTGATGCTGATATCTACTCTGCAGTTGTTTACATATAGGTAAATCCTACACATTGTGCCCAACTCCATTTTAGGTGCAACAGTGACAATTAATGGATGGACCAATCCAGTCACAATTGTGCTAAATCACAGTTCTCACTCTTTCTCTGATATGGTAGATACATTAGGGAGCCAAAATTATGATAAATACATTATCTAAAATTTATATGGTGATTTCAGCCTATTTTATCTCCAAATCAAAATAAATGATCCACCAAGAATAGACATAAATTCTGCATGGACATTTTCATACACTAAATAATGTCTTAGAATATAAAAGGGAGTAGAAAGAGTGCTCCACAATTACTAATCTTCATTCCAAAATTCCTATAAGACTAATAACATTTCATGTCTTAACCAAGACCATAATGTTTTGGCTAGAATACAATATGTAAAGGTTTTGTTTTCTGTTCTTTCAAGGGACTTTTTTAATCTTGAAATCACCTTAGTCCATTGATATTCATAATTAAATAGATTTAGGTTTGGTCATACATTTGTCAATTTGTTCTGAAATGTAAGAACTACATGTTGGAATTGTAATTCATGGACACCACAAATAGAAAATGTCTATTACATCAGCCATTCCTGCCAGCACAGGCTTGTTTTCCCAAAGAACATTTCCTGGTCTTCTGTCCATTCTAATTTCAAAGTCCATCAGGGTGCATAAGTTATGCTATTATGAGGAAGTATGTTATTAAAATGTGATGTGTTTTGACTCTATAATTTTTAGCTAAAGGGTTCTCTTTATTACTCACTGTGGGCAAAATAAAGATTACTTCTTTTGTTTACTCTTGGTCTGGAAGGGACCACCCAAAAGCCCACTTAACAAGGGACCCACATGAAATGGTATGTAACATTTGAAAGCAACCACAGTGGCTAAGCCTGGTGCAGAGGTAGCCAAACATGTCTCATAAGTGCAGCTACAGCAAGCTGGAGTTCAAGGGCACCTGCAAAATGCAGTCAGAAAGCTTCATAAGCACCTAGATGGACAAGCAACCCCCTCAGTCCTGTGCTGCTGCAGGTACATTGCAGCTAGTGGAAGTGTCTGCACAGGAGCTGCAATGGCTCCAATGCAGACATATCTAAAGAGACACACCACATAATGGTATTGTAAGGAAGACAAGGGCCTTAAAAACATGCAGAGACTAAAAAGATGAGCTTTAAAAAAATCTGTTCAGAGCAGTTCATCCCCCTTAGATCACTTGGAAGGCTCATGTAGTACTTTTCTGTACACCAGAACATTGATTGATTTCCATCGATCTTCTATTAGACCAAGAAATGCTTGGAAAGAGAAAAAAAGGCCTTTCATTTCACACTGTAAGCTAAATGAAAATCTCTTAAATTCTATGGGCAATCCTTCCTTCTTGCACGGCCCCTGTTCCTCCAATATTTGGGCAGTGTACAAGATACAATCACACAGTTACAGTCAGTGCAACTTATCCCAGCCTCTTTTTGCAAGGCAAACTTCAGAGAGAGAGGAACAAAATCATAACTCAGCACCCAGCCCCGGCACATAATTCCCAGAAACAGGTTATTGACATAATGTAAAGCAGATCTGGCTTTTATAACAGGATGCACAGCAGTCAACACAAAACACCAAATTTGAAAGTTTTCTCAAATCCTACCTATCCTACCTAAAGACATCTGTGAGTTCAGGATCTCTGCATGTTCAGAGATGCAAATCTAGGACTAGACACCTGAGGTAAAAACTCATGTACAGAGCAAGGAATTTTTATAAAGGTAGCAGAGGACATAGTAGGATGGCAACTGATAAATATTTACCATATTACCTGTCTGGAAAGAAGATCTAGACTTCAAGCTCCCCTAACTCTGAAGAATTCAGACTCACGTCTCATACTTTTTAAGATTTCTTAAACACCGAACTAAAAGTGAGAGAAAAGAGGAGAAAGACACAGTGTAAGATGATCCACCAGAGGAGAGAGCAGGTAAAACAAGGCTTGGCTAGAACATAGAAAATAAAATCTGAGGTCCTGGGAGGAAAGAACTGAGAGGTCTGGTACATGAATAAGCAATAGACATAGTCCAAACATGAAGTCAGGAATGTTCAACCCAGAGGGAAGGAGGAGAAGTAGATCTAGAAGTAGACTGAACCCAGCAAGAGATGTGATTAAACAAATCTCTACCAGAGTCCAACAGGTCATGCCTGGCAAAGGGTTATCTTTGCTGATGCTTTCTCATCTCTCCATGACCTCAAAGAAAGGCTCTAAGAGCTTCCAGTCCTCCAGTTCAAACTCCACTCTGATGTTTTGCTGTGAATACAAAATGTGTCAGCACCTTGCTTCAGGGACATTTTCTGTCCATTGCACTACAGTTGTAGGGTAAAACGGGTAAATATATTCTGTGGAAGCAGAAAGCAGAACCAAGAGCTCTGCCTTCTAACCACAGGCTTTGCTGCCATGTGTCTTGTCCTACATGTGTGATTTGTCCTCTCATAAACCCTGATTGTCCTTCCTACACGGCAACACAGCTTCCACAGCAGGGACAGCAGTTCTCTTATCCCAGAGTAGACCAAAGTGAGGGATAATAAGCTTTAAATGCCACATCCAAAAAAGAGCCTACAAGTCATTTTCTCCCACTTCTCAGAGCATTATTTCCACTGGGAGGATGTACAAGAGGTGGACAACAGGTGCTCCTCCTTCCAAGCTTGAAAAACAATATAAAATACATACATACACGTTGCCAAAAGTATTTTACTTTGGGCTGAACTCCATGCTCTTTGCACATTCACTCAAAGGACACCAAGCAGACCAGGATGGTGAGGGATATAACTGATTTGTCATTTCTAAATAGACTCCAAATGAGGCCACTTCTATTCTCAGCCCATCTGAGGACAGTGGTGCCTTTGAACATGGTGCCTGAACACATTTAAATTATCTTTGTGTTTTCTTTCCTAGCCAAAGCCATGGCATCCATGTCCTCTCAGGCACCTAAGCATGCTGAGTTTTTGTAAAGCACTCCCCTGAACAAAGATGCTTAAATTAAGCTTGAGTTACACTTTAGTTTCCTAAGTGCTTTTTTGGATGTCAACCAGACTAACAAACTTGCCCAAGGTCACACAGGAAGTCTATGGCAGAAAAAGAAACTGATCTGGGATCTCTGAGGTCTAGGACTAGCACCTGCAGCACTGGAACATCTTTCCTCTCTCTGCTGCTCCTATCAAACCTAAGAATGAAACAAAAGATCAGAAAAGCGAATGACAGGAGTGAACATGTTGTGGAATTAATTAATTTCATCTACAAGGCTCTGAAACATGATCTATACTTACTTTTATCCATTTATTACTTTCATACCCTCTGCAGATGATTGCAGAAATGCCAAATCCATCTATTTATAAAGCAGTGAAACAGTCGAGTGTTCTCTAATGTACCCCTTGCAAGTGCAAGCAATGTATACTGACCAGCTTATAACTATCTTGGCAGGGATTCACACACCTGTTAGGATTTTAATTTATCAAAGACAGACATATTTATATTTATGTCTACAGCTGCATGCTCATGAAATAGGAAAGGATGTTAAAAAAACACTAGTACTTTAAAGAGTTAAGGTTTGTAGCTCTGTCCTTAGCTCACCCTTGCTATGCTCAGCTCTCCTATATGCATAGAAATAGCTCACAAACATAGCTGATATGTGAAAGAAAAGAGTCTGAGGCAAAGACTGAGAGTCAAATCCAACTGGAAAAACACCAGTTAGGTTCACAGGGCTCTAGAACAGCTGTGCCAAAATCAACCAACCTTTAGCAAGTGTCAGAAAGAAAACCCTGAATTGCACCTGCCATTGTCTAGACGATGCAGTGTTCGGATTTGGCATGTTTGATTTTTCTTTGATTAATGAAGGGGATTATAACAGGCTTTCCCATTTGAAGACTATTAATATTCTTCCCCCATTATAGTGGCCCCCAAGGATCTTGAGGAGCTTACAGGCACTCCCACCGATTCCCTGTCGTGTTCCACAGACTTGGTGCAATTTCAACAGACCTGTTTCTTTCAGACCCATTACACACATAAGTGATACACCCCCATTATCAGCAGATCACTGAAGTGATAGATAGCAATGACTCCTTAGGAGACAGGCTCAGTATCAACTTGCAGCAGAGTGTGTTTTATAGACCAGGTATAAATCCCATAGGAAATGCTGAGAGACCCTTGACTGAAACAGCAACTAAAGGCACTGGCACTCTGCAGTGACAATAGAAGGTTAGGCACTGTCCTACCCTCAGTCCACAGCAGAACTGAGGTTAATGGGAGTCACACACTTGCAAGGAAGACAGTCTCAGTCAGAGAGTTTATTAAGAAATCCTGCTACATTCTTTGCTTTTTGCCCCTCAAGTACACTGCTCTCATAGTCAATGTTAAAAAAATCCAATAATCTGTGTATTTGGTGAAAAGATTTATCAAGTTCTCTTCACTTTTGTTTCTTGACTTCTGCCTTTTCTGAACTGTGAGCGTTTTCTGAAGCTAAACCTGCTACAACATCTATCTCTATCTTTAACAAAGCACAGTAGTTTCTACCCCTCATCTTCCAAACTAACACCTTACCACCTCACCAAAAAGAGCTGATCACTAGGGGATGATATATTTGAGGACATACCCCCTCATATTATCCTTACAACTGCAATCATGACCTCTAAGATGATTCCAAGACAGGGACACTTCAATAAAAGAATATTCATCCTCTGTCCTGGCTGTCAATTCACAATTTTCTTTGTCCTCACTGCAGATACCTCCCAACTCATCCACCACCCACACAGTCCACTCTTTGAAGGCACCACTGCAAGATGCAAAGGTTTGATATAGCACAGTCTGTGTGATTGTGAGCAAGTTAAAATTCATTAAGATAACAGCACTTCATGCATTATCAGGGACTGAGGAAAGGGAAAGAATGAAAATAAATAACTAACAACAGAGTACTACTAGGGAAAAGTATCTTAGATGGACCAGACAATTCTGTAAAATCTAAGTATACTTTTAACCTATTTTAGGTAAAAAGGTCTTTTTTTTTAATAATGTACTTATTATCTTTATTTTTTTAATAAGAGTTTAGTATTGATCATTATGCCACCTAGTAAGTTTCTGATTCACTCAGATACATTGTTTTAATATTAATCAGTTGTATTTTCTAGGTGAATCTGAAAGATTAAATAGCATAATTTATGACAAGTAAAAGGATAGCACTCATTGTAATAGCATGTGCACAGGACAAGATTTATTATAAATAGTTATTAACTGACAAAACTTGAATTTTATAAACAATGCATTGTGAATAAGAATGTCTCCCACTCTGAGGCTTCTTTATTTCAGTGCAAGTCTTCTGATTTCCATTACTTATAACTAAAAATTTACTTTTCAGAGTAGAGGTAATCTTCTTCCTGGAAAGACTGCAAAACCTGTATAGTGATTCTTGACAAGGTCAATGAAAACTATGTACTTCTCTTCTAATAAAAGTGCTTGGGTAATATTTGATTGGCTGAACGACCTGAACATTTCATTTCTGTTGTTCCAGGGATGGATTCTAGGTACATCTGTGTAGAGTTTATATAATGTACTTAAGTGCATTCAGTTTTTACAAACATGCCCCAATACAGACATAGAACTTATATTAACTTGCATGCAGTGCATGTAACCACATGCAGTTGGTAAGGTTAACATACTAAAGACAATTCTTGCTAGCATCCTCAAAATACACATACTGTGTGCTGCAGGTATCTTATTTCTAACTAGGTTCTTAAGAGATACTGGTTGTATTTCAGTCATTAGACAGACAGATCAGAACGAAATAAAAGGGCAGCAATTTGTGCATACTTTCTGAGCTACTTTTCTTTATGCTATTGTTGCAGTTAGGTTTCCTTACTCCTCTTTCCTCAAGTCAGTTTCTAGTGTTGTGAAGAAAAACAAGTACACACATTACACTGAGATTTGTGAATTTCCTGGAGTTCCATGTAACTTTTGGCCTGGCTCCCACAGCACATCTCAGCTGTAAAGCAAAGTTTGGCAGTCTCTGAATTCCAGAAACAGTTTCAGAAGTATATACTCAAAGGAAAATTAATTCTAAATTGCAAATATCTATGCTATCATACAGACTTGGCTCAGTTTTTGCCCCAATCCCTTCACTTCCATGATATGTCTCATCTTGGTTTAGCTCATTGCCAAAGGACAAGTTTACAGCAACTTTAAAATAGTTTATATTGGCTCGAGGGAGTGTTGCCCAGTCAGGGTTTAGTCAGAAATGGTTTATGTTGACATGACTCAGGTCTGGGCACTCACTTGCCTTCATTTTCTTTCCAGTTTACCACACTTTCCAACTCAATGACATACATAATTGCCTGGAGGTGAAGGGTTTTTTTCCACAGACACTTGAAACTCTCAATATGATTTTACTTTGGTTATAAGCTTCAATAACTTCTTGGGAGAAGATGGGTGCTGATACCAAAAAGCATGTTGCAGAATGAGCTTACAACCTAGTGACTTATAGAAACCCTGTATAAACATACAGTCCAGGACGATGTCAGTAAAATGCATATTTTAAGAAACAACTCAGAAAGAGTTTTGTACTCAGAAAGAATGTTCCACTGAATATTTCTGAATTTAAATACAACCAACAAGCTTGCAAGAGCAGCTTGGGTAACGAGTTCTTTAACAGTGACAGGGAAATCCTTCATTAGAATAGAGACATACTACATGGAGGCTTTTGACAGCCCATCTTGGCACCAGTGAGGTGCTCAACCCCAAACTGGTCCTACACCCATTTGTCTGTGCAAGGCAGAAGTATTCTTACCCACCATTCCTACTACTTACAGTTCTGACCTAATGTGTTCCTCTGGAAACTGACATTAGGAGAAAACTGAAATACCTACATTTTTAGCAAATCTCCTAAACAAATAATATGAAACAAGTACTTTTTGTTTGTTTGTTTTTGTGTGTGTGTTCATCTTTTACTTCTTGTATGCCTTGTTGATAATTTTCTCTCCTTATTATTTACAGTCTCTATTGGCACTTCCATGATCCTGCTTAGTTTGTGCAGAGGAAAAGAGAAAGGTAAGTCTTGCACACATTTGTGAGTTATCCCTCCAGTTCTCTGGTCATTGCTCATTTCCTGCAGAATGCAGGTAGTTCTTCACAAAGAGTTCCATACAACTTTTCCTGATTTACTCTGGAAAGTTATTCCAGCCATTTCTAGAGTCAGTAAGGAAAAAAAAAAAAAAGTGACATAGGGTCACTTTAACTCAGTTTCCACTTATAAAGTGTACTAAGAGGTGCTGGTGGATTTGATTTACATTCACCATCCAGATTAACTTTGCAACACAGGAGTACCTGAAAACTCCAGAGAAGCTGAAGAGAGAAAAAAGGTTTTCTAAACCTTCATTTTGTCCTGAAAGCCTGTTTTCCATGCTTCAGAAAAAGAAAAAACTTTTGATTACCTCTATGCCATTTCTGTTGAAGGCTGCATTTAAGGCAGACTCAGATGGTCAGTAATACAGTGACAGCTTTTACTTCCATCCAGACCATTAATTTTGATAATAAAATAAAACAAGCACATCTGACTGCTGTGGGCAGTGGTGAAGGACTCAGTGTAACCAAGGGTAGCTTTACAAGAAGCATTTAGAAGATTGCAGCCCTCCCATTAGCACTGCCTGGTGAAAGGCACAGTCCAGGTCACATACCACCAGGAGTGCTTGAGCAGCCTTATCATCCAGCCCTGGGGGTAAAAGACTCCCTGGTAGCCGTTCCCATTTGCAGAACCTGGCATACTGGTTGGGAAAAGAGTCGTTTGCATCTGACCTGCATCTTAAGTGGTCTAACTTGATTGCCAGCATTTGAAATTTCAGCTGTGGCCACCCATTATTCAGTAATATGCAAGAAAACAGAAGGTTGCTTGGAAGATCTCTGCAATCATTCATAAGCAATGTCTCGACTTTTCTGCCACCTCAGTAAACATCAGGGAAGTAGATAAGGATATCCCTGAGACATAACATCTTGTTCAGGTTTCCAGTATGACATTGTCATTCTGTCATGTTTATAAACCTAGCTCACAGCAATTAAATATATCTGCAGCCTGCACCAATGTGTCTAGTCCTGAAAAGCATTGTTTTCTCCATATTCCAGTCTCTAAGGCATTCACCTCCTACTTATTCCTTAGAGATCAATGACAAAGTTTAATCTTTCTATAGAAAATAAACACTTGTTTTCTACATGTGAAGGACAATAAAATTGCTGCTTAAAAACCTTTGCTTAAAAGTAAAACAATGATTGCTATTTACCATAAAAATGTAATGACCAATTCATCCCTTCCTTCCAAAATGTATTTGAAGACACGTGATATTTTCCCCAAAGTCATAAGCACTGCCAGCTTTTACAGTGTGTTTACTTGACTTTTCACACTGGCAGCTGTAGCTGTATCAGAAACACTTGTCTGATTCCACATGGCCAAAGATGAAGATGACACATACAGATCTTCATAGATTATTACACTAGGTCCAAGTGGAAAAATATTTGAGGGAGTTAAATTATTCCTATTGGCCTGAATTTCCTTTGTTTTAAACTTCACATCTTGATACATTTTTACTTTTCAGTACTTCAAAGAGGACAAGAAGATCAGAGAAGAGTTTGTGCTGGGAAGGAGCTTAGAGATCATCTAGTTCCAACCCCCTGCATGGGCAGGGACACCTCCCACTAGACCAGATTGCTCCAAGCCCCATTCAACTTGACCTTGAGCACTTCCAGCAATAGGGCACCCACAACTTCTCTAAGCAACCTAGGCCAGTATTTCACACCACCCTCATAGCAAAGATTTTCTTCCCAATATCTAACCTAAATCTCCCCTCTTCCAGTTTGAATCCATCCCCTCTCATCCCATCACTCCCGGCCCTTGTGAAAAGTCCCACCCTAGATATTCTGTAGCCACTTCAGGTACTGGAAGGTGCTCTAGAGGACTCCCTGGAGCCTTCTTTTCTCCAAGCTTAACAGTCCCTACTGTCTCAGCAGTCTCTAGAGCAGAGCTGCTTCAGCCCTCAGATCATCTTCATGGCCTCCTGTGGACTTGCACCAGGAGCTCCATGTCCTTCTGGTTCTGGGGACACCAGAATTGGACGTAGTACTCCAAGTGAGGTCTCATCAAAGCAGAGCAGAGGCAGAGAATCCCCTCCCTTGATCTGCTGGCCACACTGCTGAGGATGCAGCCCAGGACTCAGTTGGCTTTCTGGGCTGCCAGCACATGGTGCTGGCTCATGTTGAGCTTCTCAGGAACCAATATGCCCAAGTCCTTCCCCCAGGGCTGCTCTCAATCCATTCTCCCCCCAGCCTGTAACTGTGTTTGGGATTGCCCCAGCTGAGGTGCAGGACCTTGCACTTGGCCATATTGAACTTCATGAGGTTGGCATGGGCCCACTCCTCAAGCCTGTCAAGGCATTGATAGCCATGATAGAAGACATTAAGTCCATACGTCAAAATCATCTCATCATAGCATTGGGTTTGCCATGCCACCCTGCAGAAGGCTAAATAATGTCTGAATTTCACATTTTAATGTGTGCTGGCAGAAGGATACTATGGGTTACTAAAGCAATGTTAACTTGACCCTTTAGATTATGGAAAAGTATGAGGGAGAAAAACTACTAAAACTGTAATACTTTAGTGAACAAAAAGTTGGTCATTTTGTAATCCCAAAAAGTGAAATCCTATTTATAGCACCAGTGAAATCAAGTAGTATGTGATCACTCTGAGGTTTGCAACATTTGACAAATTGTAATTTTGTTCTTCACAAACTCCTAAACACTTCCTGCTAAGTGACAACAAGCATCAGCAAGTTTCAACAAACCTTCTGCAGCTTCTTTATCTCACTATAAAGAACAGATGCTGTTTTGGGGCTGCTGTGAGCTCTTCTGTTCTTTGTGTAACATGCACATGTATATAAGAGTGCATATCACATGAAAATGTGATAGCCAAGGCCCATCTCAAATGCATCTTTATGCTGCATAGTAAGCAAACAGCTGGCTCCAGGAAAGAATCCTCTATCAATCATGGCAAAACATGAGCCACATGCAATTTCATGGTAAAAGTGACAAAATTTTCAGCATTAATAAAAATATCATTTGGGCTGTTAAAATACATGAAGATGCTCCCAGGGTGTTTTCTAGAATGTTTGTGAAAATTATTATCTGTTTCTGCCCCTCATCAGTAGGAAGTGGGAAGAATTGAAAGTACTAAAGTTAAATAGAGCTAGTGCTCCCTGAAAATAATTACTTTCAGGCTATTTCAGGGTGCTTTTAAATCTTTCAGCAAAGAGCTTGCTACAAAAAATGGGGTCCAACAAACTTCAGATTTCAGGATGGTAGGAATTTGACATCATTAAGTCAGAATAAATGCCACCTACACACTCCGTCAGTGTTATGTAAAGCTTTGAATGTCCAAGCCTTTGCCAATACACACTTCTTCCATCTTGGTTCCTTTGTAATAAGGAGTAAAGAGACAAAGAAGTCTCACTAACTACACAGAAAAGAAGAGATTCCTCATAAAGGGGAGAAGGGACTTGGGTTTGGAGGGCAGGAACATTCCTAGTGGAGAAGAAAAGCAAGAAGACATTCATCTACTAGGGGGCATAGCATCAGAGGCAATGCAGGAAGCAAAACTGAGAAGTAAAAATGGATCACTTCAGGGAGGGGAAGAAAATTAACAAAGTCAGAGACAAACAATTTAAAGCAAGTAAAAGGGGACTTAGAAGAAAGGAATACATCTTAACAGAAATATGTCTTGAGAGAAGAAATATCAGTTTACCTTTCTGTTAGCTGGTAGACTACCCCATCATTACATGAGTGTAGAGAAGGTAGAAAAGAGAGACATTAGAAGAATATGGTGTCTGATCTCCAGTTACCTTGTGTCGCCATTTTTTCCATTCTGAGTAGTCTTCTAGTTTAATGTGCCCAAGTTTTGCATTTAAAAAAATTCATTGGAAAATGCAAATTCATTGTAACCAAAACAGGTAGGAGAGAACACATTTGTTGAAGCAAATTCAGACTTTTTGTTCAAGAAGATTGTACTATGCCTATTGGAATAACCAAGTGACAGAGTGACCAGATCTTCCTTAATGTGGGAGACCCAGGTTCAGGCTCTGTTCTCCCAGAGTTAGAGCAAAGGTTTCAGCTTCAGCCTTTCCCCAGTAAGCCCTCAAGGCTATCCATTACTCTTGATGGAACATTTTCAATCTCAACTATTAGAGCGGCTCTATTTTGTATAAATTGTATTAAGTATTCATTGAATTTTGGGCTTCAACACCAGGGGTTAGTGCCCTAATCACCTGGCTGTTCTAGGAAGACATGAAGCAGGGCAGGACATGGTAGGAATCATATAATAAGACTCAGTGGCTTTTATAAACTTCCTCCATCAAGCTTCATACTTCATCACTGCCATCCTCACTTCTGGGAGTCCTGATACCTCCACTCCACAGTTAGGTTATGATTATGGCACTGGTAGAATTGTTGAGATGTCTTTGGCAACCCCTCTGTTGTTTGTTCTTTTTTTTCACCTGGGAAAATGTTAAAGGAATAGGATTTAACATGATAAGGTGTGGAACAATCTAGAATTAACAAAACACTTAGTATTGGCCAAATTACTTCTTGACCAAGTCTTATTCTAAGGATATATTAAAATATCTGATTTTTACTTTTCTTTAAAAAGTAATTTATAATAAGACAAAACAACATAAAGCTGGAGAAGAAAAATAAGAAACTGTTGAATGCACCAGTAGGCTGGGTGTTTACCTCTACATGTAGTCTCTTTTTTGAAGCAGAGATGTAATTCCAAAGTACCTGTAAATGAAAGTCAATGAAAAGTAAGGATAAGGGTCTTGACAAAGCATAATTTAACTACAAAGTAGTAAAGTTTATTATTACATGGGAAAGCTTTACTTTGAAAAAAACATGGAGAGTCTTATACTGTTGTTGAAAGCTCCATCTAAAAATGACTTTTGCTGCCACCACAATTAAGTTATAGCACTACATGTACTCATACAATACATTAAATAGTTCAGTTAACAAGAATGGCAATATGCAAATGAGAAATATGACAGCTCAGCACTGTAAAGCATGACCATTTAGGCTTACATACTTCCCTGAGGTTGTTCCACATGGATTGTTCATTTTCATACAGTTTGTATGAGTTAGGCTCTTGGTACTTCACTAGTTCATCCACTCTCTGTCTCTAGCATCCACTCCACAGATGCCAGGTCAAAGTCTTAAACACAGTGCTGGACTGGATCAGATGAAGGTCTCAGCAGAGACAACCTTCACTCTACCCAGGGGTTTTGCTATGCATGCCAAGCAGAGAAGGAAAGCATACAAGAGGAGAAGATTCACCAAGTGAGTGCAGCAGGGGATGGTAAGACTAAAAAAATGGGTTGGATTGCTGCCTTTTTGCCTTTTTAAAATTCTTCTCACTGTTTCTCTAGTAGCAGTTGTGTGGAGCACTCATGACACTGCCCATGGCCAGAAGCTGAGTATGCTTATCTTTGGTGGGGTCATAATCTATGTGCCAGCTGGAAGAGGGAAAGAACTTGGAGTCCAATGTCAATACACAAGCTGTAATTCATTGATGGTGTTCTCCAGTGCTTTATCTATCTAGTATCCTCAGACTTAACAGGAGCATGGAAAGGTCCTGGAACTGCAGTTGAAAGTTTCAGTAATGTTTGTTTTGAAGACACTCGGAGACAATTTTGGTATACACATTTCACCTTGTCAACACTGAACCAAGGGTTAAAACTGATCTATCATAATCTGCTTCAAGTTAATGTTCTCCCCTCCAATACCAGGGAGGATTTCATTGTGTAAAAGACAGGGAAAAACAGTGGTCCTGCTCTTTAGTGCTTTTCACTCTCTAAATGGCCTTTTTGTGCTTTTAATATTTTCAAACGAGTAATTTATTGTCCAACTCAATTCTACTTCTCACATGAAGAGTTCATGATAAGTCTAAAATAAAAAATAAATTCCAGTTTCCTAAGTTTGTATAACATGGGGTGTATTTCCAATCCCCTCATTTAAGCAAGACCTTTGAGTTTATGGGATAGTGTGCATGAAGTCAGCAAAATCAAATTAAAAATAAGTTTTGTCATAAAGTCTTCCCTCTGCAAAAAATAGGTCAGTAATTTCCCTGTCATTATTGTATTTTATTTTCATATTTAGTTCATGTAACTAATTCCAACACAAGCTGTCATCCAGGAGAGTTGAGATGATAAAAATCTTTGTGTTGTGATGATACTTATAAGCCATCTAGACTTAAACAAACCAAAAATTCCCTTGTCTCGGCACTTCTTCTTAAATAACCCTTTGATCTATCTTGATTATCCAGGAACCTAAAAAATGGGATCTAGTTTGAAAAGCGAAAAAATTAAAAATATTCCTCCTATTAGTCAAAAAATCTCTTTCAGTTTTCTATGTTTTGAAGACAATTGGTATATATTGCAAACAGTGACAGCAGAGTTTCTATGGATGCAAGAAAAGGCATATCTGAACTCTGACATCTACACGTCATATCAGCAGTGAATGTTGTAAGAATTTGCCAATACCTTTGAGATCTTTGTGCTTGACAGTGAGTTGCATACTGGTTTAATTTTTTGTTTTGAATTTTTATTTCAAAATATGTGAAAAACTAGAAGAAATGTTAAGAGATTACGAACACTCATATATCACTGGTACTGAGTGGTACAGCAATTTCAGGGTTTAACTACCAGCATAGCCTCCTGGCCAATCTTACTGTTAATGAAGGAAAAAAAAATAGGGTGTTTACATCAGGACATGGAGCATGACAGTCATGACCTACAAAAAGCAGAAAACATTTTTTAATCTCTAGAACAAAGAGTAATTTTTGGTGTTGTGTTTTTGCTTGAATAGACACATTACCGAGGACCATATGATTTGCAAATCTGGTTTAGTTCATCTAAAAAATCTCATGTATCAGGAATGTTCTTTTTCTTTCTTAACCATTTGCTTGATCCCCAAATTAAATGCAATTCAAACCACTCTATCAATATGCATTCAAAATCAAACTTTCCCATTAGAGCTATTTGTAACTAAGAAATGTGTGGCTGTTGACACAAGAGCAAATGACATGAATGAATCTGCAGACCTCAAGAGAAAAAAGGAAAATTATACCATAACAGCCACCCGTCTGGTACTGATTTCATGATCTTTCCACCCAAATGTTTTCTTCAGCTTTCTTTTTTAGATTTCTTCTGGGGACATATTACAAAAACCTGGATACCTTGGTCTCAAGGAAATCTGTTTTTGTGTGTGCATGAGCTCAAAGGAATACCAAGAAAAGCTTTTAGTGTGTGTGTGAACTCAAAGGAATAAGGTTTGTCAAGTACTTACAGCAACATTATGTACAAAAGTGGTAACAGAACAGATAGCGCAAAGCTGAGAAATGCTGAGTTTCACAAAAAAAAAACCAAACAAACACCATAGTAAACCACTAATGATCTGGTCATTTCATAGGTCTTAATTTCAGGACAAAATTAAGGAGACAATTATTATTCGGTTCTCCTGCTTTCGGTCACGGTGCCTTTGAAGGGTGCATTAGGGTCATTAAAACCAAAAAGTTATGGTCATAAAGTGACTGATTACCATAATACCTGATGTCAAATTATTTTTTTATTTTTTTATTTTTTTTTAAAGAAGACTATTTGGGGTCTGGAAAATATTGGTCTGTGTTTTCTAGTTCTTACTATCCTCAGATTGCTGCAGATCTTTCTTGTTTCTCCTTCTGCTTCCATTCTGGTGCTTTTCTGTTTTTCACTCACTCTCTCTTGTTTCTAATCCATCACAGTCTGCCCTGCCCTGCTTCCAGCCACAGCTCTAACCTAATACTGTTCCCCCTGCTCACTTCTATTATTTTCTCTGAGGAAAAAGAGGAAAATTCTAGTCTTATCCCCAGTGCAAGAGAGAGAAGAAGTGAACAGATTCATGTTCTCTACCAGGAGAAAAAGAACTGTGAAGCGGTCTGATAAAAATCAGTATCTATCTCATATGTGCTGACTAGCAAATATTTGTAAGTGACTCGTTTCCCAGCAACAATATATCCTGGCAAGCAATGATGAATTCTTTTCTTTTTATGATTCAATACAAATTTTTAGTACCTCACATGATGTTGCTCATTCTTCATAATAAAATATAGAGTAGAGGTAGAATAAAGTACAGCAAGATCTAGAGAAGGAGAGGATGATTCATTTTGCCCTGATTACAAGTAAAACACTGTAGGGTTTGTTAAATTTTGATGTGGATATTATTACTCCTTAAAATTTACTACCTAAGACTCCCTATTTCTCCTAACATGATGCAGTCGGACGTAAGAGTAACACCTATTAAATTGTTTGACAAAATCCTGCTTTCAACTGCAAATTTCTGGCTCATCTGAAACTTAGGAATGGGTTAAAGCTGGCTCTAGGCAGGACACACAACTTTGCAAATGTATATCCTTAAACCTACACCAGTGCATATGCAACGAGCAGTCAGTCCTCTTGGTCATTTCAAATTCCACATCCAAGCAAAGAGTTTCAATTCTGATTCCTAGCAGGGCCAAGAAGGCAGTCAAGACCACTGCTCCTCAAATGCTGCATTTTCAAGTATTCAGAACTATGAGAATCTCTCTACTTATTGTGACAGACTGAGTGTTGGGGAGAAAAGGGTAATGATTTATCTCCCACTTGAGGGAGGAGGTGAAGAGAGAGGCGAAGGGACAGAGTCAGAGGCAGGCAGGGAGAAAGAAGAGGTCTAACAACACGCAGTGATCCAGGCTAATGTGGATAACAACAAAACCACCAACTCCTTTTTCAGTGTTTGGAACCCCAGGAGGGCCAGTTCTGGGAAGATGGTATTGTTGAAACAATGGATTGATCAGCATGTTCACGGGCTGTGAACAGGCCAGCTTGTGGTGGAGAGGGGGGTGGTGAGGGAGCAAAGTGAGGGATTTGGAGTGGTTGGGAAGCAGGAGGGAGGCTAGCCAGGCATACTCTGCACCATCAGCCCTGACATGTGGCCATGACTGCTTAAAGAGTAAAAATGCGGGGGAAGAGAAGTTAAGTAAGGCCATGCCAGAAGAGTTAGATCAGTTCAGATCTGTCACAGGGAAGAAAAATGATTTTGAGGCAGAAGACAGAGTGTCTGGATAGGAGCTGCTGTTGGAGTGGAGAGGAGCCTTGTTCTGAACATAGATTAACACCATGGAAAAGAAGATTGTAAGCATCTCAGCCTGGATGACCCCACAACCAATGGTCATCTCTGGTTTCAACCTTCCTCACTTCCTTTAAAAGTTAATTGGGATTTTTTTTTCAGTATTTTTCAGCCTTAATCATATTCTACAATAGCCATAGTACAAAGCTTAAACAAGTTAATGTAAATCTTTACTGCTAGCTCCCTTACATCTGAGGAAGGAATTTAAGCATCTGTGCTCAGTTGAAAAGCTTTTTACGTTAAGTAACAGGATGGATGTCAAGGCAGAAATAACTCCATGGTTTTTCTACTGCAAGTTGCAGTTTAATGGAAAGCCTATGAGGAAGAAATTTGTTTCCTGCAAAAACTTGTATCAATATACTTTGGTGCCATTTTAGAAGTCAATGATTAAGAGGCATCCTAGTTCAGAATTTAGGTTACTGTGGATTTGTCTAAATTGTTATATCATCCAAGACTACATTAAGTAAACGTGGCAGAGTGGTGGTAGATCCATAGTAGAATCGTTGGCTTTAAGGACTGGATGCATGGCACCATATGGGTTTCACGGAAGGTGACTTTGAACTAGATGCAATTTTTGGTCTCTGCCAAATCAAAACAGGCATTCTGAGGAGAGGAAAAAAGATCACACACCACTGTATAGCTGAAGCAGAAAGTGGTTTGTGTCTGGAGCTCTTTTTTTAAGACACAGGAACACACAAATGAATGTCTTCTAGTATGTAACTTCTTACAAAAAAGCACTGACAGCAGCAATGAGTTATTTAAACATTTATTAAATCACTTCACAACCAACAGTAACACATCAAGTGCTATCCTCATTTGTTTTAGCAGTCTCATCCTAAGAGGGAAAATACTAGCCAAATTACTTTTTAAGTCTTTAAGATATTAATTTAGTTAATGTCCTGGTTTGACTCAGGATGAAGTTAATTTTCCTTTTACTGATTTTTTTTTTCCTTCAGTAAGCTCTCTTTTAACTAGCAGCAAGTGTTCCAGCTAGTGGACTGATAACACTGGAATGTTTATGTTTCTGCTGAGACTCCAAGGTCACTTCTTAGCTCTGCTGCTACAGGGGCTACTGGGGCAGGAGAATTGTATCTGTGACCCCCCCATGGGGAGCTGGACTAGACAGACAGCAGAACTGACCAAAGGGATTCCATTCCAGAGATCTACGTAAGCTCCGAGGAAGGTCAGAGATCACAGAAGACAACTTCCTTCCTGCTTCTTCTTCCCTTCTCTTCCATCCATGGCTGGTGTCCAGGGAGGACTCCATCCATCCATCACCATCCACCCCAGGCTCTGAGCTCATCACCCTCATACCCCAGCCCCTGTCTGCTCTGCCTTATCTCCTGTCTGTGGGCTGAGACATTTCAGGACTGCTCACAGCTCAGGAGATGCCGGGGGAGCTGCTGGGGGTGGGGGGAGGCAAGAGGCTTTTGCACATTCCTGAACATACTTGTATATAATTGTACATCTAATTAAAGCTGTCTAGTTTAGTTTTCAATCCAGCAAAGTCTCTCCCCTTAATTCTCTCTCTCCTTCCCTACCTGGGTGGGAGGGGGAGGGGATTGAGAACATTGTTGTTTCTGGTTTAATTGCTGATCCTGAGTCAAACCATGACAGTTAATAATAAATTTCTCTAGGGCTTCCCTAGCAGTTCCTTTACTTTGTACAAACATCAGGATACAATATACTCATAAAAGTAAATAATGAAATTAATTAAGAAATTTCTGCTTATTGAACCTGTATTTCATAAGTGAAGGAGTGTGCACAACCACTAGTCAGTCTATTGAGCACACAGGGAAAAAGCAGGGGATGCACTGGTAGTGTATGTCAGTTAAATTCTTGGAGGGATCAGACTTCGTAAACTACATAGTAATGCATGTAATTAATTTCTGTGAAGTAGCAGTTGGTGCATTCAAATTAATTTTGGAAAAATAAAGAAAGAAAAAAATGGAAAAGTACAGCCTTAGAGCCTTTTTCTGGTTTTCGTGTTCTTGTAAAAGTTACAGCTACTTCTAAGACTTTTTTCACTCCATTTTCTTCACTTTGCTAAAAGCTTTGACAAGACAATGATTTTTTTTCCCCTAGTTAAACACTTTCACTTCTTACTCTCCAAACTCCCCATCTACTGTGAGAAAAATTTCTCTGTAAACAGCAGCATAGTGTATGAACGGGAGATTTCATGTGTTTTCACTGAAATATCATTTATTTTGAAACAATAAAAAGCCACTTTATAATATTATAGTTTATTCTAATATTTGCCTTAGAAAATTTGACTTGTTCACCCAGTGATTTTTCTAATCAAGTTTTAGAGTTCTTTTTTTTCCACATGAAAATTCAACAATCCTGTCCCTTTCTGTTCTTTTCTCCTTTTTTTCATACAATATGGATAGAACAGATAAGCACAAATAAAGTCTCCTATACAGATACAAAAGAAGTACAGCAGGAAAATCTGTTGTTGTGGCAAGTGGCTGCCTATCCAGTGTATAACAGAAGACAAACTATTTCCTGAATTTAGAATGAATTAACTCCCCTGACTTAGGTTTGCCACTGAACACACCCCTGAGCAGTGATTTCAGATCACCAGAGAGCAAGGTAGCTGAGGTGAACAGCAGCCCTGAGTAGATGCCTCCTGACTGTGCCTGTTTCTCCCTTTCTTCTCCCTTCCCTCTTTTTTAGCAGTGGTAAGAAACCAGTGAGATTTATTTTGATCTTTTGAGCTGGTGGGCAAGAGGCAGTGTAACCCAGACTGTGTTGCATGCCCCGTGTTTCTTTTTTTCCAGGACACAGAACTTATCCTTTCTGTCCCACCTCTACCTTCCTTTTTGCAAAGGCACATTAAGACAAAGTGGGGAAGGAAGTTTCTGTAGCAGTGTGATGGGCCAGGGTTAAAATCAGAGAACCAGAGGATTCTCTTGGTTGGAAAAGACCTTCAGTATCATCAAGTCCAACCTTAACCTGACTCTAACAAGTCCTTCACTAACCCATGTGAAGTGCTACGTCTGTAGGACTCTTAAACTCCCCCAGGGATGGTGGCTCCACCACTGCCCTGGGAAGCCTGTGCCAGGGCCTGACAGCCCTTTGAGGGAAGAAATTATTCCTGTATCCCATCTAAGCCTCCCCTGGGCAACTTGAGGCCATTGCTTCTTTTTCAGTGTTACAGTTGTCGTAGTCCTTGCCACCCTCAACTCTTGTCCCTGTCCCCACCCCTTGCCCTCCCAGTTCTTATCCCTGCTATCCTGGGACTCAGGACCTGCAGTAGAGTCAGGCCAAGCAATAAGTCAGGATGCAAACTGCTGGGGGTTGAGAGAAAAGAGGAGAGGGAAGGAGGACCTTGGAGTGGTGAAAAGAGGAGCCCACGAAGTGCCTGAGAACCCAGCAGCCTCACTTCTCGAGTTGGAAAAAACCTCTCAAATGCAATGCAAAATATTATTCCACTACTTCAGTTGTGTAAACCAAGAATTCAGCCCTACCAAACACAAAGAATCCATGCCAATGAAGCCAAGAACTGGTATTATAGCAGTGTGAATAAGTATTACGCATAGCATAAGTACCAGGAGTTGGAACAGATAAGGTTGGCAATTATTCAGAACATTTGAGTTTCTCATCTTAACACCTAGCTTTTTAGTTGCAAGTATTCAGAACTAAAAGTTCATAGCCAACTATAATACAGGAAAAAAACCCTAACTTTAAGATGGTTTTTGACAAGAGAAGACAAAAAAGAATAAAGAAAAGACAAAAACATCATTAAAGGTCTGCAGTAGATTTTTTTTTTTTATCATCGTTTGACTTGTTGCCACCACCGATAAAGTGAGGAATAAACTAACCACTTTATTCTTCCTGTAGGCAGAGGGATTTGGGAGTTCTCCTTAGGTTTTTTTGTGTTTTTTTTTTTTAACTTAGCCAACTCTTGGCCAATATTAATAAGCATGCTTGATCAGCAAGTCACTATTGAATACTCTCAAACTGCTCACTCACTGTCCACAGAGAGAAATATGTTTCCACCCAAATTTCAAGAACAAATTTGAGGGACCTGTGATCAGGTGAAGTAGATAATTCAGTGTGAAGTATTCATTTAGGTTTCCTGGGAAAGTTATTTATGGGCTACTCTATCACTAGCAGTAAAATGAAATAAAGAGAAGTGGAGATATTCCAATTTTAAGAAATACTCAGAAAAGCCAGCATGGTTGGGGTTACATGCACATTTCAACACCACTTTATGTGCTTTGTTTAGCAGAATACTGGTGCACAGATGTTAAATAGATATTCTGAATTGGGAACAAGAGCCCAAGACTCTGTTCTTCCAACTAATTACTTTAATTTTACAATTAGAGCACCATACTCTCTCCTCCCTCCTCCAAATGCTCCCTCTCCCCCCTCACTGTTCCCATAAGTAAATCCTACATGCTCAGCATCAACCTCCTATCCTCTAACTCACTCACATGCTCCCTTTCCTCTTTCTTTTTTTTTTTTTTTTTTATTTATAGAGAAAAGGTACTTGAAGTAGATGAACCAATTTTATATTTTTTTTCCATCAGAGTTTAGATGACAGGGAATTGACCTTAGCAATTTACAAGTACACATTTCTGCATCTTTAGTGATGGGGAAGGAAATAGGAAGGTTTTAAGGGGCAGGAAGAAGAAACTAGACACAAACTTAGGTTTTCTTTTAATTATGGAGCACAAAATGTAACAGCATGACCAGAATTTTTTCACCTAACTGTACTGTATAGAAAGAGACCAAAGAAGATTAAAAAATGAAGTTGTTTCCCACCAGATGATAGCCTATGTGTGACATGGCCAGCTTTCCAAAAGGCAATTTCTGAAAAAAACAAAACCAAAAAACTCAACAAAACAAACAATAACAAACAAAAAAAACCCTAAAAAACAGTAGAATTTTTGCAATCAAGCAAGCAGATTCCAGAAATCACCTAAAACCAGGCTTGCAGGAGGGTAATATATACATCTTAAACTTAAAAACAGGCCACTTTTGCCAACAGTCCTTCTGCCTGACCAGAGGTTTTTTAATTATGGACATCAATGTCTCATCCCAAAAAGTTCCTCTACAACTTTGACAACTGGAGTTTCCACTCTGTTGATAAGAAATTGACTTTTTTGAAGGTAATGTAAGTACTATGTAATACATTAAGATAGATTTGACTCTTTAATATTTATAAGATTAGCATTTATATTAGACCATAATGAGCTCCAATTAGTATCATTCCAATCTAACCTAAGGTCTATAACCCAATTTTCTTACATTTCAGACATCATCTTCAAAAGTAAGATGGAAAAGAGTTGATTGATTCATGACAACATTTTTTAGGGTCTACTGGGAAGAAGAATTGCTTGAATGATTGATCAGCATTTTTTTCATCTGTCGCTTGAGGTATCTTTTATGAAAAATACCTTGTAAAGCTAGGAATTCACTGGTAATAGCAAGTATTTAGGAATTAACTTTTTTTTTCTTTTTTTGCTTGCTCAAAATCTAAACATTTCCCTTGCTTGTCAAATAAATCTTTAATTAAATTGATTTCCCTTGTTGCATCCTTTTCGCAGGTAGATTGTTAAATCACTTGAAACATCAAGGTGTTGCCAGGCTGGCATCTAAATAAATTTATCCTGTATAACCCCTGCTGACACCCTGCACCCCTCTCTAATCAGCAATGCTCTGACTGATCAGAAAGCTCTCTTGTAAGATTCAGCTCACATATTCATCAACCCACCATCTTTTGATTGAGCACAATGCATCCATTGAGAGGTGCGAGGTGAAGGAAACTCCTCACCCAGGCTGGGGAGTGGCTGCTGGACACACAGGTCTTGTGGTTCACAGAGATGACCAATTTCTGCTACAAACAAGAAGATAGAAGGTAAAAAGAAGTATGAAAGAGATATTAACCTCACAGTGACCCTAGAAGGATTAGTCCCCTCTGACTTCAGGAATCAGTAGGCAGGTGAAGATAAACTTGTGAGGATAACTATAAATTATGGGCTTTTTCATAAGGTTGTAAGTTTTCACAAAATTAATCACAGCTCTATGCATTTCAGTAAAAAAAAAAATCTAATTTTTGTAAAGTGTTTCAGCAGAAGAGAGTCCTACATCAGATACAGCATTGGAATTCTCATGGGAAATAAAAACACAATAGATGTTAGAAGTTGACACGTTGGACCAGTGATGATGCAGTATGATGAGGCTGAATAAAGATGGAGCTGTGGGAGGACAGTGCTTTGTGTGCTAAATCCCACATCTCCATTACCTGGTCTCTGCAACATCTTCTTGTTGTAAGCAAGCCCAATGACAGATCCTGTTTCTTCTTCTGAAAAATTACACAGAAAGGATTAAGCCCATATCAAAAGAAAAGACATTGTCTCTAATGCTCAGCCTACATAAACCACAAGTATTTTAGTTATTCATGTCCATAACACAAAGTTAGTGTGCATATACAATCCAATTCACACACATCTCTTCAAACAACATCCCCACCTGCTTTTAAGCACCTTGGTAGTGTACACTAATCTGTTAACAATCTTATGGTTTCATACATGCTCCCCGTTTTAGATTTTTACTATAATTAAGTCCTTGTAAACATAAACAAAATAAATACAAATCTTTTCTTTGAAGTCTTATTAACAGATGCTCCTCTGCCCATAGAAACACTAACACAGATACAAGTAGTCAATGAAAACAAAGATTGAAATAGCATTCAAAATGTTACTGTTATTCTCAGCAGCTTCAGTCTTTCATGGGCATATTCTCAAGTACAGAACTCAGTAGGAATGACTCTTACACTGAGGTTCATAACGTGAGCACAGCAGGAGCCCACCATGCTGCCCTTCACAGCTTCTCTGTCTTCTGCAGCACTGTCCTTCTCTTGTCCCTCAGCCTAAAGTAAAAAGGCCAAAACCTCATCTCAAAGGCTGTTTTCCCAGGTAGTCATATGGTAGATAGTCTTCATTTCAATTTATCTCATAAGTCATTATTTGTATTCTTGCTTTCTAGTGAAAAGAACCAAAATCTATCCCATGTGCCATGTGAGCTCTAAGAAATCTTTAACCTCTTTTAGGAATTTCCATCTTCCATTGACTCCATGCTATCAAATGCCCGTAAACAAGTATTCAGCTCAGCTGATAACCAGCAGCCCATCAGTGCTGATGGAAAACAATACACCTTGCTTCATGTTTCAGTTCTCTCAGTGTCTGCAGAAGATATTAAATGGAAATATTTGGAAAACAATAACCCTTAGTTTTCTTGTTTAAAGAAATATTCGCAGCGATCTCTACTTTCTTACAGCTCTTCCTCTTTCAAGTAAAATCTGATAATTCTTCAGTTCAGCTGGAAGTGCTTCTTTGCTACTTCAATTTTATGTTTTTCTTTATGGCCAGATATTGCAAAATCCATTTGACTTAACACGCCATGAAGAAAAGGAGGATTATGCAGGGGCATCTGGGAAGGTCCTGGAACACAGATGCCTTTTAGACAGCTTGCATAACACAAGAATACTGCCTCTGCAAACCTTTCTCACCACAACATCATGCACATGCTCAGCCACTGAAATCTTTCATTGCATGACCCACCAGCTTTCAGGAAAGTGAGCCCCTTCAATATATCAATATCTGCTACATAGGTTCTTGCACTCTTGCAACTGAAAATCAACACAGAAATGAGAAAAGACGTTGCTGATAACAGAATAAAAAATTCCAAACCCAAACTACAGGGTAAAAAAGAACGTCTGTCAATACTGGAAATCATGTCTCTGAAGTAGGAGACATGAGATGAAGCTTCAAATGTCCACAGGAATTGTGATTAAACACAGTGCATGCAGCATCCTTAAATTCCAGATGACATGGTAATGAGATGTATGAATTGTTTAGAATCCTTTAATTTACAGCTGTAAAATGCTCAGGATACCAGTTGTCCCTTGATATACGTCCCTCTCTAACCTAGGAGGTACTTTGATCTGTCAGTTTTCAGCTACAACTGCAATGAGACATCACAGTACAATGAGAAAACAGGAAAAGGAAAAGATCTAATGATTGAACTAGAAAGCATCTTGCAGGCAAATCCTGTGTTAGCATCTGATGTTACAGACTGTATTGTGGAAAACACCTCAAAAGTAAGAGGTTGGTCAGTATTATTTCCATCATGCCTATGCTCTCTAAAAAAAAAAAAAAAAAAAAAAAATTTACAAAAATCAATTTTTTTGCCCTACCTCTTTCTGCATCATCCATGTTGACTATCAACGTTGGTCTGGGCAATTAAAATAGTGTGGGTGATTAATGTGAGTACTCATTTTTATATTGATTGTACAGCACTGGTGGGAAAAAAAGAGGTACTTAGCTAAAAACTAATTAAGTTATGTACGCAGACAGAGAAGCTGCACTGAAAACAAACATACAGGAAAAGCATTTCTGGATCAGACCAAGGGTTCTTCTTGCTCAGCAGAACATTTCCAATGGCATTCAGAGGCCTCACCTCGAGTCCTGTGTGCAGTTCTGGGCCCCTCACTTCAAGAAGGACGTTGAGGTGCTGGAGCAGGTCCAGAGGAGAGCAACAAGGCTGGGGAAAGGACTAGAGGGAAAGTCTTATAGGGAGAGGCTGAGGGAGCTGGGGTTGTTTAGCCTGGAGAAGAGGAGACTCAGGGGGGACCTCATCACTCTCTTCAACTACCTGAAGGGAGGTTGTAGTCAGGTGGGAGCTGGGCTCTTTTTCCAGGCAATCAGTGACAGGACAAGAGGGCACAGCCTGAAGCTGCCAAGGGAGGTTTAGGTTGGATATTAATTAGCACTTCCTCATGGAGAGGGTGATGAGACATTGGAATGGACTGCCCAGGGAAGTGGTGGAGGCACCATCCCTGGATGTGTTCAAGGAAAGGCTGGATGTGGCACTTAGTGCCATGGTCTAGATGGTGTGGTGGTGTTGGTCATAGGCTGGACTTGATGATCTCAAAGGTCTTTTCCAGCCTTGGTGATTCTGTGATTCTGTGTAATTGCAGACGAAAGCTTAGTACTGAGGGATACATAATGCTTCCCTTAATTATTTTCCAGCCTCCAGACCTTTTCAGCTCTGGGTTCTCTTGAGCAACACTTGGCCTTTATTTAGCTGGTAAGTTCCAGTGGATTGCTATTGCCTGAACCTCAGCAGCTTTCCTTTGGTTGCATGTTGTCCCAGCTTTCACATATCACTTTGGCAAGGACTTCCAGAGCCCAGATGCACATTAGGAGCACTGCTTTCTTCTGCTGGCTTTCTAAATGACTTCCATGATCTTCTTTACCCCTTCCAGAGGACCCTCTAGAAATTGTACATATTAATTCCTTCCAGTAAGGTGTGTAATTCCCCTAGCCATTCATTACAAGTACACCTGTCACCATGATGTCTGGGGGCTCCTTCAGAGCTAATCCTGGTTTTCCAGGGATATAACAACAACCAAAAATGCTTCAATCCATCTGCTCTGAGTAATCCATCTGGATTGTGACCTTTCTTCCCCAAAGGCAGACCTCACAGTTAACTGTGCATTTGTGACCAGGAGCTTCAATTGCAGCTGAGGGCTCTGCAGGAATTGTTTGTGGAGAACCCTGATAAGACTCAGTGCAGAATATATTGATCAGTGATGTGGTAGATTTGATACCAGAGGTCCACAGAGACATTAAGTTTCTCTCTGCCTACAGTACTAAAAGAAGGGTGAGTGGGTAGGACTTAATAACAGGTATTTTGTGTGTCAGTATTTAATGCATTATTTAGCTGTTTAAATCAGAAAATTCCTTACTTTTAAAATGTTTTTTTTTTTCTTTTTCCAGGATTTCCAGTTGCAGATTTTTTTTTGCTAAAAATGCAAATAGCTGAAATGAACATGTCCTATTTAAATACAACAAATTTAATTTTTTGCTTTAAGCAGTCTTGCACTTCTCCCTTTCACTGCCTTGCTAAGCAAAATACTTTTTAGAAAACTAGGTCCATTTTCCCATTTGAAGCAAAATGTGTGTGGCTAAGCCTCTATTTATGAGCCATACTGTTTTAAAAAATGAGTACATCTAATTTGAGAAAGGTCTTTGGGATCTGCTTTGAAAACTACTACATAGTAACATACATTACTTTTACATCTTTTGGGATCATGAGCTCAGCTTAAAGGTGCAGAAGACTTCAGTGATTTGATCAAGGATTTTGCTTAAAAATAAAATGTTTGCTGGAGGTTCAATCAGTTATTGGTATTTTAAATAACCCATCAGTCTTCACTATTTCTTAAAGCCCTTTTGGGGTATCCTGTCCAGAGGAGCATTTCCCAGAGGCTTTTATCATTTCTGGGAAGGGGGTTTATTCACAGAGCATTATTTATGATTTGTCTTCAAGGTATATTCTATTTTTTGGACAACATATTATGTGGAAAAGCAAATAGTTTAAGACAGAATACTTATAACTTCATGTCTTTTACTGCAAGAATTTCAAAATACTCAGCAATGATCTGTTCTATGCATTAGGCCAGGAAACCCTGGTTATTAGTGACTCTGACACTACACACAATAGTTTTGCACCATTTTCTGTGAAAACCAGGAGATCCTCACATGTCAAGTACTTCCCTACGTTGGCTGGACTGCAAAACCAAATCCTGAGGAGACTTGATGTAAGTTCATCAAGTAAATGGAAAGTCGTTGGCCATGTTTTGCAACAGGCTCAGCATTTCTCTCTACCTGCTACTGGGACATTTATTAGTGTGAGCCAGTAGATACACTTCTGAAAGCTGAGATTTTATCACTCAGTGCATGCCACCATGCATCTGAAGCCCTGAAATCCCTCGTTTTCTTACTTCAAAGGCTAAACAACCTATTCAGAGGAAAATTGCTTACTTTCTGCACCTCAAGTCCCCAGTCAATATCATCAGGAGCTACTCAGTTATTCCTGCAATACTCTTCTGGATTTTTTTTTCCCCGAAGATATTTGACTAAAAGGATATATAGCTATTGAGCTGTTTAAGAATTTGAATGACAGCAATAATCTACAAAATGAAAGCTACATTGCAGCAGATGGGAAGAGATAGAAGAAAATGGAGACCCTGGAGAAGATCAGCTGTGGTTCCAAATTCATTGCAGGTATACAGTGATTACCTAGGAGATCACTCACACTCTTGAGCTCTGAAGAGAAAAAAAGGTACTTACCAAAGCATGTGTTGCAGGCCAAACTGTTCAATGTACTGCAAAGGTAGAGAAATTTGTCCACCATTTTACCATATCTGGTTTTATTTCACTGAAAGCACAACTGGGAATAACGTGCCCATCCAAATGGCCTCTTCAGAGCTGACAGATATCTAATCTCTGTTTTATTTAAGTTGATAGATTAAGGGGAACAACAGGTAGCTTAATCAACTCTAATCTTTTCCAACCCAGAAGTTGTATTTCAGGTAGTGTTGTAATTGAGAATATTTGTGTTGAGTAATGACTGTGCATAAGGCTCTCCATTACCAGGTTGGAAGCTGAGTGTATACCTGACTAAACACATTCTAATTCCTAGTTTAATTCAAGGTTCTGCATCACCAGATTAAAAAAAGAAAAAAGAAAAAAAAAAAAAAGATATCTCTATAAGAGCAGGATTAAAGGTCTTTTCAATGTATGTGTTTTTGAAAATTAAAAGATGGAGTGATCTGGTTTCAGTTTTCGTTACTAAAAGTCTAGCTCCTGAAGCTCATTAACTCAGTTGTCACTGGTTCTTATCTTGCATAATGCTTTTGTTCCTTGATGAATAAGCAGAGATTTCAGGAGCAAATTATCCTATATGATAAATTTCAAACATGTTCTTCTCTGAATAATGTTGCATGCCAGCTTAATAATTCCAATATTAGTACTGGTAGAAATAATCCAAGAGACATCCTGCTCCAAAACTTTCCTCTTGCAATCTGATTCCATATGTTTCTATGAACCCCTTTTGCGTATGAATATAACAAAAGAACACACAGATAAGAGGGTTCTGGAAATGGTAGATTAAAAGATATTTCAGGCTTGAGTTTTTTAACAGCTTGTCTAAGCAGGAGCGTTCATTGCTGTAGCACTTAGTTCAGTTCTTGACTATCATGATTCATGATCAAGTAGGTAGATAATTTTTAGTTTTGATTTTATGATTCCAATCCAGATTTCATTATGAAGAGTACAGTGTACAGATAGTGAAATCAGCTTGCTAAGGTAAAATTGGTATTTAAAAGGAAAGACTAGCACAAGAGCTGACAAAACAGCAGCAATAAATGAAGCATTTCCTGTGAGAAGTCATGAGAATTATTTTGCCAATTGTCAGCTAAACATCGAGCATTTTCATGTTAACTTGAAAATAGCAGTCTCCATTGAGAAACCTCAGCAGCTGAAATCCAGCTATTCACAAGGAAATAATAAGAAAAAAACCCTTACTACACAATATTACTTTGTATTATCTACCAAACCCTATGCATGAGCTCTTCTCTTGAATATCCTCACTTTGTTTCACACTGATGTATTTAATGGGCTCATTTGTGTATTGGTTCACATTTTCATTATATTTTGTCATTTAGCATTCTCCATGATTGTGTTTCATTGAACAGATGCACTACAGTTTCTCTGCAGCAAATTCTATGATCCATAATTAGATGTCAATATGTTTTCTTGTAATGCTATTGTGAATTAAACACATTTTTAGTTACATGGACATTAATTAAAATCATATGCTGAATTGTTACATCTTTTCCAGCCAGTTGGAGAAAATATTTCTGGTTTACTTGAATGTTATAGAGAATTCCATTTTATTTCTTCAGTAGTTACTGTACTGGAAGGATCTACCCCCATCCTACCCCAAATGACGCAACATTAACGTTCATAACAAGCTCAATCCTGCCCTGTGATGCAGGGATCCAAATGCCTTCAGTCATATCCATTTAAATGACTGAGGAGGACACCCTCTCTCTAGGAACTGAGATCTTAGTAAATTAAACATGACAGAGGAAAGGTAGGACCCAGAGCTTACCTTCATCCCAGGTGTCACTGCCTGTGCAGGGGCATACTGGAGAATAAATACATTAAAATAGGAAAAAGAGACCTTAAATCAAGGAAGAACCAGATCTATAGTTCCAAACTAAGTGCTTAGAAGCAAAGTTTAGAAGCTGTTGCTGCTGACAGATAGGAAGAACAGAGGGAACAAGAGTAGTACCAAGATCTTGCATAATCATTGACATGTTTTATATATTAAATGATGTAATTTTTTTTTGCCTGTAGGGGAATCAGTTTTGATGGGCAGGAGCTAAGAATTTTCTTTTTAAAAAAATCTATAGCAGTAAGTTTTGGAGTGGGTTTCGAGCAGGTCCCAACAGAATGAATGGCATAAGGCTGGCATAAGTTGTGTGAAATAACTGTAAACAGCTAGTGGGATGTGAGCTAGTGAGGAAAAGAGCAAAGAACAGCTTAAAATAATAAGGCGAGCCAGTGAGAACCAATATTCTTCCCTATTATCGTAGGTGGCACGTCCTTCCAAAAACACCCTTTTGGTTAGTATAACATTTATTTCTACTTCCTACTCACTGAGGGCAAGTTTTGCCTCTACTTCACAGTTGCCAAAGTTTCCAAGACATATATGATGAGATTCAGGAGAGTAAAAGCAGGATGAAGAAGCGAAGTTGAGGTTCAGCCTCTCCTCTGCTTGGTGGACATTCACTCTGTAAAATACATGGCTGCAGACTGCAGAATGGCAGAGATAAGCAGAAGTACCCACTAAAAAAAGACCATTCAAACAAACAAACAAACAAAAAAACAGACAAAAAAACCCACAGGTAGGTCCCTTATTTTAATGCCCCTTTCAAGACAAAAAAAGGCTGGACTGTTCAAAGAGTCTGTGTCTGTGCTGCCCCTTTTTTTATGCTCCTGCTGTGGTTTATCCCTGTTTGTCTGGTCCCTCTCCCCAGAGATTTTAGTTACAGGTGTGAGTTTGTTCCAAGAAGAAACAATGACCTAGAAAAGAGCCAAATTCTGCTTTTTCATATAACTGGATCATGCAGCTCCAGACAGACACACACTGCAGCATCTCAGTAGCTTTCAAAGGAGGGGCCGAAGATTTGATTAGCAAAGTGTGGTAGAACATAGAGGGGTATAAGAAGGGGAGATTAATCCAAACCAGTACACAAGCTCCTGTTGTCTGTGAAAATGTAAAGCTGTCCTGTGTCACTTTTAAACCCCACAGGTGTTTTGCTGCAGTGGGAAGCCATTGCTAGCTTGGGTACCAAAACAGATTTTGCTGCGGCTTTCCTCACTTTGTCCTCCCTCAACCCTCTCCATGTGCAGCTGTATAAGGAAGATTATAGCTGGAGTTTGTGGGGATGTGTCTTTAGCATTTTCCAGAAGATGCTAATTGATTAAAATTTTGATGTTTGTAAGATGGGTATTTGCAAAATGAGACATTCAGCAGGGGCAATGGAAAAGTTTCTTCATCCCATTTCTTTGTTATTTTGGTGAAAAGTTCAGATTTTTAGCTTTCAGATGATACAGAAAGACATGTGAAAACAAAAAATGTTATAAATTGCTGCCTTTTTCCAATATTTCAGCTTGTGAAAGTTAGAGAGACTGCAATTTCTCCTCCTGATTTAGCTCTATTTTCAGTGAGAGCACATGCGGTTCTAATGAGTGCCATTAGGTCCGTGACAAATTTTCTGAGTATCAAACCTACTTATGGTAAAACACAGACTTCACAAAATTAAAAATAGTGTATTGAGTTCTTAAGAGATTGGAAGGCAAACATTCTGAACTGTGAATAAGTCAATTTTTTAAAACCTGCAAGAAATCTCAAATTTAGAGAGGAGCTCAATTGCATGCAAGATTTACTGTAAATTTTGAACACAAATGTCATTGAAACGTTCACAGAATTAGGTTATACAAAAGACAACTTCTGACTGAAGACTCTACTGTTTGCAAGTATCACATAAGCAAATAGCTAGAGCAGTTATGAGTTTAAAGTCTATAGATCAAGGCTTGGATTCTCTGAACACATCAAAAGTCTTGTAGCAGCTCCCAAGGTTCTGCTGATTAACCCAGTAGGATATTAATTAAGGAAACATCTGCCATCCATACTCAGCATTCTCTTTCACCAATTAGGAGAGATCTGGGTAATTCAGACTTCTGAAGCACTTTTTTCTTTTTTTTCTTTTTTTTTTTTCCTTTTTCTTTTTTTTCCCAGAGAATTAAGTCTATACAGCACTGACTGAAATAAGCCAGTTTACTACTAAAACAGACTGTAATACCTACTGGAAGTAGCAGAACTGAAGGAAAAAGAAGATTATAATTTTAAAAATAGTTCAAGCTGCCTGACCCAGTTTTGTGTAGCTGCTGGATTCTCAGGCAGATATCTTCCTGTGCCATGTACTGGAAGAACAAGGGGTTAGAGAGTTCCTTCCTAGGGAAAAAGCTCTGAAGTAAAGAAAAACAACAAAAAGTTCAGTGGAGCTCCATAAAATAGTACTAGGTAAGCAGAACAGATTATTTTTTAAAGTCGCATGCAAAGAGGCTAAGGTTAGAAATATGCAAATAATTTTCCTCACACTGTATCTACCTTCTCATGTTTCTGTGATGCCTGATAACACTGATGGTGGGGCATCTTTCTGACTACAAATGTACAGTGCTGCTTCTCTCATGCCTACTTTCCAAAGGTTTATATATTTCACAAAAGTATACACCAGAGCACAGCACATGACCAGCAGATCTTTCTTATCCATCTTGCCAATGAACAGTCTTCTCCAGTTTCCCTCCTTCCATCTTGACTGCTCTAATCCAGGCCAGGTGAACACCAAAGCCAGCTGTAGCTACTCAAAGCTAGTAGAGATCTGTTGCTGTCCCAAAGTTATCCCTAGTCCACTGCTTTGAAACATCACCTTCCTTTCAGTCCACTTAATTACTCCTTATTTAACTTTCTGTGATCTTCAGCTTGCACTCAAACCCTGCCCCAGTTACCACTCCTCATACTCTACCGAGATGTAGCAACTCCAATCAACCAGAGACATAAACTTCTTTCATTCTTTCACTGTTGCTGCACCTGAGAACATGGGGTTTTCTGTAAACACGGAGAACCACTTCATTTTCCTATTTTACAACTAACCTTAAAAATTGTCCTCTGCCATGATGCTTTAAAAAAATTGTCCATGGTTAAGCAGCTGGTGTGCCGAGACCACTGCCTACTGTGCCAGTCAATTTCCTCTTATTTTTAACACTCCCCATGCAGGACCAGCCATCTGTTTCTTGTTTTATCCTTTGATTACAATCTTTTGGGGATGGGTTTATTTCTGTACATTTAGTACCAGACAGACTGGGGTCAGTGAAGCCAGGCAGCCCCATTCAGTAGTACATAAATACATAACATAGCCCTTCATGATGCAGTTGTGGGGACTGGTTTTCTTTTCCTTTTGCCATTGGAAGTAATACAACATTTTTCCTTTATTTATTTTATTTTGAAATTAGAATAAAATACATGCATTAAAAATAATAATAAAAAAACTTTATTGCTGTTTTTACAGGTATGACATGCAATAATAGAATTTAAGAGTATAATTTATTGCTGAATACCAGATATCTGCAATGAACCTTTCTCCCCTCTATCAGAACACTGAATCCCAAAGCAATGTATGATGCAGTAGGTTTTGTTGTTTAATTCTTAATTACCACTGACACAGAATGCATGTGGAACTGTGACTAGCTGTACAAAAAAAAGAAGTGAAAATGGGGAAAAAAATGATAAATGCAAGAGTGCTGCAAGACTTACTCCAAGTTTTCCTAATGTGCTGTCTAAAAGGGCTTAATTTTAATAGCTGCTGTACAGTAAAGCCTGCTTTGAAACAGTGAAAAATCTACAAACCAGAATCACAGAAGTCTTGTAGATGGTGCCCTCTGGGTTGGTGCCATCCAACTCGTTGCTAAATTGCAGGCTGCATGTGCCAAATTCCAAGTTTTTCCAAAGTTACCTGCTCCACTGCCACCAAAGAGGTGACTATTTCATCCCTGCAGATCTCTTTTCAAGCTCTTTTTAAAGAGCTCTTGTCATCCTGCTTTGCACGGGGAGGGCATGACAGGTGACAGAGCATTTCCTGGGTAGGCTTTCATAACACAATAGCAAAAGGTGGGAAAAGCAGTTTCAAATTTCCTGTTTGCCTGAGGAAGCTTGGATGTATTTTCCCAGAAGAGCTCTTTATCTATCCAGAAACAGGGAAGTCTATGGAAGAGCCACACCAATCACCAATTGTTTTTCGTGAAGAAACTGCACTTCTTCATGCAAAACTGAACAGCTGTACCTCCAACCCTACTCCTTTTTGCAGTAGACTTACACATATAGTGTGCCAGCCCTTACACTTTCCTGCCATTTATCCAGAGTCCAGCACACCATCACAGATAAGAAAGTGTGGAAATGCTTGCTATAAATGTCAGAGAGGCTTAAACATGTTAGCAAGTATTTCTCAGAACTGAAAACTCTTGCTCAATCCCAACCATGCCCATCAAATGAGAAGTTTTTATAAATTTTCTCTTCTGAAAAAACAGGATTTCCGTTTCAGAAGTTACATACTGAAGAGGTGGGTTTAGTTGTCAGAATTTTGGCCTGAGCTGAAGAATCATGATTAATCACCTAATCACACCATTTTCTGTATCTAGTTATGCATGCAATATACTCCCATTTCTAAAGTGATCTTGTAGGACAAATGGCAGTGTGGCTTATCCAGTATATAGAAACAAGAAAACAAAATTAAATAATTAAAAAAAAAAATTAAAATCCCTCAAGCTACTATAGAACAGAGAAATGGAAAAAAAAATACAGAACAGTGGTTAACCTGTCATTTCTTCTTGCTGTCATTCTTGATTTATGAAATCCAAAGCAAAAAAAAAGTGCATAAATAAAAAAAAAAAATCTGTCCCTTGGATATTTGCTGGTATTTTAGGTCACACTGTGAAAGCTGCTATATTTTAAGAAATTTCAGAGGATTACTTCTACCATAATTGTGTTTTGAATTTGACATTCATGAAAAGGAGAGACTAATAAAACTAACCAGATCCACACTTGTACAAAATGGTGTAACCTATCACACATCCACACAGTAAACCTCAAAACACAAGGCACAGTCCTGGAGGCTTTTGGTCACAGAACCTTATTTCTGTAAAGACAATCCTACATGGTCTTTCACAAACACAATGTATACAGCACTTCACATCTGGAGTACTCTGGAGCAGAAGCTTAAATGTGCCAAGTTATGTGCTTGGGATTTATAGGGGAAAATTTTGCTTTGGCAAGGGTGATAAACTTGTACTAATAATACTTTTCCATCTCAGACATTCATGTTTCTATGGGTAGATAGGGACCAACAAACTTATCCATTGGTGATCTAAACCAAAGCACGAGCCCAGAGGTGAAACCCACTGTGTCAATAAATGATTTTTCCTACCCTGAATCCACAGGTTGCAGGATAAAGGAATTAAAGCTATTGTTCATTTTGGCTTGTTCCTAGCCTTGTTCTATGAAAGCAATGGCTCATGAGCAGCTTCATCATTGTGGTGCAAACTGAAGGAATTTGCCTCAGCATGAAGACAAATCACTGCAGTTATAAAGAGAAAAGCTAAGAAGTCAGTAGGAGAGGAGCTGATTATTCTACCATAATATACTATCCTCTCAGATGTCTTGGTTTTGTTTGATTTTTTCCCCATCAAGTGCCAGAAAGAGCTGGCTGTCAACAACTCTCAGGTTCCTTTTACAAAGCTGTAGAGTTTCCAAGACTGAGCACCAAACCAGAATTTGTGATGATTTACACCCACTCATGCTGTACATGCAGATGGAAATTTGAACAATGGAATAAAGCCTGTATATATCCTTCCTTTTGTGACCTGCATTGCACATGGATCAGCCAACGGGAGAAATTACTTTACATGGAGTACTCTCTCAAGATTACAAAGATACTACAGCTCACCCCCAAAAATGATATAATATAATAAAATTTTCAAAGACCTGGTTGGTGGTGGTAATAGCCACAGGAACATTTCTGTCCATTTTCTGAAGACCAAGGTGCTTTCCCATGTGCTTCACTGACATTAAGTTTTATTTCTAAACAGTGAAGCTTGTGTAGGGTTTGGTCAATGGAAAAACCACATCTTGTTTCCCTCTTGTCCAAATTATATATCAGCATAGCCCTTATTACCTGTGGCTGGCTTACCTCTAATCCCCACTGACAGGGGTAAGTGAAGAAGCAAGTCTAACTTTGCTTACATGTGCCAGCTTTGAACGCCTGCAAAGGGGAGGATCAGAGCTGAATGCTTCCCTTCAGAAAGTTCTCAGCTCTGGTTTTTGTCAGTTTTCAGTCAATTCATAATATATTGATACTCAGAATGACCCACGTTGTTAGGCTTTTCCTTCATGTGATGAATGAGTGCTGCTAAAGAATAAAGTTAAACTATAAGTTCACACAGATAAGCCTCCACAACTGGCTATAAATCTAAGTGGATAAGAGCTTCTTAGCCAGCTGAATGTAGTCATTCAGCACATAACAAGCATAAAAGGCTCAAACTTGCCCCAGACACTTACCTGGGGCGTTTTGGGGTTTCTTGGAAAGAACTAACAGCTTATTGTATTCATACCATTTCACCCTTTCCAGGTGTCTTACACCACTCCATCACCAGTACTTGGCAATATCACTACTTTCTCCATTTAAAGTGGCACTTCACACTGTTTCATCTTGGATAGCATTCCTGTCCACATTATTCCAAGAACCAGAAGGATCTACATTATATATGCACCTTATTATATAGAAAATGTATGAACTAGAACTCAGTTCACTGGTTTTGTTTGTTTGTTTGTTTGTGGATATAAATAACTCACAACAGCATTAACATTCCTTTTATATAAATAAGAAATAGTAAAACATAAAAAGCAGTTCAAATACTTTGATCCCTCTTAATGCATTGTCTCATGCCCTTATTTTCCTTTGGCTTGAGCAGGGTGGGGAAGGTCATATCTTAATGCAATATAATAAAGCAGTCTTATATTACCAGAATGATTATGGTGAGTTGAGTAAATTCGATTAAAGACTATAATTATGACTCAAGTGAGCAAAATATGTAATTCTGACCAAAAGTGATGTGCAGCTCTGTCTGATCTGTGCTGCAAAGTACCCACTGTCAGACTTTGTGGGATATATCAAAGAAGATAACCCTTTTTTGTATTTTCCTTCTGTCTTCAAACTATAAAATATTTTACGGTATAAAAGCAGGAAACCCACAGTAATTAAAGCATGTATGATGCTAATCTAGAATTACATCCAGTACATTATATTATATACATCTACATTATATACATCTAGTGTACATCCAGTACAAGGCTTGTCAGTTAGCAAAGGCTGTATCCACTCATTCACAGTCCCTTTTGGATCATATATGAGTGATGGATCTCAGGGTCAGCACTGCTGTGCTGGCATGGAGAACACAAAGCTAAGTCAGAAAGAGCACAGATCCTGAAAGGCTCAATATTTATATACTCAGACTTGTAGGCCAATCCACTGGAAGCTGTCCTAGGTTGAGCCTACTGCAGAAAGGCTGTGACCATTGTTATACCATATAGACTGTAGGCTGATTCTCCTCACCTGCACTGAGTGAAGGGTTGAAATCTAATGTTTGGGGAGAAGTGACCATGTCTAAGAACTCACAGTTTCCATACCTGAAATGTATTTCAGGCTTCTGTAAGCTGGCAGGGTCATGACAGCTGGGTCACATGCATTTTTCACTGTGCTGGAAAATGCAAAGGTGAAGCCACAGCATCTCTTGAAAGTGCTGGCAAATGGGCATTAACTTACTTGACAGTCCCCAAAGTCTCACTTTCTTCAAAAAGTGATGGCCCAACCATATAATCCCTGCACAAATAAAATCTCCCAGATCTTTCTGGGTAAAATTCCACCCTCTCCTTCTCCTCCCCTTCACTTGCAATTCCACACGCCCACGCAATACTGGGGAAATTTGTCCATGCAAGGAACAGTACCAGGAGGAATCAGTCTCTGCAGCTACACTGCAACAGGCACCAAAGCCCCACTGCACCTCCTGTGCTGGAAAGGGGAGAGTATCTCAGAGAAACCTGCCTCCCTTTCCAAGAATATTATTCTTTTTTCCATGATCATTATTATTTTTGCAACTCTCCCTCACTTGTTGCCCCACTTTCCAGCCCATCATGAATGCTCTATAACAGTGTTATTACCTTTGTATATGCTCAAACTGCCTTTGACTCCTGAGTTCTGCCTATAACAATCAGGGTTTGTTTTTCATTCCATAGCTATTTCTTTCTGTCTGACAGACTGCTGTTAATCAGGTGTAACAGCATTCTGAACTATTGTAAGTTTATGTGGTTCAAAAAACTGTTCTGTACCCCTCCCTTGTCCCTGTGCCTGTTAACACAAGTCATTTTCAGAGGTTGTTTTTTTGGAGGGTTGTTTGGTGTGGGGTTTTTTTTTTGTTGTTGTTTTGTTTATTTTTTTCATCTAAACACATCTTTACAAAGCTGAGATAATGAAACAGATAGGTGTTTTCACCATGCTTTCATTATTTGCTGACACAACCTACTTGCATTGAAAATAACTGAAAGAACCAGAAGAAATTAATGACAAATGCATAGAGGAATAGCAAACATGTTACAGGTAATGCTTCTCTGATTCTTGGGAATGTAAGGAAATCTGTCTGCATTGTGAATTAGGCCATAAGCACCTGATTTAAACAAAAGTCAAAAGGGCTTTGATTTATATATCATGGATTTCTTAGAAGTTTCAATACTCCTATGCTCCTGAACTTGAGCTCGAACCAAGCATGTTCAGAAGGTTGCCACAGGTTTTCCTCTTGTTGAAGGTCTTTGCTGCAAATATTGAATATATGATGGAGAAGAAATCCAAAGTCTGTTCCATGTCTCTAAACCATATGTAAGCTGCAGGGACGATTTTTAAGTTTCGCATTTGGGGTTTTATTAATGTACTTGATGAGAAGATGAGGGAAGTGATCTAATTCCATTTTGTGAGAGCCCTGCTTATTAAAAGCCAAATTTTCCAGTAGTACCTGGACATCTAGAAGATGTAGTTAGATCAGCTCAATATTGGCAATATACAGGAGAAATAGCTCCTCCACCCCTGTGCTGCTCTCAAAGCAGGAGTTGGGAACTAACAGACATCAGCAGGCAGCTAGCAGACATCAACAGTCTGCTCTAAAAGAGGTCAGCCAGAGAGGGTTATTGATCAAATGAACATCAGGAAGGCTAATGGAGAAATTCTTCTGCTATCCTTGTCCTTCCACCTCTCTTTACATCGTTGACAAGGAGAAACATGAGGCTAAAATCTGTATGTCTGTGTGAGCAAGAACTTTTGTACTGGTCATTTTAGATTAGTCACAAGCCTACATTTTGTGCAGCTCTCAGTAGAAATTCCTAATCAGTGGGTTCATTAAAATAAAAATTAAAAAAGGAAGACTGATTGTCACAGCTTCTTTTTTAATCTAACAAGGTGTAAAGGTACTATTGATCAAATTTGCCTTTTTTTTTCTAAATATGCCAGGTTCCCGTGGAGGATTCCTGTGAATTAAAAGTTGGCAATTGTTCTAATCTTGGCTTCTGAAAATGGGTAATGAAATACACATTGCACAATGTGAAAAGCAACCACACTGGAGGCAAAGCAGGGGAGGGCAACACATTCCCCATCATACATGAATACTCTGAGTCAGACAAACACAGAATTTTCTTGAAACACACCATGGTTTCCTTAGGTTTTCAATAATGAAAAGTTTTGTTTCATTAATCAAAAGTGCTGAGGGGAGCCAGAGAAACTTGTGTATTGATGCTAGAAGTAGTAAGAGCTCTCTCACAGACTGGTTCTCACAAAACAAGTTCTCTCTTTAAGGAATACAACTTCCAGTACAAACTGGAACCAAAGAAGCACACAGGTAAATGCAACAGTGTGAAAGCACCTTTTCTTCTAGGAAGGGCCTGTTTTACTGCACTTTACAGTTTATAGAAGAGCAAACTATAGTAATAAAATTACTAGAGTTTGTGACTACATTCAATAGTAGTGTTACGATGAGTTTGAAGATGGTTTTTCCACTGGACTTCAGCAGAGAGCTTTCCTTCATCAGACAACGTTTCAGCCAGGAGGACAGATTCCCTTCTCCTACTACCATTACTCAGCCAAGTTACCCCACTACCATTATACAGTCCCCTTCAGCCATGATATTTACCTCCAAAGCCTCCAGCCTCTATAAAGATACAAACTAGTTTGTCTAATTTGCTTTTCCAGTGCTTTGCCATCGAACACCACCACGTTTTTGCTAATGGTAATGTCAGTGTGAAATGCCCCACATTTTAAGGCAAAAAGCTCAAATCCAAACTTTCTCCTTTTAAAACACTTTAAAAACCAAATCTGCCAATTAGTTTTCACCCAATGAAAAGCAATACATCAATGAAAATCCTGGCCATGCCCCATCTTTAGAACTACTTAAAATGTCAGTAGCATGGGTATTATCCCATGAACTGTGCCAAATGTAAGTAGCTATATTCCACCCACCTTAGTTCTTTCTTTAGTTTAATTGAATGGTTGAATTAAGTGTTTTCATTCCCTGCAGTAAAATGGTGTGCAACATCCCAGCTCAGTCTTATCTACCTTCTTTCAATCAGCAATGTGTTACTGTGGAAATTTAAACCATTCTATTACGTATATAAACCCATTTGTGATCTCACATGCCAGAAGACACTGATAACATGTGTTAGTCTCAGTTTAATGCAGGGGGCTGGATCTTCTGCTGGGATATCTGGCTTATATACTGATGCTCTGACTGACTCCAGCAAGTGAGACTACTCAAGATAACAGTTACAAAGAAACTTTCAAGCTTTGTACCATTGTTTCACTCATTTAACAGTCAAATGAATCAAACAGATACAGAAACTATTGAAGAGGTCTGAGCAGAGAAGTGGGAGAGCCAGAATTGCTCTTGCCAGGCTTTGCCTGCCAAAAACATTAGGAAGCTTTCTCTAAACCTAATATTAGACAGCAGAACTGGACCTCTAGCTACTGTCTCCAGAAATGCACTCAGCAGGAATGAGTATGTCTGCACATGAGGTGACATGGGAGCACATATGTCATGCCAGGCTATCACTAAGCTTCAGGCAAGTTATCAGAGATGATGCCAGGGGCCGGATGCTGCCGAGAGCAATGTGCTTCACCCACAGAAAAAGGGATGTTGCTCCAACAGACCATACCCTGCAGTGTTGCTGTGATTTTGAAAGGGCCCCTTCAATGTTCTGGGAGGGCCCTGGGTGGGGGGAGGGAAGGCAAAGACAATGGCTCATTAATTAATTCTCTCCAGTGTATACCAAAAAAATAGTTTCTGATTAAAAAATTATGCCAACTACAGATCTGAAAATAACTCTTACTTCTTTTACTAACTCCACCCCCCACCCCACCCCCCATTTCTTCAAGTTTCTTGGCTTTAAGACTTTCCACACTCCTCTCCCTGCTTCCCCCTCTCCCACCTCTCACCTCCTCCCCCTCCAATCTGGCTTCCCCGCCTCCCTTGGCAGCCTCTTTAGCTTTAATGCAATAGTTAAAAGGCTGAATCAAAAGTTGTATAATCCGTTTGAACCAACTTTTATTCCATATCAGAAAAGGAGCAGAGGCTAGGGACAGCCCAGCTGTGATTTCGAGTCCATGGGGTTGAGCAAAGTGAGCTACCAATATTTTACCCTATCTGTGCATGTTTTATTTGCCTGCTGAGAAATCATACCTGTGTACTGAGTTGCAGTGATGGGGCATCTCAGTGACAGGCATGAAACAGAGCAGGGCTGCTCCTCTGGCCCTTCTCATCTGAGACAGTTCATCACTGCTGTCATATGGAACCTGAAATCAGAAGCTGCCTTAGCTTTAGTGGAAGGCAAATTTCAAGGAGACAAAGGCAGAATAAGGCAAGGAAAATGAGGGAGACAGAGGAAGGAGCGATAAAGGTACGAAAAAAGGGAGAAAGACTGCCCAGTCTTATTCTTCCTGTTCAAAGCAGCTCAGTTTCAGCTGAAATAGGTGCAGGGCATGGAAATAGACACTATGAGAAATCTATCATGTAGGGGAGACCAGAAGATGCCTTGATTAACCTAACGAAAATGCTGATATCTGCTATGACTGCTGTGTCTAACTACAAAGAATGTGCACCAGTGAAGGAGAGATCTCTCAATGCTAATAGACAATATTAATGCACAACCAAATATAAGCTCACCAGAAATGCTTTTAGACTCTACATGAGGAGATATTAAAGTTGTGAACAGAGTTGCAGGAAAAAGAGTTTGTGACTTGCAAGGCTCAGGTTGGTAGGAGTTAAAAGAGACATGCCATGTCTCCACTGCAGGGGACCAGACTGAATGGCTGTGCAGGACATCACTGAAGAAAAAAAAAAGGGCTGTGGGGACAGGGACCAAGTGGCTTTCAGTGCTGGCAGTGACCCAAGCATCTTCAACGTCCTGTCTTCTGTTGGCCAGCTTCAACACCCTGAAATAATACAACCTAATGTACTGAGACCAGTAGCAGAATGTCTACAGCCCCGTAGCATTGATGTCTGAGCCAGCAGCTGCCTTGTCACAGGAGGATCACAACCTTGTCTTGATCAAGAGTTGAGTAATGGGGTATAACGAGCTTCAGGAGACAGGGCAATGCAAACAGGAACCAACAAGTGATGGGAGAGCAAGGTCTGAAGCTGCTGGAAACGTATAGGATGTCACTGTGGGTTGATTTCATTGGTGTCCTGGTTATAAAACAGTGTTAAATAATTTGGGTAGAAAAAGAAACAAGTTTTATTTACTTGGGAGGTTTGTGCTGGTTTGATTTAAAAGGAAAAAAACAAAAGAAAAGAAAACACAAAATTAAAAAAAGAAAAAAAAAAAACAACCATGCTTCCTCACACAACTATTAAGAGGATCAAAACTACTGCACAAAGATTTTTCTGCATGTCACAGAGCACAGAGAAAGGCTGGTTTTCCTCGAAGGCCAGCATTGCACCATTTTAGTTTGTTTTAATTTAATTAACCCTGTCTGTAAAATTCTTAAATTCACTCAAAGTCTTTCTCTCAAAAAAAAAAAAAGTCATCCATTATATGTGTTTTAGCCCAGCTATCAGCAGTCTCTAAACTATTTCCTTTAAGGTAAATGGTAAAATTAGAAATCTAGATTATATGAATTTATTCTGGTTGTCCTTGATTTTTTTCCCAGCTATTTGAGAGTTTAAAAATAAACCAGCCATACTGCATTGCTTGAGGAAAAAAAAAATAAAAAAAAATCCTAGATCTCAGATACATCTTATAATGGGCAATTTAAAAAAAATAATAAAATAAAAAATTAGAAATTAATCCTAAGATTCTAAAATCTGCAAGAACATGTGGGAACTGCAGACACGTGTTTGCATGCACTGAAGCCTGACACTTGCACAGGGGCTGGATTTTGGCTGTAACTGAGCCTGTGAGGACCTGCCACCCTCTGAGAAATGGGGTGCACACTGCAGCAGCTGCACCATACATCTCCCAGATCCCCACAAAACATAGCCAGGAGGTCATATTTCTTTGGACGGATTGCATCTAAAATATACAAATTACATATATTTCACAAGTCAGGCTAAAGAATTCACCAAGTTGCTGTCAGGATTGTGACCATCACACGTACAGCCACTTCTTTTTTTATCTGGATTCTTTTACCAGTCTATCCTTGCTGTACGTAGTGACAAAATACAAACTAAAACCATTATTTCTCTGTCATCTAGGGAAAACAAAACAAAACAAAAAAACAAAACAAAACTACAATAACACAGAAAACAACCCTAATTTCAATAGTCACCATCACCCAAAAAACAACACTATCTGTTCTTGATGCAGCTGCTTAGGACACCATTCCTGCTTTTTAACCCCCTTTCCCCTGATTTCTTATTAAACATATTAAAAAACAACATTTTATTTCCATTTTTATTACAAAGTGGCAGGGGAAAAAAAAAATAGTTAAGACTTTGACTGTGTCTTGTTATTACAAGGTTTTTCTATTGCAAGAAAATAAAAGTTACATTCATTTCATCTCCCACAGTTCTCTCTCACAGGTTGTCAGCTCCCCTTGTGCACACACATCCACCCTACACCCCGGGAGTGCATATGGGACATTGGGATAGCTGCAGGATAAGTGCAGTATTAGCTCAGTGTGGTGGCTTTGATATGTGATGCTCTGCAGGGCTGCCAGCAGAGTGACAGCCTCCTTACCCTAATGCAAAGACCATTCTTTATCTATTCAGTTCACTTCTAATAGACTTATATTGTCATTAGTGGCACAAAACAGATTGTGCATCGCAACGGAAAGCCTTGCATCCCTGAGGATTAGTTCTTGCCTTGGAGTGCCAGTCCTGAAGCATTCAATAATTTTTATGAGATGAGAATAAGGGTCAAATGGGAAGAAGGGAAGACAAACAGGCCAAAGTAAAATAAGGAGATAAGCTAGAATTCATCTTTCTATTACATTGCTCCCAAAGAAAAGCATTTGTTTTTTGTAGCAAGGTGTTTTTCGTATCAGCCAAGATACGACTTTATCTTTGAATATACAAAGAGTGTTGCACTTGGAATTCAAATATACAGATTGCAGCAGTTAAACATTAACTTCTTCTCCTGACAAAAAAAAAATTGCAATGTTCTGTTCCATTTAGTGCATTTAAACATGCAAGTTTTTGCTAAATTTGGGCATTGGAAGACCATGAGAACTGCCTCAGACAATGAAGCAGTTTGGAGTGCCTGTGACCCAGTTCTGGCACCAGCACCCATGCTAAGCAGAACTTTGCTTTGAGCTTTGAGGTTTGCAGATTCAAGGAGAGAAGGTGCAGCCTAATTTGTCAAAGGGATTCTTGCTGAGGTTACAGGACCACTGTGCTACAGAAAAAAAAATTTAAAAGCCATCTGGAAAGTTTACAGCACAGAGAGACCAAATATGAGGGATAAAAAAATTGCCTCTAGTGGTGTAGCAATTTGGTGGTAGAGCCAAGAATGATGTGAAAGTCTCCAATCCTAGTCTAGCAGTTCCCTCCTCCCCACCCTGTGTCCCCCACCATGATATTACTGTTCTTTTGAGGATTAATTTTTAAGGCTCTATTACCTGGAAGTGTGGGAACATTTTGTGTGGAGGAGTGCTGGTAAAAGGCTATTTAAAAGAACAAAAATACCATATGCTTCCTGGATTAATTTTGAAGCCTCATTAAGGTCAACATAAAAGACTAAGATACACTTGTGATTTGGCGTGTACTTTCACTTGATCAGAGAGGGATGGTATTTTTGTAAACAAAGTTGCTAATTTAACCCAGTCCAGAATATACTTGTGTGTAAATATCCTGAGCTGTAACAGTGCTGTACCTTGGGAGCAAACACCCTAAGTAGATGCTGCCCCTGACTTTACTAATCCTAAATACTAACAACACTTCAGCTACAATCACAACAGAGAATACAGAATGTTCATACTATCTCACATAATCTTTTCAGTTTTCTACTAGATTAGCAGCCAGCTCTAAGAACTGGTAATTTAAAACTGAGGTGGAGGCTGTGCCTCTATATGAGAAAGGCTCTGTAGAGGTAAATATCCTCGTGCCTGCTAACAGCAGATTATGTGTTAAATAAGTCAACCACACTCAAATACTGTCATTTTATTCTTGCTACTAGCTTTAAAAAAGTATGAGAATTAAAGGCTGAGATTCTGCCCTGAAATATTCCAGTGATACCAACCTTAGCCTCAATGTCCATGAAGAGGAAAGGGGAAAAAGAAAAATAATATATTAATTATATCCATGTAAATTCTAAAAGCATAATTCTACTCCAATATTGGTTCTGTAAATAGAATAATATTGATCTCAGTCAACAGATACTAAATTTGTTCTATCTGGAAAAAGAAAAACATTTACTTTCAAATTGCCTACAAAAAACCTAGCACACCATTCTGAAAGCTCTGACATTTGTTTTCCTGTTACCAAAGCATTTTCCATTCCAGTGACCTGTCAGTGGGAAAAAAACAAAGTCAGAAAAATCAGAACTTCTAATCTGAAGGGGTGCATTTTCCTACATAACCTTATCCCAAAACTAATGGTGTTCATTATTTGAAAATCATCATTTGCAAAAGTTAAATTGAATACTAAAGAGCCTTGTTTGATAGGGAAGAGAGAAGCAAGGAAGGACACACTTGATCAGTCTGAAAGTATTTGTTAATCTTTAACACTGTTCACTAAAACCTTAATATTTTAGTCTTTAATAGAAGATTGAGACCCACTGGTCTCAATTTAAATCTTTAAATTGTTGACTTCCACAGCAGTAACTGCAGTAGCAGAGGTCAAAGGCTGACAGGTGATGAAAATAAATTTTATATCAGGGAAAGGAAGCAGTCTGCCAAAATAATAAATTCAATCCTTCAACATACTCAACTTTCAAGTTTACTCATCTGTTTGCATTAATTTTGTTATGAACAACTTTCCTTTTTTTTTTTTTTAAAGCATGTAAATCCAGCCTTTTAGACCTATAACAGGCTTTACTTTCAGTTTAAAGAATGTTGAGTCACTAAAATCTTAAATTTAGGAAAAAAAAACCCACCAGTAACAAAATTAAACTTTACCAAGGAACATCTAGATGTTTGACGTTGTTCTTAAGACCACTACTCTTTACTTCTAAATATTTCTATATTTTTCAAGCTAATCATTTCAACTGAATTTAATCTAGGATAATTCCATTTGCTACCTGATTTTATACCCACATGTCAAAGCTAGCTTACTTTAGTCACTGCAAACTAATTTATTCCACTGTAAGCTGTTTAGTTTCCCTTTGTAGGTAAATTTCACTTACACCTAAGAAGGAGGTCTGAACGTTGCCAGGCCCTCAGGGAAACACATCAACAAGCCAATCTCATTGACTACACACTCTGGTGTATCAATCTAAAGTCCCCTCTGGTGCAACTCAGAGTGCATTACAACACAAACCGTGGAGGTATTTTCAACCAGCTGGTAAGAAAAATGCAGCTTCACTCATGAGGTTGAATTTAAAATATCTGAATATGGCAGTGCCAGGTCAGTAAGTGATGCAGTTTTGCTATTAGAAATGTAATAGCAGTAGAAACTGTGGTGGGTCAATCCTCCTGCCCAGTTCTCTCTTGTCACACCTGACACTTATGCCAGGTTGCCCACCGAAAGGTTTTGATGAAGGACACTGCCTGGAAAGACCCTGAAATCTTTTCCAATATTTCTCTTTTCTTCTGTCCCAAAATCTAGCAAGAAATTTTCCTTGCTGCAGTCAAAATGTTTATTTTTTTGACCTACTTATTGGGCACAGGGAAAACCTGTCACCTTTCTCGTGGTAAATTAGTGTCTTACTAAACTCTTTGCCACCATAATCTTCCTCAAAGCTGTATAAACCAAATTAATTCAGACTTTCCTAGCAGGTCATATTTTCTGCATTTTAAATAACTCTCTGCAAACAGCCGTGGTAAAAGCCATGAATCCAGACTTGGAAGAAGGCACAAATAATTGGACTTTCCTTCAACTATGATGTCATCAGCCAGAATAGAACAGTTTCCTCATGTCTTATAGACAATCCTTGTTTCAGTATAGCTTTGCCTTTTCTTTTTTGGTCTTTTTTTTTTTTTTTTCCCATGGCAAGAAAATGCACACAACTCATTGCAGCTGCAACTAACCCCTCAACCCTGCATCTCACTCTCTCCAGACAGAAGGCATGTACAGATATATAGTCTTGCCTTAATATAGGTATTTGGACCTGCTCATGTCAAATTGGATCAAGAGTCTTGGCATTGCAAGTTTGCCAGGACTTTTTTCATTTCTGAACCCCATCCTCCAGGACTCCTCCAGCCTCCCATGCCACCCATGAAGCTAACGAGCACAACATGTGGTCATCCAGGATTTTAGTTTTTGTTAATACCAGACCAAGACTGATCCTTACAGAGACTCATTTTGACAGAAATCCATTGATAACCACTTTGAGTGTCACTTCGTAAATAGATTTTTACTTCCTGCCTGGTGCTTTAGTTTGGATCAATTGTAAGGAACTGCCAAAAGCCTTGTAGTGTTCACAATGTACATCTAGAGCAATTAATGTGCCTCTTAGTGCATCTCCTCCAGCCAGAGTTGGCTACCTTATCACAGAACAGGTAATGAGAGTGAAAAAAAACCCGCTCCCAAACTATTTGTTGATTTAGAAACCTGAAATTAAAAACATCCTCTTTTCTGATAAAATTTAAGAGAAAGGAAATTTTAGGAAGAAAAAGAACTAATTTCCAGTAGGTGCACGTTCTTTTTTTGTGCCAAGAATGACTGGATTGTCTGTGATTTTGAGGAACCAGAAAAGTGTTGATAATGTTACCACAGGAAGGAATATGCAAAAGAAACATTCAAAATGTACTTGAAATTGTACCGAACAGAGGAAAAAGAGCAGGAGGGTTTCTAATTGAGCATGTTTCAACAGATGTAGGACAAGCTCATGGTAATGGGAGGTTGGCAGGAGGGAAAGGAGAGGTGAGCAAACAATTTAAGTGCCATACATCAAAGAGAGGCAAAACACACTACCACAGCATGAGCAGGCAATGCCTCACAGGAATGCTTATTTCTCTGTAAGTACCTAAGACAATTAAAAAAATACATGGAGAACAGAGCAATAATCATTGCAGCATTAAAAACTAGAAAAGAAAAGAACAAAAGCACAACACACCTTGTATCAGTCTGATGACCTGATCAGTCAGTACAGTAGCAAAAAAAAGATAAAGATTAATCAGCATAAACCTGCTAAAAGCATAAACAAAGAAAATGTATTTTTAAAACAATTAACACCTATTTGGGCACTGCTTTTAAATTTCTTTTTTGATGAAATGTAAGCAAACATGAGGAGAGGCCTAATTACCTGTTCTTTGTAGACAAATCCCAAAGTCATTACCAAGTCTTGTTGGATTTAATTTCCACCAGTCTTCAAGAAAGTGTCTGAAAATCCTGTGTGTTCCCCACCCATTTACCTGCCCAGCATCTTGGGAAATCACTGGGCATATTTAGCCCTTAAATACATTGAACAATGTCCTATAGACACGTATGTGAGGGATGTTCAGAGTCTCTCTGCATGGAAAGCAAGCACAGCCTTGACTCTATCTTGACTGCTGAAGCAGAGTCTCATCAGTGGACAGCAAGACTACTGTAATTATTATTTTTCTTTCCAGGAACCCACAGGTTTCCCCTCCACCCTTTGCTCAATGTAATCCCTTCTACATTAATGCTGGTATGGATCTTAATGTTCCTGAGGCCATTGACCTGTAATTTTTGCAACAAAGTCTTCGCAATTCTCTGGAGTTATATAAATAATTGACAGCAATTAATTATTATTATACCTGCCCAAAAAGCGAAGACAGTGATCTATGACCAGAAATGGAAAATTACTAAAGGCTATACTTCAGCCAAGCTCACCAAAAAGATGTGCTCTGGCTTTCTTTCTACTGCCTTGCTTTTCCTTTGTGATATATGTATCAAATTGTACCTTCTGCACCAAAAATTTTCACCTATTTTCATAGATTTTCAGAGGCACAAGCAGAAACTAGGGTGCCACTGTCAACATGCTGCTGTTCAGGACCTCTGTTTTAAACATCAAGCACAGCTGAGAGCCTGGAATGATGCTTCTTGTTTAACCTATGAGGAGCATTGAGTCTGAAGACACCTCAGCCTCTCATACTCATCCTCATAAATATCCACTAGGTATGGCCAGTGTTAAAATAGTTGACCAAGTGCAGTCTTTTTTAAATAAAACCCTCTTCTTCTATGGTTGCATAGGCTGATGCAATCCTACAGCAGAGCCCCAGACACCTCAGTAGTACAAACAGCTGCGTTTTTTCCAAGAGGAGACAGACACAAACACCCTGAGGGCTGCATCTCCACTTAAGAGGACGTCTAAGTAAGTGATTCATCTCTCTCCCTGCCTGCTTGCCAGTGCCTTTGCAGTCATCCAGGACTCAGCCAAGTGGGACTTTCAAGGAAATTTCAGCCACTGCTTTGCACTTTGCACAACACCACAATTCTGGAGCTTCACGTGCAACTTTTTTTTATCTACTGTTTTCTCCTGTACCAATATGATGAAAGCCATACTCAGTTAGAACAAGAGTTGAGCTGTTGCTAGAAAATTCCAGCACTGTGTGCTGCAAGGATAGAGCAGAATTTATAGCTACTCTAAAACTCAAATTCCAGGAGCCACTTGCCTTTCTGGCCCACTCCTGAGCAGCCAGATCTTTTAAGAGCAGGTATGAGTGGCATGCCATGCACGGGGCAAAGAAAGCTTGTGATTGACCAGTGGTGTCAGTCCAAGTTTCCTTGGTATTTTAGACAAAAACCCAAGTATTCTCAACACTAACATAACGGAGGGAAATACAAGTATCTCCTTGACTATTTTCCATACAGTAATTTTGTGAAGGGCTTGAAATCCTTCAGTACTTAAGACTAACAAAAGATAGATACAAAGTTATTTTAATTGCTATCAATAGAGCAGAAAGCCCTTTGATTTCTTTGAGGGTTGGGTGTTGGTTTTGTTTCTTTTTTTTTGTTTCTTTTTTTTTTTTGTTCAGCAAAATTTCTGCGTTGGTGTAAGGCAGATTTTCCAGGCTTCAACAAACCAGATGGCCATCCAAAAATGCGATATGAAATTTTTATAGGAAGCTAAGAGCTGAACCCATCTAAGGGAGAGATTTTTCAGAGATTCCAAACTTTTAAAAATAAATATTTCTGCTAGATCTTATGTATCTACATTTGAACTATAATGAGTAAATAAATAGCCACAGTGATAATTACCTAAATTCTATATTTAGAAGGAACAGAACACGTGCAATAAACAATAGCACATTGTGGTATTAATGAATCTCTTGCTTCCTCTAAATGTAGAAATTCAGCAATTATCACCAGAATTGGCATGTATAAAGGTGCCGGTGACAATTTTAAAAAGGCATATTGCTTATCTGATAGACCAGAATGCATGCTTTGGACCCGATGCATTCTGTTATGAAGCATTCAGTGACACAGTCCCACACTGAGCCAAGCTTATGCTCGGCACAGCGACGGCTCTGGTGGGGAGGAAGAGGTGGTTGCAAGCCTTCCTTCTGCTTGCCCCAACTTTGCGTTGGCTGGAGGCCAACTCAGCCATCAGCACAAATTGGAGTTGCTGTAAAGATGTTCTGCTTTACACCAGCAGGTTTGGACCCCTGAGGAGCGCACCACTCAGACATCAGAGCATGTATTGAACTTCAGACCTTTCCCATCAAACCTCTCCCTGCTAAAAGGTGTCTCCTTTATGCTCTCAAGGCATTTCGCCCCACGCAATTTAGAGCCTGTCAGGAAAACTGGCAGAGCTGCCCCCACCAAACTGAAATGTCTCTGAGTGGCAGGAGTTACTCTCTTATGCTTTAAAGTCACTTTTGGTAAAGCTGCTTTGTGGCCAAAGATTTGGCCTGGAGACCTTGCCAAAGAAATACCACCCTGCAGCTTTATTGTGGAGACCTGCATCTCTGCCTCCATGCTCACACCAAGCCAAGCTGCTCTGCTGCCAACACACCCCACCATGCCTCCTCAGCCTGCTTTTGTGCCCTTAACTCTCTCCAACTTCCTTTTCTGAGTGAAAAATACCCAATTTCCATTTTTCATTGGACTTCTCTGTGCAGCTTGGTTTCCTGTGACCCTATTCTAGTTCACTCACAGAAAGAAAACCAAGTTAGCAGAGTGTGGGAAGGTGATAATTTACCACCTGCCTGACTGCAGGGTCTGAATTTTAGCTTTCCATCCTATCACATGCTAAGAAAAGTTAGTGAGAGGGCAGAGGACCCAGAGAGTGGATGAAGTCTTCTCTGATTCTCTGAGCAATGAAGGCCTTATATTCATCCTTCTGCTTTGCAGCCATGCAGAAAGCCTTGCTGAACTGCTAGGGCAAATTTTCTCAAAGGGCACTAGCTAGCTGAGGAATTTGTGGCACACAGTGTTAGAGCCCAGCCACACCTTACAGCAGTCAGAAAGCTCTCTTTGTGCATGGGAACTTGGCTCAGGGAGTAAAAGAAAATTAATTACCAAAGGGGTATAATAGCCACATTTCCACATTACACAATTCAGCTGTTTGGTTCATTCATCAGCATTCAGAATGTGTTTATTCTGCAATACAGGCATAATTGCTTACTGTGGCTCTGCTCCTGCAAATGTTTCCTCAAAAATGGACACCTGCCCTGGCACCACTGGTAGAGGTCCACACATTCCCAGCCTTCCCCTGCACCCACCCAGGGGCACAACAACTGTGTAACACCCTGATGGAGAGGTGTGAGGGTGGTGAGACACTGGCCCAGGTTGCCCAGAGAAGCTGTGGCTGCCTCATCTCTGGAAATGTTCAAGGCCGGGTTGGATGGGGCTTGGAGCAACCTGGTGAGTGGGAGGTGTCCCTGCCCATGCAGGGGGGGTGGAACTAATAGTATTTAAGGTCCCTTCCAACCCAAACCAACCTGTGATTCTATGTCAGGGGTTCTATGTCAGTTCCTTCATAGTCGTAACACTCACTCCATCTCTGCCTCAGGAAGTGTTGCCAGAAGTTGACTCATTGCAGGAACACATTGACACACAGAAGCTCCCACTTCACAGAGAGGTGAGAACCATCACACACCACCAGGGTGGGAAGACAAACTGCAGTGTGCATTGGAATGTTATGGCACCAAACATACACAAGATCATGGGGGGCATGATAACATGCAACAGATAATTCATACACCAGCCAAGACAAAAAAAGAGATAACCAAAATTACTGCAGTGCCTTCTCCCTGAGTCCCAGAGGTAACATTGCCAGAGGACACAGGGTGCAGAAAACTCTCCATAGGTATCATCAGAGGCATCCTAAGCAGCTTTCTAGAAGAAGTAATTTCATGTTTTCTATAGAAACTCTCAGATATTATAGCATGCATGACTGTATCCCCATCACTGAGATTTTAGATATACCCAGTCTAACTCTTTTTTGGTATAAACTGCTCACAAGTGCTCTCATAGAATAAGCACTCAGAAGCTTGCAAGCTCAGTAACCTGATTCACTCAGCAGTTGTGCTGCCCATGACATCCCTACCACCATCACACATTGTCCCTCTCCATAAAGGGCTAAAGATATTAGAGTGAAATAATTGCCACAAAGACAGGACACATGCCACCCCTCAGATCCCTTAAGTCTGTGTAGCTTTCTGACTGGGGAAAAGTAGTTGAAATAAACCAACACAGATCTCAGAGCTTTTACCTGGGCAGCCAGAAAGGAACCACTGCTCTCACACTAGGACAGGTCTCTCCATCTGCTTCTGAATAACACAAGCAAGTGTGCGATGGGCTCTTCTCAAGATGTTCCTTGCTCACACAAGCTCTTGTTGTGTTTCCCACTCAGCAGCCTAATGGCTGTCTACAAAAACATGTAGTTATAAATGAGCACACCAACTAGTTCTCAACACAGAGCAAAACAATCAGGCCGTGGAATGCACTGGGAAATTCCCCGACCTGCGCCTTTTGTTCCAAGGCGGCTAATGTGTTTTCCATGAGAATTTCTTCTGCAATGGAAAAAAATAAACATCTCCCCAAATGTTAGGCAAACAATTTATTTATTATTAGAATGAAAGGCAGAAAGGGGAGTTTAGCAGACCTTTAAACAGAGATCTATTATGTAAGCTGAAAGGTTTTAAAATGCAGAAATGTGTTTCTTCAATAGTCATATTTGATAAGAACTGCCACCTCAAGACCTTACAGTGAAACTCTTCTGAACTGCCATTCAGATTAGCTGAACTACAGTCTTGGAGCAACATTACATGCATACATAAAGCTTCAGAATCAAGTCCCTGCTCGTGACAATGGGCCTACACCATCCTAGGAACTGTTTTCACAATCAAGCTCACTGTTCCCATGAAGATGGAGTCATAGACATAGACGGGGCCAAAATAAAAGCAACACTACACCCTTAAGCACAGTCTGCTACATTTATCATGCTTTCTGCCATGAACATACTGGTGTTGCCCCTCTGGGTTCATCCAGGGTGTATCTAGCTCTGGAGCAAACATCTGAATCATAGAATCATAGAATCATTTTGATTGGAAAAGACATTTAAGATCCTCAAGTTAAACTGTTATCCTAGCCCGCTGGCAAGCCCACCACCAAACCATGTCCCCTCAGCACCACATCTACACATCTTTTAAAAACCTCCAAGGATGGTGACTCCACCACTTCTCTGAACAACCTGTTTCAGGGCCTGACAACATGTTCAGTAAATAAATTTTTCCTAATATCCAATCTAAACCCCTGCTAGCACAACTTGAGGCCACTGAGCAGCTCTCCAAGAATGGTCTAGGTTTAACTGCTCTATAACATTCTACTTTTGAAAATACAACACACAAGAAAGAAGAAGAAATGTGGAGAGAAGGAGTAAGTACAGAAGGATGGGTAAGTGGAAAGGAACGGAGGGGTCAGGCCAAATTCTGCTGGTTAAGTCCTGTAGTTCCACGTGTTTTTCAAAACAGCCCTCTTGTAACAGATAATCCATGACATAATCCATGACATGTCCCTTAATCCTCTCAAAATGCCCAAGCAGCAGCACAGTCTGTTGACTAAAAGGCTGCAGCATTGACCATAATTACAACACCAATATCCTGCTACCTACAGCAGATGTAGCCTTTGTAAAATAAACCCCCCACAGACAACAACATGCACAGGGGAGTTAAATTTCCAACAGCAATGTCTCTATAAACATGCTATGGATTTACATACAGCTTTCAAACAAAAATCTTTCCTGCAAGGAGTGCATAGCTGAGGGCTACATAACATTTTTTAGCCTTTTCTCAGTACTTCTGAAGTAGTTTTTCCTCTGGCTATTTTCCTAAGGCACAATCTGTTTTTAGGCTATGCAAAGAACAACATTTTTGCCTTTTTGTTCGGGTGAAGCAGGGCTTGTGGTGGCTGAAAGGGCAGCTGAGGTGAGCACGATTGGGCCTGTCTCTTCTGTGGTGTCATTGTGGTTTTGCTAAAGGCACCAGCCAAATGAAAGAATTATCTGTCTTAATAAATACAGCCCTGTGTAACACTCACTGCTAACATGTGTACTGGTGTTATGAGTGAGAATAAAAGGGGTGTACACTGCCCATAATTGATTTTCTTGTGCAGTTGTCCACACTCCCCTGTACCCCAACCACAGACCCTTCTGTAGCAGCCCTGTGTCTTGCAGCTGTTTATCATGCGGGTTCAACAAACCTATACACAGCCAAATTCCTGTGCAAAACTTGATTTGTGGTCACCAAATTGATTTTTAATGAACCTTTTCCAAAAATATCAATAGCGTGTTTTGATTTCCAGTTTAACAGTGAAAAAAAAAAAAAAAAAAAAAAAAAAGCACTTTCTTGTTCCTTGACTTAGGTACTCCACAAAGGTTATGTTCTCCTCCAGCTTTGGATGTTACAGTTCACAGCATCAGCTTGCAGTAGTATAGGAAAAAGACAACCTATATGTTTAGCATGGCTACAGCCTCAGAAAAATCTCTCCATCTTTCCAGCTGCAGGGCAGACATAGAGGTTTTTGAGAGTGAAAGAATAAGAGAGGTACAATTAAGGAGTCAATGGCTGATATCTCAAAGGGCTGCCTGGAAGGGTAAGAAACCTCTCAAGGTCTGGAGAAGCTAGTTACTCTCCAACGCACAAGGTCTCAAAAATATCACACAGCATTTTAATTTTTGCTTAAATAATGTAGCAAGTGCTGAACAGCAGCTCTTCTCTGCTGCTTTGCAATGCTGGTGGTCACACAGCCATGGATAGTACCTTGAGGAAGGTGTGGACACCCTCAGAAAGCAAATGGGAGAACTGGTGACAAGTGATATGGAGAAGGCCAAGGTTCTCAACGATTTATTTACCTCAGTCTTCACTGACAAGGGCTCCAACCACACTCCCAGAGTCACAGTAGATAATGTAAGGGGCTGGGAGAAAGAACTGCCCACTGTAAGTGAAGATCAGGTTTGTGACCATCTGATGAACCTGAAAGTGTACAAGTCCATGAGACCCAATGGGATACACCCACGGGTACTGAAGGAACTGGCAGATGAGGTTGCTAAACTGCTCTCTATTATTTCCAAAAGTCACAACAGTCTGGTGAAGTCCCCACTGACTGGAAAAGGTGAAACATAACCACCATTTTCAAAAAAGGAAAGAAGAATGAATCAGGGAACTATAGGCCAATCAGTCTCACCTCCGTGCCTGGTAAGATCATGGAGCAGATCCTCCTGGAGGCACTGCTGGAGCAGAATATCAAAGAGGTGATTGGGTACAATCAACATGGCTTCACCAAGGGCAAATCATGCCTGACAAACCTGGTGGCCTTCTATGAGAAGGTCACAACATCAATAGACAAGGGAAGAGCAACTGACATCATTTACCTGGACTTGAGCAAGGCCTTTGACACTGTCCCAAATGACATCCTCGTCTCCAAGCTGGTAAAATATTGATTCGATGGATGGACAACCTGTTGGATAAAGAACTGGATGGATGGCTGCACCCAAAGAGTGGCTGTCAATGAGTCCATGTCCAAGTGGAGGACAGTGACAAGTGGAGTCCCCTCCAGGAGCAGTACTGGGACCAGTCTTGTTTAACATCTTTGTCAGCAGCATGGACAGCAGCATCGAGTGCACCCCCAGCAAGTTTGCTGTCGACACCAAGCTGTGTGGTGTGGTGGACACACTGGAGGGAAGGGATGCCATCCAGAGGGACCTTGACAGGCTGGAGAGGTGGGCCCATGCCAACCTCATGAAGTTCAACAAGATCAAGTGCAAGGTCCTGCATCTTGGTCCTGGCAATCGCAAGCATCAGTATTGGCTGGGCAGTGACTGGCTCAAGAGCAGCCCTGAAGAAAAGGACTTGAGGGTGCTGGTGGATGAGAAGCTCAACATGAGTTGTCAGTGTACACTTGCAGCCCAGAAAGCCAATCATATCCTGGGCTGCACCAAAAGAAGCGTGGCCAGAAGGTCCAGGGAGGAGAGTCTCCCCCTCTACTCCACTCTAGTGAGACCCCATCTGGAGGACTGTGTCCAGTTCTGGAGCCCCTATTACAAGAAAGAGATGGACATGCTGGAATGTGTCCAAAGAAGGACCATGAGGATGATCAGAGGGCTGGAGCACCTCTCCTATGAGGACAGGCTTAGAGAGTTGGGATTATTCAGTCTGGAGAGGAGAAGACTCTGAGGACACCTTATGCTGGCCTTCCAGTATATTAAGGGGGCCTACAAGAGAGCTGGTGAGGGACTTTTTAGGATGTCAGGTAGTGGTAGAACTAGGGGGAATGGATCAAAACTGGAGGTGGGTAGATTCAGATTAGACATAAGAAGTTCTTCACCATGAGGGTTGGTGAGACACTGGAACAGGTTGCCCAGAGAGGTGGCCCTCTGCCAGAGGGTAGGAAAGCTCTACAGTGGGACCTAGACAGGTTAGATCAGTGGGCCAAGGTTAATTGTATGGGGTTCAACAAGGCCAAGTGCCGGGTCCTGCACTTGGGTCAAAACAACCCCAATGGTAAGCTACAGACTTGGTGATGTGTGGTTGGAAAGCTGCAGGCTGGAAAAGGACCTGGGGGTATTGATTGACAGTCGACTAGATATGAGTCAGCAGTGCCTGCAGGAGGCTAAGAGGACCAAAGGCATCCTGGCTAGTATTAGGAACCCTGTGACCAGCAGCAACAGGGAGGTGATTGTCCCCCTGTACTTGGCACTGGTGAGGCCACACCTTGAGTATTGTGTTCAGTTCTGAGGCTCTCACTGTAAAAAGGACATAGAAGTGCTGGAGCGTGTCCAAAAAGGGCAACAAGGCTTGTGAAGGGCCTAGAGCACAAGCCCTATGAGGAGCAGCTGAGTGAGCTGGGGTTGTTTAGTCTGGAGAAGAGGAGGCTGTGGGGAGACCTCATTGCTCTTTACAACTACCTGAAAGGAGGTTGGAGTGATGAGGGGGAGGGGGACAGCTTTTTCTTCCTGGTGACCTGTGATAGAACCAGAGGGAATGGATGCAAGCTGCACCAGGGGAGGTTTAGGTTAGATATTAGGAAGCATTTCTTCACTGAAAGGGTTGTCAAGCATTGGAATAGTTTGCCCAGGGCAGTGGTGGAGTCACCATCTCTGGAGGCATTTAAATGGCGTGTGAACCTGCTGCTTAGGGACATGGTTTAGTGGTGAGGTTGTGGTGTTAGGTCAAAGGTTGGAGTAGATGATCTTGGAGGTCTCTTCCAACCAAAGACATTGTGATTCTGTGACTCTGTGGTGGAAGCCCCATCCCTGGAAGTGTTCAAGGGCAGGCTGGATGGGGTTCTGAGCAACCTGATCTAGTGAGAGGTGTCCCTGCCCATGGCAGGGGGGTTGGAACTAGATGGTCTTTAAGTTCCCTTCCAACTCTAAGAAGTCTATGATTCTATGATATTACGTGGGCTTAAGAGGCTGTCTCCCCCTAGGGAGCCAAAATATGGATACAGACTAAGGTTAATCAGAGTTTTTGCCATCAAAAGTAGCTTGTCCATAAGAAAAAAAAAAAACAACTTCAACTGATGTTTTTCATGGAAAGCACATAGAGCACTGCTGTGTTGCATGACAAAAAAAAAAAAAAAAAAAAAAAAAAGGCTGTTAGAAAAAAAGTCATTCCACTGGTTACAGTACCAGTGCAGAATGCAAAAATTCAGCTTGGTCACACCATGTCCCAGACAGCACAGACAAAATAGGTCAGCCTGTTTAACTGCTTAGTCCTGAAAAGGAAAGACCTCCTGTCTCTCTCTCTGCCCCTGTCCTATCAGCTCAGCTTGCCCCTTTCCCGCTGACCTGACCCTCTTTTTGAGCAAATTCAGCTTACTAAAGCTGCAGAAAGCTACCCTTCTGTGTTCTGGAAGACTAACAAGTCCAGCTGGTCCCTAGGGATGAGACCAACACTGAGGAGGGTGGGACCAAGCAGCTCCAAGCTGGGGACTGGGCATTTCTTTCAGCAGCAGTAAAGTATTCAGGGTGAGAACCTTCTCTCTCATCTTGTCATTTTTATGTAACACCCCTCAAAAAACCCAAAAAAGAAACAAACCAAACCAAAACAAACCCACAAAAACTCTGAGGTTTTCTTCCCTTTTTTTTCAGAAGTACTTTTACTGGTGGGCCATCTCTTTACATAAGCTATCACCAGGACTGCTGTCCTCACCCATGAAAGGGTTTCTCACAGCAGACAGCAATGTGTCCCAGTGGCTTTGAAGCAAAGGAGAGAACTGAACCCATTTGAGACACCCAGGTCCCCTCACTAATTAAATTTTGCTAAGTCCTGCCTGAATGCTGTGGGCCTAGAAGTTCACAGGCTAGTAGAGACATCATGGTGGAGAAGGGCTAGGAGAAGCAGATATCTTCAGTCCTCCCCACAAAACAGCTATGAGTGTGTCACATCAATACACTGGAAATCAACACAGAATCACAGAATCGTTTTGGTTGGAAAAGACCTTTAAGATCATGGACTCCAACCATTAAGCTAACTCTACTGAGTCCAGTACTAAGCCATGTCCCTCAGCACCACATCTCTGTCTTTTAAACACTTCCAGGGGTGGTGAGTCCACCACTGCCCTGGGCAGCCTGTGCCAGTGTTCAATTAAGTGAAGAAGTTTCTTCTAATATCCAAGCTAAACCTCCCCTGGAGCAACTTGAGGCTACTTCCTCTTGTTCTATCAACTGTTACTTGAGAGAAGAGAACAATCCCCACCTCGCTCCAACCTCCTCTCAGGCAGTTGCAGAGCCAGAAGGTCTCCCCTCAGCCTCCTTTTCTCCAGGCTGAACACCCCCAGCTCCCTCAGCCACTCCTCATCAGACTTGTGCTCCAGCCCCTTCCCCAGCTCTGTTGCCCTTCTCTAGACATGCTCCAGCCCCTCAATGTCCTTCTTGGAGTGAGGGGCCCAAAATTGACCCCAGGATTCATGGTGTGGCCTCACCAGTTCCCAGCACAGGGGAACAATCACTTAAAATAATAACCTCTCCATCTGCTACAGCAGACTTGCATGTTGAGTTAAGCAACCACATGGTAAACTCAGCTCCTGTGCAACATCCAAGCAGAGGAAAGCCTGGCTTCCCATACAACTCTGTTGCAAACATATGCAGCTTTGCCCATTGCCCTTCATTCAACAAGGACCAAATTATCATTCCATAATTAGACAAATCAGTAATCATAACGTGTAGACCTTACAGCACTAGGCAAAGAAAATAAACCCAGAAGTTAGAAAAGGTCCTGGAAAAGGTCCTTGTAAATACTAGTACCAGAGACTTTTTCTCCCATCCATAGTAGAATTATAGCTGCAATAGAGAAAAAATTCAGTAAAAGACTTGGCAATAACTATCACATGCTGGATCTGTCTATGTCTAATTCAGGAAAAGTGCATCATTGCTGGGCTGCAAAACACAAGTTTTTACTGTGTTAAAATTATCTCTAATAGTGGTAGTAAAGGGGACAAAGAAGAAAAACATAAATTTTGCAACTGTATTTAGGTCATGAACTATGATTTCATATGTCTTTAGAAGAAGATAAGCTTGATTCTAGAAAATCCACAGAACTTCAAAGCAGATATTTTGTTAGTGGATCAAATACCCAACAATTACAGACTATCATTGTACCAAATGAGATTATCAAAGGATCCAGCCACAGTAAGTGGATGGTCCTATTGCATGGGAAAAAGAACATGTCATCCTTTAGCCTCCTCCCTAAGGCATGACATGTAGTGGTCTGCAGGTCTTTCTGCAAGGGCAAGGATCATACACAAAAAGCAGAAAAGCTCAGAAACAAATGAGTCTATATGAATTATTTTTTCCCAGAACTGGCAGGATGAAGATGTCTGAAGGAAACCTTGATTAAAGACAGGAGCAATCTATAGCTTCCTTCTATCTCAGTCCCTCTTTTATTTTCCATGCTGCTTCTTCCCTGTTGACTCTGAATTTTTCATCTTTTCCTTTTTTCTCTTATTTGTTTGCTTGCTTATTTTGATAGATGCCATAACAATTCATGTGCTAAGATTATTGCATTTAAAACAGATATTGAAGCATTTTTAATACCTGGGCTCTTTTCTGATGCACAGGAGTTTTGTATTTGTTTGATGTGTTGGCACCTAGACTGTTTGTTATAAAACAAATTGCAAATGTTTAATAAATAATAGAGTTTAAAATAATTTTAGCACAGAAAAATGTTTGAAAAGAAAAATTAGCAAGAGCAGTTTAGGTAGAAACAAATGCTTGAGGGTTTTTATTTTCATTGTGTAAAGCCAGTGTTACAATTGTGCATAGGTTTTGCCACTGACCTCTTCCCTGTGTAAAACATAAAAGCAATATCTGTTTAATAATTCTTTTTAACTCAGTTATCCAGACAAAGGTGGTAGGGATTTGTGGCTTATCCTAGCTAGGACTAAATCACTGCACCCTTTCCCATTGCAATGTCTTAATAAATGCATGTATCAGCAGCAGGTTTGGAGTACTGTTCATCCTATCATGGCTTGGAGCTATTGCCTAGGTTTCTTGCCCCCTAAAACTACTTCTGCCTTTAAACCCATTAGTTCCATGAATTTTGTGGATCTCCATCCACAGACATGAGGCTGCTCACTCAGGATTAAAGGCCAAGCCTCCATTTCTGAGATTAGTTGGTACTGTTTTGTTCTCAGACTAAATTGAGGAACAGAGTCATTAAATGCTGTAAGACAAAAGCAAAATTAGCTCAAAAACACTGAACTGGTCAATAGGCTGTGAATGGAAAAAATCCTTTTGGAAAGGCTTTCACTGAACCACTGAAAAGTTTCAATATATCAGCTTCTTGTCCCAATATAAAAAAAAAAAAAAACAAAACCAAATACCAAAAACGTCAAATTCAAGGGTTTCCTGAAAGTCAAATATCGTACTTTTTATCAGGATGATGGAGGAATAAAGCAGGAATTACTTTGTTTCCATTAGTCAGATTTAAATAAAAATCTTAATATATAATAATAAAAAAGACCAGTTCCAAAACCACAGACAAAATATTTTATCCAATCTCTTGTCTCTACAGGTAAAGTTTAATTTTAACACTCAGATTATGCTCCAGAGGTACAACAAAGTGTGTTTTTAAGCAGTAGCCTTCATTAAAAAAGGAAGTCACACCAGCAATACTGCTTCTTTGGTGCTTTTGACTCAGCTTTTTTTTCTGAAGATCCTATTCTAGTTTCATTCAGGAAAGCCAGAAAGGTACATGTGGAATGAGAAGTGATTGCAACACCCAGAAACCCACATGCTGTTTACTGTCACAGAGACTTTCAAATTGAAAGTGCCTGGGATACTTTTGAAAGTGGGAGCAGGCCATTCAGATCCTGACACATTCAGATGTGTTTAAGAACATATATAGGTTTAAAAATCTCAGCTGTGAGTGCCTTGGAGCCTCTCTCCACTGTTAGGAGGCACATTGAGCTCATGCTGCTCAAGCTGCTGTGGGATGGCAGAGTTGAGGAACTGACATTTGGGGACTGACACTAGCTTTCTCCCATGATTTGCCTCAGTTTTTTAAAAGGAAACTTGTATTACTCTAGACACATGGCCTCTATATTTTTGTAGCACAGGAAAGAAAACCTATTCAGCGTTATGAGAAAGCCATTAAACAAAAAACCCTGAATCATTTGAATTGCAGACACAGCGAGATCAAATAATCTGTTCTGCTGCTACTGAGTGATTCCTAGCTTTGTCCTTCACACAGGCCTTCTCTCCTCATTCCTCTCTGCTTTTTTTTCTTTTATTATAAAATAGTAATAATAGCAGTCCATCACCTGCACTGACAAGACCGAGACGTTTTACTTTTCTTCCCCTAGGAAGCTGCTTTCCCATGGGCTGTCCTTCTGCTGGGGTGACAGCAGAAATGCAGTGCCCAAAGGGTTCATCTCTCTGTCCCAGTTAGACCCACTCAGCTCCCCAGGATGGCATAATTAACTCTGTCCTGTTGAAACCTCAACTCTGGTACATGATGGATCTGTCCTAGTTACTCCAGCCTGCCCATTCTGATTTGAGGCACAATTACAGTCAAGCCTGGAAAAAATATAATCAAAATCAACTACTGCAGAAGGGCAAACTGGATTTTTTTTTTTTTTTTTTTTTTTTTTTTTTTTTTGTGATGCTCTCTGTAATGTAAGCAGTCCAAATGCCAACGATACCAATCACACTGAGGTAGAAATTGCACAAGTGAAGAGAAATGTTACTCGCAATTTTGCTGCTTTCCAGCAAGAGGATATGTGTGTTTCTTCAACTTCCTCTCTGCAACAACATTCAGGAGAGAAGCAGGGGCAAGGGGGAATACTGGGAAAAGAGATTCCTCTTAAAAGTCATTTGACCAAAAGCTCTGACTAATGTAAAATATTAAAAGACTAACTGTGCTACAGCATTTTCCAACTACCAGACACTGGTATACAAAAAACATCATTGTACTAAACTAAATTTAAGGAGAAAACTCCAAAAACTATCCTGCCCTCCACCTCCCATTTTTATCAACCATCATTTTTTTTTTAATTTGGCTAGTAGCAGAGGAAGCAGAGCAAAACTAAGAACTGGGAAATACATTTGGGTCTGAACAGATAAATGTAACCTGTTTATTAACAACAAGCGATCTTTCATCTCTGGGTTCCAAGATCTACACAGATTGCAGTGTCACCTCCCAGCATTCTCCACTGCAAACCTCAAGTTCGTGGGAATGACCAATACTAATGATCCCTGAACTGTTTCCCACAGCCAAATGACAGCTGTGATTCTTTAGCCCCAGCTCTCCTCCTTAGAGCTGATTCAGCGGTAAATTTATGGCACTTCCTCTCAAGTGTCCCATGCTGGCTCTGGACATTTATCACCCAACCTTATCATCAGAAGATGTGTCTTCCCCATAACTCATAGTCAAGTGCCTACTTCACAAGACCACGGGTAGCAGGGAAAGGCAGGTCTGGGTGTATTCTGGAAGACATCTGAAGCATTTATCTTCTTTTCATCTTTCTTGTGGAGGAGGAATAATGGTAGAATTTTGGACAAAGCATGGAGGAATTGTGTTTAAAAACATGGGCTTAGAGAAGCATTGGACATTTCTGAGAAAGGATACAAACAAACAAAAGAAGTGACATCTTGAGCCTATTTCAGATGTGAGACTTTTACACTACCTATCTCAGAACTCATGGGAAGCATTTAAATCCAAGAGCACCTGCTGGCATGGGACCAGAAAAGGCATGTAGAAGTTAAACATGAATTACCTAGAAGTCATTGCCCAAATTTACTGCAGTTAATAGACAAGTCTACAATTCACCACAGATGTAGTGTTTTCTGTTATTTTCCCTATTGTGGTACTTTAATGCAAATAACATTAACAACTTCACTGCATTATGTGTCTTTCCACCTGTAAAACTGATTCTTCAAGCCAGAATATATTTCTGAATTTACTGTTTATTATAGCCAGTGTGAAACAAGATCTGCATCCAACAAGCTGCAACCCCTGCAGCAAGATGACTTTAACTCCTAGTGTGTAATATGGAGCTCCCCTGTGTAGCCATAGCTGAAAGTAATATCAGTATGAAATCCTGAACAAAAAGGAACTCCATAAAACTCTAATCCAGATTTTGCCCTCATTGTGGATCATTCTTCCCAAAATATATGATAACATTTGGCTACTGCAGGTTTTTAAGCTGGTTGGAAAGCAAGGTGCTATAGGGAGAAATTACTTCCAGGTTGAGATGTGGATTTCAAACCCCTTCTCTTTCCTCCTCAACCTCAGCTGTTCCAGGCAATATATTATCTTTAAATGAGGGCAAAATGCAATGTCTTTAACTTCATAACTTCTTGTTCAGAAACTCTAGCAATGTGTGATAGTCTGGCTAAGAACTGTTTATCCTGCAGCCATGCCAGCAAAGCAATGCACCCTTGATCTTTCCATATGAGCTGTTACACAGAGAGCAGGTTTCACAGCAGGTTCCATGGCACAAAAGACATCGTGATGCAGAAATAATGCTCCAAACAGCCAGACTCATTCTCACTTCTACAAATGTCTGAGCAAACATCCGCATCTGGTATTCTGATTTTTGTGTTGTTGTTGTTGTCGTTTCAAAGAAAGTAAAATTCTGAGGATTATCTTTTGTACTTTTCCATTTAGGAGTGACTCCCTCAGCTCAAACAAAATCGTTCTTGCTTTAGATATGGCTGGAAATTGGCCACTGGATCAGGAGCACATGTTCAGCATGTTCTGCACAAAACAGGCCTGTGATGCAAGGGCTATTTTTTCCCCACGGTAGAAACAACTAAAGTTGAGATTTTCAAAACAGGGCTATCAAAAAATCAGCATGTTTTTCAAAGTTCTGTGGGCTACATTTTCAAACAAACACCATTTTAAATTGTGCTGAGAAAACATTTTTCGCCCGTTTTGAAATATGACAAAAATTCTCATCCAGAGTGTTGCTATTCCATCTGGGTAGTCAAAATTAAAGAAGTAAATCCTGAGCAAACAAATCAGACTTTTGCACCTCACTCTGCAAAGAGAAATATTAAAATTGCAAACAGTAGATAAATAGAAACATTCTAAAATGCAAATTAATTGTTACCAGCGATATAAGGCCAAGCCAGTAAAGCACTCTCATTAAGGAGCTTTATGGAAGCCATAGATTTAATTATCAGGGGCAGTTGTACAACTCGTTCTGACCTAGTAGCAGCATTTTTGGTTTGCACAGATGGGCCTTAGTGCTGTCTCTTTCCTACTGAAATCTATAAGTATTCTGCTCAGCAGAGCTCTCACCCTTGCTTGTCAGTCTTGAATGCAGCATGCTTTCTGCTGGCAGTAGAGGTGGAAACAGTTTTCAAGACTGTGAAAATCTTTTAAGTTTCATTCCCTAATAATTATCATTCTGCAGTTGGTGAAGATAAATGAAGCCTGTTTTCCCTGCTCATTCTCTTCTAACAGCAGTAAGTGTCCTACATACTGAAACCACTTGCCATGATGGCACAGAGTGGAGGACAAAGACAAAGCTAGCTTAAAAAATATGGGTCTTCCGAAGTTTTACTAAGTATATGTAGGGTGTGTAACTCTTTCCTGTTCACCCACCATGAAATAATCAAGTTTGGGGCCTGATGAAGTATATATACTATGCTTGGCCATGTTAGTTTTACAGGAGGGCAAAGACTTGTGAGAGGTTTGGGATTTCTTTTTCCTTGAGAGGAAATTTAAAACTATCAACAGCACATTGCTGAAAAGTCCACAAAATAAGGCCCTGGAAATTTCTTCTATATACTCGTGCAATATCTTGATAAAAAAAAAATATTAATCCTGTTTATTGGAATGTGATAACTGCAGGATGGACTTCAATAATATAAGATGTCATCTGTGTTTCCACCCAGGAGTCCCTGCTCCTATCATTCTGATTATTCCTTTGAGTAATCAGTTTTCTGAAACCTGCATTTCTGTTCTGTCACCAAGTAAATGCATTAAGAGATTACATTGCCATTCAAGCCTTGTAATACTTTCCTCATGAATTTCAGACCACCATCAGCAAAAGTTCTCCATTCTGCATCTCTGACAAAAAAATATCCTAGGCCTTTTGTCCTCTCCAGGACTTCAGAGACAAAAGAAGACAGTGAGTGAAAAGCAGAGCTTTCCTCTGCAGCACAATGTAACTGAATAAACTAATGTCTGACTTGATAATTTTTCACCTATTAAAAAAAATCTTTCTAAATTAGTGCCTGAAAATACACTACCAGCTAGTATATGGGACTCTTCAGATCTTGACTTTTTCTTTTTTTTTTTTTTTATGTTGCTTAAGAGGACCTGTCTCACATTTGTTTGACACTTTCCTTCAATTTTTCTGATCCATTGCTTACCAAAGGTTAAAGGAAAAAGCTTCTGCCTGGACTCAAAGCTTCTGACCTGTGCCACACAAAAAGTCAGGGCATCCTTTAAGGTAACAGTTTTCCCACAGAACCCAGTTGTGAACGCTAGACTTGCTTTGAATATACTTAACTTTTAAAAACAATTTTCTTGACATTGATGTATCCATGTACTTAAGCTACAGTTAGGATCACAGTGAGAATATTTCCTTATTTCCCAGCACTAGCGCTCGAATTCTCTTTGAGGCATCATAACTGCTTTTTACTTTCACTGATCCTTGGTGCCAGCCAGCCCTAGCTCGCTGAAGTTTCACACAGAGTGGCTGCATTCACTGTGCTAATCTTATGTTACATACATTTTTTTGTCACTCCATGTGTTTCTAATTGGTTTCTCAAGCACCCGGAGCATTACAGCTGCTCTATTTGGCAGCTGCAAGTGCCCACAAACCCCTGTGTCTTCCTCTTCTACTCTGTTTTAGGTATTCTCTTTTGGCACTAAAGTGAAAACAGTTGTAATCAGATGTAAAGTACAAAAAAAAAAAAAAAAAAAAAGAAAAAAAGAAAAAAAAAGAAATTAAAAGAAAATAAAAAGGAAAAAAAAAAAACAAAAAAACCAGAAATTTTGTGGCTTTGATGTTGCAAAAGGAGAAAAGTCTCTTCCTGTGTTGTGTCCACTGCCCCACCCCAAACAATGGGAACTGGGAACTGGTATTTGTTTGTCTAATCTGGGGCTATTGTAAGAAATCACAAGCAAAATAACCACAACCAGAGGATGAATGACCAAGAGTGCACAAGATACAGTTGGTGGTGCACCAGGTAGAGATGAATGCACGACTGACCACAGCATCTCTGATTGAGGTTCAGCTGTTCTCCCAAACCCTGCTTTGCTTTCCCTGACTGGAAAATGGCACACTGGAGGTTACTACTTTACAGTGGAAAATGTAAATATTCTGTGAAAGTCTCAGGTTCTTGCATTAAAGGTCAAAGAGATTACTGATAAAGCAAAGGTTTTTTGTGACTAGCAGGGGGATAAGCCCAGCTAGATGTTTCATAAGCTGTCTACAAACAAGCACCAGTGAAATACAGATTGGAAACTCATAGGGAAAGGCCTGTGTTATCTTTACTGGACATATGAAGTGGATGGGTCTTCACTGTGATGTCTCTGTCCCTGCTTGAGAAAGAGGTGCAGCAAGTGAAAGGCAACAGTGCTCATGTTCACTGTTGTGCAAGAACGAAGAGCACCCAGCACCACCTCAACCCATGGTTCAAGGAGATCTGGGTGTTTTCAAACCAAATGCCCAAACCCCTGAGTGGTCCTGAGTGCAGGTGTCCTAAGGTGAGCCTGACTGTGAGCATCAGTCCAGATCCCAGCTAGGAACCAAAGTACTCATCCCACACAGGGCAGTTAAGAAACTCTGCTGCTTCTGTGTCTAAATAATCTGCTACTGGGCTAAATAAACATTCTTGTAAATCTGTAACATGAGTTTCTCACAGCAAAAGACTCATTATTTTTGTACAGAAAGGGACAAAAAAAAAACCACGAGTGAGTCTCAAACCCATGTTAATTTTTCCTGGGAGATCCTGGTGGAATGGACTAAAAATAGTCATGTTGGACAGAAAAATTTTTGCTTATTAAGACAAGGGTGTCCAATCCACGTTTGTAATCCTTGTACTGTTTCTGGTGAATTGAGCTTTATATAGAGGTAGAAAAGAACTCCTACAAAATATGCTGTTGCATTAATTATAAGTTTTCCATTTGACAGCTTAATTAAGAAGAGTTAGTGTAGGGCTTGCAGAATTCATGATGAATCACACATATTCGTACAGACTTCATTTTCATGTTTCAATTATACACATTCCTAACTGATGAACAGCAACATAGTATTTTCTGTTTAATAAATGTGATATCTGTTGGAATTGATAACATTAGTTCAGTAATTACTGAGCCATTATTGTCAGGCATCAGGAAAAAAAAGTGGAAGGATGCCCTAGTTATTAAAGTTTAGTATCAGCACTAAAAAAAAAAAGATGTGTGGGGGCTTTACCTACAGGTGCAGCAGGAATAGAAGGTGCCTATGGATCCAACCAGGAGACAAGGGAAAGAGGAACAACAGCTTCATGTCTAGAGAACCAGGCTGAGGGTTGGGAGATCTGTGGTTAATTTTTGTGTCTACCACAGCCTTTCTGCTCAGCTTTGGTTAAGTTATTTCATCTCTTTATGTCCCAGCTCTTTGTCTGTAATAATGTGACGTGCAATAATACATCCCCTTCTCCCAGACTTTTGTCTATCTTTCTTAATTGCAGGAGCTTAACTGTTGGCATTACCTCCCAAGAGTTACAAAAACCCTCTGATTTTATGGGGAAGCATCAAACATGCAAATATGTAAACCTGATTGACTTTTAATTCACAGGAAATAAATAATAATAATAATAATAAAAAGAACCTCTTTTATGTGGACACTCAGAGCAAAAACCTTGAGAGAATAGGATGCAAATACCAACTCAAGCATCTTTTCTAAAGCAGTGGTTTTGATACACCATTTTGTATCCAAACTTCCTAAGGAGAGTTCCTTTCTTCTTTTTGCCAAATATGGTAAGAAGGAACCAGAGGGTAGGAGTGGAGAATACCTTCCCTGACACAGCTGACAGCAGACAGCTATGGATGACAGCTTAGTCAAAAATTCAGCTAAATTCTTTGGTTTTGTTCCCCAAGGAAGGCTACTTTCTCAGCTGCAGGATATAAAACTCTGGAAGAGGAGGGCAAGTGTGGAGATGCCAGGGTCTCTGCCTGGTGGGTTTTTTCCCTTTAGAAGTAATAGCAGCTTGAAATCAAGTTCAGGTGTTCATTTCTTTGCTGACCTGTCCAAAAGTCACTTTACACTAACCATAAAGGCAACTGCTTACACATAAAATAAGTTTCTCCTATAATTACCTTTGAATGTGTCCATAATTATCTCTAATAACATTACTGATCAAGAGCCTCACCTGAGAGATGAGCTGCTTGTTCAGCTTTCTCAGGACCATTGTCTATTTTACCTCCTCATCACCAGAGACTGATAATGCACAAAGAACCTGACTTTATTTCCCAAAATGTTCTTTAGAAATGCATGCTTTGATGAGAGATCCTGTTTTCCTCAGATAAAGCACATGGACATTGAGTGTATGGAGCCACTTTAGGTGAGCATTTTGTACACAGCATCAAGTGCAAAAAAACCTATGTAATTTGAAATTTGAAGCTACAAAAAATACTATGAAAAGGATGAAGAAGAAGATGGCCTCTCACTGTAACCTACAGGCTTATGCTATTTTATGAAATTGACATAGTGAACATGGATACCAACGTCATCAATAAGCAAAGGATTATTTCCTTGCCATTTCATGCAAGTATTTTGGCAGACATGACAAATAAGCATCAACACAAGAGCTTGGGTGAACTCCACTTGATGTGGTAGGTCAGGGTGTTCAGTGTAATGCTGTGATGCATGTCCACTGCTAGAGCTGTTCTCCAATTTATTGTTACTAGAAATGACTGCAACTGTTCCAACTGAATGTTTTTATTTTTCTTTTTCCCATTGGAAAATGCTGATTTGTCAAAATGTAGCTGATCCATGGGAACAGAATGATTTTAATGAAGTTCTGGTTGAAGCCAAGGAAACTGGCAGCTGTGCCAGTTTTGAAAATCTCTTGCTCACACAGGTTTCTAAAATTATCCCATGTGACTTGCTACCTGTTCACCTGATAGACTGCTATAGAGACCAAGCTCTCCAAAGTCCCAAGCTGTCAGACAGCAACTTGCCAGACCATGAAACACAGATGCTCAAGGTGCCACCTCTGGAGTTTACCAAAACTTGGGAAAGTTCAGGGAGAAATGAACTGATTTAAACAGTATTTCAATTTTTATCAGAGCGATGGACTTATTCAGGAAGACATTTTAGAAGTCTGTTTTTCATTTAGGTTGTTGATTTGTGTGTTGTTTTACTTTATATATAATTTTAAATTTTCCGTTGAGTGACTGAAGCCCTGCAGAGTATATTTATTTGTTTTTTAGTTACCAATGTCAAGCCATTTTTACTGATAGAAAAAAAAATAAAATATAATAGGTCTGCTGGGTTTTGCCTCAGCCAAGGCAGCTCTGTGGAAGAATGGACCTGTGGAGATGCCTTTGTCTTTTTGTGGCTGTGGAAAGGCCTGCAGGGTTAATTGAGACTAGACACACATACAACTTCAACTTATTTTAAAAACCCTTTGAAATTAGAAGAGATTAGGCATGCTACCTACTGTAGCTGGATAGAATAGTCTATCTCTCTTTAGTTGCTCAGTGTGGTGCTTTGTACTCAGAATACTAAAAACATAATTTGTGATGTGGATGAGACTTTGTGTTCTGAATTTAGTTTTAGCCATAGCATCTGAAATGGTTGCTCCATTTTCTTGGTTACTTAGGCATACCAAAAATGGCAGCTTTTATCTATTTTCCAAAGGCCATCTATGCCTATTTCCTTCCTTTATTAAACGTCAGTGTTTTGTTCACAGTTTTTTCACCTTGTTTTTATTGTCCTGTGGTTCCTTGTGACTTTTTTCCCTTGTTGCTATTGTAGCCATTTACCCTGCAATCCTCCCTCTCCTGTGTCCCCCTGGGCCAAGTGATGTAGCTGGGGCAAACACATGGTTTACAGGCTTCTGCTTTGAATGGTGCAAGTCTTACTCACTTTTAATTTCCTGACATGGCTTACTACACAAGCCAACAAATCCAGTTTCTCAAAGGAGGACACCAAGGCTAGATCTTCCCAGTTTTGACTATGGCAACATCCACAGCTTGCCAGAACCTGCTAATGTTGGCACTGGTCAGTGGCTGCCAGAGCTTTGAAATTCCCCATCTTTGTCACATCCCCTTCCAATGATGCCATAGAATCATAGAATCATGGAATAGTGTGAGTTGGAAGGGACCTTAAAGACCACCCAGTTTCAACCCTCCTGCCATGGGCAGGAAGAACTCCCACTAGACAAGGCTGCTCCAAGACCCATCCAACCTGGCCTTGGACACTTCCAGGGATGGTGCAGCCACAGCTTCTCTGGGTAACCTGGGCCAATGTCTCACCACCCTCACAGAAAAGAATTTCTTCCTAATCTCCAGACTCAACCTCTCCTCTTTCAGTCTGAAACCATTCCCCTTGTCCTGTCACTCCCTGCCCTTGTCCAAAGCCCCTTCCCAGCTTTCCTGGAGCCCCTTCAGGCACTGGAAGGTGCTCTAAGGTCTCCCTGGAGCCTTCTCTTCTCCAGGCTGAACACCCCCAACTCTCTCAGCCTGTCTCCAGAGCAGAGCTGCTCCAGCCCTTGGATCATCTCTGTGGCCTCCTGTGGACTCACTCCAACAGCTCCATGTCCACAGCACACCTCCCCTAGAGTACCAGTGTGGTGTCTTTCACTTCTTCCAAACAATGTGCTGTAGTCTACTGGAAAAAAAATACTGGATTTCTACTTTCATCCTGCCGGTTCTGTTTGACAAGAAATATATGGAACCAGTTAATTTGTTTCTAGACTTCAGTGGTCTGCAGGGCTTTTGATGTCTGAAATGGTTTTAACTCAAGACCTTTTCCATTTTACACAATTCAGGTTCCAGCTTCCTTAGCCTCTCCAGTTAGACCTGTTTCTTTGGACAGAGACAAGTCCTCCTCAGCTGTTCTTTAAAATGTGAGACAAGAATTAGCTGTCAGGATAAAAAACACTGCACTAATCAGTTTACAGAGGTGTAAATTGTTTGTCAGAACACAATGCCAGCAAGGCAATTTTGTTTAACAACAATCCTAACAGCGAGGGTCCCTGGGGCGGAAATAAGTAATCAAGCAACCAAACAGGACTGAAACTTTGAGAAATAGAGGAGCCATCTCTTTCTAGAGCATCTGCAGTGTAATGAGACCTTGCACAAAGCACCAGGAAACTGGTGGACTTCTCTTTCTGTGATCCTGAAACCAGGGTTTATGGGACTAATATTTATTGGCAAGAGCAAACTTACTCTTTAACATGAGAAAGGAAGAACCAGCAGGGGGGGACCAGGTCTTTGCCCAAGGTTTTCAAACACGTCCAGCACAAACTTGGTTGTCCTCAAATTCAACAGTTTTAGTGGCAATCATGATGGGATTAAAAGAAAATAACCAGAATTAAAGCCAAACCAAACAGTCCTGAAAATCCTGCCCTCAGAGTATCAAAGTGAGGCAGAATTTCATTCAATCACTCTTAATTAAACAATCCAAGACATTGTAGAGATAAGATTCAAGCCATTCCTGTTTTAATGTCTTGGTGCTGAAATTATTTCTGTGCCTATGCCCATATGGGGGCATGTCCACAAAGCCAAAGGATGAGAAATGCTGAGAGTACCTTTTTCCCTTTGAAAGCTACTACATTGATAAATCCAAATTTATTTAATAAAAGCTGCTCTCTTTCCCTACAAATTTTGCCTTGCTTCTGTCCTTAGACCATCACAGGTCCCATCATGCTGTACAACCAGTCAGCACACCAAAATTAAATGATTGAAAGGCAACTCTCAGATGAACTGCAACAGCCCCTTCATATTTTATTTCTTACTTTCATGTGTGTGAGACAGGGAGAGAGAGAGAGAGACTACTGAACTTTAAACTTCCTGATAAGCTGTATTGTGGGAAAGTGCCATTTTTAGGTTTACATGAAGGAGCTACCTCTGAGAATGGCCTTTTAGCCTGTGAAAAAACTAGAAACATCCCAGGAAGTCTCCGAAACATTGTAGCACTGTGAGAATTTGTATAAAAATAAACATTGGATTATTTCAGTCCTACTCCCTTGAGAAAATGAGACCAAATTACCCAGAGCTACTGGCGTAATCTTGACAGAGGAAGGGAAATTAGCAATTGATGCCAGGGCTTTTTGTTTTGTTTGGGTTTTTTTCCCCCTTCTTTTTAGTGTAAATTAATATTTGGAAGAGGCAGCAAAGGCAGGTTAAGCATGTGAGTGAAATGGGCTCAGAGCTGAGACCAAGCTCTGAAGGAGAGCAAACCAAGCCAGAAGGAGCACTTTTAAAAGGTGTAAACTGGAATTCACAGAAAGATGAGAGTTTGGAAAGCATTCACTGGCAGACACAATCCAAAAGCAGACAAATCCTGATCTGTAGAGCTCAGGGGATAGTTTTTTTTAAGCTTTTTGTCCAGCATTTTTCTCAGGAGAAACAAAAATGTGAAAGGCACATGGAATCAAGCAGGGTCCCATGTCACTGCAAAAGCTGTCCCTAAGTCTGGTCAGGAAAGTCCTTCATTTCATGGAAAAATTATTCTGATTAATCTGTCTTCCCATCAGGAAGTGCTGAGAATCCCACATGGTAAGAAAGCCACATTTTATTCATTGTTGCTCTTAGGACTAATAAAGCATGACAAGAAAGAACATGAGATATTGTGATTTTAATAACGACTGGAGAGTGATTGCTATAAACCAAGAGAAATCTACGTAAAGCAAGGAGAAGCAAGTTGAACATAAGGTTATGTGAACCTATACCATTGCAAATACACGTGTAAGAAAAGAAGCAGAATGAAGACATCTCCTCCACAGGAGTGTCTCAATAGCTGTGAACTGCTCCACGATATTGAGCAGGGTTGATCAACTGTCTGATGGAGGATGCACTGCACCTTGAGAGGGTTTGCATGGACTCAGAGGAGAGCACAAACTTGCATTGTCCCCATTTCAGAGCTACGGTTAAAAGTAGAGGCTTCATTAATGGTCTAACAGATGAGACCTGGAATTCTGCTGTCCCTCTCCATAGCTGTCATGGCAGCATGGAGACATGGAAGAGAGCATGATAAGCTAGAAAAGGAGAGAAGATATTCTGCCATCTATTTTGGCTGACTCTGGAGTCAAGAGTAGGAAAGAGTTAAAAAGCGTGAGTTTCTTTAATCTGAGCTAGAAAGATAGATTTTGTAGCTGGACTTGTAACAAACCTGTGTTTCCCACCAAGTGCTGTAAAAGGACTGCAGAACAGTCACCATTACCCACTTCTCTTTCTGCAAAAATCATTCCAGGCAATTCAGGAGTGGCAGCAGCCAGGACCAGGCCCTTTGGCTGTCAGATTGGCCACCAAAGGAAGACAAATGTGAGGATCTCCAATAGGAACAAAATGAAGGCAAAGAAGTAGCTTCACAACAGGGAGAAAACCAGTATCTCTAGAAGCAGGAAAAAATATATTATGCATTTTTACCTTCACTGCCCAATCAAGTTAATAAAAGCCTTCAAAAAATCACTATACAACTGTATGATATCTGCAGTTAAAATTCAATATCTACTGCCATTAACAACATCATTAATAACAAATGTCTGTTTAATTACTCTTGCTAAGATTAAAAAGGCCATTATTCTTGTAACTTGAGAAATTCATTAGCTGGAAAGTCTGTTTAATGCCAAATGCACACCCCTTAAAGGCACAGGGTTTAATATCTGAAGGTATTTGACATTCAGGTATTTGTGTTGCTTGAAGAAGCACTACCCAGCTGGGCTGAAGTTCATGCTGTGACAATCAGCAAGTGCTGTTACATTCAGAAATTCAGATGAAGCTACAGGACTTTTCATAGCCTTTCCTCCAAAACAGCTGAAGACACACAGGGACAAAGTAGTGTCCTCAGAAGTACCTAAATGCCTTAGGACCCTTCATCTATATGAATGAAAAATAATGCTTCTGAAAGATGGGTTTTGGTAGCTAAATCCCCTGGCAAATTTTGAAAATGCTGCCCCATAACCTACTCTATATAACTCAGCTTTCTCTTGCTGTAATCCTTCTTGTCCAGAGTCCAGGGCAGGCAGAGGAGCTGGTCTGGCACAGACTAACATGGAAAGGTCAATACATTCCCCACCTGCAAGCTCTATAGATGGTGCAGAAAGGCTAAAAGAGACAGAATGAAAGAATATTGCTGTTCACACTAATTGTAAACAGGGATGCACTCAGCAGAGTAAATCACTCTAAGAGGCTGCATACAGGAGCAGGGCCCCAGTCCATGTGCCATTCCAGCTGTCTACCCTCCACATCACACAGGTCTTGGAATTGTAGCATGGATAAGGGAGACATACTGAGATAGGTGTAAGAAATGGAGCTTTCAAAAAAGATGCCCAAAAGGTAGGTGTCTAAAAACTGTACTGAAGGAAGGTTCACTGCTTAGCCTCTTCATGCACAGTTTCTATAGTCACAGGCTGCACACCAATGTCTGTGCAATATCTTGGTGATGTTGTGCTGATTGATGAGAACCTTAACATGAGCCAGCAATGTTAGCTGGCAGCCCAGAAACCAACCATGTCCTGGGTTGCTTCCCCAGCAGTGGGACCAGCAGGGTTAGAGAGGGGATTGTCCCCCTCTCTCTGCTCTGGGGAGAGCCCCCTGGGGTCCAGCTCTGTGGTTCCCAACAGAAGGACATGGAGCTGTTGGAGTGAGCCCAGAGGAGGCCACGGAGATGATCCAAGGGTTGGAGTAGCTCTGCTCTGGAGACAGGCTGAGAGAGTTGGGGGTGTTCAGCCTGGAGAAGAGAAGGCTCCAGGGAGACCTACGAGCACCTTCCAGTGCCTGAAGGGGCTCCAGGAAAGCTGGGGAGGGACTTTGGACAAGGGCAGGGAGTGAGAGGACAGAATCACAGAATCACAGAATAGTCATGGTTGGAAAGAACCTCTGAGATCTCCAAGTCCAACCAAACTGAACAAAAAAAACCCAAACCAAACAAAAACCACAAAACAACAAGAAACCACAAAAAAAAACCCCACAAAAAACAAAAATACCTAAACAAACTAAAAAACAACAACAACAAAAAACCCAAACAAAGAAACAACAAAACTCCTCCACAAAACCACACCACAAAAAAAACCCACAACACACAACTTCAGCCACTAGAGCATGCCCTGAAGTTCCTCTTCTACACGTTTCTTGAATACATCCAAAGATGGTGACTCCCACTTCCTTGGGCAAGCTGTTACAGTTCTTGACTTTGGGGATGAGGTGGGAATGTTTTCAAACTGAAAGAGTGGAGATTCAGATTTAAGATTAGGATGAAAATCTTTGTTGTGAGGATGGAGAGACACTGGCCCAAGTTGCCCAGAGCAGCTGTGGCTGCCCCATCCCTGGCAGTGTTCAAGGGCAGGTTGGATGGGGCTTGGAGCAACCTGGTTTAGTGGGAGTTGTTCCTGACCATGCAGGGGGGATAGAATTAGATGGTCTTTAAGGTCCCATCTAACCCAAACCATTCTGTGATTCTATGGTTGCTGTGTATTTTAGAAGAGCTGAATTAAATACCCAGTGGAACACATTGTTAATAGTGTGTTGAGGGGCATTAGAAAACATAAAGGTGCATTAGAAAGTATAAAACTGCCAAATTTGTCTTTGAGGTGAGGGCAGTGACTTATCCACTTTTCCTTAATTCCTCATAAATTGACAACAGTCCTGACTTCCATGATCACTGAAGTGATGGCAGCAAACCATGAAGAGGTGAGCAGCTACTTGGTGCGATACCAGGCCAGCAATTTGAGACTGAGTAGTCTTCTTCTGAAAATGCTGCAGATATCTCAAATCTTAGGAAGATCTCCAAGCCACCAGCCCCACTTCACAGCCAGTATTCATTCTGTTGGGTTCTCGGGTACATTATTTCTTTTTTTCTGCTTCTGTTGGAGCCATCTTCCAAAACCAGAAGTCTAGCCTTTTTATGTAGACGTTGCAGTTGCTTCAACTTCAAAACCTTTCATGCTGGGGTCACGCCTAATCCCAATCTGTTTGGGGGTAGTTCCATTTTTCCTATCACACTGTCTAGAGAACTCAACTACAGTGGAATATAGCCAGTTTTCCCTAAAAAAAACACACTTTGCACTAATAATACACCACTTGTAAGCATTTACTGCTCAGGAATAGTCCTACCATGTGACACACTGGATGCTTTTATATAGTGAAAGCAGAATGACTTGAAATTATAAGGAAGTAGATGTCAGGAGACCTGAGCAGTAATTATGAAAATCTTTAAGTTTGGCTCCCAAACACTCAACTATCTTCCCCGCCCTACTTGCAGGGGTTCAAAAGCCTTGTCTTTTACAGCCACTCTCCAGCAGCATAGAAAAACATCTCCAGCTTGGGCACCAATATATGAACATCTACCACAAAGTCACAAACATCTGTTAAAAGAGCTTTTTATAAGCACTTCTGCCCCATTTCTAGGTCACGCAAGAAGGTACACTAATTCAGTGTCAAGAGTAGTGGTATTGTGGGCTGGTAATTATGTTAATACAGATAATGATATGTACTTGTATTACAGAAGCTTTTTTCAGAGTTAATTTTGCAGCCAAGCAATTGCTTTGCTCTGTTTAGCTTTGTGTTTGGATAGTGAATGAAGTAAAACAACAACCCTAATTTTGGTCAGTCAGGAGTGCTGCATCACAGAAGTAAGGGGTTGTCTGTGAACAGAGGGCATTAATCATTTTTCTTCCAGCTCAGTTTTCTACTGCCTTGCTCCATTTTCTGAGCCTTTAATGGCTGGCTTAGAAATGCCATGCCCACCCAGTCATACCTTGTTGATCTGAGAAATGTTACATCAGAAGTAAGAATTGGTCTTGCCAAAGTGCAATGCAGAAAAGAAAAAAAAAAAAAGAAATCACTGCAGTGATTAACTACTTTCTGAAATAGGTGAGTGTCTGTCACTAGACCAGAGCTGTAAGGAATGCTGCTGTGTTGCTTAGGCCCGGGTGAACGGGTAAGAGCATCCATATGGCCCAATTTGCCTAAAAATGCATATACTCTGTGTAGTGTGTGTTTTACTAAGTGAGGAGCTAAATGACAAAAGTGCTCCTGAGCAGTCAGCCCTTATATCCAAAACAGGAAAGTCAGGTTTCCTAGGCTTCCGTTTTGATTTTTAGAGCTTAAACCCAAATGTGATTAGTAGAAACAAAATCTAACTGCATTTTTGTTAGCATCCTCAGCCAACTAACCACGTTTAAGCATAATATACAAGACGTAAAGCTGGAAATCAAAAAGTATTTTATGTGTCTATGATTGCCACAACCTTTTTCTCAGGAGCAGTATAATTACCATACATATCCAGCTATCATACACTCTGGGTTAAATTAAATCATAGTAGAAATACAACCAGCTTACATGATATTACCCCAGGGGTCAATTTGGCCCATCACATGCTAATTACATCCCTGAAAATTAATACCTCTTTAAAAAAAAAAAATAAAAACCTCTTTTTTTATAAGGTAAATAGTCTTTTCTAAAATTATTTTAATGGAAAACAGGTTTTGTTTGTTTTTTCAAGAAAATTACATATTTGCAGAGTTCCTGGACTTTTTATGCTGTTACAAGTTACATCTGGTTTTCTCCACTGGTGTTGTCCAAGCCAACTTTAAAGGTAAAGCTAATCCAGAGCAAGCCAAGGATCTGACTAAATTCTATAAGCCAAGAAGCAGCCAAGCCACAGAGAATATTTAGGCATGAGGCTCCTGCCCACAGCCCAGTGCTGCAATCCCCAGGAATGCACTGTGATTCCTCTGCAACCTTGAAAAGCCCAGAGACAGCTGCTGGTCCCTGGCTGCAGCCTCCTCTGCTGAAGCATTTCTTTCCAGATGGGTTTCTTCTCATCCCTGTCAGGTCCAGCCCCAAGCCACGAGCCCTGGGGTAGGATTTGGTGGCTGCCCTATTCCCCTTCTCCCCACAGCAGCTCATCACCACCTGATGGGGTTAAGCAGGAGGATGGACAAACTTCCTGAGGCTTGAGGCTTTGCAAATGCTCTTCCTTCTTTGCAAAAATAACCCTGGTCCCACAATCACCTCTTCTTGCAAAGCCAAATACCTACCCCGAAAGCATGGTTTGGTTTTTTCATGGTTTTGCCTGCTTGTTTGTTTGTTATTAAATAGAAAAGCGAGCTGTGTGTTTCCATTTCTTATAAGCTAGGCTGGAGGAGGAGCCCATCTGGATATTAAGTGTCTAGCCATCCTGGTTCACTTGTTTCTTGTATGTTTTCCTCTCTTCCTATTCTTTGTTCTGTAATTTCATTGTTTCTGGTATGTCAGTCTTACAACAGAGTCTGAGCTTGCTAAGCAAAACTCTAGCCCAAAAAAAGAATTTTTCAAGAGCAAGGAGAGCATAGATATTTATGCCTTGCAAGAAGACATAATATTAACTACATAAATCTTAATATAGCCTCTATGTTTATTTGTAGTGATAGGGCATGAAAACCACCAGCCTCATCATAGCTGGAGGGCAGTATTCATATGTAAAATCTTACTTCACCCTGTGACAAGAATGCTGGCTAAGGGCAATTGAATATTCAGCATGAAAAATGGCCACGTAACTGAAGGAAAGGCTTCTGCTTCTGTCTTCACTTGCCACATCTGTTTGAACATATGTTTTTTATATCTTCTCTTCAGAAGGTAGATCACGTGCAGGTGGAACTGAAAGGACCAATGAAGTGTTCTACTGGGAAAAAAGTCCACACCACAGTAGCAACAAGAACCAATGTATTAAATAAATGGGATGACATTTGCCAGTCTCCTTTACCTGCTGTAGTCACTTGTGTATGTGTGTATGTACATGGATCTTCATACGTCTCCAGGCAATGTGAGCATCTGTAGACATAATGTGGTGTTGCATTCTGCTGTCCCGTGGAACATTTAAGCTTCCCACCAAAATGCAGTCATTTTTACCAGCCTCTCCCCATTTTGTTCTCTAATGCCTACCCCAGCCTCCAGAAAATGCAGCTTCCCTGTCTTTCCAGAGCTGTTTCAAAGCCAAGAGGCTTACATGGTCAGCCCAGATGGATAGAGCTAGTTGTTGCCTGTCATGCCCTGACCCAGCAGGACACCACGTGCCATTTGAGAGCTTTTTCATCCTTCCTGTGTGTCTGCTCTCACTTCGCTGTTCCCTTCCTCCCCTTGTTGCTTTCTCTGTACTTCAGCACATGCTTGAGTCCCCCATCAAGTGTTTCCATCAAAAGGTAGCCCTTCTTTTGATGGGGCTTGCCAGGCTGGGTTGGTGCTCAGAATTGTGGAGGTGAGGAGAAACATCTCTGCTGCACAAAGCCTGGGCTGTAGAGTTCCAAAGCTCAGTGCAAATGTTCCTGACAGCTCCAGGCTGGGTGGATGTGCAAAGGTCGTCAGCCTGAAAAGCAGCTGAAAAGAAGCTGTATCTCTGACAGACTCTTAGCTTTGGTGAAGCTGTTCCCCTTCCCCAAGCACCTATGTCTTCCATTTAGGAGCCACTTTGGATTTAACTACCTCCAGGTCCCTAGGAGATCCCATTTTAAACATCATTTCCCCATTCCTTCACTTGCAGCTTCTTCTTCTGCTCGTCTTCCCCACACTCCTTAACAGGACTCTTGTGCAATAGTCTGCTTCCAAATACTGTGTCACAAACTGCAATTATTTGCATTAACATTTTAACAGACTCTCTGTCTCTGACATCTTCTGCCTTCCTAGAAGGAAGATTGCAGAGCTAGGACAGATAATTTTTTTACCCTTTTAAAAAAAAATATATTTGTATCATTATTTTTTTAAGAACTTGCCAATGATGATTACAGAGCAAAAGTAAGAACTGCAGAATCCTACTACTCATTTGTTTTTTATAACTTTTTCACTCACCTACTCTCCTGTGGTTTGCAGAGTTCTGCTTTGTGCTAGTAGCCTTCTTGGTGGTTTGCAGAGAAAAGCCATGTTCTTTGTTTTTCCTTTGTAATTTAAACAAATTGCAAACTAGTTATTCATAAACAGGACCATCTTTCATTTGAGAAAGCAAGAACCAAAAGATTTTGCCTCAAAGTGGCAGCTCCCTGTTTTGTTAAGACAGATGTGTCCTATTCTCTAGGAAAAAACAATAGCAAATCTGAAGGCCACACTGTGTAAACATCATTTTTAATGCCATTTTGAGAAATAACTGGTATAATAGAGTTGAAGTGAAAACAACTCAGATTTTAGGTGCATATTAGAAATACGTGTCCCTTTTTTAACATCTTAGTTTTGCCATGTTCCAAATAGCTAGCTTACATTTCAATAATCTTCTTTAAACTAGTTTTTCTTAACCTTTTTAAAGATTATTTAAAATAGCATCAATAATTTAAAGTTAAGCCTAAATTTATATGAAACACCTTCTGTGCCTATTGCATTCCAGTCTTTTTTTTTTTTTTTAATTAAGGAGACTCTAGCAGTCATTTCTGACTGCTGTGGCATCTCTGTGCAAATCCTTTCTTCAGCTCTGCTACACTGAGGTTCATTTGTGTCATTCAAATCTTTGCTCTTTAAATATCCTCATAAATTTATTATGGCAATACATTCATATCTTTAAGTTTAATCTGAAACTCTGATAACAAGCAGGAGATTGAATAAATGAGTAGAAAGGAGACCAGATAAATTAAAATACTGTTCTGTCGTTGCCCATATAAACTATTAGGGACACTGACAGGATGGTATTTTAATTTTGTCCTTTTCCCCCTTGCTTCCTCCAACCAACTTCACTCTTTCTTCTTCAGCTTGTTACCAAAGCTTCTGATTTAAGCCCAGGAACAGGGTCCCATACACAACATGCTCAGCAGGTCTTTAGAAAGCAGGAATATGAATGACACCAAGTAAGCCTCGCTGTGCTACAACCCAGCAGAAAGGGCCTTTTCTTTCATTAATTAGATATCCAAGTGCAGAAAAACTCCCTTATTGCCTAAACAATGATAAAAAAAAAAAAAAAAAACAAACAAAACAAACTAGCAGCATTTAACCCCGTCTCTTCACCGGCCCATGATTCACCTTGATATTATGTGATCAATTGCTTTTTCCACAATTCACATCATGATGCTAATGCAAAAATCGATTCACAAGACTCTTCCAGCCCTCTCTAAAACACACAGTTCAGAAGTGCTTGTGCTGTGCAACTAAGAATCTGAGTGTTGTGGATTTTTTGACACTCAGGTATGACTGTTTTCTCTTTCCTTCAGTTAAGGAAGAAGAAAACAAGTCTTTTTTCAGTTTTCTTATTTTTTGAGTATCCAGGTAACAAACTACTTAAAATCAAGCAAACAAAACTTGATAATTGGCCCCCATCCCCATCTGAGCCGCAGAAGGATGTAACCATGGCAACGTGTGGTTTAGAGCAGACCATTTCGTGTACCTTTCAGGATTTGAGCTTGTGAGGATCTAGCCATTCCTAAGTAGAATTATCACTCCAGGAGCAGTTTGTTCTTTATTTTAAAGGACGGTTGAAGCTGGGGAGAGAAATAGTCCTTGACAATGTGTTCAGGTGGGGGGGGTGAAGAAAAAGTGAAGGGGATACAGATGCACACACAAAAAGAGAAACAGAAACAACAAAATAAAAAACCCTGAAGTTCCTCAGTGCCAAGGAACAAACAGGAACGGGCACTGCAAAAGACAATAATTAAGGGTGAGTCAAGCACAGCGGGTTGTCAGAAAGCTCTCCTGCAAATGTGTTTTCTTGTGAGCTAAGAAGCCTGAAACAAAGTTAGTTGTATCTCAGCCCTAAGGTCCAGCATCTCTCTCCTTGCTGTAGGTAACCCTCACCACCAATGTATGTATATGTATCATTGAAGAAGCACGTCCCTGGAAAGAAATGTTAAAAAAAATAAATCAAGAAACACAACCAAGTCTGTAGTGTGGCAACCTCTTCTAATTCATGCGGATGCAGGGTCTGAGGAAGATAAGTCAATTTCATACTTTCATGCCTTTTTTCCCCATTACATAAGGTTTTCTAGGTTTCTTCTGTCTGTGTAATCCAACCATCCTTGTGTGTTTACGGTTCATACCTCTGTGACACCACTGTGTTCGTAGAGCTGTGCATATAATTTTGCTTTCTTCCTGCATAACCCTAATTAAATTTTATTTTTTAATGTAATTAAGAGTTGGTTCTTGAAATCCATCCTGCTAATGCTAGGTTTTTTTGTTTTCCTTTTGAAACGGAAGGTACAAGCACAACAGATTGTAGCTGTCTCTTTTTACATGAGACAAGTTGTGTTGTTTAACCAGAGCCTGATTAGGCAAATCAATTGACATGAGGATGAGTGTTTGCACTGAAAAGGTAATATGCTGCACCAGGCAATGCTCAGAAATATCTTGACATGGAAATCTAAAGGAGAGATCTGCATTCAGATTTGAAAGGCATCAGATTTGAATCAGAATAGAGAATATTCTGAGTCAGAATGAAACGTGTTCCTGATTTCTCACATATTATCCTGTTACCCTCTGCAGCATGTGAAAAGGAAAACACCACTATATATAGGATCTTTTTCAAGAGTGGGTATTCTTTAAGTGGATAAATTCCAGATCCTCTCCAGGTCTCCAAGGCTGGAGATCACTTGGGCTACTGGCTGTATGTGACATGGAAAACTAGATTGCAGCCCATGCAATGCCATAAAGAGCAACTGTACAATAACCAGAGCTGGTGTTATTCATTGGGAGCACACACTGCTTCCCCTAATTAGCACATGGCATGTCCTTTTTTTTTTTTTTCTTTCTTTTTTCCATTTTGCAATTGGTGATATCCCAGGTATCCTATGCATATTTATAAAAAAAGTATTTATCAGTAAAAGAGAAAATGGGGGGAGGCATTTGCAATACTTAGAGGCAGGCCACAGTCAGGTCTGAGTTTGACATGTTTAAAATCAGGTTTTAGACCTGCAGAAGCACTTCTTGTTTATATAATTTCTTTAATTTCAAGGTGACATCTCAGTTAGACTATCTGGTTAGATTATTGTTACTGTGCTCCCACCAGTCTTACTGCCATTACTATTGCTGCTGTTACTACTACTATTACTAATACTATTTTTTTCAAGGAATAAGCAGGATTTTATTCATCAGCAAATAAATACTGCTTGTTGTTTAATTTTATCCTTAGAGAATTTTACATCTTGCACACTTTGATAGAAATATAAGCTCATTAACAGAATATTTTTTAACCAGACCATTATGACTTCATTTTGAATCAAAGCTCATTAAAACAATTATAATCAAATGTTTCATTTTCTTTTTCCCTTGTGAGGAACAGCTGAAAAGGTTATGTTTGTTTTTCTTTATCTGAATCTCTAGGGCTATATAAACAGACTACATGGACTTGTTTGTGCTCCTTTTTCTTTACATTTAAGGTTTTGCTCAGTAGAGTATGTGTGAGTGCTGCTCTGGGGGTCATCTGAAAAGAGTTGCACCACAAAGATTTGCAACCCAGACCCCTTAAAAATCAGTGGCAGTTTTCATTTTTTGGCCTGAGAAAGTTGCCTCACCACCAAACATTCAAACAGTGGCTATCTCTTCATGCTTAGTCACTGACAACCTTTTGAGACTGTGCACACCCAGGAAGGGTTTGAAATTTTGGTTTTCTCTTTCCTCTCTCTTGCTCCACTTGCAAGGACAAAGTTGTTGGAGTGAGCCCAGAGGAGATCATGGAGATGATCTGAGGGCTGGAGCAGCTCTGCTCTGGAGACAGGCTGAGAGAGTTGGGGGTGGTCAGCCTGGAGAAGAGAAGGCTCCAGGGAGACCTTAGAGCACCTTCCAGTGCCTGAAGGGGATACAGGAAAGCTGGGAAGGTCCTTTGGACAAGGGCAGGGAGTGACAGGACAAGGGGAATGGTTTCAGACTAAAAGAGGAGAGGTTGAGTCTGGAGATTAGGAAGAAATTCTTTTCTGTGAGGGTGGTGAGACATTGGCCCAGGTTACCCAGAGAAGCTGTGGCTGCACCATCCCTGGAAGTGTTCAAGCCCAGGTTGGATGGGGCTTGGAGCAACCTGGTTTACTGGGAGGTGTCCCTGCCCATGCAGGAGGTTGGAATAGATGGTCTTTAAGGTCCCTACCAACCTAAACCTTTCCATGACTCTATGACCTATGCACTGTGAGCAGTAGCAAGGGGTAGGGTGGTGGAGAGGATGAGATTAAGAAGATGCTTGCCTTGATCTGCTCCCTGCAGATCTTCTGCAGACCTACAGGACAGACAAGGAAAGCTTCCCTGGGTGTTTTTGCTGCTGCACAGCAGAACTGCTGTCATGCAGACAGAACTGGGGCTCATCACATGGACAGCTCATGTTTTGCTGCTCACAGGAATCCTACGTAGACTGTTGCATGCCACAGTCACTAAGCATAAACCCTTCTGACCTTTAACATTTAAAAAATTTCATGCTTAATTCTCTGGTGCAGAAAAATATCTTTTTCTTCCAACACAATTACTGTTGTTAAGCCTGAAACTGCATTTTCAGTAAAGCATATCTCTATTAAACAGTCTGTAATTCAAAACAAAAATGACCAACTCCAATTAAGAGAAAGTAAATCTGTACAAAAAACCTAGTAAACCTGTGTAACAATAAAATTAGAATTAATGGATTTTACTCTGAAAGAGAATTGCCTTCCTTATGGAAAATGGCAATTATTTTTTTCTCTGAAACATCTAACATGTACCCAGTGTTTGCAAGCCACAAAAACAGCCCTTAGCTCAGTACAACATCACTTATTGTAACATTAATATGTAAACATTAATTGTCCTTCAGCCATGAGGCTAAAACCTGAAAGCTGAATATGAGCTAACAGCTGAAGGCTCCATGTACAAAATTTTCTTCAGGAAGGACAGTCTCCCCTGTTTCTGCTGAAAATATGAATCTTTGCTATTCTGATATAGCAAAATTTCAGTGGTAACCCAGTGCAACTTCCATTCCCATGCAAACAATCAGCCAGTACAAGGCAGAAGATGTACAAAGTTGTATATTGAAAAGCCATCACTAACAGAAACTAACGCAGAGTTTTTTCCTAATAAAGTTGATGTCTAATTTTGAGAGAACAGATAACACAATAAAAAAGGCCATATTTTAAAGCAGGTAGTATCTGAGCAGGTTCTAGAAGCAAACTTCTTTATGATAGATGAATTTCTGGGAGCCTGTATTTAGGAAACTCTTGGATTTATGGGTAGAAGCCCACCTCCTCCATCTGAGCATAAGACACGAGAGGGAAAAGGGGATAATGGAGTGAGTATTTGTTCAACACCATGAAGGACTGAGTTGTTCAGCCTGCTTTCCCAGACATTTTAGGTGTCTTTTATCTTTTTTCCCATTTATGGACCATTTCCTAGGTTATGAGGCACTGACAAAACTGTTTAGTCAGTGACTCACAGCCCAGGGTTTACGTAACCTCTGTGCAATAGATGGGAACGGCTTTTTCAAAATCTTCTGGAACAGTATATTTGAGAACCACTTAGTCTAAGAGTGGATATGCAATTCCAAAATTCCATGCTTAATTTTTAAATGCTCTGTAACCACATGGTAGCCCAAGCAGAATGATAACAGTATTTCTTTTTTTAATTTTTTTTTATTATTTTGGGGTTTTTTTTCCGCCCGGTCTCAACAAGACCAAAGGGTTTCAGAAACACAGACCATGCATTCATGCAGGTCTCCTGCCACATGAATGGAAGTAGGAGCTCTGCTCTTTCTGGGTTGCAACACACCTCTATGTTTTCCTATAGACAGACCCTCCACAGGTGACAAGTAAAAGTCAGGTGGGCAAGCAATGGTGTTTGAAGTTACAGCACATAAGCATGACATAATAGTCCACTGTTAAAAAGCACAACTGATTCCTTACAAATAAGCAGAATAATAGTCAAAGCAAGGAGGCATTAGGAGTGCTGCCCCCAAAGTGTACAGAGAGGCCATTTGGACAATTACAGGTCTTTTCCTCAGACTGTTTCCAAATGCAGACCTCTAAACCAATGGACATCAGATTTATTAAATGAGTTTAGCTTTCAGGGTAAAACTGTAACCCGTGTTGTCAATCATCCTTAGGAGGTTGCTAGGATTAAAAATAAATTAAAAAAAAAAAAAAAAAAAGGGAGGTGGGGGATGAAGGAAGATGAAGAAAGAGAAATTTTGAAGTGCCAGCTCTTCTGTTTACATCAGTCCTTTCCTTGGTCCTCTTTAGTTAAAAAGTTGCTTCCCAGAGACAACAAGGATGTGAGATATGAAAGACATCATATTGCGTGATGTAATATGTGCATTTTTGGTTGTTTATTGTTTTTTTCTTTTTTCAAACTCTTTTAGTTAGGAGGGGCAAGCATGATCCTTGTTTAAAGTCTGGTCTGCATCTGGATCATTTTGCAATGGTCAAAGAAGAGGTCTGTTTCTCCCAGGATAGTGCTGCTCTGTCCACACTTCTCCAGCTCCCACACCATGGCTACGGTCCTCTCCACCCTTCTCAAAGGCTGCCAAATGCATTCAACACCCCCTCACCTGCAGGAAGGCAGAGTTTTCCCCTTCACAATGAAATTTTATTTTCTATAAACCAGCCAAAAGATTTTTAACATCTTTTTTTTGTTTTTATTGTTGCTAATTACTTGTTTAAAGGAAGGCAGCAGACTGGAAGTCTGTGACCTACTCAAGGATGCTGAGATCACTTAAAATTATGCAACGCATGCAGTATGGCCAAACCCAGACATTCCAAACTCATTAATAAGGCCACATAAACCATGAGATAGTCACAAAATAATGATATTAAAAACAACAACAACAAAAAAGCCTAAAAAACCCCAAACACAAAACAAACAAAAAAAAAACAACACCCCAGAATGTTGGGTTCTCTCCACTGCCTTCTAACTTTGTCACCTTTTAAGGAGGTACACATGAGAACAAATTTTCAAATTTTCCTCATAAAACATGAGGAAAATATTATCTTTTTAAAATTATTATAATTTTTTAAAGGAAAGCTAAATTTGTTGAAATACTGCATGATACAAGGAACTTTGGTTTTCAAGAAAAAATATCAAATATTACCACTCTTCTGATAATATCTCAAGAGCTGGCAACAAAGGAATAGCATCTATACATTGCAATAGTCTTTCCCAGGCACTTTATTTAATAAGACTTACACATTTTTTATTCTAGCTGTGCTTTAATTAAAACCAGTTACTTTCTTTTGTTTGAAATAGCTCAAACAATTCAGCACTTAAAAAAGAAAGAGAAGAAAATAGAAGAAAGAAGCTATCTGGATGGGTTTCTAATAGTGGGTGTAAATCCAGTCATAATCAAGATTTATTTGTACAAATCATTTCAGTGGGAAAAACAGAGTCTCCAAAGTGTGCGTTCAATTAAATATCATACCAAACCTTTGTTATCCTTGTGTTAGACCTGGCTAGTGTCTATGTACACTGTTAGTCAAACATAATAATATCAGAATCATAAATAATTCCTATTTCTCATGAAAAGCTGACTCCGATCTAAACCATTGGGACTCTGCATTTCCATTGGTGCTTGTAACTGCCTGAAAGCTAAAGCAACTATATTATTACAGATTTAATCACAGTCAAATATTAACTTATGAACTCTCTTTTGACTTCACAAGATTGTGCTGCATTTTTGTCTGTTATCTGAAATCCTTAATAATGCATTAGACGACCAAAATTTCAGAAGAATTTGTTTGAGATTTCTTCTTTGGCTTCATCTGCAGTTCTCAATGAGCAATGCATCATCCAAACACATTATAGAAATTAGAGTCTGCATTCCATTATGCATTCAGACATTTATAGCAGAATGATAAACCTGTCTGTACCTCAGGGAGTTGGCTTTATAAATCAAGGCTTCCTGTAAAAAGATTACATTCCTATTTGAAATTATTTGGGTTCTATATCTTCTTTCCATATAATGTTACACTATACATCAGAAAAAGAAAGGAGAATGGAATTAAAGTGGGGAGAAATGATGTTCTATTAGATGCAAAATGTGTTCTTATTTTATTTTGCTTTTTTGACAGAAAGCTGAGATTCTGGAGTTTCAGGTTTAAATGCTTCACTATTCTGGAGCTTATACAATAAAACCCACCCTGATCTCTCAATCTACTTTTGAGAATTATCTGCTTCTGTAGTAGCAGAAAACCTCAGAAGTGTTTCATGTATTGATCATCACTGGACTCCTCTGAGGGAGGAAAATACTGTTATCACTGTTTTAGAGATCAGATGTTAAAGCACAACTGCTCAGGTCTTGCAGGAAAGCTCTATGGGAGCAGGGAGTTGATCCAGTTGTCTCCCAACCCTCAGGTCATGCAGGGGGTGGAGGAATGGGAAGAGCAGTCACAGGAGCATCCTTCTCAGCAAGCAGGACATGATGGGTTGGGACACACTCCCTGCAATAGGAAGGAACTTTGAGGGACATTTTATGGTAGGTGATCCTACAGGCACCATAGCATGATGCCTCCAGATGCCATTCAATTTGTCCCATGGGTAAGATGCTTCCATGGAGCTCATGATTTGAGCAGTTTTAGTAAATGCTATGAGAATTTAGTCTGCTAACATGTGGGAAGGGCAGAAATTGGAGCTCCTCAGAGGGTGCTCACTCATGACCATCCCTATGTCTTCTCCCACTGCACATGGAACAGCGTCCTCAAGCCTCAGCTTGACCTTCCTGATATGTCTGTCTTGCAAATTATGGTCAAATCAACAGCAATGGTTACAAAAGACTAGGTGAGCAGAAGTGTAGCAAGCTCATATTTTGCCTGAAAAAAAAATTAGGATTTATCTATGATGCCAAGTGGTCTAAACATCCTGTAAAAATATTTGGTATTGGGTATACTGTAAGCTAAGAAACAGGCAAACATGGCATTGTTTCTTGGGATGAGACACTTTCTAGCAATGATGTTGAACAGGAAATATTAAGACATATAATAAATTGGGAAATATTTGAAATAGAATAGAGAATGTGAAACTATTGTTTTCTCCTTACCCATGTTTGTACTTGGCTTTGTGTAATTTGTAAGTCAGTAAAGTTGATAACTCTGTCTGTTGTTCCTCAGCAGACCTGAATTTTCACTGAGAAACTATCACAAAATGCATTAAATTGTATCCTGAGCACATTCAGTACCAAAAAGAGATGGATTTAAGGATGGAGGTGCATAGTACTTTTGGAGGTAAAAGAATGCCCAAAGTCACCCGATTTAGTCATGTAGCACTGGAATGTACATGTAAACTGGCAAACTTTCTCAGCTTTGTTATTTAAAACAAATTTCAGAAAAAAAAAACACCACAAAACACTCAGCTGAACTGAAAAAGTCCTATTCTCCTAGGTCCAATCATTTAGTCCAACGAATGGCCCTAAATCCTATTAAGACAGTAGAGTTGGGTCTTCTGGGTCTTTTAGTTTAAACCATAAGTGATACCCACAGTGACTTCAGCATCTGCCCATTAGCTTCATTTAAGCTGCAGTGACTTGTCATCTATGCATTAACTTTATTTTGTTCTCTGATTTGAACAGAGCTCTTTAAGACTAAAATGCCTCTTGAGAACTGCAGGCTACATCCACCCTAAACTAACTGAAAGGCTCCATGGATCTGAAAACCTCTAAAGGACACTGGTGTGCTCGTAAAACACAACACCCTTGCCTTGAAAAATGAACACTTTTCACGTGTGTAAATGCAACCATCCTTCCTCAGTTTGTTTGTTTGCTTGGGCCTTGTTGTTGTTGCTGTTGTTGTTGTTTTATTCCTCCCTGGAAATAAAATCTAGTTCCTTGGTTCTACTGTGAAACGCCGTTTTCACATCTGTATTTTTCTACTTGGAAGCAAAGTTTTCATGCACCATCCTTCACTTTCTCAAAACTTGGACAACTTGTTTGTTGTATGACACTCAGATATTCCATGTTAAATGCAAGCTATTTGCTACTTTGCCATCAAAAACCTTTTCCAGAAGCTAAGTTTGATGATTTGATTTGGCAAAAAAAATTATCCTACATTGTTCACTTAATCTGGGATTTAGACTCAGGAAGTCATGGAAGCAAAATCTGCAAGATGAATCCTATTTTGCAATCAATAATCCTTACTCTTCCCTAGTTTGTTACAATTAGAGAGGTAGCACAATATAGGTAAGGACTCAGGAAGTTTAACATATACCGTATTGATTCCTTTTTGTGTTTGTTTTTTATTTTATTTTTACACTATAAAATACTCCCAAGAGATGCAAACAAAGCCTAGGGAGGCCAGACATAGATGCTGTACCAGCACTACAGAACAAAATAATTCAGTGTATGCAATCTTAAACCCATAACCATTAATCTTCTGATGCAGTGCATCTCTGAGTGAGGACTCATAAAGCATATAATAAAACACATGTAAGCCACAACAACTGAAGACCTGTCTTTTCTCAGCCTTGTAACTTACAACAGCAGAGTAAGATCACAGGAATGAGTGCAGGATAAACTCTAGGGGAGCAAATGACCAAAACACTTTATGCTCTTAGCCCTCAAATTCCCTTAACATTTTGAGATTTGCAAGTTGGACTGTGGAGCCACATATTCTATAGGGATGTTGTATTTTGACTGACTGACATTGTCCACTACCAAGCTGTCAGACAGTTTCATTGTCTAAAAACTTTAAAAAAAAAAAAGGTAATTGTCTGAGTGAAACTCTTCCAAACTGTTAGAATTTGGGAAGATTTTGGAATGGGGATAGTCACTATGTGGGATGGGGGCTAGTGAAAAAATTGTCTTATTTTGTCCTATTTTTCATCAAAGAAATCACCAAAGTATTTTCTCTGAAAAGTTCAAATTAGCCAATTTCTAAGGAATGTAACTCAAGTTTGACAAAGGTTGTCATTTGAATCACATGTGTGGCTTTGGCTGCTGCTGGGAAAGAGCACCCAAATTTAGACAAAATCACAAGCCTATTTTACAGCTCACAGCTGCAAAGGAAGCTGTATGAACTGCTGTGCAAAGCTAAGACAACTAAAATAACAGAAAACAGCCCAGAAACTGGGCACCTCTTTGCCCCAAAGTTACAATTTTTTATCCCACTTTTTCATGAAGCAGTGATGAGACCCATGCAAGAGAATGTTAAAAACCAAATCACACTGTTTATACAGCAAAGCTTTAAACAAAGAAAAGTGTGAAATATTGAATAAAGACAACAAAATATCAGATATCTCATTAATAATCACCAATCATCCTAGGCACTAAACGAGGTAGTCATCTTTGAAAAGGCTAGGGTGTGATCATATGATTTAAGACTGAATAATGAAGTGTGGGCTTTTTTTTTCTCTGCTATTTCCTTACTTTCAAGTGTCTCACTTTGTGATCTTATTAATGTAGCCTCAGTGACAGTTGTGTTATGCTCATAGAGAGCAAAGCTGGTAAAAGCTGGATTTCTGGGAAGAGCATACATTTCATCAGACAAAGTTTGGGGAGGTATACCTACAAACTGTTTCTCTGATGCTCCTCAACAGGGTATGCACATGATCCATGTGTGTGTGTGTGTATTTAATATACAAATAATATAAGAAGGGTGCAGTTCACGTGTGAGAGAAAAATCCCATTGAACTATAACATTGCCAGATGTTCTTTTTCTAGCAGTGTATATGCAGAGAGTAGCTCTCCATTAAATAGCTTGCAAACCTCCTAGTGCTGTTCACTGTACTTGTTGTTTCAGGGCCACCAGAAAACAGCCAGAGCAGCAATATGTATATAACTAGGTCTTACATGTTTGTATATTTTTAGTAAACATAGTTATTTGGTACCCAGCTGCGCCCCTGTGGCTTTTTCATATTGTTTTTGTTGTTTAAAGATCAAAAAGCACAGGCATATACTGTACATTGTAAAGAAAGGAAATGAGGAGGCAAAACTTAGATAATTTAAAAATCTCTCTGGCACCTTCCCAAAACACAAAATATAATTTTAGAGATATCCTTGAATATTACATTATGTACCTTGTGCAGAGCCAGGATCTCTGCACTGTTTAGTTTACATTACTTGAACTTCCAAATAGTGACATTTTCTTAGTATTGGCTTCTGCAATGTTATTATCTTTTCTACCATCAGCTGCAAGGGCCTCAAAGAAGCATTTTTTTTAACTTTCAAATGTGACTAATGTAACCATATAACTCTAGAAGGCCTTTTGTTTCATGTCTGAATGTGAAGATGTTTTTCTTCTAATCTTCTTTCTTTGGCAATAATGTGAACTGTTTTACAGACTTTGAGAATTTTGTCTCAGTGAGAGGTTATTACTGACTTCCCCATTTACTCTGTGGGATTTTAAATCTCAGGCAAGGAAAAAAATTTGCTTTATAAATCTGGGAGGTGACTGAGATGTGTAAAGGTAATATTGATGTGAACTGCTCTTCATGTGAACAAAATGGCAGGAGTGAGAAGGTTGCTGTATGTAATGACTGCCAAAATTCCTGAAGTCCTAACCAAGAAGTTCTGTTGGTGGCAAAGTGAGAGCTCAGTGGAGTTAAGCCACACAGATACAAGAGTTCACTGGGACTCACAGCAAACACATAGACTGGAGAACAGCTGGTTGCAGGCCAGGGAACCATATGAGATATGGTCATGAGCTTAGCCTAGGGGAGAGTTCATCTTTGCATAGAATGTCCCAGAAAGGCAAACTCAGGTTTGTGAGAAAGACAATTTACTATTTTTTTTTTTGTTTCTACTGTGTAGTGACCTAAATTTTTTAGATAAAGAAATACCTTCTCTCTCTTAATTTCTGGGAGTTTTTTTGTGATGGAAACATTTCAGGACTTGAAATCTTAGTTATCACTTGAGCCAAAGAGAACAATATTTTTATGTTTGAGTTCTGGAATTACCCTAAGAGAAGCACATACATTCAACACAAATCTGTAGGTTTCACATCCAACCCTCCAACCCTGTATTTTCTGAGACTCATCTTTTAAGCAACTAAGACAAAGAAAGTGAATCCTTATGCAGCAAAATATCCCATCACTTTTGTGTGTGCTCCACCTGAAGAAAGGCTTTTGGATGTGGGCATGCAAAGTGCTTCTACTGTCATTTTAATCTCTGTTAAGCACTAAATAAAGCATGTGGGTATGTGTTGATGTACTTCCACAGAAAATACAAATGCCACAAGTATTTCAGACTATCATCCTGGCAAAGTGTTTGTAGATTAAGATTCTTCCCAATTGAATTCTCAGAGGAAAAGTGTGCCCTCGAGAAGCACTTGAGGTTCCTGCTGACAACAGAGACCTGAGTGCACACAGATCCAACAACTGGACAACTGTCATGCCACAGGAGAAACTCTGACACTGAGACTACAGTATGAGCATGCTGGGAGAGAGGGAGATGCATGAAAGAGGCTGTGGAGCAAGCACTCTGGAGGGGAGATGCAAATGGACATGTTAGGATAACAAACATCTGGCATACACAGGAACAGAGGTTGTCTGGGTAAAGCAAAAGAGCACTCACTCAAAAGTGACTGGAGGATTATGCATAAAGCAGCTTTTGAAATTGAAATGAGAGGCCAGTAATTAAAATCCTGAAAAGTAAAGGAAGCTTTTAAGAACCTAAATTCTAGGTGGGTCAAAATAAGTGCTGATGGAGCCAAGTTGTCTGTTTTTTTTTACTCAGGATTCTACACAGAGAAGCAAAAGGAATGGAAATTCATGTTCGTTTAACTCACAGTGTTTCTAGATATCTTCATGGACAGTATAGACACATCTTAATGGGAGTTATATTTCCTTAGATACCTATCACTTCCTAATATAGATATTAAACCACAAAAAGTAAAAAATCCTCATATTTGCATTTAATTCCATGGAATACAAATTGTCTTACTTGATATGTGGAAAATTATGTAGAATATGTATGTGCATGTTTGTGCATGTCTAATAAAGACTGATGGACAGATACAGATGCATGCCAATAGATACCTGTGAGGTTACAGTGAGAAGAGAATTTTAAGTTCTGTTTTACAATACCACCTGACTAGTACAGGTAAAGGATATGGCTTTTCTGGAACACCAATATTAGCAGTTCATTGAGTCTCTTCTCTCCTCCAGATCAGCCCTGTGCAGGACAGCTGTGAAGTACTCAGTATTATTACTGTGAGAGTTCACATGTAAACTTGTGTTTAATTGTTTTCTTCTCGATCCTCTTTCCAGAGAATGAGCGTCCACATTCAGAAGAATCTTTATGGCTGCCTCCAGTGGTCAATCAGGGAAAGCTGCCCTGCTGCTGCCTTCATCTCTGGACTGAGGAGCTCTGGAGTTACAGCTGCACCACCTGCCACCCACCCCACAGGGCTGGCCCAAGCATCCCAAGAAGGACACAGCACGAAATCAGGCAGCAACACATATTTATGGTTGTAAGGATAAGCAGAGGGAAGGCCAAGGCCCTTGAAAAGAAAGTTTCACCTTCACCCACAGCCCTTTGCCTGTTCTCCTCCTCTGCTGCCCCACGGCAATGCTGAGTGCAGACTGCCTCCAGCATCCTCAAAGCAAACACTCTGCTGCTCCTTCCACAGATGACTGTTTATGTAATGAAAAGGAAATGCATTCATGCCTCCTTCCCCATGCCTTGCCTCCTCCCTGGTTCAATTCCCACTCAATTCCAGACGGCAGGAATTGGATCCAGGGTGAGTGATAGTGAAGAAGCTGAGCCCCTGCCAGTGCTACACTCCACATTGGGACCAAGTCTCCATGTCCCTTGATGTGGTGGCATCACTCCACGCCTTGCACCTGGGGCAGAGAAGGGACCTGGTGTCTGCACCACCTGGCACGTGCATTTGGGAGACAGGAGTGACTATGGAGCACGGTGCCCTGGCTGGGGGGTGTGCAGCCCCATAGCACCTCCCACCCTCCAGCACACCCATCCAGCCTCTGCCCCAAAGGAGCAACTGAAAAGAAAAAGCACTCTAATGCCAAAAGTGAAAGAAAAGCCTCAAACTAAAAGGGTTCGATTTTTTCTTTCCATGAGACATTTTCTTTTCAGACAGAAATGCCTTTTCAGCTAAACAGACAAAAACATAGCCTTTTTTTTCACAGAAATGCTATCTCTCAGACAAAGCTTGAAAATAGAAAAATGTTTCTACAAACATTTTCATAGAAAAAATGCCCTCATGAGCTTTGCTGACAACAGTTTCAGTGGGTTTACTGCATAACTTCTTTTCAGGCAACAACCTCTTTGACCTTACCGCTGAGTGAAGTTTCAAGATCTGACCTTAAAAGTTTCCTTTTGGCCCCACCACAAGGAGTATGCATAGATTGCTTTATTCATAGGCAGAAAAAGTTCACTTTGAAAGATTAATTTTTCAAATTCCTCAGTCCCCATCCCCAAACATCTACATTTATAGGCTGAAAAACAATAATCTGTTTTAATATAATCTCATGCACTGAAGAAAAGAAAAATATTGTTTCCATCTGTCAATTAAAATGTTCACATGAAGTGAACAGTTACCTTGTAGGTAATTCTCCTTAATCTCATTGCTCAAATAAAGCCAAAGATATTTGCTTGCCTATAGTAAAAAAAATCCACAGCCCACTCCGTATGGTAACCTACATAAAACCATAAAAATGTTTATTTAGTGCATAAGGTTTCAGTTAACACTGCCCCTATCATCCATTTGTTTTAAAGTTCCCTGTGTGCTCTTTGTTAAGATCAACTGATTTATTATTTTAAGACAACTTTTTATCAGTTACTTGCTAATACCGTGTTTCATTTAATGTGCCACATCTTCTTGAACCATCTTAAACTAAATAGCCTTCCTTTAATCATTTCAGACATTTTAGCAGGCAATCATTTATGTATGTATGTATGTATGTATATATGTATGTATGTACGTTAGCAATTAAGGGTACCTTTAATATTAACCTAATCAAGCTCTGGTTTGTGGTTAAGTAATCATCACTTGTTTCACTGAGATTTTGGCTTTTATATATTTTACTTAACATATATAATGCATACATAAAATATAATGAAGGGGAGGATAATGTTTCTGTAGTTGGATTTTCTCCTTGGTTTCCTAAATGTATTTCCAAACTGTGAAACAAGAAATTCCGCTCATTGTCTGTCTGTACTTGAAACAATATAAGCATGTATATTGCTTATTGTCTCAAACCTCCTTTTCACTAACACTTTCTTCCAAATGCTGAATGAAATAATGCATTTTATGAAGCTGCTGATAACTGCACACTAGTTTCTGCAGGAGAAAAACTGCCTGAAATCTAGTTAGAACAACAGAAATGTGGGGGTCAGCAGACACAGCAGAGTACAAAATAAAAACATGCTACCTCCACAGCAGTGAGGACCTGAACTGAGACATCAGCAAGAATATTGAAATTTCCTCTCTGCAGTGATGAGTTCCACTAAATATCTGCAAAACCCTGCTGGTGCATGCACTGGGGGAGAGAGGTTGCTCCACTGACCACTGGTGGGAAGGCTGCTGAGGACCACAGAAAGCAGGAAGATCTGTGGCACATGGGATGGTTTTACTGGCAGGGGAAAATGTGGAGTCATGGCCAGCTTTCTGACTTGCCTAGTAGTCAGGGTTTATCGTGGAGGTGGTTCTTCAGGGTGCTGGACCTGATTATTTTACCTGGAAGATGGGTGTCCCACTGCAAAAGTCCTGGAAGGACTTCTTTTTATTCCCATCTCACTGTGCCACTATCTTGAGGTGACAGCAGCCCCCTGCAGTCATGGGATTTAGAGCTCAGACCAGCCTCAATGCTCTCCCAAGACACAAGATCAGCTGTCTGAAGGAAGGTTTATTGGCAAACAACAACTCTGCAATCAAAAGTCTTCCTACAGAAGGAAAAGGGTCATTCCATACATGAAAAAAACCCAACAAAACCAAACATCAATTTATTCCTTAAAATAATTAGAGGACAGAGCAAGGAGCAGAGAGACACTTCAAAAGGACAGAATATTTCATCATATAGACAATCACCTTCCTTTAATGCAATTTAGAAATTTCTGATATTGGACAGATAAATTAGAAAGATAAATTGTTGGTGACAGAGACAGGATCAGAGAGAGTCTAAGGATTGTGGCATTTTTGTTTTATCTCTCTAAACACAGATTTTAATACCCTGTGTTTTATTTCTGTACAAAATGAGGCTAGGTTACCTTTGCCTAGTAGACATAATTGTCTTTTATAAAAGGGAAAAAATGTATAAATTCTGAGGGAAATGTAATATCTTTTGACATAGTTTTAGACCACCCACACAGCAAGCTAGGGAAGCCAATAATCTTAAGCCAAGATATGTTTAAATCACTGAACAAAGCTTTTGCCTTTTTACACGTCTTGTATCATCTAATAAAAACAACATGAGCTGCCTGTGAACTATTTAGAATTTCTGAGCCCAGTCTTTGTCCGGACTATGATGCACTTACTATTTTTCCAAATATAAAACCCATTTTCAGTAAAAATATACAATATAATGCATTCTGAAAACAGGCCTCCAATTTAGAAGGGAAAAGTATGTCATCTATATTTAGTGTTGCATATCTTTTCGTATGTGATATAAGGTCAAAATCTGCTCTGATGCAAAGGATTGAAAAAAAAGAAAAGAGTGCAAGGGTATATATACTTTTTATTGGAACCTGTTTTTTTAATTTACCTAAAAATCAGAATGACTGTTGACCTGATCCTCACCATACTTAGCACTGATTTCAGAAATTGCTGCTGCAAGAGAAGTCTCACAGCACTTCACAGCACTTAGTTTATGCTTAGGGGTTGGAAAGGGCCATGGCCCATGTTAGGTAACTACCATCCACTCCCCTTCATGGCTGGCCCCTAGCAAGGGGACATGTTAGTAACTTGGGAGGTGAATTCAAGACTCATTTCCCTCAGACAAGGATGTTTCTCAGTCAAAAGCCCCTGAAAGCACTGGGAAAAGGTTACACCGAACTCAAAGGAGACTTCCTTTATGGAAAAGTAAGAACATCAGCAACAGAGCTTTCATTTGCGAGTTTGAAGACTTTTGCAAAAATAGACAGAAAAAAAAAACAACACACCTGGTTGACCAACCCTTCATCCAAAAAGCTCTGGATACGGCCCCCTTAGTGAGAGCTACCATCAGATGTAGTGCCTTTACCTGCAAGGAGTGGCACTGGCTTCAGCAGATCCATGTGTCCCTGCCCATGGCAGGGGGATGGGAATTAGATGGTCTTTAAAGTCTCTTCCAACCCAAGCCATTCTATGATCCTGTGATATGATAAGTGGAAGAAGATGTCAGCAGCTCCATCCAGGAATGGATTGGAAAGCCTAATGTTTTATTTCTCTGCATTGTTTTCTGGGTATTGTCTATGCAATATTTACACCCTCTAAAGCAGGGAACTACTGGGGTTAAGGAAAGCAAGTTTCCTCTTTCACCTCTTTTATTTGTGCATAAGTAATACCGATATATTCCCAAGATAATGTTCCAATCCCGTACCTGAGGTTATTCTGGAAAATGTTTTTGCTTGCCAGAGCTGTGGCTTTGCAAAAGGTAAGGAGCCCTGTGCTCTCTGCACTTTCTCCAGTAACAATGCTTTGATTCAGCCAGCCATCAGCTTGAGTTGAAAACAGTGATTAAGCTTGGCTTAAGTTGTGAGAATCATATCAAATCTCCTTAAGTTCAGTCCAAACAGTGGAATGAAAACGTATCTTTTCCTTTAATAAAAAAATTATGAGCTTTTTAAATGGAGCTTAAAACAAGTGGTCTGAATTAAGTTTTAGTTGTGACCTCAGGTATTGCTCTTTTACCTTGTAAAGCCTGGGATTTGCAAGTTATTTGGCTAAAATTTCAGTGCAAACTTGAATAAAGCAGATTCTCTCACTCATTTTTTTGCACATGATGAAAAAAAAAAAATTAAGTGTGAAGCTGAATAAAAGGCAGCAGAGAGCAGAGGTACAAGGAGCAGCAGCTGACCTCAGGTGTTTTGTCCTTCTCTTCAAGTTTATTATTTTAGCACAAATGAGAGAACTACTCATATATAAGGAAAAGAAATTACTTGCCAGAACAGCATGTCTATCTGAGATGGATGTAATTCAGCTTCCTGTCACCTTTCTAGCAATGAGAACAGGAGCCCCAGGACAAGTCCCTAGACACTATCAATGCTGTGCAGGAGTGGGGTATCTGAACCTAACTGGGGTTCAAATGCCTGGTCAGGTGCCAGGAGTACCTCTGTCCCTCGTTTGTACAGAAGAGAGCAGACTGCTTCTCCCTGGGTATCCATGCCTGAAATGCCACCCAGGGAGCCTGGCAGTTTCTGGGAGGAGTGACAGCATGCTGCTGAAGATGAGCAGGACTGTGGGATTCGTTTCATCACCTGAGGAGCAGCATTCAGCTGTGCACAGGACATTGCTTCTGCAAGAGGGGATGGAGGAGACCAGGTGGTGCAAGGGTGGAGGTGGCCCTGCCATGCTATTGATGCACTGGAGACAGAGAGCCCAGACACAGCCTTTTGAGGGCAGGCCCCCCCACGAGATAGTTTGCTTGATCTCTTGTGGAGAGACCTGTAAATGAGAGAAAGTGTCTGGCTCAAGACATTTTTATTTTTTTTTTATGCTGGTCTTTTCATTTCCCTGCTTCTCCATTCTGTCCTCCCCTCATATAAGAAGGAGATTTCTTCACTTTGTTTTACCTCTTGTTGATCCAGAGGCTTGATTCATGGCATTCGCAGCAAAATCACTAAATTGCAAGAAACCTACATTTTGATGGGACAGTTACCTTTTTGGTGGTTCCTATCTTCTCATATTTTTAAAGCATATTAGCATTGTTTTGATCCTAACAGTGGAGGCAGAAACCCTTCCCATGCACTGACAAAAACTAGCTCAGCTTAGCTCACCTCTGTGTGATGGAGCTTTGCTGCTAAGGAGACACACAGTGTTTGCAGAAACACAGGCATGAGCCTGCAAGCTCTTCAGCTTGAGTTCTGAACAGTTAAGTGTTTTACTCAGGCTGCTTGCATTAACCTGGTAACGTGCTTCAACTCCTTGCTGGTCTGAGGCTTTTAGGTATATTCAGGCTTTGGTGCCACTCACACATGGGCTGCCTGACAGAGCATGCCTTTTCCCCTGATGTGCAGGGGCATCACTGTGGAGAAGCCCAACATGGGTCTAATTTTTTATGCCACGTGTGTCCACGGAGAATTGCCCATGAGCAGAGGGTCCAGCATAGCCAGAAGACCCAACAAGTGGCAGGGTGAAGTGGTGACACTGCCACCATGGACAATACACTGGGCCAGTGTGCTGGGAGGATCAGGAGAAAACCTTCCCCAGACAAAATATGTCTGCGTGCCTAGAAATCTGCAACAAGGTTAATGCAGATCCATGCAGAGACCAAAGGCTGCTTCAAAGCCTAACCAAGTCACAGGAAAAGAGTCTCTTTAATTTCAGCCTACGTGAGAATTTGCTCATAGGATTTTCCTAAGGTGGAACAGGCATAATTCTCTCAGGTCCAAAGGAATGTACCTGTCTGCAAAGTAATATCTAATGGTAGAGCTTTTAACGTCGAAAACATCCCACCTGATTTCAGCATTTAAGGGCCTGCATCCCAACGGAGGCAAATCAGCAGGTGCAAGAAGTTGATCTAACATAGCAGCAGCTCTTGGAAGTTTAACAATGAGCAATTTGAATCGTTTCAATCAAACATCCCTCCCTCCCTTCGCACAGTGTGAGAATAATCCACAGACCACCCCTAAATACAGAATCCCCTTTCCCAACTTCCACCTCCTGTTTTTCAAACAAGAGTGAAAACGTTGCTTGTGTGTGTGTGTGTGTTCTCATGAGCTCACACAGATCTAAAGCATTTCACCAGAACATTGTAGTTTTTTTACCTACTACTTTACAGTTTTAAAAGTGGGACAATGCAACAGTGGAAATGGTGAGGGTTTAGGGTAGAGATCTGTTGAAAAAAGATTTTAATATGGTAAAATCAATCTAAAATCTGTACTAGGCAGGCAAGTGGCAGGGGATAACATGAGCAAAGGGAATAAAAAGAGCTCTGAAGAGCCCATACCAGTTGCTAATACTTAATCTCTTTAAATAATGAATTAGCTGCTCATATCTACTGTCGCTGCTAAGAGAAAGCACTTTCTTTGTGAAGTGAAGTAAAGCTTGAATACCCATGAATTATTCAATATAAAGTGTGCCAGTTAAAATGCCTTGATATTGGAAGTCAAGTGTAAGATTATCTTTTGTCTGTCAGAAAGCATCTCTCCCATGTTACTGAGGCTTGAGGGGGTGGAAAAAGGGGCCAACCAGCGAGCAAACACATCAAGAAAAGTAAGGGAGGTATTGTGGTAACATACAGAACCATTTTCACTTATGGATGAGCTTCAGTCATATGCAGGAATTATTCTGTTGGGCTTTATTCTGTGTATTTTTTTCAGTTTTCCTTTGCCTCCATGATGGCTCCATCGTGTGTGACTCCAAGGGAATCACTCGTGATGCAGGGATGCTGCTCCAAGTTTTCTTCCAGCAGAGACAGTATCAGCTATTGATCTGTCAGCCTTTGCTGACGTGGAGAAATACATCTCCTTACTCAGGTTTCTAACAGGTTCCAGAGCTGAATAATGACCTTTCCGCTGCATCAGAATGTGTAATCTAGAAGAATGGGCCTTGCAGGAGAGTCTGGCACAGAAAATTACTGTTTCTCAAAAAGGTTTAAGTCATCCAGCCCTGGGGTGCCACACAGGCTTCCCAAAGGGCTTGGTAATCAGCTTCTGTTTTTCATCCTTCTTTTTTGTGTTCCCCCTTCAAACAATCCATATTGTTGGCAGCACCTTCAGATATCTCAGATGTTTATCTTATTTTACGTTATTTTATTTTCTATTTGTGTTTTGAATTGACTCTTTTTTTTTTTATGATTGCACTTGAGTTCAAAATAACATGAAGCTGCAGTGAAAGCCCGGCTGCTGTTTTGGAGAATAACTTTTTTTTTTTTGTAATCCCTCTTTCCCATCTTTCAACTTCAAATTATCCCAACACTCAGATTCTCTCTATCTTAGTAAGTGCCTCTGTGGTGCTTTTTGATTTTATGGGTACATGGTTTGTGTCTGCTGATACTTCAGGTTCAGTATGGCAACATTAGCAATTAACCTACAGACATAGCATCCAAAATATTAGTCAACAAACTGGAAAATCAAAATGGGCTGCATACAGGTGAACACTTAAAAATGCCTAATTCAAGCATCCTTACTGTTCAACTACATTGGCAGCCAGGATCTGGCAGCTTTGAACAGAGGTTAATCTGGGTGGATCATCATGATACCAAACGGGGACACTATCACAGATGTCACAACCCCACTGAACTTCTGTAAGTGGCTTAAGTGCAGCCCAGTTTAACACTGAGTATCAAGTTGACATGATTTAATAATTTCTGGAATATTTCACTTGTCATTAATGTCCATGATCCAGTTTTTATTGATATAGACAGAAGAGCTCATCCAAGCCTAAGACCTCCCAGAAATCCAACCTTTGGACTTTGAGGTGAGAGTAGAGAAGAGAAAAAAATTATTTGCCTCTTTGTTTTAACAGAGCCATCTATCTCAGATCTTTTATTTATTTTCACATTTCTGTTGAAACCCAAAGAACCAGACTTTACAGCCAGACCCACCCCAGACCAGAGGAAAACCTTGTGATTATCTTTCCATTTCAGCTGTGCTGCCAATGCATTAATAACATAAAAAAATAAGAAAAAAAAAAAAAGTAAAAAAAGCTGTAGTTTCAAATATTTACTATTTCTGTTTTCTCACCTTTCTGTATATTGAGTGCTATTCAATTTCACTTTTAACATACATTAACATTAACATTTAACATACATACTTGTTCCCTTTTCTTCAGCCTCAAATGTACCCAGTGAAAATAAAATCTGAATCAACTCCTCTGATGAAAGGGAAAAAAAAGAAACAAAACTAGAACCCAGAACTTTCTGTCTGGACAAAGACAGTTGCACGATTACAGAGTTTGAAGGTATTTTAAGTCAGAATTTTTTCTTTATGCAGCATCAATATGCAATTAGCATAAAGATTCTAGCCATAGCAAGGAGAATCAGAGTTGGGAAAAAATCACATTAATTCCCTTGTATTGAAGGGATATAGTTGCGTGATGTCTTAAAAAACATGGCTAGCAATGTCTTCATTCAACAGATTAAGAATATGCAACATGTTGCATGACAAATCAAGGCACAGTCTTCAGAGTCATTTAAGATTGATGTTTAGCAACAAATGAAAACCATTTACCATTTTCCCCAGAGAAATTTTGGAATGAAAGATTAATTATCCATATTATTGTGAAAGCTGGATCCAGAAAAACTCTCTTGGTTTACATCTTTTGTTCCAGAAATTAATTTGAATGTCTTGAAAAGATTGCTCAGAATTTATATGGTGCCTCTCCTCATTAAAATCCATGGATATAAATTTCACAGTATTTAAAAGTATACAGATTTTAGCCGGGAAAAATTAGAGGCCTGTGGCCTTTTAAATGTCAGGGACCAGATTATGGTCTCAGTTGTATGTATCTAATTCTTGCTGAAATGAATAGAAATCCCACATATACACTGTCTTCATAATCAGAACCAATTGTTTTTCTGTTTGCACCATTCAATCTGGGCGAACGAGAAAACACAGGAAACCAGGCATCACAGGGCAATGTCATTCTTCAGTTCTCAAAGCCTGCAACAAACTAGGTCTGATTTCACTCATTTGTGGTTTTACATTGAATCCACAGGCTTTTTATTAGATCTTCCATATTTTCACAATGAGAAGAATCTCCATCATTTCTTGTAATTCACCACTCTGCACGTCTCATTGAACTATTATTATTTTCTGTTTTTCTTGCTGAATAACAGATTTTCCTTTACTCACTTAAGTGTTTTTATGCCTTTAGAAGTACAAAAGCAGAGAACAGGCCCATGCACACTTGAGTCCATTACCATGACGTTTGGGACAGGGTATAGTTTGTTTTGGGTGTGTGGCACATCTGAAATTTCCACCCAAAGTGCCTCCAACTTGCATTACAGATTTCACTTCCAAGAAGCCCACAATCTAGCTGCAGTATGGGATTTCTTGGTTGGGTTTTGGGGTTGTTGGGGTTTGTTGTTCTATTGTTGTTGTTTTTTTACAAACTGACAACTGTTCCTGACTATTTACACACTGTGAAATATGTATGTATGTCTGTTAGAATAACCTAGTTCTTGAAGAATAATGCCAGATGTCCCGTGCTCAAAAATACCTACACTAATGCTACAACCACCACTATCATTGTTTGTTTATGTAGTAATCAGCTGTCATGCTGCCTTTTTTTATCAGTGCTTTGATTGTTTGGAATGACTTCTAGAAGAGAGAGGAAAGACCACACAGTTTCACTAGGCCACATGCATCTTTGTACAAAACATACTGAAAAAAACCCACTATTTTCAAAGCACTAGAGCATTTTGATCTCTGTTCTACCTGCTAAAGAGTCCGGAGACAGTTTTAAGATCCTGTGTGAACACTTAAGGACCCTATTTTACAACAGAAATTTGATACATGGGGGAAGAGGGGGGCAGGTCATACGTAGAACCAAAACTTAGGTTTCTGTTTTTTTCCTTGACACATTTTATTGGCAGAGAAAACAAGTTAGATAATGGCATATCCACCTATGGCAGCCAGGAGTTGCTCAGATCCACATCTTAGCTAGACTCTGTTGGCTGATCTGGCTGACTGACTCAACTCAATATTGACTCCTGAGCTGTAAAGTGAGCATTTAGAATAAATCTTTCAACAACAACAACAAAAATTATTCAATGGGTCCAAAAACAGATTTAATTTTATAATGAACTCTTTGGTTGGAAGAGTACAACACGGGACAAGTATGTTGTTGCTGCCTCTCTCTAAAAGAGCACTTGAACTTCTTAACCCATATTCTCTCTTCAAAATACCTTCTAGACATAAAAATCTCAAGAATTAGGTAATAGCCTTGAGGGCTTCTTGTGCTAGCATGGAAACTCAAGACCTGCTGGTTATAGAAATGTTCCACTAATCTTTAAAAGCACCTCTCAGAGTTAAAGGAGTATCTGCCACACATGTTAGCCTTGCCCTGTAGTCCATACCCAAATAAATGGCCATATCTGTAAAGCTTGTTCACCTTAAGGAATACTCTTGTTTTGTTAACATGCAAGATAGTAGTCATCTTTTCCATCAGTCTATAAATAAATGTAAAGCACCTCAGTGTAAGTCTATTTTGGTGTAAGTACAGGAGGCTGGACTTCTTATTACACTCAGCAAAGATGGGGACATACGAAAAAGAGAGGGGTGGAAAAATGTGACCTGAATTGAGAAATCTGCCCTCCAGAATCAGACAGAGAAGAAAAGTGCTGCCCAAAAAGATCTGACTCTTCTCTTATTTACACCAGAGTAACTACACTGCTTTCAGTGGAGCTTCATTCATTATTTTGGGGCGATCACATTATGTGCTGACTGAAACAGTTCACAATTTTCCTCCTCCTTCCTCCCTGCCTTCCCTTCTTCCTTCCTGCCTTCCTATCTATCTTTCTTCCTATCTTTGTCTCTCCCCTTCTCCCTCTCTCCCTTTCTTCTTTTTCTGCCTTTCAAAAAGCAACATATTAAACCAGTAAATCAAGGAGGAGACAGTACACATGGCCACATCATATAGTAAACAACTATTTTGGCCAACCAGCTGCTGGCAGGTATAAAAACTGAGACAGCTTGTTAGCCAACTCCTTAGGGCTAACTGCTCTAAAAATCACTTATTTTCCCTCCTTTTTTTTTTTTTTTTTCCTTTTCACAGCACATATCCAGATACAGAATCTCTGAGCTAATTATCAGGGCTGGGATTCTCAACTTAATCATCACTACCAATTCCCTGGAGTACAGTGGCATCTAAGAGCTAACCCCTGCCATGCTGAATCACAGCCACACAGATGAGCCAAAACCCACAGAGATTTTCAACAGAGGAGCCCTGTACACATATATAATATGATCCTGTACTTCACAATTGAAGTGTAAACTAGGAGACACTAGCTGATGAAATGCAATTAAAAGTTAAAGGATGAATGTTATAGATTATTAGTTTAACAAGGCTTTAGGGAAGAGAGAGTCCATCTGGCTGCTTTGTCTAAAAGCAATTCTACTGTGGGCTATCTGTAGGAATTAACTCATGCCATGTTCTCCATGAATGAAAAAAGGTGGAAGGACAAATAATCAGTTGACTAAGTAGCTGTAACTTTGCACAAAGCATTCAGCTTCTAGTTAAATTAAGAGCAGAGAGGGGAGATTGCAGAATTGTTTCTCTCCATCATCCTCATTAAATTTCATTTCAACGGGGAATGGTGTCACTGCTGCTTTAGTGATCTATTATGAATTCAACCCAATATTCAGCCTGAGTACCCTCTGTATGTTACTGCCTGTACTACAGGTATACTCCATGGCGTGGAGTTACACCATGCCAATAAGTGGCAGGCTTAATTGTTTTGTAATTCTTAAAAAAGATCATTTATTCTGCATGAATAAACACAGATGCTTCTATTCTCCGCTGGTGTAAATCAAAATGGTCTCACTGACACCAGTGGAGGTGTGCTAGTTTACACCAGCTGGAACTTTGGCCCAGTTATTAAAGGACCTGGGCCATTTGGCAAACGCTCAATAAGCACGATGGAATTGTGAAGTTACCTCTTAGGGCATTTCAGCAGTAAATTACATTTTATACAGAAACCTCAACTATCTGAATGTAAAATCTTCCCAGGCTAACTGGTAAATTAGTTGGTCTGTCAGATACGTGCTATCTGCTACACCACTTGCAGATGTTCAGGCCAATGTGAGATTTCCTTGGTGCAACTGCCTGTAACAAGAACATATTTATCACACTTCTAGCTGTCTAACCTTTAACTAACACTGCTCAGATGGAAGACACTTCTTTTCAAAAAATCTAAACTATGCTATTATTTTCTGTTAAGGTTTGGGTGTCATCAGCAGCTTTGGCAGTTTACAACATTATCGTTCATAGCGGAATTTTTGTTTTGCTGCATCTTCTGGAGTTATGAAAGTATGTCAGAATATGTGCTTAACTTTTTAAAGCATAGATGTTTTTCTAGCATGCACCACAGGAAAAATAAAAAAAATTAAAAAATTAAAAAAAAAAAAGGAAATGTCCTGGATGGACATGGAAAATTCAAAACCACCTGTTTAAGAAACTTCCCCCAAAAATTTTCTCTTTCACCTTGCTATACTAACAACAATCTCATCATTTTTGGAGCACCTTCCCTATTGTTTTATTTGCTACTCTAACAGCACTCCAGTAATACACTCTTTTCTTCACAAAATTGTAATAGCAGATACGAACCTTCTGCCAAAAAAATCATCACAGAACCTACTGAGATTTCAGACCGAGTGCAGCAGCCATACATGCATTGCAAGGATCATGTATATCTAAATAGATGATCATGAAACAAATGAAAGTTTAAAGGCCATGAAAGGGACAAAGGAGCTCTGAATTTTATTCTCAATACTTCCACATTCACCCTTCCTCTCATTTTGTTTCCCTTTCTCCGGCCAAAAATAAAGAAAAGCAACATTTCTTCATCAGTGTTAATGTGTTCAGTTTTGGAGAATCCTCCAGAATGGGGTCAGTCATACAAAGTGTCATAATAACTGCTAGAAGTATGTAAGAGTTCTGTAACCTCAAAAAAACTGTTACTCTGCATGTTTTTAGGACATAAACCTTTAATTCTCATTATTGTGTAATAAACTTGTCCTCGACTGTTGCTAGAGGAAATTCTATCTCCAGCAGTCAGATTAAACAACAACAGGAATACTTGGTTAAGTAGCTCTTTTACTGCTTGGAAAAAAAAAATAATTAAAAAATCAGGTTTATTTTTTTATTTCAGTAATCAGTGCAGTGTGATGAGCAAGAAAAACCTTGGATAGAACCTGAAGAAAAACCTTGGATAGATTATACTGATTTTTCTGGTATACTTCTAGCTTTCTACCAGCATGGTCCTGTAGCAGCAAAGGTGCACTTTATTTGGTTTCATTCCATCTTCTGGAGAAGGACCTGATCACTATTCTCATTTCTCTCAGAAACAACAGGGAGGGAAGGGGAAGTGTCAGTATTATTTTCATCCCCTCTTCCTTCCTGGGCATACACAAACAGTTTAGAGGTTTTCTTCCGAATTACCCTTGGACTAGAGGGAATTTGACTTGGCAAATTTTTTTCTGCTGCATAGCATTATACCACAGCTAAAAAGCAACTAGCAACCATGTTTGAAGGACTATCTCCCACGGATTATTCTGGCCTGGCCTCGGGCAAACTGTAGTAATAGCAGGCAAATTCTTTAACCATATAGACCATATTTTGAAATATTTATGTATATTTATATGAAGTCAAACATCTCAGAATGTTCTCAAGTGCTTTTTGTCAAGCGCTTCTGATTAAATTCTGCCTATGAAATTATTCCTACCTTGACAAACTAAACATCTTCACAAAAATCAGATCCCTACTCTCCAGTGGTGGACAATGCTGAACGTGAATGCTTTACTATCTGATTCCTTATTTGTATGTCCCTGTTCACAAAGCTTAACTGGGGAGGTTTCCTGGTGGTGCTGTCACCTGTACAATTGCATGCTCATGTATTACGGAGCATGGGCTGTCCCTACTCTCATTACTTCATACAAAAGTTATTGAACTTTGAGAACAGGTTGGTGGTGAAGACATCTCCTTGAGGGATTCACATGAGCTTGGAAACAGGCTTATCTCTTTAAACATCTCTTCCAACTATGTTATTAACTTAAACCTATATATTTTAATGGATTTTCTAACCAAAATATGATGAAAACCCAGACTTTAACACCAGACATCAGTGATTAGAGAACTGTTTCTTAACAGCCATGATGAAGTGAATTCTAGCATATATCTTTTAATAACCTGTTTCTAAAAACCAATTACATCTTCCAGTAGCCACCCACACTTGAACAATCATAGAATAGAATCATCCATCAACGTTGGAAAAGACCTTCAAGATCATCAAGTCCAATCATCTGCCCTACAAACCCCAACCACGAAAACATCTCCCGAAAAACCATGTCCACCTGTTTTTTGAACGGTGCCTCCACCACCTCCCTGGGCAGCCTGTCCCAATGCCTCACCACTCTTTCTGTGAAGAAATTTTTCCTAATATCCAATCTGAACCTCCCCTGGCACAACTTGACCCCATTTCCTCTTGTCCTATCACTGGTCACTAGGGAGAAGAGGCCAACACATGCCTCACTGCAACTGCCTTTCAGATAGTTGTAGAGAGCAAAGAGGTCTCCCCTCAGCCTCCTCTTCTTCAGGCTGAACAGCCCCAGCTCCCTCAGCTTCTCCTCCTAAGGCCGGTTCTCAAGACCCCTAATCAGCCTAGTTGCCCTTCTCTGCACCAATAACCTGCTTTGTTTCCTTCTGAAAAATCCAATGGCAGCTCCACTGTCCATAAAGCAAGGACGGATAGATTAACACATGCCCTGCTGAGGCACATTCCCTCTCAGGAAATCCATCTTCAGGTCCTGTGCCCCAAGATACACCTGCACCACAGAGCACGGGGCTCTTCTTTGTGCCTGTCACCTCAGGATGTCCAAAAGCATCACCTTTCCATACAGCAGGGCACCACATCAAGATTTCATAGCTGGGTTTGGGGTAACTTCTCTCTAGCTGCTTTGCATGCTTGCAAGGCAGTCTTTAAAGCACAGACAAACTGCTCCTGTTTTGCTTTTGTTTTCACAGTGGAGTTTGCTAGCAGTCATCTCTTTTCCTGCAAAGCCTGATTATGTTTTACACCCCTTTGCTGCAGCTTTGCTCAGGAGTTTCTCACAAGACCTTGTAGGAACAAGCAGGTTTGAAGGTACAGCTCCACTGCAGACTGCTTCATTACAACCAGCTCTCACTGTAAAGGTGTTTAAACTCGGTCACAAAACACGTCTAGCTCTGATGCAGTGTCTTTATTCCCACTTAATTAGCCTTAAGCAAACTAGTAATAGGTATCACGTAAATTCCCTAACAAGCACAAGGTGGTATGTTTGAGAGAGCTCTCTTTGAGCTTTGGTAAGGAGCTGTGGCCTCCTTCAACCCATTTGAGTCTTTGCCATCTCTCAGAACTGCAAAGCAGAGTGTGCCAGAGGGTTTAGATGAAAAAGGAGGGCAGCTTCGAGGCACCGTGCTAGCAGACATGTCCTGGAGGGCCTTGAACTGTCGGAAAAGTGAGAAAGTTTGAGAGCAAGGAATAGGAAATTCTGAGAGCTTGGATCCTGTGAGCAGACAAGGGGTGTACAGGACCTCATGGGGCTTCTGGTGGTTCAGTGAATCATTTAAACCTTTGGCTATTCACCTGAAACTTGCTTCTGCTGATACCACTGGCATAATTTTTGAGCTCCCTCGTCTAGCTACAAAATGTCATGTTGTTCTTGTAGACATAATTATCTAATTGTTATTTGAATCCTCCTAAACCCTTTTGCTGTTCGTTTAGCAAGTTACCAGTGAGGCTAATGACATCAAGAAAATTGCTCTGAAAGGAGTTGCCTGTGTACTGTGATGTATCATAAATATAGATGAATGCAAAGTAAGATGCTAGGCATAAAATGCAAATGAGCGGGGAATGAGATTCAGTTGTTCACCAGAGATTCAGCACTTGATAGAGAAGCCTCTGTAGGGCTACCAAGCAAAAAACAGGCTTATGTTTCAACTCCCCAGCTGCTGCTGAGTAGGGACCACAACCTGTCATAGAGCACTAATTGAACAGGATGCTGCTGGAAGGAAATATGTGTCAGTGCCAGTCCCCCAGCGGAAAGCCATAAGGCAGATTCATTGAGGAGCAACACACAAAGAACAGCTCGGGCCAAAAATGCAGCCTTGAATGCAAAAAAGTCAGGAGGGTAAGCAGCCACGGGAGAGCTCTCCTGTGGCTGAGAGAAGTACAAGAAGGTTAAAATGCCCCCAAGACTTAAATGGCCTCTGAGAGAAAAGAAGCAGGAAGACCACCAAAGGGGATAAACAGCTGTCATGGGAGGCAATAACTAGGTACAGAATCACAGAACCACAGAATTGTCATGGTCGGAAAAGACCTCTAAGATCACCGAGTCCTGCCATTCACCCAGGGCAAAGAAAAAAAATAAAATAAAAAAGATGACACAAAATGACAACCCCACACCCCAGAAAACCAACAACACACAACCCCAGAAAACCCACCATGCCCACTAGAGTATGCAAACATTTCACATTTCTTCTTTGAAGAAGTTGCAGAAGGATGTTACTTTCATAAATCCAGCCTGTCCAAGATGTACTAGGAAATAGTATTGGAAAAGACAAACTTTGTTTCTACATAGGTAAGTGTTGAGAGTTTAATCACGTAATAAAAACAACACAGGGCTGTGAACAGAGCAGGTAGCTCCATGTGAATAAGACTGTATAACCTGTATTCTGTCAAACATAACAGAGATGGTTTGAGATTATTTTACAAATATTTGGAATTATTTCTTTCCAAAGTAAAAACTTACCAGAAGTTCATGAAAATACGGATGTAACAGGGAAGACTTAAAAATTGGGTAGTTTGTATTTCTTCACAAAGTGGGTATTTCTTTTTTTTAATTGAGTGAGTACATTAATAAATATTACAGACAGATGTTGCTGGTGTTGTATGCTTGTTATTGCATTTTTTTAATTTTTTTTTTTACACAGAAGGTCTTCTGTCTATTTGGCCTACATCCTGCAGAGGGTCTGCTGGAGGAGAGAGGCTCTGTGAAGCTCACCCTGGCCACCTGCTGCCAGGCCTGTACTTTTTTACAGAAAATGCATTTGTAACAGGGAAATCTTAGGAAATGGGAAGATTTCTACTTCTCCAGTGAGACACAGGCTGGACAAAACTTATCTTTTCCAACAGCCAGTGCTGGTGGGAGCTCCCCACTTGCTGGGCCATCCCTTGGGGTTCAGATCCTGGGGCCTGGCCAGTTTCAGGGCCAGTTCAGCCTTTGTCCTGGGGGAGTTTCCCCAGGGTGCTCTGTCCTATGCTGCTACCCCCAGGGTCTGCCCAGAGGAGACACTCCAGCCTTTCGAGACAGGATGGGGCTGGCAAAGAACTTTGAGTCAAACAGACAGGTTTGGCAAGATTTGGAGAGCTGAGTCACAACCTCTCAGCCCAAAAGCTTTCCCTCCCCCCTCCTCCAGCAGGGAAGTCCCATAAATCACCGGTACAGGCACAGGCCAGAGTGAGAGCTGCCCAGGAGAGGGGCTCCCCTGCACCCTCTGCTCCTATGTGCACCTTTCTGGCACCTCCAAAGCTGCCCCATTGCCACTTGCAGTTTCCAACCCCACCAAGGAAAGGTTCACACTGACTTGGAAAGGCAGTTTATGGCCATGGAAAAGACCATTTCTGCCGTGACTCCCCAGCTTGTGCTCCTACTGCTTTACCATTTGGAGACACTACATCACCAAAGCACTAAGCAGCTCAGGAGAAAGATGCTGGGCCATCTGTGACATTTAGGTGCCATCCTGAGGCCCTGTGCTGTGCCCAGGCTACCCACCATGTCAGAAAGGATGGGATGTATGAGCCCAGGCCAGGCTCAAAGGTCAATTCTGTCCGCTGTACCCAGCAGCCCAGAACTGGAGGCAGTCCTGCCAATGCCACCTGGCTTCCTGGTGGGAACAGAGAGGCAGGATCCCCTTCCCCGCCCTGCCAGCAGTGCTGCCCATACCGGTGGCAGGAGCAGAGGTTGCCCTTGGCCAGGGCTGGAGCCCTGCAGCAGCCCAGCCTGAGCAGCACCTTTCGGCCAGCAGTGCCACCCTTGATGGCTGCCCCGGCGGACCTGGCCTTGAACTCCACGCTTCCTGCAGAAGCAGCCGCCCTGGTTTCGTGGGTGCCAAGGGCTCAGTGCTTCATCCCCCCCCCCCTGTGGTGACAGGTGGCCAAGGGTGTCCCTGCCCGTGTCTGGGGTGCACAGGGCTGATGATGTCATAATGGCCATCACAGGGACAAGCCACCTACAAGAGGGATGCTGGGCTCAAGCAGTGAGACCTGGTGAGGTGAGGAGAGCGCAGGGGAGGGAGGGGACTAGTGCGAGGCTGCCGAGGAAGGAGGGGGGACCCGACACCTCGGGGCTCTGGGCCAGTGCTGCAAGCACACCCACATCTCGTTTCTCCCTCAGATTCACCACGGGAGCACTTGGAGGAGCCATCCCAGCGCAGCTGGCACCGTGAACCTCCAAACACTCATCGTTGACGTGCGCCATGTCCACGAGCATGGGAGAGGGTAAGAGCGAAGTGCTGCCCCTGCTTGCAGTGCCCCCTCTTCTCCAAGGCCTCCAGCCCTGTCCCTCAGCCAGCTGCAAAGGGACATTGCAGGCCACAGGGACGATCCCACAGGGATGCTTGCCCCAACCTGGCAGAGCTGCTCATTCCTGCTGGCATTTGCTCACTCCCTCCAGGATGCATGCTGTGTCACCGGGCAGAGGGTGACTCGGTTAGGTGTTCGAAGAGGGTGGTTTTCAGAGGCATCGTGGCCCATCACTTTTGCCTGGTGAGTTTACCCCAGGGCTCCCTCCAGCTTTCCATCAGGCAGGCCCTCCCACACTCTCCTCATCAGCCTCTTCTCTTCTCTCTTGTGCAGCTTTTTGCCAATGACCTCTATGCGAAGGGGATCAAGATATCTGAACGCACAGGATTTCGCCTCAGAGATATTCACTGGACAATTGAGCGAGCAGCACAGAAGGTGAGGACCTGACAAAACCAGGGAGCTTTGTTCCAAGGAGAGCTTTGCAGGAGCTCAGCCCAGACCCCAGGAAAGAAATCTCAGCCCTTCCAACCAGCTCTGGGACAAAAGTCTTACTCCCAACAGCTCCCACAGCAGCTCCAGCACAGGAGGATGGACCCTCCTCCACCAGGCAGACCTGTGGGATGTAACCTTGCAGCAGCCACATCCTGCGCCCTACCTGGAGGTCTGGAGCTGGCTGTGGAGGTCCTGAGGCTGCCACTGATGGGGCTGCTGTGCTCTTTCCAGCACTGCTTCGTCTGCAGCCAGAGTGGGGCCACCATCACCTGCCGGGAGACGGGCTGCGACCGCAGCTTCCACCTGCCCTGTGCCGTGGAGGGTGAATGTGTCACCCAATTCTTCCATCCATACAGGTACCTCCTCTCCCCTGCTCCCCACCACCCGAGAAGGGCCCAGCGCTTCTCACTCATCCCTTTCCTTTTTCATCCAGTGCCTTCTGTTGGGAGCACCGCCCAGTGCAGGCAGTGGAGACAGACCCAGAGGACACCACCACCTGCCTCATCTGCCTCGATCTTGTGGGGGACAGAAGAGCCTACGGAACCCTGGTGTGCCCAGTGTGCAAACACGCCTGGTTCCACAGGGAATGCATCCAGGTAGGAGCCCTTCCCTCACTCCCACAGCATGACAGATGCTCAGAACCACCAGGGCCTCACTCAGGCTCCTCTTTTTCCTCCTGCAGGGACAGGCCATAAGCAATGGCTTTATGCGTTTCCAGTGCCCACTCTGCAGAGATAAAGATCAGTTTCGCCTGGAAATGCACACCATGGGGATCCGAATCCCCAAGAGGTTGGTTTGGTTTTTTTTCTCCTCAGCTGGAGGGTGCAAGTGCTGTGCCTGTGCCAGGGGCTGTCCCAGCAGTCCTGGCCCTCCACTGTCCCCTGAGTCTGGTCTTCAGCTTCACAGAGGATTTGGAAACAGGGCAGCGGGGGCGGAGGAGGGATGCCCTGCATCTGCCTTACGCCGGGGCAGCACGGGCTCATCAATTTTCCTTTCTCCATCAGAGCGCCATCATCGCGTGACCGGGGACTCGCAGAACTGCTTGCAAGGCACAGCCGCTGCGATGCCAGCGAGTGCCTTTGCCCAGGAGGCAGGGAGCAGGTGGAGGAAGAGGGGTAAGTTGCCAAAGCTGCAAAGCTCCAGGGCTCTGCATGGGATCTCTGCCTCACCAAGCAGAAGGCCTGAGAACAGGAGCTCTGCTGGACAATCCTGTGCTGTTGTCACTTTGTCCTCACAGCCATCAACCCATTTGCTTCCCTAGGCCCTGGCAACTGCTCCTGTGCAGCTCCTGCGCTGCCGAGGGCACCCACAGGTTCTGCTCTGACTTGAGGAACAGCACAAGCAGCTGGGAGTGCAACAGCTGTGCTGGCCCGAGCACTGGTAAATGCCAAAGCACCTAAGTGCCCCTGGGCTGGGCAGTGTGTGCCCACGGTGGGCTTGGCAGTCTCTGCCCCAGGAGGGCTGGCGGCCTGCTCTGGCCTGTCCTGCCCCAGGCCTGAGGAGCCATGCTCTTGACCTTCCTGCTTCCCCTTACAGCCTCCAGCACCACCTCAGAGCTTGGTGGTCCCAGCTCCCAGAGCAGCCCCAGCACCCCAAGCCAGCTGCCATCAGGGGAGTCCAGCAGCACCCCCGCGCTTGAAAGCGGTGGCCGCTCCAGCCCCCCGGGGCCCATGAGGCTGCGAGACCGCACCCACTCGCAACGTCAGGCCCAAAATCCACACAGCCGGCCCAGAGGACGCAGGACCTGACGTGTGCCATCACCAAATGCTGGCCTTGATCCCCCTCCACCTGCACAATAAGGTTGGCTGTTAACCCCTGCACTGTATTTGTGACACAAAGATTTCTGTAGATGTGTTTCTACAGTAGCCCAACGACATTCCCCATTCCGCAGGCCTGTTACCCAGCCTGATGCTGATGGCTGCTGTCCCCGCTGGAGGCTGCCTCTGTGCAATGTAAGTCAAGAAAATCCCTCTTCGCAGAGGTTGCAAGCCCCTGCTAAGGAATCCACAGGGCTCAGGAGGGTCAGGGCAGTACCTGTCACTGAGGCCTTGAGTCCCCTCATATGCCCTTGAGAGCAAAAAAGTCACACGTGCTCTATGGGAGGAAAACAAGGGGCCTGGGAAAATCTGAAAGGATTTCCCTTCTCTTGGAGACCAGCAAGTGCCCTTCCAGTACAGGAAGGAGTAAAGAGTTGGTGGCAGAAGGGCTGCTGAATTCTCTGTGGAAGTTGGAGCAGATGGCACCAGGGGCCTCCTGCAGCTCCCCCACACTTGAGGGCAGCAGCTGCTCCAGCTCCTTCCCCAGACCTCCCTCCTTACGGGCTGGCCTTGGCCCGCAGCCTGCTCAGTTCGCCGAGGGGAAGCCCCCTCGCCCCAGGCCCGGGGGTCTCTGTCCCTGCCCCGGCAAGGTGGCCCAGCCCAGCCCAGCCCAGTCGGTGCCACCACCCGCCCTCAGCGATGGGAGCTGCGCCCGTCCGCCCAGCCTGGCTCTGGTGCTCAGACCCCCAAAGCCATGAGCCCCGGCCCGAGGCGGCCGCCGCCGCTTGGACAGCTGGGCGAAGCGGTCTCGGCCCGAAGCCGGAGGGGCCCTGAAGCAGCAGGCGTATCAGCACGGCCTCCCAGGGAGACACAACCCCGGCCGAGGGCGGCGGCAGCCTCCAAAGCTCCCCCGCAACCAGACCCCGGCGCCGCCTGCCCCCCGCTGGCAGCGCCCGGCAGACCCCACCCTGCAGCCGAGGAGGCCGGGGGTCGGTGGGCGACGATACAACTTTATTTCACCTCGCGTCTCGTCTTTTAGACAAAGCAGCTCCCACTCTGTTTCCCTGGCTGAAGTGCCCAAAGAGAACCAAAGGTACAGGGCAAAGGGCAGGGGGAGTTGGCCACTGCATCCGGGCCAGGGCAGGGAGGTGGGGGCAGGAACACTGACACTGCTCACAGCAGGTTGGAAATGCCACCAGTCCACGCACCTGGAACAAAGCTTGGTGTTTGGTGATCTTTAAAGTTACTGTTAATACCTAGTTTCATTCCAAGTTAGAACCAGTGCTCAAATCACTGAGGTCTCCCTATTAGACAGCCTGAAATACCCAAAAGGACCCTACATTTCAAAGGCTTCTCTATTTGCCTGAAAAATCTCAGCTGAAGAAATAATCACAGCAGTTAAGGGACAACAGGAGTAAGTTGAGGTGGTGGAAGACTGCTTTTTATTATTACAAACCATCTCTTCATTAATAAGCCTTGTTCTAAAGATGTCCTAGAAGTAGGTCTGCAAACCCCTTTCACTAAGGTAAAGATTTTGTGTTTTGGATATTGTTTTCTGTTCCCTAAAACCTCTTCTGTCAGAAGTCTGATAAATTCCTGGAATTTCCTTTATTGCCAGCGTACTGGGGCGAGGCCCAGGAAAATAATTTGTGTTCCAGTTATATGGAAAAGTATTTTGCTGCTGAATCTTTTTTGTTTTAGGTGACAGCCCTGTTAACTACCATATCTTTTCCTTGCAGAGGAATAAAATCAACTCTAAGCCTATTTGAAAAAGGATGAATACAAAGGAAAACTTAGAGGGGAAATATGGAAATACATTTCTCGAAGAGGCTGTCTTTTCTGAGCTAGCAGCTATTTGAATATGACTGTGGTGCAAGAATCCACTGATGTGATTTAAAAATAAAAAGACTCTAGGAAAATACCAGTGGTTTTCATTATTTCTCCATTGGGAATTTCTGGCTTCGTTAGTAGATTCAGACTTCATTGTTAGCAGCCAAATGCTGAATACTAAACAAAGCATTTCCTCCTAAATTAAATTAAGCCTTTGAATTATGCAGCCTTAATGCTTACTCCTCTGCAGAGAAGAAAGGGTTAACAGCATGAAATATTACCTCTGTGTGAGAGAGGAGGGATTTAATTTCAGAAGGCAAGATCTTACAGCATATCCTGACTCAGACATGCTTTTACTGATTCAGCCATAGCATTCACTTGGAAAGCTTTACATCATGGCCTTGGCAGACTCCCAGGCTTTCCCAATGCAGGCTGCTATTTTTCCTTTAGCTTACCAAAAATAGCCATGCATAGATTTAGTGTACTTGGTTTGCTGGTGTTTACAGGCGTGCGAGTGTTGTCAAGATTGCTCTGGGCAGGCAGAGACTATTGCAGGTCGGGGAAGAATGGGGGAAACACTGGTTTGCTTTGTAGGCAGAGCCACTCACCCTACAGTCTGGGATTTTTTGGGACCTCCAGGCATCTGACCTGTGCACTTCTCTGACTCGCTGCACTAGCCCCATCATCTGTATGGGTGTTCCCAGCTCAGGGCCAGCCTTTCTGCCCACTCGTGGTGGTTTGTAGGGGGTTAATGGCTCCCCTCCCCATGACTTTCATGCTGCACTGACCATCAGGGCAAAGTAGCTGTGACTTTCTTCAGAGCCAGACGTGCCAAGACTCTGGCATCAAAACACTGAGGGAAAAAACAAAGAACATCACTTGCTACATGAAGGGTTGAGCATCACGATGCCTCCCTACAGACTTGCTGACCTCTTTCTAGGCCTCTTTCCTGTAGCCAGGAGGACAGAGCCTCAGCTGCTATCAGAGCTGTCATGCATTACAGCTCCTGGGCGGATGGAGATGCCTTCTGCTTCGTGCACTGTGATGCAAAGTGACTGACACACCCGGATGCAGAGCATCTTGGGGTCTGTGTCGCAGAGGATTGTGAAGGAAGACCAGCAAGATGCCTAAAACAGGACAGCCTAAATGCTCAGCTGCCAACCCGGCCATCCCCAGCATGCTCCTTGTCCGGGGGGCACAGTGAACACCAGCACTACCATGTCATCCACCACAGGACTTCCTACAGCAAGATATCTAAAAGGCAGTGCTTCTGCCAGCATCCAGGCTTGCTGTGTAGACTGCAGCTTCAGAAGGCACACAGTTGTTCCTTGACTGTAGAAGGCAGCTGGAAACAGCAGTGAGCACCCAACAAGGTTTTCCTGAGACAGCTTACCAGAAAACACATCACAGCAAGAGTTACAGCAGGTAACAGGTTAGTACATATTTTTGCTCAAGCTCATTACCAGCCAGCTTCCTTAGCTTCCTAGCATGACTATAGCAGGCTGTGTGTCCAAGCACAGGGTCATTGCAACCAACAACACCTCTACTAGAAGGATGAAAGGATCTGGCAATCTGGTAGCATTTGGTCCAAATCATTTCAAGCAAACTATCTGAAAATCATCTCAAGGTCTGGAAGACTGGAGAATAAGATAACTGCAGAATGTCACAAGCTGCCATAGCTCACTCTGCTGCTCTTCTTGTTTTATAGAATCACAGAATGGTTTGGCATGGAAGGGACCTCAAAGATCATCTAGTTCCAACCCGCTTGCCATGGGCAGGGACCTCCCCCTAGACCAGGTTGCTCCAACCCCCGTCCAACCTGAACTTGAACACTTCCAGGGAGGAGGCAGCCACAGCTTCTTTCAATAACCTGGGCCAGGGTCTCACCACCCTCACAGCCAAGAATTTCTCCCTCAGATATCATCTATATCTCCCCTCTTTCAGCTTGAAACCATTTCCCCTCCTCCTGTCACTCCCTGCCCTTGTCCAAAGTCCCTCCCCAGGTTTCCTGGAGCCCCTACAGGTACTGGAAGATGCTCTGAAGGTCTCTCTGGAACCTTCTCTTCTCCAAGCTGAACAACCCCAACTCTCTCAGCCTGTCATCAAAGCAGAGGTGCTCCAGCTCTCAGATCATCTCTGTGGCCTCCTCTGGACTCGCTCCAACAGCTCCATGTCCTTCTTGTGCTGGGGACCCCAGCACTGGACCCAGCACTGCAGGGGGGTCTCACCAGAGCAGAGGGACAGAATCCTCTTTCTTGACTTGCTAGCCATACTGCTTTTGATGCCGCCTAGAATGTGGTTGCCTTTCTGGGCTGCTGGTGCACATTGCTGGCTCATGTTGATCATCTTCACCCAACATCTGTGGCACAAATCCAGAGAGAAAAAAAAAAGACCAAGTCATTGTGACCATATGTTTTGATGTTTTGTCACCTCACCTAAGGAAGGCAAAGATGTTGAGCAGATATGGGATCCTGAGAAAGGGTTTGCTTTTGCTTGTATGAAGAGTCTAGCAGGGGAGTTGAGTGCCCCATTTAGAGACTGGAGTGTTCTCTGGTTTCATGTCACCCACGAACAATAAGAAGGAAGCTCTTGGTTCAGATCCCTTCATCACAGGGTCATTCCCTTTGTTTTCTATTAATTTACAGAATAGTTCACTTTCCAAGTTGACAGAAACATATATATATCCTCTTGTGATACCACTTGTCCCCGTATTGTTTCAGTAGCACCCTCTTCTCCCAACAACATTCTCTCTTATTTCATCCTCCAACACCTCCTCTGTTATTTTTCTTTCTTTTTCCAGGTGTTACCTGTAAGAGATGGAAAGAACAGGATGTCTGAAGCCTGACAAAAGTGTTTCTTTTACCTAGTTCAGTGTATGGAACGAAAGGCTGTGCATGTGCATTCATCTGTACCTAGATACATGCACGTGTGTGTGTGTGTGTGTATTTTGGTTTCAAAATCTTTTTTAAAATGTGCCCTTAAATGCTGACAATGCAAAGCCAACAGCTCCATGCAACTCTGGCAAGTTAGAAAGTGTAGGTTGGGCAGCCGGCACCAACCTTAATAACCAAAAATAACTGCTTGGGTCTGAACCAAGTATTTTCTCATCAGTATGCAGCACCAGGGTGTAGGAGGAGAAAATGAGGAGTGGGAGGATATAAAACAAACAGTGAAAAAAAAAAAAAAAGTCAGCTGTGCTCTGGCCTTGCTTTCTGCTTCTCACAGCCCACCCCAAGCAAGGCGGCTGCGGTCTGAGAGCTGGGGCAGCACGCATACGGCCCAGCACATCTGGTGAGCAGTTGCCTGGTTCTGTGCAGCAAGTCAGCCAGCAGCATCCACGTTTCTCTGAGTGAGTCCTCTGCCATTGTTGCCGAGTGGTTTATGACTTGACTTCTCTTTTGTAATAGGTTCATTCCTCCTCCAGCCAGCAATTCTGCTGTCACTCTTTCATCTTTGCCGCCCGCTCGCTACAGCCTTCATCCACACGTGGGCACATACAGTCAGACTCTGGGCAGTTGTATCAGAGAGGGAGTCAGAGAATTCGATATGAAATGCTAAATACCTTCCCCTCCTAAGGCCATTCTCTTCAAGGCAAACCACATTTGTTTAGGTGTGTAACACCAGTTCAGAGGCCTGGCTTTGGCATCAAAGTGGAAAACCGTGGCTTCAGTCCTCCCAGGTACAACACAAGATATATATTAATGCCTCTTGGCAAGCTTCAATTGCATGAGGAAGTGTAAGAAAGTGTAAGAATTCCCTTTTTCAGACTAGCCTCACTCAGCCAGAAGCAGCACATCTGTCCTTTCCCTCTTTTCTATTGCCCATGCTATCAGGAAAGCAGCTAGGGACAATTCCCTCCTTTCCAAGCTTGGTTTGATAGAGCAGAGTTTGGGGGGGGAAGAGGGAAGCCATCACACAGACTGCTGCTGGTCTCTGTTCTTGTTTTATTATTTCTACTTTCCCACTCTGTTAAGAAAATAGGGTTTCAGACAGGCTGATAGTTGACAGCAGTAGCATGAGGACGGTTCAGATAAAGAGAAGAAAATAGCTGGATGAGCAGATACTTATCTTTGAGCTGGTCCATGTGTAGGAGAGGCAGAAAGGTTGGAGAAGAAACTATCCCTGAGCACTGGGGGCTACACCAGACAAAGAACAGAGATACAGCTGTGGAAATACAGCTGTGCACGTGGAAGACGTGATAGACTGGCAAAGTCAAATCGCTTCAGAAGCAAAATTAACTGTGATTACTTGATGCAAGACATCACTCAAACCAATCAAATTGTTATTTTGGGAAATCATAAATTTGTATCCAGAGTCAGTTTGTCACTCATTAAAATCTTATAAGAATGATTAGGAAATGATCTTAATAAGTAAATGTTCTCTTCTTTTTCATTTAATACCTTAAAATATAAGATGATCTCACCTGGCTCTTAAATGACCCCTGACCACCTTACAGGTAATAATTTTTATTCTTATCCTTACTGCTAGGATTGGGACCAGTCTAAGTCTTTCTGGATGAAGCCTCCTTGCCACTGTCTTTATCTGGGGGAGGAGTATTGCCCCAGAACTGTATTTTCATAACTCATTTACACCAGCTCATCACTCGCTTCCCAGGGCTGGGGCAGAGCGATGCTGCGGTGACCATGAAGTATATGAAGAAAAAAAGGAAGAGGAATCCTTATGAATCCTTGTAAAACAAATGAAAGGGCTGTAATCTGGAGCAGCCTTGTGATTGTAAGGTGAATTATTTTAGTGGTTATATGTAATAGATGGAAAATGGCTACTTAGGCCACTTCTACCAGCTTTTTTGTCTCACTTGAAGAGCTGTTCTTGCTAGGAAATCCCCTGCAGGAGGGACTGCACAGATCAGTTCAGTGGGTTTTTATGTGTGCTACATATCTGTAGACTCAAAATGGGGATCTTATTTTATTTTAAGGAGCTTCTGTGAAATGCATCATTGTTAAGATATGCAGAAGTAGGCACAGTCATTATTAAAGTATTGCTTAAATTACATTTTGAAAGGGGGGCTTAGGTGCATATAATTTCTTTTGACTTCACAAGGGCATATTTTGCCCACAAGCATATGTCATATTTTTGAGAGAAATACTCCTCTCTTTTCAAGAATTACCCTTGTGAAATGACAGACTGGATGTGCATATGAAAGAAATACAGTTCATTCTGTATCCTTAAAATTAGAAAGTAAACCATATTGGAGAAACCAGAAAACAAATTCTCCAGCAACAAATTAGGAAAAAAAAAAGGGGGGAGGGGGAAGATAATAACACCAAAACCACAACAAACAACAGTTTTTAAAAAGCAACCATTCCAAGTGCAAGTTAATGTAATACAAATGCAGCAGTGAATTCACTTTAACATTTACTTTACCTTACATGGAGCTACAGGCAATTGAAAAGCTGTTGAAATCTGTACTTCTTAAGCCTCCTTTTCAATAGAATAACTACAGGAAACCCAAGGGATTCAAGTGCCCAACAGGTTAAGAGCAGTTTTATTTAATACATTGTCCTGCTTTGCTGAAAGAGAATGGTGATATCTTTAAGAGACCTTTTTGATTTGCTTTCAGCTCATCCTTGCTTCACAGTGCAATTCTCTATTTCTTTATCTAGAAAAAAAAAAAAAATTGCCAGTGTGACACATTTTCAGAAAGTGACAACATGGTTTAGAAACTGTCAGTACCTAATGAAGCATTTCAGCTCTATTTTATAAGCTCTGATTATCATGATCATTTTACTGATACATATATGGATTTGACATCTGCAGCCCTTTAGCCTTTTAAATAATCTGGTCAGCAAAACTGCTTGTATGTAGGTCAATTTAACCACTTATCCACTTATTTCTAGGTTTTCTTGTGTTTTGTTTTTTTTTTAATCTTATGCTCTGGGTATATTTGGTTCTTCCTTGTAGAAAACAGAGCAGAGAAGACTTGGAAGATATTCAACAAACTCAATTATAAACTCAGGAACTTCATATTAGTTACTATATTTGCTCAAGGCAATGCATCATGTAAGTAGCACTGACAGAAAGTCTCTGACCCAAGAATTAAAGCACAGACCAGAACTATTGCTCCTGCTGCTCTGAGGTTATAAAAATTTTTCGTTAATTTTAACTCTTCTCATACAGATCTTGAGATGACAGGACTAATAACCTGGCTGTAGGAATGGGGAGAGGAGCAAAAGGAAATTAAAAACCCGGGGATTAGGTGCTGAATTGGCACATCTCTGGAACCAGGAGTAGTGAATGGCTTTCTCCAGTTTTCAGACCGATTCACTTTGGAACTGTAGGAAAAAAACCCTGCTCCCTGTGTCTTTCTGCCCTCCTTTGCAGGGCATTAGCTCCCACATGATTAGCTGGGATTCAGTGGCAGGAGTTTAGTGGTTCTGGAAATGCTGAGTGCAACCAAGCTGCTGGGACCCATCATGGGGAGGGGGATGAGGCAGGAGCTGGGTGTGCAAACTCAGGACAGCAGCTGTGCAAGGCACACACACACCCCTTGCTTGTGCATGAAGGTGCAAAGCAGTAGACACATGGATACACCCTCATGGCAGGAGGGTTGGAACCAGATAGTCTTTAAGGTCCCTTCCAAGCCAAAACATTCCATGATTTTATAATGGCAGAATAATTTGGGTTGGATGGGACCTCACATTCAGTATCAGTCAGGTTGCATGGGGATTTGTCCACCAAGAGTGGACTCAACTTACAGATGTTCATGGTGGTGACCTGCTTTTTCTTTCCCTGGAAGGCAGCTGATTTGGGTGTGACTTTATGCAAATGACCACAACACTGAGTCAAGTGTTTGAGCATGTGATTCCTTTTAAGCATGCAGGTGGTCCTGGTGAAGTTCAGATGCCTTCAAAACATCCCCACTCAGATTTGGGCTGAACTGAATTCACTTGGCAATTGTGCAGTCTGACACACAGCATGAGTGGACCTCATCAGCAGCTTGTTATCTTGTTCCTAACAGAAATCCTCAAAAAGACTGTGTCCCCACCACTGGATTAGAATCATAGAATGCCAGGTTAGAAGGAACCTCAAGGATCATCTGGTCCAACCTTTCTAGGTAGGAACATGGTTTAGATAAGATGGCCTGGCACCTGTCAAGCTGAGTCCTAAATTGTCCTGTGTTGGAGAACTCATCACTTCCCTGGGGAAATTATTCAAATGTCCAACTGTTCTCATAGTGAAAAATTTTCTTATGATGTCCAATCAGTCTCTCCTCATGACTAACGTGCCACTCCCTGTCTTTTCCATGTGACTCCTTCTAAAAAGGGAATCTCCATCTTCTTGGTAGTCACCCTTTAAGTTCTGGAGCTTTAAGTACTGGTGGTTGATTACCACTAACATTTTGCTGTTGGTGTCAAAGGTCAGAAAGAGAATTATACATTATTTGCCTAATGATTTTATTTTCCTTCAAAAAACAGAGGTTTTACTTTGGAAATGTGCTACTGTACTCCAGGCTGGATGGGGATCTGGAGCTAAACTTGCTCTTCAACAACTTTGAAAAGCGTTTTCCAGACCAAGATTAAAAGCATTTTTTTTAATGTCTGTGATACAGTTTTCAGCTTGGCCCTGCTATTCTAACATATTAAAGTACTATCCTTTCATGGCAATCCATCTCTCTGTTCTTTTCCACTTTGAAATCAAGCAGCCAGGCACGAGGAGTGCAGAAGACCTTACTTAACTCTAAACCTGACTGCAGCACCACAGCAAGAGCTGTAAATGATGATGACAAGGTAAGTGCCACAGCATTTGGACACCTGTGCTAGACATTCATGCTGTCCATGAAATGCTTTCCTGGACTTACACAGGTCCTGATGGCTGGCCTGGTGTGACAAGTCAACAAATGCAACTGAAATTTACTGATTCACACGTGTGTGCCTCTGTGTGTGTGTGTACACAGACCTACTTGCACATATAATAAATAAATGCCAGTTTTTAACATAATTTGTAGGTAGCTCGGCTTTCTGCAAATGCTGGTTTGTGCCTCTTCCTGGAAACCACCTACAGATAGCCAAGAGCTGAAGCAACCCTGAAAACTGTCATAGCAACATTTCAGATTGCAGTTGGGAAGCCTGTGCAATATTGGTGCCTTGTTTCAAAACTGACATCCAAAAATTCAAGTTTAACATCCAGCACCTGTTCGGTGCTTTTCTGAATCAGAGCCATCCACAATAATAGTCAGTTGCCCATACTCTTACTGCACAACCAATTTTTAACCCATGGCTTGCTTTCTCAATAAAAAAATAATGAAACTACATTCTCATTATTAATTGCCTCATGAACTTTCCTGAAATAAAATATACTTGCTCTCTTTCAAACGAAACTGTAGCATAATCTTCATAAAGCAGTACTCACAGATGGGAACCCTTTACCCTTTTCAGTCTTCTTTGTAAACAGATTTTTCCTATAAGAAATTATGAGATGAAATTCATTCCTGGAACAGTGAATACAACCCTGTGTCAGATCTTGAGGATCTTGTTTTCATTTTCCATTTACTGTACAAACTAAATTATCATGAGTGCCCAGTGAACAACTTCTCTGGGTCAGAAGGTCTTCTAAATTATTAACAGTTCATTGCACCACAAAATTTACTACTACCTACCACAGTGTAACTAGGGATGCACGATTAGATTAGCTGCTAATTAAGGACTGAACACTCAGCTGAAGCAGTGGTGGAAACACTCTCTCTCAGACAAGCTGGTGTTCTGAATCCAATGTTCACAAATGGGTCTGGGGTTCAAAGCAGCAACACTTTTTCTTTTCAGGCAGTAGAACCAATGGATGAAGTCAGAAGCTGAGTTCTAATGCAAGAGACTGGAATATTGAGTTCCACTGAAAGTACACATTATACATGTTGCCTTGTTTGACAAAATCTCCTGACTGTCTTTTTCCCTGTTTTTTCATCCATTCACAATGATGCTGTGGGTCTATCAGAGCCCTGGACAAGAGCTGTACACTGCTGGCATGCAGCAAACACTCTGAGAAGAGCAGCCAGACACCCACTGCACTCACTGGTACCCTCACACCAGCAGCAGAAAGTTCTGGCCACATTTCTGCTGCTCCAGAGAGGCTCTGACAGCTCCCCCAAGCACAGCATCCATTTCCTTCTCCTCCATCTGCACCCAGAACTGCACACCTGGAATTTCATAGAATCACAGAATCATTCTGGCTGGAAAAGACCTGCAAGATCATTGAGTCCTACCAAACTCTACACATCTACACATCTTTTAAACACCTCCAGGGGTGTGGTGATTCAACCACCTCCCTGGTCAGCCTGTTCCAGTGTTTAATTATCCTTTCAGTGAAGAAGTTTCTTCTCATATCCAATCTAAACCTCCCCCTGGCACAGCCTGAGACCATTTCCACTTGTCCTGTTGCTCGTTAAATGTTCGTTTAAGCTCAGTGTCTGGGACCTGATGTGCTGCCCTGGCCACGTATTGTCCATAACTCTGCCACTGCTTTATGTCTCTGTGCTGTTAGCCATGAAATGACCAATGGATTCAGAGTTCAAGGCCCTTTCTTACACTTCATTACTGTTCTGCAAGAAACACAGGGTGGTCTACAGTTAAGCTCATAAAGGCTGAGTCTTAGAGCTGGTGTGAATCAAGAAATGGTAATCTTTTTCTCCTTTTGATGGCAAATTTTTCTGTATTCAAAATGCAAATTTTCTTCCTTGTTTTTAATTTTACTTGACCCAAGTCAAAGAGTCATCTCTTCATTGACTTTCTGGCTAGCATTTGTCCAGAAGATGAAAAGCTGCTTCCTCTTTCCTCATGGTCTGTTTTACATGATGCTCAGCCCAAGAGAGTATGAACATTCATGAAGGGACTTTGGACCAGGTCAAGGGAAGCTGGCTAAAAAGGACATAAACACTGGAAAATCCCTTTGGGTTTCTCTGTCCTGTAGGTTCAGCTGCTCTCAGCTGGACCAGCTTAAAATTAGTGCTCACATTGTTTCTGTCCTCTTCTGTTGGCTGAATGCTTGCAGACAGCAACCCTACAAAGCCATGTGTACTGTCTTTTTTTTGCCCTCTTTTTCTCTCTCAAACAAACCAAAACACAGACACACACACACACACATGCGCACACACGGAGTCACAGCTTGTCAACAGCTTTAGCAAAGTAAAATACAAATGATAATTAGAAACATGTGACCCTAGAAAAGCAGCACAGAAACTAAAAGGTCATCTTTTTTCCAAATGACCTAATTAGAAAAGCCTGGAGTGTTGGCTACAACATAATGGTTTTACACAGCTTTTTAACATGGACTTCCTGTTTCAAAACAGCACAGTTTAGAGCTCCTGCAAAAAAATATGAATTGGCATTTAATGCCAGCAAAATTAGGCCTCACAACAACACCTGCCTCAAGCAATCTCCAGCCTGTTAGATCCATCAACGGAGCATTGCGGATTTGCCATCCCATAATGGCCATTGGGAAGCCAGCACCAGGACTGCTGCCAGTTTACAAGAGAGCCTGAAGAGGCACTCCAGCATCCCACCGAGCAGGCAAGCACATGAGACTTCTGCACATCCCTGCCTGCAACCCCTCTGCCTGCACCATCCAGCTGGAGCATCCTTGCCCAGGCAGGGGAGAAGGGGCAACGGAGCAAGGAAAGGAAGTAGAGGCATGAAGAAATGCAGAAAAAAATGGGAAAAGAAAGGTAGGGGCCAGGGTGCAAGGGAAGGTGTGAAGGAAGATTTCTTGCCTGGCATCATTTTGCCCCCTCCTTGGAAGGAAGCGTTCAAGGCCAGGTTGGGTGGGACTTGGAGCAACATGGTCTACTGGAAGGTGTGCCTCCCCATGGAATTGGGATTGGAACTAGATGAGCTTTAAGGTCTCCTTCAACCCAAACCATTCCATGATTCTGTGATCTCAAAGAGAAGAGCATGGAGTACAGCTGGGGGATTTGCTGAGTTTAGTTTCACCTCCTCACTTCTCACTCCACACTCCTGTTTAATAATTGTCTTTGTTCTGGTGAACATGCATGGCATTTACTTCTGCAAAACTATTAATCCCAACTTATTCATCGTTTAGCAAGGCTATATTTAGTTTATGGCTTTTCCCCATAAATCAAACCCTGCAGGCTTCTCAGTTTTAAATGGTTTAGTTATGGCAGCTATTCCCAAGCTGTAGGGCATGTCCCCTCCATGGTGGGAGTGCAGGGGGCTGCAGGATCAGCTCAGGACAGCAGCAAGGGGAGGATGTGAGCTGGCTCCCAGGCTGGAAGCAGCATAACCAGGACACCGTGGGTCTGGCCTGAGCTAATTAGAGAGAGGGACAGAGTTCATGGAGGAAGAAGGAGCTGGAGAAAATAGCTTGGGAAGCGCCGAGTTCAGGCCATACTCTGGATTATTAGAGGCAGCCAAAATAGGTTTCTGTGAATTCAGCTGAAGAGAAGCCCTAGTTTTCACATGGCAGACAGGCTTAATGCTTTGCAGCCATCATAAAGGTGGGAGGGACATGAAGACTGTGCGTCCATGTCCCCAGGGGCTCAGAAGTTCTCCACTCAGAGTGGTTTCATTGGGAATCGACAGAGTTGCCCATTTCTCAGGCAGTCTCCATGTCCCATAGGATTGAGCTGGATGAAGCAGCATGGAAAAATAATATGTACTGTGCATGTAATGTGCTGCTCAACCATTTTTTCCAAACTTACAAAGGCATGTGATCTTCATTGAAAACTGTATACATGCCAAGTTTAGAGCTTTACATTTAAACTCTATTTGAGAGTCTAAGACAGAAAAAAAAAAAGAAAAAGAAAAAGAAAAAAAATTATACATTTAGTTGGTAAAATACCCATAATATTTCCCCAGCTTCATTGTTCTGAAATGGCTGCATGGGTTTTATTCAGCCCTTTATTTTTTTGTTTGCTCTGGTTTGAGGAGAACAAATGTCAAATTTTAGCCTCAAAGGTAATTTTACTATGAAAGCCACTGAAAATAGAGGTTGACAAAATAAAAGAACTGTGACAATAGTAGTGACAGTACAATGATATTATCATTAATAATGACTTCCTTGTGGCAATACTTTTAGTAATAGTGGGTATCTCACCCATAATTAGGTGGCCATTCAGATATACTCAGTGCTTACAATATACAACCCAGAATGGAAAAAAAGAAGCATTGAGAGGATATGGTATCATTTGTAATACAAGTTGTGTGAACACTTATGGTTAGAGAGTGGCAATTTGCATCTTCCCTATATCACACTGGAAACTTAGCCATTATCCTCAGGCCATATGTGTCAGAGGTACCAAGTCCCACCGAGGCAGAATCAGGTCCCTGTAAAGCATTCACACCTGCATGGGGCTGTCTGTTGATCTGGGGAGAATCAGGTCACTAAGATATAACTTGGTTTCAAAGACTGAAAGGTACTAATTTTATATGCCAGTAAATCCATCAGATCACAAGGAGACTGAGGAAATGCTTTTATCTTTAAAATGACAGGCATTAATAATGTTACCAGAATTTCCCTTATATATAACTTTAATAGTTTCAGGACTCTTCAATACCTGCACAATGTGAAAGCTTCTGAAATATAAAAGGCAGTGTCCCCTTCAGAGTTACTAACGTTACCATCACAAGTGTGAGAAGATGAAATATGTCCTCAGGAAAAAGAAAAGGTTGGACAGAAGAGAGGAAAAGCTGTAAACATTTAAGGAGAAGTATATTATATAAACACTCATACTGACAGCACTGTTGCTGGGTCTGCAGAGAGGAGGACCAGCTCTGGAGAGAGGTTGCAGCCACCAATTCAAGCCACCATTCAATGCTGAATTCCTGCTGGCTAGTGCTCATGAGACATGCCTATCAAAACAACCACTGCCAGGCACGTTGCAAGGTCAGTGAGAAATTTACTGCCCAATGCCAAGTGAAGTCCACTGCAAGCACTCTGGAAAGCCTGACCCACAAGCTTCAAGTATGATCTAGATGAGAAATGTCTTGCCTGTTTACTCAGAGTGTCATGGTCTCTGCAACTTCCCTTGTCCTTCCTCACACGAGGAAGCCAACAGCCAGAAAATGGCTGCTTAATCTTAAATAAAAAGTGGATGAATTAAGGACTCTATTGGGCTTGCAGGTCGTGTTTTAATAATCTGAGGCTATTGGAATGCCAGTCTTTCCTCTGCCTCAGGATAAGAAAAAAATGACAAAACCCATTTATTTTTATGGACATGCCATTAAAAGAGTTCTGCATTGTGTACTTCTGATACACATCTGCTTGGACCACAGCCGTACATTCACAACAAGAACATGATAAAAACAACCTACCTTTGAGCTTACTCAAGCCTCTCATAATTTCCCAGCAGGGTGGCAACCTGCATCTCAGCTGGATGAAGCTGGAACGAGCACATCATGACCTGAAACAGGACGAATCACTCCATGAGCTGCAGCCAGGAGGAAATTCTCCCAATATGCATGAGAATTAGCAGGGAGAAAAAAACCTCATGGGCAGAATATAATGCAGCAATGGGTTGTGTGGGTTGAGTGGACATCCTTGCAGTACTTACTGGCTGCCCTGTGTACTGAGCATTTATCGGCCTGTCTGGGTCATTACCTTTTTGCTCTTTTCTTCCCAAGCTAATGGAGTTCCTGGGAATGGTTCAGTAATGGAGCTCTGCGGGGAGTTAGTGTCCCTGCTTTTTTTGTCTTCTCACCTTACTTAATCACCTACCTAATATTGGACCTGTATTAGCTATCTCATATAGGAGCTGAACCTTTGCCAAAATATGGCAGAGCTCAGAGGGTGGGGAAGAGAGATCACAGAAGCAGCAAACCACACAACTTTTTGGTATTGCAGCGTGAATTAGTCACTGCTACCCCACACCTGCTTCTCTTTAAAAATCAATGGAAAAAGTATCCCTGTAAAATGATACAGGTGAACCATCAGATTTATTTACTGAAGTTCCTGTAATCTGAACTTCTGTTCTTTAAGATCCTTTTCATTAATATCACGTTAGTACAGCACACTGAGATTTTTACAACAGCAGCACCGATTCTTTGCCTTTGTTAAAGGTTATTTGAAAGTGTGTGCAGAGCAGATCTATAGAAAATCTACAGGATATTCCATTTGGTTCATATGATTCAAGTTCACTGCAGACTGTACAGTCACAGCTTCTCATTTCTGTTGGAAATACTACAAGCTATTATATTTTTTTTATTAGCTATAATGTGCAGATATGGAAACTGAAGGATACCCAGCTCCTTCCACTTCTCACTTCCAGTCGCCCACTCTCTCTTTCTTTCCCTTGGACACACACGCTTCATTGATCTGAATTCTACATTTATTTTCATCAGAGAACAGATTTAGTTGATCACAGAAAGCTGCTCATTCCAAAGTGGAAAGATTTTTGCTTTGTTTGGCAATGGAAAGCATTTTTAACAGGTTTGGGCTTTCAGAGTTCGCATTTCGTAAGCTAACTGTGTGGCTCGACGGAGGCAGTTTGAGCACAAAAGGCAATAGATTATGCACAAATAGCTCTGTAAAATAAGGTTCTTCTAATACTGATTGCTTTATTGCCTCAGTGTCGGGTTTATGAAGTTTCTTAATTCACAGAAATCCTGTTTAGGTATTAATGACTGGTTTTCACAGTCAATTTTATTTATTTTTTTTTTTAATACTTTTGTCCTCAGCAAGCACTGAAGCAGAATACTGGCAGAATCAGCCTGATTATTAACACAAGCTGCAGGGTTTACAGGGTTTGCACAAGGGACTAACATGTTTGTGCCAACCTACCAGAACCCCAGAACCCTTTCCTTCTGCATCCACGTGAAATACCAAGCACCAGCTGTGGCCAGTTAAACCCCAGCTCCTGGGTGGACTCGTGCAATCATCCCACTTGTGGCTGACAAAGAAGGAAACATTGCAAAGGTTATCTGTGCCTCGAAGGCAACACCAGACCCAGGAACTCACATTTGTGAAGCTGTTGCTTGGGGACTGCTGAACATGTATATTATGACTGTAGGAGTGAAGCTCAGAAGCGTGGCATGCGAGAAACTGAATTCTCACCATGGGCTCGGAGGAAAATAATTCAGAAGAAAATCTTTCCAATTTATTTCTTGTTTCTTTACATAACCACTTCCAACAGCTATATTCCTCAATGGCTGGGAAATCAAACACAGAGGTAGTTCCCTGACCATATAAACTGACATCCAGAATGTGCAGGAGGCCGAGGGGGAACAGGGGGCCCCTGTCAGTTCTCCCATGGGGAAATAAATTGGGAAGCCACTCCAGCAGAGCCTGCTGCTGCTGCTGCAGAAAAAGCTGCTTGCAAATCTAGAGCAGGTGAGGGTATGGCTCTTCTTCCAACAAGTAAATCCTGCTCCCAGAGGGTATGTTTCCCCTCTGCTCTGCTCTGGTGAGACCCCTCTGCAGGGCTGGGTCCAGCGCTGGGGTGCCCAACACTAGAAGGATATGGAGCTGTTGGAGTGAGCTCAGAGGAGGCCACAGAGATGATCCAAAGGCCAGAGTGGCTCTGCTCTGGAGACAGGCTGAGAGAGTTGGGGCTATTCAGCCTGGAGAAGGCACTAAGGAGACCTTTAGAGCACCTTCCAGTACCTGAAGGGACTACAGGAAAGCTGGGAAGGGCCTTTTGACAAGGGCGTGGAGTGATAGAATGAGGGGGAATGGTTTCAAGCTGAAAGAGGGGAGATTTAGGTGAGACATTAGGGAGAAATTCTTTAGTGTGAGGATGGTGAAACACCAGCCTAGGTTGGCCAGAGCAGCTGTGGCTGCCCCATCCCCGGTAAGTGTTCAAGTCCAAGTTAGATGGAATTAGGCAGTGCAGTGAAGGTTTCCTATAGCCTGGTTGGGGCTAGCATGATCTCCACAGCAAGGACAGCTCTGAGCTCAGTGACTCTGCACCCTTGTCAGAAATGGCCCTGTGAATGCACATGGCTTTCAGGCCAGGCATATGGAAGCACACAACCTGTGGAATTGGTGTTTCCATCATCACTTCCAGCACTGCCCTTAGGGCTTGTTGCTGAGGGTAGGGGAGAAACTAAGGTGCTCAGAAGCATTGAGCATCTGCCAGCCTAACTGCCCTTGCAAACACAGGCCAAAAGCAGGATTTTACAGTCAGCATCTCCTCTGTAAATCCACACCTGAAGTTCTTCCTCAGGGCTTATTCAGCTATATTTCAGGCCAGCCTCTCAACTTTACTGAGGAAGAACCCTGGTGACAGGTGTAGACACTCTGAACAAAGATCTCAACCTTTTTTTTTTGCCTTCTAAATTGTTTCCTTAGTGGTGTTTGGACCAGACATAATTTTGCTAAGACAAATGAAAGCTTGAGTGTAACATGGTAATGAAACACAAATGCACAATTTATGGCTTGTTAATATTAATAATGGCATTTTTCTGAATGAGGGTCCTTGACAGATGGACAACTTCTTGACTGCAGTGCACCTTTGGATGGCTCAGACAGAAGCATCTTACTCTTTCAGCAGAAACTCAGGTCTATTGTTTAATGATATCTCATGTCAAGGATGTGCAAGATCATCTCTGTATCTCATTGGAATTGGTAACAATTTACTAATTATCAGTGGGTTTCTGAAAAACATTTTTTCTTTCCATTAAGTTTGTTTTTTACCTTTCCTCAGACACCAAACTAAATATTAATATGTTATCAAATTATTGTTAATTTGGCTTGTTGCTCTTTGGTTTTTGAGGTAGACTGTTATGCCATCATTTTTAGGGTCATTTTTACATTTGCTACATTTCCTGGGTCTGTTTAATTATGTGGAAGGTTGGATTTTTTTTAATAAAAATAAAAATAAAAATATTGTTCCAAGTCAAACATTTAGAGATTAAAAGCCATAAACACAGTGTCTTTTATTTGCAACTAAGATTAATTGTGTGACTGGGATCAACTGCACACAATAATTTGGCATTTGGGTTTATCAGCATTTTTGAAACTGATCTTCAAACCTAAGCATCTGGCCAGTCATAAGTACAGTTTGCACAAGTAATTGCAATATTTCAGTATAAAGACCCAGAGTTCAGCTCTGCTCAGTTCAGCATCACAGGGAAAATCCCATTGATCTCTGTGGCAGGAGCAGACTAGGAGCATGTGGTCACTCAACTCTCATAACTAGATAAACCTTAATTTTTAAAAGTAGGGCTTCAATCATCTGATCTCACCTTACTGACGTGCATGTAAAGTGTCCAGAGCTTCCTTCTAGTTTTGGTGAACTACACCATCACCACAAATATCTTTACTACTACTTAATGCTTAAGCCAAACTCCCTTTGAGTTGTGCACAACACATGCAGAAGCCAATAATGACACACACAAAAATCTATTATCTACATAAATTTTTACTATTCATGGTTTTCTTTTCCCCATCCCAGCTTATTTATAGCAAAATTTAAGCCTTCATGTTCAGCCTACCAGTGAGGATAGCTCAATTTATTATATCAGTTAATTTAATTTTACAACATTATCTGAAAAATATTCTGGATTGAATTTACACATAAGAAAGCCAGGTATGAAAAATCAAGTTATTTAGGGCTTTTTTGTTTCTGCCTTTTAAAAGAGCCACAGACTGAACTTAAAAAGAGGACATGTAAGTTAAATTCTCAACTGTGCCAGAAATTCCTTGTGTACACTCGGGAATTAATTTCATTTCTCTTTGAGGCTGCTTCCCATCTTTAAAAACAGCATAAGAAAAACCTTTTCCTTTTTCTCTCCCATCTATTTAGATTCTTAACACTTCCTTGGCCTCTTGCTGTTTCTAATGATCTTAATACTTCCAGAAGCCAACGTGATACAAGTAATAACCACAGGTTTCATATGATTCCCTCTGGGGCAGTGTGAAACAGACTGGGTCTGATGGGTTTGTCCAAAGGTCACAGGCTTTTTGGAAATTAGATGATTTAGGAGAAATAAAAGAAGTAGTATTGCTTTAGCAACATTTGTCTCGTCTTCAACCAAAGCCCATAAATTCTGTGTACCTTGGTTTCTCTGTATATACCTTATTTTCTCTATATATACACGGGGGTGAAAAGAAAAAAAGAAAAAATTACCTTCCAAAAGGACTACCAGTGGTTATCCTCTCATGCTCATGAGAGTCTCCGTTAATGGGAGTGAGCTCCTGAGGAAAAGCCCACCAAGAACAGAGGCTAATTTTCCCATCACATGAATTTTGCCTTTAGTTATAAGATCATAGCCCCTTCCTCCGTGATACTGAAAATGAAATTATACTGGAGCCATGAAACCTGGCTCCAGCTTCAGGAAGGCTCCTCAAAGCTCTTTTACAACTGCAAAATAAGAACCAGAAAAATTTAAGTCAGAAAGTAAGGAAATACTCTTAGGGTATCAGGAAGCACTAAAAGAAAAGAAATGGGAGACAGATTCACATTAATATGTGTGAGCTCTTGAAGAGGTTTTCTTTTAAAATTCCCCTCCAAAATCTTAGTCTCTATAATGAGTTGGACTAACAGGTATGCTATAAATGTAGCAACTACTGTAAAATGCCATAAAAATGATGGTTTAACAATCTAGATGAAAAAATAGTAACAAGTCAAAATAACAGTGATTTGATCTTTCATGTGAATATTCAGTTCAGTCTGTGATGAGAAGTAACATTAATGATGAGAGGATATAACTGTCAAAAAATCCTGGGAAAGAAACTTAATGGAAAGGAAAATATTATTCAGACCCCAATGCTGGTAATAAGTAAATTATTACCAACTTTGATAAAATTGGACAATTAATATGTAGAAGTGCCATAAAAGCACATAGAGTCTTTAGCATGCAACATGAGCTTTTGCTTAATAATAAAGGACCTGGTTTAGTCTAAAACTTTCATAAACAACGTCTTTTTATATTGTCCTTTACGTCTGGAAAATGATCCCATTTTTCTTGAGATCTTTTCTTAGGGTGTTAATAACAGAGTAGAGAGTTTTTGAAAAGGCTTTTCAGAGATAATCTTCTCAATTTTTAAGGAGTGACTGTACTTCTCCTTTGATAGCAGCAATTTAACTTTTAACTGCATGTAAGTTGCCCTTGACTATAATGAGGTATATTAAGGATGTAAATATTGCATAGGCACATATATATAAGTGAGTCTGTGGAGCATATGAAGGGTATGTACAGGTTATTCACTGTTATTCAAGACTGCTTATGCTGTTATTCAGACTGAAATGGCAGCTGAGACACTGTCAGACATCTTTGGAACAGTACAAAGTGGTGGTGTACAGGCAATGCATCCTGTAGCAGAGCTGGAGCAGACAGCCTTTAAGGACTCTTGCTGCAGATCCAGAAACACTAATTCAAGCCATGCCCCAGACTCAGCTCTGAAGCCAGACCTCATGTCTTATCACCCCAGCTGTAAAGAGTTAGGGGTCATTTAGGAGAGAAATCAAAAAGCACCCAGATGTGAGCCTTTGTGTGCCCTTTCTTGGTGCACCTACTTTAAGGAGCCTTCGGACACTGTCCAAGGGCACTAGCCTCAGGTAAGACTTTGGTTTAACATGATAATGATGAACAAGTTCTTAAATGTTACAGGAAGGATATTTACAATATGAGAACATCTCGTGGGAAAATCTATTCCAGAATAGGTCTGTGCAAGAGGGGATGTTTCCTACCTGCGGAAGACCTGACTTGCTTTCATAGCAAATCCACGGTGCATATCAGGGCTCACCCAGAAACAGGGCTCCCCAGGCAAACTGCCTCCCTTTGCTTTCCTTCACAGAACTGTCCCCAGTAATAAATGAATGTTTTTCTCCTGTGACCTGGCAGGTAGATGGAGCCTATGGCATTAACCATAAAAGCAATATGGTGAATTCCAGCGACGTCCGATACGTGCAGTTACCCCAAATGTCTCAAATAGGTTGCATTGGGATGAGATCTGATATTAACCAGCTGTTGAGGAGGAAGGCCTTCTACAGCTAGGAAATTATGCCAAAATGCAGTGAACAAAAACTAAATAGTAAATTAGAAGAAGCCAGCACAGAAGCGACATCCTTCTGCTCCCAACGGTTGTAGGTTGGGTCCGTTAAACATGTTTTTCCTTCCCAAACAAGACCCAGCTAATAAAGTACTATATAATGTATTCAGATTCCTGTGGTAACAGTGGATCTTTCTTTTTTTTTGCATGACATTTTTTCAAAGTCAGCTTTATGTATATGATCCCCGCCTGCCAAATATCTGCCCCATTTGAAATCTATATCTAGCCTGAAACATTGTGTTTTGCCCTCTGGTTGACCGTCTGCACCAGTGAAAGACATCCTTGTGGAGAAGTGCCCCTTTGCTCCTGTGGTTACCAATACTGCTCCACACAGTTTCCAAGGGTGATGCTATTATATTGCTCCAGCCACTGTATGCACCCAATTGAGTAATTTATTGGCCAAGATCCTAACAGAGGAAAGGCCTGTCTAGAATCCTGCTGAATTTTAAAAGGTAGGAATATTGCACTTCATAACAAACAGCCATTAATGATAACCAACAATGTAATTCTTATGAAATTATGCCTTGCATGTGCATCAAACTCCCAAGCATAATAAAAAGTGAACCAAAGGAGTTAACCTCTTGTGTGCCACGCTTCCTAGAGCATAATTGCAGAATAGTGGAAAGAGCGTGACCCTGCAGCTTTCCAACATTATAATTAGCATTCCCCATACTGAAGCCTATTGTCTGGAGGACAGTTTTGTCTCTCCTCTGTTCTGACTTGTGCAAAATTACACCCCTAAATGTGAGTTCATGGCCCTTTCTCAAAGCCAGCCTTTTGTTTTCAGTGTAGTCCCAAAATCAATGGACTGGCAGGATGTGCAGCATACACCCACAGGGTCAGTTTGATGATCATTCACTAGATACATACAGTACATTGTAAGGATCTATATGAGATAACAATGATTTTCCACTTTTCAAATGTAGCCACATGAGACTAGGGTACTAGGCAGAAAAAATTCTGCCAACTCTTTATGTCATTCTATTAATGGTGAGGAGCAGAGTCTGTACGTTTTGCTTGGATTACAGAGCAAAACCTGTTCAAAAATCTTCTCATGTATAAATGGAGCTGTGCATTGTACCTCATTAAAACAAACTAAGGTACCTCATTAACACCTGCCAAGAAGTAGTTTGAATGTCAGAAGTGGAAGTCTGTATAATTCTGACACAAAAAGTTTTACTGAAGAGAATCTCTGTTTAATTAAAGAGATACTGGCAGGTTTTAGCGAAAGATTAACAATCAGAAGTTTAGAATGTTCCTTGACTAAGGTCTGGTAAAATATCATGATCCTTACCTCAATCTGTTTTTTTCTTGAAAATTTCTGACTGCATTAATGAAGGGGTTTGATTTTTTTATTATTTTTTTTTCCATTATGTCTTTCTTATCTCTAAGGGGAACGAAAGGACCTGCACAGATACAAATATAACTGTGGGGCAAGTTTTCCTAGTTTTGGCACCAAGAGAAGTCCCCTGATTTTCAAAAGCAAAGCTCATGTAAAGCTCCAGCTGAGCTCAAGTGAAGGAAGTCAGCTAGAAAATGTTTCAGATACATTCACTGCTTATAAAGCTGTTTTCTCGTGGGACCCCGACTGGTTCACTGGGTGAACAGCACTGTTAAAAATCAGTCATTTACTGAAGAACTTAACAAGGATTTAGGAGGACAAATTAAGACTCCTGTTCTTGAAAATCTTGTATTAGGTATGCACAAAGATACTACCTGTAAAAATGTAATAAAACACGTCAACTTTTTTGTATGGTTTTTATTTTTCCTGCAATGGTGGCGTAAGACAACACAAAATCAAAGCAGTTTTCTCAGTTCTCCATTATTCCATTTGCTTTCATAAATTCCCAAGTAAGTAGGAATATTGTAGTCAAGGCAAGAGCATCCCTCCAAAACTGAGACACAAGTGCTGCTGCCTGCTCAGATGCACTGGTGTTACACCCAGTACTGCACAACTTTGCACTCGATTCACCTAGAACAGAAGAAATCCAAGTCTAACCCAGTTTGAGTACCGTGAGTACCCATCAGCTCAGTTTGTCTTCAATGAACTTTTTGTCCTTAGGAAGATTAAAGAGCTGGAAGCACTGGAAACTGAACTTTACCATTTATGGTAGTAGGGAATTAGTGACAATTTGCAACATGATCATGCTCCAGAGGATGCTGGGACGGTGACTTGGTCCAGGGTCAGAGCTTCAGACTGTGCCAGAAACATGGAACATGTTCTTGTCACACAGACGTAGCACAAATTGGGCTGGAATCAGCCTCATTTTGCCTGGGATTTCCAGGAAGATGTAGGCAGTGTGTTAAGGTAGAAAGCCAACATCTGACTACTGAAGCTTTCCCCTTACATGGTGCCTTTCGACTCATTTCCCATCTTACTCATAGCCAGAGATGAGAGAAAAAATTGTGGTAAATAATTAACACAACAAGTTTAGCCTTTTTTTCCTACTCTGCAGCAAATAGTGATTTTTTTTCAAGCGAACTTCTATTCAGATTTATCAAATACATGCTGCACAGTTGTCAGCTTTATTTCATGGCTGAACACAAATAGCCCTACAGGCATATTAGATGATCGACTTCTGAAAGGTGACCTATGCTGTTTAACTGTATCAAATTAACTGGGAGTTTTAGCCTTATTTTCTGTGCAAAGGATCAGGAACAAGGTGTACAACTTTGCACCAGTCTCCTTTTTTCTCAGACTGGTGCATTACTAATTCTTTTAACTCTGCAAGGTAGAGTGAAATTAGTATTTCTATTTTTTAATTTAGTATTTACTCTGAAGAGTGAATCACTCGATGGATTATAAAATTTTCCTTATTGAAAGAAATAATTTATTTTTAGTGTTCTTATACAGCTAACAGCTACTTTTTTCTCTTTTTTTTTTTTCTGTAAGAATGAAGGAAGTTGTGGCACACACCACGATGACATACAGCCCTTATGGCTGCCACTAGGCAAGAATTTTCATTATAAATTTATGGTAAAAAATTACCTCCTCAGCTAATTGCATCAATGATTTCCAATAAATTGACATCCATAAAAAGTATTTTATTTTCCCCTTGATTTGGAATCCAAGATTTTACTGAATGTTTTCTTTATATTCTGTCAGTTGTACTTTTGTACATTTAGGCAAGTTAGACTCCTGTATTAATGACAAGGAAATCAGTGTTGTGAGCTTTTCATAATTTTATAATATATATGTAAATAGCCTTAGACCATGAGAATTTTCAGCTATTGTATGCAGAGCTTTTAGTGTCATATAGCTAACCCCTCCCACATTTGCTCCTTCTGCTCAGATGTATTCAGAGAAAAGAGTTGATATTAAGTTTGTTTCCATTATTCTTTGCCAACTCGAAAAAAGACGACCTTGGAAAAAAAAAAAATAAAATAAAATTGACCTGTTTTTTAGCATCTGAAGTTCCCAGTCCAGTGTAGAAGTTAAATGTCTTTGCTTTTCCACTGTGCAATGCAGAGAATGTGGTGGGAACAAAATAGCAAGGCAACTCAGCTGGAAAATATCTCAGATAGATGAAATATTTGTCAAGCAGTTTTCTCATGTGAATATGCCTCTAGTTGGTATATGCCAGTCACTAGAGCATGGCATTTGTGTTATCTTCTGTCCCAAGGATTTATTTCAAAGGAAAAACTGCTGTGTAAGGCGTCAGAACTGAGGAGACAACAAAGCAATGCAAGTTTGAGAGGAGCTCTATCTTTCATGAGGCTAACAGAAAAAGAGTCAAGTTTTAATATCCTCAAAGGTTCTTTTTTCAGATAAGAATTGTATAACAAAGGAACCTTAAGGCATGTTCCCTTTCTTCTCCTCTGTTAGATTCGTATTCATTATTGCCAACAAGGCATCATTTTGCATTTTTTAAAGATGCAGATATCAAATATGATAGTGATGAATTTAAAATTAATAACAACCATGATAATATTAAAACACATGTTTTCCCCAGATGTCCTGGTGTCTCAATAGAATCTTTATGCAGAAAAGGAAACAAGGCACATATAAGTGTTTATCAGCTTTGCAGCTTACAAAACCAATGTCCTGAACAAAGACAGCAACATATCCAGTGGGTGTTATTTGATCAAAAACGTTCCACATGTACAAATCAAAGCTAGTGGGAAAAAGAACTGTAAAAAGATGAGATAGCTGAGAATGCAGCCACATTAGGAATGGGTCTCCTATTTAAACAGTTAAGCTTTAAAAAAGGTGAAATGAGATCTAAGTCAATCCCCCCTTGGGGTTCATGTTCTCACAAATGGGTCTCTGAATTGGGTAAAGACACATAATGATTCTGTTTTCCAGCATGATGTGGACACTAACCTCTCTGCTGGGCATATTTGAAGGTGTGTGTGGACGAAAGAAGAAAGAGTTAAACCCCAAAACACGTGCAGAATTGGATTCAATTAATATTACAATTAATGTTACAAAAGGATATAATATTAACATTATGAACAGAAAGAGCCCTGTGGTACCCTAATGCATAATACCTGCACCATTCTAATTTACTGCTGACCCACATGAAATAAAACCAGCCTGTTACTCATCTCCTGGGTGAGGCAGTAAAACAATGCAAGGGGGGGGTGGTGTCTTTGCTACATACTGATGAAATTCCATGCAAAGTTTGCCCATTTACTGTCACTTTCCCCTCCAAGATGAGTGTCCTGGAGATTGTTTCAGTTCTTATTTGTAAGTTAATTGTGTCTCTGACCATAAGGGTTTAATAAATAGTTCAATCAGTACTGAAACTGAAGAAGCTGCCTCAGTTGTGTGTCCTCTTTGACGTACTTCCATGCTCAAGGTGTGAATTCCTCAAGAAGATTTTCCCAGGGGACACATACATATATGGGCTCTCTCCCACCCATGTTCCTGAGGATCCAGGGGATGTCAGATTATGCTAATGTCCCCTAAGCACCCTGGAAGCATATTTAGATGTTTTCTTACCTATTTCCACAGGTTTTGTGATGGTCTTTTTGTTGCATGTTAATTTTTGAGCCTCACATTTTTTAAGGTTTTATAACCAGCTACTTGGTCCTGAAAATAAATTGGAAAAAAAGAAAAAAAATTACTATTAAGTTTACAATAAAAGAGAATTGCCATTATCACTTAACTTCTGAGTTCAAGGTCTTTACAATAGAAAGAAAGAAAATTCCTAGTTTTTTGTGTTTAAAATACAGAACAGCATTAGAACAACCAAGATAGTTCCCACATTTCAATTGCCAAAGGAATCTTCCAGGAGCTGTTTCTAAGTAAAAGAAATGCCATGCTGGGAGGATGAAGAGGGAAAATCAATAACTGTAGGAGCTGAAATTAGCCCTGAGTAAGTCTTATTTAGTCCTACCTCTTTCATTTGTACAGTTTCATTTTACTTTATGATTTCAAAGAGTGATAATTTGTACTCTGTTGATGCAGTTGAGAGGAGGAGAATTGCTATTGATACCACTGAATCAAATATACTGGGAAGACCAAAAGTCTTGGATCATCACCAGACTGAACTCCTCCAGGATCTCAAGTGCAATAGGAATTACCTACTTACTTGGAAAAATAGGAAGAATTGTTATTTAGCAGGAAATGATTTGGACATGCAGTATCCAAATCAGCTTCAGAACATAAACTGGTGTAGAAGAACCAAGACGATGGCCAACATCTTGCATTGAGAACTGTGGTGGATGGGGTGCTTTGAATGCAGACTATGCAAGCCAATGTGTGTCTGAAAACACCACTTTCCATTTGTAGCCATCTCTTGAGGAAGTAATGACCATTTTGACCCACAGTGGCTTGTGTCTTCAGCAGCTATCTGTGAATTACGAGAGTTATCAGAGGCAGACTAATGCAGTGTGGAATCCTGCAGGCATCCCAGCAGAGATGCTACCAGCGTAGGACTGGGACACTGAAGGTGAGCAGGAAGTCCATGGGAATCTCCCTTTTGCATTTGTCTCTGCAGGTAAGCACCAGATGATGGCAAACAGACTCAACAAATATCATAATTAGCGGTTACATATCCTAAACCTGACACCTAATGTATAAAATGAACACCACATCTCCTCCAGCTCCTGTGTCCAGAACCTCTGGTTTTGGAGTAAGAAGATGAGTGTGGGATTACTCCGAGGTCCTCTGTGCAGGATGGTGATGATGCAGACTATCTATTTAAGGAAAAAAAAAAAACACAACAAACTTTGAAGTGTTTATTCAGGTCAGAACATATTTGCTTTGCATCTCACTGGCAACTGGGCAGTGTAACTGCAGCCCATCTCACCAGTTAGAATTCACTCTCCTGATGGCAAACAGGGCAGGATAAGGCACCAGAAGAGGAAAAAAGAGAGAAAACCAGAGTGGTTATTACTGGGTTGAACAGTGAGTGTGTGACAGGGTAAAGGAAGGAGGCAACACTTTTGGACATTTATACTTCACAAATTATTCGTCTTTGCTTGCAGCCCGTGACACTGCAAGTCGTGAACTTGTGATCCTTTACCCTAGACTCACAGGAGCCTGGGGGCTAATATCTTCTTCAGAAGTTCAGCCCATGACAGTCCCTCCTTCAGCTTGCTCTGATCTGAAGTTGGGCAGGGGTATTACTTCACAATAACATTAGAAAGATTGTTTTCTAACGTAGTCTCTTACTTTCTTTGGTTCTCTAATACAATGTAAAGCACGGGTGCCTTGGCATTTTAAAACATAATTTGCAGTGGACCTTATAATTTCATGTTACCTTCCTTCAGCAGTCAGTGTCTGCTGCCTGTGTCAGATGCCTCATTTGCTGCAGGTAGCATGGGCAGCAAAGCCTGCAGCTAAGGTTTCCCAAGCCTCTGCAGTGTAAGACCTTGTTTTCAACTGTTTATAACTCTGCCAACTGCAATTGTATTAAACTTTTCACTATGAAGTTTTGTTTTCCTTGCCAGTGATGTCAGACGAGTTGTCCGCTTGCATCTGGAAATCTGAATCAGCCCAGTCACCTTTCATAAAAGAACAAAGAAAGCTGAGTTTTAGCAAATGAAAAATATGAAGGAAGTATTATAATTGGCATCTCTTGGCTTCCAGAGGCAGCTGTTACCTCCTCCTCCTCCTGCAGGTCCTCCCACAGCTGTAACCCCAGCCGACTCATGTCAAACTTGCCTGGCAGTCAGCACTGTGATACTCAATAGCTTTGAATCAGTGCTGATGGCTGAGATAAGGCAAACTACATCAAATGCTGGCTCTTAGAGGCAGAACTTCTTTTGCTATGAGCATGCCAAACATTGCTGATGCACCTGTTTTATGTTCAGAGTGGGAAGACGGTCAAAAAGGAAGTGGCCAGCTTTAAAAGAGAAGCAGTGCTTTCAGTTTCTGAAAATAGCCCAGATACAGAACTGGGTAATAAGAATACGTTACTGAGCAAATGCATGTTTGAAACGTGCCTGGTCATTTTTTTCTCATCATACACAAATAGTATCTGTGATGTTTTCAACTCATAGATTCATTTTCACTGGTCTGGGAGCTCTCATCTCAAGCTACCACTGGGAGAGTTTAAGGTGCTGCTGGGTGACAGTGGGCAAAGGTTTGTGAAAAATATGAAATCCATTATATGAGTTGATTTGCCCTTTTTCACTGATTTTCACTGCATTTCTTGCACAGATATGACAGAGAATGCTAACAGAGATGCTAGTATATACAAGTTAACATGACCTGGCATGCAGATTTTCTAAATTTGAAGGTGATTTTTCTAGGCAGCGTATGCATTTCCTCAGTAGTCACCAGGAGCGTTGCCTGCAACTGCACTGCAGGCAGGGAAATTATAACAGGTCAGAAACTTGTAGGAGTGTTAGAGAGTAGAGGAAAGTGTTGGTCATTGGTAAAAGAAGCCTCCATTAGAACATGAAAGTGTGCAATATCCCAGGATGTCAGGGATGAGGAAAAAAGCGTTCAGCATATGACATATCTGCTCGCCTTTGCTGGCTGAATACAGTTAGATGGTACACAAAAGTGTGTTATAATGAAGTGAACAAAGACTTTCCACACCTACTAGGGTGGTAACCCTGCAGCTCTGAAAGGAAAAAAAGAATCTCTTAGAAACAGCAGAACACTTGTTGGTACTTTAAAGGATTGTACAAGCCAGGAGAAAAGGTTTTTATGTTGGCTAGTTGAAAGAGACAAGAGAACTTACTAAGAAGTATGGTGTGATTTTTTTTTTTCCTTTTTTTTTTTTTTTTCTTTTCAGTTTGACCACGAGTGCCTCTGAGCAAGGCAGGATCTTTGGAACCTGGGAGCTTGGTGATTGGGTAAAAAAGAGCATGAAATATGTGGCGATTGTACTTGAAAAGAAATCTTGATTCACTCCCACAGGCGTATAAAATGTCTGTACCACACAGTAGTACCTAATGGTGTCATGGTGTTTTATCTGTAGGTAAATACAGGTCTGTAAGGTAAATGTGGCAGTTCCCCTGCCTTACGAAGCACAACTCTTAGAGATGATTGCTGTGGTGAGTGGACTGCTTGGTGCTGAGCTCCCAAGCCTGCAGAGCGGGCAGGTTTCTGAGCCTCTACACAGCACATGGAAGGAGGGATTGCCAAGGGGAAAGTACAAACCCCCTGGGACAGCGCTTGAATCGTTAGAGCTGTTGATCCAGCATCCCATTCACAGGGTAATGTCAGAGCTGAGGGACCAGGGGAAGGAGGGAGCTGCTGGTGGTGCCACTCTGCACTGCGACTTCAGAGTTCTGCTGAGAAGTGAGTCCCGAGAAGATTAAGGCACCAAAAAAGTATGTGTTGAACAATTGCCTCTTGAAATCCATTTTTTTTTTTTCTTCCCCCTCTGTGTTAAAATCTTATCCAATTTGATATGTTAATAAACATTCATTCCACATATGGAATTTAAAAGCAAGAATCTGCTTTCAAAAATACACATGGCATCTGGACATGCTGCATGTAGAAAATCAAATAAATAGCATTGGAGAAAGTGTCTCATTTAGAGCAGAGATATGCCTAGTGTTTAGAGCACAGATATACCTAGTGTTTAGAGCACCAGGCTTTGTTCAGGACCATCTCCACTCCAGAATTTGCCATCTGAAGATTCCTCTAGTGTTCAGGACTAGGGGCCAAATTCAGGTTTGATTTGCTTTGAGGATGGGGGCACTTAAATATTATTCTCTGTCTCTATATTTAATTTGCTATAGGTACACAAATGCATTGTTACACCCAAAAGGCCAGAAGGCTTTCATCACCATGCCTGGCAGTCTGTGCAGTAGGTACAGCACACGCACACCCCAACCAGTTCACATTGCCAACCCCAGCATGCATTTCTTTTTTTTTTTTTACTAGGAGGATGAATTTACACATCCAAGCATCTTCTGTGTGCTTGACCTGGCTCATCCCCCTGTTCTTGGGTGGACGGTGTTTTGCTAAAAGCTGTGAGCAGCTGTCAGAGATGCAGAGAACAAGGGTTTCAGTGAAATTCTCTCACCTGCATCCTCCAGCCTGTATCCTCCACTCCTGGGGCTTGACCCTGAACGTTATCTGCCTGTGGTATGCTAACTAGATAGTGGGTATTTCCCATGTCCAGACAGCTGGAAAAAACATCTGAAATATCTTAACTGTGCCCTTGAATGAGGCTTTGAACACAGATTTTGCTAACATGGACAACAGGCAATATAATTAATCTGTGTTGTGGTTTGATGTTTTTAATGATGTTTGGTTCTTTGATTTCAGGACACTTTTGACCCTTCTGCAGTTCCTGCTAAAGTGTGAGACCAAATGCAGGCTTGGCATTTGGGGATGGTAATCACCCGTAGGCAGCATCTCTATCTGGAGCTGAAAGGAAATCACACAAAGAACCACATCATCTGTCCCTATAAAGCAGCCCCTTGATATCAACAGGGCAAGGCTGACCCACATTATCTAAGAATCTTTCTCCAAATTCCCCAGGTGTCTAATAACACTGAGTATCTAAGTTCTGGGATGCTCAGGTTTTGACTCAAATTAACCTTTCCCCTGTAGTTTTCTAACTTTAAAATGTGAAGCTCATCTGCACTACTACCTCCATCCCTCACACTTTTTTTTTTTTTAAAGACAGTAATTTGGAAAAGAATAAGCTGTATTTATAGAAAACAGAAACATTAGAAAGATGTTCAGAGAACTCATTGTTGTAGTTAAAATAGAACCATAGTAAAACCAAATATTCTCTCGCTTAAAAAACAGCAACAAGCACGCTGATACAAAATCACTGCAAACGTTCTTAACATAAAAGGCTACAAGAGCCTAGAAAAGTTTTTATCACTTTTGAGAAGCCCAGTCTCCTCTGAGCCTCGAGAGACCCCTGAGTGCTGTATAGTTTTCCAACAGCCACGGCTAGCACAGCAAATTTTCAGGATTAGCTGCCTTTCTTTATAAGCACGTTGTAGCCTGTGTGGATCAAACCCACGACTTGCTCTGCCCTGGCTTCATATGCCAGTGTCTGAATTACTCACACTCTGCTGTCTGAGTGGCAGGGGTGGCAGAAGTCCTTTCGAAGAAGTAAGAAAGGGGAGGTGGTGACCCTGGGGCAGCAGGGGGTGAGGGACAAGATTTGGAGCACCATACATGCCAGGAGGCACTTGCAGATTCTTGTGTTTTGATGTGGTAAACGATTCCAGCTATTACACAGAAGAACAGTCTTTAATAAAGATGATAGCTAGTTAATAGCTACGCAGAGTGCAGTGAAAGGAAGAGTGGAGTGGAAAAAGCTGACTGTCTGCCTCAAATTATTTATTTCTGGAAGCTACATTATTTTTTATTACATCTACGTATAAAATTTTTCACACAGAGCAAGTTTAATCCTCCCCAGATCTGTGAACAGTGGTTAGCATCAAGATATTACTTCAGAAAACTCCCAAGATACTGCTTGTTATTTCAACCGGGAAGATTTCTTTTACAATTACACTGCAATGATGGAATTAGCAGGGTCAGAGGAGGTAGCATGAGAGATGGGAAACAAGCATGTGTGACAACCTCCAGGAGACGATCTACATGTGCAAAGGAAAATGCTTCCAAAATTAAGAGCCATGCAAGCTTGACAAGCAAGTATGCAAGTGCACTCCTTCTGCAAGCTGGGCTGCCTTCAGCAGACAGGCAGCCACCCAGCCAGAAGTGAGGTTTGTTTGCTGGTGGAGGTCAGAAGTTAGGCTCCTATTGGCACTGAGGGCAGAATTTAAGGCAGCACTTTCCAGGTTGGGGTCACTCCCAACCCCAAATTTTGGTCAGTCTCTGTGACAGGAGGAGTTCACAGCTGTAGATGGCACTGGGGTTAAAGGATGCTGGTGCATGTAGCTGCCTCTGACCCTGACAGGCTTGCAGCCTCCAGCACAGCCTGCAATGCCATGGCTGGTTTTCCCCAGCCGAAGTCACCACGAGTGGTTGTGTTCAAAGAGGATTGAAAGTTTAGATTGAAAAAAACCCTGCTTTCAGGCAGTTTAATCTCATAAAGTATTACAATGTACAAGGGCAGTAAGAGTAGGTGTTCCCCTGTCAGTCTGCTGCATCGAAGGCAAGAGCCTATCTCCACTCTCCCATGCACTGACTTTAAAAAAAAAAAAAAAAAAAAAAATCACATGGGGGGAAAAAAAAAAAGTAAACCAACATCTTTGCTACAGAGACATTTTTAACAAGTATTCCAGAAAGAGCACCAGCTATCAAAAAGGCTGCCAGGACCAGAAGGAGCCATCAATCGAACAAGTTTACATTTCAAAGTTTTTCGAGAACAGTGAAAATGCCTTTACCCTCCTTGATGGGAAAACTGCAGTGATAGAGGAAAGTAGCTATTTGCTGCTTCTTACTGAAATGCATTTCTCTGAAGGGGCCCTTTAACCCTGGGAAGGGTGCTGGAATACATACATATATATATATATATATCTCTACACACATATATTTTTATATATATATATAAAAGTAGCTCTCCTGAGAGTGCTGCTTGGAGCTTCTTTTAAGATCATCGAGTCAGCCTTCTCTCTTTTCCCTTTGTATATGCCATTGTTCAGCTCCAGAGCTTCTCTCTGATATTAGGGATGAACTGGTTAATTTTTTAAAACCCTTTCCTGATAGTATTTAAGAGACAGCAGAATGCATCTGTCTAATTCTGACATTTATCAGATAATTCAGTCAGGTTCCCTCATGTGACACAGCTTTGTTCCCTTGAAAAGAACCTGCTGCAAACAAAAGGCCAGAGTATATTGTAAGGCATCGCTGCTCCCAGATGTTTCAAAATTAAACTACTAAGACTCCCTGCCCCTGTGAAACCTGGAAGAATACAAAAAAATGGAGTGACTCTTAACGAGCTGCATTTTCTGTTTCTGTGCTCCTTATTTCATCTTTGTGCTTGATTTTTCTGAGTCATTTGAAAATGATTAGGCAGCTCAAATAATTGTTTCCTGCGTATATTAGTAGCACTATAATTGTCATGTTTAGAGCTAAAGTTGATAAAGACTGTAGTCTGCTCTGGAATATTCTAACTTCCAATATACAACAGCTCACGGATAAATATTTTGAAACTTTTATTACTAGTTTCCCTCCCAATTTTTTCTTTGTTTCTTTGACAGGACCCCATGTGGATTCAGTCTGAGGCTGTTATTCATTACCCAACAGCACTGCCTGAACTCTGGATGGAAAGGTTGTCATCTAGCCCTTGGCCAGCATCTTGCATACACTGGCTGTTGCACACTCTTCTCTTCTGGGTGGGAAGGGTAAACGACAGGCCTTTACTTCTCTGTAGATGCAGGGGAAAAAAAAAAAAAACAACACAAATGCCATCTACATCGATATATATAATTTATGTGAGTGCAGTTGCAGCCTCAGACTGACTTATTGAAATAAATTATACTTGTTATAATTAATTTGGGGGGAAAAGAAGTTATCAGTTACCATGCCAACATTCTTTGTAAATACCATTGGTTCTCAATGAACTCCTTTTGACCTGCTGGTCTGAGGTTGTTCCTGTGTGATGTACATAATTCTCTCAACACTGGTCCATTACTTCTGCTCAGGGTTGGGGGTCAAGCCTGTAGTGTAAAGTCAAAGAGAATTAGCAGCCCTATCAATAACCAGCTGCAGGACTGCAGCCCAAATGATAGACTAGAAAAACCCAAGGAAAGATGAATAAAAAGTGAAGGAACATGCATGTATATGCTATAGATTGAGCAGCTGCTGTGGACTATCAACATCATCAGGAGACCTCGGTACATTAGCATAAATTCAAATGACAAATGCACAGTGCTATTCAGAGACTCATTAATTTGCAATGGGTGCAGTACTCATGACATATTAGTGAAAAATTCAAATGCCTTTGTAGCATCGTGAGTTTAGTTGTGCGACCTAAGTTGCTAAAATGAAAACGTGTGCAATTTTTTAGCAGTTTATTAAATTATGAAGTGTGATGACTATATCTGTGCATCGTTTCAAGCAGATGAGGTCCAGTGTGCTCCACCACCAAACTGCATGTTTTGTGTTGAAATCTCCGTCAGACAAATTCCGAGGAGGAGCAGGCTGCGTGCTGGCGGCTGCTGGACGCAGGCTGAGATCTCCCCCTTCTGGGTGAATCGCATTGCCACCCAGAGAGAAGGAAAAACAGGCTGTTTCATGGCTTGTGCTTTGTTACGCCTGCCTCCTCTACCACTTTAGCCACCGATTTTGTTGTGAGCTTAAGGGAGTCAGCAATAGCAGGAATAAAATAAAGCAGTAAGATGCTGTGTGAGTGCAATGGCTTCCTCTGCTGTTCTCTATTCAGTACCGTAGCCTGTATGCGAGGATAACTGACATGTAGGATATGGAAAGCCTTAATTATGAGTATCTTGTCTTAAGAAGTGGCTTTGTTTATCTGCAGGAAGAGAGAAAAAATTTGCATTTTTATATGGGGAACAACCTGGCCATAGTACTCTTTCATGGCATTTAGATCAAGCTTGTAATTACAACGTACGACGACTGAAATACACAGCAGTGGTGTTTATTCTTAGTGCCTTGACTCTGCCCTGTGTGTGCAGCTCCAACACTCTGCTACATCTTTCCAACCTCTATGAGCACTGCAAGCTCCACCTTATATTTCTGCTTCCTCTTGGACCTCCAACTGTATAATTGCCTGGACCTGAGCTTATATGTTTTTCTATCCACCTGGCTGTTACATCTACTGTGGGTTTCCTTTACCAGGAAAATATACAGTAAGATAATTGCTAGTACTTTTTTTGAGGAATTAATACCTTAGTTTTAAAGTGCAGGAGCCACAATACCTAGCTAGTAAAAAATAGCTTACATTTTCAAAGGCACTAGTGATTTTAGCTGTATAGTCTCTGACAAAATTTTGAAGCAATGTGGTTTTTAAAAGCAGAGGAATCAGCTGCCAGTAGCATGTCCAAAACCATTAGCTGCTTTTGAACATTTGGCTGTCTCTATAAAATACAATAATATTTTATATATACACCAGTCATTAGGTAGCACAATAGTAAGAGCCTTAATAAGGTTTGCAGCATCTCCCAGCATATGTCACACCTCGGAGTGAAAGGAAAGCCATTCCTCACTCTGGCTTCTCATCTGTGTCATGCCACCTGCCACGTAGGATATGGTATGTCACAGCTAAAGGAAAAAAAAAACTATGAGAAAAGAAAAGGCTGGCATGCTTTTCACATCCCTGTGAGGTGTGGCACATTCCTCCAAGCCCCCTGGTATTTGGATAACCATGATGCTCTCTGGGTGACCTGGGCTGCCAGTGAGCTCAGTGCATGTGGAAAGTGCTTTGCCCTCTCCACACAGGGAGCAAAAGCAGTCAGCATATCACCAAAATAAGACTATAAATCACTATAAACTTGTTTAAAGCCATAGTTTCCAAATGACACAAACAGATTAGGATGCTTGTCTAGCCTCAGCCGCTGCCCCCTCCAAAGGTTTTCCAGGTTGGCATCTGTGAAGTGAGACCATAAAAGCTCCTGTTAAAGTCACTCAAAGCTTCTTCACACACTAACATTATTATATATCACTTTGGGTCTGAGTTGCTGCAGACAGAATAAAGGAGCTCAAGAAGGAGAGGGCAAACGTGGTGGCAAGGGGCAGCAGCAGCAAAAGGAGCATGGAGATTGGCTTGGGCCACACCATTCCTTACCTCTCCAGGTTTCAGCCCTGGGAAATGCTAAAAGTCTGGAGCAACAGTCAAGACTGAACCTACAGTTATTTTAGACACAGAAGCGCAAATGTTCAGCCAAGCAGGTGGTTCCAGGGGATTGCAAGGAAGGAAGAGCAGAGAGAAGTGAGCAGAACCATGCCTCCATGGTCCTGGCTGATGGAGGAGCACAGCAACCACCCCGTGACTTATTTTACCTTCACCACTGAAAGCCCAGTGTTAAGCAACAGAGACTCAACACAGGCCTGTCAAACGTTTCACATACAAGGTCCCTGTTCTGACCAGAGCTGATGGAGTAGCTGAAGATCTCTCTCCAGCAGAGAAAGCCTTTGGGGCTCAGGGATAAGACCAGAGTAAACAGTGCAGTGCTGTGGGTGATTGTTGATGCCAGCAGGACCCTAAAGCTTAAGTGACAGCCATGAGATCAGAGAAGCCTGGAAATGAATGAATTGCCCTTCTCCTCCCACCACCCACATCAAAAGTGCTGAGCAGGATCTCAGTTCAGCCGAGGATTCAGACCATTAGCTAAATGTCACTTACACTGACTTCTGTGGAGAGATGAAATTTTGTTTTGTAAGTATCACTCAAAAGCCCCGTTAAAGGAAACAGGGCTCAGAGGAGTTTTTTTAAGGCAGCATTCTGTATTTCTTATGAGGAACAACTTTCCTTCATTAACAGGCAACACTGGACAGCAGGGTTTGGTTTAAAATACAATCATTGCCTCATCTCTGCAACCAGTAGCAGAGGTTTACATATAGTTATGACCAATGCACTTTGGATTTGGGCATCAATGTAGAAAGCATTTTGTATGTGACCAAGAACACAGGCAAAAGAACAGCTTCATTGCAAGAAGTTGTTTTCTGCTTTCTGTTTTGTTTCTACAGAAGGCAGCATTTTATTGTTGGTTCAGAAAAGCCCCAATCTATTTTTCATTTTGGTTTGGTTTGGTTTTCCATCAAACTGCTCGAAAGACGAGCCCCTACAGACACCTCAATGCCAGGGGCAATGCTGATTTCAGGAGTGTGTTCCCACCTCATTGCCAGGGGCAATGCTGATTTCAGGAATGCTGAGTGCCTGCCCGGCGAGCAACAGGACTTGAATTGGGAGTGACCCGTCTTAAAATCCTAGAGAATTATTGCTACCTGCAAAAGAAGCCCAGCAGAGGGAGTTTGATAAGACAAATGGAAAATTATATTGTCTTTACAAGTTGTCAGATCCAGTGATCTCCACCCAAAAAAATGTGGTCAGTGGGAAAAACTCTGGTCTGAGCTACAGCAGCAAAAATCCAGTCAGTCTACTGATTTCAAAAGTAAAACTTGGTCAGAAGTGGTTAGGAAGAAGGAGGTGACGATAATTTTAAGCTTGTGACACTGTTTGTGTTAACATCTTTTTTTTTTTTGTGCAGAACATGTTTGTATTTCAATCGGCAAAGTATTTACAGTGAGACTAGATATACTCACCACCAAGGGCAATTAATTCAGGGTTATAAAGCTTGTGTTTCAGAACAGGCATGAATAATTCAGTGTTAGGCTGTTTAAGTGTGTTTTGTAAAATAGAGCTGCAGCTTTTGTTTTTCTTGAAAGCTTCTGGAAAAAAAAAAAAAGAAACAAAAAACACAACAACGTGATTTTTTTCATTTTTTCCTTTTTCTCTTCACCCCTGGGGACATCAGTGGCCTTTTGATGTTCCACACTGACCTGCATTCCTTGCTTGTTTCCCACTAAGTGGAAGAAAATACCACGTACAACGGGAGGCTTGCATGTAAGGAGTAGGGAGTGCAGCCCTGGGTGTCAAAGCCCATCCAACAGGCTGTGGTGCTTCAGACTGCTTTAATCACTACCAGCCTTGCTGGATTGTGAACTTTCACGATGCTGATAAGCAGCAGTGCACACACACACACACAGAGAAATGCAGTTCTTGCTTTTGAGTGCAAGACTAACCTGATAAATGACTTTATGGAGCAGAGGGGAAAGTGTCTGCGCCGTCTGTCTCCATCTCTGCTTCAGGCACATCACGTTACCTTCATGCTACTCCATGGGCTATACATCTAAAAAAAAACAAGCCTGGGTAACTGATGGCTGGTGGCTGAATTTTGCCCAAAATGATCTTCACCACCCAGACTCAAGAGACAGCAAAAAGAGGGATTTTTTCATTGTTATTTATTTATTTTTTTACAGGCTTTGCAAGCTGTTGCCGTAGTTTAACGCATGTACAAATCTCTGACAGTCCCTGTTAGCAGGTTGGGGAGAAGCTGCTACCTTCATTATGGGTCCACCATGTTCTTCAGAACTTCCATATTTGAAGGCCCCTCTGGAGGAGACGTTTCAATCAAGGAGTAGCAGAAAGCCATAAGCAATATGCCTGAGAGGTGCAAACTGCCTCAGTGAAGTGGTGAGGCATGAGCTCAGAAGATCAGTGTTCATAATGTAAACCTTGCTTCACCTGGCATCTTGGCAGAGCTTAGGGAACTCGAGGGTCCCACCAAAAATGTTCATACACAACAAGGGCAGGCTGCCTTGTGGTTTTTTCAGTGTCCCTAAAATGTCTTCACAGGCTGAATATTTATGGCACTTCTGTGGCGGCTGAGTTGAGCATTTTCAAAGTACACCAATAACCACTAGACAGCTTGCTGGAGATCATCTCTGCATCTGTCCCACCACCACAGCCAGAGAGAGAACCATGCATGGTGCAGCTGAAATGCTGCATTTTCATACTTTTCTGGCCAAAATCCTTTGTGCAAGTAAGCCATGAGGCTTTTGAGAAGGAAGGAGAGATTGTGTGCACAGCTCTACTGTCACTCGGGCTGTGTCATGCTCACAGGCAACTTTTCCTGGGGGCCTCCACATGAGGGATAACATTTGCTCCCACAAGAGGACAGCCCAGGAAGATGATAGAGAAATGTTGAGCCTGGAAACAATATTTTCAAAAGGCAGTCTTTCATGTTTCTATAAGGAACAAGATAACATGGCAGTAGACACAGCAAGCCCTGTGCCAGTTTTTCCTCACGGGAAAAGGATGGATGGGAAAGTCAATATCAAATATTTGCAGTAAGTTGTGTGGCTTATACAGGCTGTCTGCAAGGTTATTGTGATTAAAAACTACGATTTAAAGGGAAACAAATGTGTGCCCCAAACCAGCATTTCTCTTCAGAAAAAAAAAAAAAATCTTTAATTGTTACCTCTGTAGTCCTTGTAAGGTTGATTTATGGTTTTGCCTACAGTGATCAATCTCAAACAAATGCTTGGATGCTTTAGTGTATGGCAGTGTATGAAAGATTTGTTTTCTTGTTAGCATTTTTTGTTTTTCTTCTTTTGTGCTGCAGCCCCGAGACAGGCTGAATGAAATGTCCAGACCTCGTGCATCCTAGGATCTCTGGCTTAAAGAGGGATACACCAAGTGCTGGGAGAGTGTGGGAAGGAAACAAATTGACAAACAGCCAATGGGAAACAGAGAAGAAGGCATTTTTACTGCACTGTGTTTACAATTTGTACTTTCTCAGATCCTAAAAAATCTGCTGTTTTGCCTACATGTCTGCAAGACATTATAGTTTGACTTGGTAAAAAAACATGAATGTCAGTTATTAAAGTAATAGCTTCCCTAAGCTAATGCTTGCTGAAATCCAGGTTCAGCATTGCCTGTAAATTTGGGTGGAAATTAAGATTTAATGAAATTATCTTCAGATTAGTGAACTTGAATGGTGAATTTGCAGTCTGCCCCTTCTTACTGCCTTTGTTTCTGCATGACAGTATTTTATCTTCTGAAATTGCAGTGAACATCTCCAATGTGGCAGTGAGCTGACTTAAAAGGGAGGCTGTGCACGTTTGTGTGTGAGTTTGGAAAAGAGCTGCAGCACAGAACAGCCAGGAAACTGCAGCAGAGGCACTTCGAGTTATTCCCGGCTACAGGTGGAGAGGGAAAAATAACATTTACAGGACTTCCTCCTTTTTTTCTCTTTATTTTCCCACTGAGGAGAGGTGTTGGGAGCTGTGGGGGGTACCCTGTCTGCTCTTTGGGGGTCACGGACCAGCTGCATCCATCACTGGGGACATGCAGCCAGTTTCAAACAGCACCATCTTCTCTTTCTTACACTTTTAGTCTTACTTATTTTTAACTTTCAAGGTCCAAGCCTCAATAGCTACAAAATGCACACAAGAAACTTAATTTACAACCCTCCATACTTTCCAAAAGAGGGATTTGCAAGTGATAAATAAATTATTTATTAGATAAGTTTGAAAATATTGACCCAGGGCTTCCTCACAGCCCTTTTATTATGGGATAGCCTGTTTTCATCTAAATTACAGTAGTCTTTTCAGCCCTTGTTTCACCAACTGTTGCTTCAGTTTTCATCATACCTCCCCATTATATTTTTTTTCTGTTGCTTTGTAGCTGTCTCTTGCTGTCAAGAAACTCTTCTGTGGCTTGCAGTATATCAGAACTGTTGGAAATTCTGCATTTTTGGTACAGAGCTCACACCAGAGCCAGTATAAACATTACAACACTTAATAACTGAGCCACAGAACATAATTAGCCCAAAGTACAGTGCCTTATTAAATGCTTGGGGTATTTATCATTCCTTATAATCCTGTTGCTAGCAGCTGAAGTGCTGCAGAAGATATTGAAATTTGTTACTGATTTTCCACCCAAAAAATGTTTTGTAAAATAGATTTAAGGAAGTAACTGTATCTTCAGTTTAACACAATTAGTCAGGTCAATTGTTTTTCAGTTAATAAATATTGATAGGTCTAACTCTTTAAAATACTGGGAACTAGATTATTTTCTTCTTAGGTATCATTTTTATAAATGCCCCCGGAGGTGAGCCCACAATTGTTTAGCCAGAAGGCAAGTTTGGGCTGAACTGTACACACAGCAGGATGCTTGAACATTTTCATGGGTGCTGCCTCTGTCCATGGCATTCCTCTGCATGCAGAAAGGCTTTCACAAAGGGCTTTATCATCACGGATCATCTTTGGTTTGGGGCTTGAGGATCATGCTGGTGTCACCGGGCTTTTCGTGGTGGGTTTCTCAGTAGGTGTTTTTTCACAGGGCTGCACTCAGTTGCACTATCCCAGCAGTGTTCACAGCTTCTCCTCAAGCAGATGAGGCAGCTTCTTCCACTAGATAAAGGTTGATAACTTATGTGTTTTCTCACCCAAGGTATAACTAGACTGAGAGCACTTTCAATCTAAATAGCCTAGTGCTTCTTGCCAGGGCTTTGTCTCTCCTCAGGAGATGGCCAGATTGGAGATGACCTGGAAATTTTGCTTGGGCTCAAAATTTGAGAATCCCTGCTCTTTCCCATAGCAGAAACTCACTGTCCTGTGACAGCAAGAGTGGACAGATTTCATCTTCAACCACAGCTGAAAGAGGCAACCTAGTCAGATCCAAAGATCAAGAGAGGTTTGGGGGAGCAACTTCTATTTTTTAAAAGGAATTCTAATGCTATGAGTATTTTTAGTCTACCTTCTCATTCAATTCTCTTGGTTTGTTTTCTTCAAGACAGAACAAAAGTGAGCACCCTGTAAGAGGACAGTATTTCATGCTTTGACACCAGCTACTCCCTTAAGACCCTTCTTGATAAACAAATGCAGAAGCCGGTGAAGATAAAGGTTACATGAAGTTTATCTTTTAACTTCAGAAAGAGGCATTGCCTAAAATGGTCATTTTCTCAAAAAAACTCTACTCAGTTGTTCACCAAGCCTAGTTAAGGCATTTTAAATCGAGTGTAAACAGGTTTTTAGTATTTTTGTTTCTTTTTCTTTTTTCCCCTTTTTTCCTATTTTTCCTTTTTTTCCTCTTTTTTTTTTTCCCCATGCATTGATTGTAACTGAGGTGTTTTGTTTCAGAGAAAGGAACAGACACACAAAGGTTCCTGAGACTCTTCTCTGTTATATAGTGGAGTGCATGAATGTTTAAAGCTGCAAAATAATCTAAAGGGATCTGATTATGCAAATATATTAAACATCTCTTAAAATCTTCTGAAACTATACTGCATTAGTCACACAGTTAAAGAAAAAAAATATATATATCACCTTGTTTCAGTGTGCATGGTCTGTGCTAGTCACAGAAAACCATGTTTTTCAGAAGGAGAGAAATAAAAGGTTCATGACAAAAGCCTAAATCCAGGTTACAAGCTGGACTGCTAGTTGTCTCATGAGATATAACCCAGTGACAATTGACATTTTGTCCTCTAACCTTACCTTAGCCTTCACACAGTTGTCTGTTCCCCTTGAGCCAGGCAGATCTAAGCTGTCAATTAATGGATAATGTAAGTTTACTTAGATGTCATGTAATGCTGTTATCCATGTGGAAATACATGAAATGTCCTAGTTTGCTCTAAAGGCTATGGTGCTTAGTAAAAATCTTCTCCCATGGGAAGCCTAGGCTTGACAAATGCCTGAGGATTAGTCATAGTCAGCCATCTCTTTGTGATGCAAAATGACATAATCATTGACTTTTTCAAATAGTATTACACTTCTGCTTTCTCCAAAGAAAGAACCCAATCCCAGGTTTGCAAACAGTTTAGACTGTATAAGTTTGTTATTGAATAAAGATGTCTTCTTAAGTCTCAGGAAGAGAAGAAACACAATAACTCTGAGACTTCCTTGAATTTTCAATAAATTCAAGGGTGTCTAAAACCCAATGTTTTCTTCCAATATTTGCACGGTTTTGTATCATATTGCTGCAGCACAAAACAGTCAATGACTTAGATCATTATCTCCAAAACCATTCTGGTCATGCACCCAAGCAGCGAAAAGTTTGTACAAAGGCTGATATTCCATTGCATTAATTGTGAACTTCATTTATAATATTTATCTTGAAGTAGGGCATCTTTTAAAATAAAATTGTATGGTTTAATAGGACAAAAAAAATCATTAAAATCCTTATGTTTCCTAAACCCCAACATCCAAACATATGGAAAAAATTGCCTCTAGGTATTGAAAGTTGTTGCCTTTATCACACTGTGCATCTAAATTCCCAAGGATGATTGATTTAACGAGGTTTGCACATTAAAAATCTTCTTCTTTGTTACAATAGAGGAAATCACAAGAAAGATTAATGCCCTCTGCATGGTGCCACTGAATTAAAATGTCTTTCAAATGCCTTCACTCCAGGAACACTTTACTATCCAGGCCTGTACTTAGTAAAGCTTTTCTCAGTGTAAAGAATGTATTAGTCATGGCTGATGATGCTGGTGCTATAACCTAAATACCTGGAATATGCATATATTAGGACAAACTGGGCACTTCAGAAGGCTTTAAAGAAGTGCTCATTGCTTTTTTTTCACATTGGTATAATGGATTCTGTGTCAGAAACACATGGGGCTACCTAAAGGTATGACATGCAGTCTTGACACATTTTCCCATTGCTGTGGTGTTATCTGACATGAAACAGAGTAATACGCTCCACCACTGCTTCAAAACTTTCTTAGACATAAAACCTCAGCAGTATTTTCTTTGCCTGATGTGACAATGTGTCGCCCTGGCATCTACTGCATTAGTGTTGTAGGAAAGCCCTGTTTTTCTTAATTCATCTGCTTTTGCAATCATTCAGAATATGCTGCTGATCCAAGTATTTTCTCTATATTCATACGTAGGTTCAAGCTGTCCTGGAGTGCACTTCAAAGGTAAAGGGACACAGACCAGCTTGAAAATACTCTTCTCTCTTTTGGGGAAGAGTTTTAATCCATACGTAGATACAATTCTCCTGCCCCAGTAGCCTCTGTAGCAGCAGAGCTAAGAAGTGACCTTGGAGTCTCAGCAGAAACATAAACATTCCAGTGTTATCAGCCCACTAGCTGGAACACTTGCTGCTGGTTAAAAGAGAGCTTACTGAAGGAAAAAAAATCAGTAAAAGGAAAATTAGCTTAAATCTGGCTCAAACCAGGACAATGGACAAGAGCTTTCCTATCATACCCCACTTTCAACAACACACCCTGCTTTTGACTGGAGCAGATATGGAGAAAGGGTAGAGGAGCACTGAGGTGGCCTTGAACCACGTCTGCTGGAGATTATATCCATGATGGATACAGGAAGTGCTATTCTGTGTGTCCCACCAGGAAACCACTTAATTCACCCCCAGGTAAGGACTGGAACACAGATGACATGGCTGCAATGTGGGTGACTGAAGAGTACATTTCTGTGCAAGGCAGCCAGATAATCAGCCTGGTAATACAAAAAAGTCAGCACAGCATACTTGCTGTTTATCTTTACACCTTACTGAAGAAAAGTATAGGTGCTATCACAATAATTCCTTCTGGAAAAAAAGTATAAATTCCATACTTCCTTCAAGGAGTGCATTATATAGAAATATGCCTGTAATGCTATTATAGTGGAAAAAATCATAGCTCTGTTTAGGCGTGAAGTCAGGGCACGGATGTATTCCCAGTGATGAGAATAAAAGACATATAGAATCACAGAACCCAAGAGAACTCCAGGTTGCAAAACCTTTGTAGTCCATCAGATCCAACTTTTCTCTGTAAGCAGGGCCTTGGGTCAGGATAGCCAGTCAAGTCTTCAATATATCTGTCAGGTGAGATTCCAGTGCTTCGCTGGGTAAAATACCCAATGTTTGAGCAGTCTTCTTGTGAAGATTATTTTTAACAGCCAGGCAGAATTTTACCTCAAGTAACTTGTACCTGTTGCCTCGTGTCTTGATACCTTGATCCTTATCAAGTGAGGATAATTAGTTCTCCACAACCACCTTTAAAGTGTTGGAACACTGTGTTTAGATCCCCCTCGGCCTTCTCCTCTCCAGGCTGAGCAGACCCAGTTCTTCCAACCTGTCTCCATACATCAAGTTCTCCAACACATTCATCGACCTGGTGGTCTTCCTCTGGGTCTGGTGGCCTTTCTCTCTTGAACCATAGATACCAAGTGATTTTTCCAAAGTAAGGCCTAAGAGGTGCCAAGTGAAGTGGGGTAATCACATTCCCAGTCAGCTGGTTGTACTCATGCAGCCCAGGACACAGATGGGCTTCACTGCTGCAAAATTGCACTTGTGTCCATCTTGCCATCCACCACATCCTTTCCAGCATTTGCTCAGTACCCAGTCAGTTCCCCTCATTTCTGACCCAGACAGGTGAATGAGATGCTCATTCAACACTTCACATTTCCATGGCCTTGGGGCTGCACAGTTTCCTCAGGTGTATTGTAAGTTTTGTGTTTGCTCCTGCAGATCTAACCAACAGGTCAACAGGAATCAGTCTGCCACCATGAAGTCAGTCCAGGTTACATCTACAGAAAAGAGCAAAGGAACTTCCCCAAGGACTTCATGCATGATTACAGTGAGAATGCAAGACAGAGAGAATAAATGCCATCTTGATGTGAGACAGGGAGAATAAAGAGTGAAAACATAGATTAAAAAAACAGGCACAAGTAAGTATCAGTAGAAGATTCCAAGCTGAATAGTGTTGAGAAGTGAGAAACCAGAAAAGCAGCTTAGAAATCAAAGTATACTTTCAGCAACACATACAGTTCTTCAAACAATAAGTGGAAATTGGGTGTGCTCTGCCATCTACTATAATTACTAAAACTCAATCGTTATTTCTAGTTTAGCAATATGTCATGAGTTCCACCCAGGCAATTTCCCATTATCCTTCATATTCTACAAACATATAGTAAGAGACAGCACCTGTCATGACAAGCCTTAAATGCACAAGGTAAAAGATAGGAGAAAACATGGAAATGAATCACAGAGAGAGACAAGTTATTACATGGGGGTTTTTTTAAATAATTGAAGTGATTTTGAATCTTTTCACATTTGGTAACAATATCCTAGGTGACTGGCCCAAGAACAAATGGGAAGCCTGTTGTAGAGCCAGATATTTAGCAAATATGTTCTGAGTCACTATCTGGAGCCTTCAATAGAGGCCTGTGCACCATGAGAGACACTGACCATGAAGCAGAGTTGCAGCATTATTGCCACATCCCTGATATCTTTTCTTAATATTTTACAATTCTATTTCAGGGAGGTTTTTGTTTTTTTAAAACAGAGAAGACACAAAAAAAGTACAGCTGATATCAGAAGGATGGGATGGACAGATACCTGCCATCCCATCTATTTCATTACTTCTCAGTAGACAAAAGTATTAAATAAAGGTGTCTGTCTCTCAGATCTCCACTGAAAGAGATAATGAATTCCATTATTGTAACTTAAAACGTTTTGCAGAATGCAATGGAAAAAAGAGATAAAGCCATAATGTTGCACATTCAGTTACATATAGCTGATGTCAATTATGAACATCCAAAAAGAATAAAAACAGAGAAGGCTGTTGATGTCAGGCAATAATTTACTTTGCAACCATAAATGGGGAGAATTCTGCCTTTTCAGTATCCTTGTTTTCTGACCAATAAAGAAATATTTGAAGGGGTAATACCAGCAACCACTTTGGTCTGCTCCTTCCAGTGGTACAGGAATGTCCATCTTTGTGGCTCTTCTACCAGCTCCCTGACAAAACCAGAACAAACTCATGCATTGAATCATCTGCTTTGTCTGCCTGGGATGGGAGAAAGAAAAGGGGAGAAGGAACAACTTGTGCATTGTGCCTTGCCCCTCTGTGCAAGAGTAATAAACATGCTGTGGGGTGTGTGATCATCCAAGAAGAAAAGTGAAAGGTTAGCCAAGACTGGAGGACATGGAGGTTGGAGGATGGTAATGCAGTGGGACATGGAAGTGGGGAGGAGAGGGAAGGAAAATGCATGGGTGGGAAAGTAGACACAAGGTGGGGAGGAGATGGAGTGTCAGTGATAAACAACATATGGTGGGACACAGCTTAGGGCAAAGATGCAGGAGTGGGATTTTTGTCTCTGCCACAGGGGAGTGACAGAGGCAGAGACTGTGTCCCAGAAGGCCAATGGCATCCTGGCTGGTATCAGGAATAGTGTGGCCAGCAGGAGCAGGGATGTGATTCTCCCCCTGTACTCAGCACTGGTGAGACCCCACCTCGAGTCCTGTGTGCAGCTCTGGGCCCCTCACTGCAAGAAAGATCTTGAGGTGCTGGAGCAGGTCCAGAGGAGAGCACAAGGCTGGTGAAGGGACTAGAGGGAAAGCCTTACAGGGAGAGGCTGAGGATGTTGGGGTTGTTTAGCCTGGAGAAGAGGAGGCTAAGGGGGGACCTTCTCAGTCTCTACAACTGCCTGAAGGGAGGTTGTAGTCAGATGGGGGTCGGGCTCTTCTCCCAGGCAACCACAGGACAAGAGGGCACAGCCTGAAGCTGCTCCAAGGGAGGTTTAGGTTGGATATTAGGAAGCACTTCCTCACGGAGAGGGTGATTAGACATTGGAATGGACTGCCCAGGGAAGTGGTGGAGGCACCATCCCTGGATGTGTTCAAGGCAAGGCTGGATGTGGCACTTAGTGCCATGGTCTAGATGGTGTGGTGGTGTTGGTCATAGGCTGGACTTGATGATCTTAAAGGTCTTTTCCAGCCTCAATAATTTGGTGATTCTGTGATTAACTCAGTCACAGAGATGATGGACTGGCTGCACACAGGGTTGTCTAACTGAAATTAAACTAAATACAAGAATGCTGCTTCCAGGGGCAGCACAGTGGTGCAGACCCTTTTGGGCACCACAACATTCGATGCCCCCTGAGCCAGCCACAGAAACCACCTACAACTGCCCATGTGAGCCCAGACAGCACTGCTGTGTGCTTGTCCTCAGCAAGACCCTTCCCACCACCACGTTTGGGTTACCCACCTTCCCCAGCCCTGCAGAAGGGAACAATGGAAATAAATAAACGAGATTGGCACCCAAAGGTGGGAATGGGGCAGGCAGGAGGCAGCAGCCATTGCTTGAGCAGCCTGAAGCTCCACATCCTCACTTTCTAACCATGAGAATGGGGTAGGCTTTATTGGAACCCACCTCAGCAACAAGATGTTTGACACAGCCCCTTCCACAAAACCAATTTAAGGACCATGAGCTCTCTCTTTTCCACAAAGTCACAAGCCATAATTCTGCTGCTACCTCAATCACTGGAGAATATTTGGCATGCGTTTCCAAGGGAAATTGTGGTCATGATTCAAAAGATGATTGTTCAGCTGCTCTTCTATACTGCTGAAATACCCTCTGTTCACCTGGACATCTTTATCCTCTCCATCAACTGGTTGTACTCCTACCCTTGCATTGCATGTATGTCCGTGAGGTCATCTCATTTACCTCATTTATTCACAAATAATGTCAGCTTTTTTAAGGTTCCATTTATCAAAAACAAAAAAACAAAACCCAAAACCCTGCAGTGTGTTTTTAAGCATTCATTTAATTAATATACAGCTGAAATTAATAGAAGTTCATAAGATGATAGAGTCCATTCATCCTGGCAACTCATTCCTCAGCACCAGTTAGCTCTGCTCTTCCTCCTCATGCTTCAAACCCTCAGAAAGGGACTAAATATATTCAATTTCTTGCATTTTTTTTTTACATGTTGAGTATGTCTTTTTCTATTTCCCACCTAATGCACATTTCCAATCTACAAAATGAGACTTTTGGTAACATCTTGCATGTCTATCATATCTGCAGTATCAGAGCTCTTATTTGTGTATTCAGTAGTCTCACAATTTTTTTTTTTTCTTTTTCTATCTGCCTATCTCACTTCCTTTTTTCACCCAACATTTTGTTCTAATCAGTACATACTAGTCAGCTCTCTAACAATGGAAAATTGGCTCATCAAAATTAGACTATACAAATTCCTCTGTGTTTTTACCTTCTCCCTGCCTTATCTGTGTAAAGCCATGTCTCAAGCACTTTTTTATTTTCATTTAGTGGGTTCTCAGGCTTTGTGACAGCTCTGCTGTTAGCAACTGCTGTCTCACTTTATGAAAAGTTTTTACCAGATGAAGTGCTTCCAAATCAAGTTGTGTCAGAACAATGCAACTCATTTTATTGCACTCCTTTCTGGTGGCACCCACAGAGAAGAGCCATTACTGCTTTCCCCATATATCTTCAGTAAATCCAGAGAGTTTTAGCACTGGTGGAGCTGTATTTTTTTTTCCATCTCTCAACTGGGGAAGGAGCAACTTTGCCTTTTTCCACTCATAATCCCATGTGTGCTTCCAGAGTCACTCAAGCAGAGGCCACAGGCATGCACACAGCACATGATAAGCAATGTGCCACACACATCTGTCTGTTTGTACTGATGTTTCCAGACAGGAAAGTGCTGCCCATCCTATGTTTTCCAGACCAGGGACCAAGGAGCTGGCTGTGATTTCATCATCTGGTCCAATATTTGGTCCAGACCTGAGCTGAGCCTGCTTGAGCTGGGGCTAATCTGGGTACATTGGGTAACCAGGACAGTCCTGCAAGGGACATGCTACAAGCACTCTGCCCTCCGTGGCAGCAGGGAACTCCCAGAACTTTCAATAATGGGACAGTTTGGGAAAAGGGAAAGGCTTCCACTATTTAGTTGTGTTGCTGGATTGGTTTGGCAGGTGTTTTGGTAGTGGGCAAAGGGTCCCAGGGCTGGCTCCAGTAAGAAGCTGAGAAGCTCCCCCTGCTCCAAAACCAGCCAAGGAGCCACTAGAGAGGCAATAGGTGCACCTCTGCCATTAACATATGAAAGAACTGAGATAAGAGCTGAGCAGAGTGAGCAGGAGAACTAGCTGGGCTGGAGAGGCAGAGTGATCCCGGTGGCTGGTGAGGAAGAAGGGGAAGAAGGTGCCCAAGCAGACATTTCTGTGCAATCTATGGTGAGATTGCAGGCTGTCCCCCTGCATTCATGAAGGAACGTGGTGGAACATTCCCTGAAGGTGCCAAGAGGGGTGGACTTGGATTTGCTGCCAGTGGACTCAGCTGATGCAGCTGTGGCAGAGCCCGGCGCCAGGGGAGGTGCCTGTTCCCGAAGCAGCCCCTGACTCTGGGCATTGGAGCAGCTGCTCCAGAGCTCATGGGAAGGACTCATGGAGGAGAGGTTGGTGGAGGACTCTCTCCTGTGGGAGGGACCCTGTAGGGCAGCAGGAGAGGCCTGTGAGGAATCCTTCTTCCTGAGGAAGGATCGGCAAGAACCACCAGAGTGTGAACTGACTCTAAACCCCATCCCCATCCCCCTGTGCCGCTGGGGGGAAGGACTGAGAGAAATTGGGAACAAAGTGATTTGCCCCAGGAAGAAGGGAGGGGTGGGGTAACGTATGTGAGCCCTGCTCTGTGTGGTGTCTGTGTCCTGTGTGCATCTGATTAGTATGAAATTATTATTTTTCCCCAAGCTGAGTGTTTTGCCTGGGACCTTAATTAGCGAAGAACCCTCCTTGTCCTTTGTCACAACCCATGAGCTTCTAGTTGGGTTTGTCCTCCCCAACCCAGAGTGTGTGTGTGTGGGGGTTGAGTGAGCGGCCATGGGGCTGGTTCTTTGTTGTTGGGTTAGGCCCAAACCACAACAGTTGCTAAATCTGTTTCCACAGCTGGAGCTGTGACAGTCTGGAGTGCTGCAGAAGGGTGGTGCAGAGCACGGCACCTCTGCTGGCAGGGTGCTGGATGGAAAGCCTGCTCCAAGAGGCAGCTGGGCTCCTGACCCCAGCTGTGGAGCATCCTGCACCCCAGAGGTCCCACCCTAGGGCTCCAGTGGCTGGGGGAGCACAGCTGGGCAGGAGCACAGGAGCCACCTTCCCCATGTCACACCTGGAGCCCTGCCGTGGATGGGGAATGTGTCCAAGCAGATAATGTTGCTGGAGGTGGGACTGTGCAGTCCAGCTGCTCACCACGCTGGGATAGAGCTGCTCGCCTCGAGGACTCTGTTGCTGCTGCTGCTACTGCTCAAAAACCCAAACTTTGGAAAAAAAATTTGAATGCTATATTTTTGTGCTGACAAATATATCTAACACTCGCCGCAGATACGCTGCTGTACTTAAGCTACTGATCATTAACTCTTAGTGACCAAAATAACAACCAAGGGGGAAGCAGTGCTGCTTTCACAAGGTTTCAATACATTTAAGGTTGTTGTAGTATGTTAACTCAGCGTGGCCAGTGTGTCCCACAGAGCAAATAGAAAATGGGGTTTGTATGCATCTCCAAGAAAGCACTGGCCAGACAGCTTTACCCATTCTGCCCCAACATGAAATCTTGTCATGCCTGAACCAATTCCTTTATGACAGTGATCAGATCTAGCATCCTGATAAGTGAATTTTTGTGAAACTAGCTCTTGGATAGATCCTCGTGAAGATAATAAATGATATTTATCTTTTTCAGCCTTGGTGTATACTTCCTGTCATTTTATCTGTGATGTATCTAGCTGCAGATCAATGAATCCAACTGTGACACTAAACACCTAAATAAACCATCATACTCAGTGTATGACAAATCTCTTGTTATCTCCTACTTGCTCCCAGTCACAAATCTGCCTCTGTGTTAAACTTTTTTTGTCTGGAAATGCTTCTTTTGAAGATGGATTTTAAAGCCTCCCAAAGTCTGTGCTTTCCCATCAACACTGTTATATGACGTAGAGAGAGGTAGAAAGAGGTTAACTCTTCAGTCTGGCTGGCAAACATAGGAGACCAAACAAATAGCTGTAATAGCAATAAAAAAGCCTCCTGAGTATACTGGATCATCTCCTAAACTGCAAATTTTTGGTTAATTTCACCATTCAAGTTTCCAGTAGCAGAAAATAAGTTCATCAAATAATTCAGAAATGGGTAATTCCCCAAAGTTACCACATTTCTATTTTCATTTTCTTCCTAAACACTTGTTCTTACCCTGGAGCAAGGCCAGACCTGTCGATAGAGATACTTTTCCTGTATTTAGCTAAGAACTATATGTTCTCTCAACTTTCCAGATATTTAGTTAAGTCCTAAAAAACATTATGGAAATAAGAGGAGGAAAGAGTTTCTCTGCTGGTGGCCTCATATCAAGCCCCAGATTTCTGCTGTAAAGAGGAAAAGCTGATGCCACAACTAGAAATGCTGCTATGTTAAGAGAAATGTTAGGAAGCAACAACAGCTTTTTTGAGGAAGCAACCCAAAAGCTATCAAACTAGTTTGGAGACAGGTTTCCCTATTACTGTTACCTGCATGATATTCTGTAGGAGGTAGATAACTGGAGAACTCAATGTGTAGGTAGATATTTCTAATTCCAAGTGTCCTGAGGTAAAGGACAGGTTGTAGGACAGATGCATACAGCTTGGTCCTATCTGCAAGCTGCCAGTAGTCTGTGTTAATGCTCTCTTCCCAGCAGGTGGATGTTTCTTATCCATTTAAATTCTGCAAGCCTCTCTCTTCCCTTTGTCTTCACTCTGAAGCATCCTCAAGGAACATGAAGACAAAACATGAAAACTCAAATTATTCAAGGACCATGACCATGTGCTGTATTACCTGAGAATTTAAACATATATTTTATTGTCCCTGAGGTCTCCTCAAGTGTCTTGCTGCACTGACAGAGACCCAGGCAAATGCTTTTGCATTTTAGGCTTTTGCCTAACACTGGGCTTTATACAATCCATACTTGGTGCCCAGCAATCTTCCTTTTTTATGTAGGCTTCTTTTTGGCTGGTTGGGCTGATGCTTGTGTGTATTTCTGCCATGTCTGTTGCACAGCACCAGCTGAAGCAGCATGCCAAGTGGGGTAATAGTGAGTAGGAATCTCCAGTAACTGCTCTGTGTTTCTATTCCCTTGCTGTTGATCCTTTAGCAATTACTTCTAGGCCACTGCCAAACAAACTACATGTTAATGCCACTATCCATTAAAATAGCAAGCAATGAGCTTCAGAGTTTAGCATATTGTCAGTTTCACTTGGAAATTAGTAATTTGAATTTATTGTAATTAAATAAAAACAAAAAATAATAATTAAAAAAACCACAAAGCCTTTGGCTTCTGTTTGTAATAATCTGCAGAGACTGTGGAAGAATCTCATCAAATTACACTTTTCATTGAAGAGTGGCACTGTACAGGAGTCAGTGAGAAATGTTATGAAGCTTCATTATATTAATCAGAGAAAGTCTAGTCCTGTGATATGCAAGCAGGAGACATTAGTTTTGTTTTTTTTTTAATGGAGAAGGAGAACAGGGAGAAAACCAGGCAGCTTACTGTGATTTATGTGTGATCTCTATGGCCCAATCTTATTATGGTGTCTGAGCCTCTCACAGGATTAAATGTATTCTCACAATACTTCCCTCAGCTCAGTTTTGGACACAGGTTTTATAAAGCTTAATCCCCAAACAGTTCCTAGCAGTCCAGAAGTTGACTGTAAGTTCATCCCAGAACACAAGGCTGAGCTGGCAGCAACACCAGAGTCTGACAAAGCTTCACCAAGCTCTGCCCCCAGCACAGACCCAACTGCTTATAGCTCAGATGTGGCCTCAACAGGGGAAATACAACCCTTTAGGATAAGAAAATCACTTTGTAGTAGGTATTTTCAGCATCTTCAGCAGTCATCAGAAGGGATGGGTCAGTTGCACTGGTTAGATAAAATAACAATCTGGAAACTCTGTGAGGTTTGACAGAGTAACTACCTTTTTAAGAGCTTTTTTTTTTTTTTTTTTTAAAACATCTGAAATGTTGTGGCTCATTTTGAAAGTAGAAATTTTAAAAGGATCTAAGAATAGTTGTTTCCAACCAGAAGCAGTCACTACTAGACATCTCCTGAGATCTGGGTGGAAAATTTTTAAGTCTCTCGACGTTCTCTTTTATCAAAGCTTCATTGTCTGAGTGGTGGCTGCAAAATTCATATCTGCCCAGAGTTTGCATAAGTAGGTTCATAGGGCTGATAGTCTCTGCCAATAGACACCTGTACACTCAGACACTAAATTTGCAAGCACAGGTGTAAATTCTGGGCATGGTTTATGTAGGTGGAAATGATCCCTTCCATCACCAGTGAATCTTCCCACGACACCTCCCTCCTGTAAATAATGACAAGAGTCTCAGGAAGTCAGGAGGCCCTCCTGGGCACATCACCAGCTCCTCCTGGTGAAAGTCACACAAAAAGGTGGTGGGTAAAGAAGAAGGTCTCCTCCCTGCTTCCCAAGGTAGTCTTTCCAGGCTCATATTTATTCCAAAGGGACAAAATGACAGTTTGGCAGGTTTTTTCTCCAGACAAGTTTGGAAATCAAGTCATGGTAATACATGCAAAATAATTTGGGGGGAAAGAGAAATGATAAAAAAAACTCAGGCTAATTTACTTCCATAAAAGAAACTTCAGAGATGCATGAGCCTCTCTTGAGCCCACCCAACTGTAGATGAAGAGCAGGTCTGAGACCATCTAAAGGACCCGAAGGTGCACAAGTCCATGGGACCTGATGAGATTCATCCACGGCTCCTGAAAGGGCTGGAGGATGAAGTTGCAAAGCCCCTGCCCATCATATTTGAAAAATCTTGGCAGTCTGGCAAAGTTCCCACTGACTGGAAAAGGGGAAACATAACTCCCATCTTCAAGAAGGGAAAAAAAGAAGACCTAGGGAACTACAGGCCAGCCAGTCTCACCTCAGTGCCTGGCAAGATCATGGAGCAGGTCCTCCTGAAGGCTCTGCTAATGCATGCAGATATTAAAGGGGTGATTGGTCACAGCCAACACGGCTTCACAAAAGGCAAGTCCTGCCTGACTAATTTAGTGGCCTTTTATGATGGGCTCACCACCTCCGTGGACAAAGGCAGAGCAACAGATGTCATCTACCTGGACCTGTGCAAAGCCTTCAATACTGTCCTGCATGACATTCTGGTAACTAAACTGGTACGATATGGATGGACCATTTGTGGGATATGGCACTGGCTGAATGGTTGCACCCAAAGAGTTGTGATCAATGGCTCAGTGTCCAAGTGAAGACAGTGACAAGTGGTGTTCCTCAAGGGTCAGTACTTGGACCGGTGCTGTTGAACGTCTTTGTCAGCGACATGGGGAGTGGAATTGAGCTGCACCCTCAGCAAGTTTGCTGATGACACCAAACTATGTGGTGAAGTCAACACACTGAAGGGAAGGGATGCCATCCAGAGCGACCTTGACCAGCTTGAGAAGAGGGGTCGTACAAACTGCATAAAGTTCAATGAAGACAAGTGCAAGGTTCTCCACCTGGGTTGGGGCAATCCCATGCACAAATACAGACTGGGAGAAGTATGGATTGAGAACAGCCTTGAGGAGAAGGACTTGGGTGTGATGGTGGACCAGAAGCTCAGCATGAGCTGGAAATTTGCACTTGCAACCCAGAAAGCCAACCATGTCCTGGGCTGCATTAGAAGAAGTGTGACCAGCCGGTCAAGAGAAGTGGTACTGCCCCTCTACTCTGCTCTCGTGAGACCTCATCTGGAGTACTATGTCCTGTTCTGGAGCCCCCATCATAAGGACATAGAGCTCCTGGAGCGAGTTCACAGAATCATGGAATCACAGAATGACCAAGGCTGGAAAAGACCTTTAAGATCATCAAGTCCAGCCTATGACCAACACCACCACACCATCTAGACCATGGCACTAAGTGCCACATCCAGCCTTGCCTTGAACACATCCAGGGATGGTGCCTCCACCACTTCCCTGGGCAGTCTATTCCAATGTCTTATCACCCTCTCCATGAGGAAGTGCTTCCTAATATCCAACCTAAACCTCCCTTGGAGCAGCTTCAGGCTGTGTCCCTTGTCTTGTTGCTAGTAGCCTGGAAAAAGAGTTCAGAGGAGGGGCACAAAAATGATCAAAGGGCTGGAGCACCTCTCCTATGAAGAGTGGCTAGCTAAGCTGGGACTGTTCAGCCTAGAGAAGAGAAGGCTTCGGGGAGACCTCATAGCAGCCTTCCAGTATCTGGAGGGGCCTACAAGAAAGCTGGGGAGGAACTTCTTAGGAGAGCATGTAGTGACAGGACAAGGAGTAATGGGTTTAAACTGGAAGAAGAGAGATTTAGATTAAACATTAGGAAGAAATTCTTTAGTGTCAGGGTGGTGAGACACTGGCCCAGGTTGCCCAGAGAAGTGGTGGAAGCCCCATCCCTGGAAGTGTTTAAGGGCAGGTTGGATGGGGTTCTGAGCAACCTGATCTAGTGGAGGGCGTATCTGCTCCAAGCAGGGGGATTGGATTTAAATGATCTCTGAAGTCCCTTCCAACCCTAGCCATTTTATGATTCTATGATTCTCTGGGCCTTTAGGTCCATCAGCTATCTGCATTTAACACTGAGCAACACTGAATTGATTAGGACTGAGCCTGCAGGAGCGATGGTTGTAGAAACTACCTCCTGGGTATCTTGTTGGGGCTTGTCTGTGTTGCCCATCTTGGCAGGGTTGTTATTATTTGGGGAAGGTTTTCCTCTTCTCAGTCTGCTACTCTTTGGGAGGGAGGAGGGCTTTTAAATTTTCACTAAAGCTTGCAGGAGAAAACTAGAGTTACCCCCATGCAACCAATGCTCCTAGTCACCAAAAACAGGAGAACTGTTGACTCCCTCCTGCCAACCCATTCACTGCAATGATACTTGGGGAAACATTAAAGCCTGGGTGCAATCCCTCAGTTATTCACATTAAGAAACATATTATTTCTGGGTTTATTATTTTAAAATATAAACATAACAACTCATAATAACAAAACATTATCTTTTTCTGTAGTCAAGAAAATAAAACGTGAAGGAGAAAAGCAGGGCCCTTCTCCTACCTCCTTTTTCCACACAAACCAAGAGACCAGGGGTGACCCAAGGAAACTGGAAGATGTCTGAAAGATATTTTAAGGCTAAAGAAACAGTCAGCTAGTAATGCAACCAGCATTAGCATAACCACTGATACAACAATAATTTATAGGAAAATCATAGGTTGTGTAATCTTACAAAAGCTTACTTTGAATGGAAAGCAAAGACTCCTTAGTGAAAACTTGCACCCTTTTCAAGGGTGGATACCTCAAGGCAGGGTTCAAAGGATTTTCTTCATGGGTTTTTTGGTTGGCTTTTTTCTTTTTCTTTTTTTTTCTTTTTTTTTTGTGGTGGTGTTTTCTCAATATATAATTTTATAATGATGTAACTTGCATCTCTGTAAATTATATTCCATGTGTCAGAATCAAATGCTCCCAAAATACTCTCAAAAGACACTAAATATATTTCATACATTCCTTACTAACTCTATGTTATAAAGTAATTGATACACAGCCCACAAAACATCTAAAAATACTCTTTCTGCTCAGGAGATGCTTGCAATTTCTTCTGCTGTGCATAGCTGCAGACCACAGAAACCAATCTGAAAATCCAGTTAGGGTAACATGCAGGAAGTTACAGAGAGAAAACAACTTTTCACAACCTGAGTATTTGCTTTGTTTTATACTGAACTGCCAGCATGTTCACAGAACTCGGGGACAGAACAAATTTCCAGTACATCTTTTCCTAATGAAAAATATTTTTCCACAGTTCTTGACAGTATTGGTCTTTCTACAGTTAATATTGCATAAATCTAAATAAAAAAGGAGATACAATTATAGCTAAATTGCTATTGTGGATGTTTGCTTATTTCAAGCTGTGTGTAATCTATCCAGCAATATTAAAATATTTCTAAAATGAATAGACTTCCATAATTTATTTTCTGAGGCTGCACAGGGTGTTTTGGGGTTGTTTGTTTTTTTTCTTTTTCACTTCCTTACAATAGCAGAAGCTGTTGGTTTGTCCATCCCAATCCACAAATATTAAAAAAGGGGCCAATAAAATGGTATTTATGAAGGCTTAAAATGCAGGATTTGTTTCTTCCATCAGACCTTGACCTCAGATTTATTTCCTTAACCCACGGAGGTAAGTTGGGGAGCACCTCCTGCTGCAAGTGTGGGGGCAACTGGCCCCTGCAGGAGCAGGAAGTGGGGAAGGAGCCACATGTGCCCAATGGGGACAGCAAGACATGTGGGTACAACTCCTCCAAGGACCTGCAATTCTTTAGTTACTTCATCACGGTGCTGCAGGACAGTGGGAGCACAACATGCATAGGATTGTTACTGCTGCTGTGCTCCAGGAGCACCATCATATCACAGGAGGAAGGAAACAACTGCAGTTGTTACTTCCATAGCAGCATTATTGGCAGAGATAGGATCATAAAATCATAAAAGGAACAGGGTGAAATAAAGGAAAGGAAAGGAAAGGAAAGGAAAGGAAAGGAAAGGAAAGGAAAGGAAAGGAAAGGAAAGGAAAGGAAAGGAAAGGAAAGGAAAGGAAAGGAAAGGAAAGGAAAGGAAAGGAAAGGAAAGGAAAGGAAAGGAAAGGAAAGGAAAGGAAAGGAAAGGAAAGGAAAGGAAAGGAAAGGAAAGGAAAGGAAAGGAAAGGAAAGGAAAGGAAAGGAAAGGAAAGGAAAGGAAAGGAAAGGAAAGGAAAGGAAAGGAAAGGAAAGGAAAGGAAAGGAAAGGGAAAGGGAAAAGGAAAAAGAAAAAGGAAAAAGGAAAAGGAAAAGGAAAAAGGAAAAGGAAAGGAAAGGAGAGAAGAAGAAAAGAGGAAAGAAAAGAAAAGAAAAGAAAAGAAAAGAAAAGAAAAGAAAAGAAAAGAAAAGAAAAGAAAAGAAAAGAAAAGAAAAGAAAAGAAAAGAAAAGAAAAGAAAAGAAAAGAAAAGAAAAGAAAAGAAAAGAAAAGAAAAGAAAAGAAAAAAGAAAAGAAAAGAAAAAAGAAAAGAAAAGAAAAGAAAAGAAAAGAAAAGAAAAGAAAAGAAAAGAAAAGAAAAGAAAAGAAAAGAAAAGAAAAGAAAAGAAAGAAAAGAAAAGAAAAGAAAAGAAAAGAAAAGAAAAGAAAGAAAAGAAAAGAAAAGAAAAGAAAAGAAAAGAAAAGAAAAGAAAAGAAAAGAAAAGAAAAGAAAAGAAATGAAAAAGGATGCACAGTGATGTGGGATTGCTAAATAGCTTTCATGCCCAAATAATGCCAATATCATGGTTACTTGACCAGGCTTTATTTAATGTACTCAGTCCAGCTGCGCCAGGGAAGGTTCAGATTGGATTATAGGAAAAATTTCTTTGCAGAAAGAGTGGTGAGGCACTGGGACAGGCTGCCCAGGGAGGTGCTGAAGGCATAGTCCCTGGAGGTGTTCAAAAAATGGGTGGACGTGGTGTTTCAGGAGATGGTTTAATAGTCACAGGGGTGTAGGGCGGAGAGTCGTACTTGATGATCTTGAAGGTCTTTTTCAATCTTGATGATTCTATGATTCTATGAATATAATTTATGAGAGGCTCCTGCATTTAGTTCTTAATTATTTGACACTAACACAGAGATTTAATCAAGTTTAGGAGCATTCACTTATTTGCCCATATTAAAAAATTATTAACCATGCCAAACCAGATCAGAAACAGAGCCCAGAAATCATTCATCCAAAAAGTCATCATGTGGTTATGGATCTGTTGTAGATGGGGTGTGACCACTTGTGGAGGTGGAGCACCTGTGGGGCTAAGCCTGGGAAGGTGAGGAGGGATGAGGGAGCATCATGTGCCAGCCAGGATGGATGGCTTCACAGGGAGCAGGTTGGAATCATAGAATCATAGAATGGTTATGGTTGGAAGGGACCTCAAGGATCATCAGGTTCCAACCTCCTTGCTATGAGCAGGGACACCTCCCACTAGACCAGGCTGCACAAGCCTCATCCAACCTGGTCTTAAACACCTCCAGGGAGGGGGCAGCCACAGCCTCCCTAGGCAACCTATTCCAGCACGTTACTACTCTCATGGTGAAGAATTTCTTCCTGATGTCTAACCTAAATCTCCCCTCTTTCAGTTTAAAACCATTGCCCCTTGTCCTGTCACTGCCCTTTCTGGTGAAAAGCCCCTCCCCAGCTTTCCTGTAGCCCCTTCAGGTGCTATAAGGTCTCCTCAGAGCCTTCTCTTCTCCAGGCTGAACAGCCCCAACTCCCTCAGCCTGTCTCCATAGCAGAGCTGCTCCAGCCCTTTGATCACCTTCATGGCCCTTCTCTGGGCCCTCTCCAACAGCTCCATGTCTCTCCTGTGCTGAGGGCTCCAGAGCTGGACACAGCACTCCAGGTGGGGTCTCACCAGAGCAGAGGGGCAGAATTCCCTCCCTGGCCCTGCTGGCCACACTTCTTTTGATGCAGCCCAGGACACAATTGGTCCTCTGGGCTCCAGCACATGCTGGTGGCTCATATCAAGCTTTTCATCTACTACCACTCCCAAGTCCTTTTCCTCAGTACTGCTCTCCAGCCATTCTCCCCCCAGCCTGTATTTGTGCCTGGGGTTGTGCTGACCCAGGTGCAGGACCTTGTACTTGGCCTTGTTGAACTTCATGAGGTTGGCATTGGCCCACCTCTCCAGCCTGTCAAGGTCCCTCTTGATGGCATCCCTTCCCATGCCATCCCATCCCTTCCCATCCCATCCCTGTCCCATCTTCCTTGGGAAGACCAATTTCAGGAATGACCTGGACTTTCAACACCACTGAAAGTGATAATGGCCAGGTAGAAAGCTCAGTGCCTTACAAAGCTTTTTTTAGCCTCTGTTTAGCCATCATTAGTGGGGTTTGGAGGCACCAATGCAGCAGTAAATCACAGGAGATTAGGGTTTGCATTCCCTTTCTGTTTGTGTCCTTATGTGCTGGGAATTTAATTTTCATTTTATTTTCTCCCCAAGAAGCAGCTGCTCCTTAAAATCTGCTTTTTTGGGAGCCAATGCCACCCTGGCCATGACAGATGCAGCCCATCCTGGCCCAGGGGGTGAAAATCACAAGTCCACTGATATTTGCAGCCCCGTCCAAGGATGGAGCTCCACCAAACCACACATGGGGAGAGCCACGGCCAGCAAACAGCACAGCCTTCTGCCTCCACCCCTCCCAAACCACCAAGCAATGGGAGGAGGCTCATGGCTGTGTGTCCAAGTCTTTGTTCCCTGAAAAAGAAAATATGTCTTCTCATCTTGGGGACCAATATAAAAAGACAAATAGCCTACACGTTTTCCTTACAGTGATAGCTTTCTGAACCTTTGCTAAGAAATCACTGAGGTTAAGAGAAATACACAGCTGCTCTCTGCACAGAGAGGCTTAAGGGCCCTCTGTCCTGCACAGACACTGGGGGTTTTTTTACCTTATTGTGAGAAATTACTCACTTTGTGGGGATGCACCCAGGAGCAATACCCACATGAACTGGCAGGAAGAGGATGGTGTGATTTAGGAGGTTGGCTGTCTGCAGCATGCTGGCATTGGCTAGCTCTTGGCAGTGACCAAGGAATCTTAAATAAAGTGGAAGAACACTTTGTAGTTGTCATTCTAGGGTTTTGTTTGCTTGAAAATAAGGGATTTTTTTTAAAAAAATTACCAAGAAGCTTACAAAAAATACAGCTGCTGTGCACCAGTGAAAATTATAAATGAATAGAAAGGAGGAAAAAGAAACACACTAACTTTAAGTAAATTGATGGAGTCCTGTAATTTAAGCCCTGATAAAATATTTAAGGTCATATTGAATGGAAGCACAAGGAACATCTCCAGGCAAGGTGCTGTAAAACCATTGTGCAAATGGACAGGCACAACCACTTGTCCAGGGAGGCTTCGATATGTATTATTTTGAGAAAATAGTTTTGCAGGTCCATTTCAGATGATGTTCTGCATTTTGTTTAGAAGACCAAGGTTAAGAAAATGCTGCTAAATAACCTTTCTTGGAAATGAGCTACCGAATTGACAGAGAGGGATATGGATGGGCTTCTCCTGGAGGTGTTACAGCACAGCTACTGACCATGGAGAGTAACGAACATTGAAATAGGGAAGGGGATAGAACAAGCAAAGCCAGCAGCTCTTCTCAGCACAAGACCTCTTCTCTTCTTTCTGTTTCCCATGGAAGCTCCCCAGGTGAATTTGCACTCAGGAAAAAAGGGTTTTCCCTAAACTTTTACACTTCTGAAGCAGAGAATTCCCCACCAACTAGAGGCATGAAACAGCAATGTCTCCCTGCCTTGCTCTTAACAACCTTCCAGAATCGTGGCTAGATGACTCCTTGGTTGGCCTCACCAATCACTAACACACCTCCTGGCCTGGCTCCAGCTGAGCCAGCTTTCCTGCAAAGGCATTTACAGAGGTGAAGGATCTCAGGAAGACAAGGAGGGCACTTTAAAGGTCCAAACCATTAGCCACTGGTTCAGACACCTGCTCTTATTCCTTCACTGCAAGCAGCTGCTCAACCTGATCCTACCAAAATGACATAACAAGGTCTAATCTTTTCTTTGTGAGAACCATCCAGAACAGCAGATCTGAACTGTTTGAAATGAACAGCATTCCTATAGCATCTCTTATATTAGAAATGCAGCCTTGGCAGAGTTGCTGCTGTCTCAGAGGTGAATGGCATCAGGGACAGTCACCAGAGGTGAACATATCCCTAAATGACCTGGCAGTCCAACCTGTGGAATTTCTATGGAAACCCTCAAAAGCAAGAGCAAAGGAACAAACTAAACAAACCAACAGCTGAAATCTGAGAATTTTCTCCAATTCTCCCCTTTTCAAGACTTTCTGAAACTTCCATTTCAATATTAGCTGCTTTCAAGCTGTAGTTACCTTAAGTTTCTGAAGTTGTTTGGATTGCTGAACAGGGATCTTTTTAATTTAAAAAAAAAAAAAAAAAAAAGTCAAATTTATTCAGCCTAACAATTTCAAAACTTTCTGTCAAAAGAATTTCTCAACTAAATTGTAACCAAAATAGACCATTTTCAGAAAGTTGTTTTGTTGTAAAAGCACTGATTTAAACAGCTTCTACACTGGCCTTAAAGAAAAGAAAGATCAGAAAATCCTCAGTGAACTCTCTTCTGGACCCTGTCAACTATGTCAGGTGTATCATATATTACATTTATGAGGCTTCCACATATCTGCAAGGAGTTTCTTTCCACCTTGGGTTTTGGAAGCCAATTGAAAATCCTCCTGGGGTGATAATTATGTCTGTGCTATTGCCCTGGACTACCCCGGACATCATGAATTGGCTCACATGGACATTTTTTCAGATCTACACAATCATCCATAATTAAATGTAACAAGCAAACTTCAGCAGTGAGGAAATCAAATGGACTGACATACGTTTCAGACAGAACAACACAAGTCCATGGTTTATGGTTTTATAACTTCAGTGCTTAGAGAGCTGCATGACACTTCAAATCTGTTAAAATCTTTAGATAAAAAAAAAAAATTCCTCCACCCAATACCTCCCTTCTTTCCCTCTGGATCCCCAGAAACACAAAGAGATTCTGCCATAGCTTAAGAACATGTAGTTGTAAAATAAGAGTAAAAAAAATTATAAGATATTTCACATACATTTGGATAAAACTGGAAACCATATATTGCAAATCACCTCCCATTTATTATGGATTAGCATATTTAGCTTTCACAGCCCTTTCCCTCGTGACAGTGTTTTTTCCTTTCCCTTCCACCATTTAACTTTTTCTCCTTCTCTGTAACATTACACATGAGTGCCCACCTTTGTCTTCAGCATCTGTTTTTTATTAGCCTCCTCTCTTCCTTCCTGACTTGTCCTAGATTATCAGATCCAGATACAGGCTTGAGTAATCCTAGTGGATTTTTGAATTGATATGGCAATATAAATATACACATACACATATATATACACAACAACAACAAAAAGATATACATGTATGTGTATAAATATATGTGTCTATACATGTATAAAGATATATGGATACATAATAAGTATATCATATTTATACATACACCCAGTTCAAAAGGTGCAATGAATGATGCACAAATGAAAGCTCCAAGGTTAAGGAAATATATTGACATAGATCAGACAATATAAGTAGTCTCAGAATGCCACAGTAATGAAATCCATAAAGAAAACGTGGTGTGGCCCAAAGGCCAGAGAAAGACCCACATGAACTTTTTTCCATTGGTATTTAGGTCCTTCCTAGTGTTTCAGCGGGCGTTAAAGCAAGGTGGTCTAACAGTGACATGAACAGCTTTTCAGAGCAGTTAGTTTCACAGCACGAGATGCTATGTATGCAAAATCACTGAGTTTATAATACATCCCTAGTCTGCACATCTGATTGGCTCAGTAGACCTAAGTGCTCTATAATAAGATTGCCTCTAAGTGCACATATAAATACATAGGCTAAAAATGCTCCAAGTAGACCATGACGCAATAAACTCAACGGCTGTGTTATGGGACAAAGTGTCAAGAATTCCTGTTTTAATAACTACTTAATTACCTACTTACTCAATCTGGTGAATGTTATGTGTTTTCTAGTAGGGACCATTGGGTAAATACATAATTAAAGAATCCCTGAAATATTCATTCTGGGGATTTTTTTTTCTGCAAAAGAAGAACAAGAGAAGAGTAACTCCACTGTCAGAGGCGACACAACTATGAAAGGCTGCACTCAAATAACACTCTAAGAGAGATTTTGGGAGACAAAGGCCAAAAAAATTTGAAATTGAGGCTGAAATATCTATGCTGACACACAATCTGTTGTCCCGAAAATAAATAAAATAAATAAGGGGAGAAAGAGAGAGAGAGGGAATGAGCTGTTGGTGTTATGTTACAAAATGTTAGAAAGTCAGCTGGGATTTTTAAGCTTCATCCTAAATGTCCTGATTTATGTCAATTTAAATATGGTATGCTCTGTACTTATTAAAATATTATTTTATATTTCCTACAGCAATGGCAAGTATTAATCCACACAAGGTATTTCAATTATATCTCTGTTGTGATGCACATGGAATGTTGCACCATCATCTGCTCTCCTGCCTGCTCCTCAGCAACACCACAGTGGGACCAACACAGTCACTTTGCTTCAGCTTCACATGCTGATTCAGTGATAGAATAAAGTACTTCACAGATTAGCTTAGTCTGCAGCACTTAAAGGTCGGGATTTATTGTAATGTAAATCACAAAGCAATTTTATCTTGACAGAGATTACATACTGTTACAATATTTCTCGCTGAATCTAGTGATGCATTTGCTTTTTCTTTGCAACTGCTGTGCAAAATTGGACTTTAGCCCAGAAAAGAAAAAGGGATGGCAGACTGTTTGGCTTTTCAGCAACAACTTAATTTCTCTTCAGATTTTTCAGCAATTCGAAAGAAAGGTATTTAAAAAAAAAAAAAAAAAAAAAAAAAAAAAAAGAGAAGAAAAAGAAAGAAACACAAAACGAAAAAACCACATCACCAAAACCTGTCAATAAATAGAAGCAAACCTTGCAGAGTAGAAAAGTGGTTTGTGTAGGTGTCAGGCAGGACATCCAGCAAGTTACCCTGGAGCATAGCAGATATTTAACTCTCCTTAGGTGGAACCAAATTATCTCATTACACAATGCTGAAGCAGCATCCTGTAATGTCATTGAAAAATGCACTTAAAAAAAAAAAATAAAAAAAAAAATTTTACAATTGTTTCCTAACTAAGAGTGCAATGGTAGAGAGCCAGTGCTCAAGCACCTGCTTCACTCTCAGGTGAGGTGCCTTTGGTTGCATAGTGCCAGGGCTGCAGGGCACCATCCCCTTCACAAGGGCTGCATCAACTATTTTTATCATGTTTACAGACAAAAGTTCTCTGTGCCAGTGCATTGTGTGGCCACAGTGTTAATAACCATGGTAACTTGCACTCATCTTCAGAGCAGCATCAGAAGCAACCAGGGGTGGGCTCTCTATGCATGTTCTAGCAAAGACCTCAGGGCTGTCTCAGGTACCTCCAGTTAACCTCAACCTGGACATTCCCACGAATGGGACTGGCATGGTTCATATCCATCAGGAAAGTGCCCTACAGGATGAGAAGAGCTGTTGGCACTGGAAGGATGCTGGGAGAAGGATGCTAGTCTGCTTGAATGGCTCCTTTAACACAGCCTGGCCTTAGGTTAGCAACGAGACAAGTTAACCACCTCCTTCATTTGAAAGCCTTGCTGCTTTCCCACTCTCTCTTTCAAAGGTTAGTAGTTTGGGGGCAAACCAGCCATTTCAGTGAACTCCCTGTTGTGTGGAAAACAGAAGGGAGGAGGACAGGAAAACACAATGCAGGGTGGAGAGGCTTGGAGGAAGGCAGCAGCATTTTTATAGTCCTGCATACCACAACCCTGGATTGATGTGGTGACTTGATAAGATGTTGAGTTGCGCAACCCTTCCCACAGATGTGCCATCAGTTTCAGGCCCTTGAACGTCACTAGACCTGCTGACCTCAGACTGAGCTTGTAGTTAGGACAAACAAGTTGCTGTGCCAGTGTACAAAATCAAGTCTGGAGTTTGAAAAGTCATTAAAACAATAAATATGATGCTAGGTTTACAGATTAACTTTTCCAAGCAAATTCATGCTTAAGGCTATATTAAGAAAGTTCTCTTTTTCAGTCAAAAATGCAGAGCTGCATATAAACATACAGTTGTACAACTGCTGTGCATATTTTATATTTAGATGACATGGCAAGTTAGTAGATCCTGATGTATTTTCTGGATTTATTTTTTTTTTCCCCACTGAATTCCCCCCGTTACATTTTTTTTTTTCTTTCATAAGGTAGGATTTTAAAATGTAAATATGGCAAAGAGGTAAAATCCATCATACACTCCTGGACTGAGCCCTGGAGCTGAGTAAAGATGCCAATTAGTATTCACAAAGCTTGCTTCTAATAAGCAGGAAAAGCAGGTGTTCATGGAAAGCAGCAAATTTTAAGTAATTCTGTAGTTTATGAAACTCTGTATTTATTTCAAAATGCAGTTAACATTACAGCAACTGAAATGAGGGATTCTAGAGACATACTAACTAGTGTCTCAGAATATGAACTAAGAGTAGGAAACTGACAGACACCAGGAAAAGTTTACCAAAAAATAGTAAGAACTTGAAATAATTATAAATTATATTCATGTTTGCATTAGGTTTTTGGGCTGAGTAAACTGTACTGTTGACCTGGCTAGTTTGGATTTAGGGCATATTGTTTATTTACATATTTTGTAAGCTACAAAAACAAACAAACAAACAAATAAATAATGAAATAAATCTTCCACATCAGTTTGAGACCACTCTTTTGGCACCAACTCAGCTCTAGCCAAAAAGAATGCATTTTAATCAATTTCAGAACACACAAGTTTCTTTTGGTCCCTCCAGAGCGAAGATTCCTTAGTTTATTAATTTTAGCATCATTGCCCTTCCAAGTAAATACTTCTTTCCAAGCTGAAAAGAAAAACAGCCTTAGAAGCAGTCACCAGGTTCCTGGGTTTTCTAAAGCACACATTTTACAGAGTGCAATCAAAGCAGGTTAACAGTATATTTAGGTAACTTTGATTTTTATATCTGCCAATGCAAATAAATAATAAACTTTCAAGTACCTACCCCCTGCACATTTTTAGGTGTTAATTTAGCAATCAGAGGCAACAAGAAATGAAATGCCACTGGCATGTGCTGAATTAAAACAAGGTCATATATTATTATTGGAGTATTATAGCTCATTTATTCTTTGATATCTAATATTCTTATTGATCACAGATCTTCAGAGCAGCCTAAAAACACCTCCCACAGTTACTCAGTTAGTTGTTCTTACTAGATTGCGTATGTTTTCCTTTGTTTCTAGAACAGAACCTGAATTAACACACTTCTTTGTGTTTAAGCATGCACTCCAACACAAACTAGCATGATGTGCTCAGTGCAGCACCTGGAACTCACTGTCAGACGTTGTCTGCAGGAGGATCCCATGGAGAGCCCCTAAAACTCATGCAAAACAAACACAGAGAGCCCCCAGACCCTCTCCACCACTCCTTGGGGCTGCAAGCTTTGCATGGACCTGAAGAAGCAAGGTTACAGGTACCTGCTTAATCAATGCAGCTGAACCTTTAATTAGCACTACACAAGGTTTCAAAAGACAAATTTCAGGCAGGTGCAAAGATGCAGTAATTTCAGATGTCAACATCCCTTCTGTCGCTGAAGCCCCCGTGCCAAATTTGAGTGTTTCCATAACAAAAGATGCAGAAGGAATGTGGGTTTGCACCTTACCTGGCTTAATCCACTCTAAAAAGTTGTGAGAGCACCGAGGTACCAGGCTGCACAACTGCAGCCAGGTGCTGATGTCCCTTCTGCTGGTGTCTGCTGGATCCCACCGGTGCAAATCTTATCCCTCTAACCACTCCAGTGCCACTTTTTGGGCCAGGCCTCTGCAGAGATCCAGCATTGCAGGGACAGAGAAATTATAAGCGTTTAATTTCCACATTTTCCATGTTTCTGCCATTCATTGAGTTTCATCTCAATGAAGCTTAGGGCAAATTCCTGCCTTCCACACCCTCATTTGACACTATTATTTGTATGGGGTGCACAAAGGGTAGCAGGGATCAGCCAACATCAGGTTCATCACTTCATGGTACTTAGTATCAACAGGGGAGAAGTGGAGACAGATTTATCCTTCAGCCATACCACAACCTCACAAAATTGTCTGCAGTTTCATTATTTTTATTCCCCTTTTTTAAACTCACATGAATAGTAAATACACAGCAAAACAAAAATACCTGGAAGTCTGACACACGTAGAATATCAAGATTCCTGCACAGGATGAGGGTAATAATTGCAAAAGCAACTACATGATTTAGGAAGTTAAAGTGTCTTCTGAGGGGCTTGCAGGTGCTTATTTTCCAATGGTAGCAGAAGGATTTGAAAGTCCATTAGGTTCAAGGGCCAAGCCCCTGGTGACTGAGATGCCCACCTCCTGTGGCTCACTGTGGAAATCAAGTCCCAGATCCATTAGTTACTCAGATGTGATCTGAATATTTCATCCCAAAGCTCTGCACAATGTCTCAAAAAGGGCCTTTGAAAGGAACCAAACAGGCACTTTGCTGAAATACTTTTTAAAAATGGTCAAACAGCACAATTGCTCATCAGTCTTTTATACACAGGGAGAAAATTTTACTTAAGTAAATGCTAATTCAAGATACATTTTCACTCATTTGAGCATATCTAAATAAAGTATGCTCTTCGTTAAAAGAAGTTACTGCATCTTATTCCCATCACACTTTGGAGAAGAATTTTAGATACTGAATGTGTGAAATAACAAGAATAAAGCTTTGCATTATTTCTGGGGAAAAGCACGGTTACCAGTAGCATTAGAAACACTATTAAAACAACTTCACTTTAAGCAGTAAGCAGTAATTTCCATTTCTTTTTATTTTGGCATCCCCAATAAATGTGCTGTCCTCAACTTCTTAGAGCTTGGTGCAAAATTCATCTCAACACACAGCAGCAAAACAATAAAGACACAATAAATGACCATGTCAGGGGCAGAGGAGGAGGAAGAAAGGTCTAACACCACCAGATGAAGGGATCATGGATCAAAAAAAGTTGTGTGCCGATATCTCCAGACTGTTTTATTGCCCTTAATTTCTCAGGCTGCTCTCCCCTAATCTACCTAAGCAAGGTGAGGGTTGTGATGGGGCTAAAATGAGAGAGGAAGGACACAGACAAGCCACAAGGTGCCTGCAGTAGGTTAGAGGGATGCTGAGAACAGCACCGTGCAGGGCACAGACAGACCACGAGTGACAGGACAGGGCCAGGGGCTGCCACAGACCCTGTTCCTGAAGCATCCCAGAGCCAGGAGGGAGGCAGGACTGTGTGATGGGCAGCACAGCCAGGATGAGCCCAGCACTGGGGATATGTGGGCACAAGAGAAGATTTTGCAAGCAGCCTTTTGAAGAGCAGGGCACAGAGTTTCAAAGCCCAGAGTAAAGGAGGGTGAATACTTGAGGCAGGAAATAATTAGGACGTGGATGGATTATTTGGTTGTCAGGACAGCAGAAGAACAGATGTATCCCCCAACCACTGAATAAAAGAAAATAAAATTACTAGAAGACGATTTAACAAGCCTATATTTTCTCAGTGAATTCTTCACATCACAAGCAATTAAATTTCTTCTGCCCATTTTTATTTCAGAATACAGCTGCAAGGTGACCCAACCTAGAAACATGGGCTTTCTGGATGTGCAAAATGCTCAGCTCTTATTTGTGCTGCACAGAAGCTGCATCTTAGCTGCCAAACCGCTATTACATGGGTGGAAGAGGCCCACAGGTTTTTAAGGTGTGTGTACACACTCGAGAGAATGAAAAGATTCTGGAATAAAAATTCCACCTGACATTTAGATTCTGCTGGTTTGGGTTTTGTAACTTCAGCTTCCACCTTTTAGTCGAAACAATGGGTCCCCCTAGTGGGTAGAAGCTTAAGGAACCTTGTCCTTGCAAATTCTCTCTTCCCCATCCAAGGTATCATACTTGATTACCAAGGGGAAGCTGCCCGCCTGTAGAAAATGTGAGCAAGGAAAGGTAGGGTTAACTTTTGTTCAACTTTTTTCAAGCATAAAGCACAGCTGAAGTGGTATATACTCCTACTGAGCTGTTTCATTAAGCAATCAAGTCACAAATCCTCATGGTGTATCACTAACGTGGCATAGAAACTGCACCTCATAAATACCTAGGTTTTACAAAAACAGTAATATAAACCAATTTTCCTGTTAGGGCTGCCCTGTATAGGGTGTAATCAATTTTTCAGAAAGAACTGTGTAGGAAAGATAAAACATATTAATTTTTTTTTTTCTTTTTAGTACAAAAATTAATTACAATAGCACTTTTTCAAGTCATGATATTCAATGTTTCACAAAGTAATTAATTAGATGTTGTTAGCACTGTAACTGTTTTTATAAAAGTGCCAGCCATTACAAGCAGATATAATTATTTTACTAACACAGCTCCAGACATCAGTACCTATTTTATTAGCTGTAGAAGTCTCAGGTAGGATAGTGGGAGTTATGTTTTGCTCTGTTAAAATGCCAGGGAATTATCTGACTTGCAGTGAGGACTGAAGAAGTGACTTATTTAATACATCCTTCAAACTTGAGCAGAATTAGTCCCCAACACTGAGCAATCCTGGAGAAAGGGGAGGGCCACAAACCAGATACCTAAAGCTGCCAGACAAGTTTGCCTTTTTTTCTTTTAAAGCCTTTTTAACAGAGGGCTATATTAACTAGCATTTTTTACTAATTGAGTTTTACTTTGCTTCTTTGCCTGTGATTGTTTTTTAATATGCACAGCAATCACAAATACTCTGCAGATATTTTATCTCTTCCCTTTTTGCATTCCTTTGCACAGCACAGTACTGTGGGGTTTTAACCTGCATTATTGTGCCTCTAACTTTCACTAAACAAGAGAGCACTAGCTGGTTGTGTGGTGTTTTTCCCCATCACAACAGGATTAAAACAGATCTATTAGAAAAATGAGCTTGCACAGCTCCTTTTTCAATGGTAACTGTTTCCTAAGACATTTCTCTCTTTCCTACATTTACATTTACAGTTGAGATAGTTGCTGTGTTGAACCCTGGTGCCTCCAGGAGAGGGCTGGGGAGGGCTCCTTCCAACACCCTAGAAAGCCTTCAAGCAAGAAAAGGTTACAGAACTTGGTGTAAATTGCTGCAAGTTTCTGCCAACACAAATTGTCCAAATACTACTCACACCAATAAAGCAGGTTTTATTCTGAGTCAAACTGCAAGATTATTCCCTGAAAAAAAACAACCGAACAAACAAAATCCCACAACACCAGAAAACCCCACCCTAACCCTTTCAGAAGTTCATGTTATGAAAGTATAATAAAACAATGCATTCATAATTAAGCTCTGCAATAAAAACTTTGTCCAAATGCTATAACAAGCATTTCTGCAAAATATTCTAAGTAATCTTATTTATAAAGTGCTATCTAGCTACCTAGCTGGAAATGGGCCTCTATTAGCAAAATAGTCCTAAGACCATTCTTTGTTCCTGTAAGAGGAATATTTTAAAGAAGTTATTCCTTTAAATTTATTTATTTGGAATTCCTTTACATATTCCTTTATAAGTAGTTTTTAAATTAGTAAGAGCTAAAAAGTGGCAAATACAGCCTCCACTGTCTAAACATTCATATCTCATTCCAAAAAGACCTACATATGGAAAGTTCCCACTTACTATATATTCTGAGAGCTATCACTTCTGACTGCTGGTAATTGCCAACATGTTCAGTTTGCTTAGCAACAGTTTTGCAGTAGATGAACCACTTGCACTATCATAAAAGTAAGATATTTGCAGATTCTCTAGGTGTTTATGATGTTTCCACTGATTTTCTACTGATTTTCTGTTAATGTGTATGACAAATGGCTTTGTCCAGATTTTCCCTCAGTGTATCTTAGGGAAGGTAGAAGTGCTCAAAACACTGACCTCTTTTTCTCTCTGTGGCATCATTTTTCTTTTGTTACTCAAGGATGAGAACATTCTCAGCATCCCTGCAGACTTGCTCAGTGGCAGTTACCCCTCTGCAAGAGCACTACAGAAAATGACTTCTGCAAAAGTTTTGCTCGTGCCAGCCACCATCTGCTACAAACCCTTGACCTAATAGAAAAGTCAAAGGCAACTGCTGCAGCTCCCACTTCATACATGGTTGTGAGCACAGCAAGGCAAACTGCAGTTACAGTCCTTACCTGCTCAACAGTAGCAGCCAGTTTGACAAAAACAAGTAAAGGCTTGCTTATGAGTGCAGTGCATCCAACAGATGTGTGTGGATTAAAAAATCCAACTATGTGGGAGGTTATGAGCAGCTGCAAGCATTCCACGGGGCAACAGGACATAGTGCTAACTGTCCTTATCCTCTGCTCTAGTGTAATTTGTGATAAAAACCTCTGCTAACAAAGTTTACTAAGCTGTGACGTCCCAGAACTCCATGTAGGCTGTAACACTGCTCAGGACAGAAGTTCAAAAGATGAAGGATTTCTCCACACAGCTTCATGCCATCACCACCACCACACACAACCTCCTACAGCACCAGCCTAACGTGTCTTGTGGAGCTGCAGCCACAGTGCAAGGGGAGATGCACCCATGAGCTACACAATGAACCTGAGGGGAGCCCAGGGGCAGAGAGATCCATGTGGACACAGATGTCTCCTCCCCTTTGGGCTGCCATTCCTCTTGCACAAACCTGTGGCTCAGCACAGACCCTCTGTCCTTCTGCTCCGAGCTCAGGGCCAACTGGGTCTCTTTCCAGTGCCTCTCTGCTCATCCATCCTTTACGAACTGCCTGCTTTCCCTCTGCTCAGTTGCCAGCCAAGTTGTTGTGGTTTTCCTTTTCCTCTTTGCTGAGTTCCAACAGCATGGTTAAGCAGGGCTCTGCTGCCTGTGGTGAAGATGGCCACGTCACCAAAGTGCTTCAGGGGTGTTTCTGAACTCAGGCAGAGACTCCACATCATGAGGCATATGTAACCTTTTCAGGACAACTGTGCCACAGAAACTCTCCCATGAATAAACACAAGCATATGTTTGTCATCACAAACTTTGTACTGAAAAGACTGTTCTAAAATAAGCCAACAGAGTAACATTTGCTAGACAGTGCACTCCAACATATTTTAACCTGTTCAGTGGTTCTAAATTTCCTCAAACTTACATACAATTTATTAGGGAAGTGATGGACTAGTTGGCACAGTTAAACTGTTATTGCAGACTCTTTAAAGGGAAGCTTCGCTGGATTTTAGTGCAATGGATTATGACATTCCTGAGCTGCCATTTCTGGACTTCTACCAGACATCACTGCCCTCCACAGCAGAGGTGACAGAGCAGTACGTGTCCCAGGTACTGCAGATCAGTATTTTGACACTAACCCACCTTTGCAAGTCTAGAAGTAAGGCACACACACATCCACAGTGCATCTTTTAAATATGTAATGGTGACTGTTGAACCTTGATGCTACTCCGTAACAGACAAGATTTGAATGTGCCACCAAATTACTCTCTTTCTTCTCCATTATCAAAGAATGCAACCTATTCATTACCAAGGAGACTCCCAAAAAGCACAAGGATAGGTGTGCGTCCTACAAAACATAGGGAGTTGATGTTGAGGCCAAGCAGACAGTTGGAAGTTCAGAATTTAGATCTTAGCAATTACTATCAGCCCATGAATATCCAGAAAAAACAACAACAAAAAAAAATTGGAACAGTCCCAGTACATGAAACAGAAAGGAGCTTACCAGCCAGCAGCTCAGGGTTGGTGTATCCCTGACAGCAGGAAATCAGGCAAGGGAAGCCAGAGACCTGCACAGCTGAGCAAGGAGCTTCTGAAAAAGCTCAAGTGGAGGAAGGAAGTTTACAGCACATGGAAGAAGGGACTGGCCACCCGGGAAGATTACAAGAATGCTGTCAGACTATGCAGGAATGAAATGAGAAACACCAGTGCCTCCTTGGAATTAAACCTGGCAAGGGAGGTCAAAGTCAACAGGAAGGGTTTCTTCAGGTATATTGGAGGCAAAAGGAAAACTAGAGAAAATGTGAGCCTGAGATTGAATGAAGCAGATGTCACAGGGACAGAGAATACAGAGAAGGGGAAGTTACTGAAGGCCTCCTTTACTTCAATCCTTACTGCTCAGGCCAGCCCTCAAGAGTCCCAGACTTTGGAGGTAACAGAGAAAGTCTGGGTGAAGGCAGAATGTCCCTCTGTTGAGGAGGATCAAGTTAGAGATCAATGAAGTAAACCAGATATCCTTAAGTGATCATCATCATAGAATGGTTTGGGTTAGAAGGGACCTTAAAGATCCCATAGTTCTAACCCCCCTGCATGGGCAGGGACACCTACCATTAGACCAGGTTGCTCCAAGCCCCATCCACCTGGCCTTGAACACTTCCAGGGATGGGGCATCCACAGCTTTCCTGGGCAGCCTGTTCCAGTGTCTCACCACCCTCACAGTAGGTTTCCATAGGTGCTGATGGGATACACCCTCAGGTGCTGAAGGAGCTGGCAGAAGTTGTTGCTGGGCCACTCTCCATCATCTTTGAAAGGTCCTGGAGAACAGGCAAGGTGCCTGAGGACAGGAGGATGGCCAGTGTCACTCCAGTCTTCAAAAAGGACAAGGAAGACCCAGGAAACTACAGGCCAGTCAGCCTCACCTCCATCCCTGGAATGATGGAACAGCTTGTTCTAGGCATCATCTCAAAGCCTATGGAGGAAAAGAAGGCTATCAGAAGTAGTCAACATGGATTCACCAAGGGACAGTTATGTCTGACTCATCAGACAGCCTTCTACAATGGCATGACTGGATGAATACATGAGGGGAGGGCAGTAGATGTGGTCTACCTTGACTTCAGCAAGGCTTTGGACACCATTCCCCACAGCATCCTTGTAGGCGAGCTTAGGAAATGTGGGTTGGATGAATGGACAGTGGGGTGGTTTGAAAACTGGCTGAAAGAGCTCAGAGGGTTGTGATTGGTGGCACAGAGTCTAGTTGGAGGTCTGTAACAAGTGGTGTTCCCCAGGCATCAGTACTGTGTCCAGCCCTGTTCAATATATTCATCAGTGACCTGGAGGAAGGGATGGAGAGCACCACTAGCACGTTACCAAACTGGAAGGGGTGGATGACACATCAGATAGCTGTGCTGCCATCCAGCATGACCTGGACAGGCTGGACAGTTGGGAGAGAAACCTTATGAAACTAAACAAGGGCAAGTGTAAAGTGCTGCATCTGGGGAGGAACAAACCCCTGTATCTGTGCAGGCTGGGGGCTGACCTGCTGTGGAAAAAGACCTGGGAGTCCTGGTGGACAACAGGCTGACCATGAGCCAGCAATGTGCCCTTGTGACCAAGATGGCCAATGCCATCCAGGGGGGCATCAAGAAGAGAGTGGCCAGCAGGTCAAGAGAAGCCATCCTGCCCCTCTACTCTGCCCTGGTGAGGTCACAGCTGGAATAATGTGTCCAGTTCTGGGCTCCCTGGTACAAGGACAGGGAACAGCTGGAGAGGGTGCAGCAAAGAGCTCCATTTTTTGATGACTACTAAGGGACCTTTTAAGCTCTCTATGACTTTCACTGTCTGCACAAAAATAAAAAAGGCCCTGAAAGAGTTTATGTAAGAAATTAAAAGTAAAAACAGTAACTACTGAAGTGGAGAATACCTATACTGTTCCTGGAAAATGCTTTTTAAGAGCAATTCATAGGCTCAGTCCTGTGACCTGGAACAATTTCTCCTTAATATTCACCTGCCAAGCAAGTCTGCCAAGATAGCAAAATACTGGCTAAAAGTTGGGTTGTTGTTTTTTTTGTGGTGGTTGTTTTGTTGTTGGTTTTTTTACCTAAGTTTAACATTTTATGTGGGGTTTTTGCTATTGGATTCTAAAGCATTTTACTTACTTGTAAGAAGTTTGCTGTATTTATTCTCAAGCAAGAAGATCTTGCATGGTACAATCCTTCAACTTTTCCCCTCTCCCAACTATTACAAGGAAATTAATAGAAAAGAATGTGTCCATATTATATACAGAAGAATTTCCCCCCATAAACACCCATCTTCATCCTGCAAATATTTCATGCTGTTTAATTTTTGAGCAAGAACCTGCTTATAAAATCCAACCCTTGATTTAGCACAGAGGAAGTTTTACTCAAACTTCAAGGCTGAGACATGAACTGAACATTAAGACTACAGATTCCAGGCAAATACCAATTACTCCTTCACTCCTACAAATTCCATATCAATTTTTATCCCTACCATTTTTTTTTCCGTGTTATATTTTCATAATTAATTTTGAAAAACCAATAAAACTGAAAATATCTCAATGGGAAAAAAATGTCCTTTCCTAGCAAAGGCTGTTTGAAAGACATCTCCTTGAATGAGAGTGATCCAGCACAGAAATCCCAGTTGAAGGCCATGTACCCCACTGGGGTTCTACATGAGGTGTCTGCTCATACTTGAGCCACCTGGAGCCACTGATGGTCATTTTTAATTGATATAACTTTCTGTATGAATGGACTGGTATTGATGGCTTAATAGAGAGCAAGACAGTATTTCACATGTAAGAATGCTACAATAGACACCCAAAAACCAGTAGGAAACATCTCTTCAGTTTGATGACCTTAACTTGTCTACAGTCAATTCCAAGCTCTGATTGTGTGTGCAGGGAAAACCTGTTCATAACCCCAGGAGTACTGATGCTTACAAACAGCTGCTCTTCTGACAATAAGGATGAACACAGGATTAACCAAGAGACTGAAATTAAAAAAAAAAAATTACAACTAATATTCAGGAAATCTGGAAGATCAACAGACAATAACTCTCCTGGAAAACACCTGGTAAACTAGAAATACACACAGTCTCTTCGACTACTTTCTAGGTTCACTTCCTGTGCTGCTTGTCTTCTAACTAGATACTGCAGGAAAGGCATCTAGTCATCATCAACAGTTGTCACTGTCTTCACAGCCACCACAGCTGTAGATACTGAAGAGAGAGCTGCTGGATGACATCTGGGTTATTTGAGCATGTTTCATACAGTTTATCATTGTGGATAGCTGTGTGCCCTGTGCTATCACACAGGCTAACACAGAGTTAAACTGCATCTCTGAGGATGCAAATGCTTGCTCATTTAATGTTCATATTCATCTAGAACAGTGGAAGTACAAACCTATAAATGAAAGAAAAATATTTTTCCTGAAGGATTTTACAGTACAGTACAGTTCAGATTAAACTACAAAAATAAGACTTTCAAGTAGCAATAGTAAAGATTATTTTATTACAATGGAAGCTTGTCAAACCGTATGTATCAAAACTAAGGCCACAGCTAATGCTAACACAAAGTCAACCTCAAAAGGTTCTTAGAATATGATACAATTTAGAAATCCTATACAAAGCTATTTTACAAATGAATACTCAAACATTCTGAAATGCAGCATTACTTGCTTGTCCTAAAATGCTATATCAATTATTCTAGTGATAATATGTAATGATAGAAAGTACTCAACTACCAGTGCATAAAACCTGTGTTTAGTTTGGTCCTGTCAGGAAAGTATTTTTCTGCATCACTCCAGCTACAAAAATGAATGGAAGTACAAAACATTGCAATGGAAGCTGCCAGTGATTCTTCCCTTTTCTGCAGAGTCCATTTCATTTCTTCTGATGCTAAATATCTCCAGTCATAATAGCAATGAACTCCTCTTGATTGACTGTAGGAAAAGAGAAAATTGTTAGACAAACAGCAAACATTCATAAACCATAAAATAAAGTAGCCATATCTGTGTCATACTTTTTAATTAAAGGTCTCCCAGTTAGTATTCATTGTGTCTGAACCATTACTAACCAGGGTTACAAGTTTGGACTTTTTGCTTCTAGATCTTGCACTTTATGTTTTTCATGCAAAAGGAAAAGTCAGAATGCAAGACTTACTATGTAGAATATTTAAGCCAGAATCCAGCTCACCTATAACAAGATTTTATTTCTAATTACAAAAGTAAAAATATTCTAAAAGTAAAACAAGATAGGAAAAGGCACTGAGAAAAGTATGGGAAAAGATGGCTATGCAAAACCGTAACACTTTATTATGATGATTTTTAAAGATTAATGAAAATACCAGAAGCTGTTGATACACTTTATTAAATAAGTGCTTCTCAAGCAACAATGCAGCTCCAGTGACAATCAGATTTGGTTTTATTCTTAGAACCATGATCCAGACATTTATGTCCAACACCCCCCACCCAAACCATGGCATTACCCTCCCTCAAACCTGTAACACCTGCTAAATACAAACTGAATTCTAAGATTATTTGCTAATGATTCCATAAATAAGGCAGAATTAAAATGGACTTTTGACAAGCTTTTCCCAATCTGAACTTTCTTCGTTCTTCAGCTATAATTAACAGAAATTTTACACAAATGTACTTGAAGAAATTAAGTCATAATAATAAATTAATTAGCAGTCATTAATTATTTTGCTGCACTTATACCTGAGCTATTGACCTTACTCATATGATAAAACAGAGCCACTGTAAAAGTTAACCAATGAACATGTTCACTCTGCAACTAATTACTGTAGCAGGGAATGATTAGAATAAGTAAGTGGTATGGAAAAGACCAGACATTGATGAATAATTCTCCCTGACAACTATCTGTCCCAGCCACAAGGTATGAGCTACATTTACAGCTAAAAGAAAATTAAACAAACCCAACTGCGTTAAAGAATAAAGAAAAAAACCTTCCCTATTGAGATACATTTAAGATATGAAACAAGTAGAATTAGCTCAAAAATATCAGTCCATCACATAGCTACATCATGTTCTACTACACATAAACCCTCTATTGCCTGTATCAGTCTAAAAACCATTTCCACAGCTTTATCACATAACTGCACAATAACAGCGCAAACATCCTTCCTGAAATACTCTTGTTTAAAAGATCTTTGTTAAACATGCTGCAGAGTGGAAATACAATATTATAATGACAAAAAAACCCAATAAAATTATAACATTCAAATACACTGCAAAGACAAGTACAGTTACAATTCCCAGTAACCCAGTTAATTCCAGTTAATCCTCCTCAGACTTGCGAATAGATCCTTGGTTAAGCGCAATGAAATTAGAAGCAATCAAATAGTCTTTCCTAGGGTCAGATTTCCTTGAATTCCATGACATCAATGATCATAAAAGAATGAACTCATATCACAGCTAATATGAAAGAAAATGTTGACTTGGGTTCTGGAGATTTAAAGGAGCACATCATTTCAGTGGAAGCTGGTTCTTTTCCCAAGTCTGTGCCAAAATCTCCGACCAAAGACTGGATCATGTTTCTTACAGATGCATCCACACACGATGACAAAAACTGCACAACCTGACAGCATGGAGCTTCTAAAAATACTCATACCCTGAAACAGAAGTAATTCCCAAGACCAGAAATTAGAAAATAAGTCTATTTACCTTTTTAAGGCAGACAGAAATATGTCAAAAATACTTTTTTCTTCTACAGAAACTTAAGTGGAGTGTACCAGTACAGATCACTGGTCTTGCTGGAAACACAGACATTATCTCACTAGGAGCAAAACAATCTCTCAATTTCAAGAAGGATGTTAAGTCACAAGTGTCAATTAAAAATGCTACCACCTAATATTTCCAGATTATTTTTCTTGCCAGGAAAAGGAGAACTACATGACAGCAAGATTTTGTTACATGACCCAGATGTTTAAAGTTAAATGGAACAGTGATTCACAGGATTATTTACTTTTTCAAAATGAATCTTAAAAAGCTAGAAACAGCATCAGTTTTCTTTCAAGAACAGAAAACACAGAGAACCTAAAGGATAAACAGCACCGTATACAAACATTATGCTGTCAACCCTCCATATTCAATATCACGTTTGACTGCTCTAACAAAGAGAATGAACTGATGAATGAATAAGAGGAAACTGAGCCACCTGCTCCTAGCTGATCAATTTGAATTAAAAAATATAGCACTAACCCAAAATAGGACTCAGCAACCTTCCTGAAAGGAGCTAACGGTCTACATTCAAATCTTAGTGACCAAATAGCCACATGACAGAAAACCAACCATGATTCTGACACCTCAGTTGGCAGTTCCAGGAAAGCAACTCAGAACAAAATGTTCCTGCAGATGACTTCTACTCTCACCTCTACAGCTGCACATTCAAAAAAGAAAAAAAAGAAGAAGTGCAAGTAAAAAAGGTATCCTATTGTTGACTGGAATTCACAGCTGCAATCCTGTGTCACTGCACAATGGCACCTGAAAACAGGATTTGCAGCTTTGTTGATACTGACCTGCTACAATTATCCTGTAAGAAACAGAAAAATATGCAGCTCCAAGAAAATCTGATCAAGCAGTGGGACAGGTCAGGGATCTAAGCAGCAAGAAAAGTAACAAATACCTAAGTGAATAGCTTTCTTCTGGCTTAGCTCCCTTAAACATCTCACCTGTGGGATCAGTACTGTCGGTACAAGAAATGGGTGGGAAAACTCACCTGGAAGTGTGAAGGAACATAAGAATTATGCAATATGGATTTATTAAGGAACCACGGCCTCAGACCATGGAAAGACATCAGAAAGTAACAGCTCCAGAAGGAAAGAAAGCACACCCTTTTCCCAACACTCACTTTAGTAGTAACAGTGTCAACATTAACACTCTTCTGGCAGATCAATCACTGACCTTTCACTATCTTTGCCTCCAGACACAGTATTTACACCACTACAACAGAAGAAAAGGTTTGTATTTCCACCCCACTGACCATGCTTAGAATGTCCTGCTCTTCCTCTTCAAAGAAAAGGGCTTTTTTCAGGACTTGAGTACTTGTACTCCCAAGTGTGGAATAACATCTATCTCAAACATCACAGAGGGGAGGAGCATCTGTCACAAGGCTGACAACACCACATTATTTTTTTCACTACTGCTGAGAGTTTGGAGTGCAACAGGTGCTGTGGCTCACAAGCAGAAACACTATTGTAACTGGAAAAGCTGACAATCTGCTAGAGAAATGTCAGACATGAATCACCATCCTGGAAGAAAAACTCTGAAGTAGGTTTCAATGACTGTGAAAAACGCAGCTTTTATGTATCTGGTCTCAGGTAAGTGGACCCTGAAATTCAGATATTAAGGTTTCTGGTGTAAACATAAGGGTGCTTTCATTAATGAAAAAAACCCTAACTTCAGTGCTTATGAAGATTTAATAAGCAGAGTATGTAACTGAATTTGTCAATTCATTCTTTAGCTAGCTATTAATCCTTTTGCAGCCCCTATGGACCTTGCCAGTTGCCCATAGACATTTTTCACACTATGTTCCTCAGCACTTCTAAATTCAGAAGTACCTTAAAGACCCATCCAAGCTGATCCTGCACAGAATTACCAGGGTAAGGGTACATCCAAGATTACTTAACAGCTTAATACTCCATATCTGACTAACATGCTGCAATCTGAACAATGACACATCACTACTTTAATAAATATTGACTAGGCAATTAAAAGAGTTTCTCTTTGAACTTTAATCCTTTTACTGATTTATAAGAAAACAAAGATGTAATGTAGGCACGTGGAATCTCCCACACACTAGTTCAACTACTTCCACCTTTAACTACACTTTCACTGATCTTTTTAATAGACATTGGCTGAATAGGAGGTACTGGTGGTGAATCAAGATATGTTTCCAGGACTAGCAGCTGTCAAAAAAAAACAATTTTCATTATTTGCAAGCTAAATTAAGTTTGAGCTGAAAGTTATTTAGAAGGCACCCAAACTGGACACTTTCACACCAAAACCATGTTTAAAAAGGGGAAAAAAATTAAGAACAGATTGTATGGGTTTTTGTTTGCTCACACATACTTTCTCCATCTCCATCCTTATCAAATTCTTCAATCATAGCCCGTAGTTCCTCATCAGACATATTTTCACCTAGCTCTCTAGCAACCCGGCGCAGGTTCCTCAGACTGATTTTACCAGAGTCATCATCATCGAACAACTTGAATGCCTTGAGTATTTCTTCTTGTGGGTCTCTGTCCAATATCCAGTCTGTCACTGTAAGAAGGATACTTAAGTTAGACTAAAAAATTCTGAAGGGTAAAGTTGGAATAACCTTAGCAGACTGAGGCAACACGAAGAACATAAACTTCCGATTTCACACGTTCTTTCATTTTTATGTATTTCACTTCAGTGTGCATATTTGGCTGTCACCTGACTTCTCATCTCTCTTTTCCCAGGCTGAGTTTCTCTTTGGGACAAACCTGTTGCAGTGGAAAGCTACATGGCAATTCAGACAGAGTCATGCCTTCTCTCTTCCAAACCTACCTTTCAGAAAAAAAACACATCAGCTCTGACAGATGAAGACATTAATATTTTTTTGTTGTTTTGATCGGGAATTGTGACTCAGACAGAACACTGAAACACTAAGTAATGAGAAATACTCACATGGAACCCCTCTTTTAGATACAAAACCACACTAACAAAAAAACCCAAAAAAACCCCTAAGCCCAGGGGTTATGAAAAGGACACTGATAGGAACCACAAGACCTTAATTCTGAAATGATTCATTAGGCTTTATTATTCCTTTTATCACAACAATTTGTCAGTTTCTGCAACAGAAAAGACAAACTTGCCACATAAAATATTTTTCTAGTAACTATTTCAGCTATTTCAGGAACCAGCCATAAGTACCTTCGTATCTTGTACCTTCCAGTCTTGTTTTGCAGGTTTTGCTATTTATGACTTTCATCAAGTCATTAAAAGCACATCAATCCTGTTCGTGCATAGATAAGCTCTCAGCATCTGCTGCTGGAATCTGAAGATGGAATGCCTGCTCTGGCTTAGCAAACTTGACAGGAAAAAATTAAGATTCAAGCTCACGTAAGCTCACTACAGCAATGAAGTTTATATGACTACATAAATCCTGCAGATTTATGCTAGATTTAAATATTTTCATTTAAAACAACTACGCTGCATGACAGCATGACATCATTTGGAGAAGTTCTGCCTTTTGTGGAAAGAGAGAACTGCAATACTAGCTGAAGAACAATAGAACAGTGGGTCTTGAAATACTATAGGTAACATAATTGTACCAAACAAGACAAAGTGTACCTGTATCTTTATACATGTCAGATCACCATTCCAACACTTAAAACCATAAATTACATTAGTAAAAAATATGTCTCAAGAATTGCTTTGCTACATTCGGCAGCTCGTCATAATTAAAGCTTCTATAACCTATTTTCTCCAACTCCCCCATTCTCCTACTAGAAGTGGTATTTTGTTTAGTTCTGTGTCAAGGTCATATTGTGCCACAGCAGCACTCAAATCCAGTCCAAGTTTTTGGGACAGGTCTGATTGCCTTCAAAGTACACACTGTGCTTTCTAAAGCATTTTCCTAGCCTCTCACAGCATTTATTGACTGCCCATATTGATAGCCAGGACAGAACCACTAAAAAATCTGACTAAAAATCAGAAATTACTAAAGAGTTAAACACTAATTACAGTATATTCAGTTATATAATATTATAGCATAATGATACAATTATATTATTATTGCTATTCAATCAACACTCTCACTTTATTTGTTTTCTTAAAATTAAATCAGGACTGATCATACCAATTTCCCCATATGCTTTATTTTTTATTCTTTCCTAACTTATAATTTGCTCTATCCTGGAATACAACTCCAAAATTATTATCTGCCATTAACAAAACAAAGTCCAATCCTAACCTGTTAAATCACTAAAATCTGCCACTTTATAATCAATAGCTGTTTTACCACATTAAGGAAACTGTTATTTGTAGACAAGAGCAAATATATGTATACTATACTGGTTTGTTGTGTTGCTGGTTTTTGTGAGGTTTTTTGCTGCTTTGGTGGGTTTTTTTCAGAAAATCTAGAGAAATGTCATGCCTTGAACACATGAACTGGAATAATGAAAGAGGGACATGGAGTTACACATGCAGAAACCCCGCACAGCTTATTTATTTTTGTAAACACAAATTGCATACAAAATTATAATTAATGTGTTACAATAAAAACATCTTCAAAGAAACCTAATCTTTAAAAATTGTGCAGATCACTATATACTCAAAGCATGTTGAACTGCACAACACACAATCTTGAGATGAAAGAAACAGCCTAATGAAATTCCACTGTTTTTATCAACAGCTGAAAATCCTTCAAGTACAATATTCAACATCTGCTTCTACTTCTCTTATCTTGGTTATATATCAAGTCTGCATTCAGTTTACAGTTTGTCTCTGCATACACTCGTTCCCATGAACTTCAATGCCAAATACCTTTTCCACAGCAGGAAGGAGAATTCTACAAAATCCTTAAACAACACAAGAATATCTATACTTTAAGTTGGCACTTATTCCTTTAAGTTTGAAAAAGATCAGGACAGTGTATACTCAATTTCCTTTTATACTGCAGCAATCATTCATCTCTACACATCAAAGTGAGTATTCAGAATACAGATTTATATTTCTCCACTTTTAACTTTTATTAAGAAAAATATGAAATTAAGTCTACCATTTTTATTTCTTAATAGTACTAGACAACTGAAAAAGTACATGAACAACTGCTTCTAAACTGTAGCCACTACTATACACTAAATTTCTCTAAAGGTGCACAATAAAACACATACCAACTTCATTAAAATCTTCAAAGGTGATCTTGCCCGTTGCTTCTCGATCATAATCTTTAAGTATTTTCAGTACATCAGCTTTTTTCACATCAAAACCCAAGGCTCTCATTGCCACCTTTTGGAATAAAATGGAAGTGCAACCATATATGAAGATTAAAACACAGTATTTAACAGATTTCTTTTTATTTTCAGTAATTAGCTTCTTGCTCAAGAGAGAAGGTGCACATTAGCAGCTTAGCAACAATAATAAATGAAATTAGTAAAAGGGAAAAAACGTTGGATATCAAAATCACCTAAAATTACTACTAGCGAATGGAACATCAAGTTACAGTGAAAAAAAACAGCCTTTGAATTTTCAGGGATTTTACAAATTGGATCAAATGCTTCTTAGGACAGGTAGATTTATTTTCCTCACTTCCAAAAACACTTAAAATACTGAACCTTTTTCACAGATAAAGCTGAAAATCGTTCTTCCCATTATTCTTCTTAAGTATTCATACTAAGTGTGTATGTGTTCACAGGTTTACAAATCCTTACAAGGGACTTCACTGTTTTTCCAGTGAACAACATCAACCAACCCATTTTTTATTTTTCCATTGGGTCAGGAGAACACGTTTAGTTTCCTATTTCAACTGGCAATTTCTCAGCACACACTACCTTGACCTCCTCCAAACAGATGAACATACATGTAACTAGAAGTCAAAAGCCACAATCCTATTGCATGTAGCCATTCAAAAATCTATTATATATTGATCATGAGGAGGAGACAGTTCTTTTCTTTATAGATTTCTATTCTTCCATTGTATTATCTTCAGGGCCACAATATTTAATGAGACAGCTAAGAAACAGCTTTGCAAATAAGCATGACAGCTGGGAATTCAAAGCAATACCATAAGCATATTAACAGTCCTGAAACTGTTACCCTAGCACTACCCTACTGACTGTGGTTTCCAGCAAAGATAAAATACCTGAACTCTGAAATAAACAGATGGGAACTGCTATGCCTAAGACCCTCCTGGAACAGCAATTAAGGTAAAACTAAGCCTTTTTTTTTTTCTTCCTCCTCTGCGCTACTTGGTAGAGCTAGAATGTGGAGTCAGCAGGTTGGATTAGGTGTTCCTTCCCAAAAAGGATCTTGCCCAACATGAGACAGAAACACCAGCCTCTCCAAAACCACTTATTTTTCTTGATGCTAATTAAAATAAAAAATCATTAAATATACTTTCATGAATGTCATTAGTCCTTCCACAGACTGCCAGATGGGCAGATCCACTGGGAAAGACTGCCATGCTAACCTCTATCTGCTAACAGCTATCAACAGATGAACCTTTGTTGGGAAGTGAAACTAGGGACCCTCCAACACACATTCTAAGCAGCATGCCTCCCTCCTACAATCCCTGCCTCCCTCCCTCCCACAATCCCTGCCTCCCTCCCTCCCACAATCCCTGCCTCCTACAATCCCTCCCTCCCTCCTACAATCTGAAGGCTCCCTGATGGAAAATGCAAGTGGGTAAACTCTGGCTTCTAGTCAGCTGTTTTAAAAGTGTGATTTGTATCTTTTACCTAAGCATCTGAAACCTGTGGATTTTCACGTTACCAAGCTTTAGATTACATAGCACCTTTAAAAAGAACCCAACAGCTTTTCAAGAGCTTTTCCCACTTAGTCATCTGTCCAAGCTAAACCCTGTGGAGCATTTGGACCAGTGTTATGCAGGATGCTGCAGCAACTCTCTTTACTGTGTCAAGTACATTGTGTGGGAAGAAAAGCTCATTCTTACACCAATCCAGTATTTGCTTCCCCAAATATCCTCACTCCTTTAGTCCCGCAAGGAATCCTGAACATGGAGCATTTTTTAAAGACACTGCCAACATCTTAAAAACTCACTAAGAAACATACATTATCTGCCATAAAATTGCTTACATGAAAAACTTTTTACCTTTAACTCGTGGTAATTTATTGCTCTGTCTTTGTCTGTATCAAACAACTCAAAGGCATCTTTAATTTCTTGCTTCTGCTCCTCAGTCAGTTCTCTTCTTTTCTTCTTTTTAGTTTTATCTACTGAAAGCTCATTCCTATACGAGAAGAATGAAATTAGGTGTCATTGATTTCTACTAGGAAGATACCACTGTAGATAACATTTTCTACCTGTAAGAAACTCACCATCCTTATCCAATCTTTTCCCAGCTTGTTCTCCCAGGTTAAAATGACACTTGAAATAGACAATTCCTTTGTGAAAACTGATACCTCCGCTCTCCCACCCAAACTAAAATCAGCACAGGTGTTTTCATCCACAAATAACAACATAAAGAAGGGAATAGCAAAACTAGATTAGTGGTTGAAATGATTCAACTCCTGAAAACATTTAACTTCTGAACTGTAGATTAGAAGAAGGAGTTTTGAGAGACAGACAGGCCACTGGAGGCTTGAAGAGACCAGACAACTGGTTGTCTGGCTAATAATGTGGGCATTAGGTGCCACAAATCAGCTTTACTGCCAGTAACAGTTCTTAGATAAATAACATTTAGGGATTTTTTTAAATCCTTTAGATCACACATGCTGTTCTAAAGAGTTTTTGCTCAGGTTTTGGAATATACAAAAGAGACAAGCCTCCCAAATCAGCAAATCTGGCTCAAAGACAGCCTGATTTTTGTTGGCTGGTCTAGAAATAAGATTTTCACATAACAGGCAGAAAATACATGATTTGTATGTTGGGAACAACAACTGAAAAAAAATGAAAAGGATGGCACTGATAAGAAGCTTTGCACCAAGCCAGTAAAGTGTAAATTTTGCTGTAATTATGCTTTATTCACATGAATGAGATTGACTGCTGCATCCAGAGTAATTGCTTGGAAAACACCCATTTCAGAGCAAGAACTCATAAAGAAAAAAAATAAAATAGTACATTTGAGGTAACAGGTGATATCAACTTAAGACTGTTACAGTACTCCAGGTACACTCTTGGAAGAAGTGGCCATGTGCAAAGCTCAGCAGCTCTCTGTGATGAGCACAGCTAATTGCAGTGGTAAAGCCCCTCCATTCTGCCATCACGAGGCCACACCAGCTGTACTGTGTCCAGCTGTGGACACCCCAGTAAGAGATGTAGAAGACACAGGTAAGCTTTCAGCCAGACTACTGTGTCTGGTGGCTGCAGCACATGGTGCATGAGGGGCTGAGGGAGCTGTGTTTATCCAGCACAGGGTGGGAAACGGCTAAGGAGAGGAGATCTAAGTAGTGTCCTTCACCATCTGGAGGTTTATTCCACAGAAGACAGTGACAGGCTCCCCCCTCTGAGGAGCACGGTGCAAGGGCAAGAGACAACAGCTATAAAATGCAAGAGGAGAAACTGCAGCTGGACCTCAGGGGAAACATTTTCTCCATCCCCACAAATTGTTGGAACCCAGCTGGAAAGGGTGCTCAGCAACCCAATTCAGTTTTGAGTGGGACCTGCTCTGAGCAGAAAGCTGGACTAGATGACTTCCAGAAGTCTAACCTAACATTATATAATTTAGGTTATGCACTCAGGCAAAGGCTTTTTACACTCGTTTGTTTATTTGCACCAGAGACAAAACTGGTGCTGTGTCACCTACTGTAAAACTCATAAAAATCACTTACGAGAGAACAGAATACTGCTTTTCAAGGATATTTATTTCCCAAATCTCCTGTAATGTGCTTCTTTCTCTTCTCCTCTGATAAGGATTCGATAATTTGAATCAAAATCAAAGATTAAACACACAGCTGAGATTTAGCTGTCAACAACCACTGAAGTTACACCAGGAAACATTCCAACAGTGCAAGCTGGACCTGCTTCAGACCACAGTATCCTCAAAGTGTGAGAAGTCCTTAGCAGACGAATTGGACAGCATGATTTCACACAGGCTTTGGATTACTACAGCTTTTGGAAGGACTAAAATAACTCTGAGCTGGCTACATAATTATGACTGGGAGAGCAGCTCAGATCCAGGGAGCACATATTTTGTGATGATGTGGTGATGAAATCCATTTAGAAGCCTGAAAGCAGATTAACACTGAACTCTTCTGGAAGAAGGATCTAGCTATTCAAGTGTTTACTTAGTGATTAGCATAAAATAATTTTTTCAAAAGACAGAGCAATACTTAAACGCAAGGAGTTTTGTGCCACTCCTTCCACAACCACTTTTACTATATGAAGCACCAAGTTCTCAGACTCAACAATCAAGGATCATATATGCCATGTAAGCATATTAATTATGCATGAGAACAAGAATTTGGCAGGTATGGAATTCATAAGCCGGGCCTCTTTATAAAAACAGATACTGAATGTGAACTAAAACGAAACAAAACACGACAGCCTAACTTAACGCCTATTAAAAGGCTTTTTGAAGGTGTATTGCTTTAGACAATCCAGAAGAGAACCTCTCAAAGCCTGACGCGACTAGCCCTACCCTCCCTCGGTGAACAGACGCCTGAGCCGCCTAGCTGCCCACCACCCCCTCTAAAGGGATCAGACTCGACCGGCTTGAGTCTGCGGCTGACCTTCACAGGCTCACGCCAGCGCGCAGACCCCGCCGCTGGCCCTCTCAGCCCAAAATCAGGGCGGCCCCCCGAGGGGACAGCGAGGCCCCGAGGGGACAGCGAGGCCCCGAGGGGACAGCGAGGCCCGGCGCCGGCGGCAGCCTCCCCTCCCCCCCAAAGCAGACCCACCCCCCGGGGCCCGAAGGGGACGACGAGGAAACCACCCGGCCCATACCGACCTCAAAGCCAAGCTCATGCTGCCGCCGGGCCGCGGCAGCCCGGGCCGCTCCGGACCAGCCGCCTTCCCCTCCGCACGACCCCGCCGCTCTCCCTTCGCCTTGGAAACGCGCCCCGACGCCTGCGCCCGCCAACCCGCGCCCTCCATGCCACGTTTCCGCCTTCTGATTGGGCGCTGGCGAAGATCTTCCCGCCTCCGAGCTCGGAGCGCTCGCTTATTTGCTGAAGAGCTGCCACTCAAGCTAGAGGGGGGCGTTCCTCTTTTGTAGTCCCGGCGGGGGGCGGGCTTTGCTGTGTGAGGCGCCGTTACCCAGAATGCTGCGCGGCGCGGCCAGGGAGAAGAGGGGGTGGGGACGGCGGGGCACGGCGGTGGGTGGTGTGGGCCCGCTCGACCCCTCGCACGGCTGGTAGGCTCCCGCAGCCGCCTTGGCGCAGGTGTGGCGCCTCTGCTTGCTGCTCTTTAGCCTGGCTGTGCTAAGGCTGTGTCAGAAGCCTCCCTGTGTCGCTAGGCTGGCTCCGCCGCTGGGCGGGACGGCGCCATCTTCAGTGTCAGAGGAGAGGGGGTGGGTTGTGCAGCAGCTGCGTGAGACGGCTTTCCCGCCGTCACGAAACGAGGAGCGGGGCCGGTAGACGCTGTCGGCACACCGGGTTGTTACCATTGCTTTGGAGAAATGGGCTTTTCTTTGCCAACTGGGAATTGATACTTGCGGTGCACCCTCAAGATGGGGCCTCTGAGCTGTGCATCAGAGTTCAGAAACGTGAGGGGAGATGTGATTTATAAGCGTCGTCTTGCAGTATGTACAGACATACAGACACTGTAGCCTTGTGACTAAAAGTGTAAATGATTGGCTGGTTTGATCCTCAGTCTGTGTTGTAGTGAGATTTTTAGAGAGAGGTTTTTCATTTCACCCCTTTCTGTTTGGATATGTCTGCAATTAGATGCCTTCATCTGAACAGTTGTACATTTGATTTCAAGTTGATTTCTTCCCAAGTTTGAAGCAGAAAGCTGGGTACAGATCTGGAACACAGGTCTCAGAACTCTGCTGGTAGCTCTGCAGTTAGTCTATGCTGGTCACATAAGGTAATAGGTACTGTGTAGTTAACAAGCAAATATGCCTGCAAATTGATTTTTTTCAGGGTTTTTTTTGGAGCTTCATACTACATATTTGCATGGCCAGAGAGAAAAGAAGAGTGAGTGAAGAAAAAGTGAGTGGTGACAATGCTCACCTTCAGCGCAGGGGATGTAGGGTGGTCCTGAGAGCACCAGGAGCCCCAGATTGCCCTGTCTCACCTGGGACCCCCACACACAACCCCTTTGCAGTTTGGTCCTGGAGCTCAGCCCAGAGACCCTCGGTTCCTGCCTGAGCAGTGCTGGAGGTCGATCAGCCCTCCTGCTGTGTCCTGCTGTTGCTGGCTTACTGACCAGACTGTGTGGGATGGCCTGGAATGAGAGTCGTCACTGCAGTTGTCTGGCAGTTGCTGGGCTGCTGACAGGTCCAGTTACCATCACCATCTCTGCACTCCCTCGGGAGGTTGCTGTCCTTGCTCTTATGCAAATTACACATGCCAGCCACCATCACAGCCTTTGAATCAAAGTTTCCACATAAGCTGAAAGATAGATTCCTTTATGAGAGTACTTCTTATTACAGAATCACAGAATCACGTAGGTTGGCAAGGACATTCAAGTTCATTGAGTCCAACCATTAACCTTACTCTACCAAGTCAAGCACTGAGCTATATTCCCAAGCACCACATCTAGATGACTTACACACATTCCAGGGATGGTGACTGAGCCAATGTCTGACAGGTCCAATGTCTGACAACCCTTTCAGTGAAAAAGTTATTCCTAATGTCTAGTCTAAACCTTCCCTGGTGCATCTTGAGGACCTTTCCTCTTGTTCTATCACCAGTTACTTGTGAGAAGAGATCAGCACCTACCTCTTTACAACATCCTTTCAGGTAGTTGTAGAGGGCCGTGAGGTCTCCTCTCAGCCTCCTTTTCTTCACATTAAACAGCCCCAATTCCCTCATTAGTAGCACTACGGTTTTTGCTGGGTGCCTCTGAAGAGGGACCTCAATAAGAAAGAAATCCATGGGCATTATACCATTACAGTCTAAGTTCCACCTCCCTCATGCAATAGTTTGGACCACTGGTAATGTTGTCCTTAAAGCAGGGTCCGTTACCCAGTGTGCAAGAAGCCAGTCTACACACAGACTAGAGATACTTGCTTTAATATCCACTTCTGCACAGAAAAGGGAGCAGGGTGGTATTCCACAAAGCTGGCTCAATTTCCCTGAAGTGCAAGGGCTACTTTTGTACCCAAAAACGTGAGAAAGGACTTTAACATTATTTTGTCGCTGGCACACACAATTGGTCTACTAATCCCTCACTTCCATTTAAAGTGGCAACACTGAAAAATTTAATCCTGCGTGCCCAAAGGGTAAGGGGCTAGTTGTTAGCAGACGTCTCTCTAGCCTGTGGGTGGGTACTTTAGTATGCTAATAGCTCATTAATACAATAATGGTATGCTAATACAGTGAATACCAGTGCTCAAAGGCTGCAGCCAACACAAGCTGTGGGCAGTGCTCCTTTTGTCACGGTCCCTGGCCCCTGGGCGAGTGTGACGCAGTGCCTGGATGCGTGTGTGCCGATGTTTTTCACAAGACATGGATATTTATAGGGAACGCGGGCAAAAGAATAAAGTCTCTGTCGCGATCTGGGCTTTGTTGAGTGTATTAGTTTGGGCGCGACTGTGTTGGATGCGTGGAAGTATGTGTTTCGCGGACCGGGTTTTAGTGGAGCGGTATGTCTTTAAGCAAGCACGCACACTCGCTCAGCCTTACGCTCGATTGTTCAAGCACACTCCCGTCCGCGCTGTCCTTCCACACCTTACGCTTCCTCCGTCACCGGCCGTTTCCCTCGCGGGAGAACGGAACCGCGGTTCGGGAGTCCGCACGCGCCTCGCGGCTTGTGCTGCGTCTCAACCTCGCACGCACTCACTCGGCTTTGAGAACAGCCCTGGATCGCGCATCCGGGACTCGAGCGGTCAGTCCCGTTTTTAAGCACTCATACAACCCCCCCCCACGGGTATTTACGGGAAAACTGGCAGAAAGGAGGGCTCCGGAGACTAGGGGCGATTTGAATTATGTGCTTTTTACTTTATAATTAATTCGAGAACACAATACAATTAGATAACAACAATACAAATTATCCCAGGAACCAATAACCAATTAAAGGGGATTGGAATTGGGCACCCGCGGTCACTTTAGGGAAAGGAGGGAAGGGACAGACGGATAGGGAAGGTTCCCCCACCCCCCTCCCACCTCCCAGGGAGAATTATAGGGTTTCAGGGAAAAACGGGAAGGAGCGAGGTTTAGGGGAATTGTTCTTACGCTCCGGCCGTCCTGTGGGAGTCGGAGACCAGCTCTGGCTCTTGCTGGCCAGCGGCTTCTTTCGGCGTCGCTCTTCTGGGCGAGCTCCGCTCCCCTCAGCTCCTTTGAGCCTTGAAAAAGGCTTTTAGGGAGCGGCTCGAGCCCTGACGAGTTGCGGCGTGCGTTGGCTGGCAATCTTCGGCGTCTTCTCCCACGGCAGCTTCCCGGCTCTCCTCTTCTTCTTCTCTTCAGGTGACCCCTCCGGCGAATGGCGAAGTGGGGCTCACCTGGGCTCTTTTTATAGGGAATGGGCTGGCTGCTGATTGGTGGTGCAGTTTTCAATCCGCCAGCCCATTGGTCCATTTGGTGAAGCGGCGGCTGAGGCGGCTGAAGTGATAGCAACATTGTTTCATTTTTCCCGCCTTTTTTTTGCTTGCTTCACTCAGTTCTCAACTTGGTCCGTTTTCCCCTTACTACCAACATGAGGATCATTAGTCTGTGGGGGCGTGGCTTGCAGTTCGTGACGGCAGGTCCGCCACACTTCACCCCGTGATCCTCATGTGGTCGTTTTGTGATTCCCATAGGTTCCCATAGTTATTGTTTCCTGGGTTGATTGAATTTTCCCTCATAGGGGAATAACATGTTATAACAGATCTCCGCGCAGGGAGAATTTGCAACATTGTTTTCCCCTGTGCAAAGGGGATAAATTGGGTTTTAAAAGATAACATTGTTTTCCCTCATAGGGGAGTTATTTCAACTTTGAATGAAACATGCTCTGTAAACATTCCATGTAACACTTCTTAATATTAAACTTTGAACTATCAAATTTTCATTGTTTTAGGCCTCTTGTTCCTCACTCCTCTCTTGGGGAGAAGGAGGTGAGATAGGGTGAATAATTACTCCCGGCTCCTCAATTAGAGCACTCATCTCCATGAAGATTTGGTTTATTTCTGGGCTTTCTTGTTGGTTCATTAAACGGGCAACTCGCCGCGGCATTGTATAATTTGTAAAACATGCATTGCAAATTGAAATAAAACACGGAGCAATCATTACTAACAATACAAGGGCTATGATAATGTAAATCCAATTACCAAGATCATCAAAAAAGGATGCAATTTTAGCCCAATCGAAACCTTTCCAGGTTTGAGTTGGAGTGTATGCTGTTTTTCTAATTTTGTCCGCTAGATTTTTAATTATTTCTCCATTATCATCTATTTGCAGACAACAATTAGTTAAATTTAATTTGACACATACACCTCCCTCTGCAGCTAGCAAATAATCAAGAGCCATTCTATGTTGGTAGATTGTAGTTCTCATTTGGGTCAATTGGTTAGCTGTCAAAATAAATGCTTCGGCTGTCCAATTGGACACAACCTCGACAACTGCCTGTAGTCGAATTAGTCTGTTCAAAACATAAATACCATCCCTGGCCCCGTTGATTATCTCATACGGGTTCCATGAGGCCGGGTCGTAGTATTTTATTATTCGTTCTGGAGGCCAATCCTCCCCTCTCCATTTTTGTTTGCTATAAGTTATAGATGGTATATCCAAAACGTTTCTTTTCTTTCTATTAATAGTTTTAGGCTCACTCTCATTGGCTGCGTACATAACCTTAAAGTAAGGACTAATAATTCCCACAAAACAAGTACCCGTCCAAAATTTGGGTAGCTTTCTACAGGCTGTGTGACCACAAACCCAGTAATAACCTTCATATGCCCATGATTCACCGGAACCGAGGAAAGGTACTATATAATTGTTACCAGCCTCTTTTTGATAAACTGGAAAAGTTACTCCTTGGAATATATTATGAGTAGTCCCATAACATTCCCAAATTTCTCCAATTTTCTTGCAATGATCGGACCCAAGGCTTGTGAGATCCTCATGAGACCAATATTTGTTAAATTTCACAATATTTCCAAATTGATCTCTCCAGTTTACTGGATTATTTATATTTTTGCAGTTTCGATATTCTTCCCTTCCCCAACAATATGGGTTTCTGGACAAAATATATTTGCACTCAGAGTGTCCAAGAAATACCTGAGTTTCTCCTCTTTCTTCAGTTTGATTTCTACGTATGCAATATTGGGCAAGTGGTATACTATGGACCTTCCATGGGTCTGCATCACCTCTCCATTGTCTCATAGTCTTGTTATACTTAAACAGTTGTGGGGACACTTCGTGGGCTAACCATGGCCACTCATTAAAACCATGATGTCCTCCACATATCCAGCAATTCGTAAGATTCAGGATATTACTGATGTTTTGACCAAGAGTTACAAAATTATTCTTCGCCCATGGAGAAGTTTATTCTTCGCCCATAATCTTATATTCTGTTCCCAGCTTATCTTTAGCTTTCCAGGACTTCTCATTATAAGGAGACTGAAGTATTAGTTGAATATTACCAATATTGGGTAATCTTACCAATACAGTTTGGCCCACAGTAAAGGGACCTTTAATTCAGTCTCCGACTAGGGACAATTTGATTCTATGTGCTTTTACTTTAAAATTAGAAAAGGCACAACAATAATAAGCCACACAGTAATAATAACAACGGCAATAACAAGAATAAGTAGCAGGATCAGGGTAATAGCAATAACAAGCTTTAAGAGACCAACTACCAGACTCAAATGAATAACGGGGAATATACCGCACCCACAGCCGGATTTAGGGGAAAGGGGAAGGAGGGGTAACAAGGGGAAGGGTCTCCTGCTCCCCCCTCCCACCTCCCAAGGGTAATTTGGATTTTGGGGAGAAGCAGCGGGGACGTGAGGATTGGGGGTAGTCCTACACGTCCAGTGTCCCGTTGGAGTCAGGGAACCCGCCCTGGCTCTTGGAGGCCAGCTGCTTCCTTTTGATGATCTTCGGGGCGAGCACACAGGATCCTTCAGCTCCTAGGAGCCTTGAAAAAGGCGTTTAGGTCCTGGCTCGAGCCCACGGCTGTGACGAGTGGGCGGTGGCTGGCAGTCTTCTTCTGCAGTCTTCTTCTCGCAGCTATTCCCCGGGCGAAGCGGCGGGCTCAACCGAGCCTCTTTTATGGGAAACGGGGCTGACAAAGTTCGCTGCTGATTGGCTTATAAGTTTTGAATCCGTCAGTCCATTGGTCCGTTTCTCGAAGCGGCTCCGAGGCGGCTGAGGCAAAGCTAACTATGTTGCAATTTTCCCACCCTTAAGTTCCCGCTTCTTTTAGTTCTCTCTTGGGTCCGCTTCTCCCCAAGTTATTATCCTGCCTGAGAATCATAAGTCCTTTGGGGGGCGTGGCTTGCAGTTCATGGAAGCATGTCCACCACACGGTGTTAGTGTGATGTCTTACAGGGACTCAAAAACACTCGAGCCACCTTCCACACTGGCTGCAGGCACGCTCCCTCACACACTGTCCTTGCATGCCTTTCACTTTGTCCGTCGCTGGCCGTTTCCCTCGCGGGAGGATGGAACCGCAGCTCCGGACTCCGCTCTCGCTTCGTGGTATTTACCACGTCTCAGTCACCACTCACACTCCCTCTGATTCCGTGTCTATGGGAGGCCCCTGGACCGTGTGCGGATACCCGAGCGGCAGGACCCCGTGTTTGTACCTCCCCCCAGCTCCCCCCCACACGGTTATTTTAGGCACACCGCTGTGGAAATGAGCACCGACAAGAGGACAGTTTGGACTATGTGCTTTGGAGAAGCACAAACAATGTACACAGAATATAAATGGAACTAGCAACCACGCTTGAGTAACTTAATAAGGAAGGGGAGGACTCTCGCCAGGAAAAGGGAGGAGCCGGAAGGGATAGGTGTCGCGATCCGGGTCTCTTTATGTGTTTTAACGAGGAGTGTTGGATGCGTGGAAGCAAGTGTTTCGCGGGCCGGATTATAAGTGCTGTGTCTTTAAGGCAAGCGCGCTCAGTCACTCTCGCACTCTGTCTTCACAAGCACGCCCGCTCTCACGCTGTCCTTTCACGACTTTCGCTTCCTCCGTCACCGGCCGTTTCCCTCGCGGGAGAACGGAACCGCGGTTCGGGAGTCCACACTCGCTTCGCGACTTTTGTCGCGTCTCACACACACACCAAACGCTCTGTTTGAATCAGAAACCCCAGATCGCGCAATCAGGGACTCGAGCGGCAAGTCCCGCTTTTATACTTCCTATATCCCCGCCACTACGGCTACTTAAACGATATCGAGGGAGAAAAGAAGGCTCCGACCTCGGGCAATTTAAATTATGTGCTTTTTACTTTATAATGAATAACTGATTAACGATACAATTTCCAAGTAATATTAAGGAAGAAAACCAGCAACCGTAAATGTGATAAGATTAAGGGGATTAATTGCACCCGCGCCAATAGGAGGAAAATAAGGAAAGGTAAGATAAGGGAAGGATATCCCCCACCCCCCTCCCACCTCCCGGGGAAATTTGGGTAGAGGGAGAGCGTTAGGGAGAGGCGGCTTGTCGGGGAGTTCTTACGCCTCTGCTCCCGGCGGAGTCGAGGACCAGCCTCGGCTCTTGAAGATTGGCTCTCCCCTCTCAATATGTAGAAGCGGCGGTTGGCAGCTGACGGCTCGCGGGGCGGCTGACGGCTAGCAGCGGCAGGCGGCAGCAAGCGGCGGCTGACGGCTAGTGACGGCAGGCGGCTGCGGGGGGGTTCGGTCCTGTCTTCTCCCAGTCTTTACCGAATCCGGGTCCACGACGCAGCAGCAGCGCAGGGGAGGGGGCTCCCTTTATATTGTGGGAGTCCTTACTCCTGATTGGAGTGTGCCCCTCGGGATTCGCCCTCTGATTGGTCCTTCGGGCACTCCACTGCCTGGATACCCGCTTGAGATGACGGCATTGCATCGGCTTTCCCGCCGAAAAGTTCCCGCCGAAAAGTTCCCGCTTCTGGGCTCTATCAAGGTGCATCTCCCTCTTTGGCCTAACATCCATGAGAATCATATTTTATGTGGGGCAGGTTCCATGTCCATGGGGCATGATTCCCACACTTCACCCCGTGATTCTCATGATGTTACCCCAGGTTCTTCCCATGGTTGCTGATTTCCTAGAAAAGATACAACTATTTCCCATAGTCATTGTTATCTGGATTGACTTAAAATTTTCCCTCGCAGGGGAAATAACTTGTTACAATATGTCTCCGCGCAGGGAGTGTTTATAACATGAATTGTAAAAGGCAACATTATTCTCCCTCGCAGGGGAGCCACTTCAATTAACCTTGAATAAATATACTTCTTAAACACTTTGGATAAAACATGCTCTCTGAATATCTTTTAACATTAGGTTTTAAACCATTAAAGCTTTTTACTGTTTTAAATCCCTTCTTCTTTGTTTCTTTCTTGAGGAGGAGGAGGAGATGAGGTGGGGTGAATGGCCACTCCCGGCTCCTCAATCAGAGCGCCCATCTCCAAATAGATTGGATCTATTCCTGGGTTTCCCTGTGAATTCATTAAGCGGGCGACTCGCCGCGGCATTGTGTAATTTGTGTAGTATGCATTGCAAATTGAAACAAAGCATGGAGCAATCATTATCAACAGTATCAGGGCTATAATAATATAGATCCAATTTCCAAGCTTGTCGAAGAAGGATGCAACTTTATTCCAGCTAAAACCTTTCCAGGTTTGAATTGGAGTGTATGCAGTCTTTCGAATTTTGTCTGCTAGATCTTTAATTACCTCTCCATTGTCATCTATCTGCAGACAACAATTGGTTAAGTTTAACTTAACACACACACCCCCTTCTGCAGCTAGCAGATAGTCAAGAGCCATCCTGTGCTGGTAAATTGTGGTTCTCATTTGAGTTAATTGATTGGCCGTTAAAATGAATGCTTCAGCTGTCCAATTGGACACAAGTTCAACAACTGCCTGTAGCCGAATCAATCTGTTTAGAACATAAATCCCGTCCCTGGCTCCATTAATTATTTCATATGGATTCCAGGAGGCCGGATCATAGTATTTTATTATCCGTTCTGGAGGCCAATCCTCCCCCCTCCATTTTTGTTTGCTATAAGTTATGGAGGTTATGTCTAAAGCATTCCTTTTCTGTCTGTTAATGGATTTAGGCTCATTTTGTTCTTCTTCATTAGCTGAATACATGATCTTAAAATAAGGACTAATAATCCCCACGAAACAGGTACCTGACCAATATTTGGGTAGTCTTCTATATGCTGTGTGCCCACAGACCCAATAATAACCTTCATAGGCCCATGTCTCACCGTGCCCGTAGAAAGGTATTATAATATGATTATCTGCCTCTTTTACATACACTGGAAAAGTTACTTCTTGGAATGTGTTATAAGTGGTCCTGTTGCATTCCCAGATCTCTCCTATCTTTTTACAAATGTCGGACCCACGGCCTGTGAGGTCCTCATGGGCCCAATATTTGTTGAATTTTACAACATTCCCAGATTGGTCTCTCCAATTCATCGGGTTTTTTATATTTCGACAGCTTGGATACCCTTTCCTCAGCCCCCAACAATACGGGTTTCCAGATAGAATATATTTACACTCAGAGTATCCGAGAATTACTTGAGTTTTTGCCTTTTCTTCGGTTCGATTTCTATGTATGCAATATTGGGCGAGCGGTATGCTATGAACCTTCCATGGGTCTGCATCCCCTCTCCATTGTCTCATGGTTTTATTATATTTAAACAGTTGCGGGGACACTTCATGCGCTAACCATGGCCATTCGTTAAAGCCGTGATGTCCTCCACACACCCAGCAATTAGAAAGGTTCAGTATATTACTGATGTTTTGGCCTAGGGTTACAAAGTTATTTTTTGCCCATGGAGAATGCATTAATTTTATATTGCTGTTTTGAGTCAGGGTTTCTGTTTCAGGCAGATAAATTAGTAACACACAACTCAGAATTGAAATTACCACTCCTGTTTTCTCCATTCCGGTATGTGTAGCCTTCATTTTCGCTTGCAAGAAGATTGTCGTTTGTTTTCTTTCTTCACTTCCTTTGGCGTAACCGTGTTCTCTGTAATTAATAATCTCAATTGAACAGATTACAGGGTTGCAACAATCCAGTTGGTACTAATCTTATATTCTGCCCCCTGTTTATCTTTGGCTTTCCAGGATTTTTCGTTATAAGGAGACTGCAATATCAATTGAATGTTACCGATATTAGGTAATTTAACCAGGACTGTTTGGCCTACAGTATAGGGGTTTTTGAGTTTGCTTCCCAATGGACTGGAGGAAGGTGGTTCCGGGTAAAATGCGTTAAATCTGGGGCATCCATTGATTCCCCATCTATTATTTACCACGAATAAAGCAAAACTAAGTCTCTCGTCCCATTGAGGACGATGAGGCTTTAAAATTCCTTTCAGCAGGCCATTGGTCCGCTCTACTATCCCATTTGCCTGGGGATAGTAGGGCGTATGGAAAACCCATTTTATATTTTCTCCCTTCGCCCATTGTTGTACCAAAGTTGTCTTGAAATGAGAACCATTATCGGATTGAATGGTCTCAGGCTTTGGGAATACTGCAAAAGTTTCTTTTAAAAAGTCCAAAGTATTTTCCCCATGTGCTCTATGTACTGATTTTGCCACTGTTAGTCCTGAAATGATTTCTACCATGACAATTATATATTGCTTCCCCTTAGACTTCCTAAACGGACCAATATAGTCCACTTGCCAGGTAGACCAAAGAGTTTTGTTACTCCTTAAATGTAAATCTTCTTTCATTGGGTGCTTATCATATTTGATTTTGCACTGGTCACAGGAAGTTATTATGGTTTTGCAGGCTTCTCGTGAAACTGGCCATCCACGAGACTGTGCTTCTTTGTACAGGTCATTATAACCAGAGTGCCCTCGCTTACAATGTAACCACTCAAGGAGCTTTCCCCATTCAGTGGTTTCTCCTTTTCTGATGGCTTCTCTAATTTCGAGCCAATTTATCCGGGCCAATTCATCTACTTCATTGTTCCATTTTGCGGCCTCATTGGTCATGTCGGCCTGGTGAGAAGGTACCCACCCGACATGGAAGTTAGGATTATTTTTGGCGATTTCCAATATTGCTTTCCATTTTTCTGATTGCCAAACAGGCACACTGTTAATTTGCCATTGGTTTTCTTGCCAGAATGTAATCCATTCAGTGCACCCTTTATATACTGCATATGAGTCTGTATAAATATATACAGGCTCCTTGGTATCCTTCTCTTTCTGGATTACATTGTAAACTGCATCGAGTTCACCTACTTGGGCACTACCTGTCCCTTCATTTGTGATTGTTTGTTTAGTTTTAATGTTTAAGGCTGCAGATTTGAATTTCCATTCTCCTCTCTCTCTTTGAGAGGAGGCATCGGTAAACCAAACAATCTTTAATTTATCAGTGAACTCTGGCGCTTCTTTTATGGGAGATGGATTCCTTTTTGCTAATTCTTGCTCTGGATCGGCTTCGTATGGTACGTACTCCTGTATGTTTAGGGTTTTGTCAGGGCCTTCGGTGATAGAAAATGAATTAGAGTAAAATTCAATCTGACTGTACCATTTACGAGTGGTTTGCTTTTGAGCTATTCCCTCTGGGGGAGCTCTTCCCGAAGTTACCTGCTTCAGGACCTTAAACGGTCCTCGCAGCACCACTCTTTGGGTTTTAATTAATTTTTCCACCTCCTTCAGGGCCGTAACAACAGTAAGAAGCCCCTTCTCCCAACTTGAATATCGCCTTTCGGCCTCTTTGAATGATTGGGAGTAAAATCCCAAAGGCCTGGGGCTTCCATCTGGCCCTCGTTGCCAAAGATGGAAGGACAGGCCAGATTTCGCAAAACCCCATTCCACTATGATTGGATCAGTGGGATGGACTGGGCCCAGGGATTGGTGCATTTGTATTTCTAGTAAAATTAATTTAAGGGCCTCTTCCTGAGGGTCGCCCCAGTCCCAATATTTTCCTTTCTTTAATAAGTCATAAAGAGGTCGCGCAATAATAGACAAGTTAGGGACATGTTTTCGCCAGAATTGAATCGTGCCCAATAGCTCCTGTAGTTGTTTCTTATTTTCGGGGATCTTTATACTTCCTAATTTCATCAGAGTATCTTGAGGAATGTTCCATGTGCCCTTCTGCCACCGAATCCCCAAAAACTTAACTTCGGAGGCAGGAGGCTGGCACTTGTCCTCAGGGATTTCAATATTGAGGCCTTTAAGGTGGGTTATTATTAGGTTATAAACTTCCCCCACCCTTGTCTCATCTTGCCCTGCAATCAAGATGTCATCAATATATTGATAAACCTTGACGTCATCATAATTTTTTCCCAAAAGGGCCTGCTCCAATTCTTTTGCTAAGGCATTATGGGCCAAAGTTGGTGAATGTTTATAACCCTGGGGAAGCCGGGTGAACATGTATTGATTACCGCCCCAGGTAAATGCAAACTGGTCAGCTCGCAGTCTGGAAAGGCAAAATGGTGGTGGCAGGCAGGCAGTAGCAAGCAGCAAAAGTCTCCACAAATGTCACGGTCCGGGGCTTTGGGTGAGTGTGTGACGCGGCGTGTTGGGCGGATGTGTGTGTTGAGATGTTCCGCGAGGTGCGTTCGTAAAGTGTGATGTCTTTTAGGCAGGCACAAACACTCACCCCCACCTTCCACACTATTTACAGGCACGCTCCCTCACACACTGTCCTAGCGCACCTTTCGCTTCATCCGTCGCTGGCCGCTTCCCTCGCGGGAGAGCGGAACCGCAGTTTGGGACTCTGCACTCGCTTTGCGGTATTTACCGCGTCTCAAGCACACGCACACTCACTCTGGTTCGTGTATGGAAGCCCTGGAACCGTGCGATCAGTAGTTAGTAATATTCCCGGTCCCCAGTAACCACTGGCCTCCACTTCAGAGAGTAATATTGTCCCCGCCATCAGCAGATACTCTAATTACATATTCTGTATCCGATTCCGTGAATTTTTTTGCAAATCGTTTTTTTAGATCTGCCAATTCAAGTGGAGAGTACGGGATTTCCCGCCGCGTAGTATGAGTGTGACCTCTCCTAGTTCTTTCAATTTCGGTTTTGATAAGTGGTCGGAGGACTCCCTGTGAACGGTCCACCTCCTCCGAGCTGGAGTTTTTCTGGGAAATCCTAGAGGAGCATCGAGATGATCCCCTAGAAAGATTCCCCACCATCTCAGTTAATTTGAGCATATGCTCCCTTTAGAAAGGGAAGGATTTGGGGATAAAAGGTATCGGGGTAGACTCCCACAACCCCCTCTGCCCTCCCAGGGTAAATTTGGGATTGGGAAAGGAACGAGGTAAGGAAGGCAGATTTAGGGGAGAGTCTTACGCCTTCCTGGTGGGTGGAGTTGGGGACCTGCCCCAACTCTTGTCAGCCAGCGTTCCCTCCAGTGTTTTTGTAAAGTCGAGCACACGGGGCTTCAGCTTCCAAGAGCCTTTAAAGAGGCTTTTACCCCGGCTTGAGCCTTTAGCGGGCGGCGAGCTGAAAACGGTAGCTGGCAAGGAGGTGCTTCCTGAAATGACAGCAGTTGTGGTGGCCTCGTGCGGTGACTTGCTGTCTTCTCGCGCAGCGACTTCCTTCTCCACGGCGAGCAGCAGCTAGTGTGGCAGCCGTGCTTTCTTTTATAGGAATTTGGGTGCTGAACGTCCGTTTGTGATTGGTGCGCCTTTTGAATCCTCTCACTGATTGGTCCATTTGCACCAATCAAATGTCTAGTTTTCCAGGTGCCTTCCTGAGGTTGCAACAATGTGTCCCTTTTCCCGCCTTTGGGTAATGCCAGTCTTCATTTAGGTCCACTTTAGCTCTTCTTTATTAGTGTTGTTTCATTTCCTGATTTGGGGGTCCCTTTTATCATGAGAATCATAAATTCTGTGTTCATGTGGGGCACGTCCTCCACAACAGCAATGGAGACGCAGCAGCCGGAACGCCCTCAAGCCACTGGCCAGTGCTTCTTTATAGAAAAAGTCACAGTGTGCCGGGGTGCCTGTTAGGTCCATTTTGGATCTGGCATTTGATTGGTCAAAAATAACCAATCAGGGCTTTGGGCATCTTTCAGCTTGCAGCAATGTCTCATAGTCTTCTTTCCGCCCTTTCAGAGTTTCAGTTCTCATTTAGGTCTGTCTGGACTTCCCTTTAGTCACCTCCCCTTTAATGTCTTTATTTTGTTCCTTTACTATGAGAACCATTTATTATTTGTGGGGGGCTTGTCCCTCACACTACTGCTTTTGGATGAAGCATCCATTTAGGATGGACGGGGTGCGCCATCCAAGGCCATTCATTAAAGCCCGGGTGTGAACCACACACCCAGCAATTCTTAAGTCCTAAAACATTATTTTTTCCCCAAATTGAAGAATAAATTCCTACCCCATGGCTCGTGTACCAGTGTCTCCCTCGGCATAAACCAGTTGTTACTCCTTTCCGACTTAACGTGACATACAGCAACACAAGAATGAACTTGACAGGATGTTAAAAGGGTGCTCTATAGACACAAGAGAGGTGATCAGGCTCCTTGCAGCTACCGAGTAGCCTCACCAGAACTACTGTACCAGAGTGATCAGTTCCAATGCAGCCTCTGGGGCTGTCTGTGAGTCTTCTGAGCTGCTGCAACCTGCACCTGCAACAACGGTCATCCCCTCACTTGACACATGCTCGTGGGGTGAAATTAATATAGTCAACTCAAGAGGAGAAGGAGAAAAAAAAAAAACATGCAGGAAACGAAACTACCCTTACACAAGGCTTACTATCCATCTTGTGCTGATTTTATGTGATTTGTTACTTAAGTCACAGGCCTCCCAAGTATTAAGAGTTCAAGGGAGCCTTTAAGGTTTGTTGCACTTTGCCAATATTTGACAGGTTTGCCAGTACAGCTTGCCCTGGGTGAAGGAAGATTTTTGAAGGTTTGCAAAGTTTCGTATCTTTCCCCCCACCCATGTTTGGAGTCTCCAGGAAAAATGCATTCAGTCTGGGACATCCATTTGTCCCCCACCTACTATTAATTGAGCCAATGTACACGTGGGTACTCGCCTCTCTCAGAGGATAGGTCAGCCTGGCCTAAATTTATCTTACTGGGTGGATAACTCAAATTTACCAGTATTCCATGCCCAGATAATGAGGAGAAAATTATCACTCACTCGGCTTTGAGAACAGCCCTGGATCGCGCATCCGGGACTCGAACGTCGGTTGAAAGAAGAATCCTTGGGACTAGGGGCAATTTAAGCTATGTGCTTTTACTTTACAATTAATCGAGAACACAATAACAGTACAACAATAACAATTCCAGGAATCAAGAACCCATATGAATTCAAAAGGGGGGGTTACACGCCCGCTGCCTGTCTTAGGGAAGAGGGAACGGTAAGATAAAAGGGAAGGATTCCCCCACCCCCCTCCCACCTCCCAGGGAAGTTAGGGGTTTAGGGAAGAGCGGGAAGGAGTGAGTTTTGAGGAAAGTCCTTACGCTCCTGCTGTCCCGTAGGAGCCAGAGACCCGCTCTGACTCTTGTTGGCCAGCGGCTTCTTTTCGGCGTCTTCGAGGCGACCTTCACAACCCCCAGCTCTCTTGAGCCCTTAGAAGGGCTTTTAGGGTGCAGCTCGAGCCCACGATGGCGAAGGCGCGCGTTGGCTGGCGGCGGCTGCTTCCTTCGTCTTCTTCGTCGTCTTCTCTAGTCACTCCCCCGAAAAAGCGGCGAAAAGGGGCCCGACCGCGCTGTTTTTATAGGGAGTGGGCTGGCTGCTGATTGGCTGCACAGTTTTCAATCCGCCAGCCCATTGGTCCATCCTGGGAAGCGGCGCCAAGGCGGCTGAGGTACTCGCAACAATGTTTCAGTTTTCCCGCCTCTGCATTCCTGCTTCTCCCAGTTCTCCTTTAGGTCCGCTCCTCCCATCTCCTTCATTGCCATCATGAGAATCATAAGTTCGTGGGGGCGTGGCTTGCAGTTCGTGACGGCAGGTCCGCCACAGTGTGCAGTGAGTAACAGAAATGGAAAAGAAAGGGATAGGTTTTCCCAGTTTACCCAAAATCCTTCCCAGAAGAAAATGGGGCTCAACTTCAGGAGGTCTCCCAAGCAGACCACCAGCAGTCACAAGACCAGACTTCTGTAACTCGTGGTTTGTCTTCAGTGGCCGTAATAGCTCTTTTGTTAAACCTGCCCTGAAAAGGGTCAGGTAGAGTGATTTCTCTTCATGCCACTGATTGACCTTGACTGTAGCCTTCACCAGCCTCATTGATAGCTGCAGCTATCACAGCTCAAGGAGCTGCTCCACCACGCTACCACCACTGCAAACGCCTCTTCTCCGCCACGTGCACCATAACCACAACTACGGCTAACCACCCATCACCCACCCAAACGACTGCGTGCAGTTCCTGCTTTTACCCCATTTTGGGGGGTGAGCCGTTGTCCTGCATTGGTCACTTTCCAATCCAGTCTGTTTGGCAGGTTGCCACGTCCAAACATTGCCCAAAGTTTGTCTGTGAAGTGACCAGTCCGCAGCCTGGAGGTGGCACAACATTGTCGCGATTTTCCTGCTTGTCCATCATCGGACAGAATTGTTAAAATTCTTGGCAAGGTGGGGCGGCCATTTTATGTCTTAATTTTCACTGCTTCCAAAGAGGCATTTTTCTTTTTCCGTCTCGGGTTGGCAGGGGTGGTGTCAACCCCAACAACTGGAGCCAGTTTTCTGCAATGTAAACAGATGTTATACAGACACTGCGTCCAAGGAAAATGGCTTCATTTGTAGAAAAGGATAACATGGACTGAATATGAAGGAAGTCTAGTTGATCACTAAGCAATAAGGCATTGTTGAATGACTTTTATGGCCAACGTTGCACCATGGGGCTGCCCCTTTTCTGTTTATCTTGTGCTCCAGACCCAGTGCTCCACAGATGGCAGATTTCAGGTATTGTGAAGAGGCCATATCTCAGTGACAAAGGGGGGAAAAAAGCAGGGGAATTCCTAGGGAGGCATAGACAGAGGTCTGTGAACATGTGAGGAAGCAGGAGGAGAGGATTTGGAATGAAGGAAAAAGGCGGTAACAGGTCAGAAAATTGAGGCAGTTGAGGGACCAGGAAAAGTGATGGAAAACAGGACGAAGTGGGGTAGACAGACCTGGAAACCTCTAATTCTAAGCAAACATTGTGCTGCTCTGCATGAAAATGGTGCAAGATGGTCTTTCTCAGCCCACTATTTCTTACTTGTCTGCAAAGAAGTGCAATAAAGCATTTGATTTCTCATCTGCAAAGCAAACCTGTCCCCTTATTTGCTGAATGCCAATGAAAAATGTTCATTCTTATTGTTAGGACAATTTACCATATCAGATCTCATGTCAAATGTGATGGATTTTCACAGTACATGTAACAAACTTCCTCCAGCTTGTTGGCAAATGCATTTATTGAGGAAGGAGTAGTGACAGCGATGCATTTAGCCGACACACCTCAGTTTCCTAGTGCTCCTGCTTCAAACACTGGGGCAGAACAAGAGGTGAAATGTTTGTAACTGGGGTACCAAAATCCTTTTGTTGTGTGGTGAGACTGCCACCAACTCTTCATGTGCATCTCAACTTACTGCTGACCCTGGAGGACGAGGAAGCCTTTGCACATCCCTCTTCATCAGACCCAGAGGGGAGGTTGCCACACTTCATCAACTGCAGTCCCAGGTGTCTTACTTCCACTAGAAGCTACCTTGTTCCCAGCAGTGCAGCATCACTGATACACACTTGTACAGCTCTTCCAAGTGACAACACCCAGTCAGTTGCCTTAGTTCCCATGGTTCAGTTGTATGATAAAACCCTCCCCTGCATCCCCAAAGAGAAAACAGGAACAAGGCCAGGAGGGGGACGCCAATAACCTAATCTGAGAAGTGGAGCCTCCCAGCTGGCTGCTTCCAAGCTAGTTTTTTAATTATTTAGGTAAAAACCAACATTGTAATGTTTTAATTATTTTCATTTAATTGCCTCATTGCCTGATAATTACTTAGAATTAAATTATCATATTTCTGCCTGCATTTGCCTTCAGATTGTCCTCATCACCAAATAAAATTCAGAAGAAGCTAGACTAGTTTTGAAAAGAAACCTTGAAAAAAAGATGCATTTGTGCTAATCTGCAAAGAGATTGACTTCAGGACTGCACCTTGACCCTGGAACTCCTGGGAGAAAAACAAATGCAGCTCACTAACAACCACCTATCTCTGAGGCCCAGTTGTCAGCTGTCTGGAGGAAAGCGTATCTTCATCTTCAAACGACCAGGTGCATTTCACCTTCTTCGTTTATTCTTGGCTTTACACAGGCACAGTTTGCTGGTTTCCATGACAGCAGCTGCTTTTGTTATTCATAGACTAATTAATCATCAAGAAACTTCTACAGTTTATCAGTGTATCAGAAACGAGACAGGAACTATGTGAGGCATCATTTCAAGCTCCAGTTATGTGCTGAACAGAAGCTCTCTGACCATAAACAGCTCTCATTAGCCACTGCCTTTTATGGAAATAATCCATTTCACCACAAACTGAAACTGACCCCCAAACGTGCATCCATCACATCTATGTTTTCTGTGTGCAAATGCTGCTGAAAACCTAATTTGTGTTAAGCTGTGGGGGTTTTTTAAGTAGTATTCATGGTTTTATACAATGTTTACAGCATCTGTCTATGATATGTAAACATTTCTCACACAGTCCCTTGCTCAGAAGCATAAAAAACACTGCTAGCAACTTCTAAAGGTTTTACACTCCATTTAGAATGGAAAAATGCTTCTTTCAAAAAATACCTAGAAATTATGACTGGATTCCATAGCATTAAAACATTTTTTATTACGATTATCCATGGTAAAATTATTTGTGTAAACTGTTGTTTAACATCACAAGAGTCTTGACAGGCTACAGAGCAAAAATTCCCATCTGATTCTTTTTGTCAATTCCCCAGTCTACTGAAAACTACATTTAGATTTTACAAACATACCAACACAGTTCTAAATGCCCAAAATGTTGCAATATTTAAACTTACAATGTATGTTTTAAATATTTAATCCAAGTAGTGTTAAAGGGACACTGTCAAACTCTTTGAGTAAAACTTGGTAATTCTTAACAAAAATAGTAAGAGACAGTTCTTTATATGTAAGACACAGCATTTACCTAATAGTTAATTTCCTGTAATACAAAAATAATTTTAAGATTCTCAAAAAGTACTTTCAGATGGATTATAGCAGCAGTTTACTCACATGCCCCATTTAGGGCTGTGTTCACATAAGGCTCACTTCTGAGCTAGGAAATTATCCCCTAGATTTTGGACATAGAAAAAACAAAACAAAACAAAACCAGGCAATTGGTGTTATCTACATTACTTAATGGAACTAAGCATGGGTTAATAGGGCATTTTGACAGTGATCAAGACATTTTAGGATCTTGTAGCTGGTAATTAGCAGAGATTTATACAAAGGAGTGTCTTTCCTTTTGAATTGACATGCCTGTGAGCCTTCTCTTTTAGGAGCTCAAGGCTTTGCAGTACAGTAAAATCTGGCTACAGGATCAAGAATACTGGATCAAAACCCTAAACTGACAGTCGTGTAACACAAAATGCTAAATCAACATGATCTCACTCTCCTAATGAACATCTGCAAAATGTTGGCAATGGCATATGTATTGGCAGGCTTTGTGGCAGAAGAGGTCTCTCTGTCCATGTTATTGCATGGGCTCATCAGCAGTGCTCCTACAGCCCTTACAGAAACACTGAGCAAGACTACTACTGTTTTTATGCCACAAATGGCTGATTTGAAGGAATTCAGTGACTGCTGGGTCATGAGTGACACCAAGGCTTCATCTGGGTAGCTGGTGTAAGCTTCTGTGCTATGTATTTTCCTCAGTCCTTCTGAACTTCCCTCTTGCCACCTCAGGTCTGTGATGGCCCACTGTGAACCCTTGACTACCAAAACCTGCTAAATAAATAGCAGCATACATGAGCAGGCTGAAAAGAAAAAACAACACTGTGGAGTTTGTTCCAGGCCTCTTCAATGAATGGCTTTTTTGCTTCCCAGGCTAAGCTTTTCTATTTCTTCCTCTGGCCAAATGAGGCCAAGATAAACTCTTAGCTTAATTTCTGATGGAAGTCTACCTACTGATTAAAAGCTCCTCACATATTAGACTGATGTACTTGGATTCCTCCAAAAAAGGGACTATAATGCGAGTGATAACAGGTCCTTCAAGTGCTGCCTTGCTACACCTGTCCTGCCCACTGACAATTTTGCTTCAGCTTGGAGACAGGCACTGCTAACAAGAACTAGACACGTCACAACCTGTACAAATCCTGGTGAAGAATATATTCACATAGTAAAGGCAGGACAGGAGTGGTCTCTGAAAGGAGAAAACCATTACAGAACATATTTTCTTTCATAATTTCTGGACAGATGCTTTTACTTTGCAGCTGTTGGTGTTTTTTTAATCAGAATTTATATCTGTTAAGAAGGCTATCAATTTCCACTCCCCCATGCCTTAGACAAAACCCAAACTCGTCTCTCTTTCTGTTGGGTATGATGGGGGGGGAGGGGCAAAACTTCCCCATAAAGTCAAATCCAAATTAACAAGGTTCAACTCCACTAAAACTTTGGAGAAACATTTGCACTCTTTTCAGGAAAGTATATATATACAAAAATAACATCAGACAGTGTCCTTTTAAAAAAAGTTAAATATATATATACTGTTAAAATTATTACACTGTAACCATTTCAACAGCTTTTAAATATCACACATTCAATTTTCATAAGCAAGTTACAATCTCATTTAGCATTTCTCAATGTATTGAACTTTTTTTTGGAACAGACTGAAATGCAATGCACTTTACTTTTCATAAAAACCACACACACCAAACACTTCATAAGCAAAGAGTAAACAGTTTAAGATACATTCACTTTGTGGTAACAAGCATACTGGCTGTTTAATCCAGCACCTGCATTAGGGCAAGTTCATGTTAAACCCTCTATCCTTGCCCTACCACAGCTGAGTCACAACCCAGTCACATAAAAATACTCTTCAACACAAATAAAACTAAGTTTGTCGCAGTCCGGTTCTCTCAATTTCACAGAGCGATGTACTCTGTAAGTAATTTTTATGAGCTCATCAGAAAAAAGCCAAACACATCAAGCAAGGGCATCAATCCACTTTGTACAAAGTAGTCTTAACACATTGATTCATTAGTTCACAAATTCCCCAATTCTTAACAAACCAGTTCCCCAGGCGACAGTGCTCATTCCTGCTCCTGTGTTGTGGGGCAGGCATCCCCTGCACCTCGCTGGGAAGTGTGAAAGCCCTCAGCAGTCTGTCTGCTGTTGGATCCACATCAAAAGCTTTTTGAGTAAGCTGATGTACTGACACACTTTCCATCCTGGAAGCCTGGTCTATAGCGTTTCCACATATTAGTGGATTCTAAAGAAACTGCCAGGCAGCTACTCTGCAAAGCTGCAGGTGGTGACTGGTGCAGCAGACGCTGAGCTGCAGGTAAGAATGGCTGCAGAGTGGCCCTTACCTCTCTCTGCCCACTGAATCCTGTGCAGGTGCTGCTCCTGCTTTGACCTAGTGGTGCTGCTCCCAGCACACACCAGGTCTTAGTACGAGCTGTGTGAGGCCAAAACCTGAAGGGGAGCTGAGTGCATATTTACAGACCTAGTGCTACATCAACAAGGTTTCAGGCGTGAATGTAAAACCTCTCATTTTGGCATATACATATCTGTCAGGACAATAACAAAACTGAAACTACAGATTTAAATCACAATACATGTGCAAACATGCTCTGAAAAAAACAGAAAAATGGTAGCTTTGGCTAAAGCTATTAGCTTACGTACTCTCTTATAAAAATAGGAATAAAATAGGCAAAAATAGGGAGAATTTTTGCAGCTTACCTATACCAATTTGCCACCTTTACTAATGCACGCTGCCTTTCCTTGTATCAACACTTCCACAAGCCATTTGGGTTTTCAGCAGGGAATGGGTGACACAAAGTGCAGCCACTAAGAAGTGACTCTGGAGTTGGTCACACGGAGCGCAATGCTCGCGATGGACCTCATGGCACAAGCAGAAACCTTGTGACAAAATCCAGCTTGTGAAATGTAGTTGGAAGCTAACCGATACAGCCTTTCTGCCCCAAATATGTTGAAGTGCCCCGGCAGGACCTTCTCCACAAGGCCTCTGTCCACTAGCTCCAGGAGGCGCTGGCAGCTTGCAACGTAGTCACTGATTTTGCTGTAGGGAAGCCAGTCAATCATGGATCCATCATACACTACGTCTCCACTGAACAAAATCTTCCGGTCTTTGTCGTGTAAGCAAATGCTGCCCCTTGAATGGCCAGGCATGTGCATGACAGTAAGGTCTCGGTCTCCAAGGCTGATCACATCCCCTGCAAACAAAGGTGTTACAGGAGAACATATGCATTTATCACGTGTATTAAACACCACAGAGAGAGTACGACCTCCCCCTATTGAGAATTTGTACATACTATATATCCACAGCAATGCCAGAGAGACATTTGTTTTCTTGGCGAGTGCCAAAGAGGCACCTGAAAGATCCACCTGACATTATTGTATTTTCTAATTATAGGAACAGTTAGCACAGGCTGTGTTGGTTGAAACTGCTCCCACCCTAATAAACTGTCTATGGCTTCCACAGGAGGAAAAGAGATGGGGCAGGTCCTGATCTCTTCACTCCAGTGACCAGTGACAGACTTGGGGAAATGGCAGGAAGCTGAACCAGGGGAGGTTTAGGTTGGATATCAGGAAAAGGTTTTTCACCCAAAGGGTGGCTGAGCACTGGAACAAGCTCCCTAGGGAAGTGGTCACAGCACCAAGCCTGCCTGAGTTCAAGAAGCATTTGGATGATGCTCTCAGGCACATGGTGTGATTCCTGGGGTGCCCTACACAGGGACAGGAGTTAACTCGGTGATCCTGATGGGTCCCTTCCAACTATGATTCTATGAAATGTGATAGAGAAAAAAAAAAAGGAAACAAACAGAACACACATAAACTGTGTCTCCTTTGAAAGTCTGCAAAGTAAGTACTTCACAATTTATTACCATTTTACCCTCAATCAATTTGCCTAGAATTGCACAGCTGTTACTTTTGGAGGACAAAAATCACAACATGAATTGCTGGAGGAGAACCGAGACTGGTCTCCATACATTTTCATCTCATTCATTCAGATCTATTAAAACAGAACTTCCTTAACCTAAGTTCTTTTTTTTTGCCAGATTAAGTATTCACCTTTTCACTGTACTAGCCCCTGGACTGCTACTTTGAGCAGAAAGTCACTCTAAGGATGGAGAACAGGCCAAATAACTCTGCTGTTGATTTTAAATTGTAATGTCAGCTAATTATAGATGTGCAAAACCTATTAATTTACAGGTGGTAAATATGTAAACTTTAGGGTTGTGTAAGGAAAGAAGACCAACATATAAGCAGCTTTGTCAGAAGCAGCTGCTTAGTAACTACATGAAACAGTTCTAAAAGAAGTAATGTCCAGCCCATCATAAAATGAGGCATAAAACTGTAATATGCATTTCAAGTTCCAAGGAGAACAAGAAATGACCTACCAAATACTTTCATATTAGAAATATGAAAGTTATAGATCAGCCTCACACCAGAGACTGGCATGCCACAAATTTATAAAAGACTCAGCAAGCCCAGAGGTATGTAACTCTTGAAAGGCAGATAATCTTCCATGACAGGACCTTTGGTACTCTGCTGAAAGGGACCGTTGGAAATGCTAGAAGAGCATTTGGAAGTCACTGAAGAGCTAACATCTGAGCCTGCTGCACCCAGCAGGGGAGCAGATCCCTAAGTTTGCAGAAGCAGCTAGTTTCAAAATGATCAGAGAGAATTTTTAGCCAAATTAGCTTTCAGGGAGAGAGAAATTTCAAGAAGAAATTGTACAGAATTTAAGGAAAAAAAAAAAAAAAAAAGGACTGGGACAGCTGAAGGAAACTGAGTCTTAGAAGACACAAGTACCTAAGAAAGCAGTAAATGGTAAGGCACAATACAAGTAAATGCAATTTTAGCTAGAATAACCAAAATTAAAAGTGCTTGGTAAGACTTAAGGTAATGCAAAAACTAAACGAAAGAAGCAGGCAACATACAAGTAAATGCTGCAGCTTTGGACTGTAACATAATATTGCCTGTCCCACATTCTGTGTTCTCAGCATTCCTGGATATCCTCACCCCAGAGCAATGACCCATGCACTGAGGCAACACACCATTTCCACACAGTATGTCTCAACAAAGGCTATCTTAGAAAATGATGTTGCTTTGATAGCAAGTGTGCTTGTTCTTTTACAAATTGTTTGAATAATTCATCCCTTTTAAACAAAAAAAAGAACAATTTAAACTTCTGATTGATTATAGTTAAACATCACATCAGATCTTCCCTGAAGTCCTCAGTAAGTTCAGTTCTGCTTTTCCAAGAACCCTTGTGGGACAGTCTCATGGAGACTGGAAGGGACTAAGACCCCTGCAGAAGGTGTCACCTGTCTGCCAGACAGCCACCCTGTAACTCCTGCTCCACCAAACTGAAGAGTTAGGTTGTTGCCAAAATAACCTACTCATTGTCACCTAGACTAAATGGAATTTCTCAACGTGTAACAAGCCTTCTTCTGTGTCACACATCAATTCTATAAAACGAAATCCTTAATTCTTCACAGTATGTATTTCAATAAATTGCTTTGTTCTTTAAACTGCTGTGCCTTGAGAAATTGTAAGTAATAAGGGCCACCAGATGCCAGAACTGATTATCATGGTGCCATACTGTTAAGAAGCCTAAGGCTAAACCTGGGGTGCTCAATTAGTCACTCAAATTACAGTTGAGTGATTCTCATTCTAATGAAAAAATCCTGCATCAACATGCAAACAGATTAGGCAAGCACAGGCTATTTTATCCATCTTTCTCTGTCCCTGTCAATATTTTCATCACGGGCAGAACCAAGAATTTAACCCACTACATCTCTTTTTTCTCTCTTGTTGAGGACTGCAGACGGCTCACAGATTCTGCAAAGTGGGTTGCAGAGACTCAATGTAAGTGAAAAAACACCGATTTAACTATTGCCCTACAGAGATATAAATTTATTACATGCATTTACGTATTTATTATATGCATGTATTACCTTATATATAACTCCTACAAGGGGTAATGGCTTTAAACTGGAAGAGGGTATATTTAAACATTGGGAAGAGATTCTTTCCTGTGAGGGTGGTGAGACACTGGCCCAGGTTCCCCAGAGAAGCTGTGTCTGCCCCAGCCCCCGAATCAAGCCCAGGTTGGATGGGGCTTGGAGCAACCTGGTCCAGGTGGAGGTGTCTCTGCCCATGCAGGGCAGTTGGAATTGGATGGTCTTTAAGGTCCTTCCAGCCCAAACCAGTCTGTGATTATATGACAGCAAGTGGAGCTGCATACAGCAGCACGAGCACAGAGGCAAGGAAGACGTTGCTCCACCACCCAAGATTCAAAATAATGAAAATAAATTACTTCAGCTCAGACATCAACACGAACATTCTTAAGTGTATCGGGGAAGCTGGGCCCGCCCCGGCCGCCCTTACCCTCCTGCAGCAGGCGGGTTGGCCGGACGGGGGGGACGCGGAACTGCCGTGCCCGCCAGCCGGGCCGCGGCGGCCGCGCCACCTCCCGCTCCCACAGCCAGGTGACGGCCTCGTAGTTGTCGCCCCGCAGCAGGGCCGCCGCCTCGGCGCTGTGCACTGCCACCTCCTCGAAGTGCTGCAGCCCGCCCGAGTGGTCGAAGTGGACGTGGGTAGCGACGGCCAGCAGCGGCCGCGGCCCAGCCTCCTCCTCCGCCGCCGGCGGCGCCAGCAGCCCGGCGGCCCGCAGGTAGTCGGGCAGGCTGCGCAGCCCCAGCCCCGCGTCGATCACCACGTCCCGCTGCGAGCCCCGCACCAGCCAGATGTTGGCCCGGTTGCCCGATTCGTAGAACCGCTCTTGGATCCAGAAGATCCCGCCGCCCAGGGACTTGTGCGCGAACCACTCCAGCGACGACATCGCCCCGGACTCCGCTTCTCCGCCACCAGCCCCTCTCAGCGCCGCGGCGGGCGGGGCGGGCCTGGGCTCGGCCCACTGCGGCAGCCGCGGGCGGAGCGCGGCGGCGGGCGGGTGAGAGAGCGGGACGGCCCTGAGGGGCGGGGAGGGAGCCCGGAGGAGGCGGGGGTCAGCGGCGGCTGCGTGAGGGGACAGGGAGGTGGGTTGTAGCCCGTGTCTGCTGTCGTGACAGGGCCGGACGCTGCGCGGGGGACACGGCCGGGATCGTGAGGGGAGTGGGGGGAAGTCTCTGGGGGTGTCCGGCAGGTTGGGTCGGGGGTGGCGGTGCGGAACGCGCGGGGAGAGGGAGCGGGAAGAGGCAAGAGAGGAGCCGAGGGGATGGATGCTCACAAAGCGGGGGCTTGTGGCCGTCGTGCCGTCGTGACAAATACCCTTTTACCGCCAAGGGCATCAGGTAAAAAACACCACCAAAACACAAAATTTCAGTATTAAATTTCAGCCCTCTATCAGCTCTTCCCGTCTACTGGTTGCACCTGTGTCTGAAAACCAAGGATCCGGACACAATCGAGAGTTTTCTGAGGAAAGGTACGATAACACGAGCCCGGGGGCTCCTCCCGCCCGCCCCTGACTGACTGCTCGAGTCAGCACCGTACGTAGCTTGGGAAGACTTTTAAAAGCTGAAATCTGACATTCGCCTCCTCTTTTGTAGAGTACATGACACAGGAAATAGCTATAAACACGAAAATGTGCCCATTGTACTCCATTAAGCATCCCTCGTGGCAGCTAAAACACTGGTAGTCGTGGTAACATTGTCATGCTTGGTGACTTAGTTGTACATCTCAATTGTTCCTTCAGAGTTTCTCCAGTCCTCTGTCACCGTCAGGTTTATGATATGCTTGAAAAAAAATTTAAAAAATCAAGCGTCAGTGAAACTGCAGGGTTCAAATGCTGCTAGTTTTAAGGCCCGTTACTTCTCATCAGACTAAAGCGCTATTGCAAGGGAATCTTACCAATAATTAATTTTAAAGCAGCATTTTTAAAATGAACGTTTATATTCATTATATTTAGTGCAGTGTGCCTCTCCTTGCTAGCTGGATATTTCCCTTTTTGTTTTCTTCTGTTGTTCGTTCACTTTTTTCACACCTAGATAATAGAATTGCTACTGTTTGGGGCTTTACTATATCTTTTATCTCCATTCTGCCAGGCTCACATCTTGCTTTTCATCCTGTTTTCAAATGATTCTGCACATTCCTTTTTTTGCCTTTTTAAAATTCATTTTAGTTCCAGTTAATTAAGTTCTCAGGCTCAGCTTTTGCTTTGTTGTCTTTCTTAAAATGACTTATTTAGGTCTGTCTGCTTATTTCTAGGCAGTTTACTGTGCTGCTGACTGATGTGGAAAAATAGAATGTGATCTTGTTTTACCCAAGCAGAGCTTATTCCTGTTGAAAATAATGACTATACTTGCATCAACATGTTTTTCACTGGAATTTAATAAAAAGGCCATTGCCTCCATTTGAGGGAATCTTAAAAAGATCTTAATATTAAGTATGCAATTCTTTGCTCCTAATACTAATTCTGTCTTTGGTTCCTTGTTATTTTAGGCAAGTGTATGAGAAGCTATAGGTATTGTGCTGTTTTGTATTTCCTCTTTGAAACTTACCTTACCCACACACCAATGGTGGGAGTAGTTGTGAGGATACAGGTACAGCAGTCAGTCTGGAGCAGTTCTTACTGAGTGCAGTATTGAATTGTGAATTGAATTCAACTGAATATTGAATGGTAACATTGCAATTAATGGTAAACAGCATATGAGATTTCTGAGCTGGGGCCTTGAATTTATCTGCACATGGTCTTGAGAAAGGAGCAGTAGCACCTTGCTTCTCTTGGGTCCCATTTCTCAGCTTCTTCCCCTGGAAAAAAATGTCTGTCTCACATTTTGCTTTCCCTGCCAACCCCTGGAGTTTACAGTCCTGAGATGGAGATGGGCATAACAGTGAAGGTGGTGAGTTGTGACTGTAAATGTAGTTCTGCAGGCTCTTCTTTTAAATCCTTGGTGAAATCATGCTCTCAGGCACATGGTGTGATTCCTGGGGTGCCCTACACAGGGGCAGTTGGACTCAGTGATCCTGATGGGTCCCTTCCAACTCAGCATATTCTAAGATTCTATGAAATATTTAAGTTGGAAACAAGCTGCTTTTATCAGCAGTTCACTTGAAGATGTGCTGGAGTGAAGAGACCTTTTGGGAATAAAAGGCCTTTGATGCTTTTACCTTGAACCTCTTTTCATTTGGCTCTGTATCAATTCCCAAAACTAGGTAAAGGAAAAAAAAATAATCTGAAGGGTGAAGAAGCCATGAGTGACAAACACAAACTGTTTTTTTGGAGAAAAGTTCTGAGACTGCACAATGTGTTCACAGAAAGTTCAGGGTCCCCGAACTTTTTCTAAACTGTTAATTATTATTTTTTTAATCTTGTTTCTGCTGCTTCTACCCTGATTGATCTCAAGTCAGTGTACCTAAGGTTTAGAATACGAAAGTTTAAAATTCCAAGGTTAGGAGGTGATTTCAGGCATGCACAGGTGGCTAGCAGAAATGAGGGAATGGGCTTGATTTGGGCATCTACCAAATTTATAGTATTTTATTTAACACCCACCTAAGGTGGGTGTTAAAATCGGCTTGCTATTTAAATTTATTGTCAAGAGTGGTTTTTAAATTAATCTTTTCTTGAAATTAATTTTATAGGTAATATATACATGCATTTGATACACATAATAAAAATAAACCTGTAATATTTTCAGTACCTCCAGATGGCTGGGTCAGGTAGAGGAAGAGGACGGGCTGCCTTTACCTTCAACGTTGAGGCTGTTGGCTTTGCTAAAGGTGCAGCTCTCCCTGATGTCATGTGTAAACCTCCACCAGCATTTCCTGTAAGTACTGCAGGTGTCTGAGAACACACTCTGTTTAGATAATGGAATGAAATACATGAACAGCTTTAAGCACTTCAGGCCAATTTTTAAGTATTTAATGTAAATAATTGTTTTTCTTATTATTGCTTCCTACCCCTTTGCTAACTGTTGTATCCCATACTTAACTAGATTGCCTGCAAGATGTTGGTTCATTTAAGTCCTTATAATTACTTGGTTTTCTGGACATTACAGGGACAGAAACACTGCATATCTGCATTTGTTTGAAATGAAGTTACACTAGTCTTTGGAGCTGTGAATGGATTTGCTGATTTGAGAAATCTGTTGATGTTGATGGAAGATTGTCCAGTATCAAAGATACTGGAAGATTGTCCTGTCATTCAGTAGCCAAAATCTGAAAAGAATATGAAAACAACTGAATGATACTTTGTGTAATGAAGGAAACTTAATTGCATTTGGCATTTGGAATGTATTTTAAGGGGAAGGAAGAGGCTTTTCTGGCTCAGTTTTGCTGTGCAGAGAAACTGGGATGATTTTGACATGGAAAAGCAGTCTTACCATGCTGCAGTTTTATGTAAGACAACTTCCCAGTTATGTCACAGTTTGGTCAAGGTGCATGTATTTTTTCTTAATCTCACATGTTAGGATACAGAACGTGCAAGTTTGGCATGTAATTGTTGCTATGCTGAAATTTCTCTGCTTTGACAGAGGTTTTGAGTTACTGAACCAGCTGTTACATATTCTCTTAGACTACCTTTAACTAAGTTGAGTCATTTCATTGATGCTAAGCCATCTGTAACATCTGTTGGATCCAGGTGATCTGCAAGGTCCCTTCCAACCCAAACCATTCTATGATTCTGTGAATTCTGTGTAGACTACAGCTTCTGCAGTTACAGTCAGCAGTGGATCAGCCTTGTAGAAGAATTACTAGCCCCATTGTGTCTAATGTTTACCATGGAGAAATAAAGATGCTTTCTTTCTGATGGGAAAAAAGTTTCAGAACTAGGTTAAACTTTTCAGTGGAAAGCTAGTGTCATTCATATAAACCATAGTTAACCCAGGGGCATAACTAGTACCAACACAAATTTCAGGAGTTAGATTTAATGACTGGGCAGTAACCAAAAGTATGTTGCAGTGGTTGACTGACTTACCCTGAAATTATTTTAAGCAGTGAATTGTTGCCATGATTTCTAATAGATGATTTTTGAGTTCTTATTCGTTTCCTGTAAATGCAATTAGAAACGCAATTAAGGAGCATCAGCTGACTAACAGCAACATCAGTGATTTAAAATGTTGGCCAGCTAGCAAATACAGCTGGAAGAAGTCAACTCCTTTAATGATCCAGCTCTGGGACTTGTCATAGCACTTTGTGCTTTGCAACCTGCCACCCAGGTATTGATTGTGCACCATCTGTCAGGTGAGAGGAACAACATCTGTTCTATAATTCTCTCTCTAGCTCTAGTTTTCTGTTTATTTTTAAAACTGATGTGGCTTATTTCAATTCCCAATTTCAAGATTCGTAATTCAAACAACCCACCCCCCCAAAAAAAAAAAAAAAAAAAAATCCAAACCTTTACTATTAATTTAAATTCAGTTGGCAGAAACTGAGCTGTGTGAGGGCCTGTGTGCTACCTGGTTGTATGACAATACAACCTGTGTCTGTGACAGTAGTGGTGGAAAGGGTGTTCATGTTACTTAGAGTAATCATATTAGCATAGTTAAAACACTTTTAGAAGAGGTCAAGGCTAGTGCTACTCTGAAGAGAGAAGCAATGGTTTCTGATGAAGTTAGTCTGGTGTGAAAAAACTGTTTTTTGCAATTAACAGCGTAACATGACTATGAATCACTATTTCACAGTGTTGATACCTTTTCTCCCTTGATATATATTGATGTAATATTTCTTGATACGTTTTTGCAGAAAGGTACAGTGAAGCCATAAAAGGTATAAGTTTAATTGTAAACATAGTTATGCATGTCAGAATGCAATATAGTTGGAAATTAGCATAATGGATAGTTTTGATGAATATTAAGACCTTATAAATAATAAACATAATTTGTACAGAGTACAGACAATAAGCCAGTGCCTCTGAAAACAGGAGAAGATGAAGATTACATGTTGGCCTTAAAACAAGATCTTAGAGGAACTATGAAAAGAATGCCATATTTTTTGGCAGTAGAAGAAGAGCGTGAAGGTTTGTTTGTGTGCTTTTTATTTTTATTTATAACTTCAGTCGTTGTTACTCCCTGAAGAATGATGTAGTGAGGTGTATGTGTTGAAGATGTGTTTTGTGCTGATAATGAGCAATAAAAGTTGGCAGCTTAAGAAAGCAGGGAATTCTGCTTTTACACTTACTGTAACTGCATGTCACACCTACAAGTGCTGTAACTGGAAAGCAACTACTGTGTGGAAAAGAGAGATATCAAACATCTGTTTCATTTGTTACACAGCAAGAAGCATTTAGACCAACTGTGAAATATTTTCAGTTATATTCTAACCAATACAGTAGGCATTTCTACTTGTTAAAATACCCTTGAAATTTTGCATTGGAGCAAAGAAATCGGTAGTAAATACCAGTGTTGAAATGCAGCTTCCCTTTTAATTTTGTTAAGACATTCTTAAAATAATCAATGTTATATTTAATAGCTAGACATTCTAAAAGGTAGTTTTTTTTTTCTCCCCCCCTAAGTCCATTCAGAGAAAATCAGTGTTACTGACAAGTCACCTGAAATATGAAGATTGAGATGAGGATAAGTGATTTACTGAGGTGTGCAGCAGAAGCAGAGCTGCATTAGAAGCCAAAGCCTGATCTTACTCTACTTGACCTAAGAATGACTGTTGCTTATATATAATTAAAAATTAATCAGTTTGCTATTGTTTGATAACAATAAATGCTATAGTTGACGTACAGTCATACATCATTCTACTGTTAAAATTCATGCTTCCTGGTCAAAAAACTGACAGACTGGGAGAGAAGGAAGGGGGAGCAGGGTAGGAAGACTTTAATGCTTGTTTCCCTTGCTGTGGGGGTATTTAAATCTAGCAGTCCCAGGAGGTTATTGCTGTGAGGAGTGCTACTTTTTGTTTGGGATTTTTGCCTAGTTCTGTCGTCCTCCTTCATGCTTGTTCTGAATGGTATAAATGGCAAGTTCTGTTACAGGAAAATGGAAAATACTTCGTGTGTCAGACCCTAGGCCCAGGCAGTGCAGTAGGCAGTTGCTGAAAAGCTTTATAAAAATGCCTGAGAAACCCAGAATGGCCAAACACTGGATAATCTTTTCCTTAGTGTTTTGTGCAGATTTGGAATAATGAGAGCTGACTTGTAAGGTTTAATTTCTTCCCCAAAACCATCAGAGTATTTTCTGACTGAACAGTCACCATGTTAATACCATACAGATGCATAGTCCAGTCACCCTTGAATTTTTGGTAATTTTTGTTCAGGGGGTAGTGGTGAATTGTAGCTGGTTTTGAGACTGTGCATTTTTTTCCCTTAGGCTTTGAATGTGACCCTGATTAACACACCTTACTGGTTATTCACATGTACTGAGGTGCTGTTTAAAATGGAGCAGTGCTCTGCAGCCAGGCAAGGTGGCTCACAAAAGGCAGAATGTTCCCTCTGACCTGCAGCTGGAGTCCATCAGTCACCAGGATGCAGCAGGCAGCTGTAGTGCACACAAGCACAGCCCAGGGTGGACCCTGACACTGCAGCCAGATAAAACCTTTGTTATGAGGCTAGAACAGAGCTGATCTTTATTTCCAGGTCCCTTTATCATGGTAGAAGAATTCCAAATTACTCTTTCATCACATCTCCTCTTTCCTCTTCTGAGTAAACAAACTTCAGCCTCTTTGGATTCTCATCTCACTAGAGGCTTGCCTGGCTCTTGATCTTTGTCAGGCATGAAGTTGGCTGTTTCCATTTGAGGCACAAAAGGGGATGCAATGCCTGAGAGCTGGTCAAGGTTATTTCCAAGGAACCAACCAACATATTTCCAATATGTTTCAATGAGAACATACACTCTCTCTTTTCCATCTCTGCCTCACTTGATCATTCTTACAGTTCACCTCAAAATCATCTTTGTTTCTGCAGCCTTCTTTTTGAGGTGATATCTTTCTGTTGCTGAATATGCTCCTGAATAAAACTGCCAGCTCTGAAGGCTGTTTTTCTACAAAAACTGGTATTTGCAGGGAAAGCCACTCAAATAATGCTTCAGATGTTCTCATCTTCCCCCCAAGGGTAAATGGAGGTAACTTTTTACTGAACTTTTAGTTGTATAAAAATGCCTCATCTGAGTAAGGGGGTGTAATTACATCAGTGGTGGTATGCAGCTTAAAAAAGCTTGCTTTCATCTCAGTCACAGTATGCAGTTGTGCCTGGGACTGCATTATGTGGCAGAAGTAGCCTAGCTTTAAGAAAATTGCTTTCTTCCCCCAAGGTAGATTATTTTTAACTGGTCTTTTCTGTTATCTGGTTTACAGCCCTTTTCTCCCTTGTATTTCATGGAAACATCTGGTAGGAATAAGAGAGAGGCAGAAGGGGGACTGTGGGCAGGGACTTCTTAAATTTGCTTTGCTTCAAGAGCAAATGTATTGTTGTAAACCCTCAGCACAACATCTGTGAGCCAAACAGTCCTTTGAATTGTGAGAAGGGAAACATTTTAATTAGTTAAGATACAGCTAGCTAGCTTTCTTTCATTATTCAGGTAGTAAATGAAAGCCACATCTAATACTACCGGGCAATTTTGATGCATTAGTGTGCCATACAGAATAGGTCTTCATAATTCATTTTGAGTAAGTAGCAGGCTTCTTCTGTAGTGAGTTCTCTGCTTTCCTCTCTGCATAAGCTATGAATCATTAGTATTTTTCCTGTAGGTGTATCTGCTGTGACTGGGTAACTGTCACCTTGGCAGTGGTTTGGCATTAATTCATTAGCTGTGAGTGGTGAGTCAGTCCAATGTATTTTTTTACTGATGGTATCAGCAATTAGTTCTTCAGTGAAGAGCCCAGAGCTGGAATCAAAATGACTGGTTTCTTTCCCTCTCTGTGCTGACAGTTTCCCACAGCATCTGTGACAGCCACCTACATTAATTGCCCCTTTAGACAGTGTCATTTTAAATGCAAGCTCTTGTGTCACAGTTTCAAGTAGGTTTTCTGCTCGCACTCCTCATAACAAAGTTTAAAATTTATCTTCATTTTTGGTATCTTCCTTCTCCCTTTCTTTTCTCTGGTGAGTATGATAGAAGCCTTTGACTGTAAAGGTCACAGCCTGACTTTGTTACTGTTTTTTGTACAATACTTACAAAAATTATCTGTGTGGTGAGTCATTAGTGCCATCAGAATCAGTGATTTTTGCATTAAGCAGGTTTTGCCATTGGACATGGTGATTTGGTAAGAAAAGATGGGACTGATTTCAAAATACTTAATTATTCTTATTGCTTTTGTCATCAGAGATTGTTAAGAAGGTTCTTTTGCAGTATAAATTGATGTACTTAAAACTGATGATCAGGTTGAGACATGGCCTCTGGAGACCTGGGAACTCTAGATTATGCTTTATGCTTTAGCACAGTGGTGCTAAATGTCACTGACTGGTTTTGTAGCAAAGGTTTGGTTGTTAAATTGTTGAAGAACAGGCATTCATTTGATCTTCCAACATTATTTCCCTGACTTTATCTGCAGTTTATGTTTTTATGCTTTCCAAGGATAGCAGTATACATTATGATAATTTTGGAGGGTTTGTTTTGGGTCGGGTTTTTTTTTTAGAGCAGCAGTGTTTTGGTTGGAAGGAGATGCTTCAAAATGAAAAGCAATACTCGGGGCTTTTTGCTTTTTTTTTGAGATATAAAATCTGGGTCTTGCAAGTACTGAGCAAATTATTAGTCCTGTGTATTATCCTGAGAACTGCTCAAAGTAGTTACATTAAACTGTTTTTTATGAGTTCAACAACAGTACAATAAAGTGTTAAATGAGGGATAAAAAAATAAACTGTATGTTCAGTGACAGGAAAATATCAAGGACTGTGTCTGGATTTCCTTTTTAATTAATTGAATCCAATAATTCTTTGTGCCCTTCTCTGTAGCAATTGAGAGGTACAGTAAAAAGTACCAGGACAGTGAAAAGGAGCATGCAGCATGGACCCCAGGTAATACCTGAGATTATCAAAGACTAATTCTTTATTAACCTGTGAAGTGTTCAGCTCAATTAAATGTTTGATTATTTTTCAAGCAGTAAAAAAGTATGTAAATCCTTACCAAGTAGTATGTTCCTTTTTGAGAGTTATGCCCTTTTCATGTTTTCAGGTCAAGGTGGAAGTATTGTTTTGTCCAAAAAGGAAAAAAAAAAAGGAAAAAAGTCTGGTTTTATTTATTTACTCAGTTGAAACAACAGATTTTCAGAAAAAATGCAAGCTTTATCTCTCACTCCAGCTCTCCTTCCTCCTTACTTGCCATGCAGATCCCAGTTTTGAAGTGGGGGCAAACATTGATATTACTAAAAATAACCCAACCTGATGTCTCAGTCACAGGTAGTTGGGTTTTATAACATTAAACTTCCACAACCATGTATCTGCATAGCTCACTGCTGCAAACTTAATTATAGAAAGTAAATTGAAGGGCATGTGGGCCACTGGAAGGGCTGAACTTTGCCTTGCTGGGGAAGATGCCAGTTGTCATTAAGGGGGTGAAATACCAATCCTCACTCAGATTCCTCAATTTAAAGTACAGCTGGAATTCCATAAAACTCTTTTGTGATAAAACACTTACAAATGCATGTAAATATGATCAAGCACAACAAGGACCTCTGCCTTTCCTTGGTGGGTGGCAAGGGGAGGAGTACTGCTGTAAATCATCATTCATGTAGATTAAGCTATTTTCTGTACAGATTGGAGAAGACTCCCAAGAGAGATGAAGCCAAGGAAAAAGACAAAAAAAGGTAGAATATGTATTTTTAAGAAGCGTTTAGTACACCCTAATTGAGTGATATAAGACATACTGGAGTGGCTTAGGGGAAAAAAAATCATAGAAATGTTAATTAGTCTGAATAATCTGGGCTTTTGGCAGAATTTTTCTTAATGATTTACTAGTCTGCCTGTCTTATGTGGTTTTTGCTTTGCTTCTGTAGGTTGTTTTAACTTAGTGGAACAGATTTATCTTCCTTTCCTGCCTTTCTAATGTACTATCTTAACAAGTGAGATATATTAACAGTGAAAGATTAAAAAAATCATAAAACTTCTTGCTTTGCAAGATTATATCTTCAGTCAGCACTCACCCTTCTTGTGTTCAATGAACAGCTGGCTGTTCAGGTTTCCCTTATAGTTTGGGTTTCTTCATTACCTTGTTTATGATTTGGCTGACTTTGGCATTTTTTAAGCCTTTTATATATTATTCATTGTCGGTTATTTTCTATTTTCCCTGGTTTTACTTTTTTTGTTTATTTTCAGCTTTCTTCTGCAGAATTGTGAACCAGATCCTTCAACAGCAGTTGGAGCTGGTATCGGTTGTTCTTACAGGAAAAGAAAACTTTCTTATTAAACAGTATCATCCATGCATTTGTTTTGCCAAGTGTTTTCTAGCATGCATGACTGTTATTTTAAGTTCTCTGTAGAAGGCTGCCATTCTGTTGATGTGAAGCAACAAGTTGCCCTCTGTATCTAGCTGTCTGAATTGTTCACTTTTGTGTTCTCTTTGTCCAAGTTCTTCATGTGTCACTTTTAAGTTCAAGGATAAAAATAGAAAAAGAAAAGGGAATGTGCAGTAGTCGTGGAGATTGGCTCAGCTGGAAGCTTTGTTCCTTTTAAGAGCATCATTGAGAAGCATGGTAGTGAATGTAGACTGCAAGATTCAACTAAAAATTAAATTCTTACTTGCAAAATCTCTGAAGAAGAAACCAGAACATACCTGTTTGTGGTTTTTTTTCAAAATAAGAAACTGCATTGGGTTTTATAAGCCTATATGCAGTAACTAGCTCTCCAAGATCCAATGAGATAATAAATCCTGATGTATTATTCCTTGTTACAATAATATTGTGATTATTATAAACACAGAGAGAACCACTGCTCTCTGTGGGGGATTGTTCCTCTTGCTTTTGTGCCATTTCCTCTGTTTGCTCTTAAAAGTACATTTTCTTACACAGTTGTGATGGTAAAGATCAGCTGACCTTCAGACTTTGATCGGATTAAAAAAAAGAAGTTCTAAAAGCAAAAATCATGCCATTTTCATAGATGGAAGGAGTGGTTTTGGAATCACTTCACAGTCACAGATACAGGGACATTTTTACACACCTCTGCCTCCCCTTTCTGGTTTCCCCAGATGTTTAGGTCAAGACCTGACCACCTGCCTTTGTGCTGACAGAACTTTGGGTGGAATTCCACATCTCTCCCACACTTACCCTGGGCTGTGGACCACAGTATCCTTGATACCAGTAGTGCATGCCAAATAACCAAACCCCATTCACAGGGTTCATCTCTTGTATATAGCAATCAGATGTGTGCATTGAGGCCCCCAGTACTGTGAGAACAGGTACTTGGAAACTGTAGATTGTATTCCATGGACTCTCTAAGCTACTGGGATGCAAGGAGCTATTTTGCTTGAAGTTCTACTAATGATGGGTTACTGTCTCTAATTTTATTATAAGCTCCAGAGATGCCTAGCATTTAAGGAAGGATCTTGCATGCCTGTTTTGACTTCCAGGCTGTGTGTTTTACAGGCATTATCTCTAAAAGCCTGCAGGGGTTTGTGCAGAGATGATAATTTTGAAACTACACTTTGCACTTTTTCTCCTAAAAAGCCTACTTGGTTCTAGAGGCATCTGCTTTGACACTGTTCATGTTACTACAGAGCAGCTTGACTCCCCTCAGCTCTGTGCAGTGCTTTTGCCACATTAATCTTTACTAGGCAAAACACTGAAATGAACTGAATGTTGTTTATGACAATCACTTTTGACAAAATACAGTTGTCTTCTTAGCAGCTCCTAGTGTACTGCTTCCTGAAGTATTAGGCCAGGTACAAACATGGGGTCACTATCTGCTCTAGAAAGGAGATCCCCTCCATCAGTGCACACTGTTTTTCTTTCAGATACCACTTAGAGCAGCCTGGTGTAAAAGTGGTGCAGGTTACATAAGCTAGCTTGCCCAGGGCTGCCTGCTCCAGCAGGAGCTGTGTAGCCACAGCAGTATGGCCCTTACCTGGGCAGTTCTACCCTGCTGATGGGCTCATCTGTGTCAGGTACATCCCAGCCTTCCCAGTTCTGTGTCATCCTGCTGAAACAGCAGGAGAGCTGAAAGTCAAGTTCCATTGTTGGAATGGGATGTCTCACAGCTCTCTAAATGCTTTAACATCCCTTGCTCCGGAGCTCGCTCTTTGTTTGTCCTCAGCCATTGGTCAAACTGCACTCCTGGGGTTGGGGGCAACCTTGGTTTAGGTTCAGGTGGCTCTTACTGGTGTATGGAATGCTATTTTTGACCTTCGTTCCACCATGTAGTTAAGTAGCATAATGAGGTTGGATTGTAGGGAGTAACTTGATAAAAAAGATTATGTTCTTGAATCAAGGGACTAGGTGGAAGTACTCTGCACTCATTAGATGAGAGCCAGCTGTGGTCCAAAAGCCATCCAAAAGCTGCAGGAACCATTCCTTCTGTTTTGGAGCTAATAAACTCTACTGTCTGCCTTTTTTAATTTATCTGAAGCACTCAGCTGTCATTAATATGTTGCATAAATTAGTAACACTAATGACTTTTTCTCTTTTCAACATGATGAAAAATAAAAAAATGAGATTTTGTTCTAGTTTCTTAAAATACATGTGAGTGTGTAGGTGGAAAGTATTTTGTAAAGCTCGATGTCGTACTTCAGCCAAACCTGTGGTCAACTCTGTTCACAGTGAGTTTCAGACTGGCCCTGTAGGCATCACTTGGATAAATTTTATAGCCCCATGAATGATGTAGCTCAAAGTCTAAGGTGACTTTAATACAGATGGTATTTCCATGGCATTCTCAAGATGTAAGCTCCTAAGTGCAAGTAAAAGAAGAATTTGTCTTCTTGCATATTAAAAAAATTAATAGTGATGTATTTTATGTCAGCAGGTGCAAAACCAAAAAAGGCAAAAAGCTCTGAGCCTAAAAGTAATCTGGATGTGTTGAAAAAAATTGAGGTAAGAGGTACATAACTTTTTCTAAATTGCACAATAGAAATTGCTGAGGGAAAATGAAACTTTTAGTTTGTTTTTTTGATACAAATGGAATAACCAGAGCAGCCTTCTTCTGGCCATGTTACTCTGGCACACTGTTGTGCAGCATGGTAGCACAAGGGAGGGGATAAGGATGGAGTCTGGCTGTGGAGAAACTGTTTTCTTTGCTCCTGTGTGACTCTGAGCACAATGACCAGTTAGTTGTTCTTCACTGGGTAGTGATGTAGTCTGATTGTGAACAGCAGAGCTACTATTAGAGCTTACTGATGGAGGAACTGGTGCCAGAGCTTTCAAATCTATTGCTGTTTCACCAATCTGACACTGGAAATGAAACAGGAAGATGATACAGGAAGAGAATCTTGGAAGTGTGATCTGGGTTGTGGAGGCAACAATCCACTGTGGGGCAGCAAGATGCTTAGAGGGAGAGCAGCCTTGTATTTTTTTTCTGTTGGTGATCCATCAGTTATTTGGTACATTATTATAGAGAGTACATGGTATTGCTTTATCAAGTATGACATGGCTTTCTACTGTCAATTATTCTAACAGTTGATGGTAAAGGGAAACCATCATCTCAATTTATTACAGAAGAAACAGTTTTTAGACTTCCAAGTCTGAGGGCTAATGCTTCATCAAGTAAGTTCTTAGGAAGTTCTCGTGCTTCACATCACTTCAAATGCTGACAAAAACCATTTGCACAGCATGGCTGTGCTAGTTGCCTTGCTGTTAACTGCAGCATAACATCTTGGTAGGGTGGAGGATATGCTGGAACATGGGGATTACCTGGCATTGTAAAGATTTCCTTGTGACAGGAGTTGGAAAAGAAGGATAATGAAGAAGAAAAATCTGAAGATGAAAATGACAAAACAAAAGACAAAGAAGGTGAAGATGATGAAGAAGCAGAAGAACCAGAGGAATATGATGAAGAGGAGCATGAAGAGGTATTATGTCAGTTTTCCTACTTACACAAAGTTAGATCCCAGTCCTGGAGGAGGGTGTTGGCTGTCAGCCAAAGAAATGCCCCTAGCTTCTCTGGCCCTGAGGGAGAGCTGCAGTGAGAGGCATTATTACGTTGGGTTTTTTTTGTTGCACTACATGGTGTTGTACTTCAGTGGGTGTTTTAGACTTGGTACTCCCAAAAGAGCTCTGGAAAAAGATCTTGCAAGCAGGAATTGTGCCCTGCCACTGTCGATACAGACAGTGATTCATCACTAAAACAGTGATGCCTCTCCTTTCATAGACATCAGAACTTCATTACAGTGCTTTGTACCTTTTCTTTCCCAAGAAATAAGAAAAAACTCATACTGCTGTTTCAAAACAGTGGTGCTCAAGTGCAGCTTAGAACACGTTTTTTTCAAAAATTGTCTCCTGGACAGATACAGTGATAGGTTTGGTTGTTGTTTTTTTTTTCCTTTTGTTTAGGAAAATGACTACATTTCTTCATATTTTGAAGATGGGGATGACTTTGGTGCTGGCAGTGATGACAACATGGATGAAGCAACGTACTAACTGCTGTTGCTGGGGGGTGCACTGCTGAAGCCTTACACTACTTGAAGTAGAACTCCTGAGGTAGGCTGAGGACCAACAAGTTTCAGTTGCACTGTGCTGTAGAACAGGATGTGGGATCCTGTGTTTTGTGCTTTTGCCAAACATTCTGCAGACACGAGCCTTTTTAAGGGTCTCTGGAATGCCAATTCATGGAGTGAGCTCTATGCCATTGTATTGCCTCTGCACAGAAAAACAAGGTATGCATTTTAATCAAAGTTGTGCCTAAGCATTTGCACTATGCAGTTCTATACCAGTCAAATATTGAAAATAATAGTGAAATTCTTGATGACTGCAGGAAAAAAAGAGATATGGCCTTTATGGACATAAGCTGCTTGTACTTGGCAGCTGAGTTCTCTGAAGGAATTTATTTAACTTCTGAATTCAGGTGACTGAAAGTAATTGAGCAATCAGCACTTTAAGTTGACCTGAAACAAGCAGCACTTTAAGTTGACCTGAAACAAGCTTAATAATGTGGACAAACAACATAACAAGAATATTTTGAAGAGCTATTATTCTAGTTAAAGTAACTTATTTTTAGTATTTTGTTAAGAAGGGACTGTCATATTTAATGTGTTACGTTACCTTTATGAATCAGTGTAAGTAATAATTAAGGGTAATTTAATTTAGAAAGAATATATGACAGAATTTAAGGCTGAAATTATGGAATCCCAGTTTTCACCAGTGGCACACAGATTACTGACAAGAATTTCCAGTCCTTTGCCCTCAGTTTCCCCAGCTCTTATGCTGGTATTAACTTTCCTACCTCACAGAGCTGTTAAGTGACATGGCAGATGGTAGCTACCTGTGTAATTGTGAATGCATTTATTTACTTCCCTACAGAAAAAACAAGACAAAAACTTAACAGACAGCAAATGAATACCAAAAAAAAAACCCCAAACCTGAAAAGGCAGGAAAAGAATATGGTCAAGTATTTCGATGCATGAGGTTTTAATTAGGAAAACAAGACAAAAACGCTGAGTATACCAAAACCAGAATGTTTGGAAACATTAATTTTATTTAAGAACCAACAGCTGAAGTGTAGCAAACTTACTGCTGAACTTGAAGAAATAACAGAGCATTTTGTGTCCCTTTGTGCTCTGACGACACAAAATATCGATCAGTGTTATTATTGATCAGTGTTGACATTGCTGCTGATAATCACCATATTCGGGTGGGTTTTACACTTTTGTAAAACATCATGTTCCTGTTAACTAGCGCTATTATCAGGTCTAATGAAAGAACAGTTTTAAAACAAAACTAATTCTTTTATTTGCAAAAGAAAGTACAGAAGTTTTCCTTGCAAGTTTGGCGTCTTGTCAAGCCGTACTTTACCTCACTGCTGACTGGAAAACAGTACTACATTATTCCATGAACTTCTGCATGCAATAAGAATTTGTTCATTAAGGTGTAGCTTTCATGTGTTCTGATAAAATACATATCAGATGTAAAGGAAATGACACTAAAACGCTATGCAGGTCACACCTCAGAGGTACACCAGTTTTATTTTGAAGGGTTCGTACCTTTACAAATCATGTTCAATAAACCTTCTGCTGCACTGCACAGGAAATGTATTCTGTCTGATCATATTATTTCAACATGACACTTGCCAGCAGTTATTTCTTAAACAGTGGTGCTTATTTCTTGGATGTGATATAGAAAAAGACAGAAGATGTGAACAAGGTAAGCGTGTTGGAAATTAAATATGCTTGCCCCCAAGCATAACTAGTCTACTCCTCTATGAGCTGTCACCCTCCATGCAAGATAAATGGTGAGACTCCTTGTCTCTCACACCAGGAATGCAAACAGATGGCTTTAACCAAAGACAGAACTAGAGAATTAACACTGGAAAAGCATTACTGCCTGAGTTATGGTTTGGTCACAAGCTGTGGCTTGCCTGAACAGGTACAGTGCCTTATTTTGTAGCAGATACTAACTCCTGGGAGTCAGGGACTTTTTCATCATACTGCCAATGGGAGAGAGAACAGCCTCCCTGCTGTGCTGTTGAGACATTATTAGCAGAAATCAGGTCTTTTTGAGACCTTTAAAAGGTGAGCTATGGTCACCTCTGTCCTCCTGGGGAAACTACAGTCCTAGGATGGATCCTCTAGGACTAGTTTGTCAATGGCCAGAAAGGCCAGTGCTTATGAACACGCAGAGTTCTGCTTGTGCTGCCCCACAGGCACAACACTTGCAGCTGCTTTTATAAGCTGATTTTCCAATTGCTTAGTATTTATTGCAGAACTGCAACGCTGACAAAAGTTAGATTGTTCTTTGGGTCTCAGCAAACTTTGGGTTTGGGCAGGCATATATTCAGATCCCATCTGAATAGCACAGCAGAAGAACATTGCTACTTCCTACAAGAAGGCACTGTTTTCAGTGGGTAGGGAGATCACCACCTAAGAATTTCACTCATCCCCACCTTAATCTTTCATGCCTATTTCTTAATCCTCATTTCACAGAACTAACATGTTCTCAGAACTTGATGTAGAAAAGTTCCAAGTTCTACAAGGCATGCACGGGACAAACAAGGCTCTAGTTATGGTGCTAGACATGAATGCTGTATGCAGCTACTGCCAACTAAATAACTTGCTGGCCAGGGGATTTTATTTTAGATTATACATAAAAACTAGCCAGAACAAATACAAATAGTGGCCTCCTGTAATAAATCATGCAAAGTACATAGAGCTGAGAACACATTATATGCACCACTTTCACTGCAGTCTAAAATAAAATCTTTATTGTATGTGTATTATGTTCTTCTAAAAGCAGAGGAGCAGAAGTATTTAAAATAAGACTTGTGTCCTCATTCAGAATTATTTTACAAAGTTATATTTTCAGCCTTTATAAAACAGTTATACAAAGACTATTTGTGACAAAATACTCCAAAATATAGCAGATTTAAAGGATTTACATTTCACATGATCCAACAGTGCAATATGCACCTAAATTTAAAATCAACTTCCTGATCAACAATGTGTTGTAATTAATCTAAAATACGATTTACCACTCTGTTGTGTTTCTTTTTTAACAAGTCCGTTTCTAAAAGACTTAACTTCACACACGTTAACTTAAATCAGATTTAAGTTCCATACAGAGCAGTTACCTTGTTTGTGCAGGGCTGACATGTGATGATGCCTCCCCTTTGTGTTTCTTCTAATGACTGCTTATCATCATGTAAATAAAGGCTCATCACATTTAACTTAGCGACAGGATTTCACAGGCCTTCCAGTACTGGGAAAGCCCAAAGCCTGAGATATGCCAGAGAACTACTGAGCTGTATCACCACAGGATTAAAAGCAACCAACAGTTAACCACCAACCTGTTTTCTCCTGTGTCAACAGGATATCGACCTTCCTGACTGAGTCCAACCACAACTGAAGTTTGCTTCTGTACCGATAACAATGTAACACCCAGCAGTTTTGGGACATACATTAAATTAGGCTTATGTTGCACCATCACAATAGCTAATTTCAAGTTCTTTATCCTTACATTTCTTACAAAATTGTCAAAGTACTAAAAATGTTGAGGTTTCCAACAGAAGGAAAGGGAAAGAAGCAAACCAGCAAGTAAGCTTGCAGCACAAAACTGACGCATTATGTACCGAGTTTTAGTCCTATATAGAAAAAGTTTGCCTCAACATGCCAAAGCCCCGTGGGGTTTAAATTCTCCTGCAATGCAGTTCTTACAGCCTTACCCAGAACTGGTACTTCAGTACTCGTGCTTGTACTACTGGCATATTTTTTTCATGGAAAGAACTATTATTTAAAAAGATCTTTGAAAACGAGTGACATGAAACATGAAGTTCATGCGTGTTTGCAATCCCTCATGTGGAAATGATGAGTAAGTCACATTATCTCCACAGATACCACTTTGGTCAAAGGGTTCAGGAGCCACAGATCATAGTTCACAAATCCAACTGTACAGCATTTCCCTTCAAGCTTTGGCCTGCTTCAATCTCAATATAATACACTAAAAGGTATCCAGTTCATGTTCACACACTTCACAGGCCAGTGAAGAGTATCTGCCTGACTTGTTGGGGTCCAATATTGCCCCATGAACAGATGAAGCACAAGTCTGTCCTTTCAAAACTTTAGCTGATAAAGCACTTTGGAATACCCCCAACAGTTAGGAAACATCAGATATTTTTTTCTACTCTATTTACCTCATCAAGCCACCCAAAGGAAAGCTTGTAGTAGCAGTTCAAAGGATAGTGATATTTTTTCAAGTTCTATTCAAGTCAGGTATCTTGGGCTTTGGTAACAAATGGTACTTGGAACAGAGTAATCTTACTCCACAAGGCAAATATAAGAAAAAATATATAGGCAGCATCTGTTTTTATTTAAAACTATCCTCAGTACGTAAGTACCTCCCTTTTTTCTGTTGGAAGAGTCCAGGGTTGGGGTTTTTTTTGCTTATGTTGTAGGATTTTCAGCTAGGGAAGAAAAGAGGAGAAAAACAAGGTTGTTCAAACTCCAAGTGAAATGTTCAAGAGTGGTCAAGGAATACACTACTATGTAAAGAACAAGTGTGAAGCTGCAACTGGTCTATTTTGCTGCAGTTTAAATTTCACAGCAGTTCAGTAAATCCCATTTGAAGTTTTCTAGGAGATTTCAGTAAGAAGTTAGTGTTTGGGGTTCATGGGCACATGACTGTTAGCATACTTGGTACCCATGTAACTGCTGTCTTAAGAATCAGTTGGTACTGAACTGAGATTAACTGGAGAGGGGAAAAAAAAAATCCATTGCCATAAAATAAAGACAAGTGAAGCAGTCACAGCAAGGTGCCATACATCTGCACTTTTGTTTTATACACAGGACACTGACCAGATCAGAATCACAGAATGGTTTGGGTTGGAGGGACGTTAAAGATCATCCAGTCCCACCTGCCATGGGCAGGGACACCTCCCACCAGACCAGGTTGCTCCAAGCCCCATCCAACCTGCCCTTCAACACTTCCAGGGATGGGGCAGCCACAGCTTCCCTGGGCAACCTGTTCCAGAAGTGCAGCCCAGTCCAGTCAGTAGGATACCATGGAAGGATGTGAATTTTCAACAAGACCCTCAGCTGCACTGTGCTAAGGTATGGCATCACATAGAAAACAAACTATCCTACTGCCTATATTGAGAAAGTACTAAAGAACAGGCTGACCACAGGCACAAGATTTGAAGATTCCAGCTTATATAAAAGTCACTGTTAAAAAAAGAACTTCATAGTGGCAATTAATTATGGAATGACGGGGTTTTTAAAAAAGTCTTAATTTATAAGAAAGATAATGAGAACACAGTTTCAAGTGACAACTGTAAACCTGATATTAAAATGTCAAGTGTACTGTGCATTCTATAAATACTTCAGGATGCTTAAAAATTAGGTATCCCCAAATGCCCATTTTAGGGCTGTAAAACATACACTGAGACTCTTCATGTGTTAGTTCAAACTACATTTTTTCACCTCATCATTAACATATGCCTATCAAAATACAAAAAAGTGCAAAGCTTCAGAAACAATTTTACACCTTAACTTATATCCCAATCACCTGTGTCATATTCATATATTCAGAGATTACATGATGCACAGAAATACCCATGGACTGGAACCACTGTCCACACAAGCAAGTCACACATCAGTACACATTTTCCTCTGCACTCCAGATGCATTCTGTGGTTTCTTCTTCATCTAATGCTGTGTGTCTGTTTGAATAACAGCTGCCTGGGGTTGTCTTGTTAAGGCTGAAGATCTCCTTGATTATCAACGTTTATAATATTTGCCGGATTTATTCCATTTTCCATCTGTTTCTGGTGTGACGCTGCCGTGACAAACAAATGGGAAGATTCCATTGTAGAATGGTGACTGACATCTGCTTTCACCAGAACTTCGTAATACAGGAGATAAAAAACGGGAGTTACGATGCCAATAATCAACATAATCACTACAGCTGTCCACCATCCTATGCCCCAATCTGCTCCATAGTAAGGATCCTTGCTTGTCTTGGTTTTGCTATCAGTTTCAAAACTGATCTGTTGGGCTGCTAAGGCAGAAACAACTTCATTAAGATTCTCTCTCTTTGTATCGTTACACTTCACTATTTCTTCTATATCTCGATCCACTTCTTTCAAGAAGCTGCCAACAGTCTCATTAGCAGGGAATTTATCAGAAGGTGATGATTCCTGTGCTTCTGGGGAACAGTGAGCAGGCCGAAGGACAGGTCTTCCTTTTGGAGAGACGTGTGTTTCCATCAGAACACTGAACTTCTTCACTGGAATTTTGATAGACCTCAGGGCAAAAAAATCTTGATCATTGATAAGATTGTTAACTCTCTTGATATCTGCAACCTAGAAATCAAAACAACAGTTTAAATATCAAAGCCCCAGTGAACCAGAACTCTTTATTAAAGAGTGGTACACCCTTGAGAAACACAATTCTTACTTAATAAAACAAAGGCTCTGCCTTTTTTTTTTAAACCGATACCCATTCGAACAGCATGAATTGAGAAAAGGCCAAAGACCAAATCTGAACAATGTTAAATAAACCAGGTAATTACCAGGAAACAAACCTTCTCGGGAGACTGAAAGTCACTTCACACATATATTAAAATAATGTATATTCATCTGTCATTGGGCAACTAGCTCTGTGAAAGGAATGGGACTTTACCTCAGTGTTTTCAATTTAAGTAAATTACTGTGTATTACCAATTAAACTGAAAAATTTTGAGTAAGGAACATTAAAAATTATGAACTTCCAATTACTCTAGCCACAGCTGTGGTCTGTATACTTTTTCTGCTTCCAGGGGCTAAGGCAGAAACCAATCATAACTTAAAACTGTCATCTTCCCTCCAGTCAGCTCTCCTCTTTCTTCCTCAAAATGAGTCTCATTTTGCTTTCAAAAAGTTGCTTTAAGTCTAACTTAAATACTCCACAAGGATTTAAGTAGCTTTGGAAAATTCATGGCTACATGCTGAGACAGGAAGTCCCTCAACATGGAAGACACAGCCACAAACCTCACCATAATGGAGTACTTAAAAGGCAGTACTTTTTTGCAACGGTTTTTACCCACAGGAATTGTGCCCATTGTAAGATTCACAGCACCTGAGTGCAGATCCTTCCTGTTCTCACTGGGAGAACATCTACTTCAGGAGAAGCTACAGACACAAAACAAGGTAGTCAAGAGACCCTGGTTGCTGTGACTGCTCCACTTACTGCACAGATGTGGCCACAGAAAACCTGTGAGTGATCTGTGCCTGTTGCCTGCACTGAGCCTGTGGCATGGAAGTGTTTCAGCTTCTGTGACAGTGTATTTGTTACATGTACTGAGCTGAATACAGCAGATGAGCATAAAAGACTGCTAAATAAAGCAGTACGAGGCCTGAACTAGCAAGTCTGCTCAAAATACCAAATTGCCATGGGGTCTGAAACCCAGACCAAGCTTAATGAGCCTAAGGTTTGTTATTATTATTAAATAATTATGTCAAGGCTTTGGCATCTAAGCTCACGACCGGTGGCCTCTAATTTTGTTTCTGCCTGAGGAATTAGATGGTTCTGTTAATATGCATTTTGAATCTGACTCAGCCTCTAGAAAACTGTAGAGTCAGCAGTCAGTCCACCAACACACACTTGTGTTGTATATATCCTGTTAAAACTGGATATATACAAAGGTTAGCATCAACCAGACAGCAGCCTCTGTCTTAATTAATACTGGGCAGACAAAAGTACTAGGTAGGAAATTCACAAACCTGATTTAAGAACCCTTACCTAGAAGAAATGGTGAGGTCTGAGCACCAGAAGGGAACACTTGGGGTAGGTGGGCAAAGAGCTCCAAAGGGTACAATATGATTGTGCTGATAATGTTCAGGCAACTTAGAAAATTTAAAAGGAAAGTACAATGAGGGTTTTTTTCCTCTTGCTTAATGGAATTAGGGCTCCACACAAATCACTAAGGTGGTTCAGCAATACCCTCCTCATCACTGACAGCAAAGACGGTGCTATTATCTGACTGTAACTGGTACACTTTGAGGGACAGTGCCACAAGCAAAATCACCCTTTTATTTCTTATTCTTGCAGCACCTTTAAGTGAACAAGCGTATTGCTCTGCAACTCCTGCATACTCTGTGCTGTTACACTAACGCGGCTGCTTTTTTTTTTTTTTTTTACTTCTCAAGAGCATGGCGTTCCCGATGGTTTGTCTACACGGAGGTGAACAGCCGCATCCACCCAGCCGACCGAGGGACCAGAACAGCTCTCGGGCGGAACGCCGGCTCGCCCCGACACCCGGCTCGCCCCGACACCCGGCTCGCCCCGACACCCGGCTCGCCCCGACACCCGGCTCGCCCCGACACCCGGCTCGCCCCGACACCCGGCTCGCCCCGACACCCGGCTCGCCCCGACACCCGGCTCGCCCCGACACCCGGCTCGCCCCGACACCCGGCTCCTGCCACGACACCCGGCTCCTGCCACGACACCCGGCTCCTGCCACGACACCCGGCTCCTGCCACGACCCGGGAGAAGGAAGCCCGGGTAAGCGCCTGGGGACTTACCGAGCAGCAGTACTGAAGTGCAATGGCGTTCAGCGTGTCCCCTTCCTGGATATCCTTCGTCAACAGGACAATATCATCCAGCCTATCCCTCGACGCGCTTCTCCGCACCTTCTCCCTGCCCCGCGGCCGTAGCTCCGTCACCTCGCCCTCCTCCTCCGGCCCCTCGCTCTCCGCCCCCGCCACGCTCACGAAGGGGTACAGGTGACCGCCGACGGGCGGCTGCGCTACGGCCGGCGGCTGCAGGCCGCAGCCGGCGCCTCTGCCGGCCATTCTCCGCGGGTACCCCTGTGGAACAGACCGCAGGCGTGGCGCCCTCCGCGGGGGATCCCCACACCGCCCCCTTAACTTCCCCCCTCCCGGTTCCCTCCCGGGCAAAGGCGACAGCCGGCCCCGCCACCGAGAGGACCGCCCGGCCCGGCCCCGCTCCTCCCCGGGGCAGCGGCCCTACCTGCCGCCGCTCCTCATGGCCACCGCAATGGCGGCCGCCCCGCCACGTCCGCAGGGCGCCCCTCCCCCGCGCCCGCCATTAAAGGGCCCGCGCGTTACTTCGGCACGGCGCTGCCGGCGGGAGGCGGCCCCGGGCGGTGGGTCCCACAACACTTCGGGCTGGCACTGTTACCGTAAAATTCGGTCGCTGAAAGAACCTCCTAAGACTTGTCTTTAAATTTTAGACGGCAAGCATTCTTTATGAATTTGGATGCACGAGAGGTAGTTCTAAAAGTCGTGCATGCCATAAGTGACAGCAGGCAATACTTACATTGTCCTACTAAATACCTATGCAACAGATTTCCTGGAACTCACGGTAATATTAGCATTCTTAGGTTGGGGGGGGTCTTCCGGGGGGTCGTTCTGAGATGTCCTTTGGTTTAATCCCTTCTCCGACGCATGCATAATGTTGGGCGGCAAGCCTGGCTCGTTTCGGCCAATTTTGAACCGCAAGGCCCCTAGTTCCTTGAATTTGTTCTCTGTTTATATGCAAAAGACCTGAAGACTGCTCAGGTAAACGCCAATCAAGATAACCATAAAAGGGATGATGGAATGTTGCCTATTGTTTGAGGTATCAGAACGGAACTTAAAGGTCATGTAGATCCAACCCCCACCAGATCAGGTTGCTCCAAGCCCCATCCAACCTGCCCTTGAACACTGCCAGGGATGGGGCAGCCACAGCTTCTCTGGGCAACCTGGGCAACTTCACTGCCCTCGCAGGAAATAATTTCTTCCTCATATCTAAATCTACCCTCTTTTAGCTTGAAACCATTCCCTCTTGTCATATCACTCCCTGCTGTTGTCCAAAGTCCCTCCCCAGCTTTCCTGGAGCCCCTTCAGGCACTGGAAGGTGCTCTAAGGTCTCCCTGGAGCCTTCACTTCCCCGGGCTCAACACCCCCAACTCTCCCAGCCTGTCTCCAGAGCAGAGCTGTTCCAGCCCCCTCATCATCTCCATGGCCTCCTCTGGACTCACTCCACTACGTCCAAGTCCTTCTCCCCTCCCCGTACCGTGTCTGTCCAGCTGCAAAGGGCAGAGGAGTGTGAACACCACGAAGGGAGCACTCCCTCATGGGGCTGTGAGGGAACATCTCAGTGGCAGGCTCCATGGTGGCCAGCCTCCTGTCCTGTCCAGGAGGCTTTCCCGGCCTCCTGCCACCGTGCAGGGGCTCAGAGGGGTGGCACAGGGGCTCGGAGGGGTGGCACAGGGGTTCAGAGGGGTGGCACAGGGGTTCAGAGGGGTGGCACAGGGGTTCAAAGGGGTGGCACAGGGACTCAGAGCAGTGGCACAGGGACTCAGGGGGGTGGCACAGGGACTTGGAAGGGTGGCACTGAGGCTATGAGAGGTGGCATAGGGGCCTGGAGAGGGGTTGAGGAGAGGCAACATTTGAGAATGGGTGAGCCTGCAGAATTCCACCTGTCCTGTCACGTTTGCTTTTTAATACACCATTTCTTACTGACCCTGTTCCTGGAGGAAAGGAATTTGCTCACACAAGAAGCTGTTGTGCATATGGGCCGGTGAGGTAATTCTGCTAAGAGCCTTTTTTTGCCTGTAGGGATTCACAGCTCCTCTCCAAAGTCTGTGTGCTGTTCAGCCCTGCCCAGGCTCTTACTCTGTTGCTGCCCACCCAGATGTTGCCAGGCAGCTTTTTGTTATCCCTTGGTGCCTTTCCTCCATCTAGTACTGCAGTGATGCAGGTGTTCACCCCGTGCTGGTGTATTTTTTTCACAAGAGAGAAAACATAGTTTAAGCCCTGTAGTTACTTCAACTTTCCTTCGGAGGTCTACTTCCTAGTGCAACCAGTTAATTCAATCTAGTGTGGGTTTCTTTTGACACAGCCTTAGAAGGAAGGTTTTTACTACAGGAGTAACAAGTACAGTGTTTCTTACAAAAGCTGACAGCTCTAAGGGTAGGCTGCGTATATTGGAACAAATTATTGGATTGTTGCTGAAGACAAATGTGGTTGCCAGTCTGGTTCCTCAACAGATTAAATCTAATCTTCAAAAAAGTTATTTTAAATAATGGGGGGTTTTGCCTTTTGTTTTGGAGCTTTGCTATATGTTGTTTTCTGACTTTCCTGAACAACCAGAGAGGTTAGAAATGTGTTTGGCATTGACAAACGCAGAATTCTATTATGGCTTTAGTTTTGAAAGCTAACTTACTTCAGTCTGAAAACATAGACATAAGAGCTACATCAGAGCTAACTATTTAATAGCTCTATTGAGCCATGCTTCTCACCCACAGAAATCAAAGGTCAAAGCTGCATTTTATGGCACTTTAAAATAAGCTGTCAAGGTACAGTATCGTCTTGTGTCTCAGCTTAATTTGGAAAGTGAATGCATGTATTTCAGTATCTGCCTTAAAGTAGCATTTTATTGTGGATGAGGGATGGATTGGGTAAAATTAAAGTATTCCTAAAGCTGTCTAGGTACTCCCTAGACAAATAGCATCAACAAGAAAAGCAATAGATTACAGCATAAATGTTCTGTCCAGAGTGTAGAAGTAGGTGTTGTAAATTGGAGCAGGTTTGCCTGAAAGAACATAAATATTCTCAAGTGCAGAAATCACCAGTAAGCACAAAGTATGAGCTGGCCAGATTAGGCAAGTCTGATTGCTGCCCTTTGTGGAGAAGCATGGAACAGTACTAATGTGTAAACAGGATTTCCTTCCAGCAGGAAGCTGGACACAGTTAATAGAAGCTAATATTTAGACATTCTTTTCTGCATTTGTTAAAATATTTCCGTAGATGCTAAGCGTAATTAGAACTCCCTCAAGCCAAATTTTCTTCCATGTCAGGAGGCTATTTCTAAACCAGTAGGGGTATTTTCTTTTCTTGAGAGTACTTCACAGCATCTTCCCAATCCAAGCCTGCTCAGAAGTAAGCCTTCTATTTTTATCGAGGGTCAGATGCACAGCTTGTGCTAATTAACACAGCTGCACTGAAGGCCTTAGATACAGCCTTACTTAGAAGCTGCCATACAACAAAGGTGAGCTTGGGTTGTCAGATTGCACAACAAACGTGTGAACATACTCTTAGGGGTCTCAGGATGATTTTGTGTGGTTTTGGGGATGGCAAAATGGAAGGAGGTTAACTCTTCCACCAACTGTATTTTCAGCAAGAGCTATATTGAAGGTAAAATTGGATTAATTTGCTATAAACCCTCAGTTTTCTCTTGGCATCTCAAGTTGATGAAAAGCTGTCACAAGTTAGAGAATGAGAATTCCAGGTATTAAGAAGTGTCATGCCACATCTGGCAAAGGGTATCTGCAGCACCAACCAGGTTTTTTTTTGGTTTTTAAAGAAAGCTTTCAGTAATAGAAGTGAAACAACTCTAGTTGTCTGTAGCTGGGAAACTGATGACTCAGACCCTTTTCATGCTGTTGAAAGACTGTTTTATGAGACCTGTCAGAGCAGTGGGTGGACCTGGAGGGGCTTCATACACAGGGATGTCTGATGATTGTCCCATCATACACCACTAATGGTGTATCCTTTTGGGGGTTTTCTTTAATCTTTCGGTGGGGAGGCTGCAGAAAAGGCCGTGGCAGGGAATTTCACTGTTTCTTTTATCTAAAGAGGTGTGCCATCAGGTCAAAAAAGAACTGCTGAAGCAGCACTTTGCCTTAGAGGGGAAAAGAAAGTATTGGAGTTTGCTTTGACCCAGCTACACCCCTGCGTGTAACCGTTTGTAACGAGTGACATTTTCCCATCAATAACAAAAGGGTATATTCCAAACTTGATGAACAAGACTGTAGCTGCATAGCTCCCATGAATGCTAATAGGAATACAGCCTTTCTCCATCCCCATGTAAGTTACTTTGCATATCCTACTAGTGCATTCTCAATGAGCAACAGGGTCAGTGTTAATCACTCCGTGGCATTCCAAGAGCAACTGCAGGGATCTCTACCACATTCCCCTTGGTCATGTTCTATCTAGTTTGGCTTGATCAGAGCTAGGAAGTTAAGTACACACGCAGGAATATTAAAAAGATCTGAAGAAATTAACAGAAAGCAAATGTAAAGAAGATGTTGGGTCGAGTGATATCATTTACCATCTTTAAGAAAATGATATTATTTTTGTCTGGAAATTACATGCATGTCATGTGACACAACTGTTTTTGTAAGTCTTTTAAGTCCTTCTGTGTTTCAAGACCACAGGGCTGGATAATTACTTGAATGACATAATAAGCCATGACTCATTTAAAGATCCACACTGAAATAAATCCCCTTTGTCTTTGCCTTTGTCTGTCTCGACTTCCCTGCTCAGTACTTGGGAATAGTACTAAAATCATAGGAAACAGTCATGCCAAGGTAGATCTGCAGCTGCAACAAGAGTCCAAATGAAGTGTGGAGTTCTTAAGTAGTGTCTGACTGCCAGATGAGTAAGGTTCAGCAAGAGGAGCTAAGAACTATGAAAGGATGCAGGAAGCAAATCATGCTAAATCTGCAGACATGTGCAGAGAGGTCTGTTCTGAAATTGAAATATTTGCATGTATGCACTTAGCTATAAGTATTATAATCTGGGCCTTGATTGTCAAAATTACCAGAAACCCTTTGTAGTTAGTAAGGTTCAAGAATTTCACTGTAAAATGGGCTAAAAATAACCACAAAAATTAATTGTTTAGTATTGTTACGGTTTTAACAAGAATACATGAAAATTCATCTCTGGATAGAGACTGTTATTTCCCAAGTTCATATTTCATGTATTTGCTGCTTCCCTCTGGTTACAAATTGATTACTTTTTAGTTAAATTAATTTAAATTGCATGTCTATTCATAATAGAAATGTGGTGTGTACCTTCCATAATGCAGCCAGTAGGGTGCATTGGTTGTTTGATATTTAATTGTCAAAAATCTTTAAAGAACTGCATATTTGCTTCTGATTTGCATTTTACTTTGCTTAGCTCTGATATCCTGTGAACAGGAAAATCTACTAGTTGCAGTGAAGACAGCATGCAAAAAGTGGAGTGTAGTCTGTTGAAAACTTATTTCAAATTATTTGCAGACAGATTTGCTGTAAGATTCTTAATTCCTACTCATAGACTTGTATTGAAGAATTGGAGTTTCTGTAGTGTGATAACTGATGCTCTTTTTTTTTAATATATATAATATTGTTATAGATTCCCTCCAATTTTAGCTGGATTAATCTGTAATTAAATCCAGAAACAGCTGTTACTTCTTGATATGTTTTCTATGCTTTCAGTGCTCACATTGTTTTTTTCTCTGAGGGAATTTTTTGCATTGCAATCAAGTCTTTCCTTCATTTTTTAAAACAAATTAAACATTCAGAGACTGTTAACTTTTGCTCTCTGCTTTCTCTAGCTCTTGGTTTTTGGGAGTTTGACTTGTTTGCTCCCTCTGTGGATTTCAGCATTGTTTTTAAAATGTGGGCACCAGAACTTCATGCAGCTTCAAACAGCCACCCTGTTAGTGCCACATACAAATGTAAATGATAACCCAGCCACAGGTACTTGTCACTGATGTACCACTGATGTATCTGAAGATCACACTAACTCTGTTTTTTCCCAGTCACAGCATCACCTTGGAGACTTTCGGGGAGCTGCTCTTCTGCCAGAGTTTCCTTCAGAGGAAAATGATCAGGAGACCATTTGTAAGGTACAGCCTATATTTTGGTTTTGAAGGTATGCAGTATGGTTAACATGACTTGTTTTGGTGGAACCAGATGAGCCATTTCCTGCAATGCTGCCATTTCCTTTATGCTGACACCACAAACATCTAGTTGTGATTTTTGTACTTACAGGGGGAGAGTTAAGGAGCAGCAGATCTATTTGTAACCTGTGTTAAACCACGTAATATAAGTATTTTCACTTGTTGATAATGAAATGTATATTTTGTTCATAATCTTTTACTGGAGTATGCTTTTTTGAGATCTACCAGCTAGTTTTTAATCCATTTTACAGCATAGCAGTGCTTACTAGCATTGCACTATGTCTTCACCATATGGTAATATGATTAAAAAGTAACTCCTCCAGCTATTCAGTTCTGTTATACCATCACAATTGCTGTCACTGAAATCTGTAATTTTTCAGAAATAAACCAAATTGCACTATTTCTATAAGCTCACATATCCAATCCATTCCTTTCTTTTACTTCCTTGTAAGTGAAATCCCACATCAACCTGTACATTATTTTGGCTAGGTTGGCTGTCAGGCTGCCTTTATAGTCTAAACTTCCTTTTATAACTTTGACTGTAACAGACATTTGAAATACAGTTATTAAGCTTGCCTTTGTCTTACCAACTCAGTGCTTTTCTCTTATATCCTTTAGTCTTTTATGGTTTATACAGTGTAATTTTAAAAATGCCTGCTCTCTAGTTCCCCTTTCCATGACCTGTATACTGATGTATACTGATGTATTTTTTAAGTTGTTTCTGATTGAATTATTACAATACTATTGCACCAAGATGCATGCTTATTCGATTTTTTTTTTTTCTTGGTAGTAGTATACTGGCATTTTGTCACACTAGTGAATTCTTCATCTTAATTTTTGAAAATGAAAAGCTTAAGGATTTTGGCAGTTTTCTCCCCACGGGAAGGACCTGAATGTTACATGGTACTTTTTAAGCCCTGAGGTTTCAGCTGTGGCAGAAGCTTCTTTGGCATCCTCAGTACTGGTGATTTGCCCTTACTGGTGGCACAGCTATGCAGATATGGTTTCATCTTCTCCAGTACAAGCCTTTTCCTCACCTTACAAGCCCACCAGTACACAAGTTTTTACTGTGGATGGTTTCTGTATTGGAATATTGCTGCCTACAGCTGCAACTGAGGAAAGCTTTCACTGGCAAACAGTCCTTTGATGTCATTCCACTGAGTGGGAAAGTGCCCTGTGCAGGCCCCAACACACCCAGCAGCCCTGTCAGCTCTGCAGCCTCTTCTTCCACCCTTCTTCTGTTCTTCCCACGTGAAGAGAGGCCTACAGCAAGCGAGGAAGTTCTCTGGAATATCATCCTTTGTTTTAAGCTCCTCACGGCTGGAATAGTGGGGTATGCTGGGCAGCTTTCACAAAAGGGAGAGGGAATAGGAGCAGGGAGTGGGAGCAGGAGCAGGGAGACTATCTCATAGCAAAGATTATCTCAGAGCCTTGAAAAGCTTTACTGTCTGAGCAGGTGTGGCATTCACAGCCTGATGGACTCATAAATATTTTAACTGTGTACCTAAAGTGCCTTTGGTTTCCACCTATAGTAGCACTCAAGTGTAAATTAAACTTTTTAATTAATACTCTTTGCTCCTCATATAGTGATAGCAATGGTACTGTTATTGTGAACATCTTGCTATGCTTTCTTTCAAATTTTCAATGTATTTTTTTTAATAAAATTATCACATACTATACCTACCTGTAATCTACAATATCTATCAGTATAGAGCTTCAGAAAGTGATGTTTTTCATTAAAAAACATGATGTGCTCATCATGTTTTATCTTTGTAGTTTTTAGATAACTAGCATATTTTAGAAATATTTAAATAATACCTGTAAAATAAATAATCCCATTCAACTTTTTAAGCACATGTATAGATGAAGTATATACATACTTTATATTACGTATCTATATTAAATATATATTATAGTATATTTTATATACTAAATAGGCTTTATATATTTATATATACTTCACTATATTAAGGTATAATTACAAATATCCAGTGTATGAAATAAATAAGGGAATGATCTAATAGGCACAGAAACTCTTTGACGGGTGCATTTTCATGAATTTTAAAACAGATTCCCTCCACCCTTTTTCCTCCAACTTTTTGTCTTTCCATTCGATTCAGCTTCTATACGGAACAGCAGAATGTGTCAGAAACCTTTAAGTTCTTTCAATGAGTATCAGGCATGTTAATGCAAATACATTGGGAATAATCCCTCCATAAGGAAGAGACAGTGGCATAGCCCACACAACATCAGTAAAGTGTTTACAAGGTATTAATATGCCTACTGTGACAAGATGTATTTGATGGCAAGCAACAAGGAATTTGTTTTATTAGTTTTCCTCCACCCTCAAGTAATAAATCTTAAAAGCTTCAATATTGATTCAATGAAATGAATGGCTGAATCGTTCTGGAGAGGCTCTGACAACTGGACAAATGCTTCCATGGTTACATTGTGCTATGCAGGATGGTTACTGAGCTTTGTTGGTTTCCTCCCTCTGCCATTGAAGTAAAATAACAAACCACAGGGAAGCACCACACATGGTGAGCATAAACTGGAAACAACTTCAAGAGATCAAGTTAGCTGATCTTATGCAGATTTTAAACAGTATGGATTTTACTTATTTATACTGTATACCCTAAACAGGCACTTTGGTACTTTATCCTTTGTATATCACTTTCTCATGGAACATTTTTATTTCTTCTCTTAGCCACCTCTCACTTTGGGTTTGCAATGCCATAAATTAAAAGGCATTGTGAAAGCATGTTTCATAGTAGTGTCACATGGGTTATGTTTTTCTAGGAATATTTTGCATGAAGAGAGAGAGGTTCCTGCATCAATGCAGGCCTCTGCAGTGCCTAGATAATGAATAACAAACCATGTATACAACTTTTATGTGCAGTTGTTTTAGGGTGCCTTGAAGTCTAACGTAATTAAGTGGTTTGATTTTCCATCTCCTTGCATCCAATGTACTCAAATTTCAGATGCCACGGGGGGGGGGGAAGGGAAAGAGTAAACATGTCACTTCATAGACATCACAATAAAAAAAAAAATAAAAACTGCTGGCATACAGTTACTTCATTAACTTAAAAATGCTGCAGATCAAGCGTTACATTAAGAGAAGGAAATCCTGAAGGCCTTAGATTTTGTTCAGGACAAAGTGTAAGTGAAACTGAATGCAGTTGTATAAAGAGTTGCTGCCTCTTCTTCCCTTGCAGTCCAGCTCTGAAAAGATCACATCCTATCCTCTGTATTAGCAGCTGTTAGGGTTTGGGTTTTTTTTCCTCTACATGCTTGACAGCCCCCAGAGTCACCATCTCAGTGTTTCAATGCTAAAATGTTCCAGTGCCCCCTTGTAGACACAATTTTGCAGGAAGGATGGATGCCAGCATTGCCATTGGAATCTGACATTTGTTGTGGTACTTAATTTCCTGTTTACTCAAGTAATATCTCTTTGATCTCAAGAGGAAAAAGTAAGCAACAAATGTGTAAACACATCAATGTTTCTCTTAAAGAATTTCAGAAGAGAGTCAACTTTTAAGTTGAACAACAGAAGTTATTTGTGTTTCCAAGTAGCTTTTTCCCTCATTTGAAATGAAGCAATCAAAATACCTATAAGTGAACTAGAAAAGAAAATTAATTAGCATGCAGCAGCTGGAACCCTTCTGCTTTTATCATCCTGAAATAATTTCTGAGGACTTTGAAATTAAGAGCAGTCTCGATGCAAGAGATTCTGAAGAGTTTTCAAAATTTTTATTATGTTTTCCCTTCAGAAAAAATGCACTTTTGCTAAGCGTGGCTTTGAATTTACAGTCTAGTGCTTGACATGCTCTGAAGTTGTGTGTTTTGATGGACGTTTTTTGAGAAAGCTTCTAATTTGCTGCATACTATCTACATGGTCAGTGACACGCTGCAAATGAAGAGCTGGACACACTTGGGGAGAAACAAGACTGCAACTTTATTTAGTAACAATAATTGCACAAGACGAGCAGGCACCCAATTTCTTGCCAATTTCTCATCTTGCTGCTTCTCCATGTGACCTACAAGCCCGTAAGCATCCACCATTGTTTGAAAGGAGCCACTGAACATTTTAAGACCAAACCATCTCTGAAGAGATGGCATTCTTTTTGTGTCATTATAATGACACAAAATGACAAAAATTGTGTCAGAATTGCATGCTGCAGCTAGTCAATCAAATCTGAGATGCAGGAAGTTGAAACAAAGTTATTTTCTTATCAATTTGCTCCATTTTTTACACTTGAATGTATTTGAATTAACACTTTATAAAAGTGATCTCATTATTTGTTATGGTCTTGTCAAATGTGTAGCTAAGTTCAGTGATTAAAAAGTTAATAATGGTATGAATAGCATTTCTGCTGTAATGTGAGTTAAAATACAGCAACCTCCCATGAGCAGATACCAGGGAACATTTACTTTTTTCCTGAGAATTGGTATACTTCAATTTTTCACTTAAAAGCTCTTTGTAAGTATTTATATCAGCATGCTTTATCAGCATATAAGTAGCTGTACCATAAAAAAGCATAACCAAATTAATGTTTGTCCATCAAAAAAGAGCACGATCTGCTTGGAAGTTCTCATTTTAAATAATGTTCTCATTTTTCAGTTTCTTAAATCCCAAATCAGAACATCGCTGAAAAACAGACCATCAAAACCTGAATTTATCTACACATATCTGCACAGCAACCAGTCCAGCATAAACCACTGGGCATCATACTCAAATTTTGTCATTCAGTCTCTCAGATTATTGTTTGTCTACTTTGTGTTCTTGTCTTGCATGTTCCTTGTGTATTAATCAGGACACTATGCAGTAAAATCAAGATTTTAGTATTAAAGCATTCTCAGCCCCTCAGGAAAGAAAGAAGTGAAAATGAAGAGGCAGCAGGTGGTACCTGGCAGTGGTTGTGGATTTCTTCAGTGTGGGGTAGCTGGACAGGAGTCTCCAGAGGGCACAGCTGGATGGTGACAGAAAAGTGCTCAGAAACCTCACTGTGTGTTTTGCAGAGCAGACAACACAAGCTTGACCATAAGCTGCTGTGGGATAGTGGTCAGAAGCTTGACAATACAGTCAGCCTCTGAGGTGAGCACACCCCTGGTATGAATCTTGGTCAGTTCTGTCCTGTTTCAAAGCTTTTAGCATAGTTCCCTGAAGACTATGCTACCCCAAAGTCCTGTTCTGTAGTTCTGGCTGCTGTTGCTTTCAACGTTGCCAGTTCCCCAGTGTGAATCACATTGAGAAGAACCCAGGGAATGCACCCTAGACACCAGCCAAGCAAACAATTACCTATAGGGAATCAAGTCTACAACTATAGCTGCACAGGGAAGGATAAAAGTGCTTGTGGTGGTCCATTATATTCTTAAAAATGGTCTGTCTTGCAGAAGTGCTTACCACCGTGGACTGTCAGAATATCCACTCTGAAAAAAAAAATAAAAAATCAGCAAAACCTAGTTAAATTTTTGTCAAGAAAATAATCTGTAACTTGTCAATTACTCTGTGAAGAGAGGAGCAAGACCAGCCTCAGTATTCTGCCTGTACACTAGAACAAAGTCTGATTGTTCTTATGTATTTTTCAAGAGTTGTCTGATGTCTTTTAATTAAGAATTGATCTATGGAAGAGCTATGCCCATGCTTCATGTTCCTCATTCTGAGTAGTTCAAATCTGCTTCAGCTGAAGTACCAGAGAAGGTGATAAATAGAGCAATGTGGGAACCTGTTCAGGACTAAAATGTCAAAATTCTCCCAATCTTGTGTGCTTCTTGCATCCAAGTAAGTGCTTAGCCCAGAATTTTGAAGCATGGATGCCACAAGTGAAAACAAATCTCAATTATAGTAGCATTTATGGATATTCAGGACATTTTATTATCAATATTTATTTTTGTTTTCTAACAGTACTAGATTAAGCTTGCAATACCTGTGATTGAAAACCAAATGGCCTTCAAAAACATAAATCTTCTGAAGTATTTTTTTTATCCTTGCTCCTTTAAGTCCTGCTTTCCTTCTCAGGGATTTGTTTCTTCCTTTAACTCCCTCTTCTCTGGTCTTTCCTTTCAGATGATGCCAACAAAGGGAAAAGGCAAGATTTCAAAACAAACAAACAAACTGAGGTCTGTTGATTCTATTGCTGCTGCTTTCAATATTGGTTTACCCGCAGCAGGGCCATTTTTTAACTTGCAGAGTTTTAATGAATTCAAAACAAATGAAATCCAAACAAACAAAGAATTGAGGGGTGTACTTAGTACACCTTATTTACTGCTCTTACTGAAAAGAGAAGTTAAGGCTGACCTGAAGGCATAGTTCTGTGCAATGCCAGACCTATTGTACATCCATTCCCAGGCCTGATTGTTTATCCAGGGCATTTGTAAGGGGTGGGAGTGCTGTGTGGGCAGCCTGCTGAGTTGTTAAAAGTGCTATGGAGTGTCCCATGTCAATCACCAACAACCTTCCAGCTGGTTGAGGACCACCACTGACAAAATCCCATGGGAGCTCTGTCATCCTTCTATGTAACAAGGGGAATCACAGGTCCCTGGAGTGGTATGCCAAGAATGAAAGGCAGCACTTGGGAAATCCTCAGGGATTGAGAGAAAACATGGAGTAGTGTGTGTTGAGTGGGAGAGAGTGGTAAAAGCTACAGTCACCATGGATCTGAATGCAGTTTTGTTGAAGGACTCCATGAAAGTAGCCATGTGTATGAGTGAGCCCAAGTCTGAGTCCTCAGACTCTTCCTTCGTTTTCTAGCTCAGTAATTAGCAATGTTTAATGTGCTCAGGTCTGCTCTAATTGAGGACTAATAACTATTAAGGCAGCCACTCTGCTATTGAGCAGCTTGATAGCTGTTGGTGGGAGCCAAACTTCCCACAGAAACTGGATGACAAAAGGACTACATGAAGTAATTTATGTAAGCTGAAACAACTTCATAGAATAAAAGATAAAAAGAAACTTATACTTCAGTATCTTTTTAACCTGTTGATCCAGGGAAGAAATGAAATATGGGCTCTAGATTGTGAGACAGGAAATAATAATGGTATGGTTACTGTCTTTTCAGTACAGAGATACTGGAACTGGATCATGGGAAGAATGTGTAATGAAGTATTGATCAAAAAATAGATTTGTAAATAAACTCAAGTGGACTGCTATGAATTCCTTTTAGGGCCACTCCCTAGCTATTTTAGAAGAAAAAAGTAAATTACTACAATGTTAGGTGAGTAATTCAGTGGATTGCTTCCTTCACTCTTAAGAACTAGAGTTTATTCTGATTATTAATGTCTATTTTTGCCTCTTCATATTAGATCATGCTTTTATCTGTTATACTGCAGATTTTTATTTACCAACATTCATTTTCTCTGTAGTTGTATACAGAGTAAATCCAGAGATGCATCTTAGCAGTAGCCTAATGTCATTATCCAAAAGTTAGGTGATAGCCTAGGATAGTAATTGGTCTCCCTGTTTAGTCAGAGGGGAGAAATAAGCAGGTCTTGGAGGCAGTTCATCCCGTCCTACTATATGACTAGGTTGAAATGAATGGCTTATGTTAGGCTGAATGCTTTCTATTTTGAATCACCCCTTATAATTTTATAAGCAAAATACTTCTTCAGGTCTTTGAGTCTTTTACTGAGTGATTTTTCAAAACTTTCATCATTCTCCTCTTTGTTTACATCTTTCCTGAATCTTGAACGTGATGTAGTGACCAGGCTAATGCCATCAGAAGGCACAGAGTAATATCAATCATGTCTTTGTTGTTTGGTTTTTTTTTCCCTAATACTTCTGTGCTGTATTCCTTATTTCTATATTCAAATATTGTTTTAGCCTTAGAAGAATCAGTACTTCTTCTGTCTGTCATTTCTGACACTGGTTGCCTTTTTCGTATGCTCCAAATAAATTAAAATCAAAGCAGCTCATTTTGAAATGCATGGCTTCTCAGTAAACTATAGCACAGGTTAAAATCATTCATTCAGGGCAGAATCCTACGTTGTGCTTAACATTTCCCTCCTCCCTTTCTGTAAATACGCAGTCTGTGAAATAACACATATCTCAAATCAGTTATGTTTGGATTTGTTTCTAAATACCTATATGCTAATATGTATTAAAACAGGCATTTACAATGGATTCTGTGTATTCAATGCTATTAAGCAGCATGGGATTTTAAAAAATGCATCTGTCAAGTTTCACGTTAGATTCATGTTAATTGTTCCATCGCTTTTGCACCAAGTTATGTCAGAGGCATGATTTTTTAAGCTACTTTGGAGTAGTATTGTGTTGTTGAAAAAGTTTAAAAAACAGGCAAAATCCAGAAAGCTCTAAATGCCTGATAGGTGGTTGTGTACTCTTGTAGATTAGGAATGTATCTGGAGTTGGATTTCCTTGCAGTTGGAATCGATGTTTTTTGTAAAAAAATGGAAAGAATGTTTTAAATTTGTATGAGAGATGCAGGGAGTGTGGGCGTGTTAAAGGGATCTAACTGGATTTGACTACATGAAATGGAACTCTTGCTGCTGCATTTGCTTGCAACAACATTTCCACTTTTTGAGACCTTACAGCTATCCCACATTCTGGAAACACAGTGAGGTGGTGGGGGACTGAGTAAAATTCCATAAAAATTCAGGATTTTCTATGCTTTGAGGCTTAGATGCATCAACATTTATTGGCTAAGTAGGAATTTTGACACCATTAAATGGGAGAATTCGGGAGTTTGATGGCTAACACTTGCAAGATCTGAATGCTGCTTTTGTGTCTTTTTATCTCTGCCGTGGCAAATCCTATTGCTTGGAATTGTGATGACCATAAAATGTGAATTAGGTACTAGTCAGAGAAGGTACTGAGTCTAGAATGCTTGATAGAGGATTGAGAATTGTTTCTCCCTGCCCGGCACTGAATAGCTGTGAATTAAGATGAGCTGCATGTCCTAGTGCAGCCGAGGACTTGAATCCAAAATCTGTCATAATCCAGTAATAAAACCTGCCATTTAGCTGCCTCCAGTAATAAAACTGAGCAGTCCTAGCTAAGTGGAAGAGCTGCTGAGACATGACTGGAGGCGCTGGCTTTATCTTAACTACAGCAACGCAGGGGCAAATTGCTGGGGTTTGAAATAACGTTGTCCTCTCCTCTCCCACCCCCTTTTATCTCCACAGCAGCGGGAAGGCAGCAGGAGTCGGGAGAGGGAGGAGAGTGCAGGACGCTGCGCGGAGCGGAGGGAGGAGTAGGAGAGGGGAATGCATAATGCGTGAGTGACGGTGTGCAGGCGGCTGGCTGAGTCCAGGAGACGCCGATGTCCATGTCCCCCGGTCTAGGTAGGTTTGTCGTCTCTCTGTTTGAGGTGGTAGTTGCTTTGGAAGCATCCTGCATCATCCGCAGAGATGTTCTTCAGCGTCCAGCCGGAGGGTGCTGCCCGCAGCACCTGTTGCAGCGGGGAGGAGGTGGAAGCGGCCGCAGCCAGCGAGCGGGCGGCTCAGCCGTGAGGGGCTGCTGGACCGGGAGAGCCTGCTAAGGTTTCTCTTGTTCCAGCAGCTCCTCTTTCTGCTCTGCAGACAGGGCAGGTGGAGACAATAGTCTTTCCAATGGAAAATCCTGTTTTCAGGGGGATCGTATCAGGATGAAACTCAGTCTGAAGTGTCCTAGCTGGCGGCTTTTAACTCTCAAAAATGCACAGAAGATTAAATTGACTGTTCGAATTAGGTGAAAACAAAAGAAGTGGAGAAGCTGTGTATGCATTGTGTATTGCAAAGGCGAGTGGGTTAAAAGTAAGAATTAATTTTTCAAGTTATCATCTGGTAAGGAATGAGTTTGAAGCATGTTAAGAATTAAAATATGACATGTAAGTGATTACAAATGGAAATACTGCTTGTGCTTCTTGCTTTGGATATGCTAATTTTGTATAAGACATTGCATAATTCACTCTGGCTAGCCCAGATAAAGTTAAGATCAAATGTATATGGAACTACTTGCTAAACATCAGTCGTTTTTTAATAAGCCTATAATTGCTCTATACTGCAGATGTGAAATAATATGTGATTTTAAAAAAATCTTATTCATGATAAAGAACCCAAAAGTGCTTTTTTTTCCTGATAGTATTTGCACACATCTTTTAGAACAAGTCTTTCAGTTAAATACTACAAATCTTGAGACTGCCATGAGGGCAGTTTAATAACTGAAGATAGAATGTGATATATTTAGTCTGTCCCTTAAGCCTGAAACAAGCTTTCTCCTACTGAATGAATTCAGTGTTTCCATGTGGAAAGGAGAAACTGATTCATGAGGAAATAAAATAATTTCTGGCATATTAGGCTTAGAATTGAAATGGCCAAATATTTCATAATGTAAAGGCAAATGTATTTCAAGGGAGTATAATTTTATTTTCTAATTTGTTACAACTAATATTTATGTTGCTATTGATTTCTAACACACAGTTTTGTGCTTTGCTAGCTTTCTAATGGATTTTTGTGTTTTATTAGCTTTACATGAAATCATTGGTATTTACTAAATTTGCATCTGAGTGAACTAATTAACATTGATAATGGGAGCACACGCTTATTAGCTTGTAATTGTGGTCTGTGTCCTGGTCACATCTAAATCAATGGGAAAAATGATATTTGCTTTTGTGAGAACTAGTGCTGAGCAGTTTATTTGTGCTGTCAGTGTTTTTAAGGCTGAAAAATAATTGGATGAGTTTTAAAGAATTGATAGTAGTGAATGAGGTTGAGTCTTATGCATTCAACCCTACAGTGCAATACTTCTGTTGGAAATTGTTGGGAGCTTTATTTGAATTAGATTTTCAGAATCATGTCTAAATCTTAATCTGGTATTAAAACCTCTAATACACTTGGAATGTTTGTGGTGTTTTTTTTTTAATGTATTGTCTTTCAGGTTTGTTTTTTTTTTTTTTCTTTTGGAATTCAATTGAAAAAGCCCTTAAAAACAGAGTGCTTAAGTCTGAAAATGCTTACATGCATATTTTACTTAAAAGATAAATATGATGGCTGAGGCAGAACTATTGGAAGAGCTATGAAAGTACACACTTTTAATGTATAGAACTAGAGAAGAGTACCACTCTTGTTACAGACCACAAGGGTCTATAAGGACCTCCTCAGTCATGGGGTTAAAAACAATTTATGGCAATTTGGGAGAAAGATATTGATGACCTACCATATTTTTACACTAGTACCATAGTTGTTCAGAATTACAACATGGTAAGGATGAGGTGAGTATTAAATATTGCATTTTTAAAACTTTAATATTAGAATGTTTCACTGAAAACTTATGAGAATTTATGTCCTTGCATCACACTTCGAAGAAAGGGAGAACTAAAATTTGTCTCAACTGCTTCTGAAGTTTTTCATCCAAACAGTAAACTGTATATCCAACTCCTGCTATTATTTGAGATAATATATCTGATGCAATCTAGCTCCATTTTATAGCTGGATAACCCTTCTCTCTGATATTTTACCTTCTTGGTCAGCCTCTTCCAGTATGTTCTTGGTAATGGGTCAATTTAGTTGTTAGTTAAGAAATTAAAAAGTGTAAGTAGGAGAGAGAATATAAAATGAATAGGCTGAAATTCTTTGCCTAGTATTAGGCCTTGACCCCCTAAAGATATAATCGTGCACATAACTGTTTTTACATATGTAATCCTATTGATTGATTGGTTTTACTCATTTGTAGAAATTGTGCTTGCATTTCAGCTGTACAAAACTGGCAGATTTAGGTGTAGTCGCTGTTGTATGTAGAAGTGAATACCACACTTCTCCTCACTAGAAATAAGCATCCATAGTATCTGAATACTTCTTAAAATGCTATATATAACATCTCCATCACCAAATCAAAGCTTACAGAACCATTGCTGTCAGTTGTGGGCATTTGTTGTAGTTCCAGAAATTCAATAATTGGATCTAATAGTCACATCTAATATTACTATTTCCTAGGGGGGAAAAAAAAATGACAGGAGGAATCCATGTTAGAGGCCACTTCTCTTATTCCAAGTGGACCCACTGTAATATTTTTTACTTTGAAAAAAGTTACTGAATCACAAATGATGCTATTTCAGCAAAGCCTCTCTTGCCTAAGTCACTGCTTGAGTGAATAATCCTTGAGTGAATAATCTCACAGGAAGACACTTTGTGTCAATAAATATTTTCAGGATTGGGTTTACTCTGTACATGAGAATTTGTGGCTGTTTGCAGAGAGAATCTGGAAATTAGAAGTTCTGAATTATGCTTGAAATCTGAAAAGCATTTTTTCATACATTGACTTATGAATATTTGCCATAAAGCTAGTAAAGTTAATTAAGTAAATTCCTTTTACTGAGATTATTTCGAAGTCCAAACCAAAGTTGATAGTAAGATAAGGTTGTACTTACTTAAACAGGCTTATTTTGACAGGCTGAATTTCTCTGGCAAAATTAAACAACAGAAAAGATGCTTTCCACATTCATCACAGATTTCGTGTTTGTGGATTTTTTTTAGCAAGTTGAAGATAGAATTTCCTCTAGAATGTTGTAACAATATATTTTTTTATATACAATGAGATATTTGGTTCTTTCATTTTCTATCTAGCATATATTTGTTAGTTAGAGTACAGTGATGATTCTCCTTTTCAGATGGCAAAAGAAACTTCCTCCTCCTCCTCAGTCACTTTTTCTGGACTGGTCCAAAATGTTATTGCTCAGAATTGTTTCAAGCTTTGCTTCATTGAGGATTTAACATGGCCTTAATTCAGCCATCTGTTAAGGGTTTGGCAGGCCAACAGATCTGAGGTATTGGTCAGAGCTTTAGAAATTTCCCACATTTTTAAAGGTTAGGAAAAGAGCTACCTTTATGAATAGATTTTGAATAATTCTCAGCAAGACAATGGTGCAGAAGTGGGGTAAAAAAATGCATGTCAGTCTGTGAAGCACAGGGTCCCCTGTCTGCCTTTAGCTTTGCTGAAAGGCAATTAGCATTTCAACCAGCCAATTTGGTTACATGCAATGAAGTACTTGGGTTTGTAATTTGCTGCTCTCGGCTTGGTGCTGTTGAGAACTGGCTCTGTGTAATCCTCTCAAAGCACCTTTCTTTCCAGCATAGTTATTGTTGCTGGTCTTAAATAACTAATCAACAAAGAGATTTCCTTGTCTTGAACTACAGGGTGCCTTAGAAGAACGAAAAGAAATACCCAGTTAATAAGGGAATGATTATAATTATTAAATAGTGATTATTAAATTGTGACATAGGTTAACAGGTTTAGAAAGCCAAGGAAAGCACAATACGTGATAAAGGCAGCATGAGAAGTCTTTGAACCCAAACAAATTTTGCTTGGGGTGTTCTCTTCCCCACATAAATACTTTATCATGTGTTGGTTTTTTTTTTAAACTGGATTCCCCAGATTTAAGAGATTAGTTCACAGTATAGATTAGAGTGAGGCACCCATGCTAATCATCTCTAAAATGATACAAATGTATTTTACTTTTACAGAAAAAAGTCTTTGGAGGGGTTTTGTAAAGACAGATCTATAATAAAAGGAACATTCTTTGCTGCATCTTAATAGTAAATGAATACATTTAACTGTAGAAGCTTTTTTTGGATATACATTTTAAAATTCAAGCATATACTTGACACAAACTTTCATGTTTAATAATACACTTTTATGAACTCAAGAATAATGCATTGACCCAATTGTTCTAATAACTAGATGATATCTTAAAATTCCATTTGGTTCATACCATGCATATTAACTTGTAAGAATCCACTGTGGATAGCAAGAATTATTCTGTCAGTATACCTCAAATAATGCAATTTAAATCCCCACCATGAGGCTGTAATTTACTTTTCTATACCTTAAGGATTTTTTCCATGTTATAAGATTATTATTTGTGAAGCACTACTGCAGAACAGGTTGCTGTATTATTGGTTTTAAGAATGAGAAAATTAACCATTATACTGCAGAATCCCATAATTACTTTATCTGATATTTACTTTATCTGATATTTACTCTTCATTCAGGCCACAGTACTTAATTCAGGACTAGTACTAGGTAGTTGAAGCTATAGTAGTTTTGTCCTCAGCTCACATGTTCTAAAAATCTGTTAAGTAAAGGTGTGGAGGACGTGAGAGGAAACCCCAAAGCAGAGATAAAAATGGAAATTATTGTGAAACTTAGGAGCTTTACTGAAGTAGAATGAATGGATGTCCTTCATGGAAGCTTGCAGACCTTCAGCTGGATTTCTGGTTCCATATGTGTAAGAGCCTGATGCTGTGGCAGGCTCAGTTGTGCAGTTACTTTTACAATAAACATGAGCTGGGAGTGCTAAGAATCTTCATGGCTGGGTTGTTTGGTTTTGGGGACTGTTGTGGGCTTGTTGTTTTTTAACCTGCTTGATTTTTTGTGCAAGAAACGGTTTGAGTATGAGTGCTTATAGTGTCTCAAGCCCTACTTGGAGCAAAATGCTTATGTAAAAAGCTAGACTTGGATTCTGAAAAACCCTGTAAAATAATTTCTATTAGTGAGAGATATCTGCTGTTTTCATTAGAAATACATAGGTTGAAAAGGATTTCCACTGTGGAAGTGAAAACTAGATTTACTTTTTGCTTAAACCTATACTATATGCTACGTGAAACTACTCCAAAATCTTATGTTATTTTTTTACAGGATATAGTTAGAACTGTATGTGAATAAATTCTCATCAATTACATGAGGTAATTTAGAAGTTCTGCAGCTGAAATCAGTGTTGTTTTGTTGGTACAAATTAGGGTAATTCAGAATCCAACTGGCGTATTTCTTAACCTTGTTAATTAGGAGATTTCAGCCAGTTTGTTTACATTAGACTCTGATCTCTGTTCTAAAAATAAAGTAACCTTAATAACTTGTTTAATAAGTCGTTTGACTGGAGGTACTCTGGGTAAAAATAATCTGGACCTTAGAGCTAGTCAGAATTATTGTCTGGTTCTCTGTTTGACCAGCAAATTATAAGGTAACTGCAAATGTTTGTAGAAGAGGCTTGTGTTCTCTCTGCTTGCTGCTAGCAAACAGAAGTAGGGAATTCAGCACTGCTTGTGAGTTATTTCCTTTGTTCCCTGCTCAGAATGAGAAACACCAGAGCAGGCTGTTACCTTAGCAAGCCTTTAGCATTACCTGGGTTAAGAGATAAAACTTGGTTTTCCAGTGATGATTGCATGATTAGAACTTAAAATTTAAGGATATGGTTTAGATCCACTCAGATTCTTCTGAGAAGGCTGCCAGAAAAATTACAGGGGGTATTCTGGGCTTACTACACTTTTTACCTCTCAGTGACCTCTAATAACAGGATAAGATTATTTGTGTTTCTCATCAGGGCTCTGTCTTGGCCTTGGCTTGCAGGTTTACCACTTGCAGTATTGGTTCCTGGCTGTGATGACAGATTCACCTTTCTCACTAGTAAATACAAATACAATGGCAGGCAGCTAAAGCATCTTTTCTTCCTCAGGATAAGATGTCTGTGTTGAAGAGTGGATGCCTTTTTCAAGGGAACATAATTGAATCAGCAAGAATTTTCATGTGGAGATGTTCAGCTGACATTAAATTGGCCATTCCTGGTGATACATACAGTCGTAGATAATAAGATAAAACAAAAAAAACAAACAACATTGCAGTTGTTAGAAAGCAAACAGTCAGGAGGCTCATTGACTGATGTCAGTGTCAGTCTCAAGGAGAGAGAAACCTTTTTAGCACCCGAGGTTGCACTGTGGTTCTGTCCTGTAACCAGAGCAGTAGTGAGTATGTAGACAGCTGAGCCCAAAAACTCCAGGACAGTGAAAGCTGATCAAGGGATTTTCAGCACCTAGTAGTCTGCATTTGTGCTTTGGCTAGCACTTTCCAATGTTAGTAACAAGATGAGAGATGATAGGCAGGTGCCTGGAATGTCTTTGTAGTAAAGAGGAAGACAGGAAACCCTTGAGAAGAATTGGAAGCAAAGGCATCCAATTGATACTGAATAATGTGCATGGAAATTGGTGAGACAGACTCTGGCCCCAGTAGCTGCAGTTATTAGTGCAGTGCAGGGGTGCAGACAAAGCAGTACTTGATGTGACTTTCTGTAACTCTCATTCTTTATGCACCTTAAAGCAGGTTGAAGGCAAAAAAGGGATATAGAAAGATACTGTTTTGAAATAGTACCTTTGGAAAACAGTATTTTTGGGTCTCTATTAATGTAAGAGGCTTAATTATCACATGTCTACAACAACCAAGAGAACAGGCTTGGGTAATGCCCACTATCCAAATGCTCAGTTTTGCAGACAGAGCTGTTGTGTCATCCTTTGCATGTGTGTGAAGTGTGGGAACTTTGAGGCAAAGAAAACCCCAGTCTGAAATAAAATATTTCTCTCTTAATTTGGGCTCATGACAATACAGAAAGGAGAAGTTGAGTAAATAAAAGTTTTTATAATTCCTGCTGCTTTCGTGGGTTGTTCTCCAGTACTGTTATAAATTTCGGGGGTTCTGAGGGTGCCTAAAATAAAAATCCTGGTTTTCAGTATTTTTCTGCAACAGGTGGAGCATGGGCAATGACCTTGTGAAACTTCTTGCTCTGTGCTGTTCCTGTGTAGTACAGAGAATCCCCTCTTTACATATGAAAGAGCACATGTATCTCTCTCCCATTGTATTGAGCCGAAGATGCTGCTGGGTGCTGACATCTCTGCTGTGAATAGACTTCTCTCTGGCAACCATTGATGGCTGTAATGCTGTACTCAATGCATAGTATTAGGCATGCCAGTTTTTGAATGTTCTACTTGGCTGGGTATTTGTAATCACGGGGAGTAGACAAGGACAGGCAGTGAAGAATGCACTAGGCTTTACTGTTTCTCTGCTGCCTTGTGTCCCTGGACTTGAGAATTGTGTGAAGATGTGCCATGGTAATCAAGTTGTAGCTGCTGGGTGGGAGAGCTGCTGCTTCAGCACACCTGCTTGTTTCTTCTTCTCTGCAGCCTTGGCAAATCTGAGGTACAGGGCACTTAATCCCTCATTCCATCTGCTGCTTTGTGAGTGAACTCTCCTTTCTTTTACAATTCTCTGTTCTGTATCTGGCATTTTACGCTCATTTAATTTCAGATCTGGAATCTTTCACAGCTCTTCTATTCCACTTCTTGATGTCTCCATGTGCCACCAGGGTGTAGGTTCCCTCACCCTTCAATGAAAACAGCCAGGAGATCTTTTCATTCTTAAGGGTTTTGATTCATTAAGCACGGAAGCCAGTGTAATGATCTGCAGGAAAGACTTCTCATTCTTTACAGAAGTCTGCAGAAAAGACCATTCATTCTTTTATAAACTTTAATATCTTAATCCGAAATTTGTTCCAGACACTGAGCTGAAAAACTGATCTCATCCTAGTGATTCACCAGTTACAAGAAATGCCAGTTTCATAAGCTGCCTCTCCATGGCTTCAAGTGGGCAATAGATTGAAATCATATTCCTCACATGACTTGTGACATTACTGTGGAAATTACTGTGTGGAATCAGAATATGCTCTGCTTGGTTCTACACTAGGATTCTGTGTTTTAGGGGGAAAACACGAATGTGCCTCAGAAAGTGGCATAAAACACAGACTAGAAGAAGATGTTAGTTAGAGATCATGAGTTGGAATTCTGACTTAGGTTTTTGTACTTTTTTTAATTACATGGTTGAATAATGTGATTTTTAGACTGTTAAGATTCTTTAATACCAGTGAAATGTCCAGATAATTCTTCAGAAGTTCTTTCTTTTAGTTATGATGCCAGAAACTCTCAAAAAAACCCAAACCTTAAAAACCTAGTCGAGTCCTCAGTATGTAGCTATTACTTTAAACTACCATTGATATTACAAATAATTATTTTGAATGGCTTTGGTCAGAACACAGTAACAGAAGAGTCAGTCCATTGACTTCTACATACTTTGGAGATGTGTAACATCACATTGTTGGTTGGAGTTTCCAAAACATGTAAATTACTTTTACTCAGTAGTGTATTTTAAAACTTTACTGAATGTCCTGGATTGAGAGAACTGAACTCAATAATATTTAGCTGAAGCAGAGGAGACCATTTGTTGCATCAAATACATGGTTTCCCAAAATTTAGCAGTGAACAAGGACTAGAGTTTCAGCTTCAATTTAAAAAAAAATAAAGTTCAACTCACCAGTGAAATACTGGGGTGAGGGAGGTGGGGAAGAGTTGTCTTTTAATTCCTAATCTTCTGCTCAACTTCATGCAGTGCAGTTAATACGGAACAAATTGTGTTCCTATAAAAATTTATGAAGGAATTTAGTGTATAAAGTGAGTTCATATTGAAAAAAATGACATGCTGTGACCTATAGTATCTTCTTGGCTAATTGAATACATTTGTCCTGCATTCCGTAAGTCTTGATTTATGTTATTTTGACTATATTGCATCACTTTTTAGAAATAGTAACGATTTTCAAAGTTGATTTTATGTAAACAGAGTGAAAACTACTTTTGGCAGGCTGTGCAAAGTAAATCTTAGTACAAATAATGTAACAAGGAAGAATACACACCAGCTAAATAATTGATGGTATGATTGTGAAACCTCTCTTGTTCCACAGAAGTAATCCTATAGTTTTAGAATGCTCTCTAGTAGAAGTAATAGAATTCAAGTAACTCTAAACTTTGTAATCTTGCCCTCAAGGATCATGTTTTCAGTATTATTTACTAGAAGCATGTACCGTGGGAAGATATTTGCAAAGTCTATGACAAGGTAACAGCTGAAGCTAAAAGGTCAACAAATTCCTCAGTTTAGTATGGATGATGCCTGCAACTGCAGACAGTGTAATTGTCTCAGAGTTTACAAAGGTTAGACAACTGTTGTCTTTCCAGCTTGAAGGTTTGTATTTTTCAGAGCAGTTCCATATAAAAACAACAACATAAAAACCCCTTTCACATTCATACAGTCAGCTTTGGAAAAGCTGACTATTTAAAATCCCAGGGGTTTTATATATGTATATTTTGTCTTTGCTTCCCACTGTAAGCTTTTTCTGCACTAGCTTTTTCTGCACTAGAATTACTAAATAGATAGATATGTAGGAAACAGGCATGATGCCTGAAAAACTGTGGGCCATGGGTCTCTTTAATGACTGTGTTAATGGTAATAAAAGTTTATAGCAATTTGAAGTTCTGCAGCGACATTTATTTTAGTGTGTGGCATTTTGCTGGAAATAAGAAAACACTTTTCAGATAGGTTCTAAAATGAATAGTTGTTTTCCTAGGGAAAATGGTTAGTCCTAATTCTTTGGATTTATGCTTATTGCTCGCCTCTTCCCTCTGTGATTTTCAGTAGAGCTAGGAAAATCTTTATTACTAGTAATTAAAATCAGCTAATTTTGTCATCTCAACAATCTTTGCTTATAGAGATTCTGAGAGACACTCATAATTTTCTCAACTGTACTTAAAGTTATTTAATATGTCACACCTGTGGATAATTTTTCTTCTTTAATTTGCCCAACAGCTGTTTATTTCAAGTCCTCACAATGTAAAGTTGACCCTTGCCTAGACAGAGTTTATTGTAAGATGAATCAGAGTCTTGAAGTCTTTTTGAAGCTATGTTAATTTTTGTGGTCTGAAGGCTGTCTCATTCTCTGTTCAGTGCAAGTGTAAAGCTACCTGACTTTGTACATAAAACACTCAGAACCTGCACTGGACCTCAGCATATTCCAATTGCACATTTGACACACATAGAATATGTTTAAATGTACTGAGCATTATATTTTCTGTTTCAGTGACCATTTCTGACTCAATATCCATTTGCTATCACTTAGAAATAATGGAAACAAGTGCTTTGCAAGCATGGCTGAGCTCAAATATTATGGATATGCAAATATTAATATAAGTTCTGCATACTTTATGCATCCATCCTCAACCAGATTTGTCTGGGAAGCATAGCACTTAGAAGCATAATTTTAAGCAAAGTAATGCTTTATTTATATGTGTAATTACACAAATATTTTTTGTATCTTTTGTAGAGAAAATCTAAGCAGTAACATTATAAATTAGTGACTATGGATGAAAAGAAACTTGCTGAAAGAACTAATGGCATTGAAGATCCATGCTGTAATGTTTATTGGTGCTCAGAGCAGAACTCTGTTCTCTTGGTTTGTTCAAAAAATTGTTCAGATCCTTATGACAGAAATCTGCTCCATCCAGCTGGTTCTGGGCAGCACTGTACAATATGAGCCTCTGCATAACATATCACCTGTTTCCAGTTTGTTGTCCCAGACAGAGCCTCTTAAATTCAGCACCTGATGACTTCATTGGAACTTAAACTTGTATTTTAAATTCCACGACTGGACTCTGATGTAAGAGAAATAAACCACCTTAGCTTTAAATTGCTTATCCTAACAGAAGAGAAAACTTGACATCTGCGTGTAGGAGGGTTTTAATGGCATTAAAATGTGCCACAGTGATTCTCTGTGGCTAGAAAACATGAAAGAATCCTGGGATAAGAGCAGAAATGAAAAGAATCTCAAGGAAATATGCAAATGTTTAAGAACATTTCATGGTCCATAAGATGTCAGAAGGTGGTCTGTGAGATGACAGCAGATATCCAACCCTTCACCCTTCCTGCCAATTCATGTTTATTTCTAAAGAGAACCAGGAAAGCAAAGAAAGTGTCAATAGAACATTCAGCCTTTAAGCTAATTTTTTGTTGCTTGGAAATTACAACAGTTGTGGCAACGCCTTTTTTTTTTTCTTAAAACAATTGACTTACTCCTTCACTTGAAAAAGAAGTTGGTAAATAGTGTCTAGAATATCACTGGATGAAAATTATAAAAATAGAATTGGGTTTAGATGATAATTACATTATCTGACTTCCTTACAGTTGAGACCTGTGTTATGTTTTCATCTCATTTCTGATGCTTACAAGACAATCACACTGTTTGAAGAGTTGAGAAGGGTTGGCTGGATTGGTAAGGTTGACCGGGAATTTTTTATATACTTTGGATTCACAATTTATTTTTAATTATTGTTTAATTTTTCTGTAGGGATGCCCTCTGCTTCTTCATTAGTTTATTTGCTTTTACCATTGCTCATTCATTTCACATCTGGAGAAACAGAAGTGAAGTTCAGTGGACAAACAGAATTCATAGTTAATGAAACAAGCACGACTGTTATACGTCTCGTCATTGAGAGGACAGGGAAGCCTGCAAACATCACAGCCATTGTATCGGTAAGAAACTGTGCCAGTTATATTCTCATTAAATGTTAATATCTTTCTGAAGTTTTAAATGTTGCCTATGCTTTTATCAAGCCACTGAAAGGGAGGGTGACAGTTCACTGGGGCAGTGCTTCACTTTGAAAAAGCAGCACCCAGTTTCTCTAACTGAGTGAATTTCGGCTGGTTGCACCAGTGGTTTCAAAATAATGTTATAAATGTTCCTCCAGGAGCCAGCTCCTACTGCTCAGGTGGAAGTCCAAACTGATGTGCTTACTTGATTTTGACTGTGGCTCTGAGTTCGTACTGAAAATGTGGATATTTAACAATTTTTCCTTTTCCAGATTATTTTAGAACCTGCAGTTTAATAGCTGCTGTTCGAGTCACATATCTGTATGAATTTTAAAAATTACATTGTTCATTGGGAGATCAGAGGTGGTATTCTTTCATTATTTCCTTTATTTCTTAGCTGTTATTAACTGTGATCTTCATTGTATTCCCTTTAAAAGTTGAAACCCACTGGAGTGGGCAATACCATATGTGTATGGAGTAAGATGCTACATGGTTTGAGAACCATATGAGAACACAACAGTTGATCAGAAAAGATGTACTGCTTGTGAATGTATATAGTCTGAAGGCAAAAGAAACTACCTGTGTTCCTGCACAGTATCTTATTTTCCTGTAACTAAAAATGAAAAATATGTGTCAGAAATTACAAGGAATAGAAATTGATCTGTAGGGATTTTGCACTTCAATAAAGTGCAAAACAGATGAGGAGAAAATCTTCAGAAACTAAGATTGTACTTTGAAACTAGTGCCCTTCAGCATAACAAGCAGAGTAATTAGTTTCCTTATTAGGGACCTGAAATTCCAAACTTTGTTTCTAAGATGAGGATTTTGAGCAGCTCTCTTAGAAAGATGTTTGTAGCCTGTTTTGTAAGAGATTTTGGTAAGCCTATGGTTGGCTCAGATACGAAAAGTTAGTTGCCAATATATTTAATGATAGGGGAGAGCCACAAAATACCTTCCACACTTTATTTCCTCTTCTTTCTAATTTTGCTGTTCTCAAATGAGTAATAACCTTTTTCACAACAGTTCACCAAACCTTTAGTGCCTGTTGGTATGGTGGTTTCAGGGGTGGCAGTCATGCTGGTTCAGTTGCTTCTCTCCATTTAGTTTCAGCTTCCACCTGTAGACTTAACCTTAGTCTTGACATTAGTGCCTTTGAAATCTCTCCTCCAACCACTTTGCTTACAGTAGAATCAGGGGATTTTCTTTGGTTGCCTGAAATGAAAGCAGGGCTGTTCACTATGGAATAATTCCTCTTGCCAGCTTTGGCAATCAAAATGTTAATCTGAGGTAAATGCCTAGTCTCTAGAAAGAGGCAGAGGGCAGTTACATCTTCAGTTTAATTCAGGCAGGGTATTATGAGATATACAGAGCTGTGCTAGGAATAGCTTTTCCATTAAAAATGTGGTCATATGGTGCATTATGCAAGAGACACCCAGTTGTGTGGAAGGAAGTCATAAATGGTTCTGAATTAAGTGTTGTTTTTGTTTGGGGTTTTTTGTGGTTTCCCCCTCCCCCAGTTAATCAGCATGGATACAAGGGGCTATCATCTATACCTTCTGTCCAGAAATTAACTGTATGACAGCAGGGGAAATTGCAGGAAGGATTCTGTGCAAAGAAGAGTGTATGAAGCCTGTTAAATGAGCCCAGAATAATACTGTAGAAGGCAGTGGGGGAAGAGGCAGGTGACATTCAACTTCAATTGTGTATTTATTGCAGATTGAGGGAGAAGACACAGGTGACTTTTTTGACACATATGCAGCTGCATTTATACCTGATACAGAAACCAACCGAACGGTGTATATATCTGTCTGTGATGATGATCTTCCAGAGGCTGATGAGACATTCACATTTTACTTGACATTGGCTGTAAGTAACAGTTGTTCAGTTTAAGTGCACGTCACAGTGGGTGATCTGACATAAATGAATGGTGTTCCATAGGTTTTTAGTGTAGTCGTGCTGCTGGTGAGTCTGCATGCTCACAGGTAAGAAATAAAATTTGGAGACTAGCCAGGATGGTGCCACCTGCTTTTTATACTGTTTTTCCATTCCCGTGGGTGTGTCTCTATGTGATGTTGCTGTGCAATAGAGACATAGTATGAAACTTCAGCAGGCACCGTGTTCAGCTGAGGACATTTGAAGGCCTTCTAGAGCCCAGAAGGGTTAGACTATCAAGAGACTTCCAGCCTTTCCTGTTTTCCTGCATAGACCATACCTCGAAGAGAGGGTGGAAGTGCCAAATGAGAGAGATTTACTTCCAATCCTCTGGAAGGAAAGAGTAAATGAGATTTACCTAAAAAAACCCCAATCAAACAATTTTAAAAATATTTATCCATAAGTCTCTTCATATTGTTCTGTCTCACAGGAGCCATGCTACAAGAGGGAGGTTCATGTACCCTTTTTTTAGGTAACAGTACTTGGCTGTCAGTTCAGTAAAGATAAATTTTATATTTTATTGCCTGTTATTACACAGCTCAAGGGATGCTTGCAGTGAATGTATTTTCCCTTCCTCCTTTGATTTGTAAATGTAGTAGCTCCTTTTTACAGCACTATAAAGATTTGTTTCCTTTAGCTGATATCTTGGTATAACAGCTTCTATGTTTCAGTTTTATACAAACACTGGGGAGAAAGGGACAACTTTGGAGTTCCTGGCAGTGCCACGTGCTTCATATCTAGTTCCCTCTTACAATGGTGTCATTAATAGATTGCCAAACTATGGTTAATCAGCTACAAAGTTACTTCAAGTAGTTTTTGTTGACTGTATAGAGTGTATTTCCTCAGTAATTAAGAATTATTCTGGTGCATTCTATTTTTTTCAATAATTTCCACTAATATATATAATATATAATGTAATATATAATAAAAAGACATACAGTTTGTCATAGTCATAGGCTTGTCGTAGGCATATTTATTCTTAAAAGACAGTAAAATAAAACTGTGTATTTTTTGCCATCACCATATTTAGTATCTTATTTTGTTTTGTTCACTTTAGAAACCATCTGCAACGATAAAGCTTGGCTCACCCAAATCTGTCACTGTAACAATCTTATCAAATGACAATGCCTTTGGAATAATTTCTTTTAACATGGTATGGCTTTTTATATGGTATGTGTGAACATTTTAGAAAGTGTAAAGGTGAAATTTTCAAAGATGCTGGTTAGTTGTTCAAATGAATCCCTAGAGAACTGTTTCTGACTTAGACCTTGAGAACATCTCTAGAGGTAATGCTCACATATGTATGTAATTCATGCATATATACAGCTTTAATGCTTCTGTATGCTTTTGGGTGTTGAGATGTAGCCTGAGACCTTCACACTTGGATTAATATTTATGTTACTCGTCTTAAATATAAAACTTCTAAAAAGTTGTTCAGCCTCAGTGCCCTTCATCTGCAAGTCAAGATGTTAATACAGTGTGGAATAAGGAAAGAATAATACCATAGGAGAGTCAATTATGTGATTTGGAAATCCTGAGAATGTATACATTTTTGCATCTTTAGGGAGCAATTTTATACTTAACTCGCGAGGCAAGAGAACACTATCATGATGCAAGCACTGTGTAACACCTTTTGTGATAAGGCACTGCTGTGTCTCCCGGGGTGTGGAGGACACCTGCAATAGTACAGGGGTTGTGTTAGTGAAAAGACAAGCTGCACCTTATTGCCAGCATTATGGCTTTGTAATTACTGTGAAGGACTTCTCAGAAAAAGGACAGGAACGTGAGACATTCTTAGCACCACAGTCCTAAGCCATGGTGCTCCCTGAATTGGTGGAGTTCTTTGAAATATTTCAGCTACCACACTTTGATAGACATGATAGACAGAGTCCATTTATTGCCACTTACCTAATAAACGACTTTTTAGAAAACCTATTTTTAACAGGATTAGGAGCTCCTATAAATACCAGTGCTAATATGCCAGAGCATCGCGTAGAACAACGATGCTAATTTAAAAAACAACCCCCACCCTGCTCACATAGTTGTTTTTTTTTTTTTTAATCTGAAATCTTTCATGCTTTTTATTAGCTGGACTAATTGGTTGCTAGGAAATGTATGCCCTCAGTGGGCTGGTTTGCAGATTGGATTAACTTGTCTGTGGGAGTCTGGTATTTCTGTGGCAACAGTTTCTTCCTTCTGCTGTGATATTTGATGTGTGCCTGATTGCCTGTCCCTTTTCTTCTTCATTAGTCTGCCTTAATCACAGTGAATGAGCCCAGGGGCAGAAATGAATCTGTACCTCTCACTCTAATTAGGGAGAGGGGAACCTACGGGACGGTCACTGTAACTTTTGAGGTGAGTTTATCAAAGAGGTTTCATAACTCAGTCTGTTGAGTGAAACTGTGAGGCCACAGCCATAACTTGTCGAGGTGTTTATAGAAGTGAAAGAAGGGAAAAAATACCTATGTCTACATTGGTTAAATCTGTTTCTTAAAATGGAAAGATATCACATGACAATGAAAAATATTGTAATTACATGACTGCTTGATTTGAGGAAAAATGAAGGTACTTTAGAGAAAATTGAGTATTCTCTGTCATTTAGGAGGGTATTTGAGGCAGCTGTGGTTGGTATTATTAGAAAGCAATGTGTATTAAGCATGTAAGAAATGTTTTATTTAATGATTCCTCACATTTTGTCTATGTTTTACAAATAAGCATCTGAGTGAATCTTCAGTGCCTGTGCCAACTTTGAATGTGAAAGTATTTGAGGGCTCAGTATACAGTGAAATTCTGTAAGACTGCAGTTTGAGTCCCCAGAAATGGAACTATTCATGTTGAATATTTAGGCTTTTATTTATGTACTTGATTGGAATGTGATACAGTTATTGCCTTTATTGTTGTGTTGTTTGGTTTTTTGTTTTGGTTTGACTTTTTTTCATATTTCACTCCAGTTCTTTTGTCATACAGATATTTCATTGCCAAGTGTCTGGTCTTACATGGCATCAAGGGTTTAACCCAGACCTGTCAAATTCTGAAAAGATTTGTACTGAAATTTACTGCATACTAAATATAGCATGTATAGTTGAAGTACAGAGTGAGATTCTCTGTGTAAAATTTCTTGCAGATTTCTTATGGCCCAATACATTTTTCTATCTGCACAATCAATCACATCCATCTCACAGTGCAGTTTATATACATATGTTGAAAAAAATGTACAATATTTTCTAAAATAATAATAATAATAAAAAAAAACCACCATTTTGCCTCCTAAATGGCTACCTGGTGTTTTAGGTTTCACTATTAAATGTAACATCCTTAATATCACAAGTCAAGATAGACAGGACACAAAGGCAGTGCTTGTTATTTTACTCTTGGAACTTACTATGAAATACTAGTGATTTAAATTAAATTAGAATGAAAATCCTTTCTGTTACAGCAAAGAGTCAACTACAAATCAGTAGGTACCAAAGAGTCCCCAAAGGCCTTCACGGGAGTAGTTTTCTTCCTTTTTTTCTGTTAACACAGAATTTCTTCAGAGTGGGTACTCTGATTTACTCCATCTGCTGAAAAAAAAAAGCAGATTTTCACAACTGACTGTGTGTTCCTGTGAGCAGGAAATGACTGAATAGATGCATGGCACACACTGTATAGTGATTATTGTTATTGTATACCTGTTTTATATATTTCTTATTGCAAAAATCAATTCTTTGCAGATAGAAGATGGGCCAAATCCAGCTGAAGAAGACTTAAGTCCAGCTAGGGGAAATATTACATTTACCCCTGGGAGATCAATGCTGATTTATAATTTAACAGTGCTTGATGATCAGGTAAGAACAAACTGACTTCTTCTTTTTGTGTGGTTGTGTATAACTATATCTGTTGTTCTGGAGAGACTTCAGAGTACTCTTAAGTTACAAAAATGCTTGTTTTATATGAGGTTAAAAGTGCTTCTACTTAATACAGTGATGTTAAATTTTGGCTCTGTGAGCTCTCAATTTACTCTTGCCTCTGTAATTCTCATCACTGAGTATTTTCTGTTTCTGAAGACATCTTGGCTGCTCTGACTAGACCTGTTAGGTGCTACTGCAGTAAATGTATAAATAATCTAGAAAGCATTATACTTTTTTTTTTTCAGATGCAATCCTGGGATACTTGTTGTGTGACCAAGGATAATGTTCTTGAACTAGATCTAGGTTTATCTATTAGCCTGTCTATTTAGCTCTCCTTATTTCTTTTTAAATATGCTCTGCTTTTCCTGAAGAGTCTGCCTTGCAAATTCAGGTTATGCTTGCATAATGAACTCAGGCTCTCCTTTTTGTCTTTGTCATTTTTTTAGGCAAAAGGAACCTAATCATAACATTGTTTACATGATGAATTTTTTATTACATCATCAGTGATGTCTGTGCAGCTCCTGTACCTTCTGTTAACAATGAATAAGAATCCAGTTTATTTTTGTTAACTTGGTTGGCTCTCATTCATGTCAATACCAGACATGATACGATTGCTACTAAAGAAAGAATATAACACATTGAATATTCACAGAGAAAAGATAGATTGAAAACAATTACTCGTGTCTATATAGGTATGTTTCTGGGTAGAAGTGTATTTTTAAAAATACTTCTGAAAATAGATAATATTCCTGAAAGAAACAGGTAATCCTGGGAAGAGTGTAAACACTAGGTGATCATTAAAAATGTTCAGCTTTTAGATTAGTTTTTAAAAAAAATGTTCATGTGTTGTGAGCTTTTCTTTCTATTTCAGGGTGAACAAAACATTAAAAGGGACAAGGGGTAATGGTATTAAACTGAAAAAGGAGAGGTTTAGGCTAGAGATCAGGAGGAAATTCTTTAGTGTGAGGGTGGTGAGACACTGGCCCAGGTTGCCCAGGGAAGTCGTGGAAGCTCCATCCCTGGAAGTGTTCAGGGACAAGTTGGATGTGGCCCTGAGCAACCTGGTCTGGTGGGAAGTGTCCCTGCTCATGCAAGGGGGTTGGATCTGGATGGTCTTTAAGGTCCCTTCCAACCCAAACCATTCCATGGTTCTGTGATTCTATGATTCTATTCTACTTTTCCATTTGGATTTTCATTTTTCTTACATATGCTTTTCTTCCTTGGTTTTTCTCCTTTTTTAGTTTATATTGAGGATGAGAGGGAAAATAGAGGAACTAAAATAAGTGAAAATGGTACAGAACAACTTAATGAGAGAATTAACAAGAAAAAATTAATAACAAAAATTGCCTGTGTCAGAATTCAGCAACCTTAGAGCCATTTTTTGCATATTACTGTTAGTTGAAAAAATGTGGTTTTCCACATCTATACTAATATTTTTAAGGTTAAGAGACTGGGTCAGACTGGTGTGTAGAAATGTCTTTCAGATGAGATGTACTGTTTTTGTGACTTAATACACAGAAATAAATCATAAGGCTATTTTTGGGAGGATGCAATTCTTTTTGCTCTCAAAGTTCTGTTTCTCAAAGTTTGATCTGTACCCTTGGGGCTGGGCCACTCAGTTAAGGTCTTTCACAGGCATACACAAAATAACTGATTTTGTGTAAAAAAACCTTTATTGGTGGTGATGATGATGATGGAATTCACAAGATTCCAGTGTTACGCTCACAACTTAGCTTGAGCTTTTAGTATCTTCAGAGGTCCCTTCCAACCCCTAACATTCTGTGATTGATTCTGTTAGGCAAAGACATGAAATATTTCTGAATTGGGTAGCAATTTTCCTACAGCAATTAGGGAACTGAAATTCTGATCTTCACAGCACTACATTTGTGGTAATTTTATTGCGTACATTTCCTGTTTTAGTGAGGAATAATGGAAACTTAAGAGAAAATGAAAGAAGCAAGGCAGCCCTGGAAATCCTTTATACTGTTGTCTTTGGAGTTTTGACTTTTTTTTTTTAATTGATCAATCATGATGCCAGTAAAACTCCAGAATGTCTCATCTAGATGTGACACTAAGATGTAACCAACAACAAGGCACTTTGACTGTCTCTTAGATGTCTCTTAGATTTCTGTGGTGCAAGATGGTGTATTAATTAGTTAACTAAACAAAATGTAAGTATTACCTTATTCTAATAAGGTAAAATAACTGTGTTGTAGCTCAGTATAGGTGAGAGATGACTGAGAGCTTCCAGATCTCAAGCTGACAAAAAAAACCTGCATCAGTCAACAACATGATGCAAGTTTAAGTGCCACAAACCAAACAAGGGACAGAACTGGCATCAGCTATAAAGGCACTTGCATGCCCACACTCTTAGCCCTCAAAAAGGGTCTGAGGGTGGCCAATTAACAAATGAGCATGAAAGAGAAGAATATTGGACAGCAGGGTTCTCAGACCTTTTTTAGGTTGGTAAACAAAAGTGCAAGAAAATAATTTGTCAACTTTGTAACAGACTATTACCATTAGCAAAAGATAAGTAATTTTGTCCAGGAATTCCTTTGAGAAGCAAATAATAGTAGTTTCCAGGAGTCCAGAGCAAGGATGAGATGCAAAGATCATAAACAGTTTTTAATTATTTACTTTTTACCCATACATATTAATAAAATAATAACATTTTTCAGTTAAATAGGATTAGCAAATCAAGATTAGGGGAATAAAATGTAGTAATATAAAGGAAAAATCTTATCCTGTTGTTCTGTAATTTGCAGTTTTTAAGCCATTCTTTATTGTCTGCTGCATCAGGTAGTGGAAAATCGAACAGCTAGAGCTAGGATGTAGTTTTAAACAGTCATCTTGTAGAAATACCAAAGCTTAAGTAATTGTTGAGCACCAGAAAATGCTTTCTCACATCTGTGGTGAAAATCTTCCCTTGGGATGTGGATGTGTCTTACAGTAGGAAGTGTTCCTTTTCCAGTTGTACAGTTATGGATGGGCTAAGGCAGGTTGGTCCATAAGTTGCCCCCTGTATTGTCTCAGGCATTTATAGAGGTTAATCAGTATCAACATCACAAAACTGAGATGTAAATCTAAATAACTGGGAGAAACACTTGTTTCCAAACAGAGGTGGCTTCCAAAAGTAGAGTTTTGGTCTCCTCAGTCTCAAGTTGGAAAGATCCAAATTTTTCTGATTTTTACCTAGTTTTTGTTTTGCTTCTGTTTGGCTTTCCACCCTTTTTCATATTACCAGAGCACAGAGGTATGTTTTAGAAAATGGACACATTCCATTTTGAAAAGGGATTTTCAGCCAAAATTAAGAGGAGGATGTCTCTCCTGTTCATTTTAATATGAAGTAAGCTGTCAAGTTTGTATTATTTCCCTTTTCTGCAAAATATATAAAACGTATTTCTCAGTAAGAGTATTCTACATATATTTGAAATGTGACTTACACCCAGTTGCTAATACTATTTTTCCAGGTACCTGAAAATGATGAATTGTTCATTCTTTATCTGAAGAGCGTGGAGGGAGGGGCTGAAATCAACAACACCAAAAATTCTGTTCAGATTATTATTAAGAAAAATGACAGTCCTGTACGTTTTGTTCAGAGTGCTTATGTGGTGCCTGAGGAAGATGATGTGATAGCAATTCAAGTGGTTCGTGGTAAGGATGTCAGTGGAAAATTAATTGGACCTGATGAACATGAAGTCTCTGTCAGTTACGCCATCATAACTGGGGATACAACAGCACACGCACAGCTTCACGTAGACTTCCTAGATCTACAGCCAAATACAACTATTGTTTTCCCACCCCTCCTTCATGAAATGTATTTGAAATTTAAGATCCTTGATGATGCCATACCAGAAATTGCTGAGACCTTTCAGATTATGCTTCTTAAGGATACTTTGCAGGGAGATGCTGTTTTGGTTAATCCTTCTGTTGTTCATGTCACCATCCAACCGAATGATAAACCCTATGGAGTTCTGTCAATCAACAGTATCCTCTTTGCTCAGACTGTTACCATTGATGAAGATAAAATTTCAAGGTACTGTAGATCTTCAAATCTAGTATCTAGTCAGTTTCAGGATTTCATTAAAGCTAATTGCAAAATCACTCCTGAATACATAATGTAGTAATCTCGTAGCATGTTTTTCTTATCAGCTATGTCTACAATGATATCAAGAAAGTGGGAACATCTCATGATGCAGGAAATATTTTAATATTTAAGAACTGTATGGAAAAACTGTAAATATTTAATCACATTATCAGAATACTGAAAAACCCCAAATCTCAAGGCATGATTAATGAAGTCATGATGCTGAAATACACCACTTCATACAAGTGGAAAATAGATTTCTGGCTTCCTTCCCTGGTAAATCTTTGTATTTACTATATATCAAATAAATCTCTGGTTTAAAACAAACAAACAAAAAAAGAGTGTGGAGTGTCTCCCATGAAATATTTAACCTTAGACATAAAATAAGTTAACTATATGTAATTGTACAGAGAGATTAAAATCAAAGCTCTGCACAAATTTTACAGGCAGGACTGATACACAATATTGACAGTCTTAATAAAAATGTCCACTAGCTACTGATGCTAGATCATTTCCAGGAAAAATGGGTAATGCTTCAAGCTATCATACTAAGAACAATATGGAACGAATACTCTTGTTTTGTGTGGAGCCCACTGCTTCAGTATTCATCTTTATTTCTCATACAAAGCAAAGAAATAAATCTCGCTTCCTGAATTTTTCTAAGTCATGATTCCCAGACTTTTTATTGTAGCCATGTGCTTATGAGACACAGGAAACATGACATTTCCAATATCATAAATATTGGTAACTTAATATTTCAGTATAGAGGCAAATAGTTCATTCTTAATCATTATCTAAATGTTCACGCCTGACAACTGTATTTTGATACAGTTTAAATGGTGTAGAAATGGTCTAGAAGTATCATGTAAATGTTATGTAGATGGTGTAGAAAGTTAATAGTAAGAAGTTTGCTGAAATTTGGCATGTATTTCTTGAGACAGATGTAAAACATGACAAGTTTCCATTTCTCAGTAGCTTTCTCGCTGTAAACAAAATAAGTCCTAACAAACACATTTAGAGACATTACAGAGAGCTCATGAATAAGCACTCTAAGAAAAGCCTTACATGTGTGTCATGATTTCACAAACTTTAAGCCCTGAGTCAGATGCCAGTTTCAACAGTTAACAGTTTTTCCACTGCAGTGAGTGTAAATCTTTCAGGGAGTTGAAATAAGCAAGCCAATGTTCATAATAACTTAATATTGTGGGGTTTCTATTTTCATTCAAAACTGTAGGTTTGAAGGGATCACGATTGTCAGAAATGGTGGAACACATGGAAATGTTTCTGTTACTTGGGTTATAATCCGAAATAGCAGTGATCCCTCACCTGTGACTGCAGACCTCATTCCAGAGACTGGGGAGATACACTTTGGTCAAGGACAGATGCTGGTGGCACTGCCTCTGAACATTATTGATGATGATACACCAGAGGAGGCAGAGCCCTACCTTCTGAAACTCTTAGCTGATACTATACAGGGAGGTGCAGAAGTCAGTGAACCATCTGAGGTAAGTTTACTTTTACTGGTGGAGGTAATAATAGGGCCTTTATGAGTTTTTATAACATTGATTGATTCACTAAACTGAATGAACGGTTTGGGCTTGAATATAAATCAAGCAAATTGATCCTTAATATAATCTTAGCATATAGAGCCATACCCAAAGTATTTGGCTTAGTGTAGTATACAAAGCCAGACCTTTTTAATATGGCAGCATTCAGCTTAGATTATTCACAACATACATAAATGCTGTCTTGAGTGACTGCTTGCTCAGGGAAGGCAGGAAAGTTCTTTTCACTTGCTCATTTGCTGTCTTAATGATTATTGGAATGTTTTACACAGAGTAACAGATTCAAGAGGAGGGCTTGGTGATTAAGACTGTAACCTCTGAACTTTTAAATAAAGGGTGGCTAGCATTGCTGGCAGTTTTGTGACTCAAGTCCCTACTTTGTTTTTCTTAAAAATGGTTGGAATTGAATGAAATTAAATTTTTTCACAAACTGAAATATTTTTACATGATTCTCAGCTTTAGTTGCTGAGACAAAAGATCAGTTACTCAGAGCTCATTCTGGCACATGGATGATGCATAGTGGGAAGGTTGCCAATGTCAGTGTTGTGCTGCCTGCTTACAAAGGACACTTTGAGGGTGTCAATCTGATTTTCTTTCTTCAGTGCCAATTCACTAAGGAGAAAAATGTATGGTGGCAGTCAGGACATACCTCCATAAAGCATGAGAACTGTGGTGTAGAGTCACTGTAGCACAGAGTAAGTGATGCTGTTTTCTGTTTTGCAGCTTCTGTTTTACATTCAGGACAGTGATGATGTCTATGGCCTAATAAAATTTTTTCCTTTGGAGGATCAGAAGATTGAAAGTAAACCAACGGGACGCTTTTTATCCTTGAGTTTTGCAAGGGAAGGAGGAACAGTTGGAGATGTGCAGCTGGTTTATACTGCACTCTATATTCCAGCTGGAGCTCTGGATCCTGAAAGAGCAAAGGATGGCATTCTAAATATGTCTAGAAGAAGCATTCTTATGTTTCCAGAAGGAAAAACACAAGATATTTTAAATATACCAATAAGAAATGATGCATTTCTTCAAAATGGTGCTCATTTCCTTGTACAGGTATCTCAGCTGTGCTGTGGGGTGTTTTTTTAGTAGCTAATTTAGTCGTGGCTCCTTTGCTCCTTCCCTTTGAATTTAATTAAAACAAACTCATCTGTTGGGAAAAAAAAAAAAGAAAGAAAAAAAAGAAAGAAAAAAAGAAAAAAAAGAAAAACAAAAAGAAAATAAAGGTATTAGCTCTGTAACTAAGAAAACTTGTTTAGTGACAGCTTCCAGAGATATGGCATAAAGAGCTCTGTTCCTAATAATTATTTACTAACTGCACAGTTTTTAAAAAGAGAGTGTTGTAGCAGGATGCACATATTAATAATGGAATTTAACAAAAGGAGATCAATGAGAAGGTAATAACCTTTTGAGGTATGTTTCTTTGTCTCCCTCTTGGCTTCCACTTTTACAAAATTCAGATTCTTAAACTTGACTCAAAGAAGCATGGCAAAAGTTTAGAAATAACAAGTAAGTAAATATAAATTAAAAATAGTAATATATTATTATTTATTTTGTGATAATTTGGTGAGAGAACCTAAAAAGGTTTTTTTCCAGTTTTCTTTCTATCATATTCCTTGCTGCCCTTTGGGGTTTTTCCTCTTTTTTTTCTATCTGCATTTGTAAGAAGGGAACTTCTGTCATTGCTAATCAAAACATGCTGGGAAAAAAAATCACTAAGACTGTGTTTTTGGCAGAGAACTGAATTTTCAGCAAAAATATTTAAAGAATTTCCACTTTCCAAGGAGAGCTTTCATTTTTTTACTGTTTGCTTACATTTTAGCAAGCTATTGTTCAGATATGATGCTGTGGAAGATCTTGGGCATTGTCAATGGTATTATGATTATTTTTCATCTGCAGTTTAAGACTGTCCCATAACTCTGATTAACTCTGGTCATCTGGGATGCAGAGCTCAGGTAGAGATCCTGATACACAGAGAAAGGGATGACCTGGCACATCCAAAGCACAAATCAGAGAGGCATTTCTTAGTTCCTTTTTAATTTTATAATTTTAGGTCTTATGTCTTTAGTGATTTCAAAGATGTTAATATTAAATCCATAGAATTAAAATTTGCCAGGCTTTGTCTTTAACTTGCAGTCTACTAAAGACATTTTAATCACTTCTGGGACACTGAAAAGATTTCTTCCCTCCACCTCCTCACCTTGTCTTAAAAATAAAAAGAGAAAAAGAAAATACTGACAGAATTATATTTTTATTTTACTAGTCTGCAATTTTTGGCAGTCACAGTTAGATAGGGAATTGTGTTCTGAAATACTAGAATAGATTAGTATGTTTTGCATCTGGAGAAGATCTGAAATATCTACAGAAGAACTGAAATATCCAATTCCAAGGCCCTTGTAAATGATGCATTATAAATAACATTACAGTGTGGACTGTGGACAAGGCACTTACAATAAGTATTTCAGAACCCAGGCACTTTGTCCAGCTTTTAAAACTGCAGATTCCAAGGAGTTGGGGGTAGTGGGGGGTGGAGAGGGGGTGAATGTTCTGTGCTTCCTCCATGAACCATAAAAAATCTTTTTGTTTGAATAAACAAAATCAGAGAGGCTTCCCAGCCTAGAAAATTCATTTAGAAACTCACAGAGAAGGAAGAAAAATACTCCTATTTATCACTATGACAATCCTTCTGCATTGTGATTGACCAATAATCTCAGTGAACATGTTTAGAATGAGAAGATTACAGAGTTTGTACTAGGCACAATAAAGGATCAACTCAGGAATCAGGGGAGGAGGAGTGGAGGAGGAAATGAAGCTTAAACACAACTAGAGAATGGATAGAGGAACTGGAAAAGTGAGATTAACATTCTTCAGTGACATCTTTAATTAAACAACCTGCTGCAGTCTGAGGTGCAGTTTTTTGGTATGGCCGGGAAGATTAACTAATTTAATAAACTGCTCATCATTGTTATTCAATTCACAATGTATATTCTTTTTTTCCTCATGAGCTGATCTGCTTTAAAAGGAAACACTAAACTAAAAAGAAGTTTCTTGGTTCTTCATTAATTTAATCTCAGAGTTACTCTCCAGCATCAGAAGCATTCAACAAAGTGACTTGTTTCAGTGTAGTATTTCAGAAACTTTACTGAGCTGTTAATGGCAGGATCAGGGCCCACTCTAAAAGAAAGCTTAGAAAACAAGTGAAACAAACAGTCCCACCTCTGTTCCTCAGACTCTCAATAACTAGCTGGTATGGTTGAGAATCAATTAATTAATACAGCATTTGTAAATCAGTTCCATCTATCAGATGTGCATAAATACTTTATATTTTTTATGTTAATAAAGCAATGATGTGGGCCAAGTATTGATATAGATTGGTTTTAAGACTTGAAGGGCTTTAAAACTCATTAGATGAATCAGTCATTCATGGTCACTACATCAATTTAAATCAGGCCACTTGCCCCACCTCCAGTGAAACCTTACTGTGTAATAACATCTAGTAACTCCAAGTGAAAGATATCCTTGTGCCAGTTAGAGGGGGTTGTCATTGGGGGTTCATTGGCCAGTGAAATGTTTGCAGAAGTATATGCAAATCAGTTATGGAAACATATATTGTAATGATGCATAAAGACAGAATCATATGGTATAAATTATATTTGAAAGAAGTATTTTAACAGGCAGTCCTGCTTGCCTTACTGTATCAGTACTGCTGTGGGGTTTAGTGAGTGCAGGTCTCATTCAAAGAAAGGGTAAATATTTTTCTGTTCCTTTTAGTATCAGTAAACCATTAGAAATATGGTAACACAAGAGGAGACTACCTGCTATACTGATTTTCACTTTGGAATGCAATTCTAATGTATTAGTTGTTATAAATGGAGAAGTCCTTGAAATTTATAAAAGAGCAAAGAAGATTGGATCATTCTTTGGCTTCATCATAGGCTGTAATTATGGTTCCAGTGACTTCAGCAGATTTTTATGGATGTGTGGCACTAAAAATTAAGTTGGAGCAATAGCTTGGGTCACTTGTCAAATCAGTAATGTTATTCATAGGTCTAGTATTGAATTGGCCAATCTAGGTGGTTCCTTCTCCCTCTGCCTTCTCAGCTGTGTACACAAACATGATTTGTCTACGCAGCAAGGAGAGGTACCATTCCACTGGCAGAGCTCAGTGGTATCCACTTAATTTCTTTAACACATCTACTTAACACATTTTTGGAACTGCAGTGTTGCCAGTGAGAGAAATTTGTTCTGGAGATGCTTTGTTCCCTGCATATGAGACTTAATCTGAAATACCAGAATTGTTCTGGCTTGGCACTAAGCCTTCTTATTTCTCTCTCTTTTTTTTTTTTTTTAACTTTTTCTTACAGCTGGAAAAAGTTGAGCTGGTGAATAGAATTCCTCTGATCCCACCTGTGAGTCCTAGATTAGGTGAGATTCGAAATATTTCCCTCAGGATTACTCCAGATATTGCAAATGGAGAAATAGGATTTACTAGCAATCTTCCAATTATTCTTTCTGAGCCAGAAGATTCTTCTGCTACAGTGGTAAGTCAAACTTTTTATATTCTCCCTTACTATTGAAAATTTAGTTGGAGAGATGCTATATTCAGCATAACATATGAAAGTTAAGGAGAAGAAAATCCTTCCTCTAAGGTCTGCCTGATCTCAAATATTCCCTTGCTTTTTTGCCTTTTTTTTTCTTTTTTTTTTTGAAAGAAAGCAAACCAAAAAAGTGCTTGTAAAACTGAGGGCTGAAATAATGTGTTAGTCATTATCAGAAAAATGAAGTTGATCTCTGCTTTTTCTGTAAGCATCCAAAACCAGTTAATCCTTGACGCTCATGCAGAACATAAGATGCTGCAGACAGTTTTAATCTCTCACCAACTGCAAAGGTAGTTTGTAAAGTAGAACTAATACCAGCTTGAGATTTCATGGAAATATCTGTGCTTCTTACAGTTAACTGACTTATCTGTAAGCATATTTTTCAGCTCACTGGGCACATTTTCCAACAATTGTGATTTTTTGGTTTCTGAGAGCACAAAGAAGCATTTTCAAAAGCATTCCCATGCATATGAGTGCCTTAGTATTGACTGGAGAAACTTTATTTAATATTTTTTTCAGACATTTTCACTTTTTCCTCTGGCTGTCTCCACTGAAATCTTCCCACGAATCTTGAATCAGATAACTTGTTTCTCATTCTCAGATGAAACCTGTTAATTACCTTAGGCAGAGTACATGTTAGCCTGTACTATAATAACCAGAGTAAAATGATGGTAGTTATACTGAAAATCTAGGTTGTTTCTTGAAGAGGGGGGCACTGATTAAATCTGTCATGCAAGGCTTTTTGTGCTTATGGTTGCTTAGTGATTTGTGGTATAAATAATCTGTCATCTCCTAAGTATGTAAGTGAATAATGGATGAAAAAGGGTTGGACTCAGTATATATTTTTACTGATGCAAAAATCTTTGATTTCATATCATATACATAGGTATGAGTGAAAAAAGCTGAACATCTTGAGGCTCATTAGTAATTTGCAAGGGTGTAATTGTTTTTGCATCTAGTTTTACAAGTTGGAACGGATCTGTGTGTTTCGTAGGTTTCGATTGCATTGCATCGAGATGGGACTGATGGCCAAGCCACTGTGTTTTGGAGTTTGAAACCCTCTGGAGTCAATCAGAAGGCAGTAACACAGGATGATATAAGTCCTTTTAATGGCTCTGTTGTTTTCTTATCGGGGGAAAGTGAAACTACAATCAACATTACTATTAAAGCTGATGATATACCAGAGATGAACGAAACTGTGTTGTTGACTTTGGACAGGTATTGAACCCTAATTTCTCTTCATGTCTATCAGTTGTAATAGTCAGTTTAAATACAACAAATCAGCACAGTGTTAATTAGTAGGTACTGCCTGTATTTTTTTTATAAGTGCCTGAAGAAACAGTAGGCCCTTGATTCAGACTGTGTTACGGATCCTGCTTTGGGTTGAGATTAATGTAAAAAAAACATGTATTCATTATCTAATGACTTAACTTTGTTTATATTTTGATGGAAATAATGTATGCTCTTTAGAAAGTCCTTTCAGCTTTGATCTTTAGTGATAGCTCTTGGTCATAATGCATATCCTTCTAGAAAAATATTTAGTGAGATAATTGGGAAAACTATAGTAAAGAGTAGAAAGTCGAAAGTAACACATAACTGTGTTTATGTCAGAAAAAGCTAGGGTGTGGAAGAATTAGATCAGCTGTTTATTCATTTGATCTGCAATTTCAGCATAGCTTGCTCTTGATAATTAGATAGTTCCATCACAACTCCTGGGTGGCCTTTGTGCTACAAAGAGCACTGTGGTGTTTCTGCAACACAGTGTTGTTTTCTCCCTGCTGCATGAGATCAGGATTATAGGATAATTAATGCTGTAAGGGACCTCAGGAGATGCTATTTTCTGCATGTGAGCACTACTCAGAATACTGAAATTAGTTCATATCCAGGAGTGTATTCCTTCTTTGATTTACTAACAGGAGAATCTTGGCTACGTCTTCTCTCCTGCTTCCAGCGACTCAATTGTTTATATAGTTTAGAAATACTACCTCTTCTACTACCTTCTTGTAGTCCAAGGCACATTATTCCACTTTTTCTGGAAACATACTAATAGGAGTCTGGCAGCATCAATGTCCATGTTTAACCTCTGGTATATCCACAGTCCTTACCTTATGCAGAAGTACTTTTGTCCTGTATAGTAAGTGCAAACGTGCTCTTGGGAGCTTCAACACCAGCTACCTGTGGTGATTAAATACTAGCAAACCAGCAACCAGCTCAGGCTGTTACTGATCCTGTTTCAGAAAGGCTGTTTTTTGAACATCATTCTGTCACAAAGGGAAGATGTTACTTCATTGTAGGACTGACTGTCCTGCTTCTGTAAAAACTGGCTGGTGGATTCATCTAGTGCAGAGTGAGTTATTTCATTGTACCTTGACTACTCACTGCGTTGAAAAGACAAGCCTGTTGAAGAGAAAAACAAATGGAGACTCTTGTGAACAGTTCTCTGCTTCCCACATTCATCTCAAGGAATTCTAGTGTCTCTGGCACAAAGAGGGAAACTAAGATTAGAAGTGATGATGGAAGTTGTGAAGAAGTCTTGTAAGGTGACCAAAACATGGGATGGGAAGGGCAGGAAACAAGTATGTAGATGGAGGAAGTGGACGGTGTAAAAGGTTAACTTTTTAAGTTCTGACAGCTCTGGAGGTGTGTAACTAAAGCTTTCTGCCACTTAATCTGAGTAGAAGCCCTGGGCTGTGCCTTGAAAAGGCAGTGGAGATTGAACTGGCAGCTGAACAAAGGTAACCACTGTTCTGCTTTTACTAGGTATGGTGCGAGTAGTAGGTTCTGCTGATTGTGAAGTGGCTGGTAAAAAGTGTGCCAGCAGTAAGCAGCTTTCCCACACTTGACAAGGTCAGAGAGTGAAGTAAGGAACAGGTGGTCTGCCCTGGAAAAAGAAGTAGACAAGAAGGGAATAAAATCTGAACTTTTCTGTAGACCTGGATAGTGTCCCTCAAGGCTTCGAGTGAAATTTGGCAGCTTTAACATAAGCAGAAGCCAAGAATGAAATGACTGCAAAGATCATCCTTTCAGTGCTGGAGATGACTCTTCAAATCAGGGTTGGAGGATACTGGCAGGGTTGTGTGTGTAAGCTTGTGGCATTGCTTTCTACATAGTTTGTATTTTCTGGATGAACAGAAGATTTCAGTTTCCAAGGCTGGCAGCCAGCTCCTCACAGCAGTAGTGAATTAGCATGAAGACAAAGGTGCACTGTGCTGTGGATGAGCTTGTACTATTCTGTAAATTGTAGCATAAGTCAGTAGGAAAATAGAGCATGTGAGAACTGTAGACATAGAAATATATTGTTCATAAGCATTCTATTTATTGCAATTAGTAGTAGCATGGATAAAATAATAAAAATAATTAGTTCTAACAAGGGTGTATTATTTGCAACTCAGTGGTGTTGTTAAGGCAGTTCACATTTTAAACAGGCTTTGATTACATCCAGAACTAGAAAAGAAACTGTCCAAGCCATTAAAAAGAGTATTTTCTTTCTTTGTTCCATGGTCTCTGTCTGTGGGCTGTAGATATTAAAAATAACTCTAAAATACGTCCACAAAATGGAGGCTAATGTATATAATGAAGAATATGCTTCCAAAGAAGACAGATGGGTAATAAAGAAGCAAAACAATCCTGCACCTGCTGAAGCTTCTTCATATTTTCTTGTTTTAGGAGCAGCTTCAGGTTGAATGCCTGCCCATATCTGAATAGGCCTGAATTGAGACCAAACATAAATAAAGCCAGATGTCTGTAGTGAAAACTATGAAAAAGAAAAGCCCTTGGTCTTCTTGATGAATGTAGGTGAAACAGGCCATGGAGATTGTGTGCATGCTTTGTGAATGCATATACAAGTGCTAGGGTTGTTCATTTTACCTGGTAAGAACAAATAGAAATCAGTTTTTTAAAAATCTGATTTTGGTTTTTGCCTTCTGCACAAGGTATTCTCCTGCTGGCAGGTGTCATCTCCTCAGTAAGGAGGAGATGGTTGTTTGGCAGCTGGCACAAGCAGAGGACCAGGACCCCCAGGGCACACAGGTTGTGTTTGCACTCTTCAATGAGTGGTAGTGAGGGTGAGAACTGGTGGGCTTCAAGATCTGTGGACAGCAATATATGGATAAATTATTTTTAATTTGTGAAAGTGATAATCTATGAACAGACAACTGCTTAAATAGTCCTTATGCTGGAATTTGTTTTGAGTCGTGACTCATAGAATTTAGGATGCTGGAACAGATTCATGTACATATGTTATGACCTAGATCTCATTTGCTTCATGTAATAAAGCAAAACTGAAGCAATGTGATGAGGGGATTTTTTTAATTCTAGTAATTTTTTTGATATAATACAGATTTCCACAGATTGAAGTTCTGTCTGGAGCAGATTTAGAAAACAGATTTTTTCAGAAGTGCAAATGCAAAACATAAATTTGACAGTTTTGTGGTGACATGTCTGGTACTTTTTTTAACATTTTTATGTTAAAGGGATTGCTTTGTGTTAAGAAAGTTAGCAAATCATAGATGATCCATTTAAAGCACTGCATATTGTCTGTGGTCCTTAATACATGACTTAAGTTTATATGCTGTGTGTTGCTGTCTGTACTGGCATACACAGAAACATCAATAGACTGTGTGGTTGAGTTGGGATTTTCTCCTAACTTGGTGATTTCCTGTGGCTTGTGTCTGTTTCAGAGCCATATCTATCAACTTCTCTGTTTAGCAGATGTGATGCTATAGGAATTTTTGTCTTTCAGTGTAAAACATTGGCTTTTTCTTCAGGAGGTTGGTCAGACTTTTTCTTGATGGGGGAAAAGTTATTTGAAAATAGTAGAAGAATGTTGAAATTAGTTCTCCTGGACACCTACTGCTAGCTTTTATTACTTTTCAAAACAATAACACCATATATCTCCTGCTATTAATAACAAAAATTTAAAAAGCCTCCAAAATAAAATAATCTGTGGATTAAACCTGGTGAGAAGGTGTTCCCTCTGATGAGGACTGTGGAATTTATAGTGTGGCAAATCCTGCTTTAATACTGTTCTTGAAAGCTTGGTCCTGCCATTAATTACATAACTAGATAATCCTGAAAAAATTGGAAAAGGGGCAAACACTGACTGCAAATCTCAGAATAAAATTGAGTAATATTCCATAGGCAATCTAAATTCACTCTTTCTGGGATACTCTGATGTAAATGAAGGTTTTTTTAGGAAGTATGTTTTGCATAGTACAGCAGTACACATTTACAGTAGCAATTCAGTTTCTGAGGTGCCTTTCAAAACGTTCACTTTCTGCAGGTTTACAACTCTTGGTCCAGAGCTACAAAATTTTGACCACACTGCATCTGTTAATAATTATTTTATTTGCAGTGCTGTTTTAGTTCATAGTAACATTGAAATACCCATGTTGCTTTAAATTCAGTGACGAATCTTTCTGGTAGTTTCTAATACCATGTGTTTAAAAAAGTGCAAGAAACATTTCAATCCTTCTGTTACTCGTCCTAATTAATGTTCAGTTCTTGCTAAGTAATAATTTAAGGGTTTTTTTTAAAGACATTTAAAGAAATAATGAGTCATTTTACATGAGATTGTCATATGGAATGCAGTTTTTTTACACCTGTTTCATCACAGAAAACACAAACCATTTAAGTTTTTATTTCTTACATTAGCAACATAAACATTTCCCAGGCTTGTCCTCTGTGATAAAATGAAACTTCATTGGACAGACAGATATGTCACAGAAAAGTTAAGCTGTCACAGAAAGAAAGGCAGGTGGCTTTCCCAGTGAGGGGGATCTCCTTGCTCCTGCTGGTCAAGTGCTCTCTTCAGAAGCTGGAGCTCCTTAGTATGGCTAAGCAACTGTGTACAAGGAGCTGTTACAGCTTTTGTCATTACTTCTGAAAGGCCTCACCATGGCAAACCATGAGTTTTGGAAGTTCTGCATAGCTGTTTTAGGTTCATTTCCACACTGCTGCTATATGAGTGCCTAATGAGATGGTTTCACATACCACAAAAAGTGAAACAGGACTAAATGGACCCTGTGCACTCCCTGGCAGTCTGGACATCTTTACTGTGTGATCAAAGGGCTGCCCATGAACAGCACATTGTCCTTGGGTGTTGTCAGGGTGTGTAGCAAGAGCTGGTGGCTGGTGGCCTGGCAGCTGTGTGGTGGTGTATAGCCAGGAGTCCAGTCTGGTAATATGGCTGGTTGGGCAGGGGCCCATCCCACCCACACCAGTGAGGTGGTCTAAATATGCAGTCTTCTAGTTTACACCATCATGCCTTGCCCTATGTATACAGGCCCTGCTAAAAAGTTTGTCCCCATCTTTCTTGTAGGCCCCCTTTAAGTATTGAAAGGCCAAAGGCATCAGGCAAAGTCATGGCGATGGGTCTGGTCAGTTCAGGAACACATCAGGTTTAGGCCAGGTGATGGTCACTGGGCTCAGGCACAGCCCAGCAATCACCAGGTAGGTCCACAGCAGAGTCACAAATCCAAGGTTGAGCCAGGAGGTCTTCTACTGGGCTCTGATCCTGGGATGTTACAAGAATTTATGTTGTAACTCAGAGTGTAGGCATGAGGGATCCTGTTGTTGCTCATGTACAAGCAGCTCAGAGCTGGAAGCTTAAGCCTAGGTGCTTCTATTCCATTTTTGCATAGACTGTTTTATGCCTTTTTTCAGTAGTAACCAACATTCACTAGGTCAGAAGAGTGATAGCAATCTGGTCAGTCATGCAGAGAAAACATGGTCAGATCAGTCAATCAAGCAATAGGTGTGTGCTCTGATCCTAGTGTTGAAAATGGGACTTGGGTGGAGAAGCCTCCTGAACAATGGTTTTCTTTAGCAGTGGATGGTCTGAACCTGACTAGCTGCTTTCTGAGCTGCCAGTTCTCTAGATTCTGTTCTGACTTGCACTGTGACTGCTTAAAAGTAATTAAGTATTGCCAGTTCTCTCAGTTCTTTCAAAGAACACCTAGAGATGCTCAAGATGCACACCTCGTGGTACTTGTGACTGTTTCATTTCTGTGCCTCTGCCAGGATGTATTAAACCACAGTATTAGTTTCTAGCACTACTCATCAGTTCATCTTAACAGGCTTTTTTTGTCCCAGCTGTGTTTGGACTCATGCAGTGTAACTTCTTGAAGCTGAAAGAGATTTTATGTCTGGCATGCCCTTTCACTTTCTGATGAATTATTAAGTCTTAACTACTTAGGCTTGTACAAACATATAAAAAACTCACTTGACATAATGGTTCATTTGTATTGTGTGTTGTAAATTATATTACCAACAGCTTAGCAATGTAATTAAATTTCAGTATTACCAACTGTGGAATTTTCTCCTTGACCTTTCATCGTAATAATATTTTGATGGTTTTGGAACACTGTTGCATATGATTCTGAAGGAAGGGAGAATGTCTCAATATATAGTATTCAAAATCCAGACTCATTAGAAATCAAAGAGAAATTTCTATTAAGTCACATCTCCTGTTTGAAAGGATGTCTCTGCAAGTGTTTTTGCTTTATTTTCCCAAACTTTTGAGTGAACTCATCTCTGAGTTCTTTTGACATTAGTGAAGGCAGAATTTCACTTTGTAAGTGATATGGTAATCTCTTTATGGTGTTTTGATACAGGTTTTATATTTAATACATATTTATCTTAGATTAAAAAAGTAAAAATGCATGATTGCCATTTCACAGTAATACTGCCCTTTCATCTGACTTGATGGGGTAATTTTGTTATAAGTGCTTGGCCAAAATGGAACCAATTAAGAGATTAGCAAATACTCTTTTCTTATTTTTGTGATTTTGTTTGCTATAGTTTTATATTGGTATTTTACTTTAGCAAGCTGGTTAATTGAAAAATGGTCAATAATAAAGTTTGATGGGATTTTGTACCAAAGTGGAGTTTCTTTGTGTGTACCTGTCATAACTCCCACTATGCTCAGCTGTTTTTATCACTGCTTTGGCAGATAGATAAAATAACATATCATGGAGGCAAGTAGATCTGGTTTCTTTAAATGAAAGGCTGTCTATAAATGTGGGCTGCTGGTGCACTGGTTGGCAGTAACTGAACTCTTGGAGGAGGACTTGGTGGGGTGTACCATGAATGGGTCTTGACATGCTGAATTGGTCATGGGGTCATTTCTCCAAAGTGGGAACTTCCCACTTGCTGACATTTGTCAACAGGAAAATGCCAAGCAAGTAGGGTTCCCATAACATGAACATTATAAGCATTTGGAAAGGAGAAAGAAAGCTTTGTGGTTTTTATTTTTTTTTAATTTTTATTATTAATACTCTTTTCTAGGATTAGTACTATTGAAATTCTAGCAAGTGGCACTTTCATTCCTTCCCCCATCCCCTTTCTTTCTTTCTCTCTCTCTGTGTTGACAGGGTAGAGACAGAAAGGTTTGTCGTGTACTTTGGGTAAGTGCAGTGAACTGTGGTTTGTTTTCAGTGAATCACTGCTTTGTTTTACAAGTGATTGGTTTGGACAGGACCCGTCTTTATAATTTCTTTTTCTCTCAAGAATCACATCTTCTGCATCTCCTCAGACAATGCATGCTTGCCCTTTGGTGTTTAATTTGATGGCATGGAGCTCTGGTTTGGAGACGTTGCTTTATGTAGGATCTGTGAATGATGAAAGTTATGAATGCATGGCTCAGTGTTTGATATTTGAGCTGTTGATGCAATAATGGATGAGCTGTTTTAAACTGCCAGAAATACCATTTGCCCCAACTAAATGATTGCCTGCCTAGCATTATAGAGAAGAAGTTTTATGTGGTCAAAGATGAGTAGTTATCTTTTGAATAATCTGCATTTAGTTTCTGTTAACACGTTATCCTGTCTGCTGACATATTTTTTTAATGTGTAATAAACATGACATGTTACTTTCAAATAGATTATTTCCTGTTTCACATCTTACATCCTCACTGTAGACTTTGCTATAAGATACGTTGCTATTTATTTTTGAAGTGTTGGCATTCCAGCTGTTTATGGAGTGTTTGCAGAAACAGTTCTGAAACAGATTTCAAATGTTGGATACAATAAATTTCATTCTACATGAAATAGTATTACATGAAGCCTGGGTTGTAGTACAGTGAAACCATGAAAACATTTACAGTGTATTGGACCAAGAGTTCATTGAAATTTTCTTCCAGGAAAGATGGAAGATACACAGGAATCTAAACACTTAAACCACCATGTAATAAGCCATATCCAAACTGTCAGTTTGAAGGTACATTCTTTATGCATCCTCTAGTAATAGTTTTCTGGCATTTTAATGTAATGAACTTAAAACTATGTCATTTAAATTGACTACATCTGAGGAAATGGATGCAAGAAATGTGCAAGGTTTCCTTCTCTTCTCAGATATGGCTCATTCAGGTCCAGGAGTAAGACCAAGATGGTGTAGCAGTAGCCCAGGGAGATAAATCCTCCAAGAGGAGCTCTGTTGGATCTTCCCTGCACTATTTTCACCATATGCTTTTAGGCAGCAGGTTTGTGAGCAAAAGAGGAGAAAGGGAAGGAATCTCAGCTACTGAGAGTAGGTCCAACACTTCTTAGAGCCAGACTGGGATCCTACAGGTGGTGTCCACATCCTACAGAAGGCAGCTTAACTTCCAGGAGAGGATCAAATCCACAATATTGAGGGGCTTGTCTCTTCCTATTTGTAGCAATGCTAAATTTTGCAGAAGAGGATAGGAATGTGTAGTTTTCAATGTAATTTCCATTGCTTAAGTGATTTTTGGATTATCCTTTACATTTGGATCCTAATACAAAGAAATACTGAATGGAACTCTTAACTTTTTACTGCACAATTCTGTTTCTTTTCCTGCATGTTGTGTGCATGTGTGACTAAAAAAACCCCAGAATCATCAGATAAAAAATCTAATTGGAAAACAAAGTTAAGTCAGAAGCAAGTTTTTTCTACAAATGGATAAAACATGCTGATGCCTCTTTCTTAATTTATTTTATTCTTTGCAGGTAATTCTTTTAATAGTTTATTAATAAAATTAGTCAGTATTCTGATGTCCTTCACACAGGTGTGGATTTACTCGCTAAACAGAATTGTTGCTTCAAAAAAAAAAAACAACCCTCTTGCCTTCCATTGCCAGGGTCAGTGTGGAAAATCAAATCCTGAAATCTGGGTTTACTGCTCGTGAAATTACCATTTTGGAAAATGATGATCCTGGAGGAGTCTTCGAATTTTCCCCCTCTTCCAGAGGCCCCTTCAATATCAAGGTAGCCACCTGAGTCATTTCTTTTTAATCATTATGGACAACTGGATTTAAGCAGAGTGCTAGAAAAAAAAGCTGGATTTTTTTTTAAAATTTATTTTATTTTTTTTGCAGGAAGGGGAATCTGTTGAACTGCAGATCATTCGCAGCAGAGGAAGCCTCGTCAGGCAGTTTCTACACTACACTGTAGAACCCAGAGACAATAATGAGTTTTATGGAAGCACAGGAATTCTGGAGTTTAAGCCTGGTGAAAGAGAGATCAGACTTACCCTTTTGACAAGGATGGATGGGATTCCAGAGGTAAAAACTACTATTTTTCTCTCTTCTAATCATGGTCACAAGCATATTAGTTTGTTACTTATTAAAATATAGGCAAATGTATTGAAGTGGAACAAGTTTGTAGTGGCTTTTCTCTGGAGTGTCTTCTGTGCCTCCAAACTGGGTATATCTGGATAAATGGAAGCTATCTTTGGGTTTAATAGTCCTCAGTGAGGTGTTTTTTTTCTGTGAATTTAAACAGTTACACTTTGAGTTCATGTAAGTTTTTAGCATCCACTTCCTTTTTGTTTGTCTTTCTAGTTTCACTCAGTGGTCCCCTGAACTAATCTAGACTAGTATTGGCCATATAGGTACACAGATGCAGCACTTGTTGTAATGTTCCTTGAAGAGCTTGTTTCAAGACATAAATGAAGTACAAAGTCCCATTAGACTAACAAAGCTAATACTTTTTTTTTTTTTTTAATTAGTTTGCTGTCAGCGGGTTTAAAATGTTTGCTTTCCCTGTTACTAAGCCAAAAACACTAATGAATGGAAAAGACTCCTTACTTTTCAGGGAGCATTACAAATATATTTGTACTCATGAATTGATGTGATTCTACATTATGTTCACAAAGTAGGTCCTTGCCTAGAATGCTGCCAGTTCTTTGGAGAAAATGGTCCTATCAGAGACAGAGATCTCTAATTATTTCTTTGTTCTGATGGCAGTGTGCAAACACACTGTGCATGTAGAACATGTGTGAGATTTCCTTCTGTTCAAACTGGTATCTCTTTCTGGGCTAGGGACTGTGGATGTTGGCCCATTTGTTTTGGATGTGAATACTGAATGTGAATTTTTCTTCTGACTGTGTTTCTCTCTTGCAGCTGGATGAGGTATATTCTGTGGTACTCAGTGGGTACAGTGAAATGCCAGGCAAGATGGGGAATGCCACAAGGGTCAATATAACCATTTTGAAGAATGATGATCCACACGGTGTCATTGAGTTTCTACCTGATGAACTATCAGTAACAATAAAGGAAAGTAAAGGAGAAATCATCTACGCTGGTAATTATTTTTGATTAGTTACAGCTTTATCTTTTGTCTGCCCCTACAAGGGTTTTTCTCCCCATTTCACCTCATTAGGACAATGTCTGAGTCAAGCCTCCACTCAGGAGTTTCCAGAGTGGTACAGTGCCAGCAAGATGAGCAGTGGAGACTCCAGTTGAGGAGGATGGGCCTGGAAAGCCAGAGGGATCAATCCAGTAAAAAAAATGGCTAGAGAATATGCCAGACAGGAGGGACATTGATGTATGTGCAAAGTGCAACCTGGAGGTAGTAGCTGTTTGTGGAGCAGGAAGAATAGGGTGCTATGTGAGAGAAGAATAGAGCTAATTCTTCATGTGGGTGACTTCAATTTATCTGTTTCTAATCGAGTATTTTACAGGAAAAAAAGAAATCACAAAAATTAGCAAGTTATAACTGCTTTAGTGTTTTAGCCTTGCTGACCTTTTTTCTTTTTGACTTTATTTGTTCTGAAAGATGCACACTGACTGTGTATGTGGGTGTTTTTTAGCTTCTTACAGAGTGTTAAGAAACCAAGGAACCTATGGCAATGTTAGTGTGTCTTGGGTTGTTGACCCAGCATGTACCAATGACATCTATCCAGAACAAGGGACTGTTTTCTTTGATCATCTGGAGTTTTCAAAAAATATCACCATTTACTCACTGCCAGATGAGGTAAACATTTTTACAGTGTTTTTTTGTGAGTATTTGGGACAAAGAGTCAGTTCTAAAACACTACAATTTAAGGAAAAAGAAGAAATGTCTGTTTTTGGGAGTCTGATAAAGATTTGTAGGAAAAATCAAAATACTTGGGTGAAACTGAGATTACTTTAGCAAATAATAATTTGAGAAGCTTTGCATACAAAAACAAAACAAGTTAGGAAAAAAAGCCTCCTCTAGAGGAAAAAAGTTGGAAATTGAGAGTAGTTGAATGTGGTTGAATTATGGAAAAGTTCATTTGAATACAATACTTGTTCTGATAGCAGGAATCCTAATTTCTATTTTTAATGCGGATACACTTGAAGCAACATAAGAAAGAATAAGAATAATTAATAATAAATAAATTTAAAAAATAATGGCTTGTATCAGAAGTAAGAAACTGCAAGATAACTTTTGGGTCATGTGTACAGCAGTAAAGAAGATGAGGGGACTTATTTACAAGGATTTTAGATTGATGATTATTTCCATGTAAGAGCATGAACTGTCATTTGTCATCCCTCCTGACACACTTAAGGATCAATACATAAAAAACAACACTCAGAAAACTGTCTTTTTTAACTACCTCAGCTGTTCATTTTCATTTCTTCATTGTTTTGTAAGCAATAAATTAATTTTGTAATGCTTTCAGGTACCTGAAGAGATGGAACTATTCATCATCAGCTTATTCAATGCTACTGGGGGAGCCAGGCTGGGCAATATAACCAGTGCAATTTTGAAAATTTCAAGGAATGATGATCCCATTTATTTTTCAGGTTAGATATTAGTGTTTTTAAATGTAGGCTACATATACTACGCCAAGGAGATTTTATTGACAGACCAGATAATTGAGAAATCATAATCCCAGTGGTGCTACTATAAAAACATTAATGTTTTTTTGTGTTGAATTTGTATTTATTTCCTTCAGAATCCTCCCTCACTTTAATTATTCTCTTTGTTGGTGCTGGGATGGGTTAGGTGGCTAAGCACAACAGAATTCTCTTGTACCCACAAGTTTTTCCATGCCTTTACTATATATGCCCTCTGCTACACTGGGGAGGAGGATCCTTTTGGGGAGGACTAAGAAAATAGGCCACATGCAAGGAGCTCAGGCCTGAACCTGGTGGGTTTGTTGCTTCTGTATTTTCAGAGCCTCTGACAGTGAGTGTTAAAGAAGGGAGTGTGGCAAACTTTACTGTCCTGAGGAATGGATCTGCTGATGTTGCTGTGTCTGTCCAGTATGTCACTGTTGATGGAGATGCAACTGCTGAAGAGGGAGACTTTGTTCCCAGTGGAAAGAGCAGTGTCATTTATTTTGATGTTGGACAGAGAGAGCAGAATTTATCTGTGTATATTAATGATGATGATACCCCTGAAACTGATGAATCGTTTTACATCTTCCTTTTCAATTCTACAGGTAAAAGTAACGATTTTATTTATGTTCAGTAACTCTCCTTTATTTTTTTTGGCTTCAGGTTTTTTTGTTACCTTGGATTTACCATAAAGCAATAGAGAAATGCTTCAACACTTCTATACAATTACTGTGCACAGTGTGTTTGGATTTGCATCTTGAGTTGTTTAATTGGAAACAAAAATCAAATGATACAGCTGAAACCTTTCCTCCAAAAACAATTGCAGTGAAAGTCTCTTTTCAGATGTAAATGCTCCAAATTAGATGGGGTTTTGACTTGACCACAGAAACACAAGGCTAAAGAATGTTAGTACTGCAGCAGCCTTAGGGAAAGAAGGATTCTTTTAGATTTTTTGTCATGCTCCAGTGTATACAACACAACTGGCTGATTTCTGACAAAACAAACAGAATGGTCTTACTTTAAAGGAAAAGCATGTAAATTGGTCTCTGTTTTATTTCAGTAGTAGTGCAATGTATGCATACATTTTCTTCCGTCTGACATGGTTTTACAAGGCTTAATCCACAGAAAAATGTACGTTAAAAATCACCCAATGTACCACCAGTAAAGAATGGGTTTATTATCTTAGAAATAACATTGTATTTTTATTTTTTTTTAAAGAAAAAAAAAAAGAGAAGTTACCACTTAGCAGGAAGTGAAACAAAGTTATTCAGCATATTTCTGTTTTTAAACAGACATCTTCTGGAATAAACCATCACTGCTGTGTAATTTTGATAAGAAAATATAAGTTAAATGTAAGAAATGGATAAATTATCCTGGGCTCTCCCTGCTTATTAAAGGCTATCCCCACCCCTAGCCCTTCCAAAACCCAAGGCATAATGGGAGAATCATCTACAATTCTATCAGCAAATTTGAATGTTTTACTGTCCTTCAGATGTTACTATTCTGTAGCTGAGGTAATAACAGGCTGTGAATGCATTGCATATCCTTGCAGTGCAAACCAAAACTGAAAATAATAGGCCATCAAAAAAATGATTGAGACTTGAGAGGCTGTAATTTAATAATGCAGAGGAAAGCTATCACAATTAGTCATGAGACTGTATACCTTCACTTTAGATTGTGTGGCAGGCTCCCCAAGAAGGATACCTTTCAGACATTCAATTCAAGATCAGGAAACATAAAGTTAGATTGCTTCATTTATGCTTGCATACTAAGTGTCTTAGACTTCATTAGAGGCTACAGTGATCTAGTCTTCACAGTCAGTGAGACTGAGGGGCTTCAGGTCACAGAAAAATGACTGGTCTAAAAATTGCTCACAAGGCTTCACTGATCTTGGGCTGCATCTGCCCTAGAAATCAGTAGCAGGCAGCCAGAGAGTTATAGGGGAATTTTTTTGTAATTATTTGAGTATAAAATAGCTTATGAGTTTCCTGATGTTAGCTAACATTGACTCTGGTACCCAGATCTCCTACAGAGCATCAACCTTATGGAAATGATTGGACAAAGCAATCCTTTTCCCTTCATAACTTTTCTCTTCAGTGATCTCTTCATATTTTACTATCTATCCACTGGGAACATATGATGGCTTTCCTCCTGGCACACTGGTCCTACAAGAACAGGTAGCTGCAGGCTGCATTTGCCTCTGAAATGAGGATCATATAATTGTGCAGCCTCGTGGGAATCACTAAGAATACAGAATATTTCTATATGTGTTCCTGAAAACAAACAAACAAAAAAACACAACGTTTTTTTTTCTGTGATTTGTTGCATATAATTTGCCTTGATTGTTACATCCCTCTTGCAAATTATGTTGGGCTGTTGTACCTCAAATACAGATAGAGGTATATGATGTTAAAGCAGTAAACACATTGCTTACTTTGGAACAAAAGCTAGTGAACACTCTTAAATAGGGTGAGAAATGGGATGGGGTGACATGTAATGTACAGCTGTGGACACAGGGAGGGTGTTAGAAGGTCCCTACAGTGCTAATATACACACTGAAATCCTTGTAGTTTCCACTCTACTTCACAGGTATCTTATATTATATTTTTCCTTTCAGGTAGGCTGTGATATGGGCATAAATAAACACTTAGGCCTTGTTCTTAGCTGGTGTTTGGTTTAAGTGCAATATTTCTATTCTAGGTCTAAAGAGCTGAGATCTATGAATAACTTATCTTTTTCTTTTGACTTGACTGGTTGATCAAACATGAAATACCTCTCACACAATCCTTTTTGCTCAGGATCACGTCTTTCCTAGTCATGCTACATATATTTTTTTCTGCATATCTTATGTCTTGCTCTCTGCATCAGGTGCTACTTAAGTATTTTTGGTCTGATATGCCTGTTACTGCATAGCTTTAATACTGATTTTCAATTACTGTTTTATCATTGTTCATTTCTTTGTTTGCAAGAAAAGCAGTAGGTGTGAGAAAGAAACACCTTCAGCTTGAGAGTTACCTCTCTTTCTGATTCCAGTTTTGATAAAATTAATCACTCTCTTTTCAGGGGATACTGTTATCTTTAAGGCTGGAGTGGCTACAGTTATTATAGAAGCAAATGATGATCCTAATGGAATTTTCTCCTTGGAGCCTCTAGAGAAACCAGTAGAAGAAGGCAAAAGTAATAATTTTTTGTAAGTAACTTTTAAATAATACTCTTACACTTTAAAAAAATTTATTCAGGTGATACTTTATGGATAGCACTTTGATCTAATCCCATTCAGGCTTGCATTGATAAAAAAATGTATTAAAGGAAAATAGCTTTATCAGATTTTTGATATGATTAGTTGTAAACATATTGAAACCGTTACATTATCAAGTATACTGTGCATATTAAAATGTACAGAGAAATTAAAGTTAAAATGTAAATCACAGAGCTACCGAGGCTGGAAAAGACCTTTAAGATCATCAAGTCCAGCCTATGACCAACACCACCACACCATCTAGACCATGGCACTAAGTGCCACATCCAGCCTTGCCTTGAACACCTCCAGGGATGGTGCCTCCACCACTTCCCTAGGCAGTCCATTCCAATGTCTTATCACCCTCTCCATGAGGAAGTGCTTCCTAATATCCAACCTAAACCTCCCCTGGAGCAGCTTCAGGCTGTGCCCTCTTGTCCTGTCACTAGTTGCCTGGGAGAAGAGCCCAGCCCCCACCTGACTACAACCTCCCTTCAGGTAGTTGTAGAGAGTGATGAGGTCCCCCCTGAGTCTCCTCTCCTCCAGGCTAAACAACCCCAGCTCCCTCAGCCTCTCCCTATAAGACTTTCCCTCTAGTCCTTTCCCCAGCCTTGTTGCTCTCCTCTGGACCTGCTCCAGCACCTCAACGTCCTTCTTGAAGTGAGGGGCCCAGAGCTGCACACAGGACTCGAGGTGAGGCCTCACCAGTGCTGAGCACAGGGGGAGAATCACATCCCTGCTCCTGCTGGCCACACTATTCCTGATCCAAGCCAGGATGCCATTGGCCTTCCGGGCCACCTGGGCACACTGCTGGCTCATGCTCAACTGGCTGTCCACCAGCACTCCCAGGTCCCTCTCTGCTGGGCTGCTTAAAAATTTAATTATACTTTCATGCAGAATAATCAGAAGGTGAAGCCAAGTATCTTTATTCAGATATTTCAGGACTGACACTTTAGCCATATATGTCATATATTGTTGCTTTGTTATATTCTCAATAAACTTCAGAATCATAGAATGTCATGGGTTGGAAGGGACCTCTAAAGGTGATCTAGTCCAACCCCCCTACAATAAGCAGGGACATCTCACACTAGACCAGATTGCTCAGAGTCCCATCAAGCCTGACCTTGAATGTCTCCAGGGATGGGGCCCCCACCACCTCTCTAGGCAACCTGTTCCAGTGATCCACCACCCTCATATTCAAGAACTTTTTCCTAATGTCCAACCTAAATCTACCTTCTCTAGCTTAAAACCATTATGCCTTGTCCTGTCATTACATGCCCTTGTGAACAGCTCTTCCCCAGCCTTCTTATAGGCTCCTTTCACGTGCTGGAAGGTCACTATAAGGTCCCCCTGGAGTCTTCTCTTCTTCAGGCTGAACAGTATTTAGATAGAGAAGAATCTAGGTGATTGAGCAGAATATAACCTGGACCAATAGAGAAGTAAAAAATCTTTTCAAAATACAGCTATATACAACTGTGGGGTTGTTTGCACTCTGCCTTGAAGCCTTCCCTACAAACCACTGATACTGCTGTATTCTTTCTCTTAGTTTGTTTGCCTTCTATCTGTTAATTACAGATGGAATTCTATACTACAAGTTCAGGTGTGACAGTCTTGTAGACAGAAAATACTCTTCCTTAGTCTGACCTCTGCAAGTAATTTCCTTCTAGCCACTGGGATGTATTCAGGAATAGGAAGGGTTAAGAAATGAATTTGCTTGGCATCGTTATGTTCCATGAAGTCAGTAAGAAACCTCTAGACAGAGTATAAAGAGAAGTTAGGTCACAATCAGTGTGCTAATGTGAACAGGTAAGGAAGAGGCTCTTTTCCTGTTTGTTTAATTACCTTTTAGATGTTGTTATTTGATTTTATTTTGTGCGTGTGTGTTAAGGCCTCAAACCAGATGCCTATGACTGTGAATTAGGTCTTTGTGTTACACTTCTGAAAAATGAAAATCCTTGAGAAAAGAGGAGATTAAATATATTTTGTGTTTGGTTTAGTTATGCTCTCTTTAGGTCTTGGGTGTGTTTTTTGTCTTTTGTAATCTTATTTGCGGGTTAAATATTTTTGTGGTGTGAAGAGTGATGATTTGAAGGTGCTTCGTGGAAGGAGATGATACCAAGATCACCCACATTTGTTTGAGGACCTTGCTCAGTCCTCATTGATGAGATACATGTAGGGGGGAGCTGTCTCTTCCATACCCTGGCTGCCTTGGCTGTTGGGTAGCACTCGAATGAAAGGTCAGAGCAGCATATAACCTAACCACTGAGAACACCTGTGGCAGCACTGGCCTTTAAAGGCAGTAGATGGACTTAATGCAGCATTGCTACCCAACTGGGGTAGAGTGCCCTGGTTAATGACACAGAGAGAAAAACCTTTGCAGTACCTTTTGGAAACAGGTGAAATGATGTCACCAGATAGGTTACTACATTCTTAATCTGATATATGAAGGACACAGAACATAACCCAAATTTAATACCAGCATAAAAAAGAGTTTAAAGAGGCTTGATGGTAAATGGGAGAAATGTTTGTGTTAAATGTAGATGATTCTTTTCTAAGGGTGGCCAGGTATAACAATTTTTAATGTTAAGTTCATGAACTACTATAAATTTGTTTTTATTATTTACACAATAGAAGTGGAAGACAAATTGATGTGGAGCTTAGCAGTATTACTTTGCATGGACCTGCATGGATTACTTTTTTCCTAAGACATCTGTGGTCTACCTGGAAGTAGAATTATACTGTGAAGTTGCAGGCCTTCAAAGAGGATTATATTATTGTTCATGTTGTTCCATTTATTGATCATGGTTCTTTAGAATGTTGCATATTATTTTTCACAGTAAGGAAGGTTGGTGTAGCCATGTCTTCCCTTGCTGATCAATGCTGATGCTTACCTGCCAGGACATTAACACTTTCTGTATCACTGAACAGGGTCTTGAGACATAGAGGACACTTTGGCAATGTGTCATTGACTTGGCAGCTCTTTGATAATGACTCTGCCCTGAGGCCAGGAGAAGAGTTTTATGAAACTTACGGGACTGTGTTCTTCATGGATGGTGAAGAATCAAAGCCAATAACACTCCATGCTATTTCAGATAAAATTCCTGAGTTCAATGAATTTTACATTCTGAAGTTGGTGAATGCTTCAGGTATTGTCTTCTGTATCACCATTCCCTTCATATCTGGTAGAACAGAATTATGTTTAATCCATCAAAAAAAACCCAACCCTGGTAAGAGCTTTGCTTTGAAACGTGTCTTAATATCCTGTACTTTTCTGGTAAGGTTTTTGGGTTTATTTTTCATTTAATCTTAATTTAGGTATATGAATGCAGTTATTCATTTCCTGAATTACTGTTACACACATGTTGATGATGTGACCTTTAAAAAGGATGCCTCCTGGTGATTTCAGAGATGTAGATCTTAATGTGGTTGAAGACAAAGCTTTTGAAGGCTATGCATGTCTACCATAATGGAGATTGTTTAGTTTGTTTGCTTTTTACTAGAGCAGGTGAAATACATAGAGTTACCACTTCATATTACTGCAATTAACTGCTACAGGCCTGCTGCTGAGCAGAGTTCCAAGTGTCCTGAACTCATTCCACCTCAGTACTATTTATGGTTTTCTGTATGCAGATACAACTGAAAATTATGTGTTGGCCTTTCCCATAAGTGAAATCCTATGCATGTACAGAAGATTTCTTGCTTATAATAGGTAGAACACTGCACACTTTGAACATGGGAGCTCTGCATTCACATTATGATCTTTGTATTGTGAATTCTTACTGTGCAGAAATGACTAAAGGCAGGACTTGGCAGCAGTTCACACACACGGCTGGTTTCTGAATTTGCAAGGTATCTCTGCTTCTGTTTCGAGGGCAATGGGCCAAATTTTTTTCATTCTGTACTCATGTAAATCTTGGAGTAATGGGAACTTAACTGGGCCCCATGTTTGTCAAATGAATCAAACCTAACTTACCTCATTGACTAATTCAGAAAAGCTGGAGCTGATCTTGTTCTGGCAGAAAGGCAAATTGTGTGTTTTGCAGTTGAAAAATAGCATACTGCTTTGTTTGCTCTGAAAATTGTCACTGTAGTGTTTTAAAAACAATACAGTTAAATTATGTTGTAATTGAATCAGAGCATTTTGCTGAGTTCAGAGGCTCTTTAAGGAAGATTTAAACCTTTTTAGAAACTTTTTATATTAAAGAAGCTTTGAGTACCTATTATCTTTTTTCAAACTGTTGTTTGAAACCAACCATTAACTTTTGTTCTAACTTCTGTTGTATAGGTGGGTCTCCTGGTCCTGGTGGTCAGTTATCTGAAACAAGCCTTGCAGTAACTGTGATGATCCCATTCAACGATGACCCTTTTGGAGTCTTTGTTATAGATCCAGAGAGCCAGGACAGAGAGGTAGTGGAAGATGTTCTTTCTGAAGATGACCTTTCCTGTATCACAGACTTCACCATCTGGAGACAGCAAGGCACCTTTGGTGTTGTCCGTTTAGGTTGGGAAATACTGTCTAATACCTTCCAAGCTGGACTGCCATCAGTGGTAGACTTCTTGTTGCTGGGATCATTTCCAAGTTCCATACAATCTCAGCCTCACATGAGGCGCCATCACAGTGGAACAGATGCTTTGTATTTCAGTGGAAAAGAGGATGCCTTTGGGATTATTGGCCCGGAATACCCCTACAGTGGAAGTACTGCAGTGACCAATTTTACATTTTCAGCATGGTTAATTCCTAACATCAGTACTGATGGTTATATAGTTGAAAAGGATGATGATAATGGGACCTTATATTACGGTGTGAAAATCCAAACAAACGAGTCTCATGTTTCTGTACTGCTTCATTATACAGCTTTAGGGTCCAATATGACATACATGGCTAAAGTGTCAGTCCTGAAATATCTGGATGAAAATACTTGGCTTCACCTTCTGATTACTCTGGATGAAGGTATAATTGAATTTTACATGGATGGAATTCCAGTTCTGGGAGGAATTAAGAGCCTTAAAGGAGAAGCAATTGCTGATGGTGAGCCAATAGCCTGCATTATTTTTCTCCATATGTAAATTTCCACATCGTATAGAACAGTCTATCTCTTTTAAAGGTGTATGCAAGATACTAATGTATGCAGAAATTATGATATCTGATTAGTTAATTGAGAAGATAGAAAGTTCTGAGGATTTTCGAATTATATGGAAATCAGAGCTGGGAAAGTTAAAATCAGAACTTTAGCAGACCTTGGATTAGAATAATTTCAAAATAAATCAATATTTTATAATTACATTCATATATGTGTGCTTATAATCTATACATATTGATATATATGTTTGCAGTTAATAATTTCCATAAGATATGCATCAGTGCAACTGAGAAAGGACTGTTTTCCTCAGTTTCTGAAACAAAATGCAATAGTGATTTAATTTCTAGTTGTGTATTATATTACAACTAAGTGACTGTCTTGTCATTAGTAGCGTTTTTCAGGGTACAGATTTACTTCAGTAGGTATTTATGTGGTGTATGAAAATTATGCCTATAAGTTGAATAATGTTCTAAGGAACATTAACATCTGTACTTCAGTTTACCTATCTGGATAGTTCCAGGTGTGATTCTGGTTGTTGGTAACCATTATGAACATTCACTTTGAACTAGCATAGAAGTGACCAGATAAATATCAGAACAATATATAGTCAGATATTAAATGTTCAGAATACATTCATATTTACTCTTTGTTTTGCAGTTTCCCATTCTTCAATATGCTTTTTATTTTTTTCTTGGAGATCATCTCCATCCTTTTTCCTTTCATTCTCATGACTTCAGTTGCACATGTTATCTGTGGTGGGGATAGGCAGTGAATCATTATCAAATTATTGAATACAACCTCCTTTTCTGTAATCAAAGAAGGAGAATTAAAAAACATGCAGTGATATGAAGTGCATATACATCTACATACATGTATGTACCCAAACATACATTTTGCAGAGTGAGAGGAGACTTCATTAGTTGTATAGTGTTGTGTTTTCTTTATGCCTGTAAATTTCCAGTGGCTGGAGTCTGAGAAGTAAATTTGCTCTCTGTAACAAAGCAGTGCCTCTGCAGTTAGTATTTTCCATCAGACTGTAGCTGAGAAAGGGTTTTTATTCCCCTCAGTTTCTAAAACAAAGATGTGTGAAATGCAATAATTCTTTTGTTGCTAGAAGGATATATATGAGTCACTGTATAATTTCCTTATTAGTGGAGATGGCATATGCTCTATCTGGAGATACTGCAGATAAGAGGTAAGGATTTAATCTCTCTGCATTTGGTGTTGGGTACTGCACAGTGGTGAGCACAGCAGCCCAGTTTTTCTCACCATCTTCCACCTGGTGCCCTGGGACCTTTACCTCTTGCTGTGGTTGTTTGTCTCTAGAGCTGATACACATGTGTATGCAAGTATGGTTCAATAGCACAGTTTCTTCCAAAGTTAGGGCAACAGCTGGGCAGAGGGATATCTATGTGTTTTGGCAGAATAGGAATGAATATGAGCTACCAGCATAGGGTATTTGTGAAAAAGGCAGCTGTGATCCTATGATTTGCTGAGTAGTATAGTTGTTTGGAGGCAGAAATATCAACACTACTGCAAAAACCATTTGGAATTTGCTGTGCCTTTCTGACTTCCACGTTCCCAGTGTGTTAGGGGGAAAGCATGTCCAGAGGGATAATGCAGTGATGATATCTTCAGAATGGACCCATTCTCCCAGCAGGGAGAGACAAAAGCTGAGGGGGGTTGCAGCTGTTCTCTGCAGATTGCTAATGCAAAGGTAGACTTTTCCAAGCCTCATTAAAATAGGGGATGGTGACAGTGTGCTGGGAGTACCAGTAGGATGAAAAACCTGAATGGAATTGTTTGACCTGTGATGATCTACCTGTAACACTAGAGATGAGGCTCGAGGAACCTCCTGGCATGTTTCAAGATCAACTTGATTCCTCATCCGGGGATAATAAACAGTTTACCAGTGGCTTTTAATAATTACAGCTTTAATACTGCTAAGAAATACACTAACATGAGGAAAATTGTAACTCCCTTCTCAGGTCCAGGAGTAGTGAGAATTGGAGCAGGAATCAATGGCAGCAGTAGGTACACGGGGCTAATGCAGGATGTGAGGCTTTATGAGCGCAAATTGACACGAGCAGAGATCTATGAACTCCATGCAACTCCTGCAAAGAATGATGTCCACCCTGTCTCTGGGTATTTGGAGTATCGGCAAGGAGAGACCAATAAATCATTCATTGTGTCTGCAAAGGATGATGAAGAGGAAGAGGGAGAGGAGTTATTCATCCTAAAGCTCATTTCTGTGCGCGGTGGAGCTCGAATTTCACAAGAAAATACCACAGCAAGACTAAGAATACAGAAAAGTGATAATGCTAATGGTTTATTTGGCTTCACTGGAACATGTATTCCTGAGGTAAGGGATTCATAAGGAAAATTACAGATTAAGTTCTGGACACAGAAAAAGTAAGGACAAGATCACTTGACCTGCACAGGGCCTTGATTTCATATTGTTAGTATTTGTAGTTAAGCAAAGTTTTCCTAGAATATGGAAATGTGTAAGTTCTGTTAATACAACCTCAGTCTCACTGGCATTTGCAATATCATTTTCAAAAGTCCCCCACAATTATTCTGGTTAAGAACATTGGTTTTATTACATAAACTGAAAACTAAGGCTTACATTTTCTAGAAGAACATTTTTTCCTTCTGTCACATCTGAGAGTGGGTTATCGGTTAAAATGTAATTTCACTTCCTTTAAGAATGGATTATTACAAAGATTTTTATTTTCTTTTCATGTGTTGCATGATATGTTTCAAATAATTTTACTATAGGTCATGCAATGACAAGATGTGATGTATTTTTCCACAATCAGTTGCTCTCATAAAAGGCAAAAATGGCAAATGTTTGATGTGAATTTAGTTGATACTGGTTATGAGTTGCCTTTGTTTTTAAATATTAAGTTGTTCTTTGGGGGTAGCCAGCATTTATGCCATATATATACTTGCAACTTTTTGAGGGAAGATTGACATAAACATAATTCAGTTTTACTTCTTTAATCAAGTATGAGAGAGAAAGACGTTACCTTTTTCTATTTTTGAAAACATATTTCAGAATCCTTTTGAATTTGGGAACTCTCCTGACCTTTTAATTACATTCTTTCTAACTGGAGTGCTTATGAAGTGTTTGAAAGTAACTGTATTCCCTGAGTGATACTGGTTTTCAATTTGGTTCAGTTTGCTCTCTGTGTGCCTACCATATGCTTTGATAATGGATTCCTTCAGTTTCAAATGCCACTGATAATGCTGCAATGCCACAGATCATCAACCAACCATGAAGCAAGATTAAAAATTTATATGGCGTGTTAATTGTTTTGCACTTATCTTATGCCCATTTCGCCGGGGAAGTAGGAGAGCTCTCAGTGATGATGCAGATATACAAGCATTGTTTTATCAGTATTTTAATTGCTTTGTGTGCCTGTCTGCCTGCTAGGCAACTGAAGGCACATGCAGTATCTGCACTGTGTTACACAGAAGCTTTGAAGTTTGTTGAGTACTTAGATGGCTTTATCCTTTCTGGCAATTTTCAAATCAAATTATTTTCTATTTAAGTTCTGTGATCATAGTTTTCTTAAATGTGTCATCAGTATCAATGCCTGCTTTGTTCCAAATATGTGGAACTGTTGCCACTGAAGTCATGATCTCTGTCAAGATGGAATTATAAAGACGACTGCAGCACAAACAATTTTTCCTGAATGATCATAGTATAGTTTAATTTAATGTGTTTTGTTTTTTTTTCTATAGTGTTTCTAGTTGGGAAAAGGTGAAATCCAAGTATTTCTTTAAGTTACTGATGATGAAAATTAAACCAAGTGACATTAATGTAAAACAATAATTTCAGCTGCTTTTGAAGTGTGAATTTCAAGCATATGGATCTTCTCTTGGATATGGAGTTTAGGGGAAGAAATTGTGTCCAAAACAAACAACAGTGTATAGTTGTTGGCTTACCTTTATAGTCCTCAGGGAGATATTAGAAGCCATTGCAAATCCCACTAAGGTAGTTCTGACCACCATCAAAGCTCAGTTTCAGCTTCATACCACTCCAAAAGTGCTGAAAGTAACACGGCAGGAATTTTTTTTTAACCTGAGAATTTGGCAAGTGTTAGAGAGTTCCGTGTTTTGCACTTATTGCTTTCACTGACTGTGACTGTGACCAACTTTTCCATTTCTTGCTTCCTCCCAGGCTGCTGATGAGGGCTCCACTATCTCTTGTGTCGTGGAGCGTACGAGGGGAGCCCTGGACTATGTGTATATAAATTACATTATCTCACAGGTTGATTCCACTGGCATTAATTACCCTGTTACCGATTTCTCTAACAGCAGTGGCACTATCACATTTCTTCCTTGGCAGAGATCAGAGGTAAACCCTACCTTCCTATTAACTATTCATCCTGTCCTTTGCAAACCTGCTGGAAAATACCTTCTGAGGATGCTTGGCTGGCTTTCATACTAGAAAGTGTTTCCTTCACATGGCTTCTGTGGTATTTTGCAGGGTGTTTTTGCATCCCTGGCAACTAGCAATTGATGTGATAGATGCTTATAGGTCTGTGTGTATCTTGGTTCAGGGGTCACCATGTGTACATGTATGTTTGCACACAATATATGTTTACATATATGTGTATATTAGATTTTTGAATATCTATATGTGTATTTGAAGTGTAGATAGTCCTGAGCTGAAATAATAGATCCAGCTACTTTTGAAATTGGAAAATGACCAGGTTTGAACTGAGTTTTGCAACTCATATTTCTCTCCACATCAATCAAATAGGCACCAGTAAAGTTCACTGCAGTAATCAGATGTCTTGCAATGGCTGTTGGCCACATTCTGTCCCTTTTGCTTAATCAGTTTCTGTGAATTCAATCCTGACCTGCAGCACAGGAATTTAACAGTTATTTGAATAAGAACTGTGGGACCACAATGCTGTAAAACCTTAATGTGTGTTTTCTGTTAGTGTTTCTAAAATAGAAAGGGTGAATTGTTAGTAGAAAATGCTGTCCTTGGTTTAACTTTTGTCACTCTGCTGAAGTCAGTATGGACTGACTGAAACCCACTGGCACCATTTGAGAGGATCCCAGTGGCTCCACTAGAACTGTGGGTCTGGTCCCAGTTAAACAATGTAAGTGATTAGAGCTTGGCAAAAGCTTGTGATACCTGAAAATAGTTTGTTCATGTCACTGTTCATTCAGCTTTAATTTTCCTTTGATCATATTACTGAATTACATACAGTCATACAAAGCAACAATTTCCAGAGCTTTTCCACTCTTGGAGCATGGATGAAGCCTGCCTTACTCTGTCTAGTGGCAGTAAAGGGTTGATTTTATTATCTTGCTCCACTGATTTGGGGTCCAATTTATTGTCTACAAATGGAGGATTTAATAGGCATGGCCTTAAGAAACAGACTGGGAGCAGTTGCTCATCAGGTGAGGTATCCAAAGAGGCTTTGAATTGATGTTTGTAAGCTACTCATTCCCATGCCTCTAAATGGCATCCACTAGTTAAACCTTTTCTTCTGTTTGTTTGTTTAATTGTGTCACAATATATAGAAAGCTGGAATTGCCCAAGGTGAATTTCTCAGCCTGTGCAGAGTAGGTTATGTTAATTAATAGTATGATCTATAGTCTCAAGTATCAGGGGACATTAAAAGCTTGCTTTACTTGCTCTCTAAATTGGATTAATCACTGTAATGTGTCTTCAGAAGCATAATTTCTTCAAGATTTTGAAATCTGGCAAGTATTTAATTTTTAATACATGCCATGTAAACTTTGCTTATGCTAAGGTAGACAATAAATAATTGCTTGCTTGGTTATGTGTTTATGTAACCTGAAGCCCTTAGGAAAATATCCCTTCCATCTCTGGTAGCTTGTCAAGTTGGTTTTGGAATGCATATTCTAAATATAAAATATTATCCTACCAGTTGGGTTGCATTACATGGAGAGCAAAAATGTTGTCTACATTGCTTTCAGAACTACACAGCAGATACAGCTGACTGAGTAATCATATAATTTGATGAGTTAAGCAGGGCTGTGAAACTCAGAAGTGATGTATGTTGCATGGTTTGACTTCTCCATGATTTGGTCCTTCTCTAGGTCTTAAATTTGCATGTTATTGATGATGACATTCCGGAGCTAAATGAATATTTCCGTGTGACATTAGTCTCTGCAGTGTCTGGAGATGGAAAACTAGGTTCAACTCCTACCAGTGGAGCAAGTATAGATCCAGAAAAGGAAACCACTGATATCAGCATCAAAGCCAGTGACCACCCATATGGTAACAGTGATGGGGATGACACAGTCTTGTTGCAAATAATTGTATGGTTCGAGCTCAACAGATAAAAACTTCACTTAGCCTTGATAGCTGGAGGAAGCAATGCCAAGTATTTCACTTTATCTAACTTGAGATTAGTTCATAATTTTTATACAAGAGCGAAAGCTGAGTTACTGCCTCTTGAGAATAGTACCAAAAAAAAAGCATCACAGCTGCTGTGACCAACAGGTGATGGTTCCCTTCTGAGAGCAAATAAAGGCTGCATGTAGTTAGTTTTTCTCAGATGAGAGTTCCTGAAAAAGAGAAACATTTCTTCATGCTTATTATACCATTTATACCAATGGCAATTACCCAATGCTATGACATATTGAGGCTCTTGTAAGAAGCACTGGATTCATTCTTGTGCTGTGACTTCATCAAGACTGGCATGGGTATCAGTCAGAGAAGGGAAGGTACACAGCTCATCCCTGAAAACAGCACCATTGAGTCCTAAGGGCATATTGATAACTCAGTTCTAGTGTCAGAAATGTTAAATGTAAATATTATAAATAATTTTTTGTTTTCACTTTATTATAGTACCTTAAATTTGGTGTGAGAAGCCATGTAAATCTTACTTCTTGTCTGCCAGGTCTACTAGAGTTCTCAGTGGGGCCACCTCCTCAGCCAGGTGATGAAATGATTCTGCCAGCCTCTGCTGTGCCCCATGTTACTGTTAAAGAAGAAGCTGGACACATCAGATTACTGGTAGTTCGTGCCCAGGGACTTCTTGGAACAGTTCTGGTGGAGTACAGAACTGTGCCCCTTACAGCTTTCAGTCCTAAAGATTATCAGGTATGGCCATTACCAAGGTGTGTCATTATTTTTTAGAGTTTCATTGGAGTTACTTGTTCTGGAGATAGGCTTCAGTTTGAGCATTTCAGCCCAGCTATGATCCTCTTCACAGAAACACTTTGCTTTATACAGTGATGTGATAAATGATTGTGTAAAAATATATATAATCGTGTGACTTCTACCCCCTTTATGTACAGAATATTTTATTTCCTAGGAAAAGCCTCTGGATTTGGTTATTTTTTTAAGAGAATTGTCAGTGCAGAGAGAAGGGATATTTTCTATTGTTGCTGAATGTATTAAGCTTTGTATAAGCATTCAGGTGCATCTACAGGTTAAGGTTATGTTTGTACATGCTAACTTTTGTACTTCTTCAACAAAATAACATGCAAATATCTGTGTTTGCTTGTCTGATTTTTGTGCAGGAAAGTGTAGACAGATACAGATTCTCATAATTCTGTGAACTTAGATGCCTTTTCCTCCTAACAAAGATTCAGCAGATTTTTTTAAAGCTTACGTGAATAAAAGTAGATGTTTTGACAAACAGTTAAGGTCCTGTTTCCTTTTTCATATGGATGAAAACACTAGGCTTGGACAAAAATGTGAAGAGCTTTCATCTTGCAGGCTGTTGCTGGCACGCTGGAATTCCAGCCAGGAGAAAGATACAAGTATATTACTGTAAACATCACTGATAATTCTATCCCTGAATTAGAAAAAACTTTTAAAGTGGAGCTGTTGAACCCAGAGGGAGGAGGTAAGAGACACATCAATGCATTTGTTGTATTTTCATGATCTCTGCTCATCCATTAAGATCTCATCTTTTGTAGGTGTACTATTTCCATGTTATTTCTAAAGTCAAACAAACACACCCACATCCCCCAGACAGCTGTGATTTTTCTTAGGAAAGAACTGTTCTTCAGATCTTTGGTTAATCATTGCTGGAAACTACCAGAGCCTAAAGAATGTATGTTATTACCATGCATTAGGGCATTTAAAGGTAATTCCTGCTTTTCATATTACATAATTTCAGCACTGGTAATGAAAATTAAAATAATGTAAAAAGTATATTAATTTAATTTTATTTTTTCTCAATATTTATAAAATATTTTTGGCTAAACGGCTGAATTGAGTTTTTTATCTGCCACTTGAGTGGTCTTAAAGGTCTTTTCCAATCAAAATGATTCTCTGACTCTACGAAAGCAGGGGAATTGTGATACACTGGCTGATCATGTTCATCTTAATTATAGCAGTAGGAAATTGAGATTGGTGAGAGGCCCAAGGAGTTCAGCTGAGCTGGAGAGGTAGCTGGTAGCTGTGGAAGAATAAGAAAAACACTCCAAGGAAATGCTGGTGTGAGATGTTAGATGGCAAGCATCAGTGCTCCTGCCACGTAAAACCACTTAGGCCTTACAGAATTTGTTTCCATTGGAGAACATTTTTAAGGAAGATTATAAAGTTGGTTGGCTTTTTTGTTGTGTTTTTTTGTTTTTTCATTCACATTTCCAGTTTCTCCACGACAGACCTCATTTAGGAGTGAGAAAGGGGAAATACAAAAAGGGAACACAAAGAGGGAAAGAAAGAAAAGAGAAAACAGGAGTGTATGTGTTTTCTTTCCTTCTGACCTCCCATTACTAGTTTTAATGTCATAAATTAAGTAAGAGGTGGCATAAACAATACTTTTTCTGGCTTTTATCAGCAATCCTGTATACTGTCATATTCAAAATTGATGCCTTCCTAAAATATTTCACTCTCTTTGTGTTGTCCACAAATGTTTGAATTACTTTCTGCTTTCTCTTTATTTCTAAATGTATATATGTGTATATATCTGTATGTCTGTCATCTTAAAGTTGCTGAGCTCTTTAGAAATGATGGCAGTGGTAGTGGTGATGGGAACATGGATTTCTTCCTTCAAACTGTCCATCAACATGGTAAGCATTTTCAATTAATCCTGTTTTTTATTGCTAAGTGTTATATCCCTCATAAATTACTATACTGACTTAGTTGTTATAGTGTACTTGTGATTAAGGGTTATTAATATAGATTTACCATAAAGTTCTGTCAAAACATTATTTTCCATTTTAATTTAGGCAAAATTTCAATAGTAATCAGTGCTTACTGTAACACAGAAAATAACAGTTTATGTACCATCAAACCTATATTCTTGTAAAACACAAGAGAGTAATTCCAGACATAGCATTGCAGAATTAGTCTTGTTTGAAGATTGTTAAGTTTTCTGGGGAGCAATAAGCAAAGACACTTTTAAAATTGAAGATAATTTAAAAATTACCTGTTTGTATGCTTTGATATATGCTTTATTTTGATTCTCTATATGTCAGAAAAACTCTTAAAAATAAGCTGTGTTAGATTTTTTAAATGAATGTTTTGATTGGTTTTCATTTTTTCTCTTTAAGTTTGTATTTATGCCATGACATACAGAAAACAAAGATAAGTGAATGCTGAGAAAAAAAAAACAAACAACTAGATGCAGAGATAACATAAAATTGGAAGGAAAACTCGTATCATGTGGGACTTAAAATTAAACCCTACAGACCTGAAAATATTAGATGAACATCTTTTATGCAAACTGAATAATTTATTCCACACGATAGCCTGATACTCACTTTTATTTGTAAATGCAACGGATTTCAGTTTGAATTTGAGAATAAATCTGTGGTTTAGCCACTTTTTGGAACTTCCTGGGCTTTTAAGTGCTGTTTCCCTTTTCCTTGTTCCTAGAAACTGTATTCTTAATTGCTGTGCTGTTTCTCTCTGAGCAGCAAGCTATCTCACCCAAGACAATCTTTTTAATCATAGAGTTTACCAGATTTGGTTTTTAGTTTGTTCTTCATTCCAGCTTATGTCAGGATGAGACCTGCATTCATCTGGTCTGTCTGCTTACACTCTGGTTTGCCATATAACTCCCCACCATCCTAAATTCTGCTCCATTTTAATTCATTAAACCTGTAATTTTATTTCTGCTCCTTCCTTAAAATATTAATGTTTATTGTAGTTTTTGTTGCATAGTTCCATAGAAGGGCTGCCAGGACTGCATTGTAGAAAGTCAGTTCCTTATCCATGTGAATACTTATCAAAGACAAACCAGCACGAGTACTCCTGCCATGCTATCCTGTGTATTTGGGGTTTTTTGTAATTTATTTCTTTAGCTGTTTTCTTTCATGAAAGAAGCTAGAAACAAATAACCCTTTTGGAACTTGCACTTGACAGCCAGCTTGGGAATTGCATCCCACATCCTTGTGACTATTGAGGCTTCTGATGATGCCCATGGTGTGTTTGAATTCAGCACTGAGTCACTCTGGGTAAATGGAACTGAGCCTGAAGATGGAGATAGCCATGTTGTGCTGCAGGTTAGGAAGCTTCAAGTCCCATGTTGCTGTGCAGTCCTCTCCTGTCTCTGTTTTCACTGGCTGTTCTGCAGTGTTTTTGCCATAGGTCTGTGGTGTGTACAACAACTTTGTCTCACACATCTGTTTTTGCTGTTTCATACTGAGTTTTCTGATGTGCATCATTCAGCTTGAAGCTAAAACTATGCAATAATAATATCCACAGGTTTAAAATTACTTCTGTTGTTTGCATTTGTGGTGCTTCTACCTTAAAATAACTTGATGATACAATACCGTAAAGCTGAGGTAATAAAGATTGCACTGTTTTTTAAAAACAAAAATTTATTTTTAAGCCATCATGTCAATGTCTTTACTTGATTCCATCTCATACTTTTATGTTTTTCCTTCTCATAGAACAAAATTGGCAGATCTTTATATTTTTCACTTAGGTTGTGAGAACGCATGGGGCCTTGTCTCAGGTGACACTGCACTGGATCATAATCTGTGATCTTGCCAAAGACTTGATCTCTACAGATGGGAATGTAACTTTTGATGTTGGCCAAGTGAGAGCAAATATTACAGTACAGGTTTCTCCAGATGAAGTTCCTGAACTGGATAAGGTGTTTTCAGTTTTGATCACCAATGTCTCCAGCGGTCGTCTCGGAAATCATACTAATGCAACATTAACTATTCTAGCTAGTGATGATCCGTATGGAGTCTTCATCTTTTCTGAGCGAAACAGACCAATAAGAGTTGAGGAAGAAACAAAAAACATCTCCCTGACAATACTAAGGCGTGGTGGTCTCCTTGGTGCAGTGATGGTAACATACAGAACTATTGGCGATGACGAAAAGTCACCTTTTCTTCCACCTGATGTTGTTAGAGCAACAGAGGGAGAAGATTATCTACCCGTTACAGGTTACGTGATCTTCACAGCCAATGAAAGTGAGACCACAATAGCTTTGCCTGTTTTGGATGATGATGATCCTGAGAGGTCAGAATCTGTTTTTGTGGAGCTAAGCAGTGTTGTTTTGATTGAAAAAGTGCAGGATCGGCCAAGTGAGTATCTTACAATACTACAACTTCAATATGAAAGCTAGTATTTACATTTAGTAGGGTAAAATGCAACAAGTTAAATGATAAACTTTTCCTTCTGCCAAGCTTTGTATTGTCAAGAAATCTCTGAGTTATCTGCCTTGTGTGCTGTGCCTTTAGCACAGTATTTTGCCAGGGATGGATTAACATGTCTTTATCCCTTTTTCATCACCTTATCCAAGGCCTTTCAGGCCAGAAATGTTACTGTATTAGTTTTGTGCATTAGTACATCTTCATCTAGTGTTTCTGTGAAGTTCAGTGTTAGGAAGTAACTAAGCTAGTTTTGCTTATTGAAATCCAAAAAACTCTTTTAAAAATACAGTGTAGAATTACAGCCACATGTTGCTTTTTTAGAGTGTTTGCTTCATCCATCATTCAGATAAATTTAGGTCATTACAGGCTAATTTATGCTTCAGAGCTTCTTGGCATGTCTGATTACTGCCCCTGCCTCTGATTAGTCTTGATGTTAAGTGAAACTTCAAATATAATTCTGCTGGGAGTTTGAAATCTTACTTGTATTTCTTCACAGCAAGTGTAAAAATGAAATTCTTCTGACCTGTTTTGATCTTATCACTGGCCTTATGGACAAATACATAAATAACCAAATTATTTCACAGTGCCTTATGTCTTCAAAAATGTTTGACTTCTAGGCTCCACGGCAGGATAGAGTAATGTCATTAAAAACTGGGATTTTTCTGCCATAATATAATTCAAACACCAAAACTCTATTGTAGTAGTTGTATTTTGTCCAATTCTAAAGAAGATAAAGACGTGGCAACTAAGCCCTAAACTCACATGTATGTCTATGAGCTCTATAGGTGTAAATAGCAAGCATCTCTGGCACCCCCTCACTAAGTTTTCTTTATGTTTCAGTTGAAAATTCTCCTCGACTTGGATTAGTGGGTGAGACAATAGCTCATGTAATTATCAATGCCAATGATGATGCTTTTGGAACACTTCAGCTTTCAGCTTCAACCGTGCGAGTTGCTGAAAATTATGTTGGACCAATCATTAACGTGACCAGAACTGGGGGGATATTTGCAGATGTTTCTGTGAAATTTAAAGCTATGCCAATAACTGCCACAGCTGGTAAGAAACCAGAATAGCAGAAGGATGTAGTAGTCTTTGTTAAGGTGGAAAAAGTATCCTGTATGCTTTGAGCAGCCAAAGCAAACAAGTGCTACTGAATGCACTGTTGCATGACAAGTACCAAAAAAAAAGGTAGCTGGACATTTACTGACTCTGCTTAGCAAGTAGGAATCCAAACCCTATGGGAGAGACCCTGCATCAGCTTTTAGAAAGCTCTGAAATACAATCACTGAAGAATCTACCAAGTGAAATGAGTGAAGGAAGTGGAGTGGTCGCTTCCCTAGTAGCCCAAGGCCTCTTCAAAAAAAGAAAATAAATAAAAGATACTATAGTAGTATATGTAGCTACTGTTTAGTCCTGTGTACATATTTAAGCCCACCATGCATTGCTTAGGTGAGCTTATTGGAGAGGATATGAGTGTTAGGGGCTCAGCTATAACATAGACAAAAACTAATCAAAACCAAAGAAGGCCCTAAAAAATGGGAGGTTAAGTTCTTAGGTTGGCTCATTCTATAAAGAAGGTACATAAAAAGAGCTAACTTACAAAGTGTGCAGGGTCAAAACTACTTAGTTATAAATGAAATCCACTGTATTTCAGTTGTGTCCAAAATTGAATAGGTGGGTGTCCGTGCTCTGGGAACTGGCGTTTTAGTTTCCTTTTTAGGATGATCAAAGGAGTGAAGCACCTCTGCTGCAGAGACAGGCTGAGAGAGCTTGGGCTGTTCAGCCTGGAGAAGAGAAGGCTCTGGGGAGACCTTATAGCATCTTGCAGTGCCTGAAGGGCCTACAGGAAAGCTGGGGAGGGGCTTTTCACCAGAAAGGGCAGTGATAGGACAAGGGGCAATGGTTTTAAACTGAAAGAGGGAGATTTAGGTTAGACATCAGGAAGAAATTCTTCACCATGAGGGCAGGAAGGCACTGGAACAGGTTGCCCAGGGAGGTTGTGGCTGCCCCCTCCCTGGAGGTGTTCAAGGCCAGGTTGGATGAGGCTTGTGCAGCCTGGGCTGGTGGGAGGTGTCCCTGCTCATAGCAGGGAGGTTGGAACCTGATGATTTTGAGGTCCCTTCCAACCTTAACTATTCCATGATTCCATGAAATGATTGTGTAGCTAGATTGATGTCAGAGTACACTTTAAATTAGTTTTGGAACCAGAGTCATTATCTAGTGTATCACAGTTGTTCATCTAGATATTCTTAGAGACAAGTTTGCCAGAAGTCAGGTCCACACACAAATGTGCCCTGTACTAAAACCTGCATTGACAAAGGTGCTTCTGTTCACTTTTACCTCTTGAAAAGCCAGAAAGCAATTAGAAATCAAAGACAGAAATGTCTTGCTAGTGTGACCTTGTCAATGGAAGGCAATAATGGACCTTTTGTAGCTACCTCTTGGCCTAACAGTGCAAACTGCATTGTGGCAAAGCCAAATTTTATTTTAATACATCCAGATATCTAAGGGCAATGGGAAATAAAAAAGTCTGTGTTGTCTGGGTCGGAAGATAACAAACCCCATAGAAACATGGAGGAATGGATGTGTAAGCAAAAAGACAATTACTAGTGATGATGTTCAGTATAGCATTAATATTCCGTGATTTTTATTGTTTTGATTTTTTTCATCTGCAACTCTAGGTGAGGACTACAGTGTAGCCTCATCAGATGTTGTCTTACTAGAAGGAGAAACAAGTAAAGCTGTGCCAATTTATATAATTAATGATATCAATCCTGAAGTTGAGGAGTCATTTTACGTTCAGCTGCTGAATCAAACAACAGGAGGAGCCTTACTTGGATCTTTGACTAGAGCAACCATAATCATTGAGGCTTCTGATGACCCTTTTGGATCCTTTGGTAAATGAGTCTTATTTGCATTTTTTCTCTTCTTCTGTAAGGTTTTTATTGCAGATTTGTGTGTGAGTTGTTAGTGAGCAGCAGGGTAAGAGGAAGCCTGGATGAAGATGGTAAAGGAAAAAAGAAAATCAGTTGAATAAAAACATGTAATTAAGGAGTAAGGGTGCTTTACTGTAACAAAAAGTGTTATTTAGTCATTTGATACAGCAAGACTTTGAAATCTCTCTCCCACTAGAGATAGATGCATTTTAGTTTACTTTATATTTTTTGTCTATTCTAAGTGCTGCACTTCTGCATGGGTTTAAGCCAAAATCTGCATTCTAATATCTTTTGCTTAAATACTTTGATATCTTTGTTTCATTAGATAAATCAGCCAAAGCAGATTTTAAAATCTGGGGAAACAGAAAAATATAAAAAGAAACTGAAGTACATTATCTTATTTTCTGTCAAGTTCTTTAGTTTTTCTTATGCCTGTTATTGTCAATAAAATGGATAGTGTAAGCTTTCCAAAATCAGTTTCGTTAGACAGGTTTTGAAAAAGTTTTGGCAATTAAAGAAAAAAAGCTATTTTAGAAATACTTTTGTTTGTTTTTTGGTGTATTTTTTCCTGCGTTTTCCTTTGACTTAACCTTGTCTCACTTTGCTGCACTGTTTAATTCATCTTGTTCCATTTTATCTTGTTCTATTTTAGCCAGTTGGTAATTAATTAAATTAATTCTTAAAACCTAAAAGTGTAATACAGGCAAGGCTTTCAGGTGAAACAATTATAGATGGAATATGTTGACTTATTTCTTCAGTAAGTGACACAAAAGCTGCTAAAGAGTTTCCTTGCTGGGAATACTTAGGAAATTGTCTTCTAAGAGCCTAGAAATAGCTCATGGTTAGCCTTGAACGTTGGTGTGTTGAGATAAACTTTCTGGGTGAGGGCTTAATTTTCATGCTGATTTTGTTTTTAGATGAAAATATTAATAGTGAACATTTACTCTAAAGTTTAAACCTGCTTAAAAGTGATTCACTTGTGCAAGTCAATGCAATCAAGTGAAATAAAATGGTGTACTTCAGGAGCTGAGGCGTTTACTTCCAGTTCCATCGTTGACGAAATACAGAGAGTAGTAGAACACATCTCTCTGTGCTGTGCTTCAGTTTTTCAGATGACTGAATTCTCCGTGGAGGAGCCTGAATTTGGATCAGTAACTGTTAACCTGCCAATAATCCGCAATGCTGGGACGCTGGGTAATGTCACTGTTGAGTGGGTTGCTACCATTGATGGACATCCTGCCGATGACGACCTGCGGGTCGCCTTGGGTAATGTTAGTTTTGCCCCTGGGGAAGCCATTGGGATGCTGCTGTTGGACATCTTGGCTGATGATGTTCCAGAAACAGAAGAAGTAAGTGAAGCTGTGGTATCTGTCTTGAACTGTGTTACAGTTTTAACTTGTTAGAGCAACGTGTGCAAAGAAAAACCAGGAGTGTTTCTGGGAGGAAAGTGCAAAGTAGTTCAGATTTTAGTTTGCTTGTGATTGCTGTTAGAAATAACAAAATATTGTTTAGCTGCATTATTTCTTTTTCTTTTTTTTTTTTTTCTTTTTGAGATTGTCCGTGTAGAATTAATTCAGGCCTCCAATGGTGGTGCTATTGGGGTAGATGGCGTGGCAAATATTGTAATACCTGCCAATGATAATCCTTATGGCACAGTTTTCTTTCATCAATCCTTATATCGAATTCAGGAGCCACTAGAAAGAAATTTACTTGCAAATATAACAGTCAGGCGAAGGTTTGTATAATGTTTGCTTTATTTATATAAATTATTTTTTTTCTCTGTGATAATTTCAAATGTCATGCTCCTCTTGTATAAGTACCTGCACTGGTTTCTTGATCTGTGAGATCTTGATCTGTGAGATGTATCTCACTTTACTGTGAGAGTGACAGAGCACTGGAACAGGCTGCCCAGGGAGGTTGTGGAGTCTCCTTCTCTGGAGACATTCAAAACCCACCTGGACAAGTTCCTGTGTGATGTGCTCTAGGTGACCCTGCTCTGGCAGGGGGGGTTGGACTAGATGATCTTTCAAGGTCCCTTCCAACCCCTAGGATTCTGTGATTCTATGATTCTATGATCTGCCAGTTCAACACGCTTTTGTTTCACATACAGTGTTTTTTGAACTAGATTTCTGCTTCTTATAAATGTACATAAAGTACTTAAATGCAATATACGTTGTGATTTACAATGTAAACCTAATGTACACAGCGTACTTGAAGTTTCATTTTCCTTTTGAATCATCAAACCATAACAGTTGCTTCTGTGATTTGAGCTGGAGGACCAAATGAGTCAACCCTTGCGGGATGGAAAGAAACAAGAAAAGGAAAACAGGTTTATGCGTGTGATATGATTTCCTGAGGACACCTAGGAGGGCAGATTGGGCAGCTCAGGCATTTTACTCATTGCCAGCCCTAAGAAAACTAATTTGATTCCTAGAAAAAAGTGTTTGCAAATACACATTCTTAACAGACTGCTACCCACGCTATAAATGATCAAATGTGTTACCTACAAAAAATTAAAACTCAGTTATTCTGGTACTAGCTTCAAGGAAATCCACTTTAATTAGCTATTTGGAACTTTTCAGCAGTTCAGAAAGGGCTAATTTTGTTTACTTTTATTCTTAACCCAGAAACATACAGAATATTAGACATACTCCATCAACTAACATGACTTTTGTATTTTAATGTCTTTTAGTGGGGGAAGGTTTGGTCAGCTGCAGATATTTTACAGCACTTCAGAGACTGACGTGGTAGCTCTTGCCATTGAGCAAGGTCAGGATATCCTGGCCTATTTTGAGTCTCCTGTGCAAGGAATTCCCTACCAGCCATCCAAGATCAGAGTGAATGTGTCAGCAGCAAGTGACCCCCTGTATGCCTGTGCAACTCAGTGCCTAAAAGAACAAGTGTGTTCAGCCTTTACATTTTCCAGTGCCTCTGAGACTCCTCTCTGCCTTTGGCTGACATCAGAGATCAGCCCATTAACTAACACTTCAGGATTCTGGACCTACAAGAAAAACATCACCAGTGCATCTGCTCTCTTCAGCACACAAGCCATAGCTGGTAGTGACTATGAATCTGTTACCAGTCAGTGGGCCATAATGCAGCAAGGGGAAGAGTTTGCAAATCTCACAGTTATCATACTCCCTGACACTCTGCCAGAGCTGGATGAGAAATTCACTGTCTCCCTTCTGAAAGTTGAACTAATGAACATCTCAGCCAGCTTAAAAAATCAACCAACTATAGGACAGCCAAATACTTCTACAGTGATCATAATGATGAATGGAGATGCATTTGGAGTATTTAAGATCTACAGCACAAGTCCCAATGCAACACAGGAAGGTCTGTATCTTGAAGTAGAAGAACGTCCTCAGACCAACGTGCAGCTAATGATACACAGGACAGAAGGCAGCCTGGGACAGGTGGCAGTGGAATGGCGTGTGGTTGGTGGAACTGCTACCCCAAATGTGGATTTTGTAGGTGTTGGTGAGATTCTGGTATTTGCTGAAGGTGAGGCAAGGCTTTACACTAGCTTCTGTTTTCTAAAACTGAAGAAAAGCAAAAAGAACCTAACATGCACTCAGTACTCTGCATGTCTTTCCCTTAGGCTCAACCTCCCAGGATGCTTGGTCTACATATTCAAAAGAATATAATTCATTGGCATATAGCTAAAAAAAAAACAAAATATGAAAAGCAAGTATCTAAATATATTTTAATCAATATTCAAATGTGCATCATAAAGGTTACCTTTTTACCAAATATATAAGGAATAATAAAGCTGAAGATGTTACATCAAGGTTAATGACAAGTAGAAACAGGCCTAACTGGTCTTTGGTTAACCTTCAGTCAGTACAGGACTAATTTTTCATGACATCTCTTTTTAGATTTCTCAGATTGTATTGATTTAATAACACAATGTAAACAGTATATTAAAAAAAATTACAAACAGGATGAACAAGTCAATGGCAGGCACTATGTAAGTACCATGCATGAGGGATGTATCATATATTTTCAAAGTTTGAGTTGATTTAACAGTTACTTTGAAGGCAACGTATGGAAGCATAGTAAAGATTCTAGTGTGCTAGCTAGCTTTTAAATCAGCTGACCTCAAAGGAAGGGTTGCTAGCAGTTATTCTGAGGCTGACATGTAGTTATAAAGTGGTTATAAATGGTTATAAGGTTAGTAAAAACAGTTTTCAAAATATTTTGGCAGACAGTGTAGCAAGAATTATGTGTATACTGTGAACTGATTTCTCATGATAAAGCACAGGTTATGCACATGGACTGAGCAACAGAATTGTGTTATAAATTGGAACTGCTTATAAAGCCTGGTAATTGATCATGTTTGACCTTTACATTATCATTCTTTGATAGTTGAGAAGGCAAGTAACACAATGACAGCCCATTTTAATACATTCCTTGGCCCAGTAAATGTATTGAAATTGAGTGTCCATACTTGTGCATATGGTATATGTATTTGTATGTGTATATACATCAGAGAATTTATGTACTTGGTAACCTTTTTGCAAGAATGATATTCCCCTTTTGTAAGTTAAGAATTCTAGACATTCAGGAATTATGTCTGCATGGTTAATTTCTACATGATATATTTAATAATTTGATCATTACTTTTGCCTGATTTAACATTTTAATAGTAATTGAATAAAACTTCATAATGACATTCAGTAACTTCTAGACAGGTAAATATGATTCATGTCCTCTTTAAGGTATTTCCTACAAAAGGAGATGATGTAAGTATTTTTAAAAGGTGATTTTGATTTGCACACTTAAGTATGTATATATTCTTCTCCTTATAGGGGAAACAAAAAAGATGGTCACACTGATCATTTTAGATGATCCAGAGCCAGAGGATAATGAAAGCATCATAATCAGCCTTGTCCATACTGAAGGTGGAAGTCGAATTCTGCCCAGTTTTGACACGGTCACAGTGATTATTCTGGCAAGTGACAATGTGGCAGGAGTTATTAGCTTCCAGACAGCCTCAAGATCTGTTATTGGTCGTGAAGGTGGGTTCTTTGTATTGACCACTCTAAGTTTGTTTAACTTCCATCTCTGTGCATTCTCTTGATAATCACGGTGATTGTATCAGTCTTCAGAGAATGCCAGAATGCAGAGAATAACCACATACTTGGCGTGTTTTTCTTTGATTGTTTGACTTTTCCAAGCATAGCACTTCCAGAAAAATCCATGGAAAGGATGAGTACACCATTTCCAAGACCATATTAAATATCAGCATCTGTGGTTTCCTTTTTTCTGAAGATCATGCCTTGATACTGCATTTCAAACATCCTTTTATCATGTCTTATCCCACTCATTTACACCATATTCCAGAACTCTGTACAACTCCAATCATACACAACTATTAGCAGTCATAAGCAAACCTTACCTACCAGTGACTTAAAACTGACTTTAAATTTTCTAGAAAATATTCCCATGGAAAGATTAGAATAATATCTTCCCTCTTCCTGACTCCATAACCTGCTGTTTTATTCTGTTTGTTCTTTTTTATGGTAACTAACTTAGGAACGTAGCGATCTTGCTGTTACCACTCAGTCATGGCATTTGAGAAAGAACAATAGATATGGACCCAAGGTTTCTACTAGTACTTTAAAGGAGCATTTTTCATACTTGATCTCAGGTTTGATGCAGTTTTGCATAGGGTCATAACAGTAGTAATAGTAGTGGCTTTTGGCAGCCTTTGCTGGTGCCTCAGCGTGTAGCAGGATCCCGTTTCTCTGATACGGAAACTGATGGGCAGGGAAAATCAACAAAACAGAAATCTGCTGTCCAGGGATGTATGCATTGCATTTTCTTCTCTGCCAGATGTGTTGTGTTTTGGTTTTTGTTGTCTGTTTTTGTTTTGTGGTGTGTTTTGTTTTGTTTTTTTATCCCCAGAAATGAAAGAATATCATAACCTTTCGAGTTTTATCTATACATGGTTCGTGCTAATTCTGTGCTGGTTTGTGCCCAGTTTCTGTCCTTTATTCCTCTGCATTAACAGTTCTGACCCACCCGCCAAGTCAGCTGCCATCTGGGAGGCTAAGAAGAGCTTTTAAGGAGCACAAGGAATTAATACAAACTGTTTCACTCCTGCAGGTTACAACGACCCTGAATACTTTTCACTGGTTAAATATTATTCGCAACGTGGTGGCAAATACTGGAGCTGAAATACTCTGCTGTATTTTGGAAATTACTTGTTTCCAGTTTCTCCAGCTTGTGAAAAATAGTGCTTTTGTCTTACAGCAAGAAAAAACAAGCAGACTAAATTCCCTTTGATTGAAAAAAAACAAACCACAACACAACAAAAAAACAAAGAAGGAGTGAAGGTCTTTAGATTATTTCAGTGCTGGTATTTAATTTTCAGTGTAAAATGTTTTTTTTTTTGTTCAGAGAAAAAATTTATCAGACATAAATCCAAATATTATTCTGTTTTATATTTGTTGTTTTATTGAACAATGTCTTTCAAAAAATGCATATTATTTTCAAGCTGTGAATATTATTTCTCACCTTATTGAGGGCAAGGTTGGCATTTCAATACAAGGCAGAAGGATGCAAGGGTTGCATGGCTTTGGCTGTGGTAAAGGAAAATGCACTGCAGTAGCTTCAAATAAGAAGAGGAGGATGACTGAGGCCCCATTCTTCTCCCTGTTAAGTGTAGAAATCAAAAGATATGGGTTAACATGGTCAAATATTAAAAAACTTCAAACAAAATAGTAAAATTAGCCTGATAGCAGTATCAGTTTTCAGAAATCGATTAGTACTTGTAGTATTATTTCTTTCTGGATAGGCATACCAAAGATTTTGGTAAAGCTGACCAAGAAACATAGGTCAGTAATTAACTAATGAGGGTCAGTAATAAACTAATGAGGGTCAGTAATAATGATTAATTGTACTACAAGTTTCTTCTTAGTGTTTGGATTACAGTGTAACAGGCTTGTGCATCATAAAGCATCTTGTCCCAGTCTTCAGTGAAATCCATTGTATTGCACAAGGCTGTATTAAAATAAGTTTGGTCTAAATTGTTCATTCTGCAATGGTACTAAAGTAACCATTTTTCTGCTAACCATTTATTTGTTTGCAATGAGGTGCAAAATTTTCAAATAGTAGGATAGAATGACTTTCAGTGCAGCCTTCAATGATATGATAGTTTAGCCCCAGGGCAGCCTGTAAACTGGTTCTCAGACATCTGACTGTATGGCAATAAATTTTGAATTCTTTTATTCTCTTAGAAGCAACATGGGAAAATTTAAGATACAGAGATTGGTACATTTTCAAGGCTTAACTGAAGTTTGAAATGTTGAGGCTGAGTAACACATGCTAATTCTATTTATTTGAAAATCAGTGAATACAATTCTTGCATTACTTCTCCAAAAGTTTATATTGTAATTGGTTGTATTAAGGTCTCTTGAAGTTAGTTGTTCCTCTTTATCACTGGTTGCAAATACACATGCATCTCTCTGGTATCTCCTCACCAAAAATAAGAACCTGTGTAGAAAACATCCAAGTTGTTCCTGCCATTTTGTGCTCTTCAGCAGTGTCCTGCAGTGTAATAGCATCCTAACCTGATGCTTTAAATTGCATAATCAGAGAGATTAGCTGGGCTGCTTGATTCTTTATGCCATAGAGTAAGAAGTCAGATAGCACCACATCTTCTCTGTCACTTTCCTGGCTGTATCTCAGTGTTTCACAGAACACAAACCAAAAGATGGAATTATTCCCAGATTTCATAACAGATGAAAAAGTTCAGGTCAGTTTATGGGAATACTATGGAAAGCTTTTTCAGTCAGCTGGGGATGGAGCTAAGTTTGTCAGATTTCTGTTTCTGCATCAGTAAAATGCATTTTGACAAATTTTTGTTTAGTTTTCTTCATTCTTTAGTAAGCAAAAGAAATCTCATGTTTTACTATTTCCAAGTATCTCAGCATTATCGATTTCTGCATATTTTGTGTCTTTGAAGGTCAATGCAACACTGTACATACTACCAAACTTAAATTCCATTCACTTGGAAAATGCAGTTGACATATGGATGCAGCACACTTACATATTATAAATAAACATCTGTCCTCTACTGTGAATGTATTGCATAATATTGCCAATTTACTCACTGATCTATTTCATATTCATATAACAAGTTAATTTCGTGTGTCCGTTAAAAATATTTAATATAATATAAACTATTAAATTATTTATAAATTTTTAGTATTATAGAGATTGGGTAAGTTTTCTAATTTTTCCAAAGATTTCTAAGGAGTTTACTATTTTAAATTAAACTGCCAGTTGGATTAAATGTTATACGTGTGAAACACATCATAATTGCTTCTTATAGATGCACTTTGCCAATGGATACTGATTATCCCAGAAATCATAATATTTAAAAAATATAAATTATTGAATATTTTTAGTCGTAAATACTTTGACAATTAGAAGTTATTAAAGATTAACATTTCCTGGATGTTTTCATTTCTAACCCTGCTGATGTTTGTAAGTTCAAACTGGCAAAAATGAAACTTACAGGTAATTACAAGCTTTTTTCTGCGTGCACTATGAAAAGTTTCAGGTCACTGCAAATATTAGGAAAAATGTGTATTCCTTGCCAGTTAGCTGTTGTAGAAAATTATTTGTGTTATAGCTGGCTGATACAGCATTTACTATTTTGTGTAGTTCACAGACAGGTGCTGTTCTTCTGTTTGTGCATGTTTTGATGGGCATTTACTTTCTAAGTATTTGTCTGTACCAGGTTTCTTCATAATTTGATAGTTCTTTCCAAAAGTGAGCTAAAACTAGAAAAACCTGTGAAGAAAGAGTTTAGGTCTAGGTTTCATGTTTTTAGGATTAAAAATAAATGTGTTATATAACTACTGTGAAGCTTACTAGTAAAAATATTTGTCTTTCAGAAAAATTATTTTGTGTGATGCATGTTTTTTTCTTCTCACTTTTATAATGTATCTGTAGGAGAGGGAACAGAATCACAGAATCACCAAGACTGGAAAAGACCTTTAAGATCATCAAGTCCCCACAATATTGTGTCTTATCCTTTGTTCCTAGGAGAGCAGCTGCAGTTCCATATTGTGAGAACTGCCCCAGGACTAGGAAATGTTACTGTGGAATGGAAGATCGTTGGGCATAACGTAAAACAAAATTTTGAGCAATATTCTGGAATACTCTTTTTTCCTGAGGTAAGTCCACAAGCAAAGCTAATGGCTACAGGAGAATATTGTAATTGGAACTGAGCTGACAAAACAAGTTGGCTTTTACAGCAGTCTTTGTCTCTTGATCTGATTGATGATTTACTTGCTCCTTTACTCTTGGAGTTCCAAACTGGAGGGAGTTTATAGTTTTTGGTGTTTTAGCTTTGGATTTCTTAAAGGTGTTGCTCAAAATGCATATGGTGCGGTGGTGTCGCTGGTATTTTACACAATAATGACAAATTAATCTATCAATAAAATAAATAGGAGACATTGAATACAACATTGTATGTTCACTTGCTGGACGACCACATTCCTGAAGAAAGAGAAGAATACCAGATCATCCTATACAACATCAAAACAGAAGGTAATGCAGAACTATAGCCTGCTATATCTTAAAATTACCATTTAGTATTGTAATATTTTCAAATGTGTTAATCCATTTTGGAAGAGTAGGACTAAGCATACTGCAACTGGTGTGAACTAGGCAAAATTAATTGACATTCTATTGAAACAGGCTTGGTCCTTGTGACTATATGTGCATATATATATGTATATGAATCCCACATTATCTTTGCAGTTCTCCTTAGTTGGTTTTAAACCTGATTTAACTCTGCCTGTTAAATTTGGTGGTTATTTGCTTTCCTTTAACTGAATACAAACTTGAGCTCACTAACATGCTCTGGATACAGTTGCTATGAAATAAGTGGATATTTTTGTCTTTTGAAGCAATCTTGTCATGCCAGAAGCTGAAATTCTGACCTGTCTGTGAATTCAAAGAGGTCAGAATATTTTATTCTTGCCATTGGAATTATAATGACAAAAGAAGCATGAAACTGCATCCCTTCTGAAATACCTTTTGTTAAATTGAATTAAATGTCTAAACACCAAACTTAGTTGACATGGATTGTGTGGCTGCTAGGTGCCTTGCCAACTTGCCAGAACCACTTGTTGACTCTTGTAGTCCATCAGGACAAGCATAAATGGACACAGCAACAATTATTCATCAAGGCAACACTTGGAAGAGGGAGTGATTTCTTAATGGAATGGTTATGAAGTTTAATATAATTTTAACTTCTGAAGTTAATTCCTGGGAAAGCTTTCGCTTTCCTTTTGAAATAGAGGAGGTTTGGGGAAGTTGATACTTGGCACTGGTCCATTAAGTTTTCTCATTTCTTCATAAGTTTTTGTGACTCCGAATTTATTGTTCATACAATTTCTGTTGTGTTTGTATGTTCCTGTGTTTGTTATAGCATGTGAATACATGTATACATTCCATGCAATCCATAAAGTTGAGTGAGCACATCATGCATTTGGTCTAATTCAATTTGTACTGTTACTGACTGTGGTTTGGATACAATAATAATAGCAGTAATGTAAGACACATGCACAAAAAAGCTGCATAACACTTAATTCACTGTAGCTCATTAATTCTTTTGCAGGAGTTTCTCCTTCAGGTGCTGCTGTTCTGGATAGTCAAGGGTATGAAGCTGTTCTGACAGTAGAAGCTAGTGATGAACCACATGGAGTCTTGAATTTTGCTTCCCCGTCCAGAGTTGTTTTAACTCCAGAGGAAAACAAAACAGTTCAGCTTTTTATCAACAGAGAATTTGGATCTCTAGGTTTGTATAATAACCCCAAGAAAAGTGAAGTTCCAGTTTGTTAATCATGAGGCAAATGAAAGCCATAACAGAGAGGCCAGAAATTTTGAACAATGTTGGATGCAGCTGATACTTTGAGAACTTCTCTCCTTAGAATTTCCTACTCCTTTAAAAATCAATTTTTATTTTAACATCCATAAAATCAAGTCGTACTGAATTCCAGAATTCAGTAATGTGCTGTATGCAAAAATATTTTCTTGTGTTTGTTTTCTGACAATTTCAACTTATATTATGAGATAACAAGTGTAATCATTTCCTCTTACCTTTGTAGTGTGTATTAAGACCTCAGTGATAATCTCTCTTAGTTTCTTTTGTTACATCTGTTTTGAAGTGAAGTGTCCAGTTACAACAAATATTCAAGATCTGGACACACCATAGATTTGCAGAAGCATTTTAATGACATTTCTGTGTTTTTCCATTTCTTTTTTAATATCAATCAGTATTTATTTTACTTTTGGGACTCTACTCAGGAAACTAATGCTTTCAAGTGTCTATAGTAAATGTAAGCTGCCCTACTTTAATTAAAATCCATCATTATTTATTAAAACTTGAGTTTCTTTTATACCTTATATTTTATTTCATACAGACTAGCTTTGAATTTCATCTGTCATTTTATCTCCAGGATCACTCTCTTTAAATTTGCAACTGTTGGATTAGTGAGACATGGCTTTATGGTAAAAGAATTGTCTAACTTTTTCCATCAGTAACATTTATCAGTGTGTCCCCTGATTTATACTTTTTATTCAAGTCAATGTTGATCTACCTTGGAAGGAAACTAGATTTATTAAGCTGTATTTTCCAGCACTCTCTCTGGAGCCTTTCTTAGGTATCAGTTGTTCCTGAAACATTCCACTTCCCTTGGCACCAAACCTGATGTTAATAATACATTAAATGTTCCAGGTAGTACTTCAGCAATGTAATATTTTTGGTCCACATCACCTCAAATACCTGAATACATTTGTTCCTACTGCTTTTTGAGTCCTGTGATGTTAGACAAATCACCACAGGCTGGACTGAAAGCACATTAAAATGATAAGACAGTTCCATTGGCTCCAGATCAATCTTTCAATCCTTCTGTTCCCAGTTAAAGGCTTTTAATTTTGTGCATGAACATTTGACCTCTTTTCTGTTGTCTATTTCAGCTAGCATTACATAAAAATTGAAAAAAAAAATTGTTTTTGTCACAAATTAAACAGGTGCTATCAATATTACATATGCCACAGTTCCAGGGTTGGTCACTGTAAGTAATCAGACAGATGGGACCTTGGCTGAACCAGGAGCTGATTATGTAGCTGTCTCTGGCTCCCTGATTTTGGAAGAAGGAGAAACATCAGCTGCCATAAATGTTACTATTCTAGAGGTAAACTCTAAACCCTTTCATTCTATACTGACCTGTATGGCATCAGAGGAGGAATATTTTGGAACCTAAAGCTTGCAACCTATATATTACTTTAAGCTATATATATAAAATTGTCATTTGGAGAGATGTTTTTTATCTCAATGTTAAAATCACAGAAGGAAAAAAAAATAACAGAAAGCACCTCTATCCATGCATAAATGAAATTTAGCTGTCTCATTAAGATTTTACTATCTGATGTTCAGAACAGTGGTAATTCATTTCCTGCTACAGGCTCTTACTTTCTCAGGGGTTGAGGTTTATGCCTTTAAAATTGGTCAGAAATTTACTCACAAGAATAGTTTAGTGTCACCAAAGAGTCTTATTCATTGAATATAGTGTCTTACTTCATAATTCATTCAAGATAATCAGTTTTATACTCAATAAAAGTATCTCAGAAAACTTAAACATAAATTAATTCTAGTGTTGCTATAATATTGGAAACTTCCAGTGTGTTGCCTTTTTGTGAATTCTGTGGCAGTTTCTTAAAGGAAAATGAAAATAGGATGTTCTGAATTTATGTTTTGCAGGATGATGTACCAGAGGTACAAGAATTATTCTTGGTTAATTTAACTTCAGTGGAACTCATCATGAACCATTCAACTGCATCCCCACCTAGACTGGGTAAAACAATTTACACAGAATTATCTTTGGTTTTCCTTCTATATAAATCCCATGCAGATTATACTGCTCCAGCATATTATCATTATTCCACTTGCCAGCTATGCCAATATGAGACAGTGCATTCAGAAAGAAACATTGCAGAATATCAAATATACTCATTATTACACTTGCTTCTTACTTTTGTTAAGCTTTTTAAAAATTATAAGGGAATTATCATAGAAGAGTTAGTAATTAGCACTTGCAGAGCCCAATTATCTGAAGTTTTATTGGCAAGTCTCAATCTGATTTCCCATTTACAGAGTACATAATAAAAACAAAAATGTAAAAAAAAAAAAAGTACTTTGTATAATTACTGTTTTCACTATTTAAAAAATCTTTTTGTTATGCTTTTTTCAGATTTAGTTTTCAGAGTCACATCCTAAGGTTTTCCTACTCTTCCAGTGAACTTCATTTATGGCTTGCTTAGTTAGCTCCTTATTTTGCTTTTGAATTCAGTAGCAAAGCTGCCATTGCCTTTAAGGGCAGTTGGATTATCCTGTGGTACTGAAGACTAGATGTATTGATTATTTCTAACATCTTCCTTGGTTCTTTTCCCTTTTCTTTGCATGCCTATAGAAGTGACTGAGTTAATTCGTTACAGATTGAAAGGTAACTTGCAAGACTCATTGCTGATTTGTAGAGGCTGAGCTGTAATTACTTGAGTCTAAAACATTAAAAAGAGTAACATACAAGTACAAAGGATTCTTCTGAACCAGGCTGTGCAGAGTGCTGTGCAGGCTCAACATCTGTTGCCAGGGGTTGGCAGTCTCCTGGAGGCCTGACCATTCAACCCTGCTGTGATACCTGCATTGGGTTTAATGTGCTTAGGGTGAGCAGATCATAGTTTGAGACAAAAAAATTCTTCTCTTTTATAAAATCTCACCACATGTTCTGTCATCAGACTATTTTCTGATCTTTTTTTCCCTGTTGGTATGTTTTGGTTTGTTAGGAGTGACAATTTAACTCCTTGTTGGCGCAGTGCATTTGTTTAGGATTTGTAGCTATCCCATGCCCTGTACAAGATGCTTGAAGTATTTCTAGGAGGTGTCTCATATCAAAAGAGGTTAATATTCTGCACCTGATGCAGGCTTGTGCAGTCAGTCCTACACATCTGGAACATATTGCATGTGCTATTCCTGTCATGGCCATGTGCATGCAGTATGTGGAGAAAGTCTGGCATGTCTGTGGTGTAGTGTCAAGTATGATGAGCTTAAGTGACCTGTATTTCTGATCTGAGGCTTCACTGATAAGAAGCAGAAACAGCATAAAGACACTTCTGTTATTTTCTCCATGACAGAGCTTGACACAAATGCAACAGTGCAAGGAAAGAAAAAAAGGGAAAATGATCAACAGCTGAGAGTGATGAAAGAAAAAGAAATAAACTTAATGTCTACAAGAAAGAGCTGGGCTGGGGGAGGAGGCAAGGGGCATCAGGGGAAGGATTGGATACCAGATATTAAATAAGAGGTCTGATGTTGAAAGCAGAGTTACAGATCCTGGGTGAACTGGTCTGACTACAACATGATGGGGGAAAATGCAGGGTAGGAGTGAAGATGAAAAGTCTGTAATGGCTGAGGTTTTTCAGAGACTGCTGATCTTCGTCGCTACCTCATAGTGACAGGTTTCAGATCTACAGCAATGACATTTTAGTTTTATTCAGTTTTATCTGAAGTCTTTCCTATGGATCTAAATAAAGAATATTTACTACAGATTCAGTGGATTCAGTTTGGTTGTAGAAATTGTCATGCTTTTAAAAATTTCTTTCTTATGAAAAGCAATTTGAAGTAAATTAAGCTAGTCATGTGGTGCTGTTGTCTGAACAAATTAAGTCACTATTTTCAGAGATGAATCAAGCTCTAACTGTCATGTTCTGGTCCCTGAAACTGGTGGGCATTTCTGTTAGTCAGTATTTTCACAATGCAATACATAAAATAGTCTTCCAGAGTTAGTGTGAAGATACATAGGTCTTGAGCTAGCAGTAGAATTTTACAGTACACAAACAGCCTACAAAGAAACCAATAATTCTGTATTTGTAGCAGAATCTGTGGTGTGTGCAAGAAAGGTTTATGATCAGGCACTGAAACTTGAATAGGGTATTAAATACTGGATCATTTATTATTCTTTCTTCTTAATTTTCCCTCCCATATTCAGAATGCAGAATGTTGAATGTCACCATAATAAGCACTCGCAAATAAGATAAATTAAGATTCCATGACAGGTCTTGCTTTTGGTCTTCCCTGATTTTTCTGTGCTATGTTTTGCTTTCTAAATTTTTCTTCTTAGTCTTTTTTGTATGCACAATTAAATATAACAGTGGTAATGTAAGCCACTGTTTTGCAGTTCTAGTAGTAAGGAAGTAAGGACAGATTTTCTTTGAGCCTTTGCTTTTATGTTGCCCTCTACCATTTTCTCCTGCACCTCTTGGAAAGAGAAAATTATGTGTTTCTTCTACAAAACGATTAGAAATTTAAGAAATGCTTCTGTTGTTCTTCAAAATCATGAAAATGGACTTCACTGTTATTTCATTTTTATCCTTCTTTTTTCTATTTTAGATGTGGAAGGTTTAGCTTCTCAAATTATTATTGATGCTAATGATGGAATAAGTGGAGTAATTGAGTGGGAAAGTACCAAGTAAGTCCTGTCTCCTTGAAGAACTCACTGTGTCAGTTAGTGATGGAGTTGTCCAATTATTTTCATGTCAGTTAACAGTAAAGCTCCTGTTAAAAATAGGACTAGATCTTTGGGATGGCAAAGCATCATTACAGTCACTATAAATGCAAAGTGTAGGGTAATTCCCACATTGAAACTCAACATTTACATTATGTTTACTCATACTCTTTTGCTACTGGATAGCTGCTTTCACTGCTGTCCTTTCAGATTGTCACTCCTCCAGCCTCCATCCAGTATTTCAGCCACTGCACCCATGTAAGCATACACACTGGCATCTCCTAGACCTTTTTGTCTTGACTGATTTCAAGCAGCTGGGAAGAAGGCATTCATGAACACAGACAGGCTTAATCTGCCACTAGTAAGCACGAAAAAAACCACAATGTCCTATAGCTTAATTCCATTTAGAAGTGGGATGGGTTAAAAACTGGTTGGATGACCTGGCCCAGAGACTGATGGTGAATGGAACTGCATCCAGTTGGTGCTGGTGACCAGTGATGTCCCCAGGGATCAGTACTGGGCCCAGTCCTATTCAACATCTTAATTGATGACCTGGATGTGGGGGTTGAGTCCACAGTAAGTTCACAGATGACACCAAGCTGGGGGGGAGTGTTGATCTGCTAGAGGGTAGGAAGAAGTTGCAGGAGGACCTGGACAGCCTGGATTGTTGGGCTGAGGCCAATGGCATGAAATTCAACAAGACCAAGTGCAGGGTCCTGCACTTTGGCCACAATAACCCCAGGCAGCACTACAGGCTGGGGGAAGAGTGGCTGGAGAGCAGCCTGGCAGAGAGGGACCTGGGAGTGCTGGTGGACAGCTGGTTGAACATGAGCCAGCAGTGTGCCCAGGTGGCCCGGAAGGCCAATGGCATCCTGGCTTGGATCAGGAATAGTGTGGCCAGCAGGAGCAGGGATGTGATTGTCCCCCTGTACTCAGCACTGGTGAGGCCTCACCTCGAGTCCTGTGTGCAGCTCTGGGCCCCTCACTTCAAGAAGGATGTTGAGGTGCTGGAGCAGGTCCAGAGGAGAGCAACAAGGCTGGTGAAAGGACTAGAGGGAAAGTCTTATAGGGAGAGGCTGAGGGAGCTGGGCTTGTTTAGCCTGGAGAAGAGGAGACTCAGGGGGGACCTCATCACTCTCTACAACTCCCTGAAGGGAGGTTGTAGTCAGGTGGGGGCTGGGCTCTTCTCCCAGCAACCAGTGACAGGACAAGAGGGCACAGCCTGAAGCTGCTCCAAGGGAGGTTTAGGTTGGATATTAGGAAGCACTTCCTCATGGAGAGGGTGATAAGACATTGGAATGGAGTGCCCAGGGAAGTGGTGGAGGCACCACCCCTGGATATGTTCAAGGCAAGACTGGATGTGGCACTTAGTGCCATGGTCTAGATGGTGTGGTGGTGTTGGTCATAGGCTGGACTTGATGATCTTAAAGGTCTTTTCCAGCCTTCGTCATTCTGTGATTCTGTGATCAGAAACAAAGGTTAAAAGGTTGTGTTAGACAATTGTAATGATGCTGACACTGTAAAGATGCCTTTTTCTTACAAAGCAGAGGGAAAGATTTTAATTGGAAATGTAACACTATCTACCATCTTGCTCAAAAGAACATGCTCAGTGAGCACTGAGGAGTTTTCTTGCATTTTATTTTAGGTTTGAAGTCAATGAATCCCATGGGAATCTGACAATAGTGGCATACAGAAACAGAGGATCATATGGTGATGTGTCTGTATTTTTTTATGCCCAGAATTTGGAGGCACAGCTGGGTTTGGATTTTAATGTGACCTCAAGGGTAAGAAGAAAACTCTAAATCTAGTACTTTTCATTCCATCGGCTTCCTCAAAAGGACAACTTCTTGTTTATTGTGCAGAACAATCAGCAGTGCAGACAGATTTTTCAATTTGTTACAATTGCTCTGGTCATCTGAATAGAATGAGATAAAGTTGATCATCTTACTTTACTATTTCTTTTTAAATACTGAAGTATTTTTTCAATATAAGATACATTGGAAACTTTCAAACATCTATCTCAAATACAATTTTGCTTCGACAAGAGCATGTGGGATTTCACATAGTATTTCATTTTTCTACAACAGAAGTTTGAAAGTAAATCACTCTGGCTTGTCCTCATTCTGCAATGTGCTGGACCTTTTTACTTCTGTTTCAATCTTCTGGCCTTCTCTTTCTTCCTATTTAAGACAAATCTGTTTACTTTAGTTGAAAAATTCTGTGCATTTTAACAGCTGTTAAGTATTCCATGGTTTCTTTGTTTCAATGCTAGACTCTCTTTTTTGCTGATGGAGAAAGGAATAAATCTGTTGTTGTTATGATTTTTGATGATGATATCCCTGAAGGTGACGAGAAGTTCCAGTTAATTTTAACAAACCCCTCTCTGGGGCTGGAATTAGGGGAGAACACAACAGGTAAATCTTGGTTTTGATTTTCCTATTCTTTGGAATTGTGTGGCAGTCATTGTAATTTCATTCTTCTGAATAACTGTATTTCAAAAAAACACCATTGGTAGATCTTTGTGTTCGTTTGGGAAGTCCTTCAACATCTCTGTGAGCTCTATGCAGCTAGCAAGGTAGTATGTAAAAAAGGAATCAAAAAGTGCAAAAGCAAGCTTTTTCTTGAGTGTGTCTAGATTGTTCCTGACTAGAAATCTTTATAGATAAAGTAACACAGTTAAATACTCTCTTGGACATAAAAGCATTATGTTTACACTAAAGGAAGAATGGATTTTTATTTACATGTACTTTATTTTTATATATGTGCAATTATATTACGTTATTTTACATATTACATTTATTAAAGAATATTTCCATTATTTATTTCTCAAAAGCTACAATTACTATACTTGCCAATGATGATGGCCATGGAGTTTTGTCATTCAATAACAGCGATCACTTCTTCCTAAGGGAGCAAACAGCTCTCCATTTGATGGAAAGTTTTGCAGTATTAAATATTATTAGAGAACCTCCTCAGGGGATATTTGGCACCGTGACTGTTCAGTATCTTGTAAGTGAAATTAATTCTTCAGAGCCATCAGTGGATTTGACCCCTTCTCAAGGATATATTGTGCTGGAAGAGGGAGTCAGATTCAAGGTAATATGATAGTTGTTAACAAAGAAGTGAACAAATATTTTTTGAAATTGTTGGAAAGATTTCAGAAATGTCTGTTTTTTTTCCTGTATTTCTTTCTTTTTTATGCTTTCCGTCATTCTCATAGCAAATTGAGTTCTAGGTGTGGGAGTCCATAAAAGTTAAAAGTGCTCTTCTGTAGCTATTTCTCTCTTTGTAACATTTGAGATAAATTAAAAACAATATCATGGGTATATAATGTCCATGTATGTGTAGGAAAGTTTCTTTGTATATATTCAGCATGTAGCTGAAAAAAACTTGTATTGAAGTGATAATTTACAAGTGTAAATAGTTAAGGTTGAAGTAAAATTCCCATTCTGTAATGTGATATTTCAGCTGGTCTGAACTGAACAGAGTATGCTGCAACAAATGCAAAAAGTGAATAATGGAATCATAGAGTCATAGAATACCAGGTTGGAAAGCACCTCAAGGGTGATCTGGTCCAACCTTTCTAAGTACTAATGTAGTTGATATGAGGTGGCTGAGCACCCTATCAAGCTGACACTTCAAACTGTCCAATGTGGGGCAATCTACCACTTCCCTTGGGAGACTGTTCCAGTGTTTGATTGTCCTCATGGAGAAAAATGTACAGCTGTCAGGGTCTTAGGAATACAGAATGACTTATTATTCTGGGAGTATTAAGCTCACAGGCTCTGCACTGTCCCCACAAGAACGTCTGCTAGAAAGTGAAATACCTTAAGTTTGTGAAAGCCTGACCCTTCTGAATTTTAATGGCAGTTTAATTGTTTTATTGTATTTTATTTTGTCAGTGAAGCTAGGGTCAGTAACAAGTTACTGTGTTGTGGCTGTTGGGATTGAATCTGAAACAAACCTTTCTGGAAACGCTGGTTTTCAATTCCCAAACCTCAAATGCAATTGGAACCTCAGTGCTGTCCAGTCTAGATCTGTGGGAAGTCAAACACTTCCCAAAACAGTCTCTAAATATGGTTTATTGCAGAAGCAAACAGGAAGCTCAAGTTTAGTTCCATCATTATGAACTTTTTCTTCCTATAGCAAAGCTATGTGTACCTTTGTAACTTTTGCCTGTTTGGGTAGTGGCAAGGATGACAGTGAGCCCCAACTGATGGTGAAAACACCTACCTCTTTCTAGATAATTCTCTGTTAATTTTCTGCCACCTTGAGAGGATCCTGTTCTCATCCACAGTGGTGTAGTAGAGGGAAAGATGTATCAAGAACAGAGGGCATATTTCATATCTCCCTCTAATCTTGCCTTTTTTCCCTTCTTTATTCCCAGCCTCAGTCGTGGAATTACCCTGTTGCCCTGGGGCTAGTTTAGTTACCAACCAAAGTAAATTAAAACCAACTTGACTGAGCTGTGTTAGGGTATCAGGTAGCTCTGTGTGGATTATGAATTACCAAGGAATGTGTGGAACAAGTAGAGAACCAAAGTTTGAAAAAAGGATCAGTAACTATTACATTGCAGAGTATTTTAGCATGAGAGGATAAAACAGGAGAAGGAGGGGGGGAAAAAAGGTGATATGATTGCCTTAGTGTTGCACTAATGGAGGTCACCAGACAGATGACTTTAGAACCTCAGCCTGAACCCTCCTTGCTTCATGTCTGTCCTCTCCAGTTTCAAGAGCTGCTGTCCTCCTGCTCTGCTATCCAAAACAGCACAGTGAAAGAGCAGAGGCAGTAGCACAGTCTGATGGGGTTTCGTCATCACTAGCTGTCAAGTCTCAACAACTTCCTGTGCTTGTTTTCTTGTCAGACACTCCATATTTCTGCAATACTGGATGAAGAACCAGAAATGGATGAGCACTTTATTGTCACCCTGTTCAACCCAACTGGAGGAGCCAGACTGGGCACAAGGGTGCAAACCATGATTACAGTATTACAGAACCAGGCTCCACTAGGGCTTTTCAGCATCTATCCAGCTACAAATAGGTACTAAACATGGATTAAGTTAAAAGGAGATTTTTCATATTCTATAAAGATGGTACCTCTCTACAGTGTTTGGTTTGATGATGAAAGACATTCAACAATGAAATTGTAAAACGTTTTTAATTTTGAAAACTACACTCTGTCAAATACTGTTGCTGCTATACAAAACAAAACAGAAAAGCACTTAAAAGGGAATATTAATCGTTAGTAGTGTCCATTTCTCTGTGCATTTTTTCATAAAGCAGTACTTCATTAGTTGCTAAACATTCAGCTAATAGTAATCCATGTTAAGAGCTCCAAATCTCAGATCAATTCCCAGGAAGTCATGAATTTTTTAAATGGTTATTATTTTTTTTAAGCTTGTGTAAACTACACTTTCACTTACAGCTGTTTCTCAGAAGCAAATGAACCATATGAAATGGTACTTTCAAAAATCATTTAGCTTAAACTCTACAGCTGGTGTTTTACATTTCAGGCTGGTTTCAGATGAACTTCCTATGATTTTGCCACAGTCATGTGGTAAGAAACATTGGACAACCATAATAAAATTATCAGTCTATCAGGTAGCAAAACCAGTTATTAATCTTTTCTTTTTGTTTCTGTCGTATGTTCTCCACTGGAAATGTAATGTAAGAATCTTACATGTTTACTATAAAAATAATACCTTTTTTTCTGTATTTTCACAATCCTCACATTTAGGACAAATTTCCTCATAGTGGAAGAAGCCAACACTACAGTTTATTTGAAGGTTTCAAGGAGTAATGGGCTCAACGTGTCTGTGAGTGTTGAGTGGGAGACATTGTCGGACACTGCATTTGGCATCAGTACGTTGACTTTATTGAGACTGTCCACTGCTTTTGTCAGAGTGGAGCTAGCAAGAGACTAGCCAAACATACAGGAGACCCAACTCTGGAATGCAAATTCACATATTCAGACTTGATCACGTTAATTAATATTTTTTCTGAGTATGTCAAAATTCATTTGATAAAAGAGCTCAGTTGCTTAAGAGTCACCTTGTCATCAGCCACTTCTGCCAGAGCTTCAATAATCTGAATTTCTCTCCTCACTGCTTATATGAACATTATCATCACTAGACTTTTGTTGAATAAAAGCTGTTGTTTGCTACTTTTACCTTTGGGTTTCTCTAACACAGTAGAAGAGACTCACGTCACATGAACCTGACATAGCCTTAGTCTGAAAAAATCCCACCACCTGTTTTCTGTCTTATCTCCCAGTGTGCCTGCTGAGATGCACTGTGGGAGTCTCAGGCTGTAATTTCATGAACACTTTAATCTGGTCCAAGTTACTGAGTGCCACTGAAGGAAACCATCCTTCCATCATTGCCCACTTGTTCCCATTTCCATACTAAGCACTTTTTTGTTCCAGTACTGATATGTGTATAGCTGCTTACTAATCCAGGCTGAAGCAAACAAGGCAAAAAAGGCCTGATTTGGACCATGGATGAGTACCCTGTCTGGCTCAGCAGCTCCTCTAACCAATGTGTGGGATTGGGAGTTTAGCTCTTGGAGTTTAGTTCTGACAATGCAGTGCTTTTTTTCTGTAAGCCAGTGTAAGGATCTTAGTGCCATGACTGCATGTTGTGATGAGGGGGAGGAGGAGGGCAAACACATACCTTTTGTAGTTTCCTTGTCACTTTTTTTGCTACTTGCTATCTATCTCATTTTCTCACTACCTGAGTCCTAAACTGAATCATTCTGAATCAGACTCAAATCACCCGTGCATCTTCCATATGCAATTGTAATAAATGAAGAAGACATTTATTAACTCTCATTGCATCCTCAGTACTACAACATTTGTGTGCATTTTTGTACAGTTACACCAATTATTTAGAGACAACTTCGACATTTCTGGTACCAGTTCTGCTTTTGGCAACTAAATAATGAAAATGCTATTGAAAAAGACGTGAAGAATAAACAGTATTTTCTTTTACTGTATTGCAGGGGGTAGTATCAGTGTCCTGTCTGTCTTGCAAAGTTTTGTGGAAGAGTCAGCATCTAGCTGGTGTTTCTTCACATCAGGAGAAATCCTGTATGGTGTTTTGTTACGTACACCTCCAGCCACATTTTCTACTGTCTACCAGTGGAAAGGAATTTTTGTTCCTCTCGAGGTAAATGTTTGCTTGCAAACACCAACCATGCTCTTTTAATAAAGAGTTTAAGTCTCCATTTTAATTTTTACTTCCTCTCCCAGAACTTCATTATCTGGAATCCTAAGAGCTGTTTGTCTTTCCAAATTGGTGCCTCTCCCTACCTGGTGATTAGTCATGGAGGAGATGATCAGGGAGCTTCCAACAGCAGTGTGTATGCATTCATGCCTGGACGTAGACTGTTGAAGGTAAAACACTTCTACTTACAAAATTATAAAATAAGGGGGTTGGGAAGGACCTCAGGAGGCCCTCCAGTCCAGCCATGTTTTAGAAAAAAACACACTCTGCTTTTGGGGCCCTAACACTGAGCGTGACTTCAGTGATGCAGGTTTTTACAGTTGGTTGTCTGCTGTGTTTTTGTATTTATATTTTGGGGGTGGGAGAGATGACCTCTGAGAAGTGAGAAAAGAAACTGTGAAGCAATCAAGCCATAGAAAATTTTCTGAAAAAATGTAAGAACTGAAGAGGTAGATTAGGTTATGGTAGGTGGATTTAGGTTATGGTTGGCCTTGATGATCTTCAAGGTCCTTTCCAACCAGGATGATTCTGTGATTCTAAGATAAATTATATTAAATTTGTAAATTAACCTCACATACATATAGACATATTTTTCAAATTTTAAAATTGCTTATGTGAAAGTTTGTATATTTTAAATGCAGATTTCTATGTAATTCTGTACTTCAAAAAAACCTGTGTATATATGTATAAACTTGTCATCTGAAGTGACCTCCAAACACCATTTCTGTCGTATTTCCCTCACAGATACAGACTATCTCTATTTTGGATACCAGACATGTGAAACATTTTACTGTGGATGAAGAAGACTATTTAATCTTCGTGAGTCACATGACCAGTTTCAGTTCTATTCAGGTTAGAACACACTTGTCATCCCTGGCTTTGATGTTGGTAGTTCGATTAGTTTTCAGTTTGAAATATGAAGGAATAATTAAAAAAAAACGTAAGTTGATGTTTCTAAAATGTACTTGCATTTCTATTATGGGTTGTAAGACTTAAAATTCTAGACTGGCTTCAATGTAGTGATATATTAGTGCTTAGGAAGCACTTCCTCATGGAGAGGGTGATTAGACATTGGAATGGACTGCCCAGGGAAGTGGTGGAGGCACCATCCCTGGATGACACTTAATGTCTTGTCTCTTGGTGCTAATTATGAACGTGTAATGAAAAAAAATTTCATATTTCCACAGGTTTTCCAGTGGAATAAAGATATATTTGTGCTGCATCATCAGCTTCCACTTTACAGAGCTCTGAACATAGCCTTGTTTCCTAGAGGAGGTCTTCTGTACCTATTAGTTTCTTTGTCAAATACCAGCCAGAACATGCTCTTGTACCAGTGGTTGAACAATGAGTTTAGGAATCTTCACCAATTACCAGCAAAAGAAGTAAAACATATGGAGGCCTGGATTTCTGGATCTGATGTCTATTTAATTACTGCAAAAGGTATTTAGCAGAAGAAAAACACTGAGTTTGCTAAGTATATGCTGGCATGTTTGGTAGCAAAGAAGTATGGGGTGAAGGCATTTAGGTAGAAGCATTACTGGGGAGTGACAATTCAATGATAATAACTTTATCAAAGTAATCTCTGTTTTGTCCCTCAGAAAATGAAAGTGTTTAATTTGTACTCAGATGCTTATGAAACGTATTAAATATTTTCACAAGAGCTATAGGAGATAAGAACTCTATTCATTTGGCTGATGATTGCACCCTTTCTAAGCCTTTCTGAGGTTTCTGAGATGCAAACATCTTTGGTCAGCAAGGTGCACGTGTTGGGTTTTTTTACAAGAGTGATGTTTTAGGCATTGTTTTGTGACTGCATCCTTCTGCCTACTGAGAAGTTTATGTGGCAGCCCCAAGGTTTCTTTGCAATTGGCTGTTGTCTGCTGGTCATCATGGTGTTCTTTTATGTAAATGTGTGGAGAAAAGCCCTTAAAATTAGGTCAGTGGATCAATCATCCCATGGAAAACTGTCGTATTATGGAGCTATGCACCAAGTAACAAAGGAAAATATGATAACTGGTCTGACTTTGTACTTAAAGCTGCCAAACTCTGCCTTTTGAATGGCCACCAGTGTGTGATTTAATTGACAGGTGCCAAAAAAATCTGAAGTTTTGCCATTTTGCTCTTTTGTAGAATCTGGAAATTCTTCTGAAATCTTCATCTGGGAGACAGGGCAGTCTACCTTTAGACACTTCCAGTCCCTTCCAGTTTGTGCTGTAAGAAACATCCATATTTTCATGCCTCCTTCAGGTTTAGGTAAGACTTAAATGACAATATTTGTTCAAATCCTGGTTTATAACGCTGGAGTTGCAGAAATATATGTGCTTATTATTTCATATTATTAATTTTATTATATTTTAAATGTATCACCACGTATTTCTTTTTTCTCCTCCTTGGTCATTGCAGTTCACATCTTGCTATCCAGTAGGGACACAACAGCACTGTATTCTTGGAACTCGGAGGGGAACCAGTTCTCTGTAATGCTGGAAGCCCCATATGTGGATCATATCACCTCAGCTACTGCAAGGTCTCTGAACACCAGCAAGAGCCTGGTTGCCCTGTCTGTAGGGTCCAACTCCCAGATTTATGAGCTGACCACTATCTCCAACCAGTCAGATTTTATACCCAGGTAGGTTTTTTTTGTTTTATATAACTCTCTGACAGCTCTTGCATTTCTTTTTCTATGATACTGTCTTTGTTACAGTGGAGGGCATTATGCACTTCTGTGTGCAGTGTGCTTATTAACACAAAAGAGTATTTTTCTCAGGTAGGTTTAAGATAACCTGAAGTCAGACACCCTCATAATGGGGTTTAAATCATGGAAAGACAGGACTCACAGTTGTGATTTGATTTATTTAAAGCTCTTATTTAGGATAAATTAAATTGCTTTCATAATTAATTTTAGTTACTGACCTATTATAATTTAAAACAAAACAAAACCCTCACAGAAGCAACAACCTTTAAACCTCAGTTACTTCCTCAGGAATATAAGCAGTAATTCCAGCTCCAAAAATTCTTGTTAAATTTACAGCAGTGCTTTCAAAGTTCACTCATCAGCTATCCTCACCTTATAATTATTTGATGTGTGTGTTTTTATGCTAGTTCAGGTGAATTGGTATTTGAGCCTGGGGACATGGAAGCTGTGATAGCAGTCAATATCCTGGATGACATCATCCCAGAGGAGGAAGAATGCTTCAAAGTGTGGCTGAAAAACCCTAAGGGAGGTGCAGAGATTGGTGTTAATGGTTTTGTTAACATAATTATTCCTTCCAATGACAATGCCTACGGAGTCATTGCATTTGCTCAGGTACAACTTTTAAGGTAGATCATTAAAATATGTATATACAATTTCTGAATAATGGAACACAGACATACCAAAACAGCAAACTGGAGCATATGACAGGATTGTTTTTGCTGCAGTTTTATTGGAAGCTGAGTTAGAAGCTTCTTAATATCAATTTAGCATTGCTATGTGATTTTACAGAACATAAGGGGGTAGAAAATCTGTCCCACTGCTCTGTCCCTGTTGTGAAATGTTTATAATCCCCTTACATTTAGATTAACACATTAGTTTATCAGCTTGGCTTTGCAACAACCTAAAAATTCAGTTTTCAGATGGCATGTATGATATTATCACAGAGATGCTGCTGGTTGATTAACCAAGGGCATTAAGTAAACAAATCTGAAGATCCTTTTCCCCTGAAAAAGGTGCTAAGTGGGTTATGTCACAAGATGAGCCAGTCTGCAAGAACAAAATTTCTTCGGAAAAAAAATCAGATGGAAGGTATTATTTGAAGTGGTTACTTCTTAAATATTCAAACACTTCGGTAATTATCTAGACAGGTATGTGGTAAAAGCACAGTGATGGTACAAAGCACAAAAGAGTTGTTACTGAAATGAAACATTTCATCTGGACTTGTGTGAGGAGGGTCAATAACAGTAAAGTTGCAGCAGTGAAAATATGTCTTTCTTGAAGGTTCACTCATTTGTCATCTGCTTCATAGGATTTGGACATAAAATACTGAACTAAAAAAGCCCCAAACACACAACTATGAATGCAAACATAAAACACTGGGGGTTTTTCCTTGGGATAAAGAGGCCTGACATTTTAAATTCTTACATCAATGAAACCTGAGAGCATTGAGTACCTCTGAAAATTAAGACGTATAAATTTAATCAATGAACATGTATTTAGCTACTTAATAGTTGATTAACTTATTGGTGTCCAATGTCACTGGTCCCCACTGAATACCCAGATCCCAAAATAAACTTTTATTTGTAAGAAAACAATATTATGGTTCTGCTACTTTATGTTTTCCAGAGTTCTTTATTTAAGCAAGTTGAAGAAATGGAACAGGACAGCTTAATCACCTTGAATATTGAACGTCTGATAGGAACATATGGACGAGTCACAGTGGAGTGGATTGCTAATGGGAGCATAAGTGATGTCTTTCCAGCTTCAGGAATGGTATGTAGTGACATCACTGATGTTAGGGAAGCACTGGCTATATTGTCTCAGGCAAAAGGTGCAGATGTACTGAGGAAGAAGGGTAGGGCATGTTAGCTTGCCCCATTTCTTTGCTAATTGCTGCTTCCCGGTCCTTTCCTGTGAATTTTGGGAGTTTGCACCTCTGCCTGGCACATAATACCACAGTATCATTCTTCTAGAACCAGACACTGCAAGGCTGTCCAGACATTAGAAACCTGTATCTGTAGTATCCTGTTCCATCTTCCTTTCTTCCTGCTGTGACGTCCAGCTACTGTGTCAAATCATTTGCATAGGTGGGAATCTGAGAGGGTTTGCTCTTTGCCCTGACCTTGTCAACACAACTGAGAACTTCAGTGGCCCAGGAGAATATCACAAATCTCAGTTTTCTCTGTTTCTGTGTCTGTTAAAATTGTGGTTCCTGCTGGCCAAAGCTTTTGGTATGCCTTAGGAGCAACAGATGCCAGGTTCCTTGAGTCAAGGGCTTCTACCTGGTGGCCATCTGTAGAAGACAAAAAGCCCTACATGCTTTGAGGTTGTAGAGCTGTAGCACAAGTGACAGCTGAGGGGAGAAAGGGCCAAAAGACTATAAAAGTGAACTTGACACCTGGAAATGTCTCAAATATGACAAAATTTTTGGAGACAAATAAAAAGATCAGAAATCAAGGATGCCAAAACAATCATGCTGAAATTAATGAAGTACTCCACGAGCATTCCAGATGGATGCTACTTAATTTCCCTGAATATGTCTTCAGATAGGAAGAGACAGAAAGGTAAAGTGAAGGTGTAATGTTGTTTACTGGAAATTCCTGTGTATCCTTCAGCAGCCTAAGTGTTTATAGACACAACTTCCTTGTTGAGAGAGACATAATCAAGTGGCCAGCCCTTTGAAATTTAAAAATAAAAAGAATGTAAACAGACACAGCATTTCTCAATCATTTTATCTGAACAAAAATCAACAAACCTCTTGACTAGACATTTCTTAGTTGGTGGGGGCAAGTAGCTGGATTTCTCCAGCTTTCAGTAGGGTTCCCCACAGCCTCCTCCTAGTGAAACTGATGTGTTGCTGTCTAGACAAGTGGTCCATATGATACTTAGAGTTGACAGGCCACAGCCAGAAGGTGGTGGTAAGTAGTTATTTTTCCAGCTGGCAACCTGTCACAAGTGGGGTCCCTCAGGGATTGGGCCCAACGCTGTGTAATACAGAATCATAGAATGATAGAATTGGGTTGGAAGGGACTTCAAGATCATTTAGTTCCAACCAGCCCTGCATTGGCAGGGACACCTTCCACTAGACCAGGTTGCTTAAAGTCTTATGCAATCTCTCCTTGAAAGCTTCCAGGAGTGAGGCTTCCACAGCTTCTCTGGGCAACCTGTTCCAGTGTCTCACCACCCTGACAGTGAAAAATTTCTTCCTAACATCTAACGTAAATCTCCCCTCTTCCAGTTTAAAACCATAACCCCTTGTGCTATTGCTACATGCCCTTGTCAAAAGCCCCTCCCCAGCTTTCCTGTAGCCCCTTCAGGTACTGGAAGGCCACTATGAGGTCTCCCTGGAGCCTTCTTTTCTCCAGGCTGAACAGCCCCAACTCTCTCAGCCTGTCTTCATAGCAGAGTGCTATGAAGTTGCTCCAGCCCTCGGATCATCTTCGTGGCCCTTCTCTGGACTTCTCCATGAGCTCCATGTCTTTCTTATGTTGAGGGCTCCAGAAATGGACACAGTACTTCAGGTGGGATCTCATGAGAGTGGAACAGAGGAAGGGAATCACCTCCCTTGACCTGCTGGCCACGGTTCTTTTGATGAAGCCCAGGACACAGTTGGTTTTCTGGGCTGCCGACACACATTGTCTTACATTGCAATATGTTCATAAGTGATCTGGAGGTTGGAATCAAGTGCACCCTGATGAAGTCTGCAGATGACAGCAAGTTGGGCAATTGGACACCCCAGAAGAGAGAGCCACCCTCCAGGAAGACCTGGATAGGCTGTAAGAGTGGGCTAACAAGAACCTTACTCAGTTCAATGTGGACAAGTGTAAGGTCTTGCACCTAGCAAAACAAAACCCAGGAGTGCAGCACAGGCTGGGATCTACCATGCTGGGGAGCAGCTCTGTGGAAAGGGACCTGGAGGTCCTGGTGAGCAAGAAGCTCAAGATGAGTGAGCAGTGTGCTGCTGCAGCAGCATCAAAGAAAGCCAACGGGATGCTGGGTTGCATCACCAAGGGCATCACCAGCAGAGAGAAAGAACTCCTTACCCCACTCTGCTCTGCACCTGTCAGGCCACACATGGAACACTCTGTTCAGTTCTGGTCCCCACTGTACAAAATGATGTGGACAGGCTGGAGAGGGTCCAGAGAAGGGCCATGAAGACATTAAAGGACTGGGCAGCCTGTTCTGTAAGGAAAGGCTGGGAGAACTGGGTTTGTTCAGCCTGGAGAAAAAAAGGGTCAGGGAAGACCTCACCACCATGTTCCAGTACTTAAAGTGTGGCTGCAAAGGAGATGGGAGACTCTCTTTTTACAAGGAGTCACATGGAAAATACAAGGGGAAATGGGCATAAGTTACTCCTGGGAAGGTTCCAATTGGGAACAAGGAAAACTTTTCACAAGGAGGACAATCAGCTGTTGGAATAATCTCCCTAGGGAAGTGGTGGATTCCCCAACATTGGACACTTGTAAGGCTCGGCTGGACGGGATGCTGGGCCATCTAGTCTAGATTGTGCTTTTGCCTAGACAGGTTTGATCAGATCATCTTTGAGGTCCCTTCCAACCTGGTAGTCCATGATTCGTTGAGATACATGTGTGTGCATATATTTATTTTTTAATTGCTAGAGTTATACAAAATAAAACAGCTACTATAAGAAGATTGAGAAGAAGTTTGACTTTTTCTTCCCCTCCCCCTAAAACTTCAGGTTACATTTTCAGAAGGTCAGGCCCTGTCCACCATCACCCTGACAATTCTTGCAGACAGCGTTGCAGAGCTTGCAGAGACTGTGGAAATCACACTCACCCAGGTGACCACTGTGGGTGTTCAGGATCCCACAAAAGGAGCTGTCATCGATCCCAAAAGGGCAAGAGCTGTACTTACCATTTTGCCCAGTGACTCTCCACATGGAGTCATTGGGTGGCATACTGAGTCTCTCTTTGTTAAAGTCACAGAGCCAGAAGGTAAGTCTGTTTCTTGATTCTTAGCAAGCATTGTTGAAGCTATAACACTGGTTATGTAGATATAAAATATATATAATATAAATCTTACTTTTATCTCTACCTATATCAGCATTTCTCGATAAAAATTTTGTAGCAGAAGTACCTAAAATGTGTAACAATGCTATTTCATTACATACTTTTTAGGCTGTATTTCACATTGCACATACCAACATTATCTGGTCATTTATCTTTAGGGGGTAAGTTATTAAACTCGTGGCATGTTGTGTTGCAAATCAGTTGTACACAAAATCATTCTCTTTTGATAAAAAGCCAACCTTGCCCATTTATTGTGGTTAATATATTATTTAAAATTATTTATGTAGAATTGGGTCAAAAAGGGAAGTGTTTTAGTCTGTGGGATAGGGGAAGGAAGGAAACAGAGCGAGAGTGAATTACATTTTAGGGAGACTGAATTGGGGTTTTTCTGCTTGCCAGCTACACGTTTGACTGGGTTATGTCAGTTTTCCTTCCAGGCAGCAAGTGAAATTGTAAAGTTGGGCAGAGGAGGACTGCCCAAGTGCCTGGTGGTTTTCCAGCAGCTGCCTGGTGGGCTATTCAAAACCCCAGCTGAAATTTCCTGACAATGTAATATTCTGTCCGTATAAACAAATAAAATTTATGAAAAATACATTTTCCATCAGATTATTACTGCAGATAAAACCTCTTTGCCAGTTCTGTGTTACAGTGAATCAGTTTACCCTTTTTTAGCACCCAAAGGTGTTGTGAAGGCATTCTGTTGGTTGCTTACTTACACACACATTATCAGCATTTATACTTTAAAGGTAGAATTCAAGGTATGTTCTTTGGTTTCATTTGTTGCAGCTTTTTTTCCAGTATTTAAATGTTGTATCTTTAATTAATTACATACAGGTGCTAACTGTGAGGCAGTATCTAGTTAATACAAGTAGCAGAAACTACTCTGAAATCCAAAACCCACTGCTTTTTATCTCTATTTCTTCAGTCATAAACCCAGCACTTTTAGCCAAATACTGTGTTTGGTGTTTTATTGGAAAAAAAAATGCAAATCTGCTTTCCCAAAAGGGCTCCAAGCCTGACTGATAAAAGTGTGTCCCATTTTCTTCAACATTTGAGTTAAGGAAATGTAAAATTCACACCCAGAGTGACTGCCACTGATGCTGCATTCTGTGTTAGAATGATTAGTGATGTCCTTGGCGTGTAAAGGGCAGGCAAAGTAGTGAGATGAGAGTTTTCAAGGAAAACTGAATTAAGATGGCAATGTTGAAGTAACAGTTTGTGTAGTAAGCATTTAAAACTGTAAATATCCTGTATTTTATACTTCCTCCTGGAAGTTTTAAAATGCTTTCCAGATGTACACAGTGCATTGTGTGTGTTCACACCACTTGTGTGTGCTCATGTCCCCAAGTTACTGATTTGTCCAAGTATTGCTGTGTTGCTAGGCAGAGTTGAAGTCAATCCTAGTAAGCAGCTCCAGTACAAATACCTGAGCTAAAAATCAAGCAGGGCAGGGGCTGAAGCAATCACACCTTGATTTTTTTCCCCTCCTTCTTACAGGGCAAGTGAATGCAACTACTCTTAGTTTACAAATTGTTCGAGAGCAAGGGTTTGTTGGGGACATTGCAGTTCACCTGAGCACTGCTCCTAACTTTGAACTCCCCCCCTCCAACCAAGCAACAGAGAACGAGGATTACATGCTGAAAAAGAAGACAATCATTATGGCAGAGGGTGCAACAACAGCTTCTGTCATAGTCACTGTTTTGCCTGTGAGTAGTCTAACAATATCTCTAGCTAAGACTGTCTTTTAAGGAAAAGGGACTTGGCATTCTATAAATGGCTCAGGTGAGGTTCTTGCATCATCAGCTGATTCTGTATTAGTAAGAATTGCAGCCATCTCTTTGAAAGCAATTTGAGGGCTCCTCACTGGGAATGAACCAAAATCTTTGTTTTGTTGTCATCCTAAAAATTAACATCTAGTAATGACAAAAGAAAAAAAATATTTTACTTTCAAAAGACTTGTTTTACTTTATGTGCCTCTTAATAGATTGTTATGTAGTTCACAAAATGTAATTTTTTTGTCCAAAAATACATACATTATTGAAATCTGTTCAGAATGGAGGTGTTGCTTCTCAAGTTCTGACTTAGTTTCTGAAATCTAGCCACCTTTCTTACAGATAGGAGAAACAAGTGACAGGGAGCAGTAGTTTCCACCATTCTTACAGATCTGGAATCTGACTGCCAACTTCAGTTTCTAAAACTCAGAATGGTCCCAAATGCTGGGAATTTCTGAATATTAAGCAATCTACAAGTAGTCAGCTTTCTGCATGTATTATAACTTACAATGGTTTATTAAAAATGTGACAGTTAAAAATGTTTTTTTTCAGGACAATACTCCAGAATTACAAGAGGGATTTATTATCAATATTACTGATGTACAACTGGTTGATTCTGCCACTGGAGGTCAGCCAACTGTGAAGAGACTTGGGTTAGAAATTGCTGAAATAACAATTGAAGAAAACGATGATGCCAGAGGAATTTTTACTTTCAATGTTACAAAGGTAAGTAAGTCTGAATGAAAAATATCTAAAGTAGCATTCCAGCAGGAGAGTCAGCGTTTTCAGAGAACTTTTGATGGTGACCCGTAAGGTTTTATGACACTAAATTGTTCTGCATACATAGTCCAGATAAACAATTCCATCTTAGAAAGTTCTTCGCAGTTAATATATTAAATTTATTAGGGAGCTGGAAGTGCTAAAACAGGTGTCATAGAATATTCTGAAAGGGAGCTCTGGAGGTCATCTAATCCAGAATTTTGCTCAGAGCAAGTTTAATGCTTCATTCAGAGCAATTTACAAGTGACCATATATTTATTTTATTTTTACCTGCAAGACAATATGGAAAAAAATAATAATAACCAAAAATTCCCGTGACAATCAGCAGTTTCTTGTTGAATTTACAGGATATAACTGGAGCTGTTACTGGGTATGAGCTACCACCACCACAGAACATACTGAAACTTCCAGTAGTTCGACAGGCTGGGAGGTTTGGGTCAGCAACTCTGTACTGGGAAGCCATTCCTTCAACTGCTGATTTTGAAGACTTCACACCATCGTTTGGAAACCTCAGATTTGCAGAAGGGCAGGTGTGTGCTTGCTGAAAGTTTTCACTGTCTCTGGATTACCAGTTTAAGAGTTTGTCCTGCTTTCTTCCAGTAGAATTTGCATCTTTGCATTGAAAACATTTTGTTTATGGCCTTATGTATGTGAATGGTGTTCCTGACTTCAGTTCTTTAACATGGAAAAGCAGAATGTCCATAAGGATTGACTAGATAGGGTTGTATACCCTTAGTACCTCCACTAGTGAAGACATAATTTCTAAGAACAAAGCCTGTTACACTGAAAATTTGTAACATAAACTGTCTTTCCTATGAATTGTAAGGCCAAGCCTATATTTTTTCTTAGCTGTGTTCTACATATAGTTTTAAATTTCACACTGCCCCTGACAATACACAGGGGGATTTGATTTCAAGTGAACAGAACTGATCTTTGGCAAATAGAATTATGTACTTTGTGAGCAGAATTTTGGCTGAAGAAATACTGTCTGCCTGTACATTCTGCTGAGTACCAAAGCAGAGCTGATTTTAACATGAAAGATTTATGTTGATTAAGGTAAAAACCATTCTTAACATTTTGTTGTCCTGTTACAAATACACAAGTACAGCAAGAATAAGCACAACTGAACAATGTGTTTACCTACTATTAGAAAAAAAGATCAATATTTTAAGTTTTAGATTTTTAAAAACAATTCAGAGAATATAATAAATGAAACTTGCTGCTCTCTTTCTTTTTTTTTTTTAACAATTTCTGCAGGCAACAGGAGAAATAGAAATTACAATCATAGATGACAGTGAAGTTGAATTCCTTGAGATATTCCAGATTGCCCTGGTGAGGGTAACAGGTGGTGCAAGACTTGGGGATGACACCCTGGTAACTGTCACCATTCCACCAAATGATTCCCCTGTTGGAGTATTTGGGTTTGAAGAAAAGAAAGTGAGTCTGATTTGGATTGTACTCTTTTCTGCTAAAGCTGGATAGTGAGTTTGTGTCACTAACACACAGCAGATTTTGCTAAGCCTTCATTGCAGTGGAAGATACCATTCTTTCATTGAAAAGCATTGCCTTTATCTAGTTGTGTAGGATGGTAATAACTAGGAAAGTGCTGCTCCATAGATGTAGATTTCTGCATGATTGAATCAGTTTAATTCAGAATACTAACAAATCAGGACATCCCAGGCAGGATTTTTGTTGATCTGTTGAATATTAACGTGGTTTTGTAATAATATGTGCTACTCAAAATAAAGTTGGAAAACAAATTACAAGACGTACCTCATCTTAGTTCTTGTCACTGAATGATTCTCCTGCTCTCCATTTTGCTGGTGCTGTGCCTGCTTGTGACTCATTGTAATTGTTTTGAATCATAGGGCATACAGAAATAACATGAGTGACTGATCATCTTTGCTAGCAGAATTCACCATACTCCTCACATCAGAATTCAACACATTCCCTTCCCGTTGTTTTTCACTCTTGTCCTTGTTTTGCGTTGTCATTGATCATATTTTTGTGTTCTGTTGTTTTGTTTTCATCTCAAGCCAGTATCTATGCCTCTTGCTGCAGCTTTTCCTACTTCCTCCTTCTCCTTCTTCACCAGGTAACCGTGAAGGAACCTCAGAGTCCTGGTGACTCTGCTGCAGTTGTGTTGCTCACTGTGAGTCGGAGTCCAGGAGGACAAGGAGCAGTTGAAGTGTTATGGATTCTTGAGGAAGCAGCCAGATATGATCTGACCCCTCTGAATGGTACCCTCCACTTCAATGAGGTATTTCTGATACTGCAATAAATTATTTACTATTAGAGGTATAAATACTTTTGTATTCTTATGTGTGTTTGCATGGTTGTTGTGTGTTTGTAGAAATGGGGGGGTTACTAAGTATTATAACACTAGGAAAAGAGCAGTTTGAACTGGTGGGACTAGCACTATGTAGTGTTTATTCAAAGAGAGAAGGAAAGCTGACATGCTCTTTTTTAAGGCAGCATAATGTAATTATCAGGAAGATAGGCTCTGCAAATCAGAACTGTTTTTACAATTAAGAAAGAGGAACAAAAATATCCTGAATATGAATAATTACTACAGGAACATTATTCCGTTTCAGTATGACAACTGAAAGAGAAATTTGATATTGAAAGGATGAGGATAAATAAATACTCAAAATTTGCAGATTTAAAAAAATAGTAAAACATACTAGTGCATTTCAAACTGGACAGTGTTATTTTTTTTGTTTTTCTTGGCAAGTTAAATCTCTGAAGTAGGAGCCTAAATACTGGATATTGTCAAGTTACTGCTATTATCTTAATAATGGTCTTTTACTGTCTACTTGAAGTATTTAATGAAGAAAAGTGTTTTAGCATAAAGCATAATCTATTCTGCCTGTACAAGGCTATTTTGCATTGAATAATAGGCATACTGCTTGCTTCTTTTACTTTTTTTGTAAGACCACCAGCATTTGGCAAAGTTTTGATATAATTTTGCTATCATTTCTCTACTGGCAATCCTAGATATTGCTTTTTCTTCCTTCTTATACATGCATGCATAGAAGAATACTAATACATGTGTAGGTGTACTAAAGTTATGCAATGTGTGCCTACTTTTTTCCCATATTCTTATTTTTAAGATACTGCCCACTGAGAAAAATGTAGATTGGACAGGAATTTTATGTTACCTAATATATCTAATCTTAACAAAGTTAATCTTCAGAATATAAGTATCCCATTGCATATGCACTTTCTGATGGAACAGATTTTGCATAGAGGGTTTCCTCTAAGTTGAAAGCTTCTGTATGAATTTAAAAGTAATTTCAATTGATCTTCAGTTGAAAATAGCCAAGATATTTTTGGGGTGGCACAAAATGTTTGCGAGGCATTTTTTAACTGTTCATTAATCTGTGAGAATGTATTTGAACCAAATCAGAAATGTTAAAAAAGGTTACATATTTTATCAAGCATATGCATGCTTAACACGTGTTAAAGAAAAAAAAATCTTTTATAATATATATTTTTTTAGTTTCACTTAATGTGTATATATATATATTTATTTTTTTTTGGTCTTTACCTGATGCAGACTGAATCCCAGAAGCTGATTGTTTTACATGCAATACAGGATGGTCTGCTGGAGGGGAATGAAAGCTTTACCATTCAGCTAGTCTCTCATGGTGATGCAGAGATATCCCCTGTAAATGGTAAAGAGTTAATTAATTTCATTCTATTTTGAAACATTTCATATAAGGATTCTAGTAAGTCTGTTCACATTATTTTATCCTATGTATTTTGTGTGCAGCTAGTTGGTAGCATTTCTGACTGTCAGTCTTTTTCCCTAAGTTGTTTCTTTGTCTGAAGAAATCAAGGAAAATTTTAGATCATAGTTTTTCATTCTAAATTAATTCTTGGTCTGTCTTTGGATGTGGTTTTTTTGATAGCTAACATTGTCTCTAAAGAACTCTTAAACAAAAAGAAGTGAAAACCAAAACCAGGTTCAGACATGGTAAGAACCATAGATAAATTCCATTTGTAAGAGAGGGGGGTGTGGAGGGGTCGCCTGGTTGAAAACCCTGCTCAAGGAACAAGAGAATTCACAGTTAGATCAGGCTGCTGAATGCCTTGTCCACTTGTGCACCTTGTCCAAATTAATACTATCTCCAAGGATGGGGATTCCACCATCTCTCTGGGAAGCTGGTGCTTAACCACTCATGTCACAAAATTTACAGAAGTTAACTCATTAGTTAGTTTTCATTTACCATGAGAAGCTTTTTCTCTTCCTAGGTGTTGCAACCATCATTATTGTGGGAGATGAAGAAGCTTCTGGGGTTGTTGGGATAGCTGATTCATCCAAGCATGTTCTGATTGGAGAACCTTCAGGAAATTATAATGGAACTGCTCTAATTAGGTGGGTACCTCACTCATTTTGCCAGAGAAAGGACAACAGCTCAGTTTCAAAAGCTATCAGGCTCTCCATTTGGCAAGAATTTCTTGAATGCTGCACTTCATTATCACGTCTAAAATCAGAAATATTTTTAAAATTAGATGCTTTTTTTTAAAAAAAGAAGGACAGAATGTGCTATGTATGTGTCTCTTCTGTATTACTGGTGAGCTCAGAATATTCCTCTCGTTCTTCAAACTACAACATCAACACATTAAAGGAAAGAGGATTCTAATTAAAGAAGAAGGGAGAAGGGAATCAATGACATTTGAAGACGCTTTGTGCTTTTCAGGATTCAGTTCAGGATTGGTGCCTGAACTGTTTTTCACTACATTACAGTGATAGCTAGCATAACCAAAGTGCCAACTGGGTTTTTAGTTGAAACAAGATGCAATTATTTCATTGCATTCAGTCGACTAAAAACAAGATGAAGAAAGGCAGATGTTAATATACCCTTCTAGTAGTATTGGAAAAAAGGTTTACAACACTTTCCCTTGATGAAACAGCAAATACAAGCAACAGAACAGCTTCTCATTCTGCCCTGAGAAACCCAAAAGACAGAGTGATGCTTTGTGCAGAACTAGTTGTAGGTCACATAGTAGATCATGGTAATTATAGATGAATTTTTCCCATGACTTAACTCACCAAGGCTAACGTCATGAGTAGAATTAGGCTCTAAGTTTCTAGACTGGCAGCAGACAGAACATTTCTCAAGCCATCTCATAGTAGTACTCTAGTGTCCTTTTGCCTTAAAAAACAAATTTTCTCTGTCCAAAACTAAACTAGCCTTAAGTCCCATTTCCATTTCTGCGTATCTGTCTCTGGAAAAGCAGAATGGAATGAAGACAGCTCAGTTTTCAACCCCCACCTTTGGGCTATATGTACAAAGAAACTTTAAAGACTTCTCAGTTAAAATACAGCTCAAGGTGCCACCCAATGCAGGGAAATAAAACAGAACAGCAGAAATATTATTGCTCTTAAGAATCAATTGTAAGGATCTTAATAGTGACTTAATACAATAAAACTCAGTCTTCACAGTGCTGATAACATTTATTTCATGCACAGTAATATAATATACTGTCTGTCTCTGGATTGGAAATGAAATATTAAAGGTAGAGAAGACTTATCTGTGTTTGTGTTCTTGCCTGCAGCCTGATACGTGGCCCAGGGATTTTTGGTGAGATCTTAGTACATTGGAATATAACACCTCCCCATCACACAGAATTCACTGAGACATCAGGGACCTTGACAATGCGAGACAGGCAGTCTGCAGCAGTTCTTCTGATACAGGTATATGAAAGATTTTACACCAGGAGCTATTTCAAGCACTTCCTTTTATTTACGTAGCATCTTGGTTAGAAATTAGTGACACCTCTCCCCCTGGAAATGATTTAAATCCTTTTAGCTTTCATTGGTTCTTCTCCCTAGGCTGTAGATGACACTCATCCTGAGGAGAAGCATTACTACTTGTTTCAGCTAACAGGAATCAGTGATGGAGCACTCATAAATGAATCTAGCAGCACAGCAAATATTACCATGGCTGCCAGTGATTTTCCTTATGGAGAGTTTGCATTTTCACAGGAACTATTGCAAGCAACAGAAGAAGAAAAATGGGTATAAGATTAAAATTCCTTCTTACGTAGCACGTTGATACCAATACTGTTGCTAGATTTATTATTAACTTAAGGAAAATAAAATAAAAAAAATCAATCAAAGCTTTATGCTACATTTGCCTTAGCACAGCCTCCAGAATGGCTGTCTGAGGCTTCTGGTCTTGTTTAATACCCTGAGAAAGAAGGCTGTCTCCTAAGTTACATGCATTCTGTGCTCAGTAAAGCAAATGGTTGTGACTTGACAGAACCAGTGAGAAGATACCTTTACAACAGTCTCCTAAAGACAACTGTAGGAGAAAAAGCAAAGCCATTTTTTAAAGAAAATATCCTCTTTCCCTCAGGTTAACATCACTGTTGTGCGTTCCAGGGGATCCTATGGCAAAGTGCATCTTTGCTTTCAGATAATAAATGGGACTGCAGAGGAGGGAATTGATTTCACTCCCACAGTAAGGGAATTGTTGTTTGAACCACATGAGGAGAGTAAAATTATTTTGATTGAAATTCATGATGATGACTTTCCTGAAGGTCCTGAAGACTTTTCAGTGATGATTACTGAAGTGGAACTCCAAGGAAGGTAAAAAGAAAATTCCCAGTTGATTGTTTACAAGTAGAAGAACAAACTATGTTTGGAATATGACTACTGGCATAAAGTCACTACTGGATTTTAGATGCTTTCCTGTAAAATTTCCTAAGACAGCTGTAATAGTAATCACAATAGAAACTGGATGAAGGGGAACACCATTTTTTTAACATGAAGGAGCTGGGGTTGTTCAGCCTGGAGGAGAAGGCTCTGGGGGGGACCTCATAGCAGCCTTCCAGTACCTGAAGGGGGCCTACAGAAAGGCTGGGGAGGGACTTTTAGAAGAGCACATAGTGATAGGACAAGGGGTAATGGTTTGAAACTGCAGGAGGAGAGATTTAGGTTAGAGATCAGAAAGAAATTCTTTCGTGTGAGGGTGGTGAGACACTGGAACAGGTTGTCCAGGGAAGCTGTGGCTGCCCCATCCCTGGGGGCATTCAAGGCCAGGTTGGATGGGGCTCTGAGCAGCCTGGTCTAGTGGGAGGTGTCCCTGCTCATGCAGGGGAGTTGGAACTTGATCTTTAAGGTCCCTTCCAACTCTAACCATTCTATGATTCTGTGAAAGCTAAAAGTCCATATGTTATATACAAGTTGTCTAGTTGCATGAAATTCAAAAAAGATAAAATGAGAAAGAAGAAACAAAAGATACACATTTCTGTGAATAAACTACTATTTTTGCATATATATGGTTTTAAAAACTGTGACCAAAAAGTCATCAGTGTTAACTGTCAGAAAACAACATTATAACCATTCTGTGATTCAATGATTCATTCTATGATAATTGAAAAATTGCCATCTGTGCATCTTAATACTTTCACAAGAATTTTTAATGTAATTTTCTTCTTTATGTTTTCACAAGTGGATTTGATTTTACTGTAAAAGAAAATGGTCTACAGATAGATCAACCTCCAATAATAGGAAATATTTCCACAGTACGAGTCACTATAGCAAAAAGTGATAATGCAGAAGGCATCATAGAATTTGATCCACAGTATATCTTTATAGAAGGTAAGTTTACCTCAAGTTTTCACTGTGGTCTAGAAGATAAGTCTGTGGCTATGGCATGAATTTTGAAATAAAACAACCTTTTTCTCAACTATTCTTGCAGTGGAAGAGGATGCTGGATTAATCATGATTCCTGTTGTCAGAAAGCAGGGAACTTATGGTTATGTGACAGCTGATTTTCTCTCTCGAAGTATTTCTGCACTTCCTGATGGTGTTGACTATGTCATCCATAATAACTCTGTCATTTTTTATCATGGCCAGAACCAGACGTTCATTTATATCTCTATTATAGATGATGAAGAAAGGTAATTAATTTTTCAGATATTTATTATCGAATTTACTTCTGAGAAATTCTTCTTTAGCATGGGCATTATGCCTGTGTGTAGAATTGGAGCTGAAAACCAAATTTCTTCAGTGCTGAAAAATCACCTAAGTGTAAAGGGGAAAGAAAGATGCCATTAGCAGAGTTTTGTAGTTCCTGTTAAGTTTTATGCAAACAAATACATTTTTAAAATTAAATTGGCAGAGATTTGGGGTGTTCATAGTAGTGCTGTGACTAATAGAGTATTTTGTCATTTAAAAAAAAAAAATTAACATGATTGAAAAACTACATTATTTTTATTTCAGACAGCACTGTTCTATGCAAGTGGAAGGAACCTTCTACTGTGTGCTTAGAGAGATGACTTCTGTATAGCTTTAAACTGATCCAGTTGGATGCATAATGGAATAACTAAGTATAGTTTTAATTTCTTTTTTTGTCTCTGATATCTCAGAATCTCTTTTTTCTTTCTCCATGCAGTGAATTTGCAGAGCAATTTGAAATCCAGCTGACAGGAGCAACTGGTGGAGCAGTCCTTGGGCTCCACCTAGTGAGCCAGGTCACTATTGCCAAGAGTGACTCCCCGCAGGGCATCGTCCGATTTCTCAACCAGACTCGGATTGTTCTCCCCAACCCTGATACACCCATGGCAGTGTCGCTGGTGCTGGAGAGGACTGGAAGATTGCTAGGGGAGACACAGGTAGGTCCTGGTTGTCAAAGGCTGAATGCTTTCCATTGACGAGGTCAAAAAAACCCTGCATTTTCCTTCAAGAGCTTATTTATGACTGATTTCTAATAGTTGTGGCTTTTAATTAGGTGTGAATGGGATTGCAGTGTAATTGAAAATGCTGTTACTCTTCTAATCTTCTCTTTCTCCTCCTGCTTGCTTTATTTTATTACCTTCAGGTGTACTTTGTTTTGAACTAGCTCCTAATCCCATTAAAAATAGGGCTAATTTAATGTACCACCATTAAATTAATTAAGTTCAGTTTAATTGCTTCCTAAAGCTGGTAAATTTTTTTTTCAGTAAATTATTTACTCTGAGTTTTCTAGATTTTTTTTTTTTTTTTAGTTTATACAGACCACTAACAAATTGAGGTATAAATATGAAGCAAGGTAAGCCTTTCACAGTCTTGGCAAAGGACTGGAAGATTGTCATTAAAGATTATAAACTCTTCCTCCCCCAATATAAAAAATTACCTTAGTCTTCTTTGACTTTTTCTAGAAGTCATTTGAGAAAACAAGAAGAAAGTTAAAATGACCAAAACAAAAATTTTGAAGTCCTGAATGTAGCCTCCTCAAAAATAATCTAGTTTTGGGGAAATTTTGAACGTATTCCAGCTTTTAATCAGTATGAAGTATGAACCATTATTATTTATTAATTGCACTCCTATGAAAATATTTGCCATTTTCTGTCTTGACATCAGCTGACACGTGGAATAGTTTCCTTTGTGAGCACTCATTTGGGGAGTTTTGCAAAACAAATCATGAAAGGGAGGGAATTAGAAACTGGCTTGTGTGTTTCCTGCTCTGTGCTAAAGATACGTCAGTGTCTCTTCTAGTACTAATATCTAGAACTTCATAAACTGGCATTGTGGCTGACACTTCAGAATTTGCATTTGTAACATCTCATGGGTTTTTTTCACCCAAAGGTTTATATATTTTCCCATATCGAATTCATAATGAATATTTTGTATTCTGTATGAGCAGCAAAGATTTAAGCATAGCTAGTTACCAGTGACAAGAAGTTTTGTGTCACTTGTGGTACTGTGTCATTCCTCCCCCTGGGAAGCTATTATAATACATCACCATTCTAAATCTAAAACTGGTATCTTCCACAGATTAATTGGGACATTTTGGGACCCAATTCAGAAGAGGTTTTGTCTCCCCTGAATAGTGACATTGGTGACCCTGTGAATGGATCATTCTATTTTGGAGAAGGAGAAGGAGGTCTGAGAATTATTAATCTAGAAATCTATCCTCATGAAGAAGTTGAAGTTCAGGAGGTCTTCATTATTAGACTGAGCCTTATGAAAGGTGAAACAGAAATAGATCCTAAGGCAAGCAGCATTGCACTAATAGTAAGTCCTTACTGCTTTTCTTTCTTCAGAGATCTTTGTCAATGGTATTTATCCTGCAGAGCTTTTAAAAATTAATAATTATTGCATAGTTTGTAATTTTTTTGTCCCTTGTACTACTTCAGGTGCATTGTTACAGCTTTACTTCTGAAAACAGAAGGCAAAGAACCTGTTAGTAAAAATTGGTATTGTTAGTATCTTCTGTCCATGGGATAGGGTCTCCAAATCCTTTCAAAATTACTTCAGTATCTGAAATGTGTTTGGACCATTTATAATCAAGAAGTTGTTTAAAGCTGAGTGAAGCTCAACTCAGTGACCAGAATCACTGTCCCTGTGTGAATTTGTTTACACACAATGTGCTTATCAGTCCAAGCCTGAAAACTTTCTGTATTTATTGGCAGCAATGTATGTTGACAGCTGTCCAATTTAAATCCTACTTAAACTTACTCATGTATCACAGCAGATTTTCTCACAAAAGAGCAGGTTACCCTCGTGTGTGTGTGTTTGTGTTTGTGTTAGCACACATGGGCTTGCCACCACTCTGGTCTCAATACTCTGATGGTCCTGTCTGCTGGATTGGTTTCTTTTATTCTCTCAGTCTCAGTTCTAGCTACTAATGTGCTGTTGAATCTTCTTAAGAGGAGAAGACTGGGTAGGAGGAACTAATAGATACGTGCCCGGTAGCATCTAGCAAGAAAAATCCCAGTGGTTTAGGCAGTAATAAAACTCACTCCACATTTCTGATTTTGTTTTTTTAAATTTGTTGCTTTACTTTTTTTACAGATACAGAAATTTGGTGATCCCAATGGGATCGTACAGTTTGCTCCTGAATCATTAACTGAGAGTAACTATTCAGAACCCTCAGCAGTGGAAGGACCACAAAGTATCACACTGTTTGTCAGACGAATTCAAGGCACTTTGGGAAACATAACGGTACTTTCACTCTGTTCTTAATAAACAGCATCATCTGAAATAATCCTCAGTATCCATGTAGAGAGGAACACTTATCCCTGTGCATTTCAAATGCTTGTTTCTCAAATTCATTTTTGAAGTGTTGCCTTTTAGACTGAATTTCACGAGGGCTCAGTCCTTGTAGTTTGGAGAGTCAGATTCAGTTTCCTCTGGTCAGGGATAAAAAAGAAAAACAGTGCCACAGTGCTTCTGTCTCTTTATGCCTCTCCCCTTGTACTTTTGATGGCAGAACAGAAGAGAGCATACTTACACAGTGAGCTCTCTTTGAGATCATCACAATTTGGGTTTTTTTTCAGGCGTACTTCAAGGTAAGAAACAGAGTATTTTGAACCATCACTCGCATTGTTTTACATTTTTACATTTTACAGCATTTTAACAGTTATTTGTTTAATTTATTTTTTTTTAATCAACTAATAAAATAATGTGTTGTGTTCAATGATAACTTCACTCCTTTCTGACATGAGAAATCTTGGAAAGAGGAATAACAGCAAGGATGTCTTGGTGTAAAAATAGAAACAATTTTTTTTAATGGTTCAGAGATTCCATAAAGTTTTAAATAAATGTCCTGAAGATAAACAAAAGAAATCTTTACATCCATAGTACTGTTGGAGGAACAGCACACCCTCATTTTGTAAAATAGTCTGTGTGCCTCTTCCTATGCATACCTAAACCAATTTCTATTTCACCTACTTGAAAACAATCTGTTCCATATCCTATCAATACTGAATATAAAGGTATCTTACTCTCTGGGTAATTTACTTTGTTTTCTTTTGGTTTGGTTTTTTTTGCATTTTCCAAACTCTTTTCAGGTGTACTGGGAGATACATAGTGAATCTGACATCACAGGTGACTTTCTTAGGACAGAGGGATCTGTTGTCATTCCTGACCAGCAAAGTACAGCTGAGATCATGATCTACCTGTTACCTGATGATGTTCCAGAACTGGATGAAAACTATGTGGTGCAGCTGATTTCAGTAGAAGGTGGAGCAGATTTAGATCCAGAGAAAAGGATTTCAAAGATCAATGTTTTTGCAAATGATGATCCCCATGGAGTGTTTGCCCTGTACTCTGATCAGCAGTTGGTGTTAGTGGAGAGAAACCTGGATCGTTATGTTCAGATTAATGTCACTCGACATGCTGGGGCATTTGGAGAAGTGATGGTGGAATACCATGTCTTGTCTGATCATGAAGAACTGCTAATTGCACCTGAGAATGAGGTGGGATACCTCACAGTAAAAGATGGTGCCAGCTTTGGAGTGAAAAGAGTGCCAATAAGCAGCCAGGTCTGTGTTAATTCCTTTTAATTCTCACAATATGTATTGTTTCCATTTGTGTTCATCACAGTACAAATGTGCTGGTATAAGATACTACACACTCAATAGTATTCCCAGAAAATAAAGTTTTGGTTATGAATTTCCTATTTTTGAAATAAAAATGTGTTTAAATATCACATTTTCAGATAATAATTGCAAAATCATGTGTTCAAATATTCAGTTTTTCCTTCTGACATTCACTGCCAGTTCAACATATTATTATTATTATATGTATGCAAATATTTTCTCAAGTTTCCCTTTTGGCTTGTAAATGGTGATTTGTTAGGCCTGACTCATGAAGCATCAGATTAATTTACCTTTAGTTCTGTGTGTTCCCAGGTTGCTTGTTATTATTACTTCAGTCTTACAGCCACGCTTACATCCTTTTACATCCATTTAACATCCTTTTAATCCTAAGAATTAAAATCGAACTGAGGCTCACTGTGTTAGATCCAATTTAACTAAATGGCAATAGCTGCTCTACAAACTCACATTCCTGCAAACTCCTGGTAAATTACATTGACAATGTTGGCATTTTAGCTGTATTTCTTTTGAGAAAGATAATCAAGGAAACACTTTTCTTGAATAGGTTGCTTTTTGTATGTAAGTAGAACAAAATCTGCAGACTGTTCTGCTACCTAATATTTATACTGGTGGATATCATGGTTTTAGTGGAATTAAATTTCTACCTTTTAATTTAAATTTTCTCTCTTGAAGGCATTTATTTTACTGGGCTTTAATTTTACTCTGGAACTGACTAATGTGAGCCTGGTTAGTGGAAGTGCCAAGGATGTGCCTAAAATTTTAGGAAAAGCAAAGTCAGCTGTTCTGCTTATTCCTGAGGAAGCTGCCAATTCACAGGTGAGTAGAGTGGCTGCAGTGGAACATTTCTACCACAGAAGGAAGGTGTATATGTGTAGTACTACAGTTCTTGCCTGTGACCATTCAGGGCAGGTTTTTTTTAACAGCAGACACAGAATGCTATATTTAGTGTTTTCCGTACTGAAATGTCAATCATAATTATTGTAAAATACCTATTTTACAGAATACAGTACAGTTTCATACATGTAATTTCCCATTTTTATTCCATTTTCTATAACAAAATCTATTATGGCTCCATAGGTTGGCTTTGAATCTGTGATTTTACGACTGACAGACACTGTAGCAGGGACAGGTGAGGCTGTCATAACCAGAAGAGGAGTTTATGGCTCTGTAACAGTTAGCTGGATTTCAGGATACCCACCAGACCTAATCACTGACTTTGCTCAGCCAGGCAATCTTACTCCTCCATTTGGTAAGTTCTTGTCTGAGGAAACAACTACCTTTTAGTTACTTGTACCTTTACTTGCTTCCTCTGTTAATGAAGAGTCATTAGAATGAAGTCGTATGGTCTGATTTTTATCTGTAAGGGATATGTTTATTTTATGAGCAAAAAATGAACCAAGATTCATAGGTACATATCTGGGAGGTAAGCACAATGCTCTGCCCCTGGAGGACAACTTTATAGAATCACAGAATCATAGAATGTCTTGGGTTGGAAGGGAACTCTAAAGGTCGTCTAGTCCAACCCCCCTACAGTAAGCAGGGACATCTTCAACTAGACCAGATTGCTCAGAGCTCCATCAAGCCTGACCTTGAATGTCTCCAGGGATGGGGCCTCCACCACCTCTCTAGGCAACCTGTTTCAGTGATCCACCACCCTCATATTCAAGAACTTTTTCCTAATGTCCAACCTACATCTACCTTCTCTAGCTTAAAACCATTATGCCTTGTCCTGTCATTCCATGCCCTTGTGAACAGCTCTTCCCCAGCCTTCTTATAGGCTCCCTTCAGGTATTGGAAGGTCACTAAAAGGTCCCCCCGGAGTCTTTTCTTCAGGATGAACAGCCCCAACTCCCTCAGCCTGTCTTCATGAGAGAAGTGCTCCAGCCCACTGATGATTTTCATGGCTCTCCTCTGGACATGTTCCAACAGATCCACATGCTTCTTATGTTGGGGGCTCCAGAGCTGGACTCATATAGGAAGGGCCTTATAATGCAGATTTCTTGTTCCTAAATGCAGTGGGATTGTGGTTACAGTCCCTATCTCAGCACCTTCCCAGGTAAGAAGAGGGTTCCTATTCAGTGATTTTTGACTCGTGCTCTCTCTCGCTCTCTCTTTTCCTTCAGGAACTGTTGCATTTTCCTCTGGTGAGCAACGTAAAGTAATTTCATTTCAGGCAACTCCAAGCCTAAATAAACACGAGTCATTTGCCATCACTTTAACAGCAGTGCACAGCAATGTGTCTGGTGGGGCACGCCTGAGGTAAGAATGTTTCTTATGCTTTTTAGTCTCACAGGTGCTGTAAGAATTATGACCTGAGTATGGGCACACACCTTGTACAAATGCCTATTAAATTATAAGTTAGCTACCAAGTTGTGGTGTCTCTGATAAATTTATATGTCTTGTCTCAGGTGGAAACAAGTGTCAGTACTGCAGACCTGGCCTGATCAGAACTAGGGCTTTTCTCCAGTTCCAGTCTGTTTCATATCACTGGGGTGCAAGGTGCCTAGAATGTGTCTAGGATGATGGAGACAGTTCAGAAAATGAAGAATCAAGGGGAACAGTTTTAGCCAGGAAGCTGCAAAATGAAAACAACTATAACAGGTTTCATTAGTGTCCCTGAAAATCCGTATTTAGAAGATCTTAGACAAGAAAGATTATTTAAAATAAATAAAATTAAGCAAGAAATGCTCTGAAAATACTTAATTTATATTAAAAAAGTGTTTTTTTTCTTAAAACCAAATACATTATATTTAATGTAGTTTTCGATGAAAGCTAAGTTGTTACCTATTCTTCAAACTATTGTCTTTTCATTCTTCCTCACTCATTGATAGCTAAAAGTGGTATAAAAAGAATGGAGATACAGTAACACTACATATGGAGAAAGGCATTGAGTTCACATCAGAATTACAGTGACAAATCTGAAGGAAGTATGAAGGAATTGGTGGCTCCACTCCTAAGGCTGCCCCCTTCTCCTAGGCTTGTCTTTCCACTGGACTGGTGTCCTCAGAGCACCTGTTACCATCTGAGTGAAATACCTTGAGTATACAAGAAGGACCTTTCCTAGAAAAGTTAATATTACATTCCTGTCATGACCCACAAAGTGGGCACGGCACTGTCACGTCCCACAAGGTGGTCATGGCTCCCCAGAGCTGGGGGCCCAAACTAAACATAAATACCTCTTTTAACAACCCACTCGGTGAGATGAAGCTCAGGAATACTCTGCACAGTGCTCTAGGAGTAAGACCATTACCCAGGAGGCTGTCACAAAACACATCTTTACTTAAGATTGAGTAAGATTATAAAACTTGTCAAAGGAAACATACAAAAATATCACTCTCAAAGCAACAGATTACAACTAGGAGAACTTAGCAAAATGGTCCTCTCAAAACAACAGGTTACAAGAGGAAAAACTTAGCAAAATTAGAAATGATGGTACCCCTATGTGCTGAGAATAAGGTTAGAAAGAGAGAGAGAGAGATATGAAGAGAGAGGCAGAGAGACAGAGATAAAGAAAGAGTGGATAGGAAAGATATCACCACCCTTGGATCCAGCGACGATCTCGGCATGACGTTGTGGTCCTTGGATGGTGGGCACGTGCCCCGAGTGTTTTGAGTCTGCCTCTTCTATGGCACCTGGCCCCACCTCTCCTGGTGAGGCTCAGCCTGCTTTGCTCAGACTCAGTGTTGGATTTGGGAATGCTCTGGAAATGGGTCGGTGGGGCACGGGGGTCCAGGTGATCACTTGGCCCCCCCCATCCAGGTTGACCAAGCAGTGACCTTTATTGTCACGCCTGTGCTCTGTCCTTACACAGAACAGTGGTCTTTTGCAAGATGGCTGTGCCTCCACGGGGCTCCTCTTGCTGGCCACTGCTCCTTATCAAGCAAGGACAGTGCCCCATTTATCAGGGTGGCTGCCAAAGGAGGGGCTCCCCTTTCAAGGACAGTGTCCACTTTATCAGGGTGGTTACCAAACAAGGTGCTCTCCCTGCAAGAACAGGGTCCAGGTGGTTAATGAATGAGGCCCTCACCCCAGCACAATGTCCAGTTTGTCAGGGTGGCTGTTTTGAGACAATTATTCTTTTCGGCACTCTACAATCCCACAGGAGGTAGAGCTGACAATTACTTTGGAAGAGTTTTTGGCTCCCTTAGTGATGGAAAGGGTCTGGTTTGTTAACCAGAATCACTCACTGTGATTGTAATGGCATTTTGTAACTTCTAGCACTGAACTGGGGGTAGGCTCTAGAAAGAGGTGCAAGACCCAAGGATTTGCAAAGAGTCTTAGTGCTTATTTTCTAATAAGAAGGGGATATATTTAATATGAACAAAGTAGAGCTTAAATTTATATTGACAATAGGGCTCAGATCTGGAAAAAATTATGATGAGTCATGTTGTGAAGGGGCAGTTAGTATTTCAAAGCCTGTATGTTTTTAAATAGCTTCCTTTCCTTCTGTAGCTTCCTGGCTAAGGCTGTAGATCTGCTAGCATTGTAGATCTCCCACCATTTTCCCTTGGGAAAGGAAATTGGTTCTGCAGAGAAAACTGGTATTACTTGGCGTGGCTGTATTGTGATACATCTCCCTGAATTGTGTTCACAACAGAAAGATCATACTTTCCTTTGCCTGCCCTTTTTCTCAGGAAGACCTTGTTTTATTTATTCTTTACTCTGTATCCTGTGCTGGCTCAGGATGCACTAAGGCTGTGGAGGGCTCTTCAATCCCATCCTTGCACAAACGTTTGTTGAGGAACCTCATTGTGTCTTGCTTTATTTGGTGGCTACTTGTTCTCTGTACTGTTACACATCTTTTTAATTCACTTTCTTACAGCCATTGTTGATTTTTCACTGAAAGTTGTAATTCTTCAGTGTTCTACTTTTCATACCTCGTATTTCCTAATTTTGATACCTTTTCTGTTTCAGATCAGGATTTACAATAGCTGAAATTGAGCCAGTGGGGATCTTCCAGTTTGCTCCTAACTCAAGATCTGTTTCAGTTGAAGAAGATGTTCAGGTAGTCACATTACATGTCCAAAGATTGTTTGGTTTTCAAAGTAACCTCACTAAACTGAAGTATCAGACCATTCCAGGAAGTGCCAAACCACTAGAAGACTTTATACCCATCTATAATGGAGAACTTATGTTTTTACATTTTCAAACACACGCAGTGATAGAAATATCAATAATTGATGACACACTGTCTGAAATGGAGGAATTTTTTTTTGTAAATTTGACTGCTGTGGAAATTTTGGATGTTCAACCTGTGAATCCTGCCTGGAGTCCACGCTTGAATCCAGCTTTCAGTGTTGCAACAGTTAGTATTTTGGCTAATGATATTCTTAATGGAGTATTAAGTTTGGGGCCAGAGTTTATTTATGTTGAAGAAGATACAAACAACAGTACCCCCAACACAGTGATACTTCAAATCAGAAGGACAAAGGGTTTTACTGGTGATATTAAAGTAACTGTTAAAACTTTTGGGGGATTGAGTGTACAGAGTGGAGTACAATCACATCCTTTTGGAAACATTTATGGAAAACCAAACTTCACATGGGCAACAGAAGGAGAAGATTTTGAGGAACAGTCAGTCACTCTGACTTTGCTGGATGGAGAAAGAGAAAGTGAGGTGTCCATAAAAATTCTGGATGATGATGAGCCTGAAGGACAGGAATTGTTTTATGTTTTCCTCTCAAATCCTGAATGTGGAGCTCAGATTGTGGAAGGAAAGGATGAATACGGATTTGCTGCTTTTGCAACAGTAATTATTGCAGGTAATTTTTTTCCTCTCAGAAAATTAGGAAATACATTTGGATGAAACAACAGTAAATAACTATATGTTCTCATAGCAAGTTTCGTATAAGAATTGGAATTATATTTTATAATAACCAGGTTATTCTAGCCCCAAACCTTGGGTTTTCCAGATCAGAGGAAGGACCTAGTGCACCAAGTCTACCATGCATCCCTTAGCAACGTAGCTCAAAATGCATTTATAGATGCTGCTTATCACAGTTCTTGTCCTGTTTCACTTTATGAAGGGAAGAGACTAAGCCTGAGTGTTTTCTTGCAGGTGTTGTAGCATTGCAAGCTTTTTTGTTTTTCTTTGCCGTTTTGTCACGTTTGAATTGTATGGGGCTTATACCAAAAAATGTCTCAGATTTTGTTTTTTTGATACTCTGCAGTTCATATCTGCAGTGTTATTGTCCTCTGCCTCTAGGGGTGGAGACTAGGAATGGGCTTACACAGACATCAGGGAAGAATTTTTCTTTAAGTCACTGCATGCCACTGTGAACAAGTAGTGTCAGAACTCCAGTTTCACTTAGCTTTTAGATATCTGTCAGACTTACCAACTGAGTGACAACCAAGTTGAACCAAAATATAGATTTAAGTTTTAGAAACAATAATATAAAACACATTCCCTTCATGTGTACCATCTCCAGAACTCACCATGCAAGTAACCAGTTGCCTGTATGTGCAAGTGAACTGAAGCAGCCTGTGCATGTGCAGAGGCTTGAATGTGTACTTGTGCTGAATCCCACAGAAGTGTGTTGGCATGTTCTAGAGTTGTACCCTGAGTACAATGAGTACATAAAGTAAAATAAGGAAACAACTTACGTTATGGAAAAGGATCAAAACATGTATCTGCATTAATTATCTAGATAAAAAAAGATATGCAGATCATAGAATCACAGAATCCTAGGGGTTGGAAGGGACCTCAAAAGATCATCTAGTCCAACCCCCCCTGCCAGAGCAGGGTCACCTAGAGCACATCACAGAGGAACTTGTCCAGGTGGGTTTTGAATGTCTCCAGTGAAGGAGACTCCACAACCTCTCTGGGCAGCCTGTTCCAGTGCTCTGTCACTCTCACAGTAAAAAATTTTTTCTGATATTCACCTTGAACCTCCTATGCTCCAATTTGCACCCATTACCCCTTATCCTATCACTGGTCATCACTGAGAAAAGCTTAACTCCATCTTCCTGACACTCACCCCTTACATATTTGTAAACATTGATGAGGTCACCCCTCAGTCTTCTCTTCTCCAAGCTAAAGAGACCCAGCTCCCTCAGCCTTTCCTCATAAGGGAGATGTTCCACTCCCTTAATCATCTTTGTGGCTCTGTGCTGGACTCTTTCAAGCAGTTCCCTGTCCTTCTTGAACTGAGGGGCCCAGAACTGGACACAATACTTCAGATGTGGCCTCACCAATGCAGAATAGAGGGGGAGGAGAACCTCTCTTGACCTACTAACCACACCCTTTCTAATGCACCCCAGGATGCCATTGGTCTTCTTGGCCACAAGGGCACATTGCTGGCTCATGGTCATCCTCCTGTCCACCAGGACCCCCAGGTCCCTTTCACCTACACTGCTCTCCAGCAGGTCAGCCCCCAACCTGTACTGGTACATGGTCTTTCTCTTCCCCTGATGCAAAACTCTACACTTCCCCTTGTTGAACTGCATCAGGTTTCTCCCCGCCCAACTCTCCAGCCTGTCTAAGTCTCTCTGAATGGCAGCACAGCCTTCTGGTGTGTCAGCCACTCCTCCCAGCTTAGTGTCATCAGCAAACTTGCTGAGGGTACATTCTGTACCCTCATCCAGGTCGTTGATGAAGATGTTGAACAACACCGGTCCCAGTACCGACCCCTGAGGGACTCCACTAGCCACAGACCTCCAACCAGATTCTGCCCCACTGACTACAACTCTCTGACTCCTTCCCATCAACCAGTTCCTGATCCATCTCACTACCTGATCACCAAACCCATATATGCATGTGCATAAGCAAGCACACAGTCTCTGTTAATCTGCTGTATATTTATAGGCATTTAAGATGCTCTGTGTCAGAAATAGATTGCCTTCCCAATTGCAGAGTGAAACCATCACTACCTGCAAAGGAGAAATCCTTTAGAAGAAAGTTTCAGTGGGAGACTGTGGAGACATTAGTTTCCCCCCATTAACCCTCTTTGTTTTTTTTTTACTCCACTGCTGTTTTGCTGCAGTTACCTACATTCTCTGCAGTATTTTGCAGCTCTCTTGTTCCACATACTGAGGTAAAGATGCAGGAGAAAAGCTGATGTTACAGCTCAGGAAAAAAACAACATTATGGGAGGGATGAGTAAGAAAGCTGCCCCTGGAAACCCACCCTTAACCCATAACCTACTATGTCCATCTAGGGGCACACTAAGGCCCATTTCTCTTTAGAGATAATCTATTATCTGGGTTATGGTAAACATAAAAAATCACAGCTGAAGCAGTATCTCCTAAGGGCATTGTAAACAAGGTTTTGGACACTTTTAGACTACTGTAACACCTCATATCTTGAAGTCAAGGGACTGAGAATTCAGTCAGTTTACTGAATGTTGCTGAAAAATGCTTTTGTGTGTAGATGGTGCCATGACTCTCATAAGGAATTTATTTCTAAAAATACTTAAATCTACTAGTTAAAATAAAATTTAGAAATGCCAACGTTTGAATTTCCAGGTACGTATGGAGTGTAAATTAATAATAGAAATATTAAAAGAAATTTTCTTGACATGCCCCCAAGTGGTACTTTGCACCATGCTTTTGATACCTATTTTTATTTTTTTAGCAGTTATCCCCATATAAATAATAAAAATTTTATTCTCAGCTTTACTTTCTTGCTAATTATTTTCATGGGCTGTTTCCTGCACAGGAAGTGATCTCCAGAATGGCATTTTGGGATTTGTTCCAGAAGTACAAAGTGGCCTTGTACTTGATGAAGACTCAGAAAACAGAGAGGTGCTGCTGACTGTCACAAGGCAACCAAACAGGTGCAGGCAACAGCTGATTCAAGTGCCCTTCCCACATGCTGTAATATGCTGTGTTGAATCCCAGAAGCTGCTGTTAGTGGAAGAGGTTATCACAGAAGCTTTATGAAAAGTCTTTGCCTTTCAGCTCCTTTGATAACTTTCCAGAATTTGGCACACAGGCTTTTAAGTTGTGAATGTGACTAGGTCTGTCACTGGGCTGTTGTAAAGCAGGATGGAAAAAAACAAGTATTTTCCAACTTACAGTGTAAGGCAACAAGTGTGAATGCTTTGCTTCAGGTATTTGCACTCCTAAAGGTGTGATTCAAATTCTTATCTCCTTGTGTAATATTATGTGGGTATGAATACTAAAATGAACAATTAAGTAGGTACTTAAGCTTCAGTATTATGCTGATGTCTTCACTCACACAGATGCTTTTTTTCTAATTAGCACACGTATATGTTGCACATTTGTGTGTGCTTTAAACAAATATACTCAGATACTCTTTAAGTTCCTTAAATTTAGAGGAAAGACAAATACTGTCTGGCTTTCCAGGCAAATGGTTACTACAGTATTAAGGAAAGTACTTGGGCATATCCCTGTCTTCCAAGCACCAGTGTTTCCTATTCAGCTAATCCCATGATTTCTGAAACAAAAATTGAGAAGAATCTGTCTGCCTGTAATCGCTTTATTTTCTTCCTGAGTTACTTTTTAGTAATCTAAATGGGTTTTAGAGGAAAGAATTTACATTAAAAGAGATAATTTTTCATATGAAAGCAATTTGTTCCCTAGTGATAAGTTTTGAATAATAAAATGTATGTTACCTCTGTGGTTTATGTTTCCTAAAGCAATAGTACTCTCCTTCAGTACATGTATCCTCTTTTGATTTGCTTATAGGGCTTTTGAAGATGTGAAGGTCTTTTGGCGTGTGACCTTTAATAAAACAGCTGTTGTCCTTCTGAAGGATGGCATGAACTTGGAGAATGAACTTGTATCTTCACGAGGAGCCACTACCTGCATGGCAGGGCAAACAAAGTGCAATATCTCCATTGAAATAAAACCTGATAATGTGAGTAATTACTGCTTGTTTGGGTACAGCACTACGATGTTGGATTGCAGTTTATCAAGATGAAAAAAAGCCCCCTGATCCAGAAGAATTGATGTGTAGGACACAGTTTGGAGATGGTAACTTGACATCTGCTCAGTTCCTCTGCAAACATGTTTGTTTACAGGCTTATGCTGCCTCCATTGTGACTGGTAAAAATTTGGGAAGGAGATGAGTATTTAATTTGGAGAGTAAATGGCACATCTCAGATTTTTATAAAGCAGTAAGAAAAAAGGAATGGTGTGATTTCAGTGACATGCATATTCATATACCAGACTCTTCTCCTTCACACAGTAAATTCTTCATCTAGTAAAGCACTTCTTAAGTTGGTTTATGGAAAGCAGATCCTGTAAGTAATAACAACTCATTCAACAAAAAGCTTTTATTGCAATGTATGCATATTTTTACATGCCTAAATCGAGCACAATGATCTGTGAAAACTCTACTCATTTGTAAAGCTGCATAAGGATCTCTGAGTGTCTAAAAATCTGTCACTGTGCACATCCAGCTTGTGAGTAGCTGAGTTCAATTTAGCAGCTATCATCCACTAAAGCCATTTGGCATTTGTCAGTTGAGTATGTCTAAGCCTAAGTGCCTTCAGAGGCCCAGCTGGCACTCAGGAATGCAGAAGTCACTGAATTAACACAAAGCACAACATTCAGTCATTTTTACTGAAAAGAGAAATAAAAAAATATTTTGTGTGTGAACATCTAGTGGTTAGAGCAGTCCCTTAAGAAAGGAAGGATTCGTGTTTGCCTTACTTTCAGAGAGGAGAGTTTGAAACTTTCCAAGAAGTTATTCTACCAGCCAGGCTGGTAGCAAAGCTGAGGTCTGGGAAAGGGAAAAGGAGAAGATTACAAGGGTTCCAAGGTTTTTCTGACTACATTCTGGTAAATAATGCAAGATGTAGGATGTGGGAAACAGTGTTTTCCCACTGGGGTGCATTCCCTTAGTTCAGTAAGAGGGCCATTTTCTTCCTTAGCCTTCAGATGTAATTTTTAAATTGCTGAACCAATGAATAAAATATATGTATGAGTGAGGCACAGGCTGCCTTGCTGAGTGAACTGTGAGTTTGAACCTGTGTAGTCCAAAGGAGTGACATAATTAATTACTGGCAGCAGTGGCAGCTGCAGACACATGCAGTTGTACCACATGAACCACGAGTGTGTGCCACCCTAACAGGTGCTAATGGAAAGCTAAAGTTCCTTATGGCATTCCAGTAAATTTGTGCCTGTCATCAATGAGTTAAGATCATTCAATTTAAAGATTTACTTAACAACACATGAAATAAAAATACATGCTATACAACCCCCCCCAAATAATTCTTATATCTTTTTCCACAAGATAGCTTGTAAATGAGTAACAAATACATTATGAGATGATGAAGTAATAAATACATTCAAGAAATATATTACATTTTTATAGCATATGGTATGACATATTCTAGCTTTTAAAAGTTTTTACTTAGTCAGTTGTACTGACTTCATTAGCTAAGAGGTGAATCCTGCTTTCCTAGGATTAAAATAGGATTTAAAAAAATCCCAGAGCTGAAACAAAAAGCTATGTTTACTAATTAAAAAATTGTCCACAATGATAATCTTTTTCGTTGCAATGCTATTGTCTTGTAAATAACTAATTTTTTGTTAGTTTGCTGCTTCATGAGTGCATGTTATAGCTTCAGACCACATATTTCCAGTTAGGGCTAGAATTTCAGTAATCAGATGTCTATTTCTAAACATGTTATGTCTGTACTGTAGGTACAAAATCCAAGACAGGGCAATGTGTCATGTTGAAATTTAATATTGGTACTTTATTTTCATTGAACAGGCATTTAGTTTTTAGAATTGACTAATTCTTTGACATATGAACACTGAAGTTCAATAGCCTGTATTTCAAGACTGACAGGATTTTCTGTAAACCTCACAGAAGTCTACCAGGTGGTATCTTCAGGCTTTGAGGTTTTGGATTAATTCAGTTAAGGATTCAAATCTAGTGAGGTTTTCTTGCAAAAATATGTATAAACAAGTTAGTGTATAAACACTAAGGCTGTATGTAAAATGTTTTTCAAAACTTCTCCAGACTTCAGTACTCAAATCCAGTCAATATTCATTGCAGTTTCAAAACTGCATTTGGGCTTCTGTGCAGTTTTTTCCACTCGTAAGTAAGTGTGTACATGGCTTTGTTAGGCAAAAATAAAGTGAAAAAGCAAATTCCTTACAAAATGTACAGCTTTCTAACTGCTTAATCTGGAAAACTGAGCTCTTTAAGAGTTTACCATCAGGTCTTACAGCACATAACAACAGCCACAATACATGTAGTACATAAATACCCACTTTATTGCAGTGAAGTTCCAGGGAAAAAATTCAGATGCCATTTCTGCACATGACAGAGTGGTGCCTGCTGCAAAATTATGATTTTTAGGATGTAACACGTTGTACTTCTTAGACATTTCAAGAACATGCTTGTGGTAAGAAATCCATTAAGCATCAAAAGAATGTATACATAGTTTTAAAGCTGAAAATAATTAGTAGGTCTTCTAATGATATGAAAAACATCTGTCATTTACAGGTACCTGAATTTGAAACATATTTTTTTGTTGAGCTTTATGCTGTGAGCACAGGAGCTGCTCTGAACAGCAGTGCCAGATTTGCTTTTATAACAGTCCTTGAAAGTGATGCTCCCCATGGTTTGGTGTATTTTGCTGTGGGATCTCGTTTTGCTGTGGCTTATAAAAAGACAACTTTAATCAGCCTGCAAGTGCTTAGAGATTCTAGTACATCAGCAACCACAATGGTTAGCTACAGCATGCAGGTAAGACTTCTATTATTACTTTCAATATTCAGCTTTTTTATTATTATTAAGTAATTGTTCATTCTCTAAAGTAACTGTGACAGTAATTAGCATTTTTTCATGAAATAACCAAACATTTACTGGGCCTGTGTAGTCTAATTGCCTAATTTCCAAGGTCCATTAGTAAAAAGGACCTTGTTTTCATTGCATTGTCAAGAATGGTTTTGTTTGTAGTAACTTCCAGTGGCCTCAAAGACTGTAGTTGGCATTAAATACATTTCTTTCTTTGTTGTAAGGTTCTTATGAGACTCCAATTTATAAGCTTTCTTTCTCTGATGGTAAGTCTTTATCACGATGGGTATGACTATCAAAATTCTGATACCAACAAACTGGCTTTTCTGGGTCAAAAGTAAGGTCACAGGGCACACTTAGGAAAAGAGAACGAGTACTTTAATACAATTTTATTCCATCTTCTTGAAGTGCTAAACTTGAAAATTGTTGTTCTCACTGAAGATCTCATGCTTTTAAGGAAATTTTACCACCCCCATTAATTTTTGTTGTTTACAACTGTAACACCAGACTCCTCTCCTGACCCTTTTGTCTTTAAATGAGTACCTCATTATTATTGACAGGTGATGGAGATTCTCCTCTAGCACACGTGACATGGCTGCATAGACATGATTCCTTCCACTACCTTGTAGCTGTGACTCCAATATGAGGGCTCAGGCTGCAAGAGGGGTTCCTCTAAGTTTGCCATTGTATTGGAATAGTGCTTAGCCTGACCTGCTTTGAATATGTGGGATTTTATACCTAAAAGCATTACTTCAGGGGAGGGTTATTATAACAAAGCATTATGTCTCCTGTGTATTTCCATTCCCCCTTTATAATAACAAGGTTTGCATTCATTACATACATACCTGTTTTCTCTGCACAGGATTACATGGTGTTTCTGTGTCTTTATTATGCAGTAGCTGGCCAGTGTTTTAGTTAGGTTGTGTGGTAACAAATTTTCACGTTCTTTCCAGCCAAGAGTTCGTTATGATTTAGCTGTTAAGTGAACAAGAAACTGCTACTGTCCAGTGTATATTCAGGCTAAAATATAGGGGCTATTCGTTATCTGTTTGTATTTTTTATATAGCAAGCATTCTTTGGACATTTTTAGGTTTTGAGGGTGCATGGCCAAGTACTAAAGTATTGGCACTACTGCAACCCATAAAATAAGAGGTCACAGCAGACAGGAAGCATGAGGCACTAACTGGGAACAGATGTTTATCTCACTTCTATAAAAGTTTCTTAAACTTTATTCTTGTCAGTAATACTTTTATTGCCATTTATTTCCCTGTTTCCTAATACTCCACTGGAAAACATAAACAAAAGGCAGCCTCTCACAGAAATTTGCACAAATGTTTGATCCTGTTCGACAGAGATTTTTAATAGGTACACACTGCATTGTTTTCCAAGTTCTCCTGGGAACTCCAAAAAAATGTTTTGTTTTGTTTTTCCATAAGTAAACTCTAGTAATTAATGTTTTCAAAAGGATTCTAGTTTTTCACAAATAAAAGTCCTTGTTTCTTACAGTAGGAGACCTTAAGAGTCAGTATACAATCTGTACTTATTAATTTAATCGATACTATAGAAAAATCATACATTTGAATAACAGCCCAGAATATTAGTTTCTGCTTAAGGAAAGTTTATTATATTACCAGTTATAATATCAAGGTTATGGCAACTGACAAAAAGAGCAAGAATGTGAAGAATGAAAAAGTATCTGCAAACCTCATGGAAGGTAAAAATAGTGCTACTTCACAGGGAAACGAGGCCCATATAGCATTCCTAAATAAGTTCATCTGTCTGTTTGGCATGTGTATTCCATAGAGTTTGCTTTGCCTTTGGACCTCAGTGGATTGTTCTTTTAAGTATTAATTCTGAGACTGAAAATATCATTGAAATTACTTTGGGCACAGCTTTCCAAAACTTCTGCTTTGCTGAAGTTTTTATGTACCTGTGATGCCTCTCTGTTCCATGAACAGAGGGACTTCAAGCTGCAAACAGAAACTGACACCGACCTCTCTGGAATTCACCTTATAGATGTGCTAACACTTCTGTAATATCTATTCACCCAGAAAAGCTTTGTGATTTTTGCTTTGAAATAGAAAGGGAGGGATCCTGTTTACTATTGGTGATGTATATAATTCATCCCCTAGGTTGTCACTGACTACAAGTGTCAAATTGCTATTTCAGGGAGATACTTCATTTAATGCAATCATTGTATCATTCCTAACTGCATTTTAAAAGAGTACTTCCTTTTTATATAAAATAAAGCTTCACCTGTTTAAAATATATGCCTTCTACAGCAGCAGGTTTTGAACAATTGTGTCTATCATAGTGTTACCTAAAGCTCTCTCTGGTTTGTTTTAAGGAGCTACAAAAACCTGAACCTATTGGTCGGACCTTCATATCTCCAGCTGTGGCAGGACAAGACTTTTCCAGATCTGAAGGTTTATTGACTTTAGAACCCGGACAGAGAAACACGTTTCTGGATGTGACCCTGACACCAAAGACAGCATCTTTAAACCCATTTCCTAAACGTTTCCAGGTTGTACTTTCTAATCCCACAGGCGGAGCCAGAGTAGATGATGTGTATGGTATTGCTAATGTCACCATTGTCTCAGATTTGGACTCCTTGCCAGTTTGGGGCCTGATTGATCAACTGCAGCAGCAGCCTCTTGATGACACCATTTTACACAGAGTCCTCCAGAATCTGAATGTCAAAGTGGCCTCAGAAACAACAGAGGAGCAGCTCACTGCTGTGATGCATATAATAGATATGGTAAACCTTCCCTGCTCTTCCTTGAATGACCAATGTCTTTATTAAGAGTGTAATAAAACCCAGGCCTGTGAAAAGACCAAGGTTAGCATCCACAGCACTGACTCGGGTGCACAGACTGCAAAGGTAAAAGCAGACACTTTGAAAGTCCCACAATGAAGGAAGAAGTTTGTCTGCCACTAGTTAGAATGGGGGCATGAAATAAAAAAGTCAAATAGGTTGAAATGAGCAACCAGTATTAATTTTGCATATGTACCTCTAGCTCAAGATTTCCTGCTGTGCCAAATCTTCCTTTTGGTGCCATACTTTAATAGACCTTTATCAAAATCCTACTAGAGCTAGCTGGAGTCTGCTGTGCTCTTAACCAGGCATGCAGCTTGTCTTTTTTCCTGCAGTAGCTTTGCAAATCAGCTGGGCAGGGTAGCTCATAATTTCAGAATGGCACTTAAGTTTTAGGAAAACTCTGGAACTAGTTTTATGGTTTTCTGGTCCTTCTGCACCTGTGCAATAATGCACAGGAGATGGAAAATGTTTAAATACCTAGAAACATAGCAGTACAAGAATATTAATAATCAACAGTTCGTTTATGATTGTTGCCATTTTGACACAGAAAACAGAGAAAAAATTGTCAAAAATTCTCAGGACTCAAAAATCTTTTAATTGTGAAAGAATGAAAAACACCACATGGTTTCTTTAATAATCAAATACCTATCTATAAACATATATTGGTGTGGTTTTGACACAGACTGTGTCTTGCATGTAGAGAGCAATGTGGAGAAAACATTCTGAGCTTTCAGAATGGGCATTGGGATAAAATTGGAGGTCTTGCTAATCCATTCAACACTAGGAAATGTTACAGTCAGACTTCTGTGCATAAAATGTTGGATTTCTCTTCTCGTTAGGTTACAGATGTAGGTGAAAAACAGTTACTCACTGATAAAAGCAGAAGTCTTTTCTATGAGATACTCTGTGCTCTGGCTAGCCCAAAACGTGAGGACACACGAGGATACAGCATGCTTGCTGAGGTGACTGAGAAGTTTGCTTTTTCCCTGTTGACTGGAATAATGTGTGGATCACCAGGAGAAAGGTTGGTAAACTTGAATTCATACTAAGTTTTGGAAATACATGACCATTTGCTGATATGGTCAACATCTAACTGACATTTTTGGAAAAGGGGCTTGCCTGTCGACTAACATATTGCTGCCATGAAAATGTCTTGCACTCTGGCCTGCAGGAGAGGTAGGAAGGGACTTTTTACAAGGGCTTGTAGCCAGAAGTCAAGGGTTAATGGATTAAAACTGGATGAAGAGAGATTTAGGTGAGACATTAGGAAGAAATTCTTCAGTGTGAGGGTGGTGAGACACTGGCCCAGGTTGCCCAGGGAAGCTGTGGCTGCCCCATCCCTGGAAGTGTCCAAGGGCAGGTTGGATGGGGCTTGGAGCAACCTGGTCTAGTGGGAGGTGTCCCTGCCCATGGCAGGGGAGTTGGAACTAGATGATGTTTAAGGTCCCCACCAACCCAAACCATTCTGTGGTATGAACCCTAGAAAGCACAATATTGGCATATGAGCTGATGTCACAAATCACTAGGTACACTGGCACAGGGTAGCCATGGGAGTAGGAGTCAGGAGATCTGGGATGTATTAATTCACCTTTACCTCAGATATTGCCTGGAAAATGATTCATTGATCTTACTAAGAAAATAATCTGTAATTGTATGATGGAGAGCTATGTTCTAAGACTCAGATGAGAGTAGGTAACCCAGAATTTCTGCTGGCATTTTGTTATTTCTGTGTGCTTGGTTTTACTCACTTGAACATTATTTTTAGAAGTCTAAAAGCTACTTGTAGTTTTTACATGTAGTGTCAAATTGCTGGTTTTGTCTTCAAGTGCATATAATACCCTGTGGTCAGGCTAATGGGCAGGGGAAACAGGTGACTGCAGAAATAGATCACACTTTTTTACGAGACAGATGGTTTTTAACCATGGATTTTTCCCACTGTGAATCTATTAAACAAATGGTAGCTGAATTTAGGAAAAAATTACCTTTTTTCCCATCAGAATACCAGGATGGTTTTGATTTTTATTTCAATTTGTGTTGGAGATGGAACTTTTCTTGCCAGTTCTTAAGTTGTAGAGGGTATGAAGTTCATCTCAGCCGGAAGACATCAATATCAACACTATACTGAATAACATCCAGAACTTGAAAGTTCAAATTCTTTATTCCAAGCTTTTTTGCATCATCTGTTGAGAAAAAGAGGTAAAGAATGACCATTTTAATGCCTGTCCTTCTTGAAAACGCATCTCTACATCGGGTTACAAAGATGAGTATTATGGTAAATTGGTTTACCATGGAGAGGGTTTTTGGTTGCAGATTATAGGGAGCAAAACCCAGAGGGAAAATGGAGAAGCTGAAATACATAATTATTCAGCCCCTCTTTTTTTTTCTTTTTTTTTTTTTTTTCCACAGAAACTGAAACTCATTGTTCAATGTCATAAAGCCTAAAAATTATGGAGGAATAAAGTATTAATTACAAATATTTTTTAGAGTAGTTCTGTGAAGAATAGTGAAGCTCAGTGCCATTTACCAGCTCTATTGCTTTTCCATTTCAACAGAGGTAAAAATATCCTTGACAGCTGCCCATACATTGCAATAATGGCTCACAACTGGTTTCCTCAGCAAATCAATGGACACAGATTTGATGGAAAAGATGGGGATTCTATTCAAGTACCTGAACGTTTACTAGAGGTCTCTGTTGTATTACCTCCTCCTCAAGAAGAAGGTTGTGAATCTGTGCAGTTCACAGAATACAGCAGTCAGCAGTGGTTCCTCACTGGAGATAAAGAACTTGCCCTGAAGAACAAGGTTTGAGGATAATGCAGTTTATTTCTTCAAGAAATTAATTTTACTTCAGTACTGCTCAAAACATCTTAAATGTATTTAAAAGAATGTGAACATTTTCGTGTGTCACTGATTAAAAATAGCAGTGACTGTTGAATTTTCATGCTAAGTTTGTATTTACCTTGTGTGTGTTGTTTCAGGTTTTTTCTATGAGTTTGAAGGGTCGGAGTTCACTCCCTTTGAAAGATAACAATGAAGTCATCTATCGGATTTATGCCACTGGAAGTCGGATTGTTCAACAGAAGTCTCTATGTCTCCTCTGGAATCAGGCTGCTGAAAGGTTATTTTATTAATCTGTTTAGTTTTCCAGTTTCTACCATGAAACCATTTTGTCTAAGATGTGGTAACTCGGAGTAGATCATTTGCAAGTATAAAATCCATCCATTTCCTATCTGTCATTTTTTCCTTAATTTTTCTGGCATTTGTGCCAGCACATAGAACTTTCCATATAATAAAAAATGTAGTTATTCTAGCTCAGACATTTCTAAGACTTCTACTGTTGACTGTTTCAGCAAAAATAACATTTAGATTACATAACAATGTGTTGGGCAATGGTGATAGGCCATAAATCCCAGAATTACATCACTTCATTAATTTTAATGACTTTGTACTCTATGCAGTTGTTACCAGACAATACTTCATGTCCATTCTTTAAAAAGTAACAGAATAAACCTGCATCTCTGGTATTACTTCAAGTCACTGGCTCAAAATATCTCTAATTCACAGACCTTAATTCTTTGGGTCTGTGAAAGACAGTGTGTGAGTGAACCAAATAACCCTGTAAAGGAGAAGACTAGGCATTTATCTAGACAAATATCCTGTCTCCAATAGTGGCTAAAAGTACATGACCAGGGAAGAAAGAGTAAGATCAGGACAAGCACAGATAGTAGTTTGCCTAATACTGTACACTCCAGTGACTCCATGAGCTGAGTGTGATTTTGTGTATTTCATCCCCCAAAGGGTTTGTCTGTCACAAACCTGTCTGGTCTGTCCTTGCACCATCCAGAATTTTAGCACATCTTTTGACAGTGATCTCTATAGGGCTATTACCTTTTGACAGAAAGCCATCTCCTGTTGTTTTGTTTTTTAGTAATGTTGCTACTACCTTAAGTTGATGTCTCCTGGGTTTTAGAAGATATGGTGACCTGCTATCATTATCCATTCTTGTTGCTACACACACTTAAGGAATAAAGTTTCCTGTATGAGCTCTTCGATGGCCCATTATTGGATTAGCCTGTGTCTTTCCTGTTCACACAGTATAAATGAATTTGGAGAGAATTAGAGAATTATCTTCTGTATCCTGCTGAGATCTAGTTGGTTTAGACATTGTTTTAATTGACTGATTGGATTATATCAGTCTGTTGCTGATAAAAACTCCCTCTCTTCAGAAAAGAGACACAGCAACATTTACCTACATGCTCTCTTTTTATCTAGACACTGTATCACAGACCAGATGTTATTTCCACTAGAAGTAGCTTAGGATGTCACCTGTAGTATCCTTTTTCAAAATCAGTTCAGCAATACTGAAAGAAAACAAAACATGAATTTTAGTTTCAAAACAACACTTTGTTTTACAGCAGTGTTAAATGGAGTGTTCTCCATAAAGGGGTATGGTATTGTGCAAGTTAAGTAGCAAACTATTTGAAAAATCAGAGCTGTAAATCTTGCAGAAGTTTTACTAACACGGCCACAGAAATTCTCTATTGGAAAAAAAAGAAGTTCATTAAAATATATTTATAATTTTTTAAATAATAAAACTAAAAAATAATCTATAAACAATATTTTAATTTCATGTAAGTGTGCTATTCTAAGAACTGCACTGGAAAGATTACACAAAACACCTATGCAATACTTAAGAAAACTTGGTATTTCAGAGGTACAAGAACAATTTTCAAGCCTGCTTATCATGTAAATGACACGAGTCCTTTCCCAACTTTGTGCACCTTTTGTTTTGCAGCTGGCTGTCTGACAGTGGGTTCTGCAAAGTGGTTGATGACACCTCAGACTATGTCGAATGCTCTTGTTCTCATATGTCCATTTATGCAGTTTATGCCCAAACAGATAACTTGTCTTCATACAATGAGGCTTTTTTCTCTTCTGGATTCATCTGCATTTCAGGTCAGTTGATTTAAGACAGTTTTCTCATTAATAGCAACTGACAAACAGTTAAGACAATTTTAGTAGCTGATTACAAAATTTTTTTTCAGGGGCATTGAAGGAATGTTAACTAACTTTGTGGTATTTATGTTGTGCCTCTGTTTGCACACAGACAAAGTTTGCTACTGAAAAAAGAAAGGTCCAGCAAAGGTGTATGTTTCCTTGTGACATTTTACAGAACCATACAAAAGAGAAATATTTCTATCATTTTGAAGAAGAAACTTAAAAATCCTAAGTTCACCTGTGTCTCTAGCAGCAGTACAGCTGCCCTCTTTGTCAAATCTTTCAGAGACTTTTCTACCTAGCCTGGAAGCTGACTATTTTAGTTGACAATTTACACTCAGAAGTGGTAACTTGAGGGACATAGGTTCTGTATCCCATATGTAGGGCTCCATTACCCTCTGCTGCCCAACTGCTGCCTGACATCTTGAGAGAAGCCCTAGAATGTGTGAGGATCATGACTCACTTCATTGACAGCTACGGTGGCATTTACACAAGTCCCAAAATGCCAGACAGACAGCAGGAGATCTAGGTTTTGAACTCTGCTTGGCTTCTGAAGGAGATGGAAATTACACCTTCCACACTGCAGTCAGTTCACTGTCTTCTTGTGCTGGTAGGCACTTGTGCAAGCAGGAACCTAAGAGTAACAGGGTTGCTACAAAAACATTTCTGTCTAACCTTAAGGAACTTAAATGGGGTTCTGGGTCTGCTCCTTATGAGGTTTATGACTTCTGTACTAGATCATCACTGTATGAGTAACAAAAGCAGTGCAAACACCTAAATCCCCTTGAATCCCCTCCCAGCAAACTGCCCTAACAGACTAGAGCTGCACTCCCTTATTGTTTTAAATCCTCAGACATGAAAAAAGAGAAGAAAACCTTCTGGTTTTCTCCTACTTCATACAAATTGATTGTCTTATTTAACAATAATGAAATACTTTTTAGGAGATAAAAATAAGTAGATTTTAAAATGCAGTTAAGCTTCCAACTTAGATTGTGTTAGTGGAAGTAAATAAAACAAACAAGCTATGATAAATGTCATTACTGGTTTACACACACACAGAAGAAGGAGAGTGATGAGACAGGTATGCCATAGAATGCAAACTGCTCTAGAAACTGGAGAATGAAACAATGTGAAGTAAGCCAGTATGTTGTAGAAGCTGAAGCTAAGATAAATATTTTGCTGCACTGGAAGCAATAAAGACCTACGGATGTTTGTTCAGCACTAGTTGTTTACTGTAGTCTTGTGTCATAAGAATGTATGTTAAAAAGTGGAACTCTTCAGCCTGATTAAGGGTTTGCCTTGAATACCACTGCAGTGCCTTTCAGCTTCTTGGGTTGTCAAAGGTGCTTCCTTATAGTATTATACATATTTAGATCTAGTGATCAAAAAATTGCTTTAAAGAGTTATAAGGATATAACAGTGAGATGGATTAAGAACTGGCTACACAATAAAGCCCAAAGAGTGGTCTTCTTGGGACACTTGGGACGCTTGGAACAGAGTGTCTTCTCAGCAAGTTTGCTGATGACATGAAGCTGGGGGGACTGGACGATTCACTTGAAGGCTGTGCAGCCATCCAGCAAGACTTGGACAGGCTGGAAAGCTGGGCAAAGAGGAATATAATGAGGTTCAATAACACCAAATGCAGAGTCCTGCACTTGGGAAGAAACAACAAAATGCACCAGTACAGGTTGGGAAGTGATCTCCTAGAGAGCAGCTCTGTGGAGAAGGACCTTGGAGTCCTGGTAGACAACAAGTTCTCCATGGGACAACAATGTGCCCTTGTGGCCAAGAAGGCCAATGGTATCTTGGGGTGCATTAAGAGGAGTGTCTCCAGTAGACTGTGGGAGGTTCTCCTCCCCCTCTACTCGGCCCTGGTGAGACCCCACTTGGAGTATTGTGTCCAGTTCTGGGCTCCCCAGTTCAAGAGGGACAGGGATTTACTTGAGAGAGTCCAACGGAGGCTACGAGGATGATGAAGGGACTGGAACACCTGCCTTAGGAGGAAAGGCTGAGAGACCTGGGGCTGTTTAGTCTAGAGAAGAGAAGACTGGGGGGGGGGATCTAATTAATGTCCATAAATACATGAGGGCTGGGTGTCAAGAAGGCAGGGACAACCTCTTTTCACTTGTGCCCAGTGATAGGACGAGGGGCAATGGATTCAAACTCGAGCACAGGAAGTTCCACCTCAACATGAGGAAGAACTTCTTTACTGTGAGGGTTACAGAGCACTGGAACAGGCTTCCCAGAGAGGTTGTGGAGTCTCCTTCTCTGGAGACTTTCAAGACCTGTCTGGATGCCTTTCTGAGTGATCTGCCCTAGTTTGTGATCTGCCCTTGTTTCTGTGGTGTGTTTGTGTGGTTTTGTTTGTTTGTTTGGGGGGTTTTGGGTTTTTTTTGTTGGTTTTTTTTTTGTGTCTCAGTCCTGCTCTGGCAGGGGGGTTGGACTTGATAATCTTCAGAGATCCCTTCCAGCCCTAACATTCTGTGATTCTGTGTGTGATATTCTTTATTTCTCAAAAATCTCCATCTATGTATGGGACATTAAAAAAAAATAAATAGCACAGTAGAGTGAAATAGAATATTATTATTTCTGAAATTTTCGTATCAAGATTGTTGTATAAATATAAATGGGTAATTTTGGAAAGATTTAGAAAGAGTTATTTCTGGAATTATTTATTTCATCCATATATTACAAATATTTGTATATATTTAACCATTCTGTCTCAAGAAGAATAAAAGATCTGCTTTAAGTAACCAAATCGTTGCCCTTCCTGTGATGTGGAAGTGCATGAACAATAAACTCTACATGAGGTTTAAAAGTGTTTTCCTTAGTGGCTCAGCTTTCCCAAGGTCCTTCTTCCAAAAACTACTTCCTGGTAGGCAAGGGGCACTTTACATTTCTGTTCTGCTCATGTTCACAGTGAATTAGTGAACAGAAAAGTGTTGTTATTCTTTCCCAGAACTGCTAGAACACATTTCTGTGCTGAACATGGATGAAAGGAAGACTGGTACTTAGGCTGTCTCCTTATGCAATACTACCCAGATGGAGGCAATTTTTTTTATGTTTGTTTCTAAAAGCATTTTTGGATACAGTAATATGAACACTGAAGACTTACCTTTGCTTTATATTTAACAATCACCTATATCATGCAGAAATTAAAAAAAAAAAAACAAAACAAAAAAAAAACAAAACCACAAAAAAACAACAAAACTTTGCAGAAATGACGGGGTTGCAATTATTTTCTCTCCCAAGCCTATGAAAAAGTTAAATTGATCTTAGCACTTCAGTAATAAATTCATGAGTGATGCCAGTGTGAACCAGAGTGAACACATTATCTCTGTAAGTTTTGCCTTTTTTTTTTTTCAATGATCTTAAAGATTATTTATTTTTTTTCTTGTTTCTGTGTAGGTTTTACTTTGGCTATTATCTCCCACCTTTTCTGCACCAGGTGTGCCATGTTTGCAGCTAAACTTCTCACTCACATGATGGTTGCTTGTTTGGGTACTCAGGTAAGAAAAAAGGCTGAAATGGAAATGAAGTACATCTTTACTTTCCTTTCCCTCACTTCCATGGCTGTGTCTGAACTCACCTCCTTTATTTTTCCACACTGTAAATGTCTTCAGAAAATGTAAAATGTCAACACATCATAATTAATCCAATATTCATATCCTTTGATATGAATTCAATTGAAATTAAACATCTTCCGAAAAAAGAGAAAACTTACAGATTGTATAGCCATATGAGAAGGTAGTCCTGTATGTGGAGTAATAAATATTTTTATGATTGCATGTATAATTCAGACTGAAGAAATCTGTCATTAACATAATTATTTATTAGATAGCCTAATGTCAGTAATGATAAATTCAGTGGGAAATGTTTATTTTGAGTAGTACACGCTGAAAGCTCTTTTGTACTCTATTATGTGTAGGAAGGTATAATTACAAAAAAGTGAAATAATAAAAGATAGTAAACTGTAGAAAGTCTTCCTAGCTCTCTCATATTGGTTCAAGTAGTAGGTAATAGAATGTCAGCAAACTGGAGCATATGAAAAGAGACTATGTCTCTCTGTTCTATAAAATATTATAACTCCCTCAGCTTTGGTATCTCTGGTGAAATGGGAAGCTGTGACTAGCCACAAGTATTTTAAAATTACTTTATGGAATGATTCCTTTAAAAAGAGATTTCATACATATTTTTAATGCTATAAAGATGGTGTAAATACAAATCTAAATATATGCTCAAGGCTGGGATGCTGAGAGAATATAAGCATATTACTCAGAGTAGTGTGTGATACATAAAGGAAAGATGCTGTAGCTAATCAAATCAGCCCTGTGTTACCTGTAAAATTTTAGCCACTGACATCTCTCTCAGACAACCTTTTGTACTCTGTCGTGGTTGGTGTATGATTTTATGCATGTTACTTCATGATACAGTTGTTTCTGTACAGTGGGGTACACTGATAATGTCTGTCACACAACTGGACTTAAAATAGAAGGAGCTGAAAAGGTCCTGACAGCACCTCTAGGATCAGTGGATACCAGCCTGTATCTTGCATCTTAGGGTGTAAAAGCACATGGAAATCTCAGTTCTTGATTCTCGAAACACATACTTAATGTTTCTTAATAGTTCTGTGTAGTTACACAGGAAACTAGTTCGTTGCAGGGACCTTTATTGTGCGTGGTTACTAGTGTACAAATGTGCAGACTTAACCTGGGACACACAGCTCGTAACAAAGGTGACACTTGCATATGGTGAAGTGTCAAAATTAGAGAAACCAAGACTGCTGTGAGCTTTACAGCACATTTTATAGTCTAACAGTAGATTGTGCAAAAGCTTCCTCTGCTTTTCCTGTGTAGTTAATGTTGAGTTGTCTGTGTTCCCCAAATTATTCGCTATTTTGCATGTAATGGAACTACACTTACCCATTTTGCAGTCTTTCTGTCTCCAGTAGTTTTCTGTTTCATGACCATGACATGGTACTCCCAGTACAGAGGAGCTTGTGTCTTTCTACACTGTGTTTTGTTTTTCAAAGAAGTCTTTTGTTTTTTCTCTGTGAGAGCTCTTTACCAAGTATTTCAGACTCATTAAAAGATCTTAATTTAAACACAGAACAATGTCTGAGGTAGGAAGGGACCTCTGGAAGTTATCTTGTCCTACCCTCTCTGCTCAAGTGTGGACACACAGAGCTGGTGCCCAGGACCACGTCCAGCTGGCTTTTGAGGATTCCTAAAGATGGAGACGGCACAACCTCCCTGGGCAGCCCTTTTGAGTGCCTGACTACTCTTTTGGTAAAGAAATTCTACCTAATATCTAGTCTAAACCTCCCCTAGTGCAACTTCAGGCCATTTCCTCTGGTCCTGTTGTTATTCACTTGGGAGAAGAGGTCCAGGGAAGGAGGATGTCCCTTGACCTGCTGCCTGATGCAGCACAGGACACCACCAGTCTTCTTTGCAGCAGGGGCAGATTGCTGGCTGATAGTCAGCATGCCCAGGTGTCTGTCAGCATGCCCAGGACCTTTTCTGCAAAAAAGTGGCCTCCAGGATATATTGGTGCATTCATTCAAGGAAAGTTAGTGTGGCTATTTTGGTAGTGATGACCTAGTTCTCCTAAGTCTAATGCATGCCTTTAGACCTGTTGAGTAATTTTGGTTGGAAGTCACCTCTGAAAACTTTCCTGTTTAAACTCCTGCTCAAAGCAAACCCAGCTTAGGTCAGGTTGCTCAGGACCCTGTCCATTTCAACTCAGCATCTTCAGCAATAGAGATCCCACAGACTCTATGGGCAACCTCCTCTCATGTTTGATTGTTAAAAGTATCTCCCAATACCTAGTTTAAATTTCATGTGTTGCAAACTGTCTCCATTATCTCTCATGCTGTCACTATACACCTGCAAGAGGTGTTTGGCTCCACACTCTTTAAAACAGGCCCAAGTCTTTTGTATATTGTGTGTTTTAGACCCCTTAGTATCTTGGTGGACCTTGTCTGAACTTCCTCCAGTGTGTCAGTCTCACTTGTATCCAGCTATGGTCACACAAGTGTTGGCGTAAAATCACTTCTCTTTACTGTTTGCTAGTAGAAGTCAAACAGCAATACTGAGCTGCTTTGCAACAAGGTACATGGCTTACTAATGGTCAGCTTGCCATCCACTGGAACCCCAGGTCTTCTTCTGCAGGTCTGCTGCCTTGCCCCAGCCTGTGCTGTTATATGGTGTTACTCTCTGACCAGCTTGTACAACTTTGCCTTTGTTGAGCTTTGTCAGAAGTTAGCCCCTTTTTCCAGAGTGCTGTGTTTCCTGTAAACTACAGCCTTACAGATCACCTGCATACAGTTTCTTGTGCCCTCCTCAATCTCCAGCAAGTCCCTCTGTCCCACCATCTATGTCCAGATGCTTTCAATAGTATCAGCCACTGTGTCCCTGAGGAGTGCTGCTAGTAACCAGGCTCCAGATAGACTTCACACTGTTCATCACAACCCTGCCAGCCTCGTGGTGCAGGAAATTTTCCACTGACATCGTAATCTGTCCAACCAAAGCATGTCTCAGCATTTTAATGATAGTACCATGAATACCACAGAAACCATGTCAAAGACCTTGCTGAAGTTAAGGAAAAGAACATTGGCTGCACTTGCCTGAGCCTTTCATCTCCTTATGGAAGGAGAGTGGGTTAGTCACACATGATTTCCCTTCATAAATCTACAGTGGCTGTTCTAGCTGCCCTCCTATCCCTGCCCGAGGTACAGCTTCCAGCAGGATTTACTCTATAACTGCCCTGGGCACTGTGGTCAGGATGGTTGATGTGTAGTACAGAGGTCTTTTTTCCAGGAATTTAATGATTCATCACTATGCCTAAAAGTCAACCGGAAAGAAGGACAAATGAAAATAAATTGATGCCTCACCCGCACAAGAAGCGTCTTTAAACATGGTGTTAAGGGGTTGTTCTCATAACTATCTATACCTGATGTGAAGACTTGAGGCACAACTATATTTTCAAAGTCCGTAAAACCCCAAAATAAGTCAAATGTTAAATAATATCCCAAATAATAATTTGTACTTGGAGGCGTTATTTGTGTGACCTGCCTTGGTTCTCAGTTTTGGTCTAGTTATTTTGCAAGATATCCTTATGGTTACTTAGCTGCACTAGTAGTACTTCTTTCTGAAGGCACCCTGATCATGATTCCAGCTCTCAGCAAGCTGCTAAACTGCTGTTCCTCCATTCTCAGGCCAGTGCTGCAGCTGCTTTGCTGTAAAATCAGCAAAGTTACCAACAGACCACTGCTAGCTTCTCATACAGTGATGTGCAAGTGTGTTGTCAGTAGTGTGCCTAGCAGTTCTCACCTGCTAACAATTCAGGGTTTCCAATGTTAACTCTGTTGTAATCTTGAAGGTTTCTTCTCAAGGCTGTGCAGGAACAAGGACATGGACATGGGAATGGCTGGAGACCAGTTTAGATGGAAGACTGGTGGCCCATGGCTGAGCTTAAACAGAGCTGCTGGGCCTTGGAGCAGAGGGTGTAGGAGAGATTCCAGTTGGGACTGGTCAGGATCATTAAGGTTTATTAGTCCACTCAATACCCTGATGTAGAGGCAGCTCATTTTTATGTTTATTACTACTTAAGAATTTTAAGCATGAAAGGAGAGTTTCAATGACTTTGTTTTTCAATCTTCTTTTCTCTTAAGTAGAATAAATGTTGAGAATTAAAAGAAAAACTATCTAAAGTCATGTACTTCATGGGTGGAGAAAAGTAGGAATTGTTAATGCAGGAAAATATTACAGAAGGTAACAGACTAAGTTAGAAAGGATTTTCTCCTAAGGGATAAGAGCATAAAAATACCATTATTGCCTTTCCTCCTTCATGTACAAAGGTAGTACTGAGCTTCTGGAATTCTGCTGCTGACGGACTTGCAAAGTGAGGAAGTTAACTTTAGCTTGGACCCACAGGGTCTTCTGTCTGCTTGCTGTTTTTTTGTTTAAATACACTTCATTTACACTTATATAAAATACTGATCTGTGCAGAAGAGTTCTTGAGAACTGTTCCATGTGGTGTGTAAATACAGTAATTTAGTGTACTTACTATTTAGAACTGTTCCAAGTCCTTTTGTTACTCATCCTCAACCCCTAAAATCCATGGCTCTCCTAATCTCTTTTCCTTTTTCCATGCAATTACTCTGCAAGTTTAGAACAAGATTTTGAACGAGGACTTTAGCAGGGTAACTGCTTAACCATTTAGCTAGCTTAGAGAGGAGGTAAAGACAGTTTGGCAGCAGCTGTTGAAGAAAAAAAATTGGCATTAAGGCAGAGTGAAAAGAGAAGAGACATGTTTGACAAGAGTGAACTGAACTACTGTGCTAGCTGTTCTGAGCAGCTGAAGGGAAATCTTTATACAGTTAGATACCACATACAGTGATATGCTGGCATATGTTCTGCCTAGAGAGAGCTAGCCTGATAAGGAAGCCTAAATTTAACAGAAAACTCTAAATGGAAGATGTTTGTACAGCTATATTCACCTGCAAGTATTTGCAGAGTATATGTATGACTAAATATTTACAATACAATTAAATGTTTTGTGGTTCTGCTAACCAGTGACTGTATGAGAAGACTTATTTAAGACAGGTTTAATTGAAAATTTACTACGTGAAAACCAGCACTAAATAATTGCTAGTTAAAATACAAGCAAAATGTTAGGCAGTAGTAGATGTATTTGTACCTAATGGATTTCAAAGCACTTAGAGAATTAAGGAAGCTGATGTTTCTGTGTCCAGTTACATTTTTATGAGAAAAAAACATTAAGAAGCTTTTCAGGTTAGTTCCACTGTTCTATGCAAACTTAAGGTAATTCAGTTTTCCTCTAGTATCTGCACTGGATGTTTATTAGGCTTGTAGTATTTATTCCTATTTTAATTGTTACCGGTGCACTGGTGACTGTGACCCGCAGATGGCAGTCAAACCTTTTATTCACGTTGCTGGAAAATTCGTTCTCCCAAGGCTGTGCCTGCGTTGTGGTTGCTCACCATAATTAGTTATTCTGACAGTGGTGGGGAATGGTGACTCACGATGTTCAACCTTCATTTCATTCTCGGTGTGTCTAGAGCTTCCAGCATTAATGGAGCATTTGTAAAGCATTCAAGAATGGATGTTTCACCAAGCATTTGGTGGAACTCTCTGGGAAGGCATAAAAGGCAAGATATTTTTTTTGTTCCTCTGCATTCTGATATATATGAAAAGAATGATGAGGTCTCCAGCAAGCATTATTTATTGAATAATTATTTAGTCATTTTGTTTGTTTGACTAACATATTATAAGTTCATGCAACAATACCTTAAATGCACAGGGGAAAAAAGTATTTGGATGAAATTGTTCAGTTGTGGTGTAAATATAGGTGAAGATTTGTGTATTTGAAAAAGTAAAGGATAATGAGAACAAGCTTCACAGTGTCTCCATAGATACACTAATCAATAAAATTCACATTTTCAATAAACTCTAAACATAGATTACAATCTTAATAGGAAGCATGGCTTATGGCTCCTGTGTTTTTGTGTGGGAATTCCCAGGCAGAAGTACATGAATAAGCACTTTGTAGGTGGCTTGTGCATGTGTACTCAGCTTGATGCATCTTGTCCAGTTAATTTCAGTGTGGAAGCAAAGGCCATTTATACAGCACCTGCTTAGTATTGCAAATAACATGAACATGTACTAAGTTCTGCATTTAGATTTTTGTTTGTTCATTGCTCTATAGAGAGCTATTTGTCTGGAAAATTTGAACATTCCCATTCTGTTTAGAACAATAATTGTGCATAAATGGCCTGGTATTCTTCTGGCCACTAGTGCAAAATTAAAAGCTAACAGTCAAATGGAAACAAAGGCATAGGGGGAACCTGTGTCTTCTTTTTTTTGTCAATAAGTGTATGTTTTCCAATTTAACCTGTCCTCAAGCTACAGCAGCACTTAGCATCATCATCCACCACTATAATACCTGTAGTACTCACCAAGCTTGAAAGCCAAATTCATCCTGCTGTTGACTTTGTCAGAAAGGCATGATGAAGAATTATACTTACTGTGTTTAACTGTTTTAAAGCTGTGCTTTATTCAACCTGAGCAGAAATACAAACATACATGCCAGTTACATTTTTAAAGAGGAAACTGTGCAATCAATCCTAGTTAAAAAAGGAAGTTGAACGTTTGTTTGAAGATTATAAACTGCAGCCTTGGTAGGGTTGTTGTTTTATTATTTAGACATACTCAGATTTGGAGGAAAATAGATAACACAGTTCTGCCAGAGCTAAGATAAATTTCAAAGGTGTGATGAAATCACCAAGAGGTGATGCAGAGGCAGGATATGTATGACACTGTCTGCCATGGTATGAAACTGAAACTCCTGCATTAACTGTGAAATGTGTCTTCTGCTGTATTGTCTTTCTCTCCCAAGCTAGGGGAATTTTCCCTTCCTCCCAAACATAATCACAACACAAAAGAAATTGTCACATACACCTGGATAGGGGGACTTTGCAAAGCATATTCCAGAATGAGGTGCTAAAGCAATCCTTTGTACCATCCTCCAGAGTGGTAGCTCATGCCAGTGAGTGGTTGAGTGCCTGCCTCTTTCTTGGCAGTAGAGACAAGACTTCATGTCAAGTCAGGTCTCCCTTTATGATAAGCCTTTGTTTTTTAGTCAGCTGAGGGGAGATACTAATTAAAGGGCTGTTTCTGAACAGGCCTGGTGCTGAGCTTCACTAAACTCTGGGTTTTTGAGCTTCACTAAACATGTGAAATATTAAAACTCTTATGCAGTAGCAGGGTGAGGTAGTTTGCTTTATAAAACCTAGTTGTCTTTGAGGATAACTAGGCCTGAGATTACCTTGCTCTGATTTCCTTGACAGCAGTGGTGCCATGGGCCTGTCATGGAGCTGAGCAACTCGTGAGGTTTGCAAGGGCACAGAGGAAACAAAACAGAGCTGGGCCCAGGGACCCAGAATTGGTGCCCATTCTAGAAACTTGACTCCATGGTAATGTGCTTTATCCTGTTACTCTTCAACATTAAATACTTCAGTAAGAAGAATGATGAGTAGTAGATAGTCTTCCACCCTTAATGTCAATGTTCCTATCTTTGGGGTAGCATTGTCTAAAAAATTGTCTTTTAGACAAGGAGAGGTTCTACAAGTGTGTCTTACAATGGGAAGTGGAAAAGGTTTCCCCTTCTGTTAGAGAAGAATTGCAACTTACTCAAGAAAATTTGAAATTCTTTGTATTTTGTGTCACTAGATGTTGTTAAAGTCATGAGACCCTTCCTCAAATGAGTACTCAGCCATTAACTCCCTAGGTGGGAGATCATGACTATATTTCTCAAGGACATTAGGCAGCCTCTCCCTGCACTACTTGTTTTAAGGCAATTGTGGAATATTCCATTTATCCTGGGATAAGTGGAGTTTCCAGAGGATGGGCAGGTTTTCCTGCTGAGCCTTTTGATACCATATTTCTCAATAAAGGAACACAGCTCTTCTGGTGATCACTCAAACTCACAGGAACAAATAAGTAAACATTCTTGGAAGTCCTGTTTACGTTACTTCCACAGAGCTTGGTGTCACACTTGAGTCAGTTGATATCATATGATTGACTTAGTTGATATCATATGATTGACTTAGTTGATCACGTATAAGAATGGCAATTATGTTTTCCAGCAGTTTGGTCTGTATTTACAATTAAGTTTTAAATTAGTTTAAATGGCTGCATTTCTGTTAAAATTAGAGTTCTGTCACGCATAGCAAGCTAAGATGCTTGTTTGGGATGCCAGAAGGGAGAGATGCATCAATAAGGATGTTTATGTGGGTAATCTGCTTTCATCAGTTCCTTACATGACATTTATATGATCACAGTAAACAGACATTAGTCACTTTACAACAACAGTCACGCTGTTCCAGGGTATGGGATGTACATTCCCTAGTCCTGCTGATAACATGTTCCAGTATCATACAACATGTAGTGATTTCATGGAGTCTCACCTGTGGTTTTTGTTATCTTTGCAATAAGCACCTACACCTTTTCCCCCAGTCACTCTGTTAGTAGGTTTCATACTGAATTTGTTTATTACTTATTAGCTGATTTCAGTCATTCCCACCAAGTTGGAGCACAGTGTTCATGCAGCTACTTTGAGGACCAGTTTCAACCTAGTAATAAGTAGAACCATTTGAGGATTAGTTTACAAAGAAGACAATTTAATAGTAGAGTAATGTAAATTGAATGCTTTTATAGCAGAGCAATATAGTTTTATGATCAGTAAGGCACTGAGGGCCCATCTCCATTACATTGTTACTACATCTGAGTCCAGAATACCCAAGAAGAATCAGTCAAAGCTGAAGCTAATCAGGGATTTGTGGTAGAAGAAATAGTCATTTATCTCAAGTTGTCAGTGACTTCATAAGCTGTATTGATCACAAGTACATATATATATGCACACATTTAAAATAAATTTTAATAATTTTACAAATTATTTCTAGTTCTTATTATTATTATAAATTATAATTTAATAACTTAAATTTTAAATAAATGTATAAGATGTCTTCAAGTGATAGACAAGGTATATGAAGTCCTTTAGAATCTCTGGCTCGAGAAACCCTTACCTCAAGCAGTGGGGCACACAATCATTGGAACAGGTATTATACAGAACATAACAGTGAGGATGGACTGTTACCATAAAACAGCAAGCAGTTTGTTACCCATATCACCTAAATGCCATGTGAGGAAGTGGGAAGACAATAGTTTACCCACGGGAACATTATTGCAACATCTTTTCCTTTTTTTCCAGTAGGGAGAGTCATTTTGGAGTTCTTGGCCCAAGTCTGCAAAGTGGGGAGAACATCAGATGACAAATTGCTGTGGCTCTGAGAGGCTCGATATAAACAGGAGGCCATCTGCAGATACTTAAAGCTAAAGCTCTGGAAATGTAAAATGCAATGCAGATGCTAAGAAAGTGGATCCTTAAGGTCTCAGACTAGGGAGTGTGGAGGTGTAGAAGCAGCTGAAATATCTCTGGGAAGAGGGGAAGAGGAAGTGCACTAGTAGTCATGGGTAGGTGATGGAGCATTTACGAAATACATCTGAGATATTAAGATAATTTAAATTTCATATTACATTTTTTCATAAACCAACACATTTTTTTGGTCTGTCACTGGTGACTTTGGAAATTGGACTAGATGGTCTTTAAAGGTCCCTTCCAACCCAAACTGTTCTAACTTACCATACAGCAGTACCCATAGATTTCTACTTCTGCTATTCACAGAGATAATGTCACTTTACCACCCTTGTTCACTTTTCTGATGTTGAGTCACCATGTACTGTTAATGTTCATATCTTCTTGTAGAGTATCTCCTAGTGTTTGCCAAAACTCAGATATATGAGCAATGCCATAACATATGTTAGAATGCTGCTACATTATCTCTCACCTCCTGTCCTCATTGCAAACAGTCAAATGTTCTGTTTATCACTTTAATGTATGAGATCATGAGATTTCTATCATCTACTGATGCCTTCCAGCTCTTTTTTCATTATACCCTATTTTTCCCAACATCACAAACAGTTGGGGACCACACACGGAGACGAATAGACAGCAACATTCCCAAGTTGCCTTTTTATTGCTTTTCTCTGTATCTTACTGTGAAGCAGGTTATACTGCTGGTTTCTCTCTGCTTCATGCTTTTTGTTGTAATTTTTTCAATTCATTCCCATTTTCTGACTCCTTTCTTCCTCCCCCTTTGTTCTGTCCACTCATGAGTACCATTCTGCTTTAAGAAAGACAGATATTTATTACTTCTCCCAACTAGCAAATCTCTCATTGCTCATTTCCCTGCTAAAGGCTTTCATGAAAAATAGTGCCTCAACAGTTTCCCTTTATTGCTAATTAAAATTTACTAACCACTGAATGTTTAGCTTCTCTTTTTACTCCACGACTGTCACTTTATTTGCTTAGTTCCACTTGCAAGAATATGTGCAAAAAATATTGTAAAAGGGTCTTTATTTTCTAGTTTTGGCAGTTTTCTCATTACTTACTTCTTCATATATTCCAGGCAGCTAATGTTCCATACACAGTAGATAACAAGTCCTTTTCAAAACTTAATTGGATTAATTATTGGTATAAATGAAACTAGAGCCATACCTTGCCAGATTCATACAGCAAGTGCAGTTTTAAGTGTATTGGGGTCCTGATTGCATTGGAAAATAACTGAATAAGATTTTCATAAATACCAGCTTACTAATGATTACAGTTAACTATGATTAAATACACATAGATAGTTTAATCAGCAGGCTGTAGTAGAAGTTCATATACTGGTAGATGTGATTTTGTTCACACAGTAATTTTTTTCCTGTTGTGCAGAAAGTGCCCTTTGAAAATGACATTATGTGGATTTATAAGAATCAAACAAAGAGGTCGTAACACGAAGACAAGAGAGTCTTTTCATTTCAGTCATTCTTTTATTATGCCATGTAGGTCATGTCAGTATTTTGTGATACATGAAATATGGTCTGAAATAAAGACACTAACACAAAAGTAGATCTGAGTAGACTCTGAAAAATGACCATGAAAACCATAAATGCTGGGAAGATGGTGAATGATCAGTGAAATAAACAATGAAGAGTTTGGGTTGAATATTAGCCAGAGGGAGAAACAAGGAACATATAAAGTGTATTTTTATGTGCAGAAAAAGAATAAACTGTGTTCAGTCATGAAAGAGGCTTAAAAACCATGATGGTCGATATTAGATTGTGCTATGTTTCCATATTTCCATTTTATTTGGAATATGTTTTGTATTAACAATTTGGAAATTCAAGCAATCTTAGGAGAGAATCAAGGTCAGAATGTGATAGGAAAAGCAAACCTAGAGGAGGAAACTGCCTTGATTACCAAAGAAAACATAGAGTGAATGACCACTGCGTGTAGAAGGGCCTCAGATAAGAAAACTGCAAAGTGTATGAACAGATCATGGATTACTAGATCATGTGAACTACTGCAAAACATTGCAGAAAGCAGTTCAGATCCACTGAGGTGCTGTTTTGGTGGGAAGCTAGTCAGTCTTGAGACATCATGTATCATGTTCTGCTCCGTTTTTTCTACATTAGTAGCTAGGCAGAACTCATAGATGGTGGACAACCATTCCTTCATAGAAAATGAAGGAACCAGGAAATACCAAATATTAGGAAAAAAAAAAAAATCCAAATTTTTTTTAATAAGATAGATGAAAGAATAAAGACCAGCTTTTAAAACACAAGGTATGTGCATTAGTAGAAATTAATTTGTGTGGCAGGAACATTTTGGTGGGAATGACAGAATTTTATCTGTCTTTAGGAGAGAACAATAAGCAGACATGAGTTAATTTTCTGCTGTGTTTTACTTCTTAGCTGGAATGGAATAGGAGTCTTCCCTTAGTCAATAATTGTTGGTCAGCTGGCAAGGAATAACTTGGAAAGCACAGGAATTAAAAATCTGGTGTGATTGAGAACTATGTGTGCCAGGCAGTCCAGGAATAGATTTTGCACCACTGCACAGAAGTAGGTGGAAAACAGGTGATGTACAAATATTCTCACTATGTTATGGGAGGTCAATGGGATCCTCCTTACCTGTGCTTTTAGGGTGATTGTGCTTTGCAGTGTCCAAGTTCAAAATCAGAAAAACTCAACCTTAAAAGTAATTTAGAAAATAACTTCTCATTTTGAAACAAACAAATTCTAAAACAATAATCAAAGCCCTGATTCATGTGTCCCCACAATGAGGACAAAGTTGGGGAGAAATCAAGAAGTCATGCAATTTAAATGTGTCCCATGAAGATACATCAGTCCCCTAAATCTAACATGCACAAGGACTTTATTGTCTCACCACCTCTTTCATGGGTGTGCATGATTCAGCACAAAATAAGTGAGAGGTAGGTAGAGAAATACGTAGCTGAAAAATGTAGATACAGAACTCTCTGTTTCATTTAAATACACAGTTAGAAGTGGCACACAGTTACTGCTATTTGTTATTTCTGAAGTATTTTTAAAATATTGCAACTTGTGCTTGAGTATCATCTGTGATCTAGGTGCAGAAGTGTACTTTCATTGGAGAGAATTACATGAAAATTTTCAGACGTCTCTCCATGGGAGATAAAAGACTGAGGTCTATAAGAAAATCTATCCTCACATTAACTCATGCTCTGTAATTGGTGCAGATCCTTGCAGTCTCTTACCTTGGAGCAGAGTTTTAGGTAGATGGGTGGTTAGTGTGTTCCTAAACTCTCCTCTTAACGATTGCCAAGTCATTAATTCATCCTGATACACAGAGCCCTACCCTTGACCTGGTAAAGGTTAAAGTGATGTTCATATATTAATCTTTAAATTCTGTATAAATGTGTACCTTGCCTTCTGCTTTACTCAGACCAATATATGGCCATAATACTTCACAGCTCATTATTGACATTTACCTGAGATCAGACACGATGGCAACTAATCACTTCAGGATAATTAATGGTTTGGGTGTCTCAGCTTCCCACCTTTGAAAAACAAAAGCTTTCAGGGTATATTTGATAGTAAATGCTATCTGTTTTAAAAATATGTTTTGTTAACATCGGACTGGTTTCTTAAATCCTCAAGTAAAGGTGTTTTCACTGGAAAAGGAATGGAATAGAAGCAGACAAAGTTGGGTGAAATGGCATTCACTGTGTGATTAGCAAGTCTAAAGCATTAGATCTTCAGTTTTAACATCCTGCAGCAGTCTGTCACACTCATCCACATGCAGAGAGCTGTGGTACCTTTCACAGCATTTGCTATTGCTTTAGGTCTTTCAGGCTTAATTTTTATATGTTTGTGGTTAATCTGGGGGGGCTGAAACACAATATAGTCACTTTGCCAGTAAGCAGTGTCCCCAAAGGCATGTGTCATTTTTTCCCCCAGCTCTCACAACAGCAAGTGTCCTTACTGAGCTTCACTACAGGAAAAAACACCTAAAGAAACTTTGGAAATGCTGAGATGCATAGATGTTCTTAGTGAGCCTGATAAATGCCATATTTCAGTAGATAGTGTGTTTATCCAAGGAAGAAATAAGCGATTTCTTTTTCTAACCTTTGAAATCACTGACATGTTGTCTATAAATTGTTACAATATTCTACAGGATTCTTCTAACATTTAGCTATGTATAACACAACATTTATCCCCTTTTCAAAATTAACTGCCTCATTAGTTAACATAGTTTTACAAAACTGGAAGCTTGTTTTTTAAAGCAGAAATGTATTAAGCTGACCTTTTATTTTTCATTAGTTCATCATCTGCTTCATTAGTCCATAGTTATATACAGGTTGCTTGCTTGCAGCTTCATTAGTTTATGAAGTGCTGCACTGTTTCTGATGCTTACAATGTGCTAAACATTACCAGCAGAAATTTGAAGAAAAGAACTCACCTGAAGAATTTTTAGTTGATATAATACACTTTAGCTCCAGCAGACATCTTCCTGCCTGAAGTTTCCACTGAACATGACACCATTTTACCCTTTCAGAACATTTCAAGTTTCTGAGGGTTGTTGCTTGAGATATATGTATATATATCAGATGCTTCCAACTTTGGAGGTCATCACTTGCCATCAGTGATGAAAATGTAAGCGTTACAGCTTCACTTGGCTTATTTCATACTCCTCCACAATTTAGTGTTAAATTGACCACAAGAAGTTGTAGTGGTGCTGTCCAAACATGCACTGAATGATCTGAGTAATCCTACTTAGTTCTGTTACTTAGGCAATCTGGTATATCACTCATCCATAGTCAAACACTGAGGGAACACCAAATTACAGAAATTAATGCTTTGTAAGACTTCATTTGGTACTGTCCCAACTTTTGAGCTGCTATACAGGTAAAGAGTTGAAGATGTAGCTATAGCAGCTAGCTTTTAACCAAGGTCCAACATTTTGCTTTCAAAACCTCAGATTAATTTACTATCTTTATTTACGGGGGGAGAAGCATGTTTTTTAAATAGGTCTGCAGTTCTATAGAGTAAAATAAATGGGTTGAGTTCCTGTGATTTAATTTTCAACATGTCCAGTCTGAAACAAAGGGAGTTGGATGTATTATCAACTCAGACTTGACATTCTGCTTTCTAATAGTGTTTCATACCCTCTTGTCAAGACTCTGAACTAAGCATTGTAGACTACTTTCATCAAAGGAAGGGAACAAATTCGTAAGGTTTAGAATAGCCTCTTGTTTCAGAATGACAAACTAATATGCTAGCAAATTATGAGCTGTCATTTACTCATAAATAAAGTGGGTTTTCTTAAGATAGGATGAGATAGATGGATTAATTGTGGTACATGCCCAAAAATAAGTATTTCATGGGTCACAAACATAATTTTTAATATGGGCAATGCTTTCTAACTAGGATTTGCAAAGCTTTAGTAGCTTCCTATGACAGACAGTAGCAATCAGAAATGTCAGGTATCAGTGATAAATTAGGAACACATACTGATCACCTCAGACTGTAAATTCCCTTTCCTTTCCCTCTCCTACCCAGACTTCACTGCATATCAAGTGGAAATCTGGAGATGAGTATTTTCCTCAGTTTGCTTTTAGCCTCAGTCCAACTGTGTGGTCAGTTCACTAGCACAATTGCCCCATTTTTTTCTTATCGCAGTTCCTGCACTCTGAGATCATACAGGATTTCTAAAACTATTCTGTTTCTAAATTCCATGTTTGGGTTTATTTTTGCATGTTTATTTTTACATATCATTTTGGAATTATTTTGCTGCTAAAAATAATGTAAATTTTAAATCAAATAATAATATGCTTTCTGTAGTGCAATTCTAAGATGTGTTTACTGTTGTCATATCCATGAAATGCAGTTCCAAGCTTAATCTCATTGCCAAGCTCTGGTGTGGTAAGTTTCAGTCAGATGGAGTTGAATATTTACCCTGAACTGACTGTATAATTACAGGAGTAGCCTAAGGGGTAGGCCCTGCCCTGAAATGTTTGGTCTTTAAAATATTTTGGGAATGATAAAATGGAAAATATATTTAACAAGGGGAGTGATAAAATTACTGTCCCACTGAAAAGATGAGCAGTATGTAAAGAGCAAATGGATTTTATCCATCATACAGGTATTGATGAGCTTGGACTGGCCCATTTAATTGTTGGGTTTTTTTTTCTATGTGATATTAACATATTTCATCCACCCCCAACCACTTGAAGTGTAAATATTGTCAAGTGTTTCACTAAAAGATCCATCCATCAGTGTTGGTAGTATGGATGCAGTCCTGAGCAATGTGCACCAGAGGATCCTGCTTTACCAGGGGGGTTGGACTGGATGATCTTCTACAGGTCCCTTGCAACTCTGACAATTCCCTAGCTGAGTGATACCCTAGATATCACACTAGAGCATTTTGCTGGTCTGTGAGAAATTTTTCATGTTCTTTTCTGGATGAGATTTTTTCTTTCATTGTTTAAAACCTGTGTCATTAAAGAAATACTGGGAGAATGTATTACTTGCAGTTGTCCCTATTTTTAGTTTAGCTGCTAAAGTGTCCCTTCTGACTTTAATAGGTGTGGAGCCAAAGGCTCCAGCCTTTCATTTGGGTACCTTAAAGATTAAGTGTGCTTTTAATATGTCCTTCTGCTTTTATTGGAGTTCTAGCAAGTCTGGAAGTCTTTTTAAAAAATAAAAAAGTTCTGTAGATGTACTTTATAATTTGAAAAATAATATGTCCTCTGTCTTCACAGTTAACTGCTCTTTCCTCAAGGCTTTGAGGTTTCTTTTTAAGCCTAAGGGAAGAGCCTGCTATATCTTTATTTTATATTTTGGAGGAGTTGCTGGGGTTTTGGTTTTTTGGGGTTTGTTTGGTTTGGTTTGGTTTTGGTTTTGGGGGGAGGTGGTTGTTTTTTTTTCTTTGGCAGGCTTTCTTATGTTGGTATAGCTCATCAATGCAGCACTTAGAAAATCACAGTGCCCTTTGGGAATGGGGAGCTTCTTCTCCTGTGTGATGAGATTCTCATAAATGTTGGCCTTGTCTTTTTTGTTATTCTTGTTTTACACTTCTGTAAAAAATGATGAAAGTTGCAACTCCATACGTTTCTTGTCAGTGGGCCACTGTTTCTGTTTCTGTGTTTTTTGCTGGTATTTGTTCCAACAACAAATCTGCCTGTCAAAGTTTCTTCTATCATATAATTATTCAGGCCAGTGCTTAGTAACATTCGAGTTGACTTAACCAGAGCTGTGAACAAGGTGCTGGTTTGACCCCAATACAGCTGCTGAGTAGGCATACATCCTAGCATAAATTAACTGGTCATTAACAGACAAACCATAGAAGAGAACCACGGAATAATTAGGAATGGAGGACCTTTACAGATCCTGTCACCCAACTCCTTGCTCAAAGCTCCCTGTGCAACTGAGAGAATATACTGAGAACTGTGTAGTTTATATTTCATTCTGATCAAACAAGTATATTCTCAGAAGTGGCTATTTTCCTGAACTTCCAGTGTTTTTGGATGGATTTGAAATTTAAAATGGGATTTGGAGAGTTTTTTCTTTATATAGCTCAGATTGTGCCATATTGTAAATCAAAAGCTTCGCAATGAAATTTACCATAGTTGGATAATAGTCTAAATGTTCTAAATAGTCTGAATAATTCCAATAACCATTTATTTTTCAAAATGCTACATGTAGTGATTACAACTGCAGGTGTGAGTTACAGAATCACAGCATCACAGAATCGTGGTGGTTGGAAAGGGCCTCTGAGATCACCAAGTCCAACCATCAATACAAAAAAAACCCCGAACAAGCACAACCAACCACACACATTCCACCAGAAAACACCAACTTAAAAACAAGCAAACCCTACAACCTCGGCCACTAGAGCATGGCCTGAAATACCACATCTACTCATTTCTTTAATACCTCCAAGGATGGTGGCTCAACCACCTCCCTAGGCAGCCTGTTCCAATGCCTGACCACTCTTTCAGTTTAGAAATTCTTCCTAATGTCCAGTCTGAACCTTCCCTGTGGGAACTTCAAGCCATTTCCTCTGGTCCTGTCATTATTTACTTGGGAGAAGTAAATAAGTTAAGATACTTCTGGTGGTTTATGTTTGCAGATCATACTGTTGCCTGCTAATTTTTAGAAAACACAATCATTTGGTTAATTTCACTGATTCCAATGCTGGTATTTTGTTGTGTGTTAAGTCATTCTGGGGGATGGGAAGAGAAGATTCAGTTTTCATCCCTTTGGTTTCAGAGATACGTGTTTGTAAGGTAAGAGTTTTAGAAAATATGAAAACTTAAACTCACCAGAGACATTATGCTTTTAGTATTGTTTTCTAAGCTGTTTTCAAGCAGTTGAAGTGAAGCAACCAAACCAGACTTTCTCTGACACTCTACTAGCTGCCCAGAATAACTGTGTGGGTGTACCCCAGACACACACTGTCACCATTGCCTGCTGAAGACTGAAATACTCAAGTGCTGTGCTAGAGGTTCTTCTTGCAGAGCAGGTTTGACCAAAAGCAAGACTTCTGCATATGTCTCACAGAACCCTTTGTAAACCTAATCTCTACCTTCATTTCATTTTCTAATCTGTTTCTCTTTCACGTGGTTGCTATTGATGTCATCACTTGTTCCTCTCAAACTTAACTTCAATTTAGAATATCTGGATTAAGCAGTTTGGTGTAAGATTAATTCCTGTCAATGGTGTCCTGCTTCGTGTCACAAGATACCTTTGGCAGTTGGTTAGCTCATCTATATCAAACCTTTAAAGCCTAGTATGATCCAAATATTTTCTTTATTTTACACAGAAAAGTGAAGAAAAGCAGCGCACTGTGGTACCAGCAAAAAAACTCCTCCTGTTAAAAACCCCGACTTTAAATGGCAAACAAGTGAAAAGAAATGATAATGTACTTTATACATTGCATTGACGTTATTAACAGGATCAAGAATAACAACAGAAAAAGCTTCTGATAAACCCAGTTGTATACAGTAGAACTGAAGTTTCTGTTAGAACTGGCCACTCCTGAGCTAGATGGGAAATAGACTCCAAACAGTTTTGGGAGGAACTAGAAGAAAAAAGATGCAATCAGCCCTGCAGTATCTCAGTCCTGTTTGACTTACAGTGGACTTCAGTTTACATGTGGCTGCCAAGTTGTATCTGCTATATGCTGCTGAGTCTGTAGGGTTCACCTTTCTGTCAGCTTTTCTGTCTTCTGGTCACAGAGACAGAAACTGTAATTTTCTCTTGCAGATCTTTGTTATAAACAATGGCCAAAAGTTATTAGCATGGTTAGTAGTTAATATGAGTTGAGAACGAAGTTGATTTTTCCATAATTAAACACAAATTTCATCACTGAAAAAGTCTACCTCCTTGAAGAACTGGACTAACAAGATTGAAACCTATGTTAGCATAGACTATCTGTCCTGTGTTTTCCAGGTATTTTTGTTAGAGATGGAGCTGCATGAGCATGTCACAGAAGTTTTACCTTTTCATCAGCTGCTCCAGCCTCCAAGGGCTGTTCAAAAAGGCTGAGCTCAGTTCAGTGAGCTTAACCTCCCAGTGCTCACTTCCTGCCATGAGGAAATCTTCCTCAGTATCAGAGCAGGAGAGTTAGACTCCTGCTTTGAGTGGCTTTGTGGGGAAGTCTCTCTCTCTTTCTTGTCTATAGTGAAATTGTGTTCCCCAGGTTGAATTTTGCCTTTGTGAGGGAGTTTCTCCACTTCTCTTCAGCGGTGTCCTTGTCCTGCTAGCATCAAAACAGCAGAACCTAGCCAGCATTTAGAGTGGCAAAGCATGCACACAGGAATGAGCCACAAAGTTGTCCCACAATAAATACAGAAATAAAGAATATGGTTGAGGAATTTACGGTAGATTTCTAAATTTTATAAGAAAACTACACAGAGAGACACTGAAGGGAAACATCAATGCTTATTTTCACATAGATGTTGCATAAGTCACTTGACTGTGTATTTTTAATTAGACATTGAAAAATGATCTAGCTATCTTGGATCAGTAATTTACATATTATATAATAAATTGTGGGGTAGGACATCAGAAATTGCAAATGGTAAGGCTGATCTTTAGTAAAAATGTTAGTTACTAGACTAACTGAAAGTTACTAGTTTGGGTACGACACATTTGCTCTTCTTAGTTGTCCAGTTTTTCATCACTGAATCATAATTTAATTTCAGGAGAAATGTCGATGTAGGAATATTTCGAATTTAGATCTTTTTTTTTTTTCAAAATCATTGCTCTAAAAAGCATGTGTTTATAAAAGTAATTCCTTTCCTTTGACCGAACCAAATAAATTAATTTTTGTTTGTTTGACATTGGTCTGTTTATCTAAGTGGCATCATAGTGTCCAATCTATGACTTTTTTTAAAGACTTAGATGATGAACTCTAATTTTATTAACTGATAGAAAACAATATATGAAGCTACATACAATAAACTATTTAAGACATACGTGAAAGGAAATGCATATGTGGTTAAAACTCTTTGTAGGTTTTGTCTTTGGGGTGATAATTGCTGTGAAGTTTTATATGAAACCATCCTGATTGAGTCACCTGGCCAAGTTGCAGGCATTTCCAAGACATCACAAGCACAACAGTAATTTTATAACCTTACCTGAAATAATGACAGATAGGCAGTGTGGGCTTTTTTTTTTTTTTTTTTTTTTTAACATAACAGAAATTAAATGGTTGGGCAGCAGTTCCCAGAAAAGTTGCTCTCACTCATTATTTCTGGCTTATTTATGTTTAAAAAATAATAACAACTAAGAATAAGACACAATTCAGTGACTTGTATTGCCGGAAATGATGACAGTGTTAAATAGATTTTCTTTTTGTAAAGAGGTCCAATTACTCCATTATTAATGATATTATTTAAGTACTCATTAAATGTGACATTATTTAATGGGTTCATGTTAGTTTAAAACCTTCATTAAAGGATTACAGTGGGGGGTTTTGTAATCTTGTATTTTTCCATCCATCCAGTCTTATATTTCCTACTGAATGAATATGGAAACTTTTTATATTTGGATAGTGAATGTGGGAACTTTGGGCCTTTAAAGAAGGTGAAGATTATGTAGTTTTCAGGTGATATAAGAAACTGGAAACCATTAAGCTTCATTGGTTTCCATTGTCCTCCTTTAAATTATTTTATGATGTTATAGTGATGTTTATTTGTTCTGTGGGCCTTAATATCTGGTGACAATTTCCTGTCTTGGTACAAGTGTCCCTTTAAACAGTACTGAGCTTCACAGTTGATCAGTGACAGAAGTAGGTGTAATCCCAATGTCAGGAACAGGGCTGCCAGGTAGTTCTTCTGTATGTGATTTTGACTACATCCTCACTGTGCAGTTAATATAGAAAGCAGAATTAATGTACAGTTGGCATTGCTGTTGTTCCCTTGATGTTGGACGACTGGTATTTTAATATCCTAGGACTGCAGAAAAAAAAGTCTTTTATGTCTAACAGTCTTATGTGTTACAATTTTTTGTAGTTGTAATCACGCTGATTATACCTTGAGCTAGATTGGTAAGGATGGTATTACTGACATATCTTTGCCAAACCATATAAAATTTTCCCTACTTTGATAATTTTTCTCAATTATGACAATTGAGAAGTAGTTTTCATCTGACCAAAGTTTTGTATTTCCGGAGAGAGGGTTCTATCAGTAATCAATTTCTGTCACTTACTGTAATTTACTCTTTAAGTATGCTCATTTATTTCATTAAGCCTGCTGAGAAATAAGGGTCTCAAGTTGGAAGAATCTGTTTCAGAACTGGGAAAATCTAATTGCAGTGCACTGAGATTCCATCTTGGATTAAGGATGTTTTCAGGATTTTCAATGAATTAATTTAAATAATAGAATCTTAGAATCATAGAACCATAGAATGATGAAGGTTGGAAGGGACCTTAAAGACCATCAGGTTCCAACCTCCCTGCTATGAGCAGGGACACCTCCCACCAGACCAGGCTGCACAAGCCTCATCCAACCTGGCCTTGAACACCTCCAGGGAGGGGGCAGCCACAGCCTCCCTGGGCAACCTGTTCCAGTGCCTTCCTACCCTCATGGGGAAGAATTTCTTCCTGATATCTAACCTAAATCTCCCCTCTTTCAGTTCAAAACCATCACCCCTTATCTTATCACTGCCCTTTCTGGTGAAAAGTCCCTCCTCAGCTTTCCTGTAGGAAATCCTCAGGGATCACTGTGTCAGTGAAAAAACAAAAGTATATAAAAGTATAGTTTATATAAAACTTGCCATATTTTAAAAGTGTGTCTAAACTGCACCAGACTGAAAACTGACCTATCTTTGTATATATACATAGATACCTACATATAAATACATGTGGATATATATATTTATACATATACTAGATGGAGATATATAAATATACCCATAAATAGAGTTATAGAGAAAACAGAGAGCAAAAGGCAGAGACTAGCTAGACCAGACAAGCTAGACTAAACTAGCTGAGACAGACCAAGCTGAAAACACAGGCACTGGTGCAACTTAAAAAAAAACAACCAACTACACAAAATTACAGGCTATAGCATGCATGTGTATTTGAATATAAGTTTATTATTATATCTTTTCTAGAACAGCATTAGGAAATGTGGGAACCTGCTGGTTGTGCCTTCCTGGTTTTTGTCCAATTTATTCCTGAAACCTCACATGTTCAGGAGATTCTGGTTGTTTCTTACTTTTGCAATGCCAGTAGTTTTTTAACTATTTCAAGTGTACTCCAAGATGGATTTATCTTGAATGAATGTAATTTCCTACTAATCATAAGATTCTGATTACATATAGTTACTTAGCCCCGTGTAGGCCTTCCAGATTCTGGAAGTACAGGCCATTTTCCTCTGAATTGTCCCACAGTGATTCAAAGTGCAGAGGCCAGAGTATCCCCTTTATGCCAGAAAATGTGTTTTATAAGCAGAGACAACAGTATGTTTTCTTCCACAGTAGTTACTGGAATTTTCCTTGTTTTTCTTTCTTAAATCTTGGTCACCTGCTGCTTAACAGTGGCTCATACCGTGCTTGTGCTCCCATCCTCTCCCACTTCCCACCCTTGGCTACATTGAAATTCTGTAGCTTGATTTCTTCCTTCCTTTTTCCTTCTGCAGTCTCTCTTTCCAAGCCCACTTGACTCCTTCACTGACCATTTGCATCCATGACCTCTTCATATTTAGCCCTTAGCTCTGATTGAATGCTGGATGCTGTAATTAAACTTTCTACTGCTCTGATACCTGCAACTCCTGTTACTCCACACCCTAATCCCAACACAAACTTGGATTTAGCTAAACTAATTAGCTCTGTTATCTCCTTTTTTATTTAACCAGTAGCCCTTGTTAACTTCAAAGATGGTCACGAGTTGTTACCATGGCCTGTACTCTCCTTATTCTTCTCTGTTGTGGGGCTTACAATGTGCTCAGTTACAAATGCCTTCTCTCTGGTGGTGTGAACGTGAGAGACTTGTCTTCTCCTTTCCCATGAAACATCACAGCAGGATGCCATTCAGGTCCAAAACAACTTCATTTCATGGTAAACAAGCTTTCTCCTTTCAGTTGTCCCAGTGGTCTGCTGTAATTATGTAGGTGAATGTGGCATGCATGGTTCAGGCATGTTTTGAATACCTAATAAGCTCTGAAAACAGAACATCAGGACTACATGAAGTTTAAATTGAGACACTGCAGCCAGCAGCAGTAGGGTAAGAGGGTGATATTTTGGGGAGACCTGAAGAGTTTTAAATTTGAAATTGATAAGCAATAGAAGCTTGGAAAGAGAGGATAAGTCAACCTTCCTCTAAATTGTCTACATTGAAGTGATTTCTCTTTTTGGAAAATTTTCCTTCTTGACTATTGCACTTCTTGGTGGAAAACAATGAGGGAATTAAACAGTTTTTAGCAGAAATTCTGTAGCATTCAGTTCTGTTTTAAAAGCTGTAAAGTTAAATGCAAGAAGAACTGGGCAATGTCAAGGTTATTTTTATACTTGATACTCAGAATTAAGTATAAAACAATACTGTGTTTTCATTTATAAACATGCTTGCTTTTGATCATGAACTATGCAGAAGTTTTAAAAATTTGAACATGCTGATTTTGTTAATTTAGTTTCAATTAACCTGATGTCATGCTGGTTACCTAAACATCATTGGATATTGTTCCAGCTGATGATGATTAAACAGTATCTTTTTATATCAACTGAATAAGGTACATACACCTTACTTCAAAAATAGGTACAAATAGAGTATCTAAGCTAAACCTTCAACTCTGTCTAAGGTATATCAAGACAATTTGTATAAAATAAGTCCTCACCCCTAATTTCTGAGCTGATTTGCTTCTGTCCTTTTTTCAGTTTTATTGGAATTGAATTGTGTTGATTTATTTGATAGAGTAATCACTATTCCATCTAGAGTTTTGTGACACATAAGCAGATCTTACCTCAGCCTTTTGAAAGGCTGGTTGGTGGAGCTGTGTTCCTAAACCTGCACAGAAGGTCATCTGTGCCCTGCATTAATTATAACACATTGAAATGCAGAGAGCTCCGAGTTACCACTAACTGAGCCTGGTTTAGACTTGCAAACTGGGCAGCTATGTTAGTGTAGCATTCAACTCAACCCAATTAGTTCTATGCAGAGGCAAGGCTTATTTGTTCATCTACCCCTGATGCAACTGTTCTTCTTCCAACTACCAGGTCATGTTTGTGCACCCTCCAGTACCACGTTGCTGGGATGTAACAGCTTAGGCTGTTGATATTGTCAAGGAACCTAATGCTAGACACCTTTGCAGGTGTGCATGTGTCATTATTGCAATTTTTAACATCCAGATTAGCAGTGTGCTGCAGTGTGTGCATTTCTCATCGATCCTACCTGCTTGTATTTTTCACCTGTTCTACACCAGACTCCACTTTTCAGTCTTGTTGTCCACAGAAACACCCCAAACTTGTTTTTATGTTGGTAACAAAAAAAGGATAAAGCAAGTTACAGGCTGGACAATTTAATACTTCGGAAAGCCCTAGGGCCCTCTCTCAAGCAAGTGATATCTTTCTGTAAGATACATTATAATAGTTAAAAATAAAGATAGCTTGGAAAGAAGTAAAAAGAACATACTCAAGAAATTGCCCATATTAGGAATTCGTAATGCCTAAACTGTTGAGCCAGATTTCTGCTCAGAGCTACTTCTTAATGTAATATACAGTCAGATAGAAAAAGGTATATCTATATGTATATATGATGTCCTTATCTTAAGGTGTTTTTACAAAGCAGAGAGTTTTGACTGAGATCATCTATGAGATCAGTGATTTTTGTGTGTGTTTGTAGAGCTCAAATAAGAGCCATATTCCAATGTACTTTTTTCTCTCCATTGGTTTTCTTTTCAGTATACTGCACTGGGTGTGGTCAAGATGAAGTCAGTTTTCTTGTTAACAGCCTCTGTAGTGCAGTGTTGATAACAGGGATGTTTCATACCATATAGCATCCTATTTAGAAATAAAAACTGAGTTTTCCCACTTCAGCCTTTCTTGTTCTCTCCCCCATCTCACTGGGGCAGGGGGGTGAGCAGGTGGCTGTGCAGTGCTTACCTGCTGGCTGGGGTCAGCCCACCACATACACCCCCAGGACAATTTCAGAAATAAAATAGAGTAACTAAGAATTAGAAAGGGAATTATAACTTTGCATTGCTTTTAACAAACTTCATGCACTGCAGCAAAGGTAAAGTTTAATTGATTTTCCATATTTATAAATACCTTCCCCATTATTTTCACATGATGTATCTGTAATCTAAGGAGGAAAGTTGGGTTTGTTTTTTTTTTATTTTTCTAATTTTCAATTTTTCACCATCTTTCAGCTGATATTTTGGTTGAATTAAAATTTTTAGGAAGGAGGGAAACGTCGTAGTAAGGTTTCCTTTCTAAGCATGCAAGTATAACTGCACGTGAATCAATTTTTCCATAATCATTGACTTTCCAATGTCCAGATTTGGGGTATTTGGCCAAATCATATCTATCTCCATCTACAATACCTTACTGAGGGTGGTGTGACACCAGAACAGGTTGCCCAGGGATGTTCTGGCAGTGTTCAAGGGCAGGTTGGATGGGGCTTGGAGAAACGTGGTCTAGTGGGAGGTGTCCATGCAGGGGGGTTGTGACTGGATGATCTTTAAGGTCCTTTCCAACCAAAAATACTTCCTTGATTCTATGAAGTATTGCATGAACAGGAATTGGTCCTAAGCAACTACTGCTGACTGAATAAGAATGATCTTCTTGGCATCAAGTGTATTACATTTCCTTTCTAGAAGTAAATAGTCTTCCCAGTAAAATTTGAATGAAAGCTGTGAGTGGGTTTTATGTATGTGTTGAATCTTCTGCCTCATGTTTCAAATGCCTAGAAAATAGGACCTAAGATAACCCTCATAAATCTATTAATATTATAATTATTGTTAAATATTGTATGTATCAGCGAACAAATTTACCCAAATACCATTTTCTTGAAGTAAGTTCAACAAAATTTTCTTACCAGATTTTTGGCCAGCTGCTTTTGGACATGTACATTGCAATATCCAGAAATGTATTTTCTGCTTCAGCAAATAAATCTTTAATTTATCAGTAAAGGCCATCCACTCCTTTTACTCTTTATATTTCTGGAATTTCAAATACTACTATAATTTGTTTGGCCCTGTCACTGTCTCAGTCTTCCTCTGCCCAAGGATTATGACATCCCTTCCCTCAATATCACTTAATTTTGACTTAGGGAACAGCAATGAAGGGTATATCACTGCCTGAAAAGTAGAGTATAGCTGAGTTTCCACAGCTTTTGTATTTTTGCTCGTCACTAGTATTTTAACCTTTACGTTAGTTTGTTTTAGTGGAAATTACAGTGATAGTTTTCCTTCTCATATTGTCTCAGGCAATTCATATTTGATAGTAAAGGTCACAAAATTATATTTTTATTTTTTGGTTATTTAGTACTAGATGGCAGCAAAAAAAAAATCCACATCTTGTATTGCAGACTTGTCTGTCAAAACGTGGAATAGCAAAAATACCAAACATGATAAAGCATATGCAGATTTTTCTCATTATTTTTCTAAACTGCAAACAACTCCACAATTACTTGATAAACATAGGCTTAAGATGAATATAATGTTGATTTAGGAATTACATTAGCAAAAAGCCTTCTGGTATACTTGAGGGAAGAAAAAGCCTCACTTTTTTTCTTTACTTACTGGTATACATCTTCACTAAAATTAGAGCTGGTAACACATTTTCTGAAGACTTTATGTCATTATTTTTTAGAATTGAAAACTTGAATTATTTCTGACCAAAGTTACAGAGAAAAAGAGAAAGACACTAAGCCTGGCTCTATTTAATGTTATTAAAAAATGAAAAGGCAAATCTGGACCCTGTGCAGTTTAAACAGAGACTTGTAAGCTAAGGTGTCCCTGTGGGATAAAGGAGAATGGCTCAACAGGCAGGTGCTTCTGTTGAAGATTTCTCATGCTTTTCCTCTCATTTGCAGTCTGAAAGCACTTCAGATTAGGTTAATGCTAATTTGCAATGTGATTCGTTTTCATCTTATTTTTTCTTTTTCAGAAAAAAAAAAATTTGGGATATTTTTGTGGGTTTTTTTAAGGAGTTCTACATAAAAATGTGTCTTTTTAATGACTGCTTGTGACTGACAGATGTCAAAAAAGCTCAGAAATTACCCAGGTGTTTGCTTGATAGTGTGTTATCAGCTGTTAATTCTGCCAGAGAATTTTAAGTGGGTTTTTCTGACTCATTCTTTGCATGTGTATTGTTACTAGTGTATGAGGCTGTTGGGAGGGGGGTTCTTTGGTGGAGATGTCCAGGTTGGATAAGATAGCACACATCTGAGAAGAAAATTAGCAGCAGGGAAGCCTGCAAAGAAAGTTTGTAGTGCACTGCAAGGTGCTGTGTTAAAATACCAAAATGGATGAGTGATATACAAAATTGCTTTATTCATAACAGGTTGTGCTGGGAATCTGGTTTAAAGAGGAACCTACAGACGTGTGGGTTTTTATATCTGATCTTCATTACCCTTTTCAGATTCAAACTTCTGAGTTTTTCATGTGCTGCTGAGACATAGTGACCTGATTTTGACTCTTTGGTTTCTTTTTTCATAAACTTCAAACATATATGCCTGCGACTTGACATCTCCCATCTTGTCTTCTTAGGATTCAGTTCTTTCCTTAAAAAGCAACAACAAAAAAGAAAAATTAAAGAAAAAAAAAACAACCCAACAACAGAACACACAACCCAAGGTGTGCCAGCTTCAATAAATGAGAGGTAATAAGGCTCAGTGTGCGTGTGCCAATGAGTCTGTAAATAAAATTTGCCACACCTTAAACCTCAAGCAGTATTCACCAGCCAACACCACTAGGATTTAGTATACCAGCTCCTGATTATTCAAACAGTTGCAGCATGAGCTAATATTTCTGCCATGTTTGCCATAGATAGAACCTGCCAGCTCTCACCTTATCTCCTGTTCTGAGTACTGCTGTTGTAGAAGGACTTTGCATTCCTTGGCTTTGACTCTGAGGAGAGTGCAGTGCCAAGGATGCTTATGTCCCAGGGCTGTGATTGCAACTGATGCCTGTCTGATTTCTCTTTCCTCTTCCCTATGTGTCTGTCAGTGAACAGGTTCATCTTCATAATCTCTTTTGATTCAGTTGCAGCCTTGTCAAACAGCAGTATAGAGTGACCTTGGCAGGGTAGCATCAGACTGGCTCACAAGGTTTTTCATTGCTCTCTCTTAGCAATAAATATTTTATTTTATATATCTGCATATGATGCCCCATTCTTTTCTCCCAAATCAATTAATCTGGATTTAACTTGTCAAAACCAAATAGAGGTTGTGGGCTAATGCATTCACAGTGTGACTTTTTAAAAAGCAGGAGCACTTAGAGCATTTGTCCAAGTAAAGATTTCTGGGTGTTGTTGACAGTCAGCTAGCTACAGTTTCCTAAGAGTGAAACTTTAATATGGAGATACAGTCCCACATAAACTACACACCCAAACACAAAATGTTTCAGCATGCCCTGTTCTCAGCCTGAATAAACATGGTTCATTTCATCTTGGGACCTGACTACCAGGCTATAGGCTAGTCTGGGTGGGAGGCTCCTTCCACTTCACCTTCTGATGCTCTGCCAGCTCAAAAAAATGTATCCGAATTCCTTGGGTCAAAGAGAGGGAGCAAGAGGGAGCATGACTCTCCAGTTAAATGATGGGGCACCTATTTGGAAGAGGAGAGATCCCAGTTCTGATTTCTCCTTTAAAGGCTGCACAAGAGCCTGATGTTGGAGACTTACTGGAGTTCAGAGATGTGGGTCAGCCTCCCACACTAACCTGCAGATTGAGGAAGGCATGGAAGCCAAGCTTTTCCACTTCTCAGGTGGAACTTTGAAACTAAACAAGGCCATTGTTACCCTCTGAACCATCTGTTACCATCCCTGCAACTCTGAACTGCAATCCTAAATTCTGAGCAGAGACAAGTTTTTGTGAAGGTTTCTCCCATATTCCCTGTTGGTGGGAACTCATGCTCTGTGCAGGCTCTGATCAAAATGCTGGAGGCTGTGAAGGATACTCATGGGAGACTGTGGCAGTGATAGGTCCAAGACCCACCCCATCATGGCCTTGTATACACCAAAGCATGTTCTGATAGTCTATTGGCTGTACACCATGGAGAACTCTTTGTAGCATGTTGGGTTGGAGCTACCTCTCTGACAGAAAAGTCAAACTCCTGGTTCAAAGCAGGAACCCAGTACAAGATCCAGCCAGCTACATGTTAGGACTGCAATCTGGTCTGTAGATTTTTAATGTTATGTTACCTGCTCAAGATCACACAGGGTATTTATGATAATATTGGGAGTTCACTGAACCCCTAGACCTCAAACTGGCACTTTATCCATATCACAAAGTGTTCAAAAGACTGCCTTTTCCCTCTCTGATGGATACTTAAAGAGAGTAATATAGCACAGTTTTGAGAATGTTTGACAATAGTCTGAATGATATGCTATAATTGCTTCCAGGTTTTATAAAATATTACTAATGATATAACACATTCTGTAAGTTTCTTAAATATAGAGCATGTTGAGATACTGTGATATTCTGGACCATTTTGTTTTTCATGTATACTTGCTTTTTCCTTTAATATTTAAATTGGCAATATCACTTAATTTGCAGTGGGGCTTTTAGTTTCCTGCACAAATTAACGATGTCTGCCCCTAGGCATAATTCAGATATTGCCAAGCTTCTTCAACTCCCACCCCCAAATAACAGCAAACTGTTTAAAATATGTTTCACACATAGAAATACCTCCGTTTGTGCATTTCAGCAGCGATTTCTTTAGATGCAAAATCAGAACCAAGATCATCTCTTAAAACACCAGTGATTAAACAACCAGCTCTAGAGAACACTAAGCAATATTAAAAAAACCTTCTGGGAAGCCAATATTGAGGTTATGTTCTCTCAGCTGGAGAGAAGATCCTGGATTGTCCCCCTTACTCTACCCCAGATTGTAACCTAAAATAGTAGTAATTTGATAGAACAAAAAATCCTAGGTATGCAGATCACTCAAATCTGTATACTAGCTGTAGCTGTTTAATCTTTTTAGACCATCAAATAGCTTTCTAGGTGCTGTTAAGGCTCATGCTTTGTTCTTTACTTGCTTTTTTTTCTTGACTTGAATTTTAATTAAACAATTGACAGGTAACAGATATTAATATAAAAAGATCAAGAATAAAATAACACTGTTACCTTATGCTATAAAGCCAAGCAATTTATAAAAAAGAATACTGTTATTTATTTTTCTTTGCTAAAGATGTACTTTCTTGGAAAGAAAATCATGTTATTGAAAAAAGAAATCCTGTGGATAAAATAAGCAAGAACTTAGAGAAATGGTGTTTTCTTCTCATTGGGTGAATGAAAACAGGAAGTAATTTTATTTGCCTTCATAGAATTACAGAGTTGTAGACACCACCAGCTCCCTCAGCTGCTCCTCCTCAAACTTGTGCTCCAGACCCTTCCCCAGCTCTGTTGCCCTTCTCTGGACATGCTCCAGCCCCTCAATGTCCTTCTTGTTGTGGAGGGCCCAAAACTGACCCCAGGATTCAAGGTGCCCCCTCACCAGTGCCCAGCACAGGGGGATGATCCCTGCCCTGGTCCTGCTGGACACACTAGTGCTGACACAAGCCAGGATGCTGGTGGCCTTCTTGGTCACCTGGGTACACACTGGCTCATATTCAGGTATCAGCTAATGCCCCCAGGCCCTCTTCTGTCCTTCCAGCCACTCTTCCCCAAGCCTGGAGCATTGCAGGGAGTTATTGTGGCCCAAGTGCAGGACTTGGCCTTGTTGAACGTCATACAATTGGCCTTGGCCCATCAATCCAGCCTGTCCAGGTCCCTCTGCAGAGCCCTTAGACAGATCAACATTCCCACCCAACTTGGTGTCATCTGCAAACTTGCTGAAGGTGCACTTGATCCCCTTGTCCAGATCATTGATATATTAACCAGAACTGGCCCTAGCACTGAGCTGTGTGGAACACCACTGGTGACCAGCCACCAGCTGGATTTAACTCCATTCACCACAACTCTTTGGGCTCAGCCATCCAGCTGTTTTTTTACCCAGGAAAGGATACACCAGTCCAAGCCATTAGGAGCCAGTTTTTCCAGGAGAATACTGTAGGAAAGTGTGTCAAAGGCTTTAGAAAAGTCTATGTAGACAACATCCACAGCCTTTACCTCATCCACTAAGAAGGTCACCTTGTCAAAGAAGAAGATTAGGTTCATCAAGCAGGGCCTGCCTTTTATGAACCCATGCTGACTAGGCCTGATCACCTGGTTGTCCTGCATGTGCTGTGCGATGACACTCAAGATGATTTGCTCCATAACCTTGCTTGGCACTGAGATCAGGGTGACAGACCTGTAGTTCCCCAGATCCTCCTTCTTGCCCTTCTAGTAGATGGGGGTCACATTTGCTAATCTCCAGTCAACTGGGACCTCTCCAGGTTAGCCCAGACTGCTGATAGATGATGGTAAGTGGCTTACTGTGCACTTCTGCCAGCACGCTCAGTACCTTTGGGTGGATCCCACAGATGTGTGTGTGTGGTGCATCAGGTCACTAACGACCTCCTCTTGGATCTTGGGGCTTCATTATGCTCCCTGATACCTGTATTCCAGCTCAGGGGGCTAGGTAATTAGTGAACAACTGGTCCTACTACTAAAGACTGAGGCAAAGAAGACATTAAGTACCTCAGCCATCATTCATCACTATGTTTCATGGCAATGACCCTGACAACAATACCATTTGAGGAGCATAAGACCTGCTAGTTGAACAGCCTGAAGAGGGAAGTTCATGTGTCAAGAATTCTTTCCATAAAACAAAGAGCAAGGTAGTGATTGAGATTTTTTTTTTTTTCCTGATGGGTAAGTGGCATTTGGTGACTCAGAAATGTCACCTTCCTCATTGGTGATCGTACCCTTTTTAAGCTGTCTCATGGGCAGGCTCATGCATGTTGACAACAGTATTTACTCCTCACATGTCTGAGGTACCACGGGAGGTTTGAAAACAGTTAACTTCTTAATATTGCCTGGGTATTAATCATCAGCCTTCGGTTTGATTCCTCTCTTTGAACAGGGTATCTTCTGGCTTCTCGGTCTTAATCATTAATATCTAAGGCATCAGAAGACTCTTCATGTGCAGGCTTCACAGATTATCTTCCTATTACTGTTTTTCACCCTTAGTTTTAATTCTAGGTCATGTCTTCAACAGATTCTTAAGAGGCATGGTTTTATTGTTTTTCTGAGCTACTCTTAATTTACGTAAGACAACAACAAAATTTACACAGGACAACATCAAAAACACTACCATTATTACTGAAATTAGAATTATCTCAATCACTTTAGACTTTATTAATTATGAAGGATTTTTGCTTTCTTAAATGATGAATGCAAAGCTTAGCTTGGTCTGAGTAGGGTTTGCTCAGCAACTAAATGACTAAGGCATTAGACTGTCCTTAATATGTTCTGCTTCTTATATCTTCAAAGCCCAGCTCTGCAATTTAAAAAAATTTCTTAAACATATATTGTGGTACCTTGAGAAAACAAGCCCATTACAGAGATTGTCTGGCAAATATTACTTTGTTGTAATTTACCACATTGCTTGCCAAATGGCTGCATTCTGTAACTTAAGTTATAGCAAGCAGAGCATAAGAGTGCACTGCCAGCAGTCAGTTGCCTGTCATTTTAGAGAAACCATGAACAAGCATGATGTTCCTCAAAACTATGGACTACAGTGAGTGGAAACATGGCATTTTCCAATGAGTGGTGCTGCGTGCATTTTTATTACAAGGCAAATATTCAAAGTATTAAAAGAAAATTTACAATATCACTTGAGTGTAGGTGTCATTAATATTTTTGATTGTGGATGACCGCAAACGCAGGCAAACCAAATTGTTTTCACCTTTTATCACTGAGTCCTTTCTTCAATTAATTGGCATTGTCAAAGCTTAAAAAAAAAAGAAGCTTTTTAAAATTTATCTTCTTTTATCTTCTAACATTTATTACTAACAGAAACATCAGACTTATATATGAAGTGTATAACCTGGAATTTACTGGAAAATCTTCCATCTTCTTGTCATGCATATCTAGGCTGTGACCAGGTGTTTTCTCTGTAACATTTTAAAGATCCATTTATTAATTTATATCCCAAATCCTTCAAATGCACTCTGGTATTTTCCTTGTTTCCTGGAGCTCATCTGCATGACATTGAATCCTGTCTATTCAAGCCTGTCTTGCAAAAATATTATTTTTTTATACTATGCCGTGTATGTGACACAAAAGTACTTTGTGTTGCTTCTCTGAGTCTCATGGAGCCCAAATTTCTTTACTGAGCTTTCAGGACCAACATTATGCAGACCTAGTCCTCCATATGTTATTTTTTCTTCTTTTTTCATATGTCTCTCACCTTCTGTTCCATGAGTGATGTCTCCTCTCATTTCCTTCCCTTTGCTTACAGATTCTCATATGCAAGGATGAGGAGTAAATAGACTTTTTTGTTACAAATTAGACATGATATTGGGGTATGATCATAGAATCAGAAAACAATTTGCATTGGAAGGGACCTCTTGAGGTCATCTGAGGAAAAAACTCCTCCTCAGACCATACAGAACACTTGCCTATTTATGTTTATTTTTTTAATAAAAGAAAGCACACAAAATAATTATTGACCTAGCTACACTACTGGAGAATGGACAGAGGAACAGAGAAAACAGAAATAGGGATTGATTGAGGCCAAAAACCCCTTCAATTCTAGTTCTAGATGTTACAAATTAAGTCCTATTCATGCCTGTAATTAAAAACAAACAAACAAACCAACCCCCAAAACAAAACAAACAGTAAAACTGCCACAAAACAAAAGCAACCCTTAAGCTGATTATTTAGTATTGAGTATTTGACAGAAAGAGATGGTGTGGTGGAGTTATGTACAAACAGATGCAGTCTCTGAATCATTATCCCTAGTAAAGTGAGGGGAATTCTAGGTCCATTAACTTTGTTTCCCTATGAGGTAAACTAATTAAAACCAGTTAAATAAGAAGCAAGAAAATGCCCAAGTAGGCATGAATGCAAATACCTTCTTTTCCTGACTTCCCCAGGTGATAGCTGATGGAAAGCTTCAAGGGATGATAATTGGGCCTGTTGACTCACTGCAGTATTGGTAGCTCATTTTCCCATTTCAGTTAAAGCAGAGGCACCAGTGGCTTATCTGAACAACAGGAATGTAGGGTCTGGGTATCCTGAACAGGATGGGATGGCAGACAAGATGTAGATGCACAGGTCAAGTTTTGTTGCATGTAACGCTGGGGTCTTAACTCCTTAAAGTAGAAGGCACAAGCACAGTCAAATTGTAGGGAAATTGGGAGATTGGAACAGAAGTTGAAGTTTGAATGCAAAAGGTATCTTAACAATAAAATTTACTGCTTGTAGTTAGATCAAACAATAAAGGTTAACCATTGAAATTCTGGCAACTTTCTTATTATCAAGTTTTATACTAGGCCTAGAACATCAATGACATATTTTAAAGGATTCTAGAATCTTAAAGCTTAATGATGAAAATTACTTAACATTAAGTTTGCTGATAAAGACAATAAAAGAGTATCTCTCACCCTTGCCAGCCCACAGCTGGGTGTCCTTTGGTGAGCCTTAATTCTCCAGCATTAGTCTCTCTGGCAGGCATCCCTGCTGGAGAGGAAAAGGTCCAGCAGCCTCCTGGAAAAGTGTACAGGAAGTCCCCTGATCAAAGATGGGACCAGGCTTTTATAGAATGAAGTGGATTGACTGCTGTCATTTAACCATTAGCCATACCTCCAACATCTCTCATTGGAGAGTAAAAGGAAAATAGTATAAAAACCATGAAGACCCTGTTCCCTCCAAGCAAACTCTTTTATTTATCTGTTTGTTCTTTCTTAATCTCCATTTCAGGCCTAGTTGTGGCTAGGCTGAGCTCTGTGTTCTTCAACACTGGAGAGCAGATGAATATCAACTTGACCTCTGTTTGTACCTTTCAAGGTTGTTACCAGCTCAGAGTTTGCTCAGCCTTTCCTTTTCCCATGGGAATCTTTCCACTCCAGGCCTGGCCCTGCAAAACTGAGAGGCAAAAGCAGTTGAATCATAGAGGGAAACTGAGGCAGGCACATTGAGAGATGGAGCATCCTGCTACAATGGGTAGGCATGATGCTAGGAGAGAAAATCCAGGAAGGAGGCAAACCTGGAGAGAAAAACGTTCAGGTTGGAGTTTGATCTGCATTAACTTCTCAACCAGCCAACTTTAAGGAGTAGCACTCAGGCTTCCATTCTAGTTCCTGGCATGCTTATGTAAGATATTAAAATAAAGCAAAATTTAAATGAGCTGTCACGTGTTTCTAGAATGAAGAATAACCTTAAAGTGAATATTTGTTGAACTGGTTTTAAGCCAGCAGTATGAAACTTCCATGCAAGCAGATGCTGCAACTATCCAGCTCTCACTGGCAGGGAGACCAGCTTTAGGCTGCTTTGATTTTTAAGATAAAAGTTTTGAAGTTGTAAACAAAATTTTCCAAAATGGCCTGCTGTTTAGCTACAAGTCACAGACAGCAACAAGTTGCCTTCCTCCTGGCTTCATCCACAGTCTGGTTCAGTGCCTCTCCTTAGCTCCAGATCCACAGCAGTCTGTCCCAGAAAGCTGTGCTTTGGTACAGATTTTCTGTTTTGCCTCCATAGAGGGGATCTTCCCCCAGCAACTTTCTCGTACCTCGTTTTGCCTGACACCCTTTTTGCTCTACTGCTGATCTACTTAGCATGAATCCCACGTGCTCACCATGTGATGGGAACACCATATATCCAATGCAAGCATTTTATTGTGGTCCTGGCTTGGAAATAATGGATACTACTAGCCTGTTATGAAAACCAAGCAGATTTTCCTGCATTCATAGAATCATAGAATCCCAGACTGGTTTGGGTTGGAAGGGACCTTAAAGATCATCCAGATCCAACCTCCCTGCATGGGCAGGGACACCTCCCACTAGACCAGGTTGCTCCAAGCCCCATCCAACCTGCCCTTCAACACTTCCAGGGATGGGGCAGCCACAGCTTCTCTGGGCAACCTGTTCCACTGTCTCACCACCCTCACAGGAAAGAATTTCTTCTAGTATCTAATCTGAATTAATTATATAGGACAGGATTTTTTGCTATTCGCAGGAAGAGAGAACATACAAATATTCCTGAAACAAATTGTGTCAGCAGAAAAGAAATACAAATACTTTGAAATGCCATCCCAGAGTGTTCAAAGTTGTTTAAAGATAACGTCCTGAAGTTTCTACTTCTGGTAACTAGAGTAGTTTCTAAATCTCCTGGACACTTTGCTGTAATTATGAATATAGTTATCAGAACACAGGACACATTTGTCTCTGCTGCTACTCTGAAGTTTTCCTTGCTCTGCACTGTGCTTACAAGCAGCCTGTCTTGCACACTCTGGTCTAGAGAACAGCCAAGCTTTAGGCTGGCTTTTCTCTTTCAGAGTGAAGAAGGATCTGTATAGGACTATTATACCCTCTGTGCTCAATAGAGGGCTCCTGCTCCATTTTCCCAACACTATGTAGCAATGAGCTGATTAGATTTATTAAGTATTCTTGAGAAAAACATAAATATTGTGGTTTCATCATTTCTTGATATGTTATTCAGTGTTGCTTGAGACTGAAAGTGGAATATACTTCTGTTTTCCTTTAAACTGTAAAAATGCAAGAAAAGCATGGCATTTTTTTGTGATCCTAAGACAGCAGGAACTTGTCAAAAAGGGTAGCTGGATTTGATTCCTGAAATCTGTATTTAGTTGAAGAAGTGAAATCTTTTCTTTGTATGCATCTCCCAAGCTTGTCAAAAAGAGGAGATACAGATCCATCAATACAAATAGTTCAGATAACCAAAATCCTTAAGAAAATTTCTCTTCAGGTACAAATATTACTGTAAGACATCTTAAATCCTGATAATGTTGAAAATGAATGGTGCCCATGGTTTTCCAGCTAAGTTTACAGTTTCTCAAAGCAGATTTTGTACAAAAGGGTATACTTTTTTTGGTAGAGGGAGTTTCAGAATATATGGCACTTAGTCCTGCAAATCAATAGCTGTTGTCATACCATAATGTCTAGCTTTCTGTATAGTTATACTCCAGCCATATATATCTAAGTAGCAATACCAAGATGACCCATTAATGTGTTGCAGGAGTGCTTAAAAAGCTGACTCAGCATGATATTTCTACCCCCTCTCATTTTGATAACAGCTACAGATAGCTGGTCGTGAAAATTGGAGTAGACTTAGAACTGAGTAAGCTAAAAATCATTCTCCACAGTCTCCCATAGCAACAGAGAGCTCTCATAAAGCCCTTCTAGTCTATGAAATACCATTTACCAGCTGGGAAGCCAAGATGCACCATGAAGTTCACAGGTCGATCCAAGGAGTTCCTTGGAACACTCTGGCTGTTTGATTAAATCACCTTTCTGACTTTTTTTTTTTTTTTCCTGTGTCCAAAACAGTCTAAAGAAGCAGTTAACTGATACCTGTATGTGTGATAGATTTGCTTGACAGAAGGTAACTTTCAAGACTGCTGCAGTTGATGTTGTTTCAAAAGCATTATGATGGAATTCTACACTGCTGTAGTCCCAGAAGAATTGTTGGAATCTGTTTGAAACAGGGAGTTTCTGTGCTGGAGGGACTGCCATGCAGCACATGGCTGGTCACTGTGAGACTGGACTCTATACAAGAAATGACTGGCAATATCATTGCAACTTTCCTCCTTTAGCACACAGGTACAATCCCATATCTTTCGTTTAAGTTATTCCCACAATATTCTATTGAAAAATATAAGGACAGTAAATACACATAAACACATACTCATGTCAAATAGATAAAGCAGTGAAGGCCAGTTTAAGCTCTTCATGCTCATGCATGAAGGTATTAGTCATGCAGATTTGGCTGCTGAAGCCAATGAGATGACTCACACAGGGGAATAAGGCTGTGAAAATCTGGCCCTTCAGATTCTTGACTTCAGAAAAACATTACACTCGTGGACTAAAACAATTATAATGTCACAGTAGCAGCTTAGCTTTAAAAGATTCATGTAAAACACTGCAAAAGACTGAATTATTATGTGACTAGCTTAATTTTAAAGCAAAGAGTTATGTAATTATTTAAAGGAAAGAGTTTAAAGGTAAGTTAAAGTTCGAAAGAGTTCTTTAAAGCAGAGAGTTGCTCAGTAGAGCCCCAAAAATAACTTCCACTCATTCTTTTAAATTTTGCTGCCCTTGTACTGCCTTTCTACCATATAACAACATAGGTTGTATTTGGTTTTAAGATTTCTTTGGAAAAAGTGTTTTTCAGTGACCATGATACAACTGACATGTACAGCTTAAGCTTCTCTCCATCATTGAGGTTAAGCTGTTCTGCTCTGCACAAAGTCTTTTGCAACTCAGTATATTCACTTGAGATGAATTAGTGCCATTTACTGAGAAAAAACAAGATGTTTGTACCTTTGTTTCCTGTGACCTAGCTGAGCATCCTAACTACTCGGTTATTAAATATTCCACAGCAGGGATTAATTTGTCTTTGAATAGTTCTATTTTTTTTTTTTTCTTGCCAGCTATAGCTTGAGCATTCATTTCTGATTAGGTATCTTGCTGATGGAAAATCCCTGTATGTGGAATTTTACAGGAGTGGAGATGATTATCATTAGTGCTCTATTTCTCCAATCAGAAATAGTAAATTGAGGATTGGATGTGATAATTTTGGTGACAGTGGTAGGCAGCAGTAACAAACTGTTAACAGCATTATGTTTCAGCTGGTTTTTCACTAATGAGAAAAGCCTGTTCTTTTTGGGAAGATGCACTTTTTTACTACAAAGGAGGTGATATGTTGTGGTGGTGGTTGTGTTTTGCAGGTGTGAACCCAATTTTAACTATCCTACATGGAAAACAATTTGATATCTTTGTTTTCTGAGTTATGTGCCCTTGGAGTGGTTCTCTTTGGGGAGAACTGGCAGTAGCAAATGCAGTCTGTGTAGTAGACTAAATGTAGTCTACCCAGCTCCTTTTATAACATTATCTTGTTAAATATTTCTGATTATATTTTTCTTGTAAGGCTGTCCCTGGTGAGTCCCTTTGATGTACCTTAATAGTTCTAAGTCCAGGGTCTTAGATTTATGGATTATTTGCTAGAAAGAGTCCAATGGAGGCTACAAGGATGATGAAGGGTCTGGAACATCTGTTGTATGAGGAAAGACTGAGAGATCTGGGGCTGTTTAGTATTGAGAAAAGAAGACTAAGAGGGGACCTTATTAATATGTCTATAAGCATCTGAAGGGTGGATGTCAAGAGTGGGCCAGTCTCTTTTCAGTGGTGCCCTGTGATAGAACGAGGGGAAATGGCACCAAGTTACAACACAGGAAGTTCCACCTCAACATGAGGAAAAACTTCATTACTGTGGGAGTGATGGAGCCCTGGGACAGGCTGCCCAGAGAGGCTGGGGAGTCTCCTTCTCTGGAGACTTTCAGGATCCCTCTGGACATGCCCCTGTGTGATCTGCCCTGGGTGTTCCTGCTGCAGCAGAGGGGTTGGACTCAATGATCTTCAGAGGTCCCTTCCAACCCCTGTGATTCTAGGATTCTGTGATTATATGGAGCTGGTAAGGATTTGCCCATGCTTGGGCAAAATGAAGCAAGGATCTGCAAACAAAACACAAGTGTGTCCAGGCTGCCATCACTACTCAGAGTGTTCTCTGATACTGTTGAGAATGTGAAATATGCCTGTTACTGGGCCTTTTCACAAACAAAGCCAAGTACCATCAGGACATAGTCGTTTTGCACAACAGGAATGCTTTTGCTCCTTAGGAAAGAAGCTACCTGATCTTAGAGTGGGTGAAACAAACAGCCAGTTTAGAGGCTAACCTTTTTGTCATACTTTCATTGCAAACACTCCAGAAAGAGAGAAAAATGTGGCATGGAGTAAGTTTTGTAGCCAGGAATAGCTCTGTTTTCGAAAGGACAAACAAAAATTATTAAAAAGAGCATCTTAGGTAATCACTCACGGGCAGAGGTTAGAAGTTGTGCATTGGCTTTATTAACTTTTTTTTTTTTTTTCATTCTCAGTAAACATAGGTATGTGCCAGCATCTCCAGACCCAAACATTCTTGATCAGCAATCATGTGCTGGGTGTATGGGCAAGTCACCTTTGTATCTTTCCAGAGTTCATGCTGAGGTCTACTTTGTATTCACTTCTATTGTGTTTCCTGGGAAACAGAAACAGTGTAGAATAATAGCAGTTTACTAAACAGCTGGGAATATTGTGTTTGATGGCAAAGTACATCGTGTGCCCATGATGATATTTTTCCTTGGCTCCCTATAGGCATCATTCAAGGTTTTTCTTACAAAATTCAAATAGAAAATTGTAACTCTTTCTGTTAGAAGTCAGGAGAAATAAGGAAATCTTGTTTACAAAGCATGTGCAGAATCCTGTTTTGGCTTCTCTTTCAAGATAAAGCCATCAATCATTCCTGTGTGGTTTGGAGATGCTGCCTTACCCGTGTCTCCTGTGTGATCCTGGCTTATGTTCCCAAAAGGAATATGGGGAAAAGAATATAAAGGGTAGCAATAAATAAGAAGAAAATTATACTTCCCTGCTTTACTCACAAAAACAAGGAGAACTGGAGGGATTTTCAACTTTTGTTTTGTTTTGTTTTCATTCACCAGGGTAATTAAAAAGGATTAAGTACTTTGGGTCTTAACACACTTCATTTTTCCATGAGTTTTTGGTCATGCTCAAAATGCTTGCATCATTTTAGAAGTCTCCTCCATAAGCTCTATAAACGCTATCTATACTAGGGAAAAAAAGTCTGCCTGTGTTAGACTTTTATTCCGGATTGGTAGAACCATAGAAAACCACAATGCAAATCAGTGATTTCTGAAGCAGTGAAATAGAGATTCACAGCAATGGAATAGCAAAGTCAGATGAGGATAAAGTATGTGAGTGTTTTCTTGGAAGAGAAAGTCTTCCTGTGAGTCAACCTGGTAGAGAAAGAGAGGAATTATCGAGACGTGGGGAGAAGCAGGAGGCAGCAGTTAGCATCTTTGGCTATAATAAAGGACATAACTGGATAATAAATCAAGTTTTGCTTAGATACCTTCTGGCCCCTCAGTCCAAAATACAGTACCATAGATTTTTAGGCTGAGGAGCTCCTGCTCACTGTGCCTTTTCTTGTGGAGCAATTAGAATCTGCATGCTCAACAGGATTCATCCATGTAAACAGCCATTAGGGCACAACAGCTTGTGTGTCAGATGTATGGCCCTTGATTAACATTCTGCAGAAGAACATCAGTTTAACTTTTATTTTCTCCAGAAGACATTTCTAGCTTAAGAGCAGGACTTTATGGAAGAATTTTCTTTAATCATTTTCTCTTTAGTAGGTGACGTTATACCAAAATAGAAATACTGTGCTCAAAATTTTAATTTCAGCCAAAGTTTCCAATGGGTAGAACTGAAGCATTTTCTTTTATTGATCCAGACTAGCCACTGGAAACCTAGAGATGGAAAACTCTGTAGGAAATATCTTTGTGGAAAGATCTTAGATGTTTGCCTGTTGCACTTAGATCATGTACTAAAAGATCATGTACACCGTGGTTTGTTAAGGTGCTTTACTGCAAAGAAAAATTTTAAAAATATTCAACATCCCTGCTGTACAGAGTTGTAGAGGGCCTAATGGCAGTGAAGCAAGATAAATATGCTTGAGCCTTCTGGAGTGCTAATATTGATCAGCAAGGGGGACCCATAAGGTAGGGGCACCAATGACAACAACACTCCAGCCACCAAAACGTGTCACTTCTCTACCTTTGCTCGGAGATCCTTTCCTCATAGTGTGTGACAGTTCCTTCTGATGCCCCTCTCAATGCCTACTCTACTGTACACCCTGCAGCTTCAAAATGAATGAATGGAGAAACTGACCAGTTCCAGAGGTGTACTGGGAAATCCTGGGATTAGATTCATTCCACACATCTTCCACAAGTAAAACTTTCCACAAGTAGCCTCTGCTTAAATTTAACATTACCTGCTCTACTTGCCATTATGTTAATACCTTCTTATTGATGTTGCTGTGTCAACAACATACACCTTTTGCAGTGACTTCTAGGGGACTATAGGAAAGTAAGTCAAAATTCCTCTAGGCAAAAAATTGTCATATGTGTTGGCATAAAAAGTTTCAGCCAGCTGGGTGTCTCCTGAGTCAAATAATATCACAAAGCTAAGCTTGGCAGATGCAAAACCTCCCAGTGTGGAGGGGTCCTGATGTCTTCTGATTGCTATGGTAGGAAAAACAGAAGTGAAAACACCACTAGCAAATACTACGCTAAGTCTTTTTATAGGCTGATGTTTCAAATGGTGTCAGTAGAGCTGTAAATTGTAAGCTTCTGGCACAGGGTATAACATTCCATAAAAAGAACATTATTTTTTCCACAGAACCAGATGTAATATTTAATAACAAACAGTGTGAATGTAGCCCACTGAACTTTAACACATCAAGGACAGTGTTCTCAAATAAAGTGGCCTGCAAAGGTGACAGAGTTCAGTTCAGGTCTTGTAGACCTTTGAAGCTAGTTTGTTTAATTTGGGGCAAGTTTATATACATGAAAGAGAATTGTATATTTTGGCTTTAGAATCTAGATTGCTGTTTAACCACCATTCATAATTATGGTATTACTTATTAATCTCTGTAGCATTGGGTCAGTAGAGATCTGAAATGCAGCTGCACAGCTCAAGCATGCCAACTTCTCTCTTGCTCTTTCAAGTGACAGATGGCTTTAAAAATAAGCACAGCAACAGCATGTTATACTTTTGTGTTGTTTTTTCACAGCCCATCGCAAAGTGCTTAAAAAAATACTTGAAATCTTAGTCTTGTAGATGGAGACAATGAGAGGTAGAGAAGCATTCTTACTCTCCTGTGAGTCCTCACATTAGGACAGGGCAGAGCCAGGATTCACACCGAGGTCCCTTCAGCCCCAGCACAGTGCTCTGTTTACTTCAACCTAAAAAGAATCACAACTTCAGCATATTCTCAGTAAAAACCTGTATGTTTTGTCTGTCAATTCTTTAATCCCATTTTGTCCTTGAGACACTAACCAAAGTTAAGATCTATACCGCAGTCTGAGTTGCTGTTGCAGAAATGTAGTCCTTTAGCTATCAGAATTTTATTTTTTTTAAATATTCCACCCTGAGGAGGCATTTATACCTTAAACTTTAAGAATTTCTCATTTACAACAGCTCAAATTCTCTGTTAAAAAGCAGTTCCACTGCCTGAGAGCAACTTGCTGGAATTCAAGTCTGTGAAGGGTGATTTGGGGTTGGTATCCAGGCAAGCAGTATTCTTACTGTCTGTTTTTAAATTGATGCTATATTTTCATTATTAGGGTAAGATGTTAATATTTAAACAAAATTCCTTAAATAATAGTAACCACTTTTAAATTTAATATAGGTAAAGGTAAATATATTTATTATTTTTTATGTGTCTCAAAGTAGTTTACTGGAAAGTGTTTAGAATTCTGCCTGTCTGCAGAGCCCCCTCCTATTTTCTTGTGTATTTTCCTAGATTTTTCCACGGTAGATAGGATGCTAAATTCTTACCACAGAGCAGACACTTTGTAATTTTCCATGTGCTACTTAGAAGTTACCTGAGAGCTGAATTAATCACTTACTCAGTTCCCCCTCATAATGTGGTTTATCTGTTACTGGTTGAAAATGGTAAGTAAAAAGTTCTTAAACTATGGATGATGCCTCTCTGTAAATTAACAATGTCATTAACCTCCACTCAAACAGTGAATTATTTTCCTGAAAAATCTCTCCCTTGAGAAAGGGGTTGAAACCATTAAGTCAGAAAGGTTCTTCCTATAGTAGACCTTGCAGTGCTAAAAATATCCTGTGGTTACATAAAAATATCTCCTTTTGTTTCAACATATAAATTTACAAAGGATGAAGTGAGTAGCTGAACACCTTAGGGAGCTATAAACAACTATACTGAAGCCAGAAGCTTCAATCCTTTTTCCTCAGGAAAGGAGACTTTTCTTCTTAACAGCTGGAGCAGAATCACTCAAGATTGTTTCCAGTGGTTCCACTGGTACCTTTCCCGTTACCCAGACAAGGAAAAAGAGGTAAATAGGGAAGGAGGACAAGATTTTTAAGGAGCAATATTATTTTTAGCTCACAAACAGAATTTTACATAGTCTGCCGTTTTTCTGCTATGTGAGCTGGAATGAAAAAACCTCCCCCAAAGTACAAACCACTTCAGTAAGTTTATGTATCTCAAGAACTAACCATATTTTCTACTTCAGTAGTGAAGCTTTGAGGTAGCTCATGAGTGGAATAGCCATGGTCTCCTGTCTCAAACAAATTATGATAGGAGAGTGCATGAAACGATGAATTTTCAGATTACCCTGAAGAAGATTTCTCCATGTGAATGCCACATATAATCCCTAGAAGCTGTGAATGCTTGGTTAAAAAAAAAGAGAACAATTATAATGTAGTTGGATGAGAGCAGGGATTAAATGGAATTTTGCTGAACATTTACTAAAGACTTATTTTCAGGTCTCACAGTACCACAGGGGTCAAAACTGAGTAGGCTGTGCTCACAGTCACACCAAACAATTCTGTTCTTCAGTAAGTGGTGACCATTTTGCACCTGCAGTAGAAAAGCACTGGTCAGGGGGGAGTCTGCTCTTTGCTTGTGCAAAAGGCAGTGGCCCTATGGGTTGTATTTTGTAAATCTTTAAGAAAAAGACATGTTTAATGCCACAGTGTTACTTATAAATGGACAGTTTCTTGCAGATCTTGTCTGGAATTGCAGGAATTTCATGCATAGCTGAATTTGTAGGTGGGATGAACTCTTGTCTGGCAGTACTGACACCATTTGCTGTTACCGTTTCATGTCCTAGTTTGATACCTTTATCCAGTGCACAGTAGGAAAACATGTCTCTGCATCAGGGGAGAGAAGTTTCCTTCACTGTAAAGCTGTCATGTTCAGGCAGAAAAAACACAAGTTTTGTCTAACAGTGCATTGTACTTGTAGGAGTGATTGCTTTGAAAGTCACAGTTACTTAAGGATAGATACTAGCCATCTAATACTAAAATTGTGAGCACTGATATGTCCATTATCTCATAGTGATTTCTCACATATTCTATTGCAATAATATTTTTCTGGTATTTGGTCTATGTCTTTTAATGCAACATTCATTTCATTTTCATCATTGGGAGAAACAGAAAATAGTGCAGTAGAACATATACTTCTTCCTACTTATATACTTCAGATATTTTAGTTTATACCAGTCACCTATAAACTGTATTCTCAAATTTCTTTGTGTATGAATAAATTTCCATCTGTTGCTGACAGCTAGAGTGATCTTTTCTACCCACAGCACCACCTGCTGAGACCCAATGCCTGCTCTTGTAAAAAGTGCTGTCCTCCTAGCAGTCAGTGATCTTCTCACTTCCACCTTCTCCTTGCAAATGGTGCCAAATTCCTTTGTAATTGGTCGGTCTAAAATTTTCTTGCCTTAAATCACAAAATAAAAGGATATTAAAATTCAAAAGGAAAGAAAAGGAACGTTCTCATTAAAAGCATGTAAGGTATTCATATGGTGGTGCTTGTGACAGATTTATTACAGCATCTCAAAACTGAGAAACCAGCCAGCAGCTGTGAACTAATTCTCTGTAGTGACACAAGTCATATGAAAAACATTTAAACATGCTGGCTGGATAAAGCTGCTAATATTACTCATATACTTAAAGTTTAAAATACATTTAATTACACAGCTGTCTGATAACCTGACAGAAATATTTTAAAACAAGTGAAGAATCTTTTAGTTTGGCTGATACCTGGAAGTTCATTCCCACAGAAAGCACTGGTGATTCTCAAATAAAAATACCTTCAACCTCCACACAGGAAGACTGGCAGGTCTCTGGGGAACACAGGTGCCAAGTGCAGCCTCACTGCTGCAGTCAGCATGGCCATGTTCACACTTAGCTGTCCTGCAACATCATTCTGCCACTGCAGACAAACATATTGGGAATTAAATCTTAACGTGTTACTCAACAAATAATTAATTAACAAACACTTTGGGGGGTGGGGGGAAGAAGGTCTGTTACGGTTTTTTAACTAAGCTGCAACACAGTTTTGAACCCTCTGTCACACTGCAAATGTTTTTTCTCTTAGGAAGCAGTCAGCTTAACAATAAACTTTGTTCTGGATTAATTTAGACATGAACAGTAACTGTCACAACTCCAAAATACTAACTCTACTACTGAATATGGTCATAGTTTCTAAGAGCTGAGCAACCTTTTTTTTGTGCGTAGTTCCTCAGAACATGAATAGCATTAATTTCATATGTCATTTGAAGTTGCTTCTGGCTTCCTTCCTTGTAGCCCCTTCCTGTCTTTCCAGAAGGTGGTTTTTACTCTTCTGTGTATCATGCTTCCATCCCTAAAGATAATTTTACTAAAGTATGTTTATTTTTAGTCTGAATATGAGATAGAAAAGAAATTGAGACCTTTAAGTCAGGAAGGGTTGCAGGGGGAAAGGGATAGAGAAGGGGAAGCCAAAGAAAACTCATTTCCAAGTCAGCTTCCCCTGTGACTCATGCCTGACAAGCCTGTCTTAATTCTTTTGTTAGGGTCACTCAGTTCTGACCTAGAGGAAAGACATTCTAGATGAATAAAAGAAATGGAAACTTGTTTGGTTGCTCTTGGAGCATAAAGTTTGAGATCTCACTGTGCAGCAATGTCCTAACATGAGTGCAAGCTAAGGATATGTTCTTCTCCATGTTTTGTGGCTTGCAAACCTCCTTGGAGATGCCAGTTCACAAACTGGTTATGCCAGTCCTGTGCAAAGGACGTCAGCAACCTCCTTTTCAAAGCTGTGTCTCATAGACACAACACTTGAGCCTAGAAAGAGCTGGCCTTGAAGAAAACAGGTGGGCTTCAAAGATTTTCTCTTCCTGAGAAGTATAAACCATGGCTTTTCCTCTCCACCTATGATCTAATTCAGACTTCCTAAGAATGCTGCATTGCAAACTCTAAACTTAACATTCCTCTAATCCTCTGCATCTGTATTTTAACCTCAGCATTTTTCTTCATGGCTCTTCCTCTACCCCACCTCTGTGCCAGCCATCTCTTCCTGCATCATTTAGTCAGGGCCCAAAGCAAACAGCAGTATTGGTTTTACTCCATGTGTTCTGCCATGTTGCTTAAATTTAACAAAGAACAAAAGCCACCTCGAATGAAGGTAGTTATTTGCAAAATAACTCCCTGAGAGTGAGAAATTTTATGAGAGTGAAGATAACATAATACAAGTTTGCAAGTTTCTACATTTCTGGAACAGAGGTAGAGATTGGTGTATTAAAATTACAATAAAAATCAAAATTCAGAGACAAAAATGAACCCAGGACAAATTCAAATATATTTAGAAAAACGTACTAATTTCCACCTCAGTTTTATGGCAGCACTATTGAACTGCTTACTTCTACAGGAAATAAAATGTATTGCTCTGTCAAATAGTAGCATATGCTATAAAAGGTAATGAAGAGTTGCTTGGTCTTTACTTAGCTGGTAATAATACCTTCAGAATTGCTGTTTATTTTCACATACTCACTACCATCAGAATATTACGTAAGTGATTGCCTCTTGTTTTTCATTTAAAAGTTAATTCCTGAGGGGTGTGGTGTTTTTTGAATTTTTCGTTTTCTATTTCCTGGTCAAAGCAAATGTTCTTTAATTCTGTTTTTGGTGCAAGTTAAGGATTTTGAGGGCAGAGCAGTGCTGTATACCCGTGGTCTTGGTTGGGGGCAAAGGAGTTGATATTGCTGGTAAAAATGGTAAGTTGGGATCTTTGTCAAGACTGCTGTTGACATCCATCATTTCTGAAAAAATAAAAAGATAATAGAAGTCACAAAAAATAGCCAAAGTAGATTTTAGTATGAAGAACAGGTCACTTTTAATGTGTGCAGCTGAATAAAAAAAAATAAAAAAATTAAAAACCCCTTTTTATTCCCAGAAAGGCCTCCTATATTTTCAGCATAGGATTTCTAGTGGTGATAAGCATAACAGGGCACAAAAGTAAAGTAAATCATACCAATTGCTGCATTTCTTGGGAGGTGCTTGATGGCAGTCTCCCTCCATATCTGTTTAATTATGACAAAACCATGAGAACACACGAGATGATGGGGGATTTCTACTTAATAAGCTTTCATTTTCACACTGAGCAGAGGTGCCCACTGAGAGGCAGCATCTACCCACGCTCCAGCCTGCATCCTCAGAAGACTGACATTCCTTAAAATTAATTTGTCTGGAGTTTGTTTTTTTGGGTTTTTTTTTTACCTGTTCTGTGTGGACTTTCCTGACAATTATTTTACCACAGGAGGGAATGAAAGGGTGTGCTATATTGCAGTCTCTAAAACGTTGTGAATAAGTGCACTGTCTTGAGCAGTCACATCAATGTCAGGAATATGCTGCAGATTCCAGATAATGAAGCATTAAGTAAGCAAGTTTGATACAATGCAGAGGAAAAAGTGTTAACAAATTTTGGACTCATTTGTTCAGTGTATACACTAATTTTTCTAACCTTAGGGTTTTACATTTGCACTCAAGACATAAAAATGTGGTAACACACAGGAAAATAATAACTTTTTATATATATTAGTTCATACTTTGTAATAAGAAATAGTTGAAATTGCTGATCATGTAGAGAGAAAAGTAGAACTTAGGATTTTCAGTTACACTCACACTGTTTCCAGATAAGGTTCTGAGCTTGATTGCTGGCTGTGTACAAATCAGAGAAGCAGAGAAGAATCTGCAGTGAGGGATCTGGGTCTGTGTAGGAAAGATTCAGCCTAGCACAGGCTGCACACCTCGGGTTTTGATTCTTTTGCCTGATTTTATATTTTCATGCTGCACACTTACATCCAATCAAATAAAAAGTGGAGATATATGTGTTCCTAAGGATATGCTGCATTATAGTATGATTCATGTAGCAATACTGCTGCAGCTGCAGTTGGCTTACAGCAAAAATTTGTAGGTAGAGATAATATCTCTTATTACACCAGCTAGCACAGTTGGATAACCTAGAGAAGTGTTATAGTATGCAAGCATTTTTAGTGATGAAGAACTGAAGAAGGGGCTGGTGGCCCTCAACTGCTACGTTTTTACTAATTAGCTGATTTGCACAGATGCAACTCACCAAATGGCTTTGATTCTCCTTAAATTTTTCCAGTTTCCAGTGTCCCAAAGGAGCCATCATGACAGCTTGCAATTGCTGGAAAATTTTAGAGGAGACGTACTTTTTTGCTTAATACTTTTCCCTGAACTCCCATCTGAGTGACTATGCAAAAAAAAAAAAAAAAAAAAAAAAAAAAAAAAAACACACACAAAGAAAGCATATGGACCTACTCTTACCCAGTGACATTTTATTCATCAGGCCTTGGAGAGCAAGGATATGCCCGTGCAGTCCTTTCTTGGCAGACAAAAGTATACACTTCTTGTGCTTCAAGCTGGACTTAGGCCAGCTCTGAACAAAAACTGTTTAGCTGCAGTTAAGAGTTGCTTTGTGTTCAAACTAATGTGGGACTCAGCCTCTCAGCAAGACTTATTTTCTCAAGTACTACACAGACTTAGCCAAACGATACAGCTTTTGATCTGGAGCTAGCTCGTATTCAGCTGACTGAAAGCACAAGGCAGATGAAATCACATCTGTGGGCAGGATACAACACAGATTAAAGCTGACCTTGTGCAATGTGGCTCATGGCCATGCATGGCAGGAGGTCTGTCCTCACTGTGCCGAGGGGCTTGAGGACACCTGTCTGAGCTGTTTGCAGACACAGCCTCTGGAGAGGGGCAGGAGAATGGGAAGGGCCAGAGGAGGAGAGAGAAAGAAGGTACCTACCTGCACAGGTGAGGTTAACTAAGGAAGTAAGGAAATGTAAGTAGTTTTCTTTGAAATGGCAAGATTCAGTTTTGCTTTGCTGTTGAGAAGCAATTGCAGTCAGGTTCATCCACCAATGCGGAATGGACGTGGTGTGGAATCAGTGCAAGCTGGGAGTTCAGAAGTTGTTTCACTGATAGTAATTGGCTACATGAACATATTAAGAAGAAACAGAAAAGCCAGACGTGGTGGTGAGGTTATTTCAGTTAATAAATGAATGTGCATAAGCTACTTTATGCACATTTGACCTTCTAGTGTTGATTAATTTAACACGTGGGAGGGGGCTGAGGAGAGCATTTTCTATTATTAGTATGGTCGAGCATAGGAAGCGTTTGAAGCACTTGGTCACAGCAAAAACATTCCTGTTTCTGTAGGAACAAGCAAAATGTTGAGACTAAATACAGAAACGATCTCTAAAAGGAGGCAGGTTTCAGATGTGTGACTGGTTATGACAAACATTCTTTGTGTTTGGCTTGTGTCACGATAAAAGACAAGGAGGATAATACCATCTTCCTAGAAAAATAATTAAAAAAAAAGGCTATAGAGAAAATGCTTTTGTTCACGTCTTGAGAATAAATGTGGTGATTAGTTGCTTTAAAACTATCAATTAAGCAGAGAGGGTGTTTGCTTTTGTGTATATGCAGCCATACACAAAGCCCTTATGCCCAGCCTTTTTCCTTGCATATGTGATTTAAGCCTCTGCTCTTCAAAGCTGGCTTGCAGAACTCTGTTTTCTGTCTCAGCTTGAGACTATTCATCGTTTGGGGCTTGCTAAGTGTAAACACCTCTGGGTTTTAGAGAGACAGAGCTGCAGAGGAGCTGCAGTCACCTCAGGGAAGGAATGTAAACCGGGCTAGAGAGCTATCAGCTCACAAATATCTCTTTTTAAAGAACTGAAAGAATCTGAAGTTCTTTGACTGTCCTACCAAGAGAAAATCGGTCCCTGTGCTATGAGTGGCAGGAGCATATTCAGTGTTAGAAACAACCCCAGAAGTAAAAAGAATTATTGATATATTATTTACAAATATTTATTCCTCTCACTCTGAATACTGTATCCAAGTTTTTATTTGAAGAGAATTCTCCACTGCATTGCATTATACAGTATATAACCTGCAAAGTCACAGAAGATTTTCTTGCAGGTTGTTTTGTCAGTCAACTAGTGGTACATAGAATGAGCTGGATATCAGTTTTACTACCATAAAAAAAAAAAAGGCATTTTCTTTATTTATGACAAGCCTTCCTTACTGTTTAGAAGGTACAGTAGAAGATGTTAATTTTGAGCCTAAAATTTCCATAGCATCTTTATCACCTGTGAAATACCTTCATGTCTAAAAGCAATTTTTGTGCAAGGATGTTCATTTGGAAATGAGTTTGAAATGTTTCCAGTTGCTTTTTCTGGTTTCAGTCTGACACAAGGGAACAGAAGATGGTTGTAAAATTACTGCCCTATTAGGAATGGGCTTTGTTTTTCTTACAAGGTAGATCAAGTGGATCATGTAATTAGAATTACTAAATACAGTTTTAATGGAGTAAGTGTAAGTGGCTGGGGGGTGGTGCTTCTTCACTACTACTGCCAGAAGAATTTGTAAATAACTGACTTTGCAGGTAAAATAAGCCAATTTGAAGTATTTGCACTAAAAAAGGCTGACATTTAGCCTTTGGATGTGACCTTTAAATCAAAAGGTGTTCAGGTTAATCAGAGGAGCTGCCAAGAGCTGGAGTGGTGATGCTGGGGCTGGGAGCAAATCCCCAGGGGAGAAGGTGCTGGGGATGGGGACATACTTGCTGGAAGAGGCATCTCATCCCCATCCAGCAGAGCATCCCCACTTGGAACCCACTGCTGAACCCACCAGAGATCATCACAGTATGTCAATGCCAGAAGTTAATCTTTTTCAATAAAAAATAAGCGATACTTCAGAAAACTGGAATTATTTTCAATTCATCACGTATCAGGGAGGTGTTTTGAAAAAAATAAAAAGTCTGGGCTCAAATCCAACTGGATGTTAGGACAAATCTGGTTTCCCTGAAGTTGTCTTGGCTGCCCCATGCAGTCTTTCTCACATGCAGCATCTGATGTCCACCATCAGGTGACAGCCACAGCTGGAACCTCCCTATTGCTGCCCAGCAATCCGAAAAGAGTCTTGTTGCTGCTTACAGCTGATATAAATAGGGATCTCTCTCTAGTTGGGACTCTAAACTGGGTTCTTCTAGTTCTCCGAGTTCTCCTATTCATTTCTTGCAGTAAGCCTTCTTTTTTAACTGGTTACTTCCATCTAGAAAGTCATCCACTATTTTACTTCATACCCTTAGTTGTGGGTGGACTGTGCATCTGCACAGATGACTCAAATGCTGTGGGAATAAACTTGCCACTGTGCCCTTAAATCTAGCATGAGACATGCCTTCAGTAGCCACTTCAGTAGATCATTATCATCATCAGGGCAAGGAAATAAAGTATTTCAACACAGAAGACTTCAAAAGCAGCTTGGAGTGTATATATCACCTTCAGAGAAAGTGCTGGATGCTGGAGTGCATTATCAGCCTGTCACAACTTCATATGCACTTTTTGATGGACAACAGAGTCAGCCCCCTGCCTCTGTACTCTCCTTACCTGCTTCAGGATGTTGCATGTCCCCCTCTGAGAGTGGCTACATGTGTCTGATGAAACCAGGAAACTACAAGTTGTTTCTTGTCCTTCTGTCCCACCAACTATATCTGCAACTCCAAGCTAGTCCATAGGTTCCCTGGAAAATCAGTTTCTAGTCAGTGCATTCCTGTTCCTGTTGAAGTGTCAGAGAGCAGGTATGTTTTGGATGTTTTTTCTGTTTTCAGTAAAAGCCCAGGGATACAGTTTGAAAACTTTTGGACTGCGGGGATCCATACAAACTGAATTTAGAAAGCAAACTGTATTTCTGTTTCTGTTAGTCTGAATAAAGGGACAGGCATTCTCAGCTTAATGAACTGTTCCATAAATGTGCATCAGAGATTTGAAGCTGATAAATATGATAATAAACAAAATAGTGCCCAAAGCATGGAATATGTTTGAGTGCTTCATTCCCAGGGTCCCTGGTACTAGTTTACCAAACTAATGTTTCAAATTGTGAGTAATTAAGGCAAAAACATGCAAAAACAGCTGACTTAAAGACAACACAGCTTTCAACTTCTTCTAGCATTTGACAGGAGATCCTGACTATAAGCAAGGAATTAGACCATAGAAGCCTACGTAGCCCAGCCTTGGACATGTCCATCTAATTTACTAGATAAAATACTGATAGTAGTTAATTTTTAAATACAAAAATCTATGTCTACATTACTGTTTCAACAGAAGTCATTTTGATCACAACTGGAGGTAATTTTAAAGATTTAGACTTGAATAACTTTGGTTTTTTTAGGAATGTTTGGTTTTTACTGCTATCTGCAAGCCCACTTACTTTAGACAAAGAGATTAATGTGTATTCTGAATTCTCCTTGTATGTGAGAAACTACTATAGAAAGCATTATATTCTCTAAAGCTCACGAAAACCTCTAGTCACTAAATATCAAAATAGTGAAGTAGGCATTACAGAGTAATTTTTCAGGCTAGTTTCATATGTGGATGCTCTATTCCAGAATAAATAACAGTTTATTTAAATCTTTTTTTTTTTTTTTTTTGCATGAAGACAATTCGAACAACAGCTATTTTAGGAATAAGTGACTTTCTCTGTAGCTCATTTCCACTTGCTGGCAAAACCACAGAGGACAGATTATAGCTAGATAAGGAAGTTGTATGTTTGAGTTTGAAAAAACAATTCCATCTGTGCACCTGAACAAAGTTCGTGGCAGCAGGATACAACTTACAGATTCTATTAATACTTGAACTTCATGCTGGTACTTATTTTAAAGTACTGTTTATGTACTGAAAGTTGTACTTAATGCCTAATCTATGTTACTGCTTTAGGTCAGTCACAGTTCTAAGACCTGAATCTTTTTGGCATACTTAATGCCTTTTTCTTTGTCTGTTTTAAATCTAAGTTATTGCTCAGAGCACTAGTGATCCAGTTCCTTCCCCTGCTTGTTTACAGATGAGGTGAATCTGTACAGAACAGAAAAACTATGACTACTAAGATTATTTAATAATCTGTCAGCTTCCATGCTCCTGATGGTTTTATTATAGGTTTCTGAAAAGTCCTGTCTTTGAGTGGAATAATTTTAAATCTTTACCACTTCTTACACCCTATGTTAGCTATTAATTCACATTGACTGTTGTGTGTTCAAAAAGTGAATTCTATTAACACCACGAAATCCAAAGGTTTTGTGTTCCATTTTTGTTAGGGAGGGAAACCTTCTTCTGTAACGATGAAGCCTGTTTCACAGAGAAAGCAGCAGTAAAAGACAGCAGTATCACAAAAGACTATACTGATCACTGAACTGATCATTCTTTAGGCCATATTTCAACATTTAGAAGGAATCTGATTGAAGATTGCCATAAATATTTAAATAAGACCAGAATTTCTTTAATACCATACTTTACAAATAATAGTAGAACCAGGGAACTTATTTATTAGCCCTTTTTGAAGGCGGCTTGGTTTAAGTAAATTTCTCTTTATGTCTCAAAAGTTTCTGGTAAACTGCCTCAATTAAATATTCTTTAATATCACATCAGATTTCATCTTAGAATAGCTCTTCCATCCAATAAATGAAGACAGATCCCACAGTCTTGTGAAGGTCTTGCTCTATATACATAAATCTCTGTTTTCTCATGAAACTGTAGAGAACATCCACTCTGCCAACAGTGGTCCTGGTGAAAGGCATAACTATTTACCATCACCAGCCTTCCACTAGAGGTTACATTTTTAGTGTACTTGCTTTTTGAGCTGCTTACACTGCCAATAATTGTGTAAACATGACTCAGATTACTGTTACCAGTTCAACTAGGAGGTGTTTGCTTAACCTAGTGCATTTTCATAGAATCATAGAATCACAGAATCACTTAGGTTGGAAAATACCTTCAAGATGACATAGTCCAACCATTAACCCTACTCTACCAAGTCAAGCACTGAGCTGTATTCCCAAGCAGCACATCTAGATGACTTACACACATCCAGGCATGGTTACTCAGCCACGTCCTTGGGCAGCCTGTTCCAACGTCTGACAACCCTTTCAGTGAAAAAGTTATTCCTAATGTCTAGTCTAAACTTCCCCTCGCACAGCTTGAGGACATTTCCTCTTGTTCTATCACCAGTTACTTGTGAGAAGACTGAAGAAGAAAAGGAAGAGCTCTTCTGGATGATCTCCAGACCAGTATAGGGAGACTAATCTCTAGATAGAGGTTTGCTCCTGAAGCAGAATTATGCCAGATGTGTCTGTAATTACATCTTGTCTATCTCTTTTTAAAGAAGATAGATAAATAGTTACTCTTCACAGCTGGCTAGCCATATAGAGAAGCATGGGAGACCTCTGCTACCAAACTTACAACACTAAGCAATGGGGCACCCTGATTGCATCCTGAACCCAAGTTATGGCAAGTTGGCCCTGCCCTGCGTTGTGATTCCTACAGAAGGGAAATCTCCTGTGAGAATGAAGGTGGAAAGAGAGCTACAAATTACTCCACCCAGCATCTAGGCTCTGGGAAGTGGTTTTATCTTTCTCATCTTCAGATGACATCGTGACAAGAATAGAAAGAACAGCTCGAGATGGAAAGAGCCTACAATGACAATCTAGTCCAACTGCCTGATCACTTCAGGGCTGACAAATAGTTAAAGCCTATTTTTAAGGGCATTGTCCAAATGGCTCTTGAACACTGACAGGCTCAGGGCATTGACCTTTTATAACTATTTGCATAAAGCATCAGGAGTTAACAGATGTGTTTCCCTTGCAGTAATTTTACTTACCCAACAACAAATATTGCTGACCCTGTGGAGAGTCCTAAATTCAGTTTAGAGATAATAAATGATCCTGCTGTCAAATTTGTGTGCACTTATTGCAGGAAACTTACACCTGAACGTTAAGAAAACCTATATCCAGAAATAGAGGAAGTGAAAAGTCACACTGTTAACATTTTCCAGATACACCCCCTAAGTGTGTATAGGTCCCACTAGAGAAGCTTCTAGATCCAATGAATCTGTCTTGGCAGATCTGCTTATCTGAATTTCTAGATAGAAAATACGAGGCAGGTCCTACCATAGAAAGTCAGCATCTGTCAGAAGGTCTTGTTTTGGATGTGCCAAATCAGCATATTCAGACTGCCCTGAGCTGTGTCTGGGTACTTGAAACTGGAGAGACTGTGGATATAATTTTGATGGTTTTAAAAAGAGGCTTTTTCAGCTTCTGTTGGCATCATTATAGCAAAAATGGTATGTTATTGAGGATCTTGCAGTGGGACTCAGGAGGTCTGGCTTGTGTTCTGTAATGAGTGACAGAGCAATGTGCATCTTCGTCCCAGATCTAAATGGAGATGATAATAGAAACTGTCTTTATAGGGTACCATGCCACATATATTGGTCTGAATTGTATCTAAAAATAAATGGGTTAGGACCTGCTGAGAGCCTCTTATTCCTTATTTTTCGTTATTTACAGAAAAAGACAAAAATAAAGTATAACTTATTAATGAGTATCACTCAACACATTCTTTGTAAGGGACAGAGTGACTAGAACAGAGAAGAAAATGTGTTAGAGGAGACAAGGCATTCTGGTACTTGTGTCAGGCTTGTTTTGAGAAGGGTGTGACCCATCCCAGCCTTCCCCTACAGCTGACTTCTGCTGCAGGGCCAGCTGCAAGCTGCTCTCCACGGTGCCTCAGCCCCTCCTGCCCTCCACCCTGCACCCTCAGGTCACCTCCCTCCTTGCTCCAGGAAGCTAAAAATGTCCCCGAGCATAAAAACGGGAAGCAAATTGGGCAGGGACTGAGGCCAGCATGAAACCTGCTGCCATCCTGCTCAACTGGGGGAAGGGAAGTGAGTAACATATGGTTGGGGATGTCTAATCACTACTTAAAATGGTTGCCACTTCTGCTGCTGCTTAATGAAGTGTAAACATCTTTACACAAGAGCACCATGGGTCACTTTTGTAAATACACCATCAGTATTTCAAGTGATGTTATTTTAGTTAGCTGTTTGCAGTGATACATAATCAACATGCTCTAAGCAAATAATTCATAAACACAAAATTATCTCTAAAATACACAATGCATGCAAATTATACAGTAAGGTATACAGCTTTGGTGCTGCTGTTCATTAAGTACTCTTTTTTTTTTGGTTGTTGTTTAATATATGTGTTCACTCAACTGAAGCCAGAAATAAAGCTAAACCCACATGTATTGTTTTTACTGGTGTCAGTTATAAAGCATCCCTCTCTGAATTATGGTAATTTCTGAAACAATTTAGGGACCAGCAATGTCATTTAGCATCTGTGTAAATTCACCAGAGAACTTCAACTGCTTAATTTAGCATCATTAATACAGAATAAATATGAAATGAAAAGTTCTTGAACTTTTCTATGGACCCACTTTGTTTTGGATCTTCTAAATTATAGAACCTCTCCGCTCTGAAACATGCTGTGTGTTACTTTTTCCAGGAAGAGTGACTTAGATTTTTTGCCAGTGTCCATAAATCTCTGTCATTTTTCATACATCTTTGTGGGTATTTTTTCTCTAGCATTTAATACCAGAACACAGAACACAAGAACAATTCACTTACACAAGTGCTCTCCTGACCTACTGAGCAGTAACAAAAAGTATGATTCATATGCACTGTTATTAAGCAGTCTCCCTGTGTTCAAGGAGGGAATCCCTTTTTTTACCCATATAAAGTAAATTCAAAGCAGAAGAGAGCAGTTTGGTGAGGATATGAGAGTTTTAATGTGTTTATTTTCCTTTGTCATTGTTCATTGTAATTAAGTCCAACAAAAGGAGCAGCTCTGTAAATTATGGCTTTTACACTAGTCCTCTTTTGAGATTGGGCTAGTATAATGGCAGATAGGATGTGGTTGGGGTCTTTGTTTTGTTTTATTTTTTAGTAGAAATACATGTAAACGAGATCTATAAGGAAGACAATCTTTTCTTACATGGAGCAAACAAATAAGTATTGAATTATTAAAAGAAAATAATAACATTTATAAAAGAGAAAAAATATTTAATGGTAAAAGAAATTAATTTACCGTGTTAGGATCCGTTTCTGAAAGTCATGTATGAAGACATTTCTGTCTAGAATACAATGTCTAAAGCTTCTCGAGATCTTACTGTGACACAGGAACTGGCAGAAATTACAAAAATGTGACTTAATGTGACATGTTCTTCACTGACAAGGTCCAGGATGTTCTAGATGAGTCAGCTGCTTGGTCTGCAGGTCCTCCTGGTGGAGAAGGATCTTTTTCTCAGCTCCAGGAGGCAGGGATTCATCCTGCTTATTGAGAAAATGAAACTGTTTTGAGCAGATATGGCAGGCCCAGGTTCTGCACACTCTTCCAGAGCTAAATGTTTTTTGTTCTGCTGCTTGATGCTTTTATATCTGCTCAGGTTAGCCTTCTCCTCAGCTTTTTGTCTAGAGCTCTTTGTTCTTCACCCAGCACATGCTGCCTTTTCAGCACTTGTTACAATACTACTCTCAGATTTATTCTACCTCTGTGAAAACATTTTATGTAATTCTTAAAATTACAAAAAGAGAGCTTACTGAAGGAAAAAAAGAATCAGTAAAAGGAAAACCAGCTTCATCCTGGCTCAAACCAGGACAATACTGCTTTACTATTTTTCTTTTACCCTTTCTTTCACTTATTACTTAGGGGTTTTGACTTAACATTCACAGTATCAGTGCTGAAAGTTCCTGCTTTCTAGTATTTTTGAAGTTCTGCAGCTAATATTGAAACAGATACACTTAAGTCTTTGTAAAATAAATTTTTCAGTATTTACTGCCTTGTCAGGCTGAAAACTTGGGACAGAAACTTAAGACAGACTGCGTTAAGTTGAGGTGAACATGTTAAATCAATTAACTATAGATTTCAACAGAAGAACATTCCTATCTTTCTCATTGGGTGTTGCATATCACAGAATCATACAATGGTTCATATTGAAAGGGACCTTAAAGACCATCTAGTTCCAGCCTCTCTACAAGGGGCAGGGACACCTCCCACTAGACTAGGCTGCTCCAAGCCCCATCCAACCTGCCCTTCAACACTTCCAGGGATGGGGCAGCCACAGCTTCTCTGGGCCAGTGTCTCCCCATCCTCACAGGAAAGAATTTCTTCCTAACATCTCATCTAAATCCACCCTCTTTCAGAACATTCTGTGATATGGTTTACCCCAAAATACAAGGAAAAAACCTTATTTAAGTAAAAAAAAAACCAAAACAAACCATCAAAGTATTCCAAAATAATCATTTTCACTGTACTTGTATGGGACAGTTCTGAAGTGATGCTGCAATGTTCAACATTTTAATGCAGAGCTTTCCAAAGCAGTTCAAAATAGTGGGTGGAAGATAAGGTGCAGTCTTAAATCCAGAAATAACTGCAAGTGCTGATATTTTGGATGCCTATTTGGAATCACTGGCCCTCATCACTCTTGAGATGTTAAATGCAGAGAAGCATTTAACTCTGTGTTTGGTAGAGTTCATCAGAATGTTGCAAGAGGAGTCTCCCAGGGATCAATATTGGGCTCAATGCTGTGTAATATCTTCATTAGTGATCTTGATGTTGGGATCAAGTGCACCCTGATGAAGCCTGCAGATGACAGCAAGCTCAGTGGGGAACTGGACACTCCAGAAGGGAGAGCCACCCTCCAGGAAGACCTGGATAGGCTGTAAGAGTGGGCTAACAAGAACCTTACTCAGTTCAATGTGGACAAGTGTAAGGTCTTGCACCCAGCAAAACAAAACCCAGGAGTGCAGCACAGGCTGGGATCTACCATACTGGGGAGCAGCTCTGTGGAAAGGGACCTGGAGGTCCTGGTGAGCAAGAAGCTCAAGATGAGTGAGCAGTGTGCTGCTGCAGCAGCATCAAAGAAAGCCAACGGGATGCTGGGTTGCATCACCAAGGGCATCACCAGCAGAGAGAAAGAACTCCTTACCCCACTCTGCTCTGCACCTGTCAGGCCCCACATGGAACACTCTGTTCAGTTCTGGTCCCCACTGTACAAAATGATGTGACAGGCTGCAGAGGGTCCAGAGAAGGGCCATGAAGATATTAAAGGACTGGGCAGCCTGTTATGTGAGGAAAGGCTGGGAGAACTGGGTTTGTTCAGCCTGGAGAAAAGAATGCTCCTCATCACCATATTCTAGGACTTGCCTCTGGTCTCTGGGACCTGAGATTCCTGAAGACTGGTCTTGCTATAAAAGATGGAGGCAAAGAAGACATTCAGTACTTCCATCTTTTGATTCAAAATAGAAATAAGATTAGTTCCCATGTGTCACATACTGTATCCTCATTTTAAAGTCCATCATATAGTAGCATTTCAGCACTTACCGTTGCAAGTTGTAACTACTACTATGTATTCCACTGACTTATTCTTCATATGTACTACTTCTTATCTAGGTTTCTCTTTTATACAAATCCATGGGACCTGATGAGATGCATCCCAGAGTCCTGAGGGAACTAGCAGATGTAGTTGCCAAGTCACTCTCCATGCTGTTTGAAAAGTCATGGCAGTCAGGTGAAGTCCCTGGTGACTGGAAGAAAGGACATGTCACACCCATCTTTAAAATGGGTAGAAAGGATGACCCTGGGAACTACCAACCTGTCAGCCTCACCTCTGTGCCTGGGAAGATCATGGAACAGATCCTTCTAGAAGAAATGCTAAGGCACATGGAGGACAGGGAGGTGATTCAGGACAGCCAGCATGGCTTTACCAGGGGCAAATCCTGCCTGACCTACAGTGATGTAACTACATGTGTCAACAAGGGAAAAGCAGTGGATGTCATCTATCTGGGCTTCTGCAAGGCCTTTGTCACGGTCCCTCACAGCATCCTTCACTCTAAATTGGAGAGATATGAGTTTGATGGGTGGACTGTTCAGTGGATAAGGAACTGGCTGGATGGTCACATCCAGAGGGTAGTGGTCAATGGCTCTGAGTCCAGATGGAAAATGGTGACAAGTGGTGTCCCTCAGGGGTCTGTACTGGGACCTGTGTTGTTTAATATCTTCATTAACAATATTGACAGTGACATTGAGAGCACCCTCAGCAAGTTTGCTGATGACACCAAGCTGGGCAGTGCAGTTGATATGCCAGAGGGACAGGATGCCATCCAGAGGGACCTGGACAGGCTGGAGAAGTGGGCCCAATTGAACCTGATGAGGTTCAACAAGGCCAAGTGCAGGGTCCTGCACCTGGGCTGAGGCAACCAGAAACATCAATACAGACTGGGGGAGGACATGCTAGAGAGCAGCCCTGTGGAAAAAGACCTGGGGTCCTAGTGGATCCAAAGCTGGACATGAGCCACCAAAGTGCAACTGCAGCCCAGAGGGCCAGCTGCATCCTGGGCTGTATCAAAAGAAGTGTGGTCAGCAGATCAAGAGAAGTGATTCTGCCCCTCCACTCTGCCCTGGTGAGACCTCACCTGCAATACTGTGTCCAACTCTGGTGGTGCCCCCATCACAAGAAAGACATGGACCTGCTGGAGCGTGCCCAGAGGAGGGCCATGAAAATGACCCAAGGGCTGGAGCACCTTTCTTATGAAGAAAGGCTGAGAGAGTTGGGGTTGTTCAGCCTGAAGAGGAGAAGGCTCTGGGGGGACCTCATAGCAGCCTTCCAGTACCTGAAGGGGGCCAACAGAAAGGCTGGGGAGGGACTTTTTAGAAGAGCACATACTGATAGGACAAGGGGTAATGGTTTGAAACTGCAGGAGGAGAGATTTAGGTTAGAGATCAGAAGGAAATTCTTTAGTGTAAAGGGGGTGAGACACTGGAACAGGTTGTCCAGGGAAGTTGTGGAGGCTCCATCCCTGGGGGCATTCAAGCCCAGGTTGGATGGGGCTCTGAGCAGCCTGGTCTAGTGGGAGGTGTCCCTGCTCATGCAGGGGGGTTGGAACTCGATGATCTTTAAGGTCCCTTCCAACTCTAACCATTCTGTGATTCTATGATTTATACAATATTTGAAAGACAACTCTCAATTAGACTCGTTTTCTCTGTGTATTTCTGTAATGAGGCTGAGTTTAGCCCTATTAGTTCTGAACTTAGATTTTAATAAATTCTTTTAATATTAGAAAGTTGATTGATTTCCCATACTTTATCTATATTTGGCATCAGTGAATATGCTATGTACATTTTATTGGTCACAATACTTGGCATTAATGAATACTGCATGTGCATTTGGTTTGCTTGACAATAGGGGGATCTTCTTATGTGGAATTATTGTCAATTATTTTTTTTTGTATTTGTAAAAATCATAGAATCTTAGAATACCAGGTTGGAAGGGACCTCAGGGATTATCTGGTCGAGCCTTTTTAGGTAATACTCTAGTTGATATGAGGTGGCTGAGCACCCTGTCAAGCTGAGACTTCAAACTGTCCAATGTGGGGGAATCTACCACTTCCCTTGGGAGACTATTCCAGTGTTTGACTGTCCTCATGGGGAAAAATGTACCTCTTGTGTCCAACTGGAATCTCCCCAAGAGCAACTTGTGCCCATCACCCCTTGTCTTTTCCATGTGAATCCTTGTAAATAGGGAGTCTCCATCTTCCTGGTAGCCACTCTTTAAGTACTGGAACATGGTAATGAAGTCTCTCTGAAGCCTTCTGTTCTCAAGGTCGAACAAACCCAGTTTTCTCAGTCTCTCCTCATATGGCAGGTCCTCCAGTCCTCTGATCATTCTTGTGGCCCTGAAGCGAGAATAATGTAAAATTTCTGGTAAAAATCTTCTGTGAGGCAGGAAAAGTAAATCTATGAAGTGTGACTCCAAACAAACAAAACTAAAATCTTCTTCGCATTTCCAGGTAAGATAGTGATGATAAAGATCATCACTGGGATAAAGGTAACGTGGTGAATAGAGATACTGCCATGAAGTGAAGGTTCTGGCTATCTAGACAGAAGGAGAATCCAAAGGATAGGTGCATTCATAGGTTGGAACAAAAAGGACCCCATTCCTCACTTTAAAAATGGTGGCATAATACTTTTCAGGTCTTGCAGGCACTTTTAACAAATCCTTCACTTCAGAGTGCTCTTATGTGACTAGAAAATACATCTATAGAAAAGTTCCATACATATGGAATGGTTTGGGTTGGAAAGGACCTTAAAGATCATCTAGTTCCAACCCGCCTGCATGGGCAAGGACACCTCCCACTAGACCAGGTTAATCAGAGCCCCATCCAACCTGCCCTTCAACACATCCAGGGAGAAGGCATCTGCAACCTCCCTGTGCCAGTGTCTCACCACCCTCACACTGAAGAATCTCTTCCTAAGGTCTAACCTAAATCTACCCTGTTCCAGTTTGGAACCATTACCCCTCATCCTGTCACTACACACTCTTTTAAAAAGTCCCTCCCCAGCTTTCCTGTGGGCCCCCTTCAGTAAAGTAAAAAGTAATACACAGTAAAAAAAGTAAAAGGTGGAAGTAATATATTGGTTAAAAAAAAAAAAAAATTAATCTTGGCAACTGCAGGCCAATTAATTCAGTCTCAGAAGCATCTAAGAGAGTAGAAAAAAGGTCTATCAAAAGACACAGTGATAAATGAAGTGAAGAATAAGATTCCTTTGTGGTTATACTTAGATCACGCCAGACTAGTCTGGTAGTTTTCTTTGATGAGGTGAATAGTGTAAAATACATGATATGTCACATAATTAGTAAAATAATAATGGAGGACCATTAGTCCAAGAACTCAGAATTGGGAAGAGACAGACTGAAGGAAAAGAGTTATGAGGGAGTGGTGAATGAAGAAAAGGTACCTCTGATCTTAAAGAACTAAATTGTGGGACAGAGAATAACATGCCTGGGCAAAATGCATGATGGCAGAAAGCAGAGAAGCAGTGGCACTACAGAGTGGTAGTGGGGTAGCATATGGAAAGATGTGAATAGCTTTGAAGATTGAAGTGTGAAATACAGGGGTATTTCCTAGAACAGGGTGAAAAGTTGTAACTTGTAGCCTAAAAGGAAAACTTTACCTCTATGGCAAGAGTTACTCAGTTAAAATGAGAAGAAAAACGGTATATACCAGATGATCACTGAGGTACTGCCATGTATCAGAAGTATTTGCATGGTATGCAAGGTGATAGGAGAAGTGTTGGGTGAGAATCTTCTGAGACCTCTGCAGCTCTTGTCCATTCAACCCTGCATACATGGTTCATGATGGACAGAGTCACAGTGGCACCAGTATAGAGGAGGACAGTGAAACTGCTATGCAAGCTGCAAAGACTTTTGCTCAAGGACAGGCTTTAACACATGGGAGTATGCATTTCACAGAGGAGTACATAGAATTATTTGGAGAAACAAAATACATTGATCCAGGTAGATGCTTTATTCACAGACCTAAACTGGACATCAGCTTGGACATCTTCACAGGGTACTGGGCTATGCAGTGGCCAGCTTATTTAGCCTTGAAAAATGAAGCTTCATGGAGAATACTACTGCTTCCCCTGAATTCACAACAGTGCAAGCCCCAAGGAGGAGGAAATCTGGTTTAACCCGAGAGACTTCCAAATGAAGAAAATATAGGTATAAATTGACTATGAAAAAGTGCTGGCTGGAAGCTAGGAGCTGGCTCTTAGCCAGAGGAGTGATGTTCTGAGAGAGCCAGCTGCTTGGAAACAGCAGTTCAAAAATACTCTTCATACAGGAGCATACAGTTTTGTAAATGATATGGTTTTATTAATTTATAATTTGGTGTTGATGGCTTAGGTTGAATACCCAGGTGCTTATTTCCTTCAAGTAATTGCAAGGTAATTGTCTTAGATTTACAAGGGAATTGCCATATCCTTTGATTAATTGAGTAAATGACTACTGGATGGGAACCCTGTCAGAGATCCTTTTGCTCTTTAACAGAAATACATTGATTTGTCATCTTTTCTTTTTTAACTTTTATTTTTTCGTTTTTTCAAGAGGAACCCTGTGAGTGATACACACCACTGTAATTTTGAATGTGGCACAGAACTATCACACACAAATTAACAGAAGTAGCAGCCTGCTATTAGAGAGATGGAAGTCAGTTGATACCCCTTAGTTAAATCATTTTGAGTCAATACAGATCACCTTTACAAGTAGCAGGAAGAAGCACTATGTTATAATCTTGGCAAAGAACCAAATGGCAGGTTAAAAAGATTGTTTGAAAAGGGGTATTTAAAGTAATAGAATCTTTCTAAAAAGAGCTCTGAACAACTGCCATCAAAAGGAACACATCCAGTATATTTTTTTAATGTTCGAAGAGACAACAACTTATTCCAATATATGGTACTTGTTTTGCCTCTTAAAGTAATATGTTCATTATTACAAATGGTTGCCCACTACAGTTAAAAAATGAGCACAGTACAGGAGACATGAGGCAGTTAGGTCTAAGGAACAATTTATTCAGAAGGTGCTTTTTTGTACATTTCCATAACCACCTCAGATGTTATGGGACAAAGGTCTGTTTGGTCACCTGTGCTCCGTGTGTTTCTACTAAATTTTGTTGCATTGAGTTTTAAGCTGTGAGTTCCAAAGGAGCCAGCATTTGTCAGAACAGCATAGCTAAACTTCAGTCTTTTCTACAAACATTCCAAACTATGGTCTGCCTTTTTGTGTGTGTGTGTGTGTGTGTGTGTAATACTCAAATTATAATTTGTATCTTCTGTCCAAGATACAAAATAAGAGTTGTATGAAAAATAATCTTATCAGAGAATCACACACTAGTTTGGGTTGGAAGGGACCTTAGAGATCATCTAGATCCAACCCCCCTGCGTGAGCAGGGACACCTCTCACTAGATGAGATTGCTCCAAGCCCCACCCAACCTGGCCTTGAACACTTCCAAGTGTGGGGCAGCTGCAGCTTCTTTGGGCAATCTGGGCCAGTGCCTCACTACCCTCACAGGAAATAATTTCTTCCTAAAATCTAATCTGAATCTCCCCTCTTGCAGTTCTAATCCATTCCCCCTTGTCCTCTCACTACAAGCCCTTGTAAAAGGAAGACTGGCTGTTCTTCAAGAAGAAAGTCTTAGAGGCACAGGCAGGCTGTCCCCGTGTGTTGTAAAATGAGCTGTTGGGGAAGACAACCAGCCTGGCTGAACAGGGAGCTCTTGCAGGGGCTCAGGAACAAAAGGGGAGTCTACCACCCTTGGAAAAAGGGGCAGGCAACTCAAGAAGAGTACAGGGATCTAGCTAGGTCATGCAGAGAGAACATCAGAAAGACAAACACAACTAGAACTCAACCTGGCCACTGCTGTGAGGGATAACAAAAGAGGTTTTTACAAATACATTAACAAGAAAAAGCCAAGGAGAATGTCCACCCTTTATTGGACGCAGGGGGCAACATTGCTGTCAAGGATGAGGAAAAGGCTGAGGTCCTCAGTGCCTTCTTTGCCTCAGTCTGTAATAGTCAGACCCATTATCCTCAGGATATTCAACCTCCTGATAGGGATGGAGAGCAACAGCAACTGCCCATCATCCAGGAGGAAGCAGTTAACCACCTGTTATGCCACCTGGACACTCACAAGTCTAAGGGGCTGGATGGGATTCACCCGAGATGCTGAGGGAGCTGGCAGAGGAGCTTGCCAAGCCACTCTCCATCATCTACCAGCAGTCCTGGTTAAGAGGAGAAGTGCCAGATGATTGGAGGCTTGCCAACATGACACCCATCTACAAAAAGGGCCGAAAGGAGCATCTGGGGAACTAGAGGCCGGTCAGCCTGACCTCGGTGCCAGGGAAGATCATGGAGTGCTTCACCTTGGGTGCACTCAGATGGTAAGTGCAGGATAATGGTGAGATCAGGCCCAGCCAGCATGGATTCATGAAAGGGAGGTCCTGCTTGACCAACTTGATCTCCTTCTATGACCAGGTGACCTGCCTACTGGATGAGACTGTGGATGTTGTCTACCTGGACTTTAGTAAGGCCTTTGACAGTACGAAGGCACTGCAGAGAGATCTGGACAGGTTAGATTGATGGGCTGAGTTCAAGAGGATAGGGTTTAACAAGACCAAGTGCTGGGTCTTGCACTTGGTTACAATAACCCCAAGCAAAGCTACAGGCCTGGGGAAGAGTGGCTGGAAAGCAGCTTGGTGGAAAATGATCTGGGAGAACTGGTGGACAGATGGCTGAAGATGAGCCAGCAGTGTGCCCAGAAGGCCAAGGGCATCCTGGCCTGCATCAGGAATAGTGTGGCCAGCAGGAGTAGGGAAGTGATCGTGCCCCTGTACTTTGCATTGGTGAGGCCACATCTTGAGTATTGTGTTCAGTTCTGGGTGCCACAGTGTCAGAACAACATTGCGGTCCTGGAATGTGTCCAGAGAAGAGCAACGAGGCTGGTGAGGGGTTTGTAGGGCATGTTGTAGGAGCAGAGGCTTGGTGGAACTGGGGTTGTTTAGTCTGAAGAAGTGAAGGCTCAGGGGAGATCTTACTGCCCTCTACAACTACCTGAAGGGAGGTTGCAGAGAGGCCAGTGTTGGTCTCTTCTCCCAAGTAACTCGTGACAGGACAAGAGGAAATGGGTCTAACTTGTGCCAGGGCAGGTTTAGGTTGGATATTAGGAAAAATTTCTTTACTGGAAGAGTGGTGAGGCATTGGAATGGGCTGCACAGGGAGGTGGTGGAGTCACCATATATCTAAAATATGGATTCTGACTTTCACCGGAGAAGTAGGACAGTAGTATGGTAATTGCGGTAGTTGGATTATGGTTGGACTTGGTGATCTTGAAGGTCTCTTCAAACCTTACTGATTCTATGAAAAATCCCTCCCCTGCTTCACATGTGTATATTTTTCTTTGCCTCTTTTATCTTTCTAGCCTTTTTTCTCTAAAACATTTTAATGCCACTAATTTGTAGTGAATTCTGAGCTGAGTGATTACTTCAACCATACTACTGTCTTACTTCTCCGGTGAAAGTCAGAATCCATTTTTTAGATATATATCCAATTTTTTCACACATATGAACTCTCCATATTGTTGGGGGTGCAGAATTGTGGACACAGCGGTACACATGTCTTTTTTAGTGTATGAAAAATACTTTTCTTGAAACATTAAAGCCCTAGAAATGATGTTTTATTCGATTACAGACACAGAATGCTTTCAAGCCAACCTTCAGTCCAGAGGGGGCTAAAAATATGTTTCCAGGACTGGATCAGGACTGCTTTTGTGTTTTCATCCCTTCTTTGTATCTGTCTCTAGTCTGACAGTCTGTCTTTGATACATACACAAGCCTTCAGCAAAGCCTTATTACCCAGATGTAAGTTGTATTTTGCTTGCTATAAGCAGAAGCATTTGCTGAAGTTTTAGGAAAAGTACTGCTGGAGCTGTTTGAGCTAGCTGGGGCTACAGAGTTGTTTACACAAACAGTTCTTGTCTTTATTCCCACTGGTAGGCAATTATTGCACACATATTTCAGTTGTGTTTAACCTGCTCCAGACAATGGCATTTCTTTTAGTAGCATCAGATCTGATAAATAGCAATCTATATTAAGCTGTTGGTTAACCTTTTAATAACTGAGTGGTTGTGTGGCCATGGTTAGCTTCCAGTTCTCAGAAGGAGACTGGTGAACCCCACATAAAATGTTAAAAGAGCATCTTTTCCTTTAGGTAATGAAATGCATAATTGGTTTTAGTCCAGTTGCTGTCCAGTTGCTCATTCTTGTTCTCCCATTTCATAGTAAGACAACATCATCTGTATGTCAGTATACAGACTCTGCCTTCATAAGGACATTTTTTTAGTAAAGAGACTATGTAAGAGTTACCCAATACATGCATTTTTCTTTTAAATATGATGACCAGGTGTATACCAAATCACTTAGTATATTTTAACTTCCTTCCCAGCCCATATCCTGATGTTATATGCATAAAATCTGTCTGCACAGTCTACAAGTTGCTCTTACGAACAAGTCAATGGGCTGTTGATCAAAATAGTAGTATTCCTTGTAAAGAAAAAGAAAAATTATCAGTTACTGCAGGTGTTCAGTAGGTATTTTGAGCCTGTCTTTAAACCTGTGAACACTTTAATTCTTTAATGAAGTCTGCTTGTAAAATTATTCCTTCTGTAAAGAAATTAAAAGAAGATAGAACTAAAAGTCTCTGAGTTGTTTTAATTTTAAATGTTATATTGAAGTTGTTTAGCAGCATTCATTGCAGTCAGGGTTGGAATACCTCTGTTCTTTAGACAATTAACTAGCTGCTAGATACACTCCTTTAACATTTGGCATATCTGTGGAAAAAAACCCAAACTTGTTGCTCTTAGACAACACAAGAACTGTTTACTCCCTTTTCTCCAGTGTTGCTGTCTTATGTGCTTGGGTATGATACTGCTACAGGTCTGACAGCCTGAGGACAGCAAATACCTCTTGACTTTGTTTGTTTACTTGTTAAAATTTCTGGCCTTACTGAAACCGGAAGATAAAGTTTATTTTTATTTTATGGAGGAAAATCTCCACCCTCAGTTACAAAACTGGTGTCTGCTATTGCATGGCTGTAATTCTGGGGAACAATATTAAACAATAAATATTAAGTCCCTGTATAGTCTTTTCAGATATGGATGTAATGGATACTAGATTGTCTGGAAAAAGTTTGAAGCTAATTTTATGGCTGACAGTGTTAAAATGTCCCTTCTTTTGGGTGAATATAAATGTCCAAGGTATTTCACCTGAGTCTCTGGAATGGTAATTGAGTGTGTGTTTTACTTCCAAACTGAAGATAATTTTTTTTCCCCTCATTATTATTATTAAATCAGCTTTGTTTAATTCCAATACACATGTATTCATTTTTTCTCTGCAGATTTCATTTCTGGCCTCTGCTTACATGAGCCAGCATCTCTCAGAGGAAAGCTGCTCTGCCCTTGCATCTGTTACCCATTACCTTTATCTCTGCCAGTTCAGCTGGATGCTTATTCAGGTTGGTCTTTCAGTCTTTTTCACCCCTTCCCCAAAAGCTGTGTAAAAGTAACTGATACTTAGACTGTGTTTCTATTAGATCTTAGTATATGTATCTCTGCAATTCTGTGCTACTAGAGAGGCAAAACATTAGATGGTCTTTATTAAACCTAGAATGTTGCAGGTCCAAGGATAAATACTCAAACTTGATAAAGACTGTATCCACTAACAGCCATTTCAGCTGTGTAAGAATTTCCACGTCTCACTTCATCCTGTAGAAGTTACTGTCTCAAAACAAGGAAAAGTATTTATTAGAGTTAATAGCTTTTCTGAGCATCTCTTATTTGTCTTTTGAAACAGTCTCTTGCTGCTGAAATATAAGTGTCAAGTACACTGTAATTTTTGGAGTCAGTAGCATTTTAGTCATTAGACTTGCATGATATGGCAAACATACCTTCATGGGTCTGCATTAAAATGAGGTGTATATACATTCACAAATATTGCTAGAATTTTCATAGAGTCATAGAATTGTTTAGGTAGGAAAAGACCTTTAAGATCACCAAGTCCAACTGCTCACCCAGCCCTGCCAAGGTCACCACTAACCCATGTCCCTCAGCACCACATCTATGCAGCTTTGAAACCCGTCCAGGGATGGGGACTCCACCACTGCCCTGGGCAGCCTGGGCCAGGGCCTGACAACCCTTTGGGGGAAGAAGTTGTTCTTAACATCCAAGCTAAACCTCCCCTGGGCAACTTGAGGCCATTTCCTCTTGTCCTGTAGCTTGTTCCTTGGGAGAAGAGGCTGACCCCCCCTGGCTCTAACCTCCTCTCAGGCAGTTGTAGAGAGGGAGAAGGTCTCCCCTCAGCCTCCTTTGCTCCAGGCTGAACACACCCAGTTCCTTCAAATGCTCCTTGTAAGACTTGTGCTCCAGAGCCTCCACCAGCCTTGTTGCTCTTTTGACACATTATAGAACAGTAAATGGTATAAAAACCAATTGAATTAATGTGGGAGACCATGAAAAATCAAATTTGTTATGGAAAATTACCAGCTGTAAGTTAGTCAAAATAACAAGCTGTGAGGCTATTTGGAAAATACGTTACCATGCCCTGATCTACAAATGTATACTTAGCACTAATAGGTGAATTATGCAATTTATTTGTATGTTATTTTGGTACAGTTTATCCATAGCACATATATTATAGCATACAGCTTTATATATGCAGCTCCACACATTACCATACAAATCCTCCGAGATGCAGGTTGTCAGACCAAATCAAGAATTGCAGATTAGGCTATACCTAAATGCAACTTTCTCTCTCAGTGACATCCATGTAGTATCTGGCATTTTCTTGGGATTATGTCAGGCTCACTTTCATTTTCAGCAGCCTCTCTTAACAGCTCCACTGTGCTTGTTGGTTTTTGCAAGCTACAAGTACACAGTCTGTCATGTGCACTGCTGCTGCAACTGCTTGTAAAAATGGGATGGAGAGATCTAAACTGCTCTATCTTTAGTAATAATGATGCTCCTTTTAGTCTTGTTATTTTTCCTGAATTTATACAGTTAGCAATCTACTTCTGTCCAGTAGGTGTGATTTCTTTCTGTCTTGATACAGAAATTTTTCTGCTGTACTTCTTCACCTATCTTGGCTTATGACTTTCTCTTAGGTTATCTAACCTAAATTATTTTGTGAGCTATAAATTATATTCTTCTTCAAAGCTGATAATTTGCTTCATTCCTGAGTCAGTTTAGGTCTCCTGAACACTTACTGTGTTGAGCAGACAAAGCAATACTTTTGAAGTTGACATTTTACTGGAATATCTCATGTTTTGACTGCCCTGTGTTTGTTAGTGCTTCATCTTCCCATCCTATGGGCGTTGCTTTACTATTAGTTGCAAAAGGATTCCCATTTCAAGTGCTTCCTCTTAGAAGGATTAATCACATAATGACAAAAAAAAAAATAATGGTAAGGCTGTCAACAGTTGGTCATTTTTATGGCTGCACTTGAAATTCAGTGTTATTTTTGTTGAAGTAGACTTTGGCCAGGTCCCAATAGGACTTCTATGTCCTGTTGCATATAGTAGAGTCCCAGGTTTGTGTAAGTCATGAAGACTTTTCTTTCAAATATGAGGGGACAAGGGTGCTTAAGAGGAGACCCTTTAGAGCCTGCTGAGTGATGAGCTGACAAGAGCTGAGAGGAATAAAATTCACACTGAAGGGGATTGCCTCTTTTTGGAGGTGCAGGTCTTCAGATGTCAATAATTCCTGAGAAAGACCAAAAGGAAAAAAATTCTGAAACAGATCAACCCAGCCCTCAACTATAACTTCCATCTCTGGACTGAGACTAGGTCCTGAAGTTACATTTTTCATTGCAGTGAGGAAGCAATGCCAGGGCACTACAGGAGTGCTGGGGACATCTCTGTGCTTGAATTGGTCTCCACGACAGTATTAGCAAAGCTTGTGGATCCCAGGAAAAAACAGGCTGATTTGAGAAGTTCAGATGCTTCTGCTGTCTGAACAGCAGATTTAAATGCCTGAAAAATGAATGTTCTTATTTCTCAGCATGATATACCTAATCCACATGACTTGATTTGGAAGGCCGAAATAATAATGTATTTATACTGAAATTAAACACTTTAATTTATACTTAAATGAAATACTTCTGTCTGAGAAACAGCAAAAATATGCAAACAGATTCTGTATTGCTCATATGGTCACTCTGCCTGCTGTGAGGCTGTGTATGCTTGATCACTAACTGCTTTTATGCAGATCTGCTGGTGTGAGTCTTGGTCACTGTATACAGAAATGGGTGAGTGTGATAATCAAGTGCAGGCTGCCTGCAGAAATGTGCACATATGGAGAACGGAAACATCCAGAAAATTCAGACAATTTTAAGTGGTCAGAAGGTGGTGGAGCAACTTTTCCAGGCAACGAAAGTCTACAGGGAAACACAGATTTAACAGTACAGTTGGATCTGTACAGATTCAATTCTGTAGTCCAGATCAAAGATCTTCTTTCCAGGCTCTAGGACAACTGCCTTACCTTTTTGACCTAATCTTTCCATCTTCTGCATATTGCTAGGTATAGTAATTTTACCTAGCATTTTATAATATTTTAATAGTGGGTACAACAAAATATGTAGCTTTCTATTCTAATTATTTTTGTTTTTAGCTTCTTGTATTTGTTAGCTCACATTTGATAACACTATTTGTATTATACACGTTGCTACTACCCACATATTGCCTGAAATGCAGGAATGGAAAGGACCTCAGCATCTGGTCCATTTTCAGAGTCAGACCAAAGGCCACATCAAATCATCCTTGCTTGTCTGATTGTCCCTGTCCCTTTGTATTCCATTATCTTGTTTCTTGGCTTTTATAGGGAGGTTTTTGTAAGTTGTAAAAGGCTGATAACATTCCCAATTTTTATAAGGATGAGACTTTCTTGACTGCAGAAAGAAAGGAGTAAGCAAGGTGGAAATGGCTCTTTGTGCCCAAAGAATGAGCTTAGCCTGAAATACTTGCCTTATACTAATGTCTGAAACTCAGAAGGCTTTATCCTGACATATATCCCCTCATACAAATATACATTGCTACAGCATGACACTCTATTTTAAAATGCAATCTGCACTTTTACCTTAGAAGCACACACTAAGGATGTCTTTCTGTATTCTGTTGTTCTTCCCATGATAAATCTGTAGTATGACAAGTATTTATGAGGAAAAATACTTTTCTTTTGTGAAAAAAAAAAAGTTAAAAACTGTATTTTGAGGAAAAAACCAAAATTATATAATTCTCAGTTCCCAATTCTGACATAGAGAAAAACTGTGGGAAAAGGTGGATTCTTTGTACCTTTTTGAGCCATTGCTACAGTGGAGTAAATCACCAACAGAAGTGGCAGTCCAATAAGCAAGCTAGAGAAAATGTCATGAGCTTGCTATCACCCACAGCTGAATCCTCCTGCTTTGTGGGTTTAATGGCACCTTAAATGTTCTATACATTTACTGCAGACCTGTAAGACAAGTACTTATCTTACAATCAGCATAATGCTTATTTTTATTGATGATTTATAGGCTGCGTAACAGTTTTGAAAAAGGAATTATATGAAATCAAGAAACCATTTTGAAAATTAAAGCTGTGACCATTCCTAGAAAGAAAGAGGAAGGGAAAAAGAAGTTTGGGAAAGCTGGGAAAGGCTCTGTTTAAAGTTTTTTGAAGCTAATATTTGCTGGATATGCACAGATTATCACTAAAGATAAAACGAAAGTGCCCCTGTTTTGGGAAGGTAATTTCAATTAATAGCCTCATTACAAAAGAAAAAAGTGTCACTGAAGTTCACATTGTCTGATTAGAGTGTTATTTGAATTCCTAATTGTTTTGCACTCTCCATCAGAACAATCACAACTTGTACACATGTTCTTCTACCTGAGCAGCTGGGAAATGGACTGTACGTTTTATTCTTCTGTAGAAGTGGTTATTGTTGCAGCATGGCAACAGGAAAAGATCTGCTAAAATTAGCTCCACTATTTGTATTTCATTGATTACATTTTGGAACATCAAAGGGGGTTGAAAACAAGAACTTACAATTATCAAGATAGAAATGTCACTGCACAGGAAATGGTGAACTGTACAGACTCCCTTGCATCTTTTCAGTAGCATGGGTATTATTATTCTTCTGTGATAAATGAGGTGAGATAGGTAAATATGGCTAAACAAACACAGAGCAAGGACATGAGGTACAATTTCCTAGAAAGCAATTTCAGTCGGGTGGCTGAGAACAATGTTCACCAGATTGTCAGAATTAGTAGAACCAACAACCCCTGAGCATAATGGCATAAATCAGTTAAATGATTTTGATGTCTGGAAATGCTCACAGTGAAACACAGCCTAGTCCAGACTAAAAGGGCATGTAATTTGAATAATTCTATTGGCATAAAGTGACAAACAGAATCATGAATGAGTTCTCAACCCTATGCAAATATTAAGAGAGAAAAGGAGAAACAGTAAGTAGGGAAAATCTTTTGACAAACGGTGGAATTTTTCCCCAAATACCATTTTCATAGAATCCTAGAATGGTTAAGGTTGGAAGGGACCTTAAAGATCATCAGGTTCCAACCTCCCTGCCATGAACAAGGGCATCTCCCACTAGACCAGACTGTACAAGACCTCGTCCAGCCTGGCCTTAAACACCTCCAGGGAGGGGGCTTCCACAACCTCCCTGGGCAACCTATTCCAGTGCCTTCCTACCCTCATGGTGAATAATTTCTTCCTGATGTCTAACCTAAATCTCCCCTCTTTCAGTTTAAAACCATTGCCCCTTGCCCTATCACTGCCCTCTCTGGTGAAAAGCCCCTCCCCAGCTTTCCTATAGCCCCTTCAGGTGCTATAAGGTCTCCCCAGAGCCTTCTCTTCTCCAGGCTGAACAGCCCCAACTCTCTCAGCCTGTCTCAATAGCAGAGCTGCTCCAGCCCTTTGATCACCTTCATGGCCCTTCTCTGGGCCCTCTCCAACAGCTCCATGTCTCTCCTGTGCTGAGGGCTCCAGAGCTGGACACAGCACTCCAGGTGGGGTCTCACCAGAGCAGAGGGGCAGAATTCCCTCCCTGGCCCTGCTGGCCACACTTCTTTTGATGCAGCCCACGATGTGGTTGGCTCTCTGGGCTCCAGCACATGCTGGTGGCTCATGTCAAGCTTTTCATCTCCTCCCTCCCCCAAGTCCTTTTCTTTAGGGCTACTCTCCAGCCATTCTCCCCCCAGCCTGTATTTGTGCCTGGGGTTGTGCTGACCCAGGTGCAGGACCTTGTACTTGGCCTTGTTGAACTTCATGAGGTTGGCATGGGCCCACCTCTCCAGCCTGTCAAGGTCCCTCTGGATGGCCTCCCTTCCCTCTAGGGTGTCAGCACTGGTCCCAGTACTGACCCCTGAGGAGCACCACTCATCACTTGCCTCCACTGGGACACTGAGCCTTTGACCACAACTCTCTGGGTGTGGCCATCCAGCCAATTACTTATCCACTGAGTGGTCCACCTCTCAAATCCATGTCTTACCAGTTTGGAAACCAGGATGTCATGTGGGACAGTGTCAAATGCCTTGCACAAATCCAGGTAGATGACATCAGGTGCTCTGCCATTATCCACCAGCTCTGTAACCTTGTCATAGAAGGCCCCCAAATTGGTCAGGCATGATTTGCCCTTAGTGAAGCCATGCTGGCTGTCACCAATCACCTCCTTATTTTCCATGTACCTTAGCAGATTTTCCAGGAGAATCTCCATGATCGTGCCCGGCACAGAGGTGAGACTGACTGGCCTGTAGTGCCCTGGGTCTTCCTTTTTCCCCTTTTTTAAAACAGTAGCTATGTGACCTTTTTTCCAATCAGCAGGAACCTCACCAGACCACCTCTCAAATATGATGGACAGGGGCTTAGCAACTGCATCCGCCAGCTCCCTCAGGACCCATGGATGGATCCCATCAGGTCCCATAGACTTGTGCACCTTCAGGTTCTTTAGATGGTCACAAACCTGTTCTTCTCCTACAGTGGGGGGTGCTTCATTCTCCCAGTCCCTGCTTTCACCTGCTGTGGCCTTTGCAATGAGGCTGGAGCACTTTCCAGAGAAGACTGATGCGAAGAAGTCCAGGAGAACCTCAGCCTTCTCAATATCCTGTGTATTTAGGCCTCCTGTTTCCTTCAGGAGAGGGCTTGCATTTTCCTTGGTTGTCCTTTTATCCCCAACATACCTAAAGAAGCTTTTCTTATTGCTCTTTACATCCCTGGTGAGATTTAATTCCACCTGGGATTTGGCTCTCCTAACCTGATCCCTAGCTCCTCGGACAACCTCTCTGTAATCCTCCCAGAGTACCTGTCCTAGCTTCCACCCTCTGTGTACTTCCTTCTTAAGTCTGAGCTTTTCTAGGAGCTGCTTGCTCATCCACGCTGGCTGCCTGGAGTTGTTAACTGACTTTGTCTTAGTTGGGATGCAACACTCTGGAGCCTGGAGAAGGTGATCCTTAAATATCAGCCAGCTTTCATGGGCCTCTCTTCCCTCCAGGTTGTTCCCCCATGACACTCTCTTAAGCAGATCCCTGAGGAGGCTGAAGTCTGCCCTCCTGAAGTCAGTAGTAAGCTTACTGTGAGCCCTCCTTACTACCTTAAGGATCTTGAACTCCACAATTACACGGTCACTACAACCAAAGCTGCCCTTGAGCTTAGCATCCCTCACCAGCCCTTCCTTGTTGGTGAGAACAAGGTCCAGCATAGCACCTCTTCTTGTTGGTTCCTCAATTACTTGGAAAAGTTGTCGTCAACACACTCTAGGAACCTCCTGGATTGTTTGTGCTTTGCAGAGTTGTCTCTCCCAACAGGTATCAGGGTGGTTGAAGTCCCCCATGAGCACCATGGCTTGTGAACGTGAAGCTGCTCCTATCTGCCCATAGAATGCCTCATCTATACTGTCCTCTTGGTCAGGCAGCCTGTAGCAGACCCCCACTGTAATGTCACCTGTCCCTGCCCTCCAACTCATCTTTGACATAGAGGGCAACACCCCCAGCCCTGTCTCCCCTGCCTGTCCTTCCTAAAGAGTTGATAACCCTCCATGCTGATGCTCCAGTCATAGGAGCCATCCCACCAGGTCTCCGTGATGCCAATAAGATCATAGCCCTGCAGGCACACACACATCTCCAACTCCTCCTGTTTATTCCCATGCTGTGTGCATTTACATGTGTTTAATGTTTTCTTCCTGTGAATATGCAGCAATCTAATTAATAGTTTTTCTGTGTTCTCTCAATACACACAGGACAGTTCCAATTATATGGTAGGATTTTCGTGTGTTCTTCTAAGGAAAACAAACTTGGACTTTGTTCACATGGCACCAATCACCAAATGAAAACAAAAAAGACCATAATAATTACTATATAATTAATATAATTACATACACTGGACATATGTAGAAAATGTTCTTCTCTAAGGGAGCATTTAAAATGGTTACTAAAAAACCCAGGTTGCTATTGTATGCAATGTGCTTTATGATTCATAATAAGAAAATATTGTATATTCATGCTATATAAATCACAGAAAAAAGGTAAATATAATTAGTTTATGAGACCTAGGAATCCATAAACCACTGATTAAATACGATTGTGAATATGCAGTCTGCTTAAGCAAACTGAATGACAAACCCTTGGCTGAGAGGAATCTGCAAAATTTCACAAAGAACCACTTTGCAATTGTCTTGTCACTGTGTGTGGATTTTACCTGTCCTAGCAACAGACAGCTGCAAATTAAACAGATAAATCAACATTGCTGTTAGAAATTCCTGTGTAGGCAATGGAGAGAGATGAGTATGGTTGGGTAAGGATCAGTGAGTACAAGAAGTCCCCTCTCTGTTGACTGCCAAGACAGGCTAGAGGCACAGGCTTGAATTGGATGGCCTCTAGAAAAAAAAAACAAAATTAATCCTTTATTCACCCCATATAAACAGCCAGGAATAATTACGTAACATGTAGAGCTGTAACTGGTATATGTTTGAAGTGGAGTAAGTGAGGAAATAGTTTGAAAAACATTTTTATTATGGATAGGTTAGGTGTTTATTAGAAAGTATTAACATATGTGTAGATTTACATAATAAAAAGCTCATCACATGGGAAGTGTTTCTTCTATTAACATCTTAAAGAAAATGCAAAGATCCAAGCAAAGCTCTAAGTATTTTGTTTTACTCACTTCCTTCCTCATACTACCAGTTTTTTCAAGATATTTCAACTATTCTGCTTTTTAATTTTTATTCATATATGGATTTAAACTCTTAGTTATGCCTTTTGATGATGAACTGATCATAAGAAGACACAGGTTGTTATAGAGACCCATGCAAAATTGCATTCACTTATTTGCAGTTTTTTCTCAGACTCCTATATAAACAATACAAGCACAGAACTATTGAAGTTGCAAGGGCATCTACAGACTGTCTAGTCCAACACCCTTGCTCAAGCAGGGTTAGGCAGGGCAGGTTGCCCAGGACTGTGTTCAGTTAGGTTTTAGTTATATCTAATGACAGAGACTCCATAACCTCTCTGGATACTTTGGCCCAGTGTTTGGACACCTCCACAGTAAAAAATCTTTTTCTTGTGTTCAGATGGAATTTCATTTCTATTAATTTGTGCTATTGCCTCTTGTCCTGCCACCATTGGGCACTACTGAGAGGAGTCTGGCTGCCTCTTTGTCACTCCCATCAGTTACTTATACACATGGATAAGATCACCCTGAGCCTGCTCTTCTCTAGGCTGAACAGTCCCAGCTCTGTGAGCCTCTTCTCACAAGAGATGCTCCAGTCTACATATCATCTTCATGGCCTTTGCTGTACTGTTGTACTCCACTTCTTTGTTGTACTGTTGAGCCCAGAACTGGACCACAGTCAGAACTGTTGAAGGAGGTTAGATCATTTCCTGCAAGAAGATACATAGAGCTGAGTGATAGTATAAGAAGATTCAATACAGATCATAATTAGCAATATTATATGTCAGTCTTTTCTTTGAAAGTTTGGAAATCCAAGAGGAAAGCTACTTTTGCACCACAAAGCTATTTTTGCACTGCAAAAAACAGTGATTTACACTAAACAAGGTGTCCCTTTGTCTCTGGTACTCTAATTCCAAATCTAACAGTTATATGAATAAGCATACTTCTTTTATCATGTCTCATCTGATTACTGTAGAGAATGAGAACAAAATATTTATGTTGAAAAATGTTTATATATACACATATGCTGGGACATAAATATGCTGCATTATGACTTTCAGAGAGATTTTTTTGGGGGGACAGCTAGTCATCCACCAAGTCTACTGATCAATATTCTGCATTCAATATTCTTCAGGCTGTTAATTTCTGGTACGTCCTGGTGATGAATGATGAACACACAGAGCGACGGTATCTCCTTTACTTCCTTTTGAGTTGGGGGCTTCCAGCCTTTGTTGTGATCCTGCTTTTAATTATCCTGAGAGGAATCTATCATCACAGCACAGCACAGATTTATGGCCTGGTCTACAATGATCTGTAAGTTTTGCTTTCAAAGAACCGTGAGCTAGCTATTTGTACTCTCCGTATTGTTTTATATTTAATATGCTTGCACATAGAGAAGGAGATATGCTTACAGCCAAATGCAGCAAGGGGCAGGGAGATTTCTTGTTTGGTGGAGATGAAGTAAGTATTTCACCTTCATGCAGTACAGCACTTCCTGTGCAGTTGGGCTTTGCTCCAGTTTCTCCACATCTCCATCCTGGGATGGCATCGGCAGCGCCAGCTCGGGCGTGTCTGCTTTATGAGTAAATTATTTATTATTTTCTGAGACTCTGGAATTCCAGGGTAAAGGATAGAAATGGCTACTGCTGCAGAAGTGAGCAGAAAAGCATGAATTTTTTCCGTTTTGTTCCTGTGTTTGAAAAACCTCAGCACCAAACCAAGCCTTAACCCCCTCCACCTCTTAGATTATTTAATATATTCTCTGCTAAACAGTGTTACTATGATAATGTCAAATATCTTTTTTGAAGTGTTTCTCTTGCATTATTGAATGTGATACATTGCAAACTGTTCCCAGTTCAAGCATTGCTGTAATGCCAATAATCAACACAGCCCTTTCAAAGCTATATAAAACCTCAGAAAACCATCCTAATTAAAGGAATACACCTTCATAGAACTTGAGACATATAGGACACATATGGATAAGTATTTTTGTTCTCCTTTCCTGTCTCTTTTCCTCTGGCTCCTTTTCTGGCAAAGCTAATCTGTGATAATGGCTGTTCTAGGATATGAGGCCATTATGCTCATTCACTTTGTTTCATGATTGCATGCTTCACGTGCAGGAAAGAGTAAACATACAACTTTAAAAAAGCCAAACTGAAACAAAACAATAGAAGAATGTACAAATTCTTTTAATGAAAACTTCTTGTGAGGGCGCTAGCAGAGTAGGCCCAAAACAGGAGGGATATCCATCTGTCATTAAAAGAGGAAGATAGAATGTGCCTCATTCCATTACAACTGAACAAAATGCAGTAGAGTGATTTAGGTCTAAATGAGCCACACTGGGTACTACAAGCTGTCTATCCATGTTAGCCAAGGTTTAGTCCCACTGACCTCAACTCAGAAGAGTATCTGAGGTCCACAGTACCAGACCATTTCTGACACCCATGCTGCATCAGGGAGTGCTGCCTAGCTCTGTACCATCCCATACTTGTCACTATTTCTTCACAGAACATGGTGATCAAGAATACTGTATTTTTCTTCGTGGTGAAATGCTTCTCTGTGCATAGGAAGCACAAGAATTGTGTGTGGCACAATGAAGTCTTCTGGTTGCCATCAGACAGTGAGCTGGTGGTATCATTTTGCACTGAATCCCAGTTTCAGTTGTTGGGTTGTTTTTAGGTCCATGTCTCATTCTTTCAGAACAAGGAAAATCCCTAAATTCTGATAAAAACTAAGTGGAATTACTCATTCCAACTCATTTGCCCAAAATATATATAAAACTTTTCCAGCATCTTAATGGAGGGGAGAAATGTCAGAAATCATCCCAAGCTTAGTGAGTGTGTAGCATATTCCTGCTCAGTTAATATGAACACTGTTCAGGAGATTATCTGCAAGGATTTTCATATATCACATTGGTGCTAATTCCTAATTTGAAGAGCTCTTTAAAAGTTGGTCTTATGTATACAAAAAGGACTTTCAAACCCAAAATGTAGGGAAGAGGACAGATCAAACTACATCACTGAGTTTGTTTTTTCCAAACCAGGATGTAGTAGTGGAAAAAGTAACAGGGAGATTTCCCAAGTCAAGGTCAGAATCATCCTCAGAAATAGTTTGAGAACAATGCTGTGCTGCTAAGGAGCTCATTTCATGTGAGAGCTGGAAGACTGGTTGAAGCAATAAAAGTAGTGGAACCTGTTAGCTGTCTCCTGAGTGATCACCCTTTCAGACAACTCATTTTTGCATTACTGTGGTGTCTGACCAACTGTTTTGTTCCTAACTGGAATGCCAAGGGCACAATTAATAGCCAAAGGGATGGCTGTGCTGAAATAACTTGATTTTATAGTTCTACTGAACAAAAAAAAACAACAAACATTTGAGCTGCACTGCATTTTTGTGCTTCAAAAGAAGTATTATGACAGGGTCTTCCTTCAGTTACAAACAAATTCTACACACAAATGCATGTATTTTGTACAGTAACTCCCACAACATGTCACAGTGTAAAGATAACAAGCTGCTATGGTGAAAACAGTAATATACATATTGGTGATTATTTTAATAATTAGTGGAGTTCATGTATGGTGTGAACAGTGCACTCTTAGGTATTATGTGAATTTATTCATGCTACTGGTAAATTTGTCTGTATCAGTGCCACCAACTAGTGTAATCTTCTTCAGATTGTAGCTTAATGATGTGTGACAGATCTAACTGCTGAGAAGGGGCTCTCCCACTCCTCCCTTTGCTAATTCCCCCGTTTCTCAGCTGGAGAGGTAAAAGGCTATTTGAATAGGATCAGAAAAAATTGCTGATGAAAGGCATATCAGCATAACTTGAATGAAAGAAGGAATGAGATGGGCATTTGCATAGGGTGGGTATGAATGGAGGAAGAGTGGTCTGTTTGGGTTCTTGGGAAGAAAAATGTGGAGGTGCTATGAATATCTGATACAATATCTTTACTAAGGGAAGTAGCAGCATTCAATGCCCTCTTAAAAACATGTATTTGTTCTCGTATCTTCTTTTCAAAAAGAATAAGAAACTATTTCAGATGCAGGTGTGTGTAACTGCACCTGTGCTTAATTTCTGTGTGTAGAATCCACTGGCTCAATCATGCCATGAAACTTCAAAGTAGGGGCGTTCTCTCTGTGCAGCTGAGTTGTAGAAGGTGCTTGGATAGGCATTTCCCATCTATCCTGTTTCTTACTTCTCATGTTAGGGTAAAAGTCTGACATGGAGCTTTGTCAATATTTGTACGTGAAAATGTGTCTCTAAAATTCAAGTATATTGTCTACTGCATTCTGTAGTGATCTTGGTCTAAAATGTAAATCCTTGCTAAAGAATTACTATGATGGCTGAAGCATTAGTGTGTTTTAGTTATAAGAAGCAGGTGTCAGCTCCATTCAGCTGGCTAATACCTGAAATTTGAATTAAGCTCTGAACTAGATTGTTTAAACCCAGTCTAAAAATGTATGCTATCCTTCTATATTTCTGAGGTTTTATGTCATCCAGTTTTCTAACACCTGTTCAGATGTGTTGCAATCTCTTCCTAAAAGATCTTTGTCTAAAATGTCTTCTAAGGACACAAATTCTGCTGTTTAGGTGCACACTGTTCTAAAAAAGCATTTTCTTTAGTCATTTCTCACTGTATTGTATGTCACCATGACTGTGTTGTGACATTAAGTAGAGACCTCAGGATAACCTTCCTCTTCCATTTGCTTTGTGGTTGGTATTTTTAAGGTTTATTTGTTGTTTGTTTTTTGTTTTGTTGTTTTTCTTTCTTATCTACCATCTCATTTTCTCTTTCAGGATTATAAATCAAATCCATAATCTGTCTTTCTTTACAGGAGTTCTTCATGTTCTTGCACAATTTTAATGCCCTTCTCCTTTTGAGTATAATTTTTCTTGCTGAATAAGAAGAACTTATGAGCGGATGAGTTCACAACAAGGCAAGAGTTCAGCTTAAAATCAAATTTCAAAGCTCACTGTGGTTCCCAGTCCTCAGACAGTTGAGCATTTGCTGTTTTCCTGATTCTTTCCATGTGCCTCTCGAGGAATTGCATCACAGGGGATTTACAGGCTGCAGAAAAGTTCTGATAGAAACTGAGGCAGGTATAGAAATGAAACCACAGTCTGGTGAAGGACTTAGCACTAGCAACTACTCAGTCATGTTCTACAGAGGAAGCTTCGTTTGGATTCATGACACATGGTAACTCTCTTACACTTGCAAAACAAAAGCAAGCAAAAGAACTTCCCAAATCTTCATATTCAACCCTAAAGTGGCTTTCTGATTTCTCATTTAACTCTGAAAATTTAATTGTCCACACTTGCATGCAAGTAACATTTTTGATATCTTTTGAAGTCAGTGGAACCACACCCATATGCATGGTTTTGCCTTAACTTACCTGTTTCTGTGATCAGAGGCCAGAATTACATAATTACAAGTATCACCATTATAAAGGTTAATTGTGCTACATGCACTGGGCTTGTACCCAAGAGATTGTCCAGAGGTATAACAGATGTTGGGGAGGGAAAAAAAGTACTACTCCAAAATTGGCCAGAACCACAGCTCAGTGGAGCTTGAGCTTTTAACTCACTTGAGTGGTCTTAAAACTCTTATCTACACTAGCATTAAAGTATGTTGTTTTTTTTTAATAAACTTGAGCAGTACTCTTGTTGAGGCTTTAAGCTTTGAATCTGATTAGACCTTCTTCTTGAAACTGAACTCCCCTAAGAAGGCCAAAGGACTGTTCTTATTAGAGTATAAACTAAAATGAGTAACCTTTGAAATGGGGAAAACTGGAAGTGATTAGACATGACAGAATAAAAATTTTAAAGTTTATAAACAAATATCTCCCTACTCACTGTGACCTTGTAAAAGCTAGTCAAGCTGGTTTTCAATCACAGCTTTAGTCAAGCTTTAGCCTGGCTTTTTTAATTGAAACAAACTATAAAGTTTCCTCTTGTTCCTAGAACATTTAATTTTTCAGTAATTTCTGAGACCTGGCTGTCTGCTCCTTGCACTTTGAAGAGCTCTTTTTCTTTTGACCATCCCTCCAGTTTTTCTAAGTGCCTCTTTTTTAGCAGGATCATTTATTGGGCCAAGGAAAGTATGATCTCCCCTCTACATCTGGAGTTCCCACTGGATTAATTAATTTTCCTGTTTAAAAATACCCTGTGGCAAACTGAGCACAGAAGAATCACATGTACCATTGTAATACTTCAAAATTATAGAAGTATCCTTGTATTTGGTTTCAGTGGTAGTGATGTGATAGTATCTCACAGCAGAAAAAAGGCTAAGCTAAATGTGCTCACAAATATATCTTCTATCAATGAGAAATACTGGTGAAATATTGTCCAGCAAACTTCCTTTATAGAAAAAACCAAACGTGTCTATCTCCCATACAGTCTAGCCCAAGGTAGAGATTTTTCCAGCAAAGTAATTGGATATGTGACTGTGCAGCCACATCCAGGGAATGGGAGAACACCAGGCTACAGAGAGCTGGAAATGATGAACTTTTTTCTGTGACTAAGAGTTGTGACTCTTCCTGTTACTCACATTGCAGTGTCTCTGCATCAAGCTCTTACACATGAGCACAACATGGGGCACAAATTAGTGTCTAGGAGCCAGGGACAACATTATTTGGAAAAGAAACTTCACAGGAAATGCATTCCAGTACCAGGTGGAATAGCAGTGCATCCAAGGCACTTCATGTATACTCACATGAGAGGGAATAAAACCTGAAGTTCAGACACAAAAAGAAGTGCAGATGCTGTCTGAATACTCGGTTGCCTTGAGCCAGTCATGCCCTGCTGGGTTATAACCCAAACTAGTGATAAAATAGAAGCATGGAGATGACTCATGCTCTGAGATAGTAAGTCTTAATGGTTGAGGTTTTTAACACCTGTATGAGAGCTGCACAATGGACAAAAATGGAGATAGTGTACACTACCCTAGCAGGGTTCACATCACCTGAGAGTGCAATGAAGAAGTGGAAGACTTGAAAGAATGATAGAATCACAGAAACACAGAGTGGTCTGGGTTGGAAGGGACCTTAAAGATCACCTAGTTCCAACCCCCCTGCATGGGCAGGGACACCTCCCACCAGACCAGGTTGCTCCAAGCCCCATCCAACCAGCCCTTGAACACTTCAGGGATGGTGCACCCATAGCTTCTCTGGGCAACCTGGGCCAGTATCTCACCACCCTCACAAGACAGACTTTCTTCCTAATATCTCATCCAGATCTCCCCTCTTTCAGTTTAATTTTATTCCCCCTAATCCTACTTTTACATGCCCTTGTAAAAACTTCTCCAGCTTTCCTGCTGAACCTATAAACGATTATGCCCTGCTTATATATGTGGTGTTCCACAGAGTGCATAAACATCCAGCATGATGAGAAATGTTTGCTTTAAAGTCTTGCCAGGACTGCAAGTTTGAGTAATACCACCAAAGATTTCTTAAGTAAATAAGTTTTAACTCATAAAGTGAGGTGGGAGGATGGGGACAGCTGAGGCTCAGGGCTCAGCCTGAACAAGATACTGTAATTTGTGATGTGTTGTCTAAGTAATTCTCCAAGGTTAATTTATTTTGATGTTGTTGTAAGGATACAATCTTCTTGAAGCACTTTTCCAGACACTACTTTTTATTAAGTTTTATTTCAAGGCTACAGCCCCTGCAGCTTGTAATTATTTACTGGTTGCACTTCCAGGGAGGATCCCATAAACCTTAATTATTTGTTACCAATGGAATCCTGCTTTCTCTCTAACCAAACACCTGCCAGACTGGTGCACTGATAACTGATAGACAAAATACTGGAGCTGCTTTGGGTCTCAAAAAGTTGCATGACTGCTGGCACATGTTATGGGCACAGATCCCTGGTGTGCTGTTCCCTGGAATGGGAATGCCTTCTTAAACCCAAGGACTTTCACAACTACCCATAACATGAATTTTTTGGCTTGAGTGAGCTCATTGCTGTCCAAGTATTTTGTTGAAGTCTCCTGTGTCCTTCTTCCGCTATTACTTCAAAGTTGCTGAATTCAGTCCTGAATCTTGGAACAATGTGCTTGAAACACCAGACTTTTACAGGCAGGGATAGCTAAGAAAATAGCTAAGAATAGCCAGAATAAACATTCAGGGATTTTAACTGAACTGTCAGACGTGCTAAGAGTAAGAAGTTATGACAAATGGATGTGGAATTCCCATTCCCTAATGCTTTATACTTTGAGTGGACTTGGAAGTGTCTTCTCCCTACAGCTTGTGCTTCATGTTACCCCTATTTTCCTACTTCCTTTCTCCTCAGTTTGCTGGCAAGTCACCTCAGATTTTGAAGCTTTTGCAAACTGCTGTTGCTATAGCTCGATTCAGAATGATGCCTAAACATCTGGGTGTGAGGCTGAATGATTCTTAAACCACTCAGCTGAAGCAGTGGGTGGAAAAAAAGCCTGCATGGTTCTGTGAGTTTTCACTGGCTTTTGTCACCATTTCTTGTTTTGCCCTTCTAAGCATGGTAAATTAGCCCATGCTGAGCTCCGTGCTACTGCACAAAAAATGTTTCTGATGAACCAGAGCTACTTGGGTTATGTCTCCACTGCATCACAATGTAGATTTTATATATATACATATATAAAAAATATATATATGTATATATACTGGTCCAGTTACCCTGCTTCCCTGACCTTTGCAACAGTTAAGAGAATACAAAGCTTGGCCTTTTTATATGCTGTACTTGTGTTTTGTTTTCTAAACTCCACCATTTTTTCCAATTAATCTGCCTAATGTGCTACCCACTGCTTAGGATTATTTAAAAAGATCTCACTTCTAAGTGTGATGGTTTTTATTACCTTTTCTTTATCCCTCATTACCAACATATGTTTTAAGCAGAGGAAAATAGTTGGGGGCGGGGGGCTGAGTGCTTTTTATATCTTGGCAAACATTTACTGTTAATGTTAAACAAATGTTAGCACATCAGAAGCAGACATAATCAGTGTGTTGTGCTTTTAAGGCATTAAAATAAAATTAAAAAAAAAGATAAATTCTGGCTGATTTGAGTGATGGAATTTTGAAAATTGAGTAGAGAAAACCTGTGTTTAAGGTAAAACTCCCAACCACTGTTATGCTCTGACAAATCAAGGTAGTTCTAGAGGGTTGAAAGGATAGGTTGTTATAGGTGAAAGTTGCACCCACAAATAGCTTTGGCGTCTGATCCTTCAAACAGGTTCAGGTGGGGGGATTTTTGTTGCCAAGCAAAACTCCAGAGACATATTACCTGTGTAGTACTATGGCAAGAGTAACAGAAAACGTGCAGGATGGAGGCTTGTGTCTGTGCCACTGACAGCTTTAATAGCCTTGTATTTCCTTTCAGGTTTTGTTAGAAATTAGAGAGATAGTCCCTCCTACTTTAGGATCTTTACTTAGCAGAATACCACCTACTGCTACTAAAAAAGCTTGTTCTCAGTTCATCTGTCTTCCAACAGTTTAGAAAAGCCTTCATCTGCTATGCAGGAAATGCTAAAATAAGCTATAGAGATCAATACCAGCAACTCCCTCTGACTATTTAATTGGCACTGACATGCTGCTTATAATAAGTATATCTAACCACTTGTATTTGATCTTCCTGAAAAGAGTAGAAAAAAATGAGGTTTGTTTTTTATTTTTAATTTCACTACAAGCCTGTCCTGCAATAGGTCAGTTTTGTGCTCCCATTTTAATGGTGTGAAGTACATGAACATTGACTGTATCTAGGGCACTCAGCTGTGTTTTGGAAGGCCAACTCTCATCTGCACTATGGAACATCACGAGTAATTAAAACTGTGTCTCACAGAACTGTGCTGAGGTACATCTGAGAAAAAAGAATGCCTCTTTGACAGATCAGTATTAGTAGTATTAATTTTTATATTATCTACACAGTTCCAATATGCCTAATAGAGAGGCTGAATTGTGGAATGGTTTGGGTTGGAAGGGACCTTAGAGATCATCTAGATCCAACCCCCCGACATGGGCAGGGACACCTCCCACTAGACCAGGTTGCTCCAAGCCCCATCCAACCTGGGCTTGAACACCTCCAGGGATGGGGCAGCCACAGCTTCTCTGGGAAACCTGTTCCAGTGTCTCACCACCCTCACAGATTTTCTTCCTAATGTCTGACCTTCAGTTTGAATGTCAATGTCAAACCTTCCAGTTTGAAACCATTCCCCCTTGTCCTGTCACTCCCTGCCCTTGTCAAAAGTCCCTCCCCAGCTTTCCTGTATCCCCTTCAGGCACTGGCAGGTGCTCTAAGGTCTCCCTGGAGCCTTCTCTTCTCCAAGCTGACCACCCCCAACTCTTTCAGCCGGTCTCCAGAGCAGAGCTGCTCCAGCCCTTGGATCATCTTTGTGGCCTCCTCTGGATTCTCTCCAACAACTCCATGTCCCTCTTATGTTGGGGGGCTCCAGAGTTGGACACAGGACTCCAGGTGGGGTCTCACGAGAGCTGAGCAAAGGCAGAGAATCCCCTGCCTTGACCTGCTGGCCACGATTCTTTTGATGCAGCCCAGGACACAGCTGGTTTCTGGACTCCAGCACATGGTGCTAGCTCATGTTGAGCTTCTCATTCACCATCACCCTCCTCTGGACTGCTCTCAGTCCATTCTCCAATCCCAGCCTGTATTTGTGCTTGGGATTGGCCCAACCCAGGTGCAGAACCTTGCACTTGGTGACAACAGAAGCAGTTGTAGTGCATGCTTCTCCTGTGCATTTATTAAGTTACAACAAAGCATGCAGATTAAAAAAGTGTACATAGTAAACACTGTTTTGAAGGAGGAAAAAAACTTTTGCATGACATTTTGTTATTCTTCATGCCAAAGGTCAGGACTGTGGATGTGAGCCTTATTTACGTTTGACAGTTTGCACATGGGAACATCTTTTTCAGCTAGATTTAAATTAAAATCCTTGGTTTAAAGAGTGGATAGAAAAAAATGAGCTAATTAGGAGTGTCTACTGTAAAGCTAGTACAAGAGAAACATTTTCTTGGATGTGAGAAACTGTAACAAATACTAAATTTTAAAAAAAGAAAACAACAAAAAACAACAAAAAATAACCATAATAATAGATCATTGTTTCAAAGCCATTAACAATGGCTTATCCACATGAGAAAGAAACCTTAGATGTAAACAGAAGCAAGATAATTAACTGAAATCAGGCACATAACTCCTTATATAATTTTAAAATTGCAGTGTTAGCAAAAACCCTGCTCTAAAAGATTTCAAGCAGGTTTTACCAGCTTATTTTCCTGGTCAAATGCTGAAGGCTACAAGTCTACTGGGACTTCTGGGACAATCTGCCTGGCGACTGCAGAGCTTCCAGTGCCTTGGAAGCCTAAACTGCATTAATGCAGTGCTTCTGCTAGGTCACTGCTGCTTCTCCTTTGGTAATTGCTGCTTCCTTAGTATTTATTTTCACAGGAGGAAAAAAAATAGACAAAAAAGTAGGTATAAAATTGTTCAGAGATATTTCCAGACAATGGTACAATGGGAAGACTGAAACACAGTGGGCCATATTCTAAAACAACAACAGATGACATTTTGGGTACTAATTGTAGAAAAGCATTGCTTAGCCATTACATTTTTCCTCTTTTCCCAACTGTTTAGCTCTACAGGAACAGCAGCAGTAGAGAAAAACAAAGAATTTGGTTTTTTGCTTTATTATGCAATAGGTCTGGTTTATTGACAAGACTGTTGTTGCACACACTGACTCAAAGTGAATCTTCTGAAGATCCTGTTCTCTGATGTTTCAAAACAGCATCTTGGCACTTCTTCATTCTTTGTTCGTGGTGGACTGGATTTCCACCCTCCCCACCCCCCTCTTTTTGTATCATTGGTGGTTATGCTGTGAGCACCTCCATTAATGAACATGGTGCTACTTATAATGCATTTTGACATGTGAGTAAAAGTGAGAGGGTCAAATTTCTAGCAGCAGTTGCCCCTGATGTGGATTTGTCTTTCAGAAAATAGTTGAGACTGTCTGTCCGAACACAAAGAAGAATGTGCAAACCTTGGCTTAATTTCTGGCGATTTTAAGTTCTGCTGCTTTCTGAGTTTACATTTCTTAGCCAAAATGGTCTGTGTTTTCATTACCTTTTTTTCCTCCTTCTTTTCCCCTTCCCCTCACTCTCTTTCCTCCTCCTTTTGCTGCATAAAGAAACTAAACAAAAACTCAATAATGCCAAAGGGTTAATTGCCACATTATCACTCTATAAAATCTGGAAAAACTGCCATTAAACTTTTTGTGTTTCATTTGAACCTTGCATCTAGTAGAATTCATTTCCCCATGTTGAATTATATATGAAATAAAAGAAATGGGCCTCTGAGCTGATCTGCATGAGATTTTAAACTGTTTTAAATTCATCCAGCATAAGCCTAGCTTTCATTTTTCTTCATACCAAACAATATTCACAGCAGTGTTATGGGCAGTAAGAGATTTCTTGACTGGTTAATTTTCCCATCATCCCAATGAGGTGAGAGAGGCCAAGTACAGCACCAAATCAAAGGGGGTCAGTTCAGCTTTGTTGTGCTTTTGAGAGCAGAATTTGATTGCAGAAGTCTCAAAATGTACTTGCACAAGTGATTGTACTTGTTTTGCAACTGTTCTGGACTCTTTGGGGCAGCTTTTATGGTTCATCTGAGATTTGCTTGCTTTGACCCATAAACAGATGATACTCAAGTGTTTCAGAAAAAAAATCCCCTATTTCCTTTTGAGGAAAAGTAGTTAAGGAAAAGCAAAAGTAACAACATGGTATGATCTTTGAGCTGCAGCTATAGGGAAAACAATTGTCTTTTTAATATTTTTCCAAAATATTTCCATAAATATATGCAACCTTTCTCAAACAACTGTTTAGCTGAAATTATAGGGTGAAAAGTGTTTTTTGCCTGATTCAAGTTCTTGCACCCCATCTCTTAAGTAAGTAGTACAAATTGAACCAGTGATCTTTTTTTTACATTTGGGCATCAAAATTTATGCAGTTGTCACCATGGATCAAGACCACATCTAAATGTAGGATAACCTGTGAAACAGGTGGTGGAACATCACGGCCATGGGTTCATGAAGAACTTCCACAACATACAGAGAATAAGATTTCTTGTAAAGGTGCACAGAATCATAGAATCATGGAATGGTTTGGGTCGGAACGGACCTCAATGACAGTCCAGTCCCAACCCCCTGCATGGGCAGGGACACCTCCCACCAGACCAGGTTGCTCCAAGCCCCATCCAACCTGCCCTTGAACCCTGCCAGGGATGGGGCAGCCGCAGCTTCTCTGGGCAACCTGGGCCAGTGTCTCACCATCCTCACAGCAAAGAATTTCTGCCTAGTATCTCATCTAGATCTCCCCTCTTTCAGTTTAAAAACTTCCCCCCCCCCCATCCAATCTTTACGTGCCCTCGTAAAAAGTCCCTCCCCAGCTTTTCTGTAGCCCCTTCAGGTACTGGATGTGCAGGAGGTGTAAGATGAACTTGTAGCTCCAACTACACAGACATTTTTGGGCCAGACACCCAGTGTTTGCACAGGGGCTGTTCCACATCTTTTCTTGGTGCCCCATCTGCCCCGGGGAGCTGCGCTGGCTTTGGCTGGTGGAGCTGCAAGCAGCAGCTTATCTCCAGGTCCTGTTTCTGCAGCGTGCCGAGGTGGCTAACAGCACAGCCCCGAGAAACCCCGTTAATAGACAGCTGGTGGAGCCCGTAGTGCTCAGCTGTTTGTCAGCCCGGGGTAAGAGGGGTGCCCCCCAGGAACGGCAGATGCAGTTCTTAGGAGAAGGGGCAAGGAGGTGCTGACTTACTGCTCCGCGGTCTCACAAATTTAGGTTTTTCAGACTGCTTTGGTGAGGAAAAAAAAACCCAGTACTTCCTCCAGAGCAGCAATGCTGCGAGTTTCCGCTCTGCACCGTGTCCTGCACACGCTGTACCCAGAGCAGCGACTGTTTGCAAAACAGGCGGGGGGGAGGGGGGAGGGGAGAAAAAAAACACCCTGAAAACCCCAAAGAAACACAATTCTACATCTTGCAAGAGCCTCTTTTAGCGTCCATAGCTGGAGATTCTCTGGCTGAGTTATTTGGCGGTGAGAATGGAGACAAGGTTTTAAAAAAGTACTATCAGTGTTATCAGGAAGGGTTGCCAGTGTTTCACTTATCAGCAAGAACATTTATTTATATTAGTGTTCTTTCCTTATCAGTAACAGCACCAACATGAGCTTAGGCTAGAAGTTCAGCACACATTGTATTGTTTAAATTAAAAAAAGAGATAAATCCTAAAAAATGCCTGGTGCATTTTGTTACATTTCTAATTTGTTTTACTTGAAATTTTCTTAGCTTTCCTAAATGTCTTCTCTTACTGGTAGGAAACTACTTATCTTTAGCAAATTTACTTCATAAATTACATAAAGGATTTTTTTTTTTCAGAACTAGCAGCAACAGGAACTGAACATTTAAATAGCTTCAGATGCATATAATGCAGAGAAAATTGTAATATTTACAACTGTTCTGTCTGTCATCTTAAATTTCAGAGGTGCTTTACACATAACATCATTCTTTGGGACTGAAACCCACAAAGAGTAGAAAAATTTTTCTTTGTAAAATACAGTTTCAGCAGAGTGCCAGTTTTTAAGAGACTTCTGTAATTGTCATGCACCCTCTAATTTCAGTGCAGTCAGTATTTAGGACCAAATTGCTTGCGTTTAGGACCCAATTCTCACAGCTGCCTACATTTTTTTCATGAAAAGAAATAGGTAAAATATTTCTAGTAAGAGCATGTATGTATGTAAATACCACTTTAAAAAAAAAAACAAACAACTGTCCAGTGTGTAATGGATACTCTTCCAAGATTTTTTTTTCTAATAAAACCAGAATTTGAACTATTTTAAAATGCTGTAGTGCAACTCATTTCAAGAAAATCAGATCTCAACTTAAAATTTTATACAGTCCAAGTAATTTGACCAACATGGGTTGAACATGCAGTTTGTTGGCAAATCAGTAAGAAAAAAAAATAAATAATAAAGTGGCAGGGATTTTCCAAAGAATGTGGAAGAACTGGTGGGCAACCACATCCTGCCAAGGTGATGTGGGGTGTGTCATGCCTGTTTGAAAGCTCTGGCAACACTCTTTGACTCAGTTATAAGCCAGTGAGCATTCACTTTACTATAATGCCCTTTTTTTTTGGAGCTCCCTGTTGCAAATATAAATCAGATAGTTCTCTCCTAGTTATTTTGAGCTACTCTCATATTGCAGCGCGGGGGGAAAAAAAAAAATCTATTTCCTGAGAGGTACTGAAAGAAACCCTTGCTAAAAGAAACCCTTGCATATTGGAGAGTCATCAAAATACAAAACTATGCTACATTTCAGTTGGCCTCAGCTGCTTCAACAACCTCTTTGGTCTGCCAAGTTGTCATGGTTTGACTCAGAATCGAAAAATAAACCAGAGACAACAATGCTCTCGATCCCCTCCCCCTCCCCCAGGTAGGGAAGGAGAGAGAGAATTAGGAGAGAGACTTAGCTGGATTGAAAACTAAATTACACAGCTTTAATTAGATGTACAATTATATACAAGTATGTTCAGGAATGTGCAAAAGCCTCTTGCCTCCCCCCACCCCCAGCAGCTCCCCCGGCATCTCCTGAGCTGTGACCAGTCCTGAAATGTCTCAGCCCACAGGCAGGAGATCAGGCAGAGCAGACAGGGGCTGGGGTATGAGGGTGATGAGCTCAGAGCCTGGGGTGGATGGTGATGGATGGATGGAGTCCTCCCTGGACACCAGCCATGGATGGAAGAGAAGGGAAGAAGCAGCAGGAAGGAAGTTGTCTTCTGTGATCTCTGACCTTCCTCGGAGCTTACGTAGATCTATGGAATGGAATCCCTTTGGTCAGTTCTGCTGTCTGTCTAGTCCAGCTCCCCATGGGGGGGTCACAGATACAATTCTCCTGCCCCAGTAGCTTCTGTAGCAGCAGAGCTAAGAAGTGACCTTGGAGTCTCAGCAGAAACATAAACATTCCAGTGTTATCAGCCCACTAGCTGGAACACTTGCTGCTAGTTAAAAGAGAGCTTACTGAAGGAAAAAAAAAAATCAGTAAAAGGAAAATTAGCTTCATCCTGGCTCAAACAGGACACAAGTGTAATTTAGAGGATCCTGGAGTGGCTGTGATTTATGCTGACAAGTGTGAAATTGTTCTACCCTGCTCAGTCCTGTAGAAAAATCAGCCTAGTTGGAGAGAAGGTCCTTGCTCCGTGTGCTCTTTCTGAAGCACTGAATCATGAAAGTGGACATAGAATAGAGTCCCAGACTGCTTTAAGCTGGAAGGCACCTTAAAGATCACAGAATCAGAATCACAGAAGCAACCTGGTTGGGAAAGACCTCGAAGATCATCAAGTCCAACCATAACCCAAATCCACCCACCATAACCTTTATCTTACCTGTTAATGCTTAAATCATGCATGTCACAGGAGATCTAAAGGATCTGTACATGACCAGTATGTAAAACATAGGACCTGAGAAAGACCCATTCATAGAACCATAGAATCATAGAATCTTCCTGGTTGGAAAGGACCTTGAAGATCATCAAGTCCAACCATAACCCAAATCCACCCACCACAACCTTTATCTTACCTGTTAATGCTTAAATCATGTCCCTAAGCACCACATCTATATTTCTTTTAAACACTCCCAGGAATGGTGACTCCACCACCTCCCTGGGCAGCCTGTCCTACTGTCCAACCACTCCTTCAGTAAAGAAATTATTTCTATTATCCAGCCTAAACCTCCCCTGGTGCAACTTCTGGCCATTCCCTCTTATCCTGTCATTATTCACTGGAGAGAAGAGACCAACTCCCACCTCCCTACAACCTCCTTTCAGGGAGTTGTAGAGAGCAATGAGGTCACCCCTCAGCCTCCTCTTCTTCAAACTAAACAACCCCAGTTCCCTCAGCCTCTCCTCACAGGACTTGTCCTCCAGGCCTTTCACCAGCCTGGTAGCTCTTCTCTGGACATGTTCCAGCAACTCAACATCCTTCTAGTAGTGAGGGGCCCAGACCTGGACACAGTGTTCAAGGTGTATATTTTGTTTTCCTTTCCTTTCACACCCAGCCCTAGCCTTTCCAACTGCCCCTCTTTTGACATCTTTTCTGTCTTACTTTTCCCCCCACCCCATCCTGCTGAGGAGGGAAGTGATGGAGGGGCTTGGTTGGGGGCACTTGGTGTCCAGCCAGGGTCAGCCCACCACAGAGCCCTAAGGCCTGGAGTAGGGTTAGAGTAGCATTGGTAGACTGTAGAGAATGGAACAAGTCAAATCTGATGTAGTGACTTTTTTGACTTAGTCTGCCTCTGCCTGGACTTTGTTGTGAAAATACCTAATGGGAGCAATGCAAAACAGGAATTTTGGATGATAAGAGGATCCATGCTTGACCACAGATCCCTAGGTCTTCATTTGCCAATGTGTTTGTCCCCCACTGAGTCAGTATAGAGGATGGGAATTTTTCCCTAAATCCTTGTTTCTTCTTTTCACTTACTTGAGCAGACATACTGTGCCAACAATGGCCCAACACATGTAAATGCATCCTCAGAGACAGAGAGACCTGATAGCCTAAGCAACCAGCTATCCTGGCAGCTGTAATCCCTTATATTGTACTTCTCTGACCTGACACTGACATCCTCAAAAGCCTTTTAAAAATTATTTTACATATTTTATTTTTTTTTCTGCACTGCAAGTTGGTATTGTAATCTTTATGGCATATGCTTAATATATAATAAGTGTAGAAGATAGAAGTATTACTCAATACTATCATTTGCATGCCAATTTATTACTCAAAGCACATCTGAAACCAAGGGTTGCTTTCTGAAAGCTTAGGAAAAAAAAAGATTTGGGTTTGCAAGCCAATCTTTGCTGATAGGTTTCTTTAGAATTCCCTTGTTTGTGTCTTAATGCGTGGTTCTAGAGAGAGATAACCAGTAGCAGGATGCAAGACTAAATAGCAGTTAAAGTTAACTTTTTGGTAAATGTTACTTTGAGTAATGGATAAAGTAGACACTATACTGTTAGACTGGAGCTGTAAGTGTGGTTTTCATCCTTGATCACTGTTTCCTTTTATGCAGTTTGGATTGTGCAATATTTTAGTTGATTATGGGTATAAATTAACTTGGTATCATCAGAGGCATTGGCAGGCAGCATCCTGGTATAATACCAAATAAAATGTAAATAAAATACATGACAGGCGTGTTCTCTGGATGTGTGCAGGTATCCTGTGCAGGTGTCCTACAGTTTGCAGTTATTGATAAGGAGAGGGAAGAAAAGGGTTAAGGGAGAAAGGAAAGGCAAGGTGACTCAAGGGAAAAAAAGGAGTAGATTTAAGGAATGACCTACAGTGGAAGAAAAGAAAGCTCAGCTGATTTTCTGTTTCCTGTTCTGGGCTTGACTCTGTGGATTGCCTAGGAAATATTTAGCAAGTGTTCACCAGGAGAGAAAACTTTATTTACATCAGAACTGAACTTCAGGGGCTTCATTGGAAAGAATGGTTCAAACACAGAGACAGAGCTGCCTTACAAGCTGCTTTACATTTCATTGTAAGACATGTGCTTTAGGTATTTTAATGGTTTTTTTTCCCCCCAAGCATTAATTCTCAGCTTGAAAGTACCTTGCTAGTTGGAGTCTAGATCCTCTTTTACGGTACCTAACCCTGATCCTTGTGGATCTACTTCATGCAGATAATCCCTTCTGTGACTACCCTGAAAGCCATCAGCCAATCTTGGTATACTTTGAGTCCCTCAGCCTGTGTTTTCCAACAAGAAAAATTTATTGCAGCATGGAGAAAATATTCTGCTTTTGCTTTTTGCCTACTCATAGATTGCCAGTTCCTTTGCCTACTCGTAGTTTGTCAATAAATGTCCCTTCTCTTTAGGAAACAAACAAACAAACAAAAACCCAAACAAAATAAAAACAAGAAAAACCTCAAACCAAAACAAATGAAAACACTCTTTTTTAGTCTGTTTGGAGTGGAGCACATTTATAAGAGCTCTAGTTGCCTTCACAGCTCTACTGTGAACTTTCTTCAGTCAATTCATGTTTTTGAAATGTGTGAAAACCAAACTCAGCTTGCCACTGAGGTTTTTTGTAACGATGACTAGAGCAGAATGTTTACTTCATAATGTGTTGCAGCATATCCTGCTGTTCATACATCCAGGTATGACATCGACCTCTTTAGAACAGCCATAAAGTTACAATTCATATTCTGCTTAATATGATCCACAGTAATTTCCAGATTATTTTCTGCAGAATTAAGAACTGGCCAGTGAGTGTGGCAGATGTGTACTAGGTTTTACATTTGGTTTCCATGTATTGCATCCTGCTTTGTGATTCAAATAGTGTCAAAAGTATCCAAGTGCATTTATAAGGCAAACCAGTAAACTCATGAAACAATGAAATCAAGTTTGTCTGATTTTGTCTCAGCCTGGAGAAGACAATCACAGAACCACACAGAATCACAGAATCACAGAATCACCCGGGCTGGAAAAGACCTTTAAGATCATCAAGTCCAGCCTATGACCAACACCACCACACCATCTAGACCATGGCACTAAGTGCCACATCCAGCCTTGCCTTGAACACATCCAGGGACGGTGCCTCCACCACTTCCCTGGGAAGTCCATTCCAATGTCTAATCATCCTCTCCATGAGGAAGTGCTTCCTGATATCCAACCTAAACCTCCCCTGGAGCAGCTTCAGGCTGTGCCCTCTTGTCCTGTCACTGGTTGCCTGGGAGAAGAGCCCAACCCCCACCTGACTACCAGCTCCCTTCAAGGAGTTGTAGAGAGTGATGAGGTCCCCCCTGAGTCTCCTCCAGGCTGAACAGCACCAGCTCCCTCAGCCTATCCCTGTAAGACTTTCCCTCTAGTCCTTTCACCAGCCTTGTTGCTCTCCTCTGGACCTGCTCCAGCACCTCAACGTCCTTCTTGAAGTGAGGGGCCCAGAGCTGCACACAGGACTCGAGGTGAGGCCTCACCAGTGCTGAGTACAGGGGGAGAATTACATCCCTGCTCCTGCTGGCCACACTATTCCTGATCCAAGCCAGGATGCCATTGGCCTTCTGGGCCACCTGGGCACACTGCTGGCTCATGTTCAACCAGCTGTCCACCAGCACTCCCAGGTCCCTCTCTGCTGGGCTGCTCTCCAGCCACTCTTCCCCCAGCCTGTAGTGCTGCCTGGGGTTATTGTGGCCAAAGTGCAGGACCCTGTAGAAGGCTCTAGGGAGACCTCATAGTGGCCTTCCAGTATCTGAAGGAGCTACAGGAAACCTGGGGAGGGTCTTTTTACAAGGGTGTGTAGTGAGAGGACATGGGGTAATGGATTAAAACTGGGAGAGGGGAGATTTAGGTTAGACATTAGGATGGAATTCTTTAGTGTGAGGGTGCTGAGACGCTGGAACAGGATGACCAGGGAAATTGTGGCTGTCCCATCCCTGGAGGTGTTCAAGCCCAGGTTGGATGGGGCTTGGAGCAATCTGGTCTAGTGGGAGGTGTCCCTGCCCATGCAGGGGGGTTGGAACTGGATGAACTCTAAGGTCCCTTCCAACCCAAACCATTCCATGATTCTGTGATTCTATAACTCTACCATTTTACTGCACAAGTTTTAAAGTAATTGAGCATTAATTTTGCTTTGCTTTAAAATGCTCTGCTTGAAGGTCAGTGGCTTATGTGTCATTGATTCATTGCATTGATTCTACCATCATGATAGATGGCCATGTGGATAAAACATCAGCAATCCTGAATTGTGTGTGTGTGTGAAGTGTCCATGGATCAGAGCCTCTAGCTTGGTTTTAAGGGAAATGAAACACTACAAGATGACTTGGAAGCTTGCTGTTTTCAGTCCTGCCTCACTGCCACAAGGTGCAAAGCTACTTGATATAAAGAGCAGCAGTATTCAAAAACAGGTAGAAAGCTGGAAGAAGAAACCAGAGGGAGCAGCAGAACTTCCTGTAAGAATTACTGCACTAGATTCAGGCCGACACAGGATCAGTTTGTCATCTGAAAAGAACACAGAGCAGAGAACTGAGTTTATTGGTGATTCTGACATGAAATGCAAGAAGAGACCAGATCTTCTCAGAGACTTATACATAACAACTGTGTCAAATTAAAAGACCAAAGCTTCTTCCTGTTAAAAATGTTTAAAACAATGTTTTCAAAGGAGGGTTCATTATCAAGCTGTTAGGCTGCCAAAAACACCCGAAGCAGATAATAAATATCATAAACTAGGATGATTTCATAAAAGAAAGACCTTTTAGCTTTTACTATGTTGCTTAGATACAGGTCATACATAATTTGCTGCAGATAATTCGTCAGATTAGCAACTTTTTAGCAAGTATTTGCCAAAAATGCTTCAATTGTTTGGCGTGCTCTGCACTTAATAGGAAACTGTTGAGCATGTTCTTAGAAGAAATATGAAGTGCTAACTCAAAGGTAATGTAGCCTTCCTCCAGAACAAAGCCAGGATCTGGAACAGAGCAAGTTGTTTGTGAAGAAAGCCCAGAATGTGTGAACATCTAGAAGCACACGTAGATCATAACCCAACTTGCCTATTTTCCCTTTTTAGCATCTTCTCATCTACTTTGTGAAGAATTTGCTGAGTAAGCATCAATAAGTCATTCAAGTTTTGCCTTTTGTTTGGTTATTTTAGGTACACATATTTCTTTCTCTAAATTGAGGTGGTGAAATACAAATATAAGTGCAAATTCATATGTCTGACCTTTGCCTTTTACTTTCCTGATGTAACATGTGCCCTGTTTTCTGTGCCAGGCTGCCTGCCAACCAGCTGTGCCTAAAGCAAGGGAGAAGCTCAAGAGTTGTAGAGCTTTGTGCCCAGGAGTAAATAATGATAATAAAAATTAAAATAAAGTAAAAAATGTTAAGAAGGAACAACAATAGTAATAATAGTAATACTCTAGGTCTGCGACTGCAGAGAAATTCACATGACAAGTCAAAAAGTTAGCTGCCTGGTGACAAAACTGAATGAGAACACTATGTGTTTGATAATACCACACAAGAACAAGAACACTTCCAATTTTCTGTCAAACTTAACTTTTCATAGATTCAGGATGCATTTGAAGGAGATTGTCCTTAGAATTCAAGATATGGCAATAATGGAATGAAAATGTCTTTAACACACTGAGCTGTTCTAAATCTTTCTTGCTTACAAGGGAACAAAATGTGTCAGTTCTTTCGCTGAATATCGTGCTGAATTTTTTAGTAGTCCTTATTTCCTTAGCAATGGTGCTTGGATATGTTTTCTTTTTTTCTTTTTTTTTTTAATTAATTAATTATGTAATTGTGCTAACAAATAGTTCCAGTATACATCTTGTTGGGTTTTTTCTCTATTTCCTTTAACTGTATTTAGAAAAGCAAAACAGGCCCTTTTGTATCTTGTGAAGCTGGAATACCTCTTCAGATTTTAGGAAATGTTATAGTTTAAGAGATCACAGAAGACTTTACAAAGACTCTTAATGGGTCAGATAAACATGCTTCACCCCTTGAGAGGAAAGCAAGCCTAGCAATCCCTTTTAATCAATTAGAAGCTGGGGAAAAAAAGTCAAACCAAGGTAAAACCCTGATTCTGGCTGGCCAGTAAGTGAGGCCATTTTAATCAATTAATTGATTTAATTGTACATGATTTTCTGAGATTATGTCTTTTCTGAAGGGAAGATTATATTGACTATTAATTTGAATGTCCTAATCTCTCTGTGTTTGTGGTATTTAAAAGTCTCAATTTAGATTGAATTAACATCTGCACTAGTTCTCAAGAGAGAAAAAAAAAATCTTATAAATTAAAGCGGTTTCTCTTCATTCTTGTCCTGGCAAAAAAGAAAACACAACCATAAAGTAAGTGTCTTATTGCTTTGTATTGAAGGAAAAAAAAAACAAACCCTAACATAGTTTCTATAAATATTTTTTTTCAGACTAAAATTATTAACACATCATTACATGCTAGTATGGAATTATGCCTTGGAGAAGACACATACTGAACACAGTTATTTCTAAAATAATTTGTAGCCTCTGTTGTAGAATTATAACACATACAGACATACACAGGGCTTTGGATAATGTGTTTAATGGTCCCATAAGTTGAAAAAAAATATTGTGAGTTAGAATCAATTGAGATGCTGCTTACAGGAAAAGTGACACTATGAGTGGAGTACGAGATTGGGAGCCTACCAGAGGGAGTCTGGAAGATTATTAAAAGAAATTAGTTTAGCTAGGAATGGTGAAAGAGAATCAACCAATGGGAATATGTTACTTTTGGGGTTACCAGAGAAATTTATAGTAATCAAAACAAAATCAGGGATCAAAGCAAAGTCAGTGATCAGAACAGAGTGGTCAAAACAGAACCAGAGATGGAACCCCCAGTCAGATAAGAATAGTCAAGAAGGACAAGAATTGAGGCAGCTTGGAACAAAAGCTGAACAGTTGTCTTTTCCATGCAGGAAGAGATGTAAGCTGGCTGCAAAATTTCTCAAAACATTCAGGGAAGAAAAAAGAGCAATTTGGTAATAGCAAGTGTTACTAGGAAGTCACAGAAACTTTTAAATAAAATGTCAATCTCCAAAGAAGCTAAGTGTTTGATTTTTCTTGTCCCCATTGCATGACACGGGTGTTTCAACTGGTACCTTATTTTTTGTTTGGTTTGATTTTGTTTTGTTTTGTGTTTTGTTTTTGCTGTTGCTTTTATTCAAAATAAAATAAAAACCTTAGAGATACTCACTCAAGGAAGAAACATGTTATACACAATGGCTCTGTCTTTCATGGATAAAGAGTTACTTTCCAAAGTCTCGTGCCTATTTTCAACTGGTCCATATAATGAAGTCTCACATGATTTCCAGCATAAAAGATACCTTTCAATATATATCTTCACTGTACTATATGGGCTAAAACTTTGAATTTTTCATTGTGAGGGTGACCAAGCACTGCCATAGGTTGTCCACAGAGTTAATGGAGTCTCCATCCTTGAAGATGTCAAAAAAACATCTAGACACAGTCCTGGGAAACCAGCTCTAAATGGGTGGGACAAAATTACCTCCAGGGGTTCCTTTCTACCTCAACCATTCTGTGAAACAAGCATCTTTAATTGCAAAAGTTCCTACCTTCCCTGTTGCTTGCTTACTTGGTCAGTGATGTTACCAGGTATCTCACCTTGGTGTCTGACTGAGCCTGTACCTTCTGAATAGAGTTGTAGAAGGTATCTAGATTCTACTGGAACTGATTTGGGGATTCACTGAGTGGGCCCAACTGATGCTCTGGAAGAGCTAACATAAATACAGTCTTGACTTGCTGGACAGAAGGCACTTGTCCACCAAAGCAAACCCAGAAGTTACACCAGACATGTACCCATGCTCCTCTCAGATACCAGCATTGACTCTAAGCTTCTTTAGCAGAGCTGACCTGACAAAGAGAAGGGCTGGGTAAGTTACACCCTCTTGTTATGGACAGCAGTGACCACATACTCTCTAGACATACTGACTCCTGAGTTGTCCCTTGGGCTGCTCCATTGTGCGTCATCTCTAGGGTAGGTCAGTGGCTGTAAATCACATACTGATCTCCAGAAAGTTCACAGAAACCCCTGCTTTCTCATAGCATCAAGAGCCTGTGTTAATGATCATCTCCATATCCTTCAAGTCTTGGTTTTAAATGCGTAGTTTGGCCCTTTTTCAGGAATAACTCATGTTCCTGCCTCATCTTTACAAGTAATTACAGCTTTAATAAATGGAAAGCATAAGGAGAGACAGGACAATTTAACAAAAAAAGGGGAGGGAGGGAGCATTTGGCTTCAGTGTGCAAATGACATATGATTTCCAACAACTTGAGGAGGAATAGTTATCTTGCCTTTCAGACTTGTTAATTTATTTAAAAAATATATTTCTGAAAATTTAATTTGTGGTTTTAGGAGCTAAGTATAGAAAATTGCATAATGCCCTTTTAGACTCTGGGGACTAAGAGTGATCACATTAAGTGAATATAGCATGCATAGAGTTTTTAAAAATATAATTTGTTCCATTTGCAACAGTTTAAAGTTGTCCAACATTGCTTAAGCTTAAGTAAAACATGCATACTTTTGAGGTGCAAATGTTATATTCCTTAAGATTTGATGAGGAGATAAGAACCAACTGAACCCACCATATCCTGTCAAGGTTACTCTGGGAACAGAGTTAAAGAATTTGTGGTTCGCAGAACGTATCCTTCAAAAACATTTGTTTTTTAAGTTTTTGAATCATAGAATCATAGAATGTGTGTGGTTGGAAGGCACCTTTAAAGGTCATCTAGTCCGACCGCCTGCAGTGTGCAGGGACCTTTCTATCTAGGATCAGGTTGCTAAGAGCCTCATCAAACCTAAACTTGAATGTTTCCAGGGATGGGGCCTCCACCGCCTCTCTGGGCAACCTGTGCCAGTGCTTCACCACCCTCATTGTAAAGAACTTCCTCCTAATGTCTAATCTGAATCTACCCCACTCTAGGTTAAGACCATTGCCCCTTATCCTATCACTACACACCCTTGTAAACGGTCCCTCCCCAGCTTTCCTGGAACCCCTTCAGGTATTGGAAGGTGCTCTAAGGTCTCCCAGGAACCTTCTTCTCTCCTGGCTGAACAACCCCAACTCTCTCAGCCTGTCTTCATAGCAGAGGTGCTCCAGCTCTCTGGACTCATTCCAACAGGTCCATGTCCCTCTTATGTTGAGGGCTCCAGAACTGGAAACAGTACTCCAGGTGGGATCTTACATGAGTGGAGTAGAGGGGAAGAATGCCCTCCCTTGACCTGCTGACCACACTTTCAATCATAACGGTTCAAGGTGTCTCTTATGTTTATCAACAGCAGTTTTTTTCCATTGTTTCCATCAGGTGCTTCATCCCAAATGCCTACGCTGCTCTCTTCACTGCTGCTCTGGTGCCATTAATGTGCTTGGTCGTGGTTTTTGTGGTGTTCATCCACGCCTACCAGGTGACCCCACAATGGAAAGCCTACGACGATATTTTCAGAGGAAGAACGAATGCTGCAGGTATGATCTGTGGGCTAACAGGTTGGACTTTCAGAACAGTACAGACTGTTCTTTCCAGCTCAGAGAACCCCTCTAGAAACCACAGTTCAGTAGATAACCTACGCACGTGTTTAAGTTTAAGCATGCCAGTGGTCCCTTTGAAGTCTGTGAAAAGTACTTTAATGATGGAAGTTAAGAAGATGTGTAACTGTCTGAGGAGGATGAAAATGTGCTCAGTCTAAAACAAGAAATTAGTATCAGTGGTTATGACTAGTCTAGTAAAGAGAATAGTAATAAAGCACAGCACCATCCTGCTTGGAGGTGGGGTTTTGGCTGGGGGCACCAGCAGCCCTGTCCCAGGAAGGGCTGGGGCTGCTCAGGAGCAGGGATGCTCCTCTGCTGGGCCCCAGGTGATGGGCAGAGCTCCTGGCCCTTATGTTTTGTGGTATATTTGGTGTATTTTGGAGTATTTGGAGTTAAGGCCTCTGCTTTGAAATGTCCTGGTGCTACCCACAGCTGAAACGTGCTTGGAAGAACAGATCTGCCTCATGCAAAACAGGAAGTATTGGTTGGTCTCCTCTGTCAGAACTATTTCAAATACAGTAATGTTCCTAAAATAAAGTTGCAGCACTTGAGAACAATACCATAAGAACAGGACTCTCTGTGGGAAGCTTAGAATATTTCTTTTGTTTTCATGGTGTTTTTGGAAAAAAATCCGAGTTTTATAAACAAGTGCAAATCTGCAGATTTTAATAAAAGTGTATCTGTTTTCTCCCTGACTGCATGAAGCCAGTTAGATTTTATAAACTTGTGAAAGATTCTTGAGTAGTTTTTCCCAATTCATTAAATAAGTATCATCTAAACTTAGAAGGAACAGGGGATTATTAAAAAATTCCATTGAGTAGTCCAGTGGTTGTAAATTTTCAGATTTATAAAGAGTAGCTGTCTTGTTCAAATGCTTTATTTGCAGGGAGAATTGTATTATGAAATGAGGGATTATGTGGGTTTTTTAACATTTGGGTTATAGGAATATATTCCTTTTATGAGAAAATGAAAATTAATATTACATATTTATTATCTGGACATTTCTTCAAATATTAATTTCTTCCTTAGTGAAGTCAGCTTGACTAAGAGCTATATGAATTTGGATGAGGTCTGATAAACATAGCTTAGAAGTATGGTACTCAAGGCCGTACTTACTCTTTACTCTTTAATTTATTTATTTTATAAAAGGGTCTGCCTGGAGGAATCACATAGGTGGCTCTTTATTCAATCTTGAATGTACAGTTTATTTATTTATAAATAACTTTTTTTTTTAGTATTTCTAAGGATGGAGATTCCATATTCATATCCATATTCATATCCATATTGAAGGTTAAGGCTTGTCTCAGAGAAGTTAAAAAAAAAAAATAGAAAAAAAACCTGACTATTGAAATAATACCATAAATAAAGCAGGCATGCAAACTGGCAGAAAGTACTAACAGAAGTTGTATGTACATGACATAAAGACATGAACTGCTAGGGTGGAAACAAAACTTTGTTTGATTTAACATCAGATCCAGGGTGTTTCCTTTCTCCAGTAGAATCCAGAAAGTGGTATAGAGAGTGCTGGGGTCTCAGAAGAAAAGGAAAAGAACAAAAAACAAAACAAGAAGAGCAGCATTCAGTAAAATACCAGTAGTAACTTTTTTTTTTTTTTTTTTTTTTCCAGTGTAGGTTGTAACTTTTACTACTTGTGCACCTGCAGGGCAAACTGGCATTTTGCCACCATGGGGCTTTTACAGGCACAAGTGAAAGTATCTCGTGCAGTGTCTGTGAGAGCACGTTGGAGAGAGGCCGTTTTAGAGAAGAAAAGAGCTGCATGCTGAGGTTTATGGTGCCTGGGCTAGTGTAAAGGCTCTCTGTGTAGCTGTGTTTATAGTGTAAGCTTCCAGAAAGAAAAGCTGGTGATTTCTGTGGTTTGTAGCATTGCCTACAGATACAGAACGTGTTACTAACTGTTAACTAAAGGCCTCTGACTTTTTGACGGAATACTTAGCTCCTGAAATGAGTGATGGTGGTAGTATATTTACATTATTTTTAATGTTTTATGGTTATGTTGTGCTTTTAAAGACATATTCAAAGGCAGCTTGCAGTGGTAAGACCTATTACCACTGCTAAATTTTGAATCTTACCATATTGACCCACTCTTTGGAGAAGTTCAGTCCATTGACTCCATGTTCTTGCAAACTCAGCGGGACCTACTCCTGCTTCTGTGCTGTTAGTGCAACCACCTCAGAGGATGCTGCAGGAAACTACACTTTTCATGACAGCAAAGTTGTCAGCGTGGTGATATTTTGCCTCTGCAGCAGAGTGGGAGTCCTGGATCACACCCACACCAAATTTTGGCTTTGGTGCATCATACAAGATCCTATGGGGTAGAGAAGTCTTTGGGCAATGCTATCTCCTTAACTTGCAGACAGACATTCTCTTTCTCTTCTGTTATGGCAGTGAACATGCCAGGGTTTCTTTCTGTTTCCTCCAGAACCAGGGGAAAGGTGGAGCTACCAAGCAACAGTTGCCCATGTGTAGTGTCTTATTCTAGCTTGTCTCTGGTTGTCATCCCCACACTGATTTACTGCCTGTTCAATCACCCACAATGAATTCCTACACCAAAAAGCCTTTCCCAGCCTCCAGCCTGGGGTTTGGTACCCAAACTTCCCCACATTGAATGGTGCAGTAAATAATGGAAAAAATGTATAATTGTAGCTTTGGAAACTGTCTGCTCTCCACTAGTCTAGAAAGAAAATAAAATCCCATGTGAATGTCACCGTAAACAATTCTGAAATAGCAAATATGGACAGCTGTATACATAGACAAAAATATTTTGAAATACACTTCTACTTTTATTACTAATTGTGGACACCTGTTCATTTAAATTCCAGAGAGCAAAGTGTGTTGCACAAAGGAACAAGTGCCACATACCAACATGCAATTATCATTTATACATTGATATTCATATAAACAAATACTTGCATGTGAATATTTAAACTAGTACTGTTTGTTCCCTTTCTGGGAGTCATTTAGTTAGAAGACACTTAAAATTGTAGTGAGATACAGAGGACCTTGTGTGGACTTTGCAATACTCCTACAAGAATATACTTTTTATTGCAGAATCATGTGGATTCTGCAATACGAAGTACATTATTTTGATCATTTCATAGACTCTAGGAAATGCCTCTTGACTATTGCTGGTAATTCTGAAGTTCTGTATTTCTGATCTCTGCTTCAGGAAGTCTTACTAACCTCAATAGAAATTTAATAGGAACAGAAGCAGTAAAGTTTATTTTAATTTGTTGTTTATACTGAGGTATTCTTAAATAAATAGAATATGCAGGTGGCTAAATTAAAAATCTGAGTCAAAATCTTTCATACTCTCTTTTCTCCTACTGTTGGAATACTCTGGAGTTTACCTTGCAAAGAAGGTTCATTTTAATCTATCCAAAATCACAAAATCATGGAATAGTTTAGGTTGGAAGGGACCCTTAAAGGTCACGTAGTCCAGCCCTCCTGCCATGGAGATCAACCCTCCTTCCACTAGATCACATTGCTTAAAGCCCCAGCCAGTATGGCCTTGAAGACTTCTGAAGGTGAGAGACATCCACAACTTCTCTGTACAACCTATTATCCTATCTTTCCACCCTCATTTTAGAAGTTTTATTTCTTTATCCATTCTAAATCTACCCTCTTTCAGTTTGAATCCATTGCTTCTTGTCCTGTCACTACAGGCCCTCGTAAAAAGCCTTTCTGTGTCCTTTTCATAAACTCTCTTCAGATACCAAAAGGCTGCACTAAGGTTTCCATGGAGCCTTCTCTTCTGTAGGCTAAACAACACATTTGAGAGGTGCTCCAGCCCTCTGGTCACATTTGTTGCCTCTTCTAGACCCATTCTGACAGCTCCATGTCTTACATGTGTGAGTGACCCCAGAACTGGACACAGTACTCCAGGTGGGGTCTCACCAGAGTGGAGTAGGGGGGAAGAATCACCTCCCTGGCCTGGCTGGCCATGCTGCTTTTGATGCAGTCCAGGACACAGTTGGTTTCTGGGCTAAGTGTACATTGCCAGCTCATGCCCAGCTTTTCATCTGCTAGTATCCCCAAGTGCTTCTTTTCCAGGCTGTTCTCAATCTCTTCATCTCCCATTCTGTACTGCTACTGGGGATTACCTCATCCTGAGTGCAGGACCTTGGCCTTTTGAACTTCATGAGGTTCACATGGGTCCACTTCTCAAGCCTCTAAAGGTCCCTCTGGATGGGATCCTGTCCCTCAGGCATGTCAACCAGACCACTCAGCTTGGTGCCACCTGCAAACTTGTTGAGGGTGCACTCAGTCCCACTGTCAATGTCCTTAATAAAAATATTGAACTGTTCTGGTCCTAGTATGGACCCCTGAAGGACACCACTTGTTAGTGATCATTGAGCTGTCCACTGCAGTTCTTTGGATATGGCCATCCAGCCAATTTCTTTTCCATCAACTAGCCTATCCATCAAATCCATATCTCTCCAATTTAGAGACAAGGATGTTGTGTGGGACCATGTCAAAGGCCCTAGAGAAGTCAAGATAGATGACATTAGTTGCTCTTCCCTTATCTACCACTGCAGTCACTCCTACATGGAGGACCACCAGATTATTCTTCTATAGCTATTAGAATAAATTCTATCTGCTGCAGCAAAAGATCTTCCTGAACTTAGGTAGCAGTACTGTGTTTTACTATTTTGTTCTGTCTGTGGGAGCAGAGTTTATTTGCCTGTACTAAAATGGAGTCCCACTTACTTTTTGTTACTAAGAGCAGAACAACAATGTTGGGTTTCACCACACATATCTGAGAAAAATTTGCCCCTTGGTAGCTGCAAAGAGGATCTCTTTGTACCCAGTTAAATAGTTTGTTAGATAACTCTAGGATATAATGGGGGGGGTTACATGTATTTGTACACAAGTATTAATTTATTACTTCTGCCTCCCTTTCTGTCTTGTATATATTCTTCTTAGTCCTTTACATTTATCCTGGGTACTCCTGAGTAAAGTCACATCTCACATGCCCTGTTCTGGTAGTTTCCAGGCTTTCAATACTACCTTGTGGCCCAAGGACAGCTGGCCCAGCAAAATTCTCTTTAACTGATTGTTGTCTATTCTTTTGGCAGTGATCTGAGATCTTCCCAGAAAGTTTATGATACTCTTTTCTTATGCCTGGGATATCAATGTAAAATAACATTATTAAAAGAGGGCTGTAGTGGAGAATAAACACAAATAAATAGAATTTGCCAAATCCTAATTTGTGCAATATGCACACTTCTCATTGCCCTTTTTGGAACATCAAATATGTGAGGTTGCCCTCTCATGTACTTTTTTGCTGCTCCAGAACTGCTCTGTTACTAGTCGTGTTGTTTTACCTGGTGATTGATGTATATGGCTAGAGGTGAGTGGATTTTCCTCACCAGTAGAAGACTAGATGAAAGGGCAATGGGACATCCAAGAATTAATTTTCTCCAAGAGCAGGCAGCTCTTGCTCCTCAAAAGCGAGTGTGGGAAAATAGTGTGAAAGCTGATTTACAAAGAATGTCAACTCTACCTCTAGTAAATTCTTTCAAAAATATGCATTGAGTTTGCTAGAAAAGAGACTCCAGTTTGAACTGGTCCAGTTTGCTAGCCGTTCAGCAAACATATTATGTTCACTGATTATTCTACTATATATAGAAACCAACTTCTCAAAAGTTAGCCTTGATGGGAGCCAAGTCAGAAGCGTGCCTTGGATAAACAGCCTCTGGGTGAACTAATATTTAAGTTTGCAACAAGAAAGACTGCTTTTGAAGGAAATCAAGTGGTATAAAGCAGGATGGTTGTGTTTGGCTGAATTAACAGGAGGTTGAAGAAGGCATGTATAAGAGATGACTGTTTTGCTGGGACAGTCCTAATATGCAAATATAGAAATTGGGGATGAATAAGACAGCAATCCAATACACCTAATTTTATTTTCCAACTGTTTTGTAGCCTTTCATAATTCCACAAAAATAATATTAAAATAGAACAGAAAAAAACTGAATTGAAAAATCCCCTGTATTATTTTAATGATAATACCTTTGTGACCTACATTTATTGAACAGCATGCAGTGGCATAATTTTCATTCTCTACACATAAATATGCAGTAGAACATACCTGATTCAGATATCATCACTGTGCATGTGCCAGAATTAATTTAAAGATTAAAACTGTATGTTGTCAAAATAGAACTTCATGAAGAATGCCTCAGATATTTAGCTGTAAAATTTAACTACCTTCTTGCGTGTTCCTTCATATAAATTTCTGATCATGGCAGAACATGTTGGATGGTCCACATATACCTACCATCTGGTCTTCTCAGTAAACAGATAAGCCAAACAAAAATGCAAGTGCAGGACATTCCAACCATGCTTCTGTGCTCAGGAGATGATGCTGAGGACAAGGTTTTTGATTCTAAGTGAGAACATGTATCTAAACCTGTAGTTACACGTCCTCCTTATCCTGGGAGCTATATGCTAAAATCTTTATCTTGAGTTATAAGATACATATCATGTACCTAAGAGAATCGAAATAACAGTAGTTGCAGGAGTGCTTTCATCTTGAGATTGCAACATGCATCTAGAAATCAAGAACTAGATGTTGGCTACCTCTGAACTAAGAGGTATGTGCAGCATTCACAGTATTCATCACAGTCACACGTTGGATATATTATTTTAGCCTTCATAGTGCTCCAAGGCCTTTTCTTGTTTGTAATTAGCAGAAAAACAAATCTCCAAGATTTTTACAAATACAGTTAAGACAAAATGCACAGGCATCCCTACAAGCTGAAATAAAGAACAAAAGATAAAAATAAAATAAAAACTTAAGCGCATCACCTGTTATTAAGATTGTTTGCACTGTGCTTCACATTCCCAAATTAGCTTTCTTCCTTTAAAGAAATCTGCAGAAGCAACTCAATTTGCATGACTTATGCCTGTGCAGTTGTGAATTTAGCACTCATTTAATATTTTGCATAATAATTGTAAATATTTTTATTATATGGAGATAGGTAGGTTCAAATTTTTCCTTCTCTTTTGATTTGATGTTGTTCCAGGATTTGCCATGTTGCCTGCACAACAGTAATAGCATAAACTATAATGACATTCTTTGCCTTTAATTTGATTATACAATGAAGTGTCTTCAGGATGTATGAGAAAGTTTGCTGAAAAATAAATCTAGCAGGAAGGTTAGAGAGCCAATCTTCTATGATTTTGCAGTAGTAATGTAGTCTTTTTGCTTAATGGTAGGTGTGCTTCTCTTTTAGGAGGTATTCTGTAATTTCACACTCTTCCTCGCCACAAGAAAGCAGACCAAAAGACATAAATCAACAAAAAATAATATTTTAAATGTTTGCTGCTTCTTGTTTTAACAAACTCTTGATGAACAATTTTGCCCAATTGGGTTTCATGGACATGTACCTACCAGCTTTCTGATCTTCAGTATCAGCTGCTGTTAAATTCTGCACATCTTTAACATTCCCTATCTGGAATCTGAGGTTTTGACATGAGTCACTGATTGCATAGTGGTAACATTTTCTCCTTTGAACTCTTATGAGGAAATCTGTTAGCTTCTCTATTTTGGCCACAAAATCCTGTTACCAAACTCCTCTTCTACAGCAGTTATCAAAAGCAATTGAAAATGGAGCCAGCAGGATTTGGAACACTGTTATTCAAGCTTATTAAAAAAAAAAAAAAAAAAGTGTGGTTTTTTTTGCATTTTCATAGTTCTGTTGCTAAGTTTAACCTATGACTTTTTAAACAATAGTCTCTAAATGTTTTACTAGTTTAGGTTTCCCATAAATCAGTGAAATTCTGTGAAGCAATGCATCTAGGAAAAAATATGTGTAAAGATCATTCAGGTTTTGCAGTAGGTCTTCGTGTCTAGCCAAGAACAATTAAAAGCAATTAAAGTTGCATTATCAGTTTAACAACCTAAGGGAAGGCACATAGTAAATATTTACAGGCAAACTCAGAAGTTCATTATAGCTGTATTATTTAATTGCTTCTTTAATTGACTTTCCTATTTTTAGAAAACAAACACTTCAGGCAATAGAAGAAGGCATAATATGGGCCAGCACAGTGGTAAGGATACAAACATTTGAATACCTAACAAAAGCACAGTGCATTCTTTATTTTCCATAGTTAAATCACCTAGATGTTTGCTGTAAAGACCCTCTCAACGTTATACTTCAGAGTTTTAGTATTATTTAATAATTTCCATTTGTATGCATTTCTGTTTGATTTAACATTTTTTCACTGCTCAGACTGTTTGTCCTGAAGAATCATATCTGTCATATCAGGTATGGAAGGAATGAAGAAAACCTTCAGGTATCCTACCTGACAGTTTTGTAATGAGGCAGGCTGAATACATAAGGAGTAGTTCTACCTCTACAGACATAAGAAACAGAAAATTGGCACGTTCAGAACATGACATTTATTTTTATTTGAATTACATGTCTATTCTAGGTAGAATATTTTATCTTCTGAAATATATAATCTAAATAAAAATGAAAAGTTAGGGTTTTTTCTAGGTACCAATTGCAAAACCATCATCAAAACCCACCTGCTTGACTGAACGTGGTATTCTGAAGGGACTAATGCTGGTGTCCTGAAGAAAGTTCCAGTGCTGGCAATTCATAAAAGCACTTTGTTGTTTTTCGAGTTCATTTCAGCTACTTTTCTTGGTAGTACTACAGGTTTTCTCCAGAGGAGTGATCTGATCATCATTTCATAGGGCTTATGACTTACTTCTGCTTTGATGCCTTTGATCAAATGAGTTGTTGGTTCAGTCACAGAGGAGGTTTTTTCTCTGCCCAAGTGTTCATCCATTGTTTCTCCTAACTGTGAAGTACAAAATATATTGCAAGAAGGCATTTTAAAAAAACCTCTTTCTATGCACTGTGAGCAGTTGTTGACTGCAGGAGGATTTCCATTGCTGTTTCCCTCCCTGGTAAATAGGTTGTGGCAGACACCAACAAATTACTCTTTCGTCATCAAGAGGCACTACAAGGGGAGAAGAGAGGTTAGCTGTGTGAACTGTCCCATCATGAGGTGAAATTACAATGACATATGTGAATCCACCTCAATCTTCAGCTTGCCATTAGGTGAACCATCAAAGGTATGACAGTGTGTCGCAACGGGGAACACGGCCAGGGTCCTCTTCATCTTCTTGCTCCTCATCTTGCAGCTGCTTCCAGCTTTTTCTTCTTCATTCCTCCTCACCCTTGCAGCATTGCTGTCAGGTGCAGGGGAAGAGGTTGGCAGGTGCCTCTTCCTCATGCTTTTCTAGATAGGTGAACCCTATGAATGAAGGGTGTTGCTCTGGAAATTTATTTCTCCCTTACTCTTTCTTTCTATGCAGTGTCAGAACCAGCTCTACTCAACTGGCAGAATATATCCCAGTCACCAACTATGAATAAATTTTAGGCAGTTTCATCCTGTCTTGTAAAATATTATCAGTCCTTTTGGATACAGAGTTGTGACAAGTATTGCAGTTCCCATTTCTGGAGAAGTCATGCAAAGGCTGACTGGACCACAGACCCATAGTGGTAAACTCCGTGGTGCTGCAAGCTGCTTAGGTTGCACTAGGTGTAGGTATAGATACATGACCCTCATCATCAGATTATTTCTCAGCATAGGCAAGTACAGATGTCTAATAGCAAAAGCAGAAGATGAACTTAAAAATATCACCCTAGTCTTTGTGAGGTTTGTTTCAGAAGTATAAAATTGAATCATAGAATCACAGAATCATTAAGATTGGAAGAGAGCTTTGAGATCAAGTCCAACTGTAATCCAACTACCACAATTACTAAACTATATCCTGAAGTGTCACATCTAAACGCTTCTTGAACACCTCCAGGGATGGTGACTCCACCACCTCCCTGTGCAGCCCATTCCAATGCCTCACCACTCTTCCCGTAAAGAAATTTTTCCTAATATCCAACCTAAACCTGCCCTGGCACAAGTTAGACCCATTTCCTCTTGTCATAGAATCATAGAATCATAGAACTGTTCAGGTTGGGAAAGACCTTCAAGATCATCAAGCCCAACCTTATCCTAACCCTATTACCCTATTTCTGATGACCCACTGCTAAACCATGTCCCCAGCCACCACATCCAGTCCCCAAGCACCACATCATATGATTCTATGATTCTATGATCCTGTAACCTCAGATCAGTTAGATCTCTCTGTCCAGATCTCTTTGTCGTGCCTTTCTACCCTCGAGCAGATCAGCACTCTCACTCAGTTTAGTGTTGTCTACAAACTTCCTGAGGGTGCCCTCAATTGCCTCATCCAGATCACTGATAAAAATATTAAACAGGACTGGTCCCAGTACCAAGCCCTCAGGGATACTAATTGTGATCAGCCACCAGCTGGATTGAACTCCGTTTATCACAACTCTTTGGATCTGGCCATCCAGCCAGTTTTTAATCCACCCAAGAGTCCACCTGTCTTATGCCATGGGCCGCTAGTTTCTCCAGGAGGATGCTCTTGGAGATGGTGTCAAAGGCCTTACTAAAATCAAGGTAGTCAAGGTTCACAACCTTCCCCTCATCCAGTAGGCAGGTCACCTGGTCATAGAAGGAGATCAAGTTGGTCAAGCAGGACCTCCCTTTCATGAATCCATGCTGGCTGGGCCTGATCTCACCATTATCCTGCACTTACCATCTGAGTGCACCCAAGGTGAAGCACTCCATGATCTTCCCTGGCACCGAGGTCAGGCTGACTGGCCTCTAGTTCCCCAGATGCTCCTTTCAGCCCTTTTTGTAGATGGGTGTCATGTTGGCAAGCCTCCAATCATCTGGCACTTCTCCTCTTAACCAGGACTGCTGGTAGATGATGGGAGAGTGGCTTGGCAAGCTCCTCTGCCAGCTCCCTCAGCATCTCGGGTGAATCCCATCCAGCCCCTTAGAATTGTGAGTGTCCAGGTGGCATAACAGGTGGTTAACTGCTTCCTCCTGGATGATGGGCAGTTGCTGTTGCTCTCCATCCCTATCAGGAGGTTGAATATCCTGAGGATAATGGGTCTGACTATTACAGACTGAGGCAAAGAAGGCACTGAGGACCTCAGCCTTTTCCTCATCCTTGACAGCAATGTTGCCCCCTGTGTCCAATAAAGGGTGGACGTTCTCCTTGGCTTTTTCTTGTTAATGTATTTGTAAAAACCTCTTTTGTTATCCCTCACAGCAGTGGCCAGGTTGAGTTCTAGTTGTGTTTGTCTTTCTGATGTTCTCTCTGCATGACCTAGCTAGATCCCTGTACTCTTCTTGAGTTGCCTGCCCCTTTTTCCAAGGGTGGTAGACTCCCCTTTTGTTCCTGAGCCCCTGCAAGAGCTCCCTGTTCAGCCAGGCTGGTTGTCTTCCCCAACAGCTCATTTTACAACACACGGGGACAGCCTGCCCCTGTGCCTCTAAGACTTTCTTCTTGAAGAACATCCAGCCTTCCTGGGCTTCTTTGCCCTTCAAGACTGTCTCCTAAGGGATAGTCCTTTGTGTGGGTTTGTTTTATTACAGGTTTAAAACCACTGTAGTTGAAAGCATACCTGTTTGGAAGTGATCTGGGGTTTTTCATTCCCTTCTATTTCTTGTTCTTGCTTCTGCTATGAGGAAACCAAATAACAAATGCAAGGCTGACAGGTGTTTCAGCCACCTGATTTCGCCTTTTATTACCTGAATCTTATGATATTCCTGTGGATTTCCTTGCCTCTGGATATTCTGGGTTATCAAAGTTCACCAGAATTAGTTCAAGATGATTTTGTGAAAGAAAAGTCCTCTGAAGATGATTAAGTAGAAGGAAACTGTGTCTAGTTCAGGAAGCTCCTGAGTTGTAAATATGTGAATTGCTGGTAGAAGTATCACATCTGTGCAGCATTTTGGGCCTTTGTTGGAGACAAGACCATATAAACTTCTTGTTCATACCCAGTACAGCTCCTTTAGGTTCCCATTGAGTTAAGTCAGTTTTTCCAGCACTTCAATACTTTCCTGGTCCATGAATTTTGTAATCTAATCCAAACCTGTCATGAAAATACAGCGGCCTATTTTTTGAATTCTCATCAGCATCATTTTTATGTAAATCACTGGAAAAAACCTGCAGTTTTAGTAAACCCCATAAAAACAGATTACAATGCCCCACAACTCTCAGAGCAGTAAACATTGCAGAAAAATAACCTTTTCTCAGCAATTTTGAAGAAGTGAGAAGAAGTGGGCACATTTAGTTGTTTGCTGAATTGAATTTATGTAATTCCACCTGGTCAAAAAACAAGCTGGACTATGGAAAGTTTTCAACCTCTGAAACTGCAACTGGAGCTGCATATGCTGCATTTATCTGTGTTGAGTCACCAACTCTGCCAATGTTTTTGAAGCTTGTAGTTTGGGGAAATGGGGGGTTATTTCAAGCAGAGGCATGAACAGGCAGGATGGTGATATATGCATGTGTACATACATACATCCATACATACACATATATATATATACACACCTGAGGATTGGGTGGACTGACTGCTTCAAGCAATAAAAAAAGGCTGTGATAATGGTGTAAAAAAAAAAAGTGAACCAGAGTTGTTTTAGTATACAGTGCTCAAAAGAAGTGCCTGACTCCACAGCTGCTCCACAGCAGTCTTTTATCCACTGAGGTTTTCTTAAGTAGTCTAAAGGCAAATGCCTGCACTTGGATTTAGAGTAAAATCCTTGTCAGTGAAGCTTCATCTGCCCAGAAATACCCTTTGAGTTTGTTTGGAAGGGGAGGTGTTGGTTTTCTTTCCATCTGAAGGAAATTACAGATAACAAGACTGTCTGCTTTTGGTTCATTTCAAGCCTGTTTATTGGCATCCTTTTCTTTTATGCAGGGATGTTTTTACAAACTTAAAAGACATTGTTGCTGATTTTCTGATATGTTTGTTCTAGTAATTGAGATTTTGTTTGATTAAATGCAGCAAATTGTCTGATCAAAATGAGTGAAGAGAATTCAAACAGCTGAAACTAAATGCTGCCAAAGTTCCAACCCTGTATTAAGCCTTTACAATACTGGTAATGAAGCAATTGTTACTGACAAAGATAAAAGCAGAATTGTGAACTGTACAAATGTTGAGCATCTGGCAAAGAAGTAGGTATCTTCAGACTGTCTTTATTGTTACAATGTGTATATAAATTGACGTGTTTGTACTGATTAGCATTTATTACATAAACTCTTACCAGAGTTACTCAATGTACACTCCATAGAAATCTTGTTAGTTTCAGTGAGACTGATTCTAGTTTTACCTGTGGTAATTCTTTTCTGGTGAGATGACACTGAGTTTATCAAATTTCCCTTCACACACACTTAAGATAATAAAGTCACATCATTGTACATAAAAAATATATGATCTAGATATCATATTGCACCATTTCATTCAGCTTCATGGACACAGCTAGTTCAGTGACCTGTGGTTTCAACAATCTAGAGGTGGTCAGTTATGATTAATATTGTGGTATTTTTCCTTAGGTGATGTTTATGCACAAAACCCAGAAAACATGGTGTGAATTTTTGGCATGTTCTATTGCCTGTAGTTGGTGTGTCCACAATTTGCTGTCTTCTCTCCCCTGGCCCCACCTGCATTGGATCATATTGCAAAGTGATATGAAAGCCAAGTCATTGTTCAAGTCCCTGAGATAATTCTCTTCATTATTCACTTTGGTCTATGTGCAGCATTTATAATTGTATGCATTAGTGATCATTAGTTGCTAGTCCATTATATCAGTTGAATTTCATAAGCAGCTAAAGTTGATTGCATGATTTTGAGGTTTAAGCAGGAAGATTATACAATTCCATTAATATCTGTGCACAAAAAAGTTAATTACTTTCTCTGCAGATGATTACTGAATTTACCTTTACAAATACCTTTTTAAAAAGTAACATTTTTTGATATATATTTTCTTATTTTTTATTTTGGTAAATTTTGTTATTATAAGCTCAAAAACTTTAAGGTTGCCAGTAATTTGCTGTGTTGTTTTTTTTTCCTGTGGTATTTTTGTTGGTTTTTGGTTTTTTTTTTGTGAGCATAGTGAAGTACACATCAAACAAGTGTTTGGATTCATTAGTGTGTACAACATAGGAGAAAGATAAATACTTAATGCCTTACTTCTTACTGTAATACCTAATACTTTAGAGGGCTTTGCATTTTTAATTATTGTAAAAGCATTCTGAGGTTGGCCATGTATGTAAGTAGCTGTTAGAGAAAAGTTTGCTTCAACATCTGTCAAGGCCACAGATTTTCCATTTTGCTCAAGGGACTTTGAGATAGGTCCTTTGTGTGCAAGAGATACTAGAGCCTGGAGAGTGCCAAGTGAGAAATACTTTGCATTTCCATTCTGTTCCTTTGACTGAATCGAGATCCTCCCAGACAAATAACAGAGGCACATACCTTTAATTGTATTCCCCTGGTGCTGCTCTGAAAAAATATGCATGTATTACGTGTTATGTTATGGATCAGGGATTGGGAAGTCTCAGACCTTTAAATAAATCTTGGCCAGACCTCACTTCACCATGGGAGAAGGGATTCAGGTGAACATTAATGGGTATCAATTGTCATTTGAGACAGCCAAGGTTACAAAATCTGGCCTCCAGCTTTCTCTTTACAAGGAATAACAAGTAAGTCTGCAGATGACACTAAACTGGATGGAAGTGTCGATTTGCTTGAGGGTAGGAAGGCTCTGCAGAGAGACCTGGACAGGCTGGATCAATGGGCCAAGGCCAACTGTATGAGGTTTAACAAGGCCAAGTTTCACCTGCACTTTGGTCACAACAACCCCATGCAAAGCTACAGGCTTGGGAAGGAGTGGTGGGAAAGCTCCAGGGTGGAGAATGGGAGTACCTTAATGATGATTAGAGCTGAGCTTTCAAACACCTTTGCTTAGGGAATCTGATTTTCCTAGTGCTGTAATGCTAGTTTTCACATATAACACAGTCTGTCATTACAATTCACAAAGAAAATACACATCTTTGTTGAATGTAATGTCACACTGCCAAACAGCAGCTGCAGAACAGCCCAGGCTGAGGTTAGCATCCCAGGTTTTACTGAGCACAGTTAGGCTTTGGTAAGGGAAACCTGAGGAACACAGTACCTGTTTGCTTCATGTAATTGCCCTTTTTATAAAAATACACACACATGTTTCTGCGAAAGCAATAGTTACAACCCTGAAGCTACCTCTGCCTGCCTTGCTGGGAGGTGGCCTTGACTTTGGCCATTGCCTGCATTCAGAAGGCACTTACTATTTGTATGCTATTTACGAAATGCCTGAAGTGCTCCCAAACTGCTCTTTCTAGAACTGTGCCTGTCAAAAGCAGGTCCCTGCTCTTTGCTGACACGGCATGACTGATGTGGAGAGGGGCAATGCCTGGCCGAGCACCTCTGCCCCTGCTCTGTGCAGACCTGGGCAAACATGGACTTTGAATTCTGCCAGGAGCACAGTCAACACAGGGGGCCAGGGTGGTGTATGGCAGCAGGGGTGGGGTGGGGTGAAGCCTGCTTCTGCTTTCCTTTTCACAAACTGTGTCCACATCTCCCTGGCAGCATTCCTTAAATCTTTTGTGCTGTAAATACCGTTGGGAATGTAAAATGCAGCTGTGTGGATGTGCATGCTTAAGGACAGATTCTGCATGATTGTTTGAAGGTGAATGATGTTAACTGGTGCAAAGTGTGTCTTCAGGGACTGAGTGGAAGTTGTCACTTCAAGCTTATAGGGTGAGATGCCTCCTCATGTTCAGCTTGCAGTGAAGGTGACAACAAACCAGAGAATAAGCTATTTGTACAATTTCTATGTAAGTCTATACATTGTTAGAGCCACAGTAGTATTTTGCACTGATAATGCTTTTGTTCTCTTCCCTTTCCCCTCAATTCTTGAAAATCCATCTCCTCCCAAAAGTTCCAGGGCTTGCCAACAGCTCTCCCATGCTTCCTACAAGGTCAGCATGTTTTCTGATGCTGTCTGTGCTCTTCCCACCTGCAAAGCACCCATGCCTGGTTTGCTGAGCTGGGCTGTGTCCTGTCACCCCCCCACACACCCCTCCATCCCTCAGCTCCACAGCTGACCATGCCCATCAGTGGGTCTGCTGGCCCCAGGGGTGTCCCAAAAGCCCTGAGACCCCTGCCTGGATGTGGCAGGTAAACTCCAAGGTTGGCCAGAGATGGTGAGCCTGGGTCCTGCATCAATAGTGCTTTAAAAAGTGTTCTCCTTGGAGCATGCTGGCTGAAATGCTGTGTTTGTGGTTTTCAGAGATCCCCTTGGTCTTGTACCTCTTCACCCTGATTTCTGTCACCTGGCTGTGGGGAGGACTGCACTTGGCTTACCGGCACCTCTGGATGTTAGTTTTTTTCATCATCTTCAACAGCCTGCAGGTAAGAGCTGGTGCCTTTTCCTCCTGCCCTCTTGCAGCACTGGGGGTCATTTCCACTGCTCACAGCACACCTGGCATGTCAGCCTCACTGGCTGAAAAGCATCCAGAAACACTGTGACATGATGGAGGGGTTAATTAATTATTCTGTTTATTTCTGAAATTAACCTACAGAATGCCTATCAAAGCAAGGGATGCATTGCTTTGAATTAATTTCATAGCTAATACACTGGGAGCAAAAATTGCTTGCTTCTGTATGCAGTATCTTACTGATATACCAGAAAAACTGAAATATCTGCAGCCTTTGCAAAACCACTATTTCAATTTTTTTGTATCTGTTGACTCTAATAAAAAAAAACGATACCAAACCAAACCCACAAAGTTTTGAAAGTATATAACCATAAAATTGAAAATTTTCTATTATGAGAGGTGAGCCTTGAGGCTTAGCTTTTCTCATACAGCCTACGTATTGGCAAGCAAAGATCTTTCCATTAAAAGAAAATTAAATAGACACTAGCTGTTGATTATTAGTTATAAGAAATGCAAACAGCCCTTTGCAAAATTTTACACATGGAAGTGCTTTCACAGCACTCAGTACTGCATTACACCTAATTCAACACAGTGCTGCACATTGTGGAATTCTTTACAGAATAGGGGATAGAGTATTATGAATGGAAAAATGGCTCTGATGTCTGAAAACATTAGAATGATGAGGAATTAAAATAAATATATGTAAAAATCTATCGTGTGCCAATTCCTCTGCTATTTTTATAACAGGAATATCTGTGACACCATGTATTATTTTCTAATGTTAATCAGCTCATCAAACAAAAATTGATTTATAAGGTGCATTTTCACAAAACAGAATCAGTTTAGGTTTTAATTCAAAAGGTGGGAGGTTCCTTAAGCAGCAATGTAAGTATTTTCAAAATTTACATCTCAGACATTTTTTTTTTTTTAATTGAGAAAAAAAGGTAGCTTATTCTCCTTAGAATACATTTGATTAGTCAGTATATGTTATCATTTAAGTATGCCATATTTATGAGCATATATTGGCTTAGATTACGTTTGTTTTTTTGGTATTTTTGGGTTTTGTTTTGTTTTGTTTTTCTGAGAACAGATTTGCTCTAATAATTGTCTGTAGCATAGACATAAAATTGCTTTTTTGCAGTGAGACTGCCACAGCCCTCCAGGACTGAAAGTAGCAGGAAATATACACATATAATTTTATATATCCTTCCTTACTGTCTTTCTACAAAGAATTATTACTAGGATCCAGTCTGGGTTTGTATTACATAGTAGTATCTTGGATACAAATTTTTGGAAAGGGTAATTCATTATAATTGAGATTTTATGGCAGAAGTAAAGCAGTGCCAGAGCACTATAATATGCATTGATATTTGCTTTAAAATAAAGCTATGTTATTGCCAGTGCATATTTAGAGGAGAGATATGACTGCTCTGTGAAATTTATCATTCTTGGCCAGAATGTTGATCCTTCTGTGTAACTGTCAGAGGATACTTTCTTAGTCTGCTTTACATAACTCGAAATTTCCTTTTATTCAAGTGAAGTTCAAAGCCACAGAATTATTGTTATGTTAATGAATGTTTTAATGAATGTTCAAGATACCAATTGATGCAATAAGATCAGGAAATAAAACAGGATGTTGAAAGCCAGTTAAGTAAAACACGAGGCCCACAAGGTCTGTGTGGGATTTATTGCAGTAGTGGTCCAGTATGACAGCAGGTGATAAGGAAATCACAGATATAAGAGCATGCCTAGAATAAAGTTTAAGTCATGACTGCTATTAGAGATGCACCACTGCATGACTCCAGAGTTAGGATTTTGTTTAGATCCAGCTAAAAGTGAGATGATACCAGAACTATTTGCTTTTCTCAACTTATGTGAAGTTTTCGGTTGGTTAAGTTTAATGCTTTGTGTAATTTTGTTTCCATTCATGCACTCTAAAACCTTTACACTTTAGGAAGTGAGTTTGATTGATTGATTGATTGATTTATTGGCTGTTCTTTGATTATTGGGTGATCTCTTATCAGCATTGCAGGTATATACAGTAAGACACGCACAGGTAGTACATAACTATTGTGTGCTTCTGCTGGAACTTTTTTGGGGGTATTACAATGTGAGAAATATTTCAATAGCTTTCCTAACTTCATGCAACTGAAGGAACACATATTTCTGTATATATTGCCCTGAGACTCAAGGACCTGACATAAATAACTTCCAGTTTTACAAGCTATGCTCATCTGTACCCTGCAGCAGTGTGGGATCATGCACAAAGCTCGAATAACCTCTACTGGCAGGTGCATTTCTCATCTTTCAGAAGTGTGTCCCCAGTTGCACCTCCACCCTCCATTAGCTGGGAAATAGATACTCAGAAACTTTGTTCGAAATTCTTTGGAGGAGCTAGGAAATGAAAAATTAACAAAGCAAACCATACAAGCTTCACCCTCCACTGTCTGGCTCGCCTGATGTTGTTATCACTGCTGTGACACTCCGTGCATGGAGCACAACCTTGGTTTGAAACCCGTGGCAGTGCCAGGCTGCACACACTGCCCCTCTGCACATAATCCTTCCTCTGACTCTCTACCAACATGAGTAACTGCTCCACCAATAGATGCTCTCTCTTTTGTGTTGGCATCAATCCATTTGGCTCCTTGCCCTAATGGCAGATCGTAGTATCTGGGGAATGACTGTAGATGTTAGCTGGGCTGCAGGAAATACTGCATCTTCTCCACAGCAGGCAAATCTCTCTTCAAATTACATCAATATTGAGCTTCCACATCAAAAGGAGAAATCTATTAGTTTTGTTATTCCTAGCTCTAGAGAATCCGTAAAACCTCAAATCTAAAATTGATGCCTTTATTGACATGAGATGCAAAAATTTCAAATGTCTAATCTCTTCCTGGTTAATATTCTGAATTAAAATGTGCAAGTCTAGAGCTCCAACTCAAACAGTGGCAAATAAAAACTTTTCCGTCCACCTAAGCTCAAGAACTTCACACTTCACATTTTAAAAGCATTTTTTATCCATTTTCAGATATAAAATTATGTGAAATTACAATATCCACTACCTTTTATTACTAGAGATTAGAAACTAGTTTTTAAAATCTAAAATTACAAAGTATTTAAAAGGAAAAGAAACCTTTTCAGTGCTTGGTACCCTGAGAACAGTAAAAGAACCAGAGTTGCTCTTTCACAGTATTACGGTTTTTATATTTGTTTGTTTGTTTTAATAGGTGATTGTCTTCAGTGCTTTGTAAATCTCTACAATAAAAATAGTTGAACATTTCCTGGAACACCCCCACATTTTAAATAACTGCCCCACATATATTGTTCTCCTGTTTTAAAGTTACCATTTATCTAATAAGGAAACAGAAAAACTGACTTGTGATTCAGGTGACCAGACATGCATCATGAAATGAAAAGAAGGGAACGAACAAGGTGGAGAGTCAGAAAATTTCCTTGATCTATGCTTTTAATGAAATAACCAGATACGCCAAATTGCCTTAAAACTGCCAAAAAACGTCAAGATGCAAGCTGTTTGCATAGAAAAAAAAATGTATTACAAATACTGAATGCATTAAGGTTTTGCTGTAAGCAGGTATAGCTTTCTAAAGCTTTCACAGACCACACTGCCACCAGAGAGGGGCTGGTCTTGAGAGGCTCTGGAAGACAAGGTTGTGGATGTTGTGGATGAACGTGAAGCATCCTTTGAAGCTTTAATCCCAGCCTGACTAGAGCGGTAGATGTGGTTTATCTGGATTTCAGTAAAGCATTTGACACCGTCTCCCACAGCATCCTTGTAGATAAGTTGATCAGGTATGGGTTTGGTGATCAGGTAGTGAGGTGGATCAGGAACTGGTTGATGGGAAGGAGTCAGAGAGTTGTAGTCAATGGGGCAGAATCTGGTTGGAGGTCTGTGGCTAGTGGAGTCCCTCAGGGGTCGGTACTGGGACCGGTGGTGTTCAACATCTTCATCAACGACCTGGATGAGGGTATAGAATGTACCCTCAGCAAGTTTGCTGATGACACTAAGCTGGGAGGAGTGGCTGACACACCAGAAGGCTGTGCTGCCATTCAGAGAGACTTGGACAGGCTGGAGAGTTGGGTGGGGAGAAACATGATGAAATTCAACAAGGGGAAGTGTAGAGTTTTGCATTTGGGGAAGAACAACCCCATGTACCAGCACAGGTTGGGGGCTGACCTGCTGGAGAGCAGGGTAGGTGAAAGAGACCTGGGGGTCCTGGTAGACAGGAGGATGACCATGAGACAGCAATGTGCCCTTGTGGCCAAGAAGGCCAATGGCATCCTGGGGTGCATTAGAAAGGGTGTGGTTAGTAGGTCAAGAGAGGTTCTCCTCCCCCTCTATTCTGCATTGGTGAGGCCACATCTGGAGTATTGTGTCCAGTTCTGGGCCCCTCAGTTCAAGAAGGACAGGGAACTGCTGGAAAGAGTCCAGCGCAGAGCCACAAAGATGATGAAGGGAGTGGAACATCTTCCTTATGAGGAAAGGCTGAGGGAGCTGGGCCTCTTTAGCTTGGAAAAAAGGAGGCTGAGGGGTGACCTCATCAATGTTTACAAATATGTAAGGGGTGAGTGTCAGGGAGATGGAGTTAGGCTCTTAGTGATGACCAGTGATAGGACAAGGGGTAATGGGTGCAAATTGGAGCATAGGAGGTTCAAGGTGAATATCAGAAAAAACTTCTTTACTGTAAGAGTGACAGAGCACTGGAACAGGCTGCCCAGGGAGGTTGTGGAGTCTCCTTCACTGGAGACATTCAAAACCCACCTGGACAAGTTCCTGTGTGATGTGCTCTAGGTGACCCTGCCTGGCAGGGGGGGTTGGACTAGATGATCTTTTGAGGTCCCTTCCAACCCCTAGGATTCTATGATTCTATGAAAATGGGACTTAGCAGTGGTTAAGACATTTGAATAATGATTTTGAGAGGAACTATCTGTCTTTTACTGCATGCTGTCAGCATCCCATTCCCATGTGTTATGCCTTTATCAGCTCTAAGAATTGATAATGATGGTTAAAATGAGGCCATTTTTCTGCAATACTAGGTTGTTTTACCATTTATTGGTGGGCATTTCAGTTACACAACGTGCTCTGTTGCAGTTGGGAAGCAATTCAGTGTTCATTAAGAGCTTTTCCCTAACAGACACGAGAACATGCTGTAGTTCATGAGAAGCAGAGACCTGCTTTTCTGCTGCTCAGGAGCTACAGACTGTGTAACAAAGCAGAACATGGCCCATTAAAATGTGTTGGATATACAAATGGATTCAACTCAGGAGACTGGAAGGGTGCTGCATGTTACCCAATGTAGTGTCTGAGCCTCATGACATACATTTCCTTGGAAATGCACTTGATAGAAAAATCATCCACTGAGGACAAATTGTTTCTGAGCACTTCCTGGGGGAAAGGAGCTCATAGTAGGAGCTACTGCAGGGCACGAAAGGGAAAGCTAGTCCTTTTGCTGTAACTTCATGAATAAACATGCCAAATGCTCTGGGGGGTGGGGGAGGCGTGTGTTTGAGGAGAACAATAGGTGATTTACAAAATTAGAAATAAATTTAGGAAAGCATGAAAGGAAGAGGCTAAGGAAGCATTTTCAGCGTATTTGATATTTTGAGTTCCTGAGTTCTTCCTGATTATCCTACCTAGGCAGCACCTGTGTTGCAGAAACATACCCCATGCTCTCATGTGAAATGCCTTTGCTCTTCATATTTTCACTTCCAAAACTGAGAGGAATATTTACCTCTTATATTTACACACAATTGCCTTCGTGGATTTGTTCACAAGGTATTTGTTGGGAGCCAGGAGCAAAAGAATAAGCTGCTGTATTATGTGCTTCTCTCTAAAGGTCAAGATTTCACAGGCTGTTTTGCATACACTGTACTGGTATAAACGGCCACCGTGGTTTTCATGCGATCAGGGGGTGTTTCTGGTTTGTATCTCTTACATCATCAGAGGTGTATTTGCCATTCAGTGGATCCAAAGTTCAGGGTGGTGGGTGGATCTCTTCCCATTGTTTGCAGAGGGGTTGGGTTGAGCCTTCAACCTGTTCTCAGGCTCTTCTTGTACTTTCTCAACTGTAATCTTGATTATTTTCGTCTGTGCTTTCACTAAACTGCTGCACACCCCAACCATCTCTTTCGAAATTTAGGTTGTAGCTGCACTGCAAACTATATTAGATAATCTATAGCTACCCCTGCCATGGTTTCCTGTACCTTGTGCTAAGCCCCACCAAGCCCTAGACCCCAGCAATAAATTAATTAACTTTCTTAATAAGCCGTTTTGAATTAAAACGTTGCTCTTACGAAATACTGAAATGTTAACCATCAACAGAGTAAAAACTTAATTTTCCAGCAATTTTTAATCAGGCGAAAAGTAAATAAAAACTGGCAGGTATCCTGTTATTAACCACAGTATTCAAAAGGATCTCATTTTGGCTGAGGAAGATAAGGGTAAAATGTCTTTTCCTGTTCTGTGTTTGAGCACACCAGCATGACACATGCCCATATAATGACCAACAGGGTTACATGAAAAATACATATTCCCAAGAAACACAGAAAAAATCTGGAAGTAGGAGTTAACTGGTGGTTTTGCAAATCATGCAAAATGGCTGACTTGCCCAATATGCCAATTTTTAAAGTCAACTTACTTGTAGGGATTTACAGTAAGAGAAGATTCAGGAGTTCAGGTACAAATACTTGAAAAGCCCATGGTACCTTTAACAAGGAATATAGATGTACAGCAAATGAATGAAGAGATGCACACCCAAACCTGGCTTTGGCTGGAGTAGGCATGATCCACTAAACTGCATTAATTAAAATAGCAGAGGCAAACCACAACAGGAAAAAGGGCTAGCTCAAGTAGCACAGGAGATGAAATACCAAAGAAAACTAGTAGGTAGGGTGGCAAAAATAAAAATAAATAATTGTTTGTTTTGTTGTGCTTTTTTTTTTAAAGGAGGAATTAGGGAACAACAGGAAATAAATGTAGCAAGAGAAAGCAATGTACTACAGTTTTAGAAATAAAAAAAGAATACAGCATATTGAAAAAGCAAGAAGAGAACAAGGAGATATAGTTAGTTTTGTAAATGCATTATATGAGTGCAGTAAAGAACATAAACAAAAGCATATGGTTTATAAAGCTCATGCCAGCACCAGTTGCAAATGAGAGATATGTTTTTATCCTAGAACATGCTGTTTAACTCTGGACAGAGTCAGGGGACACTGAGAAGGCCAGGGCTAAAAATAGGTTCACTTCCTGTTTCTTATGGCATCTTCCTAAAGAGTCTCCCGTGATGACTCAGAGATGGACTAGATGATCCCATACAGCAGTTCTGATGATCAAAGCCACACAAAAACAAACAGAATCAAGGACCAGACAAACATGAGATGTAATTAAACCAAGAGAGCTGCCAAAGGCTGCTGAAGGGTTCTGCAAAAAAGGCAAAAAAGTGATTCTTCACTGCAGATAAGCCCAACAAAAGGCAATGAAGTCGTCATAGCATTGCCAGGATAAGGCAAAATAAAAACAGAGTATCAAGAAAAGCACATAAGCTTATTCAAGAAGAAATAGTACAGTCAATGCCAAACTCTCTTCTGACAGCTGAGTGCACAAAGAAAATCAGACACAGCTCAAAGAATTTATACACTATCCCAGAAACAAAATAAAATCATCCAAAGCAGGCATTGCATTTTGACACCTGTGCAATAAATAGGTTCCTAAGCTGTTTCTAGGGGCTTGGATTCTATTCCAGACATAGTATACCTGGATAGAAAGAAAATAGTGTAGCACTACAGTTAACTTGTTGAATAAGTGGACAGAAAAAGGAGTAGAACAAGTTTTATCTGTAAAAAACCCTAAAAATTTGTTCAGTATGTATATTTATTTTGAAAATGAAAAAAATACTAATATAAAGAAAATAAAGACTGTCACTTTTTGAGACTTGGTACTTTTCAAGATCAGCAGCTAAACTTCTGGGATGTAATTCTGATTGGGCAATAGCATTAGTATGCATCATACCAGCCATGCAAACTTATGAAGCCATGCTAGAGACTTGATTATTTAGTGAGTAAACACAACACAGAATTATCTGTGTTCCTAGTTGTGACCCTAGACATACTCTAATACATTATTACTGTAATGACTTATGAAATTATGACAGATATTCCCTTTACCTTTTCAAGTTCTGACATTTTGGACCCAAAGTCAGCCTACAGCTGAAGACAAAACAGATAAAAAAGTGTGCAGTATCAGGTAAACAAAGGAAGCATTGTTAGGTCAGAACTAAGTATCTCCTAAATATATGGGAGAAACTGATGAAGAGAGTAGCTTGTGTCTACAGCTGTGTTTATGGTGATGAAAGTATACAGAATAATGCATAATAAAGTTGCAAAAAGTACAGAAGTGAAAGAATTAAGTGGGCTTTGATTTACTGGATTTTCAACCAATCATCAATCAAAAACATTTACAGAGTGTTTCAATCAGTTGCCCACTTAGAATAATAATTTTTTTTAAAAAAGTAATTTTTTGAAACAAATATAATAACTAAATAACATTTTGGGTCATCCAGCACTTATGAAGCCACTTCAGCAGTTCTTGAAGAACTTAGATTAAAAGTGTATTCCTGGAAAAAACTTTGAACACTTCAATAATTTTTGAGGTAGAAGATGACAAAGCAGTTTTGAGCATTCCCCTAGGAAGACATTAGTAACAGGAAGAATTATGTAGTGCACAGTGATGAAGATGTGCAGGGGGAGGTTTAGGTTGGACATTAGGAGGGGATTCTTCACCCAGAGGGTGGTGGAGCACTGGAATAGGCTCCCCAGGGAAGGAGTAATGGCACCAAGCCTGACAATATTCAAGAAACACTTGGACAATGCCCTCAGGGACATGGTATGAACCTTGGGGTTGTCCTGTTATGGGGATGGAGTTGGACTTGATGATCCAGGCTGTCCAGGTGGTTGAGCCACCATCCCTGGATACATCTAAAAAGACAGATGTGGTGCCAGGGGACAGGGTTTAGTGGTAGATGTGGCAGAGCTAGGGTAGTGGTTGGACTTGATGATCTTGAAGGTCTTTTCCAACCAGAATGATGACACTATGATACTATGATAGAATTCAGTAGTTGAGAGTGTGACTTTCTAAGTCTTGAAAATAATGAGTTTCTTTATAATTGGCCAAATACTTAATGCCTTTTTTAATTTATTTTTTTTCTGCACTGTTCTTCACCAGCAAAGCCTGCTGCCTTCTCTGGGAGGGTTTGAGTAGGAGGGAGGCACACAGCAGGGGAGAAACAAGATGAGGACCACTTAGGGGAGATGTAATACCCAGATCCATGGGGCTGAAAGGAATTCATCCAAAACTGCTCAAAAAGCTGGCATTGTTGTTGTGAGCCTTCTTTTGAAAAATGATGGCAACTGAGGATAATTGTGAAGGAAAGGGAAAATACAACATTTCTTAAATTTAAGAAGGCAGAGTATAGCCTCAGTAGATTTGTGGCTTACAGTAACTTGAAGTGGAATTCCTCTTGGAAATTAGGCAAAACACCAGAAGGAATCTGGCCAACAGATTGAGTTATCATGCTTGTCTACTCAGGGCTAGTGAAGCCACACTTGGAATACTCCATCAACTTTGGGGCCTTCAGTTGCAAGGTGTGTGGACACACTGATGAAGGTCCAAGGGAGGGTTACCATGGTGGTCAGAGGCCTGAAGCACATGTCCTGTGAAGAGTGGCTGAGTGGCTAAATAAGCTGGGCTCATTTAGTCAGGTGAGGAGGACAACAATGGAAAATGTAATATCAGCATGAAGATATTTGAAAGTAGGTAGAAAGATGATGATGCCATGCTCTTCCCCTCTACTGTCTTGAGAGTGCCACATGATAACAAGGGCATGTGGACACAAACCTGTGGTATGGCAGGTTTTCAAATTGAACATTAGGGAAAAAAAATTCACTGGGAGGAAATACAGAACTGTAACTGTTGTCCAGAGAGATTTAGGATCTTCATTGCTGTATGGTTTAAGGCTCAGCTAGACATAACCATCCTGACCTCATCAGTGCACTGACCCTCTGAATGGACTAAATGACCTCCAGAGGTCCCATCCAGCCAGGTTTCCTGTGACTCTATGAACTGAGTTATGGGAAGCTCTATTCTCAGTGCAGTGGTTGTGGCAGATAACAGCACCAGCCACAGGGCCCTGAGGTCATGAGTTTTTAGAAAAGCAGCAAATATCACAGAACTAATGATAAAACCCAAAGGCCTGGAAATTATATAAACAGGAAAGTTTAAGTAGAACATTATCCATCTTTAGGAATGAGTTTGGAGCAGTGGATTAAAATTCTCAGGTTTCAGCACTGCAGAGTGTAACCTGTGCACACGTATCTTTATGCTGAAGATCATTACAATATGAAGGCTGATCTGAATGTTTCTGTGAAATAAATGCATGTAATAGCCTGTAGGAAAAGAACTTTTCCTCCACCCACACATTTCCTGCACAAAAAAACCTCTGTATTGTACAAGCCTGATATTTCACCAGTATGAGAAGGATGTTTTCTCCTTTTCTTCATAATAAATACAGATGAGATCGTCTTTGGGGGCTTGTAAAACTCGTGTTAAAAAAATACAATAATTCTCTTATTTTGTATGCAGCTTCCATGGCTTCCAAGCCATGGCATTACTGCTTTTCTCTTTCATAGTTTCATTATTACTCAGCATATTCATGATATGCCATTTTAGCAGAGACCATGATAAGCTAAAATTTCATTCTGAAATAACACCAAAATAAAAGGAATTCATTAAAGACCCATTTCATTACCTTTTTTTCTGAAGAAAATCCAGTAATTTAAGCATATGATCCTTATAGAATCATGCATGAAGGAACTTCTGTCATGTGAGTAAAAATGTTACTGAATACAACAAGTAGTGTCAGATAAGTAGGAGTAGGAGTTCCAAACTTTTAAAAAATTAAACCACTTAGTAAAGTTTATCATCTAGTGAAATTCCTGGATTGCGTGTGTGATAGACTTAAAATAACCTTGAAGACCAGTTCTTGGCAGCTTTTTCTTACAGTACTTCTAAAAAAACCCCACCTTCTTATATTAATCTACATGCAGAGAAACTGCAAATGCTTATTTTCCAGTGAGGACAGTTCCCAAAGAGCAGTTGATAATGGTTTTGCCAGCCTAGGAAATTTTGAATTAGAAATTGTCGTAAGCTAGGACAGAGTTAGCCTAAAATAAAATATTTAATGGGTTCTTTTTAGAAGTGCTTCTTCTAAAGAAGTTTTCTTGTGAGCCCTAACAGGTTGTATTAGGACTAAAAGGGAGGTAGTCTGCCAAAAGAAACAATTACTTTTGGTAACAGTGACTGTATATACATATAAATATATAAATATATATCTGTATTTTGCTTTTTATTCAAAATTATTTTGGAATAGAATAAAAAGGAATCCTTGAAATAAAACTGGGTGACATCGAGACACCAGCAAAACCCTTTTGTGCCACAGCATAGGTTCAGCTGCATCTTCTATGTTAAATATAATTTGATTTTGTCAAGTTGGAACCTGTTAGATAGGCATCAGTTCTACAATAAAAGATCAAATGCTTCAAAGTAAGATAAAATCTAGCTTGGATCTAGTGAAGTTAGGCATAGTAGTCCAAACCATTATCTGCTAATCAGGACAAAAGAAATGCAGTAAATCTATTCAGTTCTTGGAGAGGTATTTGATACAGTGCCACAAAAACATTGGAGGAGTAAGAGTAAAGGGAAAAATATGGTAAAAATAAAATGGGGGGAAATAGTAATTTATACACTTGCATTTTCTTTATGACTGTGGCAGTAAAAATGCTAATATAGCTTTTTGCACAAATTTAGGGGTTATTGGTGATTCAAAGGACTGATGTATCCTACATAATAAAATAGTTTGGTTTTAGTCTGTGGGATGAATTAACAGCAATTATATGAGATGTGACAACACTAAATGCAAAATTGTGAACCAAGGTACTAACAGTGAAAGAATTTCTGCTGTAGATTGGTAAGTTACATATAACTGAGGAGTACAAACAGAGATGGATGTATTGCTTTATCTCAGGACAAATGCTAATCACCAGTATGAGAGAGGCTTGACAGAAGCAAATGTGATGCTAATTTTATGCCCAACAGCAGCAATAGGAATGCCATAGTAAAATGTATTGGTGATGCATTATTTGGGATCCTGTGGATATTTCTGAGCCCATTGGTTCAAGAGATGAATACTGTATATGGTAGGAGTAGAAAACAAGTATTACTGGTGATCAGGGATTTGCAAATCTTATTTCAGAAGCCTGAGAGTATTTCTCATGTCAGCAATCATTTGTTGTCTGTGTGCATGCTGGCCTGGATCCAGCAGCTGTATAATCACACCAGTGCTGTGCTGCACACAAAGCAATATATCCCATCTCTCTGCAGGCATTTTTTAGAGACTTAAGTCCTTTTTCAGAGTTGGCCCTAACTCAGAACAACTGTTTGAGTTCCAACATCTTGGCCCTGCTCAGGAGGCAAGATGGTGTCAGGGCATAAAGAAGGCAATGAGCATCATGTTCAAAGTTAATTTCCCTTTGACTGCATCTGCTAGCACAGGGCTCTGCCAGCTGCCATTTGTATGGGCAAAGAGTTAAACATCTCAGAAACCTGCTCAGAAACACTGAGTGTGGCTGTAATCTCATACCACTGAGTTCTTTTGAGATTTTCAGTATTGCCTTCTATTAACAAAAGGACCATGAATTTAAGCAACATGTTAACTGTACTGTCAGACATTCATTCCAAGGTCAATTTGTTTGAAATTTTTTAAGTGTAATGTTGCCAATGTTTTCTTTCCGTGATGAATTTTTGTGATGGATTTTTTCCTCCAAAGGGGAACATGTCAACAGTTAAATGTGAGATCTGAATACAACCACTTAGTAGCAATTCTCTCAGGAAGCTTTCCAATGCATGTGAGGGCTGCAAATCATTTGTGTCTGGAAAGAGTTGAGCAACTGTGAAGCTGGAGCTAACCACAGTTGGATGAAAATTGCTAAATTATGTTTGCTATATTTTGAGCAAAATGTCAAGTGTTGCTCTTTTGCCTTTGCCTTGAAAAAGATCAATTAGATTAAAAAAAGCACCAAATCAGCTTGTACTGTCAGCTGATTATTTGTTTAAATCTTCAGATCTCTTGTTTTGCTGTTACAACAGGGTCATGGAAAGTTTTAGTGACAAAGACATAGAAAATTCTCAGTTGCAAAACTGAGAATCACACTGGTATTTTTTCTTTGTTCCTTGTGTGTCTTCTTAAAGGAGAGCAAGCAGAAGATGTAGTTTTGAAGGGGTATCATCTTATTTTCTCTGTGTATGTGTGTGTGAGTAAATAAAATACATGATGTAGTAGAGACTCCTTGCTGTGATAGTGCTTAAAAAATGTGTAGCAAGAAAGCAGGCTGAAAATTTTAAGACTTACCCTAAATTATGCTCAGATACCCTTCATACCCAGTAGAGGATGATGAAAGTTTAATATTTCTTATGCCCTAGGACCCTCTAGGATTAATCTTTTGAGTTCCAGGAAAGAGAATATTGGCATTTTAATAGGCCAAGTGATTCCTTTCAGAGTGAAATGGAGCCAGCAGCTCTTGCGGGACCTTTTTCTCATTCCTGACTTCTGAAAGGTGGCAGGAAAACAGTGATTCTCACCATGAAGACTCCTGCCTTGCTGCAAAGCTTTGTTATTTTCAGACTAGCTTTTGAGTAACCTCCTATTATTAGCCGAATAGGCCAACCTATGTGACAGAAATTTTTACTTCCTAAAAAGAGTATGCCCTTAAAGATCTACTTCCAATTCTGTGATTTCATTTTCATCAGTGAACAGAAAGGGTTAGTTACACTCCCCACCTCTAGGCAGCTAAGTAAACCAGTGCACTGGTTTCCAAAGACACAGTCAGTAAAGAGATAAATGTGATTCCACATTCCTGCTTTCTCACTGTTTTCTGATAGCATACAATTTCAGTATTTAGGCTATTTATACTGTAAAGCTTTATTAAATAGAAATGTCTTTGTGTTAAAAGAAGAAAAAAAAATTAATAGTTATCTTATAAACTAGTTACTTTCAGGTTGCCTTTTAATGATAAAGAGTGCTTTGCCCTTTCACTACTACAATATTTTTTTTGCTGATGAACATCTGCTTGAGAAATAAGTTCAGTTTAGGACCATCTGCTTTAGCTGGGTACCTATATACTTGCCTGCCAGTAAATGCTATTGGCCCAGCAATTATTTAGACTGAAAAATTATGGTTACCTATTAATTGTGGTGCTCTGATATTCATGAATGGGCCAGACTTCCATTGTTTTGAAGGCTGTACAAGCAGAGAACAAAAAGATGTCCTGTGCCCTAATGTCTGCTAGCACTCATTCTGGTATTTCTTAGCCTATCTCAGATTCTTTTTTTCATTTTTTGCTCAGAAATAGGTATTGTCAGAAGGAGAAACAAATCATTTGTAGCCACATTTCTGCATGGGCTTTGCTTTGCAAATAAGTACAGTGTTGATGCTCTTCATGTAGGCAACAGTAGTATAGGATGTAATGAGCCCATGGAGTCATGATGAGGTTCTTGGACCACTTGAAGTTTTTCTCAAGAATCAGTGTAGAAATAGTCTAAAAAGTAATTTATCCAAGATCAAGCCATGTGTGGGTTTGTTGGGGTTTTTTTAAGTTATTATCCCAGTCCCTTGAAAAATAGTATAACTGTCCTGCTTTCCTTTAGCACCTATGAAAACCAACTGAGGAAGTATCTTTAGGGTAGCCTTTACAAAAATTTAGAAATATTTAAAGTAAGAAAAACTTTCAGAGGTTTGCCTCTCAGCAAATTTATTTAGAGAAAAATAGAGATCTCATCTGGTGTATTTGAGCAAACCTGCAGAAATTTGAAAATACAGAAAATACCTTACTTGAGAAATACAGGAATGTCATTAATGCAATATAGATTTTAAGTCATATATTGTAAAGAAATTTCAAAGCACTCACAAGTAGTCATTTTCTGCTTGTGAAAATTATCACAAAAGAATACATTGACATAGTATATGAAAAACTGAGAATAAATTACCAGTCTCTTGGTCTGTATTGCCTCAAGTACTTTATTTTCTAAGTTGATTGTATTTTCTAAATGAAAGCCAAATTTAGTGCTACTAGTTCATTAAATCCCAGTAACAGCAGAGAGTAGGAAGAGCTGTGGTATGAATGATTTTCAGCATTACCTAAATAAAGACCCCCCTCTTCCTGGAAACATTTCTTTTTGGATTGCTTCAGATTACCACCCTGCTTTCCATTGGCAAAGACTATTAGCAGAAACTGTTTAGTCACTTTGCTAACATGGCCTGGCTTAGTTTGTAAAAATGATTTGTCATAGCTAAAGTGCCAAGCATTGACTGGAAGAAAATAATTTAGTACTTAATACTAAGTGATGTCTAAGTTACTTGCCTGGAAATGTCTCCTTGCGCAGTACCAGTACAAACAATGCAAAAATAAAAAATAAATAAACACCAGGATCCTAGTTATAGCTTTCTGCCAAGAATGTGATTTCTGTGTGGGACTTGTATAGACTGAGCCATCTAGTGCACTAAATTTTTAATTTTTTTTTTTTCACCTACAAACCTAAGTTGTACTGTGTACTGCATCTTTTAAAAAATGTGTTTGATTAGGAGTTAAATGGTTCATTCTTTTTTTTTTTTTTTTTAAATGAAAAAGAAGAATTACTCATCATGTCAATCTTCAAAGGCTTTGTGAGAAGGATGGAACAGTCTTGCAGTTTGGGGTTGAGATGTGTTTTGTAGGATACTTCATCCTATCCCACTGGGCTATCTCATCAACAGCACTGCTGAGCCAGAGGATCAGAAGTTAATTTCATAAGCCTGTGACTTTACTGCTGTCTTCATTGCTACCCCTTGCTGACCCCAGGAAGGTAGCTGGGTAAAAATAATCCCAGAAAAAAATCAGCATGTAAGGTTACTGTGTCCTCTCCTCCTAAATTGTGAAGTTAAACTCATACCATGTCATTTGGGTTCCTTGAATTAGCCAACTGGATAAAACCTTGACTTCAATGACCGACCAAGAACACAGAAAAGCAGTCCTTTCATTGAAAGTGGAACCTTCCTTTTATCACATGCCACAAATGCTGAAAAGGTGTGAGGATATTTGCTTAGTTTCTTTAAATTAAAAAAAAAAAAAGAAGTCAGTGTATCCTTAAGGCACGAGCACTGGAATTTTGTGCTGCCATTTGAAACACATTTGCTATGTGATATGACACAGTTAATCCTAAACGGACATAAAGGCTGTCTGCTTTGGAGCCAAGGGTAATATAACTGTCAGCAGAGGTGCAGAGCCAGGGAGTGCAGAGATGGGGGGGGAACATCTCCCAGGCTTGGGCTCAGTGCTCCTTACTCTACCACACTGCTCTTGACCTGTCTCCTACATATCACAAGAAGATGATCTGAGGCCTGGAGCACCTCTTCTCTGGAGACAGGCTGATACAGTTGGGTCTGTTCAGCCTAGAGAAGAGAAGGCTCTGGGGAGACCTTATAGTGGCCTTCCAGTGCCTGAAGGGGCTACAGGAAAGCTGGGGAGGGACTTTTTACAAGGGCATATAGCAAAAGGAGGATAGGGAAAGGGTTCAGACTGGAAGAGGATAGATTTAGGTTAGACATTAGGAGGAAATTTTTTCCTGTGAAGCTGGTGAGACACTGGAACAGGTTGCCCAGAGAAGCTGTGGCTGCGCCAACCCTGGAAGTGTCCAAGGCCAGGTTGGATGGGACTCTCAGAACCATGAACCACTGGGAGGTGTCCCTGCCCATGCAGGAGTTTTATAACTAGATGATCTTTAAGGTCCCATCCAACCCAAACCATTCTGTGATGCTATGATAGCTCAGCTCAGAGGATGACTCCAGGTACCGTCTTTCTTAGGGGTCTTTGGATTGGTCATCTGGTTGAGCCATGTTTTGTTTAGTTTAATTTTAGTTTTTTTTAAATTAAAACTCCACTTTCATATGTGTGATTAAGGTACATGACAGGTGCTTTGGTAAGGGCTCTGTTGCACAAAGTCAATTAATGTTCAGCAGGTTGGAGTATAGTCATCACAACAGCCATGCCACAAATACTGCACTTCCTAATATCTACAAAACATTATATTCATGTCTACTCCATACATTAATGATTTATTGACCCTTTAGACACTATGCATAACTATGCATGTTCCATAGAATATTGGAACAGATTCTTCCAATTATCTCAGAATTAACAGCAATTAATGATTACACCTGCTAGGAGTCCATTTGCCAAGAATAAAATGCCTTACATGAGTGACATTCTTGTATAGGCCAATGTATTACTGACCATTTTATGGCTTTTTGACTAGCAACTTGTCTTCCTTTTGTGCTTATACTAGATTTTATTTTAGCATTTTCTTTGCATACCAGAATTGAAGTGCTGTATGTGTGATACTCATATGTGAGATGAAATCATAATTTCTAATTCTTGTCTGTTCCTTTCAGCACAGTTTGGAAAGATTGGTACTACCAGTGCTCTTTCTCCTTTTCCTGCTCAGTTCCTTTCAAATTGAGAAATTCACTTTAGCCTCCATTCCATTTCTGCAGCAAAGGCAACATATAACTGAAATATGACACAAAGTAAATGCATTTTTTTGCTTGAATTCATATAGGTAAGTATGATCTTCACTGTATGTTCATACTTCTAACTGGAGATAAAAACCCCATCTTACCATCTTTCCACAATTTTTACATCTAGTAATGTAGTTTTACCTCTAGTTTTACATCTATATTGCATTACACTACACAGGAAGCTTAACATAAGGCTTTCGGTGCAGTTACAAGTAACTGTATGTATGTACTTTTGAGTAGCTCCATAACTGAATTTAGAGGCAGGCCCATGTGGAGCAGAGTTCACTAAGATTTAACATGGAAGCTCATCTGTATCTTAAAACTTGCCTCACTCACTGTGTTCAAAGAACAGTTGGGCTGATAGGAGATATTGTGCCTGTGCCTTGTTTATCTATATTAAATAACATCTATAAGTATCTAAGTAAATAGATAGTTATACGTGTATAGTTATAGATGGTTATAAGCAAACACAGATTTAATTTTTTTTTGTTACCCAGAAAATATATATATATATATATAGTCTCTTAGCACAGAAACCTCCTTAACAAAACCCTCACAGACAGTTCATAGCTTTGAAAGACTCCTAAGGAAAAGTATGGAGAGACAGTGAGGCAGAAGGTAAGTGTGTGGAGATGAGAGGCTGCCTGTTTCCACTGAGAGCACTTGGACAAACTGGCTTGGCCAGTTTTAGGAGTTTCATTATATTACATTGAATTGAAATTTTCCAAGAACCACCATCCTGGTGGTGGTGCTGGAGACATGGTGCCCAATGGAGGAAAAGAGAAAGCAGAAGCACACTCAGGTTGTAACCGGTTCCCTTGTCCTAGCTGGAATGGGATGGTGAACATCACCCTGTGGACTTATACATTCATTGAATTATATGAAATGTTATAAATATTAATGGAGTGAAGAAAGATTGCCACACTAGGAAACAAGACCTCCAATACTTACAGGCTTTATGTTTGAGCTGTTTAGCATAAGATTGCTTCAAAATAATAGAATCCACCTGCTAGGTGAATTTTCCTCATCTCACTTCAGAATTTCTTTCCAGTTCCCTCAGGAGGTTGCTTTACTTCTCATCAGACCTTTCATGACTTACTTTATCATCCTATCTTTTCTGTCAACTTCTGCAAAGCAGCCAAAATGCTGCTACAAGCACCTGAACATGCGTGGTCTGGAAGTGGAAGCCTAATTAGGTCAGGGTTCCCAATCCAGTCTGATCCATAAGTACCTCCAGGTTGGTGGAGCTCACTTGCACATGCTCATCCTGCTCTACAGGCAGAGCCAGTGTTGCCAGTGGTTGTGCTGGCAGGGAAGAACCAGGATGGAAGGCTTTCTCCCAGCACTTCCTCCAGGAAAGATGATGGCAGAACTGGTGGCTGCTCTGCTGCAACTGGGGAAGGGAAGGTACAAAGGAGGAAAAGACAACAAGCATTAGAGTTAAAAAAGGTAGTGAAGGGCTTCTTCCAGTCATCCATCCTTACCCTTGATTGGATATTAGAAGAAACTTCTTCACTGAAAGGGTAATTAAACACTGGAACAGGCTGCCCAGGGAAGTGGTGGAATCGCCATCCCTGGAGGTCTGTAAAGCTGTGTAATGTGGTGCTGAGGGACACTGGACTTGGTAGAGTTGGGTTAATGGGTGGATTCAAAAACCTTAAAGGTCTTTTCCAACCAGAAGAGTTCTGTGGTGCTGTGATCCTGTGTACTCTCTTCTTGGCCCATCATGCAGCTCTGGAGCTGGCAGCTGTCTGTGTTTGCTTTGATTGGACTTTGCCATGCAGCCAAGACAGCTCTGTCAAACACTTTGGGTGGTTTTGCAATGAGAAAACATGATACTGCAGAGCCAGCAGTTATTGCCATACAAGGGTTGCTGGAAGAGTAGACAGCCATCTGCAGCCCTCACACAATGAGGGGGACCTCAAAAGAACATACATTTCAGGCTCAGTAACTGGAAAAGCTAAGCTAAAATAAAGCCCAAAACAACAGCTGAGAATCTTGTTGCTCTGAAAGTCCATCCTTCAACAGCTTCTGCCATTTTTTCCTCTGAAGAAATGCTCCACAGATAGCAGGAATGGGTCACAGAGCAGGTCATATCCAAATTTTTCTCTTTAGTGATGCAAGCATATCTTAGGTCACTTCTAGTGTTAATCCATTAGAGAGAATTCCCAAGAGGGAAAGTAACTTCTTGTTTTCCAAAGAAGAACCAACAGTTTGGTATGTCCTTCACAGCTTACACTGTCTGTTGCTGACAGTGGGGAGAGCTGCATTCCTGCAAAGTTGCCCTTTGGTATTACATTGGTATGCACTGGCATACAATTCAGGGTTTTTTTAAGCAAAAGTATAGGGAAATAACTAAATACTGCAAGGCCATTACTCTCCCAAGTGCTGTTCTTGTCTCAGAAGGACAGAGTGGTCCCTGCTTAGAGCCAGCCAGAGGAATTGCCTCAATGTTAATTTCATTCCCTTTTGTTCTCTGTAATTTCCCCCTGCTTGCCCCCTCCCCCCCAGCTTAGTAGTGTTATTTCTGTCTATTTAGAAAGCCATTATACCAATTCTTGTGCCAATGATTTTTCCATTAAAGAACAAGAAGTTGCAACCCACAAATGCAAATTCTAGAAAGCTTTAGAGCTACCATTGCTAAAAAAAAAACAACCCCCAATACAGAAGTTTCTCATACATCGTATCCATATTTATTGTGACTTTATTTTTAATTTTACTTTGAGTAACATTCCCTATAAAAAGAAATCTTGTTAATTCTTGAGGTACCTTTATTCATCCAGAGCTTTTTCTCCTCACACAGACTGGGGGCAAGGATGGGGAAAGTAAAATCAGCTCATTATTTCAGGCCAGGAAGTGAATTATTTCAATGACAGAGCCAAATATATTATTATACCTCCACCTACTCTTGTTCACCTACTCATCAGATATGGAAGGACAGCTAGTCCTTGTCCTCATTTTTGCCCACGTTTCCCTTTTTTTGAGGTGCATCCCTAACCAAAAAGAGTGTTAACTTCCTGCTTTATAAATAAGACTTGCCTTCTGCTGTCTCTGAAGCTGTGGAAAGGCAGTGAATATCTACAGTAATTTTCATTAAGATCAAGGGGTGTAGGGAGTGTAAACTGCTGCCAGTTTCCTATGAATATCATTTAATAGCAAAGTCTGCTAAACAAGACCTCTACTTCTGAGGCAATCAGAGCTCTCTGGAAAAAAATAGTTACTTCTTGTAGTAACTTGCACATCTGTTATTCTGGACATTAAAATTCATTGTAAGTTACATGTTGGGGTCAGTTTTAACTAAGGGGAGGAGGAAGATGGTGTGGCTGTAGCTCTGTAACTGGGTGCAGCATCCCCAAAAGGTTTTCCCAATATTCAGGAAACATTGGAGTGCACAAACTCCTTATTCCCACCAGTCTTGCCCTAAAACATCCAAGCTGCAGGTATGGAAAATAATTTCATCAGTAATCCACAACCCTTGGCTTCCCTCCAAGCCAGAGTTTCTTGAAGGTTTGTAGTGTTTATGGATTCTGAAGTTGCACCAGTTGGTCACAGCTTTAATCTGTTATGGCACTGCAGTGAAATGCTGCTAAAATAAATGATCTGTCCATTTTCTTGGTCAGATATCGCAGAGTAACAAGAAATAAACTAGGCATAAGAGAGATTATGACATGGAAAGAATCAGTTAAAGAGAAAAAAATGTCATAGCAGTAACTCCTAGCCTTTACTTAACTCTTCATATTGAGATTGTCTATAATAGCAAGAAAAAGTTCAACAATAAACACAAAGCTAACTTCTCTCTTTTGACCCCTCATGTCTGTCAGTGCTGACTTTCAATTCCCTGTTTCTTTTAACCCTGTGTATTTATCATTAATGTACATAAGTAGAAATTGCTTCTTTAACAACTAATAATAGAAATTATAGTAATTATTATAATTTGCTGCACGAATACCACTTTCTTTGACTTTCTGGGTCAAAATATGGGCAAAACTGGCTTGTATTCAGTGATGGCTTTTGTCATCCCCAAAGGCACATTGTTCAATTGCTAGCTTCTCTCTTCAGTGTTGGTTTCCTATGCTAACTTTCAGCTTGCTTTCAGATATAACTAGAGAGTTAACTGCTCTAACACAGTTAGGGAAGCTCTTGACCTAGGGGCAGAGGTGACAAAAGCTTTTTCATCCACCATTTCTTGTCTGTTTGAGAAAGAAGTGGAAGCAGCAGTAGGCTTACATTGTAAGATGTGAGCTGAAACGTAGGGTTATGCATGTTTACCTTGGTAAGCAAGTCTAAGAGTAAATGTCTGCAAGATTTTGTAAAGCATATATGCAAATTCATGACCTCTGATATTCCTAGATCTTTGCAGCCAATTCAGTTAAAAATACATGAGGAAAAACCTCACAGCTTCTGGTCTTACTGGATGGTTTTTTTTGTTTTAGTGATAGGGTTCGCTGGTGGACAAATGGTCTGTTTTTCATTGGTATGTGATCTGGCTGCTTTCTGCTACCAGAGTGGTCCTCCACAGAGGATAAAGCACAAGAGGAACCTTATACAAAGAGGACCTCTTAGTGATGCTGTCCCTGATTCCCATTGCCTGTGCAGGGGAAAAAGAAAAAAAAAAAAAAAAAATAAGGGAAAAAAGCAGAGATGGGGAAGGGAACAATGGGGAACAAAGTCTGCTTTGTCAGCTCTTGGCTGTTCTCAGCCTCCTGCAACCATCTGTGGTTGGTGTGATTGAACCTCACAGAGCTCAGTAAGGAGGGGCTGTAGCCAGGACTGCGGAGGTGAACTGCAAGGTTCTGCTGCATGCTGACTCTCCCAGGCACAGATCATGCCTATCCACTTGTTTGTACCTTTGGCCTTTGACTCAGTGCTTGTTTCTTCCTCAGCTAAGCTGAGATACCAAAATAGGGCTATCTTGATGTTTCCAGGATGACTACATTGAAAGGAAGTAACAGAATCTGATTCTAGCCCCATCTGCACATCTGGCAAGTTTGGCTGAGCATCTGCATTTTCAGTGCATCTTCAGGCTGAACACCTCTCTTTTAACATTTGTATCTGTCTACTTAAAAAAAACAGAAACCTTTTTCACCACTTGCAGGGCTGAAATTGGAGGTACAAATGGCTCTTGTGTGGGAGTAGCTGCAAGTGTGCTGAGAGCTATGCAAAATATTTATAGTGAATTCTGCGTATCCAAGCAAATCTGCTTTTTAAAGATTTGCCAAAGTTTGTGAACCTTTCAGGTAAGCATGAGCCAAGTTTATTCTAAATCTGAGCTGAATACAGTGTGCCAGAAAGGAATTTATGGCTTTGGCTTTGGGTAGAAAAGCATGGTCTTGGCATAGCTGGCTCTGCATAAAGAGAAACTTGGCAGTTTAGACTAAGTTTCAGGTGTTACGTGAATGTTAGAAAAATGTATTCATAATGCTGAAAGCACAGTATTTACAGAGTATACTCATAACCTGTTCATCTGTGGAATTATAACTTTACCAAAAAAAAAAGAAAAGAAAAAGAAAGCACTCAAAGTAACTATATCTTAGTGCAAACCTGTAAATATATTCTTAATTTAAGGATAGATATATGAATGATTACTTTTATTCATTCAATTTGTTATGGTGGCTTCTCTGCATGTATATGAATGTGGTGGCAGCTGGCTGGTTCAACGAGGGGTGTAATGATGTTTCCTACCATGACAGTATGAGTTTTGCAGTCCTCAGTTACATTTATTGTTCTCTTTTGCTTTTGATGTAAATTCTTGGAACTTCAGCTGTAACTGACACAAATCTTTTCCTACAGGGCAAAATGGAGAGTAAATAACTCAGGACACAATGTATGGATAAGTGTTAAATCTTTCCAGTAGAAACTGTGATAAGGGGAACTATATGATATGATATAAGAATCATAACAGCTTCATCAAAACTGGTGCTTAACAGTGAATAAACAGTAAAACTCTTGATGATACACAGCAGGTCCAAAGTCAACTTATTAAGTGTAATCACAAGTTGTCAGGGTTGCACTGGTAAGGACGTGGCTTTTACAACAGTTACTTTGAATGCTAAGAAAAAAAAAAGTTAGATTTGAACAGAAAGAACTGATTTACATTTTAAAGGTTAATATTTCTGGAGACCTATGAGTGGGAGATGTTAAGTGGTGGCTTGGGATGAAGTATCATGTGACTAAGATGATACTTCTGTCATGATGACACCAATACAAGATCTTCAAGCTGCTCTCAAAGAACAGCTGGACTTGATGATCTTTAAGGGCTTTTCCAGCCTTGGTAATTCTGTGATTCTGTGAAAAATACCGTTGTAGAAGGTACAAAAACGTAAAATGTACACTTAAGTCTGCTTTTTGATATCTAGAGATGGAAAAATGCTGCATCTGCAATATATTGTACATATATCAGAAAACAAGGAAACTTGCAGAGGGAAATAGAAAATTATATAAGTTTCATATGTGTCATCTTGTTAGCATTATTAATGCTATTGACAGTATGAATATTCAGTTCCATGGCTAATTTTCTTCCAAAAATGGATTATGAAAGATAATGTCAGATGTATATCACGGATTGTACAATGGCCCTAATTATAATTTCCTGAATATGATTCCTTTAACATTGTGAGTAATTTTTTGCTATGTAGATACTAGCTTCTTGAGCATGGTAAAACATGCAAATCACCTGGATTAATCAGACCAGTAATCTTCCCAAAAGCAGTAGGCACTTGCTATGTAAATCAGTGTTAATCCACAGCAGGCTTTGACTGGCCAGTGATGGAAAACTGCATGAGAAAAGAGAAGTCTGTGACATAAGAACTTCCAGTAAGTCAGTGAATTCCCTGGGGAAGTTCACAAGAAGTCAGCTAAGGCATTAAGGTGCACAAACATCAGCACCCATGGCCAGGATGGACAGGCTGACCATTAAAATGTCACCCAAAAGACTTTCTAATGCTGGTTGCCAAGATTAAATTACTGTACTCCAGAGTATGATTGAGTCTCACCCTGATAAGATTAAAAAAAAACACTAAAATGAAACTAACCAGAGCATAAACCAGCATGCAGAAATTCCTCTACACTGAGTACATACAGCTAGTCTCAAAAGCTGGTCGGAGTTAAGACATCTGTTTGTGTGATTTCTTCTTTATTTTACCACCTGGCGCCAAAAAATGTGTAATTTTAAAAATTATAGTGATGTTGTAGCCATGGTGATCTAAGGATCAGAATGATCCAGTTCCAGACACAGAGTTCTTTTTGTGGTCTAGCACAAGGTACCTTCTTTCTTCACAAACCTTGATTTCACTTACAATATTGTCTTCAGAAAAAAACCCACTTTTAGTGATGTAGTCACATGACTAGTGATATAATCACATGATGATAGCAAATACAATTTTCAAAATTTAAGAAAGAATCCAAGGCATGCTTCTGTAGAGTGCACTGAATCTTTGTTAGTGCTGATACATACCCTGAAACATGTTGAGGAACTCCTCAAATGGGTTGTTCAAATTGCTTTTCTTTACCAAAAGTCCTGCAAAGACACCTTAGTTTTCTAAATAGAAATACCATTCCTCTAAAACAGATGACATTATCTGAATCCACTTCCACTTTGCTATTTCAGAGTAAAGTATCTCACGCATGGATTAAAATACTTGTGTAAGAAGTGTGATGCATATTTGATTTAAAAAAAAAAAAAAAAGATATAATGTCTTGGTCTGTTTGTGTTTATTAGAGCAATAGAAGTCCTTTGTCTTAGAAGACCAATGTAAAGTGATGGGATGCAGTAGGCATCTTGATTTTCTCTCAGTGTTTAAAAAGGAGATAATGAAGAGGATGGAAAGGTTTGTTGATGGCCTGGGGTCTATGTTGTCCTTTCTCATTAATACTAGCAGAGCTATTTAAGTTCCCAACTTTAGACATACTCCAGTGTTAGCACAAGGAGTTGGGCCATGCAGAATTAGAGGATAAAGAGACAGAGTGACTACAAGTGTCAAATGTGCAATGAAGTCTTTCTGTGGATCAGTCCTCCAGGTTTGCATGTGATCTTATGAAGTGTAAAATAAATTCTTTCCTTTCACTGACAGCTGTAGAAGTTTGTCCTTAATTTACAAGCTTCCTGCAATTGTCACTCCACAGAATAAATCAATCAAGCTGGTGTATATGAGAATCTCCCTCTCGCCCATGCATGCACAAAACTCCCCCACAGTTTATAAAATGTACCAGGAAAAATCTCCTTTCTCCTCCTATAGAGAACTTCCCACAGTCTCTCTGGGCAACTTGTTCCAGTGCGTAATTGTGCTCACATTAAATATGTTTTCCTTATACCCAGTTGGAGCCTCCCTTGTTTCAATTTGGATTAGTATCTCTCATTCTCCTGCCAAGCCCCTCTGTCTTCTTGGTAACCACCTCTTGTGTAATGGAAAGCTAAGAGCAGTTAATGGCTATTAATTCTCCTCTGAGCGTTCTTCATGCTGAAAAGCCCAGTTCCTTCATCCTGTCCTCACAGGACATGTGCTTGAGTCTGTGACCATCTTGGTGGCCCTCCACTGGACTTGCTCAAGTTCTTACCCATACAGTGCTCTACCCATCTGGACAATAATCTCCTAACCTGGATACCAGAGTGCTGTGGGAGACCATGCTGAAAGCCTTTCAAAACTCCAAGCAGGTGTGATCCACCACTTCCCCCTTGTCCGCTGGACCAGTCACAGAAGGCGATCGGGGTTGGTCAAGTATCTGTAGCAAATCCTGAAGAAGGTTGCTGAAGTATTGGGCATAACATGGAGCAGCATCAAGCCTTTTCCCACTTCACTGGCTGAAAAAGTCCCAGAGGACCTCTTTGCATGTGAGCTTTGCTTCAGATAGTGATAGCTGTGGTTTTCCTGAGTATTTTTTTTCCCTGACATTACACTGCAAAGAGCAGAGGCACAGACCAGCTTGCTGAGGTGAAATAAGAAAAGCTTCATTGTCTTCCATCAACATATATCAGTCAAATAACCAGCAGCCTTTACTGACAATATTTTAAAAACATTTTTTCAGGCAGCCACCACATCTGAGAAGAACTGTAAGCTGCCTCTCTATGCTCCCACCTTCAGGACAGCCTAATAGTCTGCAGTAGTCCTTACCTTCCTCCACAGGAGAAGCATTAGTAACACTTTGTCCTCTTATCTTTTACTGTGACATTTTGTAAATACTACTATAATAATGTAACCATAAATGGCGAGAGGTTAAATTTTTTGTAAGTAGCCCAGTGTGCCCGGTGCACAGAAGTTATGTAAAATTGCAATTAAATCCTCCAGAGTTCTGTGTATCTTAGTTGTTCAGTCTATTCTTCCATAGAGCCCAGGTCAAACTCTCAGGTTAGCAACCAGTCACTTCTCTCTTAGACCAAAGGATTTCTTTTGGCTTCCCTGTAACATGGTTGTGGGCTGAGGAGAAGGGTTTTTATGCCACAGTGGAGGATATTGGTACCAGGCTGAGGTTTGGGGGTTAAGTTGGGGTTTTCCTATGAAATCTTCTTAAGAATACAAAATTATTATTTGCCACATTTTTAACAGAGATATCATTGCCTATGTTACTAATATACATGCCCAAACCTATATTCTTTCAATTCCTTTGGAGTGTGTAGGTTTCTTCTCTGAACATCCTGCAAGTCTGGTAGACCTGTCAACAGAACTTGACTATTCTCTGCATTTCACACCTGGTCCCACTGGCAAGGACAATGTCTTCATGTCTCTGAAAAAGTAAAGTGATGATAACTTGGCCAAAGTTGTTTATATTATATAACCACAAGGAAACATATGTTACTATGCCAACAGCCTTATTTTCATTGTATTTTAAGACTATATTTACAGTCTTAAAGGTTGAAGTGAAAAAGAACATAATGAGTGTCAAAAGAATGATGAAGGACAATTCAGTTTTCAAACTGGTGCTTTTGAAACAACACAGTGAAACTGTGAATGCACTGACACATGTCTGCATCCTGCCCTTGCTTTTTCATAGTCAACAACCTTGTAGCTGCTGGTGCTAAAATGGGCAGGGATCAATGTGACTTGATCCATGGCATCATCATGTGTATGGTCACTGGGATTCAGTGTTGTTTGGGCAAGATCATTTGCTTTGTTTGATTTCCCAAAAATCAGTTGCAGAGGCTTCTAAGAGAGACGCAGGGTAGTGAGAATAAAACCACAACACCCTTTTGATACTTCAAGCAAAACCACAGTGATGGCACATAGAAACTCACCTCTACAGAGTCTATGTTCTTGAAACTCTAGATTTGGATAGGTATATGGGCCAAAGAAGGTTCCACCCTTCCTCCAATCTGTGTCATGTGGCTGACATGCTGGAGGGAAAGATGCCATCCAGAGAGACCCTGAAAGGCTGGAGAGGTGGGCCTGTGCAAACCACATGATATTCAAAAAGGCCAAGTGCAAGGTCCTGCACCTGATTTAGGGCAATCCAAAGCACAATTACAGGCAAGGAGGAGAATTGACTGAGAGCAGCCTGAGGGGGAGTTGAGGGTGTTGAGTGATAAGAAGCTCACCATGTCCCAGCCATGTGCTTGCAGCCCAGAAACCAACTGTGTCCCTGGGCTGCATCCTCAGTAACGTGACCAGCAGGGCCTGGGAGAGGATTATCCCCCTCTGCTCTGCTCTGCTCTGCTCTGCTCTGCTCTGCTCTGCTCTGCTGAGATCCCCCTGCAGGGCTGGGTCCACTTCTGGGGGTCCCCAACACAAGAAGGACTTGAAGCTGTTGGAGTGAGTCCACAGGAGGCCACAGAAATGATCCAAGGGCTGGAGAAGCTCTGCTCTGGAGACAGGCTGAGAGAGTTGGGGGTGTTCAGCCTGGAGAAGAGAAGGCTCCAGGGAGACCTTGGAGCACCTTCCAGTGCCTGAAGGGGCTCCAGGAAAGCTGGGGAGGGACTTTTGACAAGTGCTTGGAGGGGACAAGGGAGAATGGCTTTAAGCCGAAAGGGGGGAGATTTAGGTGAGAACTTAGGAAGAAATCCTTTCCTCTGAGAGTGGTGAGACACTGGCCCAGGTTGCCCAGAGAAGCTGTGGCTGCCCCATCCCTGGAATTGTTCAAGGGTAGGTTGGATGGAGCTTGGAGCAACTCGGTCTTGTGGGAGGTGTCCCTGCCCATGCAGAGAGAGTTAAATCAGAACACCAGGCTGAGTTAAGGAGATAATGATGGCAATTTATTTGTTTCAGAAGGGTGAGTGTCCACACTTAGGGCTGCAGAGAAGAGTGACTTAGCATGGGCTTTGCATACCAATGCCTTCTGTCCCTGCAGTTCTGAAAGACAGGGTTGTGCAGCACTTTCAGCTAATGGGTTTTCTTGAAAAGTACAAAACCCCTTTAGTTCAGTTTTTGTGGCTAGGTCCTCAGAGACTGAAATGCCTGAGGCCGCTCTGAATTCAGTGTCATCACTGTTATCTGTTCTTGGGGTTTTTATGCTTTTCATATCCATTAAACAACTTAAATTCAAATAAATCCATTTGCTGGTCCCATTATGTTTGACCTACATCAGAGTCCTTGGATTTGTTTATCAAATGAAAGGACATTTTGGTTTCTTTTTAGTGTCTCTTAAGTGCAATATGTTTACATCAGTTTTTTGGAATGTATTTACTTAGATGTATCAAAAAGAAAGTTCCTCTGTTAACTGCTCGGGGCCTCGTGACAAAAAACCCCAATAATCTGGAAAAATGGGAAAATGTTTTCTCAAAACAGTTGGTTTTAACACTTTTGTTTGCTAGTTTGCTGTTAAAAAAAATGCACACATGGAGCTGTATGGCTGTAAAATATCTGTATGAGGGTATTTCCAGTGTTTGACCAGCTGAGGTTGAAATCCCATTGAATCCCATGAACTTCTGCTGTGTGTCACTTTGGACCAGACTGTTTCATCATATAGTTTTATCATTAGAAATTATTGATTTGTGGATCATGAAGTGCTGCTGTCTGCTTTATAGGTATGGAAATTAACATTTGCAGTCTTCGCATATTTTCAAAATTCCTTCCAAATATAATGGGATGAAACCCCCTACTATTTATACTCCCAGTCACTGCATGCCAATGGGTACCTGTCCAACAAATTTTTCTGTTTAGTACAATTGATTTCAGGGGTCTAGAAGACAATGTAAAATACAAAAAAACAGAAAGTTTTTGTGGTTTTTTTTTGTATTGCAACATTTGGGAAGAATCCTAATTAAGCTAGAGAAGGTAGATGTAGGTTGGACATTAGGAAAAAGTTCTTTAATGTGAGGGTGGTGGATCACTGGAACAGGTTGCCTAGACAGGTGGTGGAGGCCCCATCCCTGGAGACATTCAAGGTCAGGCTTGATGGGGCTCTGAGCAATGTGGTCTCATTGGAGATGTCCCTGCTTATTGTAGGGGGGTTGGACTAGATGACCTTTAGAGGTCCCTTCCAATCCAAGACATTCTATTACTCTATTCTGTGAATCCAGAAGTCTTCTTTCTGTACTCTTTTGGTTAACCCTTTCTTTAGTAATTATTGAACAAGCTGATCTATTGATCAAAATGCTTTGCTTTCCCTCAACATTAGTGCAACTTGAGAATTAGAGAAAGTCAGATTCCATATTCAGAAGTTGAATAATTGGATTTTTTTGCAAACAAAAGACATGTTTATAATACTTTTTTTGGCTAAGTCTAAAGGTCAAAATTAACAAGTTTAAAAGAAGAACTGCAGAGACACACAGTAGAGCCTTTTTAGTAATAAAAAATGAAAGGCAGTGCTGAATGAGTGGATATGACAGAGGCTCTAATTTATAGTTACAGCTTGGTATCTGTGACGGCAGCAGCACAGTTTGCACAAGATTGAAATTGGGGCAAGAATGCAAAGAGCCAGCAGGTCAGTAAGGAAATAAAGAATTGTGGCTAGGGGCCAGCTGCCAAATCCTATTGTGAAGGCAACCCTTAACCACATTTTCACTATTGTGACAACTGTGAAACTCAAGTCGGTTTTGTTGCTGTTGGGATCTTGCCTTTGCTTTGCAACTGAGTGTCTTCGACTAAATAATCATTTTCAATGACTCTGTTGGTGTGGGGGTTTTGTGTGTGTGTCTGTGTGTCTGTGTGTGTGTTTAGCTGGAGGCCTCAGGATATACACTTAAGTTTGACTTCCAGATCTCTGATGAGCAGTGACATCATCTCTTACTTTCCACAGAAACTGGCTGCAGCACTTTGAGGCACAGACTGCTGGTGTAAGGGAAGGCATCTGCTGCAGCGTGCAGGACCTTGCCATGGCTGCCTTCAAGTTCTAATTTAAGCTCCCTTGCTTCATGATGTTCTTTTCCTCTCTCTGTTTCAGGGTCTTTACGTCTTTGTGGTGTATTTCATCCTGCACAACCAGCTTTGCTGTCCTGTGAAAGCAAGTTACACTGTGGACATGAATGGGCACACCACTCCTGGGTCAGCTTTTTTCACACATGGCAGTGGTCTGCCAGCTGCAGGTGGAGAGATCAGCAAGTCCACTCAGAACCTCATCAGTGCTATGGAAGAGGTAACAGTGCTCTATAACCATTACTTTGCACACTGAAAATGTACCTGGAGATTTAAATGGCAGCACTGAACTGTATTACACAGGAATGAGATGCTAATTATTATAGGTTGGCTTTGGAGAGGGAGGGATTTATTTTTTTTTTTTAACCATGAAACTAGTTCTCTTTAGGTATTGTGATTTTCTTGGAACTTAAAATTCCCTGGTAACACCCCATCTAGAGAATTTCCCCTTTCCTACTTGAGTCTTTCGTTTGTTACAGAAGCTCATTGAATTGTTATCTAAAGCAGGTAATGAGAAATCAAAATATAAAGTTAATTCTTTCAGCTTATGTAGGTCTTACATTAATTTGAAATCTTTAATTTTCCAAAACCAACGTGCAAAATTTCTGAAAATTTTAATAGAATAAAATAAAATTAGAATAAGAATAAGAATAGAATAGAATAGAATAGAATAGAATAGAATAGAATAGAATAGAATAGAATAGAATCAGAAATTTTGAGGAAGATTATTTTCAACCTCTTTGTTGCTGGAACTCAAATGCTGCTAGTACCAATTTTTACTACCTGTAGTAAACCAAGGTGACTTTTGCTGTTAAGGGTACTTGCCTTCTGATAGAGCTAGTTGCAACTTTTCCAGCTGAACAGTTTTCCAGAAAAAATACTGATTTAATGGGATTTAATTATTTCAAGGGAACATGTCAATTCTAATAATAATTTTTGTTACAACCAAGCTGCTCACCTGGCAGCTGTTTTGCTCATTTGTCTACCTGCTGGACTGTAGGTTTGTCTGGATTTTTAAGCTCCTGGAAGACCACTAAATTTATTCAACTTCTCAGTGTCTTGCTTAAGGTGGTGCCTGACTCCCTGTCTACTGGACAGCACAACTTCTCAGCCCCCCATGGCAAGCTTTTGTGTTCCTGAGCTCCTAAACAGTGGATGAGCAATAAATCAAGAACATACATTTTGATTGTCCTAAAATATATACATATTTTTAGTTCAGTATTTTAGCTTTTCATCACATTTAAGGACGAGGTATATTTTTCAAAACCACCTCTTTTCTCATGAACTGAAATTCTGATTTTTTTGTGCAGCTCTACCTTAAACTAGTGGCAGATGAACTTCATGACTGTGTAACACCACCAGGACATTCAGGACTGGCAAATTACTGTGAAATCTTGTTTTGGCAAACGTGGGAAGCAGTGGGTTGCCAACTGCAGATCATATAATGGAAAATAATAATGATTAGTGACTACAAAAAGGAGGAGCAGAGTCCAGCAGAGGAAGGGGCAGTGGTAAGAGGGGAGGGAGCTGAAACCTTTCAGTGCTTTAATTTAAAGTTCTCCACATCAGGGGCTAATGTTCAGAAACAGCAATATTTTTCAGCTTTTTGAGATAGCTAGGACAGCAATAATAAACACAAACTTAAATGACTCATAATTGAGTTACACACACACACATATATATATATAATTTATTTATTTAAGAAAGGCTACCTGGTTCACTATAGAAGTGAAAGAATAGCTGGTTCCAAAAATCTCTTGGTCCTGAGTGTATCTCTGGTTATAGTTTCCAGTGTTCATATTCTAGCTTTGATGATTACTGCATTTCTGTGTCTTTTTAAATGTTGCAGGTGCCTGCAGACTGGGAGAGGGCATCCTTGCAGCCTGCTAGTCAAGCTAGTGCTGCCTTTAAGCAGAGCCCACAAAATGGCAATGTTTTCCACCCTTCTGGAGGATTTAGTACCAGCTCACTGGTTGCTGATGAGGAATCACAGGAGTTTGATGACCTAATATTTGCTTTAAAGACTGGTGGGTGACACTTCACCTTGCTTCTTGAAGGTTGTTATGTTGCTCTTCACTCTAATATTCTCACCATTCCATGAGATCCAGTTAACAGATCTGTTAATACAGTCTGATTGCCAGTGAAAATCTGAAGTAAAATTGTTTAGCCTTGAACTGCTATTCCATGAAGGACATTATGCAGGATGTCTAAAATAACAGAGAAGAAGCCTGCAAAAAGATGTTTTAAGTCATTATGATAAGCAGACCTACAGAAAGTAGCAGCAGGTTGGAGTCTGACATTTTTTCACAAGAGTTTAAATTGCTAACTTGCTGCTTCTAGACATGGCTGTCTTATCTTCTTTTACTTTCTTTTTCTAATTGATTTATAAATTATATACGATGCCTGTCTTTGTGCTGTGAATCAGCATCACTTTATAAATACTGATTCTCCCAATAAGTGTAAGACAAAATATTTATACAAAATACATTTGGAGCTGGAAAACAGTGTACTCTAGAAAGATAAATTAGGTAGACTTCTGCTCAAATACAACAGCCAGCTGTGGTAAGCTCACCATGCTGCTAGAGGACAGAAGCAGGGGAGGCCACTCTAGATGTCTACATTCTAACTACATGTGCAAAATAAAACATTTGTAATCAAGTCCCCCTCAACAACCTCAGAGCTCAAGTCTTCAAAATGCCAGGTTTTGCCCTTATGTACTGTTTTTCTGCCAGTTAGCCAGACATGGCTACAGCCAGAAGTAAAGTGAAACCTGATTTAAAGCTAGGTCAACATGGGAATGTCTGATAAGACAACCAGGGAGGCAAAGGAACACCAGGCCTGGCAGATGCTAACCCAAGCCCACCTCCTGTAGGCACCAGGAGAAAGACAAATGGACTAGCTTGGCAGTGGGAGGTCACCTGGATGACCTTTGGGGACACCATTGAGCCTTGCAAGAGACAACAGCAGGGTATTGGTGACATTAGCAGGTTAAGTGCTCTGGCACTGATAACTTCAGGAGTTTGTTTCCTTCAGTGACACCAAGGAAAACAGTCAGACTGGTTGGAAGACTAGGAATGCTGCTAATGAAGGCATAGCTTTATTCAGTATATTAGTAAGACTTTTATCTCCTAAGCCAATTCCAGTTACAGAAAGCTCTTCTAGTTATGAAGATAATTGGATGATTAATATCTGGCCTAGTGCTAAGAAATACAAATTTTTATGAAGATGGTCACAAAATCTGTACTGTACCTATTAATTTTCTTGGACATTTTGCAGACTACTTCTACTTTGTTATGCAGTTAACAATTCTGCACATGACTTTCAAATCTAGGTGCACAAGCTTACAGTTGCAAACTTTACTTTTTAAGTAACTAAGAGGGTAACTTTTATTTTTTTTTACTCCTTCCTAAATATTTTGAAGGGAACCAGGTACTTCATAGATAGGTAATAAGAAATGAAGCCATTCACATCTAACACTCCCACCTTCCCACAGTGTTTACTGATTAAGCAGCTCAGTTGACATCAGTTGGCCTATTTTCTGCAGTCAACTCTACCCACTGTGAAGTCTGTCTTAAATCATGAAGAGCAATCTGGACAACAGCAGTAGTTAAACTCATGGTTAATAGAATTTACCACAACTTTAGCATTCAATAATTTTTTAATAAATGTTTAAGCTCCATCCTTAGTTAATTCGTTTTTTCAGTCCTTCTAAAGGAAGCAAGTTTAGAACAAGCTTTTCATTATTTTGCCTAAATTTATTATTGCCTTCTTTATTAAGATTTTATTATAGTTTGTTATTATAAGCCTTTTGTATTAATGTGATTTGAAGCAGAGACCTCAGGTCACAGTTGGAGAAAAATATTTTTGTTTGCATTACTGATTCAAGTAGTACCTGACCATTTTACCCCAATGCTTAGTTGTGTGCCCAGACTGTGTCCCCAGGAGCATTACAAGGGGCAAAATAAGATGATTTCTAAGCCAAACCAGTTGTCCCATCTGGTTCCAGACACATACACAACATCTGAACAAGCCAAACTGAAGCAGTGGTGTTGAGGTTAGGTAGCTTTAACCACCAAAGTAAATGTTTATCAGCTATTGCCTTAGACACAAGCTGTAGCTTAACACATCCCTTTTTAAACAAAAAAAAACATGGGCTTTTCTGCAACTAAAAATTGTATCTAATATTTTCATCCAGACCTACTCTCCAGTCCAGTTCAGTACATGGCCAAGGAGTCAAGGGGCTCCTGATGGGATGAGGGAGGGAACAGGGTGGAAGCAATATAAAGGAAGATGAGGTGGTGGAAAGTGGGGCTACTTCTTTGGCATTACAGGCTTATGCTGCAAAAAGATTTGCTGAGCTTGTGGCCTCACAGGAATTTTATTACACAGTTAAGCCAACAGGTGCTGAAAGGAGCCTGACTCCTGGTGTCTCCTGGCAGCACATTCCTTCTTCCTCTCTTGCATCATTGCTTGTACTCACATGAAACCACAACTCAGGCCAGACACTTCTCCTCTCCCTCTTCCTCTTCCTCTCCTTCCTCTCCCCTTCTCTCTCCCTTTCCCCTTGCCACTGCACATCAGTTTGATGCCCTTTGAGCAACAGTTCCAGCTCCAAGTGAACAGTGGTCATCAGCAACTGGAAGACAAGCACCTTTTCTCTACATAAACAAAAATGTACAGGCAGCTGAGATGCCTTTGATTGTTGCCTTTCTCTTGTCTCTCATTTGCTGCAAGTAGTGATTATCAGACGTTTTTAGACTAGGCTTTAATTCAGTAGAGGCTGAGAACTCAAGCAGACAAGCCCTTGGAGGGCAGAACAAAGGTGATTTGCACCACATTAGCTGTTTTTATCACTCCTAAACTCAAGGTGTGTCTTTTGGGTGTAGAGGAAGAATAGAAATTCTTGCTCTAATATTGCTTGAGCTTTACTTCTGATAAGCAGAAACAATAATTGTCTGTCGTTCCCTAAAACTGTCAATCTATAACCAAACTCAGCCTTAGCTGTGCTAAAATATTAGCTCCCACTCTGAAGGCTGGCTGAGGATCAGCACTGATTAGCAGAGGAATATGCAAAAACGTCTCAGTGTCTCTTTGCACTTCATCTGTCCTTTTTGCTTATGTAGTCTGGAGCTGTCTGAGGGTTGCTTTAATTTATGCTCACTGTCTGTAGCTCCAAGATTTAACCAGGGTCATTGAGAATGGGGGAATAATCACTGCAAAGCTAAAATCTCATTCCTGTCCTCTTACCCCACCCTTGCATGGCAGCTGGCCACTCTCAGCAGCAGAAATAAATGATGACTGACAAAAGTTAAAATAACAAAACAAAAAACCAACCCCCTCCAAAAAAACCAACCAATGGACCAATGAAACAAAACCAAAAACAGCAACAAGAAAAAAACCCACAACCCCACCACAGCACAACTTTATTCTCTAGTTTGCAACAGTTTAGTGATCTGCATTTTGCAGTGCAGCTCCACAAATAGATGTGTTGGCACACTTGGCCTTATTGCCAAAGGAAAGTGTTGTAGACCTATGCACTTAGCCCTTGGTCCCATAATCATTAATGCTGGCCCTAATTACAGATTAACCTGAAATACAGACTGGGTCAGATGAAGGCACACAACTGCATTTCTAGAAAATGAGGCACACAGCAGTGTACTCTCTTGGCCAGCTCTTGTGGTACCTTGATGCAAGCTTTGCATCACATGGCCATAGAATGCTTTTGCTTGGTACAAGAAATCCAACAGCTGGGCTTTTTACATCATAAAGCCATGGCCTCTGAATGGCCTATCAATTCCTCCTTTCCATCAAATATGTTAATGTCTGTACAGAAATACATAGTTAGGATTCAGCATGCTCAGTATTTCCACCTCATATCTTATACTGTGGGATCTTTTGGAAGGCCAACCAGCTCCGAGGCAGTTTATGTGAAGGATTTTATAGAACAATTATGGTAGGAGAAAATAATTTAGGGACATGTCCTGCCTGTTGATGTGTGCTAAAACATATTTTTTTTTTCCTAATGTTTATGAATTTGGCTTAAATTATCTATTTTATTACATATAGTTCCTGGCTTTTTAAATGAGTCAAAGGCTTCTACAGAGAAGGACAATTGTTTACTAAGAAGTTATTAATAATGGCACTAATTAACTTTAAAAGTGTTGTCATTTTGGACTAGATCTCATTTTGCCTCTGATTTCTTTCATAAGGTTTATATTGATGGGCAGTTTAATAAAACCATTGCCTTGCAGATTGTCACAGAGTGGTATGTCACTGTCACTGAGACTGAAGTCCAGTGTATCAGGATTCCCTCAGAACTTCTATGCTGATAAAGGCTGGAAAATTAAGAAGGGAACCAAGAGAATAAAAGTAAATGGAATCTGTCCCAAAGCATCAAACTGTCCATCAGCTTTGCTTTAAAGCATAAACACCACAAATGCAAGACAGCTTCACTGATCTCTGAGCTTCCATCTGTGGTCCCATTCCTACTAATGCCCGTGTCCTCCCCCTTCAGTGATGCACAAAACTTGAGCAGTTCCTTCCTTTGGGTGGGATATGGATGCAAAACACAGCAAAGCCTTTGAGAGAGATCCAAACCCCTCCAGTGGTGACTAGAGACCCACCCCTGAAGGAAGCTGTTTGCAAAGACATTTATAGGTTAGAGCAGAGAATACCTGCCCAGCACATGGTACTTTCCAACTATATATTGGACAATATGGAGGATATTGCTACTTCCACATCTCAATGTATTTTTGCTCTTAATAGAGGCATATGTGCTAAATCCTAAACAAGTAGAGGATACCTGGAAAAATTTACCCTGTAAGTTAAAAACCCCATGCAAATGCAGCTATTACAGTAACCATGCTGTGTAAACCAACTCATCATTTTCAAATACAGCTAGGGTTCTAAAACCAGCATTTTTTTAAACCCTGGTGTTACCACTTTAGGTACCTGGTTTAAGAATTAAGCATCTCATGTTGGATGTCCTGAACTAGAGGAAACATTTGAAATTTCAAATTCTGAAAGGTGTTCAATGCACCATCCTAGAGACTGTCTGTCACAGGGCAGGTAGGCTGCAGTCTGTGGCAAAGTGAGAGATTCATGCTCTGCCTTATCAACCTACATAAGTTCTGTTTTGAAGGGCTCACTTCACAGAAAAAAAAAAAAAAAAAAGGAAGGAAAGGTGGCCACTTTGCACATTAATTCGGCTTCTCATTTGTGATTGCTCACAAATATGCTGCCAGCATAATATCCAGCATTTTTAGTCCAATCTGAAATTCATCCATAGAAGTCTGGATGTCTGTTGGTGTCATTTCTGCAAAGTCAAAACCCTGAAAGAAGAATTAAAGTTGGTTCATGTAGCTTACTAATTTCTAATGCGTTTTATACTTAGAATATACATAATGATTGATTTCAGAAGTCAAGATGGAAGCAGTTGGGAGAGAAAAAGCGTCTCCAGAGATAAAAGAGCAGTAATTACAAAACAAACACCACCTCCCTTAAAATGTTTTAGTGGAAGTTTGAGATATATCTGAGCAAGCAGATGGTAACAGCGGGTGTTCAAGGGCTCGTAGGAATGCGTTGCCGAGATCCGTCACCAGTAGATGTCACTGGAGGGATCTCTATGGGCTTGCAAAGCCAGCTGTGCCTTCTCAGTTTCTAGCTAGTCCTCTGGTACAAAAAGAAAGGCCTCATTTTCCTGCCTCTTTTTTTCTTAAAATAGTTTCTACACAAATTGACGAAAAGTAGTGCTCCTCATTATATACCCACCATCCAGCTCTAGGGGAGTACATGCTTATTTGGATCTGGTTGAGTTCAAATTCTGCCCTAATCTGAGAACTAGCCGGACCTATGAACTCTGTGAAACTCCATCGTGTAAACAGTCCTACCCTTCCCAGTCTGCCAACTGTTTGGTAAGCTGGTATCCTGGTTACATTTCAGCTCTCGCTCCTAAAAAGGATCAGCTCTTGCAAAGTTTGTCTTTGCATCAGGAGCAGAACAAAGGCCCTTGTGAACCCAAAGTAGCACAACTTCAGGCCCTGGTTTACCCAGGTCCTGATAAGAACCTCTGTAACAACAACAACAAAATCTCTTCTTACTTTGCACAGAGCATGTATATATATGAGATTTAAGAATATGTGTAGTGTAATACCGTATTAGACCAGTATCTGATATTTTTATAGTGACTAGAAGATTCTTTAAGAAACCCCATAGTTAATAATTGAAGTATAGCCATCAGTAAGACAAATATCTTGCTAACCAAAAAAGTCAGCATCCACCTTAAAATCTGCACCCAGGATGACGATATTTGTATAATATGTTTTTAAACATTTTCAAGATCATGTTTTTTTCCCTTTTTGAAATGTTTACCCTCTTCAGCCTTAATTAATGTTTTGAGTGAATTCCAGTGTTCATGATGCTACATAAGAAGTATTGTTTTGTTTCTCCAGTCAAAGTATTGTATTTACTTCAAGGTTATTACCTTGTTCTTCCATCCCCAAATGGCAAATACAGCAATATGATTTATCGTCTCTCTTGCACTCATGTTTCCTTTCTAAAACAAACAGTTTCAGAAAAGATAAGAAAAAAACACAAATAACTTGCTTATGCAATTGCTGTTTTTCCCAGGACTTTCAAGCAGCTTTCAGTTATTAGGACCATGATTCAATGAAAATGTTAAATATGCATATAAATTTAAATCAATAAATGCGGCTTAATCATATTGAGTACACTTACAAAAAAAATATTTGAATGATTTGGGGCCTAATCTTTTTGTCCTTATTATTCTATCTCTGGGTGTTGATGGATTTCAACAAGGCCAAGTGCAGGGTCCTGCACCTGGGCTGAGGCAACCAGAAACATCAGTACAGGCTGTGGGAAGACATGTTAGAGAGCAGCCCTGAGGAAAAAGACCTGGGGTACTAGTGGATCCAAAGCTGGACATGAGCCACCAAAGTGCAACTGCAGCCCAGAGGGCCAGCTGCATCCTGGGCTGTATCAAAATAAGTGTGGTCAGCAAATCAAGAGAGGTGATTCTGCCCCTCCACTCTGCCCTGGTGAGACCTCACCTGGAATACTGTGTCCAGCTGTGGAGCCCCCATCACAAGAAAGATGTGGACCTGCTGGAGCATGTCCAGAGGAGGGCCATGAAAATGATCTGAGAACTAGAGCACCTCTCTTATGAGGATGGGCTGAGGGAGTTGGGTTTGTTCAGCCTGAAGAGAAGAAGGCTCTGGGGGGACCTCATAGCAGCCTTCCAGTACCTGAAGGGGGCCTACAGAAAGGCTGGGGAGGGACTTTTTAGAAGAGCACATACTGATAGGACAAGGGGTAATGGTTTGAAACTGCAGGAGGAGAGATTTAGGTTCGAGGTCAGAAGGAAATTCTTTAGTGTAAAGGGGGTGAGACACTGGAACAGGTTGCCCAGAGAAGTTGTGGAGGCTCCATCCCTGGGGGCATTCAAGGCCAGGCTGGATGGGGCTCTGAGCAGCCTGGTCTAGTGGGAGGTGTCCCTGCTCATGCAGGGGAGTTGGAACTCCCTTCCAACTCAAACCATTCCATGATTCTGTGATTCTATGATGCTAATTGTTGGTCTCTCAAGAGCTTGGGTCACACAGACCCAAGAACGGGACTCATCTAGGAGGTGTCAGTGAGTTCACTCTGCAACCCAAACACCAAAACGAAGTGTAAGAATGATTATGGTAAAGAAATACCTCCTTTTCACCTGGATGCAGTAGGGCTGGGTTCAGGCAGCACTTCACCTGAGTTTGGCCCATATCAGGACTTCTTCCAGACCTGTGTAGGAAAGCCTGTCTTGTCCTGCAGGTTCTTCTGCTCAGGTTCTCTCCACCAAGCTCTATATTCCAGACTGCAGCCTGGCTTCCCACAGCAAAAGAGCGTCCCACTGCTGCCCCCTTTTCCATACTTCTTTTCTACTTGGGGGATGGTGGAACAGGTTACCCAGAGAGGTGGTGGAGGCCCCATCCCTGGAGACATTCAAGGTCAGGCTTGGCAAGGCGCTGAGCAATCTCATCTAGTTAAAAAGGTCCCTGTGTGCTCCAGGGGGGTTGGACTAGATGGCCTTAGAGGTCCCTTCCAACCCCACACATTCTGTAATTCTATGATTCTATGAAAGGAAGGATGCTAAGGAAAAACTGTGCATATAAAATTATGAAGAAACTCTAAGAGTGTAAATGACCCTTATCTTGTCTTTCGCCAAACAAGCCAAAGCCTGGAATGTCAGCTAAGGCAGAAATAAAAGATGCAATCTACAACTAATGGAAACTCCTTAAAACGTGTCTGAAAATGCAAATCACTGCCCCTCACAGCACACTGTTGGAGGCTTTTTGAGACTAGTATCATTCCTTTGCAACTCCCTTGAACTGTGTGTAGTTACAGAGCTACTCCTGCCCAAACTGATTATCTTCCCTAGTTATTTGTAAGTGACATTGCTGTAAGACCATGCCTGGGATTAGTCTGTCTTGAAATCCCCATGCCTAATTTCACTGATGTGCAGTTCTCAACAAATTTGAAATCTAGACTCCCTAAACCCTAGCAAGACCCATGTGTTTTTTTAGGATTTGCTCTATGACTCAAAGAGAGGAGCTAAAAATGCACTGAAGTTTATAGCTACAACTGATACTCTGTGAGGAACTGGTATGATTGGTGGAGGATTATGTATCTTCACACTAATCAACTCAAATCTCTCCTGAAAAGAAGCCCCAAACACCTGGAAAACAACAAGGAAGCAACATGCTAGCAGAATGCCTTTGCCAAAAGGATGGAGGTGTCCTGCTGAGGTCTCTTCCAGACATGTTTTGGAAGTTTCCATGGGCCAAAGTCTAGTATTCTCTCACAGTAGAAGAAAAACACAATACACCAGCTTGTGCCAAATGTGGGTTTAAAGAAATATTTAGTCAGCATTTTTTCTCATGTTGAAATTACAATCCTATTAAAACAGCTGGAATTATAGTTTAACAGGGAAATGGTATAATTAAAAATCAATTCTTCATGAAGAAGTCCTAGGAAATACCAGACTGCAGCAGCCAGACCATGAACCCAGCCTAAGCTGGGCCTTGATTTATGCTCTTGTGATTTCAAGGCAACCTCTGAATAGCTATTGTACCATTTACTGAGACAAATAAAGAGACTGACAGTGGAATTATGAAAAAGCCTATCTGGATGGTAGAAAACTACATCAGATAGTGTTAAAATCTGTGGATTTGGGATTGTAGACAAGTAAGAGGAAACTTGCCACATGGCTGTGGGGCAGGGAAGCATTTCAATAACCAGAACAAAATGGAGCAGGACATGGTGTGACCATTTCTGTGTTGGGATTTCATTCTCATGGATTCTTTTTGATTGTTTGTTTTGCTGTTCCAGGTGCAGGTCTCAGCGTCAGTGATAATGAATCTTGTCATGGCAGCCAGGATGGTGGCAGCATGGCTAACTCCCAGATTGTAGAGCTTAGAAGAATACCCATAGCAGATACTCACCTCTGACTCCATGGCTTGCTTGGATTTTGTTGGGGTTTTTTTGTTTTGCTTTGTTTTTTTTTAATTCAAGCCTCAGTATTTTTATATTTGTACTTCCTTTTGCACTAAAACACTCTATGAAACTGTGTAGTAGAATGCTGTGAGCTTTACTGAACGTTTAACAAGGAATGTTTGCTTGAGGTTTTGTATATCAGAAAATAAACTGTAAATTTTTTACAGTGGCTAAGCATCAATAGATACTATGGCAATTGGCCTAGATTTGTATCTTGTAGCTAGATGACATACTTAATGAACTGTAGCTTTTTTAATTAACCTGTACGTGTAACAATGATTAATAAAAACCATAGAGTATGTTTGATACAAACAAGTCTTATTTCTGCTTGCTGCTTATGGGGCTGGAAGGGGATACAGACACCCTGTTGGACACGAAAGCTTTTTAATTACAGTTGCTCTAAATTTCTTAAGCTGCACTCTTCTCACTGGTTTTTCAGTACCCAAATTCATGCACTTTACCATGTCAAATAAAGACACAGTGTTGAGCCAAAGAGCTTGAAATTTAAATTGTGACATGATAAAATATGCCACGATCTGAAACAAACAGAGGGAAGGGGAGATGAAGGAGAAGAGGGAAACCACTGGCAGCTGCATGCTGTTGACTTCATTACCTTGCTGGTTTCATAATATTAAACTTTCTCACTCTTCTCACAGTCAGAAATAAGGGGGAAATTCCAAAGAGGCAAAGCTTCTGTTAATCTGTGTGCATGCTGAACAAGATACCCCTGTTCTAATTGAAGGGTTTGAGTGTTGCATTACAGAGTTAGATCAGTGACTGGGAGTCATAAATGAGCAAGAAAAGTTTCTCCCTTTAGAAAAAAAAAATAGGAAGTATTTCAGAACTGAGAGAGGAAGGCAGGCTGATCTTGTTGGAATCATTAACTCTGCTTCTGCAAAGACACTCTGGAAGAAAAACACATGCAAGCAGGAGACCATGGGAATTTTCCTCTGAACATTTCTGAGCATAGGACAGAAATGGAATAAATGAGAATGCAAGCTTTTCATACCTTCTCCAGAAACTTGCCTAAAGGCTTAGTGCTGGGCAAGCTCTGAGCAACAGTCTCTCCCTTTTAAAGAAAACATTTCTTCTGGAAATCTTTCCGTGATTTTTGCTATAGTGATACACAAATTTTACTGTATCTAACTATTTGTTGAGCTAAAAAAACCCAACAACCAAACAAACCCCACTTCTGTGTCCCACTTCTGTTCTAGCTGGTAGAGCTGCACAGCTTACAGTCATTACTCATATCTGAAGCAGGAATAATCTTTAAGGTTTAATGCAAAAGCCTCCACAGACACAGCAAAATATTTCTAGTCAGCAAAGCCCTTAAACAAGTGCTTTTTAAGTACACATTTGAACTGAGGGGAAATGAAAGCATATCTATATTTAATTAGTACATGTTCTGATGCATCAAGTCTTAAACTTCTGACTCCCAGGAATTTTGTTGACTCTGTTTATGCTGGTCATGCTACAGAGCAAACAGGGACAAGTCTTTGTGGTCAATGGTGAAACATACTAGGGTGGGTGGAAATGAGCCTTGGTCACTGTGGGCAACATACAGAAGAACAGGGCAATCAGGGAGACCCATGCTTCTGTGCAGAAAGGGAAACTTTTTGCATCTGAAGCATGGTGGGCAACTTTATGCAAGAGTGGGTAACTTTATACTAGAGTTAACCACTGATGCATATTTTATAATTCACTTCTCTGCCCATACCTGCTGAAAAGGGACGTTCTGGGTGCTTGAAAGGACTGCAAGTGTAAGTGCTTCAGTCTAGAGTTAAAATCAGTTTGGGACACTTTGTAATATAGTACTATTTCATTTTCTACACAGGAAACCTCTCTCTTGAAGAGGATTTTATTTATTTTATTTTATTTTATTTTATTTTATTTTATTTTATTTTATTTTATTTTATTTTATTTTATTTTATTCTTCCTCAATCAACTGAGATAAGCATTGTTCATTTGCTGATACTTCTCATCTACCCACTGCAGCCCTACTGTGAAGCCTGGCTCTGCAGAATGATTGCAACACTTGCTCCATTGCAAGAGAGTCAGGACTGGAACAGATGTTTCATTACTCTCAGTGCATGCTACTACATGCTGTGAGAAAGCTTATAAAAGAAGGATGTTTGTTTGATTTTGACTCACCACCATAAATGTTAATCCTTTGTGTCACTTCAACTTGTTGCACAACTGGCCTGGTTAGGGATTTACTATAAATGCATCAGCATTTTCAGAGAAGATCAGTAGGATGAGGTCCTCTGCCAGCATTTTTGGAGTTTTAAGTCTCTAGGAGGTGCTCACATGGTTCAAGATCATGAGATGGATTTTGTTATTGTTCTAGAATTATTTTTTTAAAAAGAAAATATTCTGTCTGTAGGAAAATAATTGTTTTAAAAGCATAGGTCTCTCAACTCCTTTTTGTAGGCAAAGACTGAGACAGGAGAAGGGCAGCTGTGTGCTCTGACTCAATGTGCCTGACAGCCACACCTGGGCAGGAGGAGAACCTTCCCAGTTGGCTCGACTTAATCTGACCAGACCAAAAGCCTCCTGCAGTGCCTTGATCTCAGGTGCTATTTAAAATCTGATAAAGTATGAACATTTCTTTGTTTCTATGAGATGAATGAATTCACAGTTAGATAGCTTTCAAACCAAATGTTACCAAGGGCCCTGCCATGCTAATGTGATGAACTCCTTCAACTCTTTGCTTTGCTCCTGCACAGTAAAGGACACCAGGACACTCTCTGCCTTTGCTGTTTTCCCTATAAAAGGAGCCATCATTTCCACACAAGAGGCCATTCTCTGTCTTTCAAGGGGTAGAAGGAGCTGTGGTGAATACAGATGCAACATTTCATAGTTCGCTGTGTGAAGGAGACAACTTTTCCAGACAAGCTTCACCTAAACCTACTTGAATATGTAAGTAGATCAGATGAACAAATGGCTGTGTTTCAGGAGTTTATCACCACCCAAACATGAACATAAGTAAATTCACTTTTTTGAAAGATGTCTGGATAGATTTCAACAGACATCTTTCAGGTGATGTTTTAGAGGAAGCCGGTGTGGAAGATTTCACTTTTCTTGGCATATATCCAAATTAAGTAAATTTCTGTCAAGGCCTTGAACAGAAATTCAATTATTTTGTTTGTTTGTTTGTTTAGAAGCTAGTTGAGAGCCCAAATATAGATTAATAGAATTATAGAATGGTTCGGGTTGGAAGGGACCTTAAAGATCACCTAGATCCAATCCCCCTGCATGGGCAGGGACACCTCCCACTAGACCAGGTTGCTCCAAGCCCCATCCAACCTGCCCTTCAACACTGCCAGGGATGGGGCAGCCACAGCTTCTCTGGGCAACTTGTTCCAATGTCTCACCCCTCTCACAGTGAAAAATTTCTTCCTAATGTCTAACCTAAATTTCCCCTCGTTCAGTTTTAAGCCCTTAGCCCTTCTCCTAGCACTCAATGACCTTGTTAAAAGCCCCTCCCCAGCTTTCCTGTAGCTCCTTTAGGTACTGGAAGGCCACTCTGAGGTCCCACTGGACCTTCTTCAGGCTGACCATCCCCAACTCTCTCAGACTGTTCTCATAGCAGAGGTGCTCCAGCCCTTGGATCATCTTCGTGGCCCTCTTCTGGACTTGCTCCATGAACTCCATGTCCCTCTTATGTTGGAGGCTTCAGAACTGGAGACAGCACTCCAGGTGGGGTCTCACGAGAGCTGAGTAAAGGGGCAGAATCCCTGGCCCTGCTGGCCATGTTTCTTTTCATGCAGCCCAGGACATGGTTGGTTTCTGGGGTGCAAGCACACAGTGCTGGCTCATGCTGAGCTTCTCATCAACCAACAGCCCCAAGTCCTTCTCCTCAAGGCTGTTTTCAATCCATTCTCCACCTAGCCTGTCATTGTGTTTGGGATTGCACTGACCCAGGTGCAGGACCTTGCACTTGGCCTCTGTCTCTAGCATGCTAATGTTTAGGACTCTGATATCCTACATCTAAAGTCATCATCCTGCTGAGAACTGCACAGTGAAAGCTGTGATCTGCAAAGGATTAAATTGTGTTGAGAGCTTTCCAACAATGAAGTGCCTATGTGCTCAACATGAAATGATGTTAAATTGAGTGATCATGCAGTGGTTTGACTAGAAAATTTCTTAAGTTCAGGCATATCCTGCCTTCAGATACATTTCACTATAGCACAGCCTATACTGTGGACCTCAAGTTACTATTGTAGATTCTGCTTCACCAGCACTGGTATAAACCAGTAAGGAATCAGAATGTGTGCCCAGTTTGCTGGCAGCAGAATTTTCACCTGTTACTTTTACCAACAGTAACATGGAATGAAAGTAGCACATGCAAGTCTGGGTTCATCTGCTCAATGCAATGTTATTGTTAGTTTTCAGAAACAAAAAATAATCTACGTTTTTCGTTTAATGTTTCACAATAATCTTCTATGCAATAAACACACAGAAATACTTACAACGTAATACTCAAGCATTATTGAACAATATACCTGGGATTAATGATGTGCTGAAACTGAGAATACAGATACATAAACAGGCCAGTGTGGTAGCCTAAAAACCTTAAGAATGGTTTTATTTGGCTGGTTGAGTATTAACTCAGTCAAATTTGTGTTCATGGTACAGAGACCTTTTTCACAAAAATGCAAGATTTGAAGAAAATGATAAATACCTTTTTGGGTTGTTACTGCATTTCAGTATTTATTTGCTTTCTCTGATGTGGCATCACTCTGGTTCCACTGTCCTGCTTAACATCCCCAGGAAGGTGAGTGCTTTACTATTCCTGGAGGAGGTGGTTTTTACTCACAGGATTATTTTGCCAATAGCTTATACTACAGACTGCCAGAAGGACTTTCCTAGATATCCAGAAAAGAGATGTATTCTGGGAACTGTGAGAAGAAAGCTTGAGAGCATAGAATTAATAACCCTGATGCCACTCCCTGGCTAAAATGTACAGCTTGGAGACAACCTGAGGAACACCTCATAACAATGGCTGGTGTGAAAAGTTCAGGGAAGGATTTTTACTGAATCTGTCGGGATTTTCCTCAGCTCAGCAGGTCGGCTTTGAAGATGATGTGATCACTCCTGTGGTGTAGTATTGCTGATCTGAGCACACAGTGATTTTAACCAGAGGTGCTCTAACTTCCTGAAGCTGTCCTCTTCAGTATGGCTCTACTCTTCACGTGGAGCATCTGGCCTGTCTTTTGAAGGTTCAAAGCATGTGTGAAACACAAGAACATGTCAGTGCATACACACAGACAGTAAATAAGTATGGGTTATAAGAATTCAATGTCATAAAAATAAATTCATTCCAATCTGGAAGCTAAAAACCTGCAGTCCAGGTTATGAAACAGGTTTCCCTGGAAACTTCTTGGCTCCTGCTTCCCAGTTCCTGAACCGAAGTAAAGCGTGTGATTTCCCAGTTTCCTAAATGGAAAGAGGCATGCATCCAGACACAGGGTATACACTTGCCAAGACAGGTGCCAAGAAAAGGGGATGCCTGAAATCTCCCTTTGCTTCAGCCTCCCTCAGTGTTGCACCACCTGCAGCTCCTCTATGCAGGACCCACCTCAATGCTGCTTCCCATGGTGGGGAAGCAGAGAAGCAAATACAAAGAGGTCCTTACCATCTGGTAAGGACAGAGCATTTTCACTTCACTTGCACACAGGACCACATTCATTTTTGCTTTGGGAGAACAATGTGTCCTGGAGATTGGGTCAGTGCAGGAGAAAAAGGACAGACAAACAAAGAGTGACCTCGCTCGAAATCCTTGTTGAGTCCTAATAAAGGCAGAAAGCAAGTTGTTCCTCACCACGTGTGTGTGCATGTGGTCCCTCCTGCAGGATGATAACACCATCAGCCCCACCACCTCTGCTGCAGCACACAAGCATTGTCTGCACCAACAACTCCAACAGGGCTTGTTCTCTGGTGCCTCAGCCCCAAAATGAGGCCTGTTTGCAACTGCTCTCCATGAAGTAGATATTCTTTGTAATGCTCCCTCCTGCAGAATTCTGAAAGTACCCCACCAACCAGCTTTCTCCTGCTGAAGGAGTGATCCCTGATCTCCTACTTGTCCAGCAACTCAGTTGCTGCTGTTGCCCTAAATTCATTCCCAAAAAGACTCTTTATTCACTTAATCCTTCTAATAGCATTTGCCTCAACAGCAAGTGGGCTTGTGCTCCCTTTTCACCAGCCAGGCCTTTTGTAACATAATACCGAGTATGAATCTCCTGGTTTTCTGTCTTATAAGAAGGAATAAGTTTCCTTCTAAATTCCTTCCTGTTCAGCAATTACCATATTTTGTACTTTCTGCTGGATACAGTCCTAAGGAGTCACGTCCTACTCCAGCAGAAAACACTTCAGACCATCCTCAGAGTTGAGCATTTGCCTACTTTGGCTATTCAGATGGCAAAATCAGTGGTTAATGTGTCTTCACCCATGTGAATCCTGTATCTAGATATTGTCTGTTATACATTTAATAAAGCTGGAATAGCCATTTTGACGGGGACTTTCTGCAGGTTTTGGGATATGCATGCTCCCTTATGGTATCTCTTGATTTTTCAGACCCAGCGAATGCAGAAACCTCACTGGCACCAAGGCACAGCTGAGCACAGGGAGTGGAAATCCTGCATTCTGATCATTAGACTAGGCTTAAGGTTTAAGAGGTGAGTTTGAATTTGGGGGGGCTGCAGAGAGCCTGAAACCCTGCCCTTGTTTGTCAGAGAAACCTGCCCTTGTTTGCCAGCAAACACTGCCCTTCTTTGCTCTGATTAGCTCCTAGTAAAAGCTAAGGTCTCTATATATAAAAGGTCTCTCAATATATATATATATAATAAAAGCTGAGGTCTCTATAGATCCTAGCATCCCTTATGTGTGCTCTGGGCACTTCCTTGGAAGGGTGAAATAGAGCACTTCTGGCATGAAAAAAGTACAGCAGTAGAGCACAAGCAGAGGAGAAACTGCTGAGAGCTTCCTTGTCTTCATTTTTTCATGGTTGCCATCACCCATTTGCTTCCCACTATTTCCATATGCGTGACACTCTGCCTTCTGATGAGCACTGCACACTGATTCAGAGCACCTAAGCCAAGCACTGTGATTCTTCTCCAAGGACCATGTGCCTACAGCTTTTGGGTTCTGCCATCTTGAGAGCTAGAAATAATAAGAATCATGTATCTTTACAGAGCTAAGGGACTTTTTGGGGTTAAGACTGTATCGACTCCCTGTAAGTATTAACAATCTACTTTGTGGAGAGTTCACAACTACAACTGCAAAGCAGGCACTGTGTGTACATATTTGTCTGTTTGGTGCCCTTAAAAGCAAGGCCGAGGTCATCTCTGCAGTCTGTCAGAGGTCTGACCCTGGATTAGAGTTCAGTGAGTGGAATGTGGGTGTACAGTTCAAATGTAGCACCTATAAGGGTAGCTTGCTGTCCCTCTTGCCATCAGTGGCAAATGAGGATGAAATCAGAGAGGCTTTTTACCTTTATAGGTGGCCATAAACTTCTCTCACAAAGTCTGTCTGAAAAGTATTAGCATCCCTTAGGAATTTGTGGGGTGAAAAGATGCAATTAAATCCTTTCACTTCTGGACTCCCCAGTATAAGAGATGGAGAGAATCCAGTGAAGGGCCACCAAGATGATTAAGGGACTAGAGCCTCTCTATGGTTGGACTTGATGATCTTAAAAGTCTTTTCCAAACTAAATCATTCCTATAATTCCTATGATCCAGTGCTGGCAGAACACATCTGTTGCACATTTAGAAGACATCTAATCCTCATCCTTAGTGGCCTGAGGCTGACCTAGGGCAGCGGTGTGGACGACTGCTGTTTTGAGCAGCTGGGAGGCAGCCTGCCCACCTTAAAAATCAGGCTCTGATGTGGAGTGCAGAGCACGAACAGCAGAGAAAATGCCAGGCAGTTGCTAGCAAGCCTTCTGACTTGCAAATGGAATGGCTCATTACAAACATTGGGAGATTAATATTAAAGATAATCCTCTGAGCATGGAAAAGAATCCTGCGTAGCCTCAGGAGATGGACAGCTAAATCCTCGGAGCCAGTATACACAGTTATACCATCCAACCCTGGGGACACAGACCTTGTTTTTGAAAGCAGCATGCTCTAGAGGAGAAAGTAAATGGAAAAACAATATCATCTTGCTTTCCTAACCCAGAAAAGGAGACTTAAATGTTCATGAAAACAATCTTTTTTTTTTTGCAAAGGAAACAGAAGTTGAGATTTTTCTGCTCCTGGTAAAACTGAGGCTAACATAATTTTAAAATGTTGCAGTTTTCTGAAGCTGTGTGAATCAGCAAAGAAAGAGGGTGTGAATTTCTACTGATGTCTTTTCTGGTTATGTTCAAATACTCTTAGAAATACTGCTAGTTTTTTTGTTGTTTTGTTGTTTTTCTTTTGCAGAAGTACTAGCCAACAAGAGGCAGTGTTTTACATATTGTATGAAGTTAACATCTAGATCATAAAACACAAAGTCAGTGCCTGTAGACCACAAGTGTTCAGAATTCATTAGTTCTGACTAATTGAACTGCTTGTTACTAATTTTAATCTGATATCTGCTCTAGAAGGAAAATGGTTGTGTTGAAACTAATTAAAGCCCTTATTTTTTTCTCTTACATGACTTTTATATTAGTGGTGGAAATACATGTTTTGCCCAAAATTAGGTCCATTATTTCTAGTTTTCCTGAGGGAGAAGGAAATAAAGGCATGCTTAATTCCTTGTACTGGAGAGAAAGCTTCTGTATTGTGAATAGCTCTGTATTTTATGGATTACACTTAAATAAATAAAAAAGACTTTAAACAAATAACACTTCTTGGATTTGGGAGGGGAGGTTTGAAAGTGAGATGTTTGCATATGTACATTTCTATAGAAAGAATACAGAGGGCAGGAAAGGATGGGGGATGTTTAATCCCATTAAGTGTGAAAGAAGAACAAGAGTGCCTTCCTGGTAAGACCCAGTCTAGGCCAAAACTGAAAACACGGACAACAAATCAGAGACAGTGGGTGTCATTGTTTTAGCTTGATTATTAGCACCTGCAGGATTTTGCCTGGGGTGACTGTTTTCATTTGCACTGGCAGGGCACGGTTGGCAGTGAGTGCTCTACTGCTTCTCAAGGTCAGATCCTGATCCAGTCACTCTCAGACAGTATTTCTTAACAATCAGATTTCACAGGCTGGAGTTTATATTTTGCATTCACAGGCATGAAAGTCTGGTTTTAACTGCAAGGCAGACACAGGAGCTTGGTGCTGGTGCCTGCCCACCCACTGTCCCACACAGTGTCCCCACATCAATGCCTTTCATGCTGGCCTGCCCTTGCCTTTCCACTGCAGAAACCAGAGTTTACCTGAAACTGTTGCTCTCATTTCTGGCTAGGACTTTATGAAGGAGAAGTTCTCCATGCACTCCCCACACACTCCAGATGAGCACAGAGGAGGAGTGCCCCACTGGGAGGTATTTGCATACCGCAGAGACAAAATATTTTGCTTCTGTCACCTCCTTTGCCCAGAGTCTCGCTTCCCCCTTCTGCAGGCACAGTGGCAGCCTTGGGCGATGCCCAGATGATGACTTGGATCTTCTGCCTCTCCCAGTCCTTGGGGATCTGGGATCATGCTGTAGGAGTGATCTGCTTCCAGAGAGCTATTGCTGGCATCCAGATTGCAGGTCTAGGTGGGATAGACATAAAACATTGCAGTGCCCATGCTTCCGGTGTCTTGAGGATGGAGATCTTGAAGAACTAGTTGCAGCTGACCAAACCCCTTTTTATGTCTTCAGTGTGTGCAGTCACAGAATCACAGAATCACCAAGGCTGGAAAAGACCTTTAAGATCATCAAGTCCAGCCTATGGACTATGATCCAGTCTCATGGATCATGCAAGTCCTAGCTACATTCTGGAAGAAAAGCAGGTCATTATCTGAACCTTCAGGGCATGTGTATGACTGGCATGTTAGGAAAGAGCTTTGGAAATCAGTCTGGCACAAGGTGAGAGAGGGAGTGGACATAAGAACCTCCAGCACCTGAATTCCTGAGGTCCAACAGACAAGGAAGACAGAGCAGGATGGCTTGCTGGTGTCCTGGGATCTCTCCAGGTCTCAGCTTAGCCCATACCAAGGCTACCAGAAGCCTTCACTGAATTGCACAATGTGGATGACCTGAGCCCAGGGCAGCCAAGCCCACAGCCCAGCATCAGCAAAATCTGATCTGGCTTCCTTGTAAGTAGGACCTAGAGAGTACATGGGTGTGAAGCTACCTTACCTTTGCTCAGCCAGGTTACATGTTCAATAAAGGTGGTTTAAAGCCTTGTAATACCAGGCTCATCCCTGCCTGCTTGGCTAATTTTCTCTCAGGCCATGAAAAATTGTTCCATTTAATTCCGAGAGGTTGTTTCAGGATGTTTTTTTTTCCAGATTGAACTTGAACTGGTTTCCAGGGACACCATGAAGCCTGGAGAGAGGCACACTCATTGTGTTTCAGGCTGTCAAATTTGGGACAGAAAGTCTGTCTGTGACCACAAGGTTTCCGGTTTCACTTTTTTTCTCTTCCTTTGGTTTTCTAGAGGACATCCTGCTAGGGTTGACACTGGTGACAGCACTTTCCTTTGATTGAAGCACTGCTTTTTCATAGAATCATGCAATGGCTTGAATGTGAAGGAACCTTAAAGATCATCTGGTTCCAACTCCCCTGCCATGGGCAGGGACACTTCCCAGTAGACCAGGTTGCTCCAAGCCCCATCCAACCTGCCCTTGAACACTGACAGGGATGGGGAACCCACAGCTTCTGTGGGCAACCTCAGCCAGGGTCTCACCACCCTACCAGGAAATTGTTTCTTCCTAATGTCTAGCTTAAATGTTCCCTCTTCCAGTTTAAAACCATTACCCTCATCCTAACATTCCATGCTCTTGTCCAAAGTCCCTCCCCAGCTTTCCAGTAGCCCCTTCAGGCACTGGAAGGTGCTCTAAGGTCTCTCTGGAGCCTTCTCTTCTCCAGACCGAGCAACCTCAACTCTCTCAGCCTGCCTTCAGAGAAGAGGTGCTCCAGCCCTCAGATCTTCTCAGTGGTCTCCTCTGGAGTCACTCCATGTCCTTCTTGTGTTGAGGACCTCAGAACTGGACACAGCACTGCTGGTTGGTCTGTCAAGAAGGCATGTAGGCTCTATGATACACACTGGGCAATCAGTATGTGCACAGGGCAAGTCAAAGTTGGGCAGCCTAAGTGTTGCAAGGGGCTGTGGTCGAGAGGGGCTGGTGAGACAGAGCCTGCTCCTTTCCTGCTATAAAAAGGACACTTGTTTTGATGAATTCAGACTTCAGCTTCTTCCAGAGACACTGCTGGAAAGTTCCAAACAAGTTAAGGTTTTGCCTTATTCAAGCAAGAGTTCCAGAGTACCCGTGCTGTCAGTTTGTATAGAAATGGTGAACGTTCTTCGTAATACCAAAGCAACTGTAGTGTTGATTATTGGAAATAAAAATGTGAAGATTTTACTGTGCATCAAGAAGCTGGAAAGATACACCAAACATACACACATTATTGTGTCTGATTAAATGTCTCTCGATGTAGAGCTCTGTCTTTCCATACGAGCAGTGTACTCTGGAATGCCTGACCTTGATTAAAAACAAACACACTTCTCAATGTTAAAGGAAGAGGAAGGGAAATGTTATAGATAACATGCTAAGCTCCTTTTGTTTTGTTTTTCTTTTTTTTCCTTTCTTACATAACTATGTCATTGTTGAAGTAAGCACTGAACACTGCTGCACTTCATCCTACACCAATACAGGGTCTTTCACATCATCTAAAGATCAAGGTTACATTTTTTATTATACATTTACAATCATATTTGATTGGACTGTGTGATTGAATAGGAAGGGAGAGGTTATCATGCACATGCCTTTGACAGAAAGTGAATGCTTTTTTTTCCCATGGAAAGCAGCCTGAATATTCAATCATGATTTTGCAAAACAAACAATCCAAAAGAACTTGGCTTGTGCCTTCCATATGTATCCAATGGGATTTAGTCAGAATTAACTGCGTATACAGGCACGCCATGTGACACTTGGTTGCAGTTTCCATTTGGCTGCAGATTTTTCACTTGGAACCAGTGTCCAGTGTGCAGGGAAGGTTCATGGTGCCATGATGAGGATGCTGAGGAGTCAAGACACCTTGACTGTCCTCTATGCCAACCTGCTGCAGGACAGCAGGACTCCTCCAGGACTTCAGTAGAGTACTGCTCTGCTCTCCTGCTCTTCTCTGCTCAAATGTTTCTCCTTAAGGATTTTATGGAGACCAGATGCCTGCTGAACAGGGAGATGCTCACACCAACTTGCTGTGACCCAGGAAATCTACTATAAGTGACCAACAGCTATAGAAATGGGATATAGTGGTCTTGCCAGGAATACAGACTCCAGTTCTTTGCAGTCTCGGCCTCTCAGAAACACAGATTGGTTTGTGTTGGAAGGGACATTTCAAGGCCATCTAGTCCAACCCCCTGGCAGTGAGCAGGGACATCTTCAACCAGATCAGGTTGCTCAGAGCTCAACATGACCTGGCATGCTTCCAGGGGGCATCTACCACCTCTCTGAGCAGCCCACACACTCATTGTAAAAAGTTTTTGAGATAAATTTGTGTAAAGCATACCATGAGCATTAGGACATCATGCATGCTAGGAGATGTATGACTAAAGGTTTAAATCCATGTTAGTTTGAAATGGGTGAATTAAAGTGATTGGGACTGGGTTTTTTTCCCCCTCAGTTAAAATATTAATAATGCCACATGATGAATTCTCAAATTGGAAAAAAATCCAACATCTGCTAAGTCCACATTGAAATAAAAGTAATGAAACTTCCTACCTGTCTCAGTTAGGGTTTCCAAGACACCCGTCACTCTAGTAATTAAGTGATTCCTTGTTTCTCAAACTGTACTAGCCACTGCCAAATAAAATACAACCATTTAATGATGTTAAATTAGAGCTACAATAATATTAGTCACTCCCTAATCGCCTTTTTTAAGCCACTAGGAAAGTAAAGTCTTGCCAAGAAGACTGTTACCCTTCCACAGGATAAATCAATAAATCATAATTGTACTGTGTACCTTGAACTCTTTTGTACCACAGTGTGGAAAACAAACAGCAGGAGGCCAGAGGCTGGCTAAGTAATTTAAACAATTTGTAAACTATAATTCAAGGGATAGGTTAGGCCTATTAATTAGTAAATCATTCATAATCTGAAAAGTATTCAGATACACATGATTTCAGTAAAATATACTAAGGGGAGCAATCTGATAATGTGGCTGCTGCCATCAGGGCTGTAAAAGACTATGTCCTTTTCAACTGTTTCTGTTAATGTTTGAACATAAAGTGGTGAACACATGCTAGAAAGTAATTAATCAGTTGCAACCATTCCACCAAAGCTAGATGTGCCATAAATTATGGCTAGCCAGAAGTCCTTTATTTTTAACCACTAATTGCTGATATTTTCATCATTATTACCAAAGTCATATTTCTGAAGCCACTGCAGACATGGCACAGAGCTTTATTCCCTCTTTGCTCTAAATTAGGTGCTTTCTGGCAGTGTTTCTTCACTGCTTTACTCTCATTTTATTAACAGTCAGTGGTGGGAAATCATCAGCACTGGACTCCTAAAGCTGCATCTGTGCTGGGGGTATTTACAACAGGGCAGGGCACATTCTCCAGAACAACAGTCCTGGTTGGGTTCGAAAGGATTTAGAAAGGACAGAGGATTTAGAAGGAATTTTTATGTGATCCTCAGAACACCAGCTGAACCCTTTGAGTTTCCTCCTCCTCTCCTGGAATGGCTCTGGAATGGCTCAAGTGCTGTCTCTTTGTAGGTGCCCTAAAGTGCTCCCTGAGATAGCTCAGGAGCTTGGTATGTGTGTAATGCTGAAAAATAAAGAGGATTTCCAAATCATGAGGGACCTTGACAGGCTGAAGAGGTGGGCCCATGCCAAACTCAAGAAGTTCAACAAGGCCAAGTGCAAGGTCCTGCACCTGGGTTGGGGCAATCCCAAGCACAAATACAGGTAAGGAGGAGAATGGACTGAGAGCAGACTGAGGAGAAGGACTCAGGGGTGTAGAGTGATGAGAAGCTCACCATGAGCAGGCAATGTGAGCTGGCAGCCCAGATACCAACCGTGTCCTGGCCTGCATCCTCAGCAGTGTGACCAGCAGGGCAAGGGAGGGGATTGTCCCCATCTGCTCCACTCTGGTGAGACCCCCCTCCAGTTCTGGAGCCCCCAACACAGGAAGGACATGGAACTCCTGGAGCAAGTGCACAGGAAACCACAGAGATGATCCAAGGGCTGGAGCAGCTCTGCTCTGGAGACAGGCTGGGAGAGTTGGGATTGTTCATCCTGGAGAAGAGAAGGCTCCAGGAAGAGCTTAGAGCACCTTCCAGGACCTGAAGGAGCTACAGGAAAGCTGAGGAGTGACATTTTACAAGAGCATGTAGCGATAGGACAAGGGGTTATAGTTTTAAACTGGATGAGGGGAGATTTAGGTTAGACGTTAGGAAGAAATTCTTTGCTGTGAGGGTGATGAGATGCTGGAAGAGGTAGCCCAGAGAAGCTGTGCCTGCCCCATCCCTGGCAGTGTTCAAGGCCAGGTCAGATGGGGCTTGGAGCAACCTGGTTCAGTGGGAGGTGTCTGCCCATGGCAGGGGGTTTGCAGCTAGATGATCTTTAAGGTCCCTTTCAACTCAAACTGTTCTATGATTCTATGAAGTCCACCACTAAACATGTCCATAAGTGCCCTGTGTAAATATCTTTTAAATACCTCCAGGATGGTGATTTCACTACTGCCCTGGGCAGCCTATTCTAGAGTCTTACAACCCTTTCAGTGCAGAAATTTATGTAATATCCAAACTAAACTTCCCCTGATGCAACTTGAGGCTGTTTCCTCTTGTCCTATCACTTGTTCCTTGGGAGAAGAGACCAACACTCCCCTGGCTCCAACCTCCTCTCAGGCAGTTGCAGAGCCAGAAGGTCTCCCCTCAGCCTCCTTTGCTCCAGGCTGAACACCCCCAGCTCCCTCAGCTACTCCTCATCAGACTTGTGCTCCAGACTCTTCCCCAGCTCTATTGCCTTTCTCTGGACATGCTCCAGCCCCTCCATGTCCTTCTTGTTGTGAGGGGCCTAGAACTGACCCCAGGATTCAAAGTGTGTCCTCATCAGTGCTGAGTATAAAGGCATTAGGATAATCTAATGATGCTGAATACCTTACTTAGCATGACAACTAAAACTCCAATGGTGAGAAACCAGATTATCCAGGGCTGACAACCAAATGAAATTTCTCCCACCCTTGAGAAGTCATCCCTGATGGAAGACCGTGTTACTAAGTGAGGCTGTAGGAGAAATGAAAGGGGCAATCTAAACCCTGGGCGTGTGTGAATGAGCATCAGCGTTTATCAAATGCAGCAGAAAAGCTGACACAGTGAGTGAGATGTGGCCAGACTGTGTTTGTGTAAACACCACGGCTGGTTCTCCACGGAGACTGGCATGCCAGCCCTGGGAAACTCCAAGTGAAGCACTTAAAAGGAGGAAGTGCGTGAAAGAGAAATAGAAATACTTTCCAGGAATGCTTATATTGTTTAGACATTTCAAGGAAAGGAAAAAACAAACCAAACAACAAAGCAAATGCAAACCACAGGGAAGAATAACAAAAATATAACTGGAAAAGATTGTTTCAGAGCATTGTTGATTGAGTGCTTCCTTACTGTTCTAATTATCAACATGATGTACTGTATTTATATGTAAAGGATAAAGATTAAATCCTCACTAAAGGAAGAAAAAACTCGGATCTTCTAGAAAGGAACAGTCTGATGAGAAAGTGATTGCCTAGATTGTTACTATTTAAAAAAAAGTTAATATTTATCGGGTTTAATGAATATTTATATTCTTTGATTTTTCCTGATGGCTCACTGGGCCAAGACGAGCTTATATGCTACATTATTATTATTTTTTAGTCACTATTCCCTTTTCCAGTAGTAGCAGCAGGATATGTTCTACTTCTCTGATGATAATTTCCTTCTCTAATGTATTCAGACCCTGTTAGAAAAACACTTGGGGTGAGGAGTGTTCGATTTCATATTACCAGCCCAAATGGTTCAGTCAGCTCTTGCTAATCTTATCAACATTCCCTGACATCTAGAAACAGCACCTATCTATAAACCCTCAGTTAGACTTTACCTGACTTTGGTGTCAGAGAATGTGCCTGTGAGCACAGTTTCCATCTTGTTTTTACATTGGGACTAGAAATGCCATCAACTGATGTGATGGGAATAGAGGGGCTGTTGCAATTGCAGGTTCATCCTTGCATTTTAAACTGCAGAAGGATGCAGGCAGGAGCCTGAACAAATGCAGACTGTGCAATAAAGCTCTCAAAGCTCATACACACAGGAGAGAGCAAAAGTACAGTTTACCTAGGGAGTTCCAGAAATGGGGCTTGTGCAAACTACCTGTTGGACAAACACCTCCAAAGTGTGGGTGTTCAACAAGAGATTTTCCTAGTCCTCCAAGAGAAAAATGGGCATTGGTCTTCACCTTGACCTGGCACAAGCCCAGCTGCCTCCCTGCAGCCACAGCCCACCCCAGGTACCTTTCTGTCAAAGAGGAGAGTCCACCTCAGGAAAACTACCAGTTTAGTTGTGTTCATGCTCCTGGATGTCTGTGGAAATCATAGAATGACAAAGTGGTTTGGGTTGGAACAGACCTGAAAGATAATCTCATTCCAAACCCCCTGCAATGGGCAGGGACACATCCCACCAGACCAGGTTGCTTCAAGCCCCATCTAACCTGGCCTTGAATACTTCCAGGGATGGGGCACCCACAGCTTCCCTGGGCAACCTGGGCCAGTGTCTCACCAGACTCACACTAAATAATTTCTTCCTAATGTCTAACCTAAATCTCCCCTCATCCAGTTTAAAGCCATTACCCCTTGTCCCATCACTCCATGCCCTTGTCCAAAGTCTCTCCTCAGATTTCTTGTAAGCCCCTGCTGGTCAGCAAAAGCTGCAAGGTGAAATGACCCATCAGTGTGCCCACTGGATGCTTCGTAACTTCACAATAGCTCTGATTAGAGAAGCAGGGAGTGAAATTTTGGGAGTCCAGGTTGTTAAAGCAGCTCAACAATAATCAAAATATTCATCTCTGTGTGTGTGGGTGTACCAAAAATCTTTGAGGCTAACATATGCTTATTAAAATTAGCAGATGATTTTAAATATTTTATCTAAAATTTAAAGTTTCCCAGTGAAAAGGAGATCTATCCCTGCCTCTGAAGACAGAAAGAAGGCTGTCTGAGAGGGGCAGAAGATACCTTGTGCAGCTTGATTCCAGTGCATTTTTTTCTGGTTGCATTTGGAATTTAGCAACATTCTGCTTTGGGAATTTGCAGTAAATAGGACATGTTAATGTATTTATTTAAGAAGGTGATTGTTGGAGATGTAGGGTCTGAAGAAGTGTTTTTGCAAGATAGAAAGCAGTAAAATATGAGCCTGGAGCACAATATTCACAGAAGAAATGAAGCTTAAAAAAGCATACATAGACAGCTTTCTTGGCCAGAGCCTAGAGTGAATCAGATATTTTTTTCCTTCTAAAGGGACAGATTTTCTTCATTTTTCCATCATCAGACTGGATACAAAAATTCAGGATAAAAAAAAAAAAAAGGGCCAGCTATAGGTGAGCAACTTGTTTTCTTCAGGTAGGTGGCTTGTTTATTTTTCCTCTAGAAAAAAGGATCAATTGCTTTAACTTCATCAGTTGTACACAGTGGAATAGAACACCTCCTCCCAGCTGAAGGTGTGATGTGAGGAATAAAATCTAATTTTCCTAGAGCTAGAAATGTAAATGTGGCTGTTGTTTGGGACCTTGAGACAGCTCAGATTCCTTTAGTGGAGGAAGATACCTGGAGAAATCATCTAGGCTTAATGAACACATTAAAAAAGTAAGTCCAAATAAATATGACAATTTAAGTAATGTAAAACATTGTTTCTTACAATTTCACTCCCTGCTATGAGTATCATGTAGGAAATTGTTGCTGTCTAGTTTTGTAGTGGGTTTGATCCAGAATAAGGGTAGTAGAAGGATTCAAACTGGTTGCATTAAAGATGCTCCTGCTTTTACTGTAGGAGGGTTGGACTAGATGACTTCTAAAAGTCCCTTCCAACCCAAACTATTCTATGACTCTGCCTTTGTTTGTTGTGGATTTATTTGATCCTTGCTTTAACAAAAGAAAATGAAGAAAATTTCCGATAATTTGAAGATTATTTTCCTGGTTTCATTGCTGCACTGTCCCATACTTTGTGTTTACATGAACATATTAATGGAGACTAAATGGGTACACAATGATTCTGTTCTTCTTAGCCTTGAACAGCATGCTGTGGCACAGTGCATATGGTAGGCTTTTTCTACAGCAAAATTCTTCTTACTGTCTGAAACCTGAGTAGGAACAGTCATGGATCCAGTTATAATAACTGCCACCCATCCATTCATTTTTAGAATAACTTAATTGAAATGTTTATTAGTAAATTATTTATATGTATATAATCCAGTGTGTGTGTATATAAATATATATGTTTATATATATAGATAGATATCAAAAGTGACATTGCTTTGCAGCTTTGGTGTATCTCTTGGGCACATACTGCTCACTCTTTCATCACATGCCACACATTTTATGTGTGTATGCTTTTAAATTAAAATGTTGTATTACCTTTTAAAAAAGTAACTCATGCACTACGAATAAAATTTGCAGGCTATTCCAAATCTCCATGTGCAGTTTTTTAAAGTTTTGGTTTTTTGTTTTTTTTTTTTAAAGATAACAGTTATTTCAAAATCTTCCAAAAATAATTTTTTGTGATTGAAAAAAGATAATAGTAAGAAATCTTCCAAGAACTGGTTTTGTGATTGCAGGAGGTTAGCTCACTGCCCACTAGGCAATAATCACTCAGTCAAGCATTAATAAGCAAATTAAATAAGCTACTCATGAGTTAGTGTATCTCTTTTTTTTTTTTTTTTTAATTTTGGCAAATCGGATGTACAACTCTTAGTTGTACTAAATATCTTAATTTGCAAGGCTAACTGCACACACATGTTTAATATGTGAATATGTAGTAGCAGTAGATCCTGAGGCAGTGGGACATCACTTACTATGGCAGGAGTGCAGGACTTTGACTTTACAGCTGACTGAGTAAACTAATTGCTAGAATTCAGGGCCTGGTCTGAGCCAGCAGAACAATTTTGCTAATGACTTAAATAGGAGCAAAGTCTGACTTGAAGGTGGTTAGTCCAGAATTGCAGATAAACTTCACACTAGAGCTGGCCAAATGATAGCAAAGTTGATTCATTAGTCTTTAAATGGCTGAAAGGGTCTTTCATTTTGCTACTAAATGCATGGAGCTCATTTGTTGTCCATCTGCATTCAGGCTACTAAACATTATTTTTTTTATCCAACTGAAATGTTTATTACTCACAAAAAAACCAAATAATGTGCTAGTATCAGTGTGTTTATGAATTTAAAATGGATTAATGTTTTATTTGACAGTTGCACTCCCAAAAGTAACAAGTCAGAGTAAACTGTTGATGAGCAATCCTTAGATTAAAATGTGTTTGCATTTGGTGAGCACATATGAATAAAGCACACTTGTGTAGATAGAAAGGTCAGTTAATGAACAACCTCCTACAAATGGACCTCTGCTCACCCCACCTCTTAGACCAGTGAGTACTTCAACCAACTTTGTCATATACCAGGGAAACTGCTTCTTCCAGAACAAAAATTTACTACCTAACAACTAAACCTCTGCATTTAAAAGGTTCTTACTGAATATGTTGTGAATAAAGCCAGGGTTTTCTTTTCTCCCTTGACACTCTTGCTTAGTTTTGTAAACTCATTAATTATCAGACTCAAGCTGAACTTGTAGAAGCAGTTTCATTTTGTACCATAAGCACTTACTCAGTAAATTGTGACTTGGTTTTGGATCCAGTCTCCCAGGGCATTCAGTATTTGTACTGCTGAAGGGCTGAGAGGCTGCTGTAGCTGTTCAGTGTACCATGGAGGAGAAGGAAGAGCTGACAACTTCCCTCTCCTTAGGCTGTGTGAGCAAAATTTGTAATGGAGTTCATGGAAGAGGGTGGGAAAAGAGTTTGGGAAATGTGTAACAGAGTATCTGAAAAGAAATGTCAAAGAAAACCTATGAGGCTGTACTTTTCTCAGGAAATGGATCAGGTGGCAAAACCAAACTATAACAGGTTAGCCCTCCACTGACAAAAAAAAAAAAAAAAAAAAAGGGAAAATTAAGAGCCCATGGGCAGCCTGGGAAATGGAGCAAAACTAGAGGGAGAATTTTGCTATGGAAGTGCTCTGCCAAATATTTCAGGCTTGTAGAGGTAGCAGTGGGTTTGTATTAAGTAGCTTTTCTTGACCTTTCTCCCTACAACCCTAACTTTGCTGGACAGAAAAATTTACACCCTTGTGTCTGTACACCTGCCCACCCAAATCCTCACCCATGAGCATGGTTTCTGTGAGGTGCCAACATGCACAGTGTCCACAGAGTGACTGCACAAGGCACGTGTCAGGAGCAGACAGGGTGTGTTACACTGTTGAACACTGTGTGTCTGATATGTTTACAGATGAAGCAGTTTGTAATTAACCTGTAATTTTATTTATTTCAAAACCCCATGCTCATTTTTGAACCAAAGGCTGAGGAGACTCGCACCTTATGGCTGTGCTCTAGCATCTTACCTTCAGCTCTTGCTAGTTCTGAGGATTAATGCTTTCTGCTGTTTTAAAACAATCTGTGTAAAGCAACACTCTGAGCTGTAATGGCTTCCAAACCATTCCATGAGAAACGTATTATGTGTCCCCTGCATACTTGTGCAGTGGCAGTGCATGTCACCTTGGAATAAGTCTGTACAGGAACCTGTATGAGATACCATCTCCCATATCAAAAGCAACACAGCCAAACTCTACATTTCAGTATGATCTCAAAGGATTTTCCACGCTGCTTGGTGATCTGTAGACTCTCAGTAGCATTCAGTGGATAACTCTTGGCATCTGGAGGTGTCTGCTCTATGGTAATGCGGTCATAATGTCATGCAAGAGTGCCTTAAGTAGGCTAATATTCCCTGCCAAGCCATTAGCTCCGTTCCAAGGTCCTTCTAAGAGCTGATGGCAGTGCCCTCAACTGCAGCATGAGCCTTTGGACTTTTATTGGTGCTTTTTCTCTCGTTCACCTGACAAAGTCTGGCCTCTGCTTGGTGCGAGCTCATCGTGGCTGAACATCAACTTCTGCTGACCCTTTTCTACTTCTTGGACTCCAAGGGTGGATGGGTCATGTCACAGTATTAATTTTTTGGCTGTCAGCCTTTACATTTGCCATCCTGCTGAAGGAAACATTCATGCATTGGCCTTGGAGAAGCAGCTGAAATCATCTGACTGAAGCATGTACTCTTTCTGGGCAAAATGTAAAAATATGGTTATCTATCTATCTATCTATCTATCTATCTATCTATCTATCTATCTATCTTTTATCTATCTATCTATCTATCTATCTATCTATCTATCTATCTATCTATCCATCCATCTATCTATCTATCTATTTTTCCTCCTGAAATTGTATTGCAGGAATGCAGTAATACTCTGAGACAGAACCTTCCTGCCTTCTGCAGCCAAGTTTCTACATGTATGGCCTGATCCCACTGCAGAGAGGCTGCTAGTGAGAGATTTGATCTCTGAAGCTTCCCCTTGGCTGTGGTAGTTTCAGGAGAAAGCTGTAAGGATAATTCCTGACAGGATCAGAGTCCTGCCAGCCACTCACCATGGCAGAAGTTCGATCTGCACAGGATTAGGTGACTCAAAACAGCGATGTGCAACAATGTGGGCTTAAACTTCATGGTGCCATGGAGTTTTGCAAAATAATGTTTCTGGCAGGGTGGGAATCAAAGAAGAAACAGCAGCAAATCAGCGTCCTCTGAGGCAAACCTGTGTGACCAGTGTGAAAAATGCAGAAGTAGGTTGGCTAGGGCAGTGGTATCTGATTACATTTTGAATTGCACCTCCTAGAACTTAGAGAAGCTGGTAGCTCACATGGGCAAATTTTCAGACTAAGGGTACAATTTCATGAGAAGAGTTAACACTTTTCTTGAGGAGAGAGGTGGGGAGATGGGGAACTTCCTTACAAAATATGCATCTACCACTTTTTTGTTCTTGCTGCTTTTAAAGCCTGAGAAAACAACGGGTTTTGAGTGCTCTGTGAGGTTTGCTGAAGAGTGTGAATTTGTTGAAATAGTCATTACCTTGTCACTTCCCAATGAGCTTGTAATGGTACAATTGCTTTCCTGTTTCTTTGCATCAATTGTCTTTGCCTAACGGGTTTCTACTGTAAAATAGATAACACATATAAAGCCTTCAGTGACTTCAGAACAGGTTTCTGCATTTAAATGTATCCTGTGATGCTGTCTTCCACTGTGCTGTAGGCAGGAGGGGGCTGAGCAGGAGGAGTCCTTGCTCACAAGCCCTCTCTTTCGGGGCTTTTTGTTTGTGTTCACAAAAACCTTCCATTCCATTTCTTAGAAGAATGCACTGATTAGTTCCACATAGTTTTATCTACACACCAGGATCATTGTTGGGTATCAGCTTGATGTTTTGGCCAAATAAACAGCCAGTCCTCCCTCCATATCCCTTTCATTGGGTATCAGTGTCATTAAAACCTTTGTTTTCTGTGCAAAGACCTTATGTCCTTCTGGATCTTCCCACATTTTCCAAGCGTTTTTTTTTTTTTTCCCAAACAATGAGGGGTTTGGTTTGCTATTTCTACCCCAGAACAGCCTTCAGTGAAGTCACACTACCATAACAGAGATAAGCACAGACCAAGGCTTACAGGGTTTAGCCTTGGATTTAGAGTATGGGTTTTAAATCAGTAGATGAATGCCACAGAATCATAAAATACTTTAGGGCCTTAAAGTTAATTAATTCATATAAAATCTTACAGCTTTTTCATTTTTATATATATATATACACATACACACATGTTTATATATACATATATATATATAAACACATTTATGCTTTGACTTAGGGCTAGATTTTGCTATGGAATCCCACCCTTTAGCAGCAACTGCATATGAAAATCCAACTTTCAAATTTAGTACACTGTAGTCAGCTTTTTGAAACAAGCCTCAACTCCTTTGTAACTTTTTAAGAATAAACAAGCCTAAAAGGCAACAATTTTCTTTCAGAAACACAAAACAGCAGGAGCTAAATTTTGTTCTCAGTTATTATGGTGTTCTGCTGAAATAACAGTGAAGTTGTGTTGCATTTTTCCCAGCCTGGAGAGTAAAACTTGTCCCCAGGAGCTTGGAAAATGCCTACTTTTTCCAAACTGCTAAAACTGTCAGTGTGGTTTTTATTTTTTGTTTTGTTTTGTTTTTTTGAGACTAGGGGAGGAGACTGGAGAAGGAAAGAATGGATTAATCTAGAATGGCCCATAGAAAATATACAGGGACCAAACCTGCTTAGCCTTTATTTAAATAGTTTAAATAGATGGCAACTCTCTTCTTAATCAACAATATGAAATTATGATCAACAATAAAACATTCTTGTAAGTGCCCGCCAACCCCCCATCTCAGCCAGTGAGTTTTATTTGCAGCTTACAACATGAATTTATTTATTTTTCAAAATGACTGCTATAATACCCCTCTCTCTACTGGCATTTGCTAAGCATGGGATAGTCCCTGTCTGAAACTATTCCCAGCCTGGATGAGCCAGGAAGGTTATTAACCCTTTAGTTTGATCCCCAGGGTGGCAGCCTGCTCTAGGGAGTTAGAGTGTGCTCTCCCAAATGATTCATGAATAAAGCTCTGGAAAACTTCCTTGGGAGGAGATGGCACACATTTGATACACCAGGTAATTTTAGCACTTTCCTTAATCTGGAGGCCCAAATTACTTTGATGGAAATTAAATGGCAACCATATCACATCGTGCTGCTCCACATGAAATGCCTTTTATTATTTTCTGTTGTGGGGTGTATTTCTGTCCCTGAATTCCTCTCCATATCATGCAGATTTAATACTTTAGAAATGCCAAAAATCACAGAATCACAGAATGGTTTGGGTTGAATGTGAAGGGACCTTAAAGATCATCTAGTTCCAACTCCCCTGCTTGGGCTGGGACACCTCCCACTAGACCAGGTTGCTCCAAGCCCCATCCAACCTGGCCTTGAACACTTCCAGGGATGGGGCAGCCAAAACTTCCCTGTGCAACCTGGGCCAGTGTCTCACCACATTCATAGTGAAGAATTTCCTCCTAATGTCTGACCTAAATCTCCCCTCCTTCAGTTTTAATCCATTACCTCCTGTCCTTTCACTACAAGCCCTTGTCAAAAGTCTCTCCCCAGCTTTCCTGTAGCCCCTTCAGGTACTGGAAGGCTGCTATGGGTCTCTCAAGAGCCTTCTCTTCTCCATGCTTAACAGCCCCAGCTGGCTCATAGCAGAGCTGCTCCAGCCCTCAGATCCTCTTCATGGCCTCCTCTGGACTTGCTCCATGAGCTCCATGCCCTTCTTGTGTTGGGAGCTCCAGAGCTGGACACAGCACTCCAGGTGGGGTCTCACAAGAGCTGAGTAAAGGGGAGAACCACCTCTCTGGCCCTGCTGGCCACACTTCTTTTGATGCAGCCCAGGACACAGTTGGTTTCTGGGCTGCAAGCACACACTGCCAGCTCATGTTGAGCTTCTTGTCCACCACCACCCCCAAGTCCTTCTCCTCTGGACAGTTCTCAATCCATTCTCCTCCCAATCTGTGCTTGGAATTGCCCCAACCAAGGTGCAGAACCTTGCACTTGTCCTTGCTGAATGTCATGCAGTTTGCACAAGCCCACCTCTCCAGCCTGTCAAGGTCCCTCTGGATGGCATCCCTTCCCTCCAGTGTGTCACCTCACCACACAGCTTGGTGTTGTCAGGACACTTGCTGAGGGTGCACTCAATGCCACTGTCCACGTCGCCAACAAAGATGTTAAACAATACCAGTCCCAGTACTGACCCTTGTGGAACACCACTCATCACTGGTCTCCATCTGGAGCCATTAATCACCACTCTGAGTGTGACCATCCAGCCAGTTTCTTACACAACAAGTGGTCCATCCATTGAATCCATATCGTTCCAGTTTGGATACCAGGATGTCATGCGGGACAGTGTCAAAAGCTTGCACAGGTCCAGGTGGATGACATCAGTTGCTCTTCCTTTGTCCCCCAGTGTGGATGGAGGAGGCCACCCCATTAGGCACGATTTGCCCTTGGTGAAGCCATGTTGACTGTCACCAATTACCCCTTTGTTTCCCACATGCCTTAACAGAGTCTTCGGGAGGATCTGCTCCACAATCTTGCAGGGAACAGAAGTGAAACTGACCGGCCTGTAGTTCCCTGGGTCTTCCTTTCTTCCCTTCTTGAAAATGGGAGTGTTGTGGTCCGAGTTTGAGCAGGGCTGGAAAACTTGAGTCGAGACATGGGTTGCCCCTTCTCTTCTCCTCAATTAGAGGAGGAATAGCCCCCAGTTGGCTGGTTTTAATTTCCCAGTTGTTGGTCCCTAGCTTGGGACTGGCTGGCTACACCGGGTATGTCTATAGAACACAAACCCTGCCCAGATGTGCGTGTGCACCAGCACAAACACAGAGGCTGTGTGCTTAAAATACCACTTCAGCTTTGGAGCAGAGGAGTGTGTGTGGGGGAGAGGATATGCAAATGTATTTGCATAATTTGCAATTTTGTAGAATTTGCAAATTCTATGATTCTATGTATTTAGGGGCAGGGGCTGTGGCAAACGGCTACCACCGGCTGGAGCTGCACCCACTGGCCTGGGAGCACTGAGGACGGAGGGTTTGGGGAGCCAGCAGTGATTCCAGCTCTTTAGCTTTTTTAGTGTGCTCTGGCTCTCTTCTCCTGTTCTTCAGCTCCTTTCATGCAGCTCCTTGGTGAGCAGGCTCCATGAGAAGAGGCAGGAAAGCAGGGAATAGCAGAAGCCCCAGAGTGCAGGGGTACAGGTTGGGCAGGAGGTATAGCAGAAATCCCACCCCAGCCACCAAAGGTTCTGTGTGATTTTGTCCTTTTCCTTCTACCTTCTTTTCTTCTCTCTCCTCTCTTCCAGCAGCAAAGAACAATGGGTGCCAACAATCGATAACAGCCCATAATGACCATCTTATTTACATGTAGGGTGGTCTGCTGGTCTGCTCGGTCTGCTCAGTCCTCAACTCCTACCTGTGGCTCCTGTAACAATACTGCCATGCTGCAGCCAAAGGCTGGGTCCTGGCTGCACACATAGCAAGGGGGGTGGGGGTCTCTGCCCTTCCTTGTGTAAGTCCCAGCCACACCCCTCGCAGGGTTGTCGCCGCTTCAGGTTTTTTTTTGTTTGTTTGTTTGTTTTGTTTTATTTCCTCAACTTTTACGTCTCTCTATTTCAATTTGTGTGAGAGACATACCTTTTGTGGAAGCCAGTCCTCCACAGGGAGTTATGTTTCCCCTTTTCCAGTCAGTGGGAACCCCACCAGACTGCCAAGACTTTTCAAATATGATATATAGACGCTTTGCAACTTCATCGGCCAGTACCTTCAGGCACCATGGATTAATTCCCCATGGATTTGTGCACCTTCAGGTCCTTCAGGTGGTCTTGAACCTGCTCTTCTCCTACAGTGGGGGGGATTTTTCTTTTCCCATTCCCTGCCTTTGCCTTCTCTAACTGGGATGCTGTGACCAGAGCCCTTGTTGGTGAAGACTGAGGCAAAGTAGTCATTGAGTACCTCAGCCTTCACTATGTCCTGCACAGCCAGGTCTCCAGTTTCCTTCTGAAGTGGGCTCACATTTTCCCTTGTCTTCCTCTTACCACTGACATACCTGTAGAAACCTTCCTTCTTGTCCTTAACATCCCTAGCCAGATCCAACTCTGTCTGTGCTTTGGCCTTCTTTACCTGATTGCTTGCTTTTCTGACAGCTTGTCTGTACTCCTCCAGGATACCTGTCCCTGCTTTCACTCTCTGCATATGTTGTTTTTACATCTAACTGTGTCCAGAAGCTCCTTGCTCATCTGCACAGGCCTCATGGCACCCCTGCCTGCTTTCCTCTTTGTTGGGACACATAGCTCCTGGGCATGGAGGAGGTGATCCTTGAATATGAACAGATTTCCTGAGCTCCCCAGCCCCTCAGGGCTTTGTCCTGCTGTACTCTGCCAGTCATATCCTTGAAGAGACCAAAGTCTGCTCTCTTGAAATCAAGGGTAGTGAGATTGCTTTGCTCCTTCCTTGCTGCCAAAGGCTCCTGCTTTGATTTCCTCATTAGAGGGATCAGATGATTCCAAAAAGCCAGCTCATTTCTCAGGGCAGCCTGTTCTGGTAGAACTCCCTACCATGGGAAGTGTACCACTGGTATTAAAAACCCCATTAAAAGCCTATGTGTGGATACCCACCGATGCTCTGGGAAAAGAGCAAATAAGTACACACTGGATAATACCATCATTTTAACTCTTTTTTGCCTCTAAGAGGCAAGCTCTTTTGTTTTTGTTGTTACAGGAGAACTCCATGGGACAGCAGGGGCTTGTACAGAAGAAGAATGATTAAAAAGAGGCCCAAATTTCAAAATTACCAACACTATTATAATCGGATTGTTGGTATTTTTCTGCATCTCATCTCCTGCTTTTAGTCAAAATGCTACTGAGTGGCCTTGGTCTCAAGCTTATATGAAGTATACTGGAAGCATGGGAGTATATCCTGATCTGAAGGGTTTAAATCTTTCTACTGTGGTTATGCAAAAAAATCAAGTGTACACAAGAGAAGAATGGGGCTGGGATGCAGAAAACGAGAAAATCCACCAACTTCATGGAACTGTAGGAGAAAAAATTAAAGTAGGACGCTGAATGGTTAATGGAACCACCCATGAAAAGGCATCTCTCATTTCTGTATATCCCACTTCTTTGACCCCTGTAATTAAAGACAGAAAGCCCTGTACCTCTGATGAATTGGGTTGTTGGCACAGTTCTACATTGGTACAGTCCATTTGTGTGGTTTGTCTCTGGGCACATGATATTGTTGGACTCTCATTCAAATTCAAAATGAATGCCATAACTAAGCCTGGGCTTGTTGCAATAGTCACACACCACGGCAGAGATACAGTTTTTACTTTAAATGACAAAAATAGTGCAATACCCCCTATTATTGTAACTCAGGGTGATAACATCTCAGCAAGATGTAGATTGATTACTGAATCCCTCACTGAGCCAACAAACAGCTATGGAAATGGACCTCATGGCCTTATTTTGTTGTGCAAAACTCAAAACCAAGACTGCTGGTTAAATCTTACTGCAGTGCAATACTCCCATAAGGTGGGAAAAATAACACAAAGTATTGGGGGGAATTTAAGACAGAGGTTGTAATACCTACCACACAACCTATACCAGCACTCAAACCAAAAATTTATGGGATTGGACTGTATGTAATTAGGAATACAGCAATTGTAATGTAATTGGGCCAACAGCAAATGTTATTTAATCTGGAATGGTCTCTCAAAAGGGTTGAGTTGCTGATGCAAAATAATGTCTCAGAAATTCAACCAGCCTGCTCTCCTTTTCTACGAGCCTCTTATGAGGGATGGACCACCTGACTATGTAGAAGAACTACTTCCCAGAAACGAATATTGAGAGACCTGACCAGTGTTTTAGGAACAGGATTGGGGGTTCTGAATAGCATTGACTCAGAGGTATTAATGAACAAATTGGCTACCACAACTACTGATTTGGCAAAACTGCAACAGCCGTTGCGATCTTCCCTATTGGCTTTGGGAACTGATCAGTGGCTGTTGTGAAGTGTGTTACCAAAATGGGAAAAAGTGAACATAAAAGATCATGAATTGGTTATAGACACACCTGGTGTGGTAATATCTCTTTGGCTCTCAGTTGTATCCAGGCTCAATTGTGATGCAATCAGTGACCGCTTCAATCATAAGAGAAGACGAAGAAGGCATTTTTCCCTCTGAAATCTGGAAAATAATCTGGGACAGTGCTACTGACTTTGAAAGGAAACTCCAGTCCTGGTGGAATTTGGTAAACTTTACCTATGATCCTGCTACAAACACAGTCACAACCTATGTGTTGAACATTCACAATGCTTCAATATACTTGATTTATCCCATCCTTGCATTAGGATTGAACCACAATGGGACTATATTGAACTCTTTTGAGCATAGAACATAGGACCGAAAGGTGAAAGATGAAATGGTAGACCTAGACTCCTGCATTGTGTGGAAACAACAAGGGTTCATCTGTGAAAGTAACCTCATCAGTTCACAAGTGATACTGACCAGAAAGTTTGTCATTTTGAAGTTCGTCCTGATGATGGCCCTAAAACAAAACCATGTTGATATATATATTGGCAAAGGTTGTGTATGCTTAAGTACTGCTTGTGATTTTGTATCTGTAAAAGATCTAGAAGTAGACACTAGGAATCACTCAAATTTTTGTGTTTGTAATTTTACTGAAATCACTGGAAGTGACTTCACTTACTCAGCTCCATTCACATCCCACCAGATTTTAAAATCTAATTACACATAAATCCATGAGCTGCTGCCCGTACCCATTGGGATGAACCTAACTTTAACAAAGAAATTGCTACAGCATCAAGGTTTGACACAGATACTGGAAGAGATTAAGAAAAACGGACAGAAAACTTTAATAACAGTTCATCATAGTGTGGACAAAATACAACAGGTTCTAAAAAGAGTGGGAAAGGATGGAGAACATAAATGGTGGGATACACTTTTCGGATGGTCGCCTACTGCTACAAGCATCCTGAATAAGCTGTGTCACCCTATTGTTGTTCTTCTAATTCTGTGTCTGATTGGTATTGTTCTGTCTGTAGTACTGTATGTCTTAAATTGGCTAATGATAAAGCAAATGAGGCATTTGACATCTGTGCTCAATGCTCATAAAGCCTTGGATATTTTATCCAGCGCAGACATCCCAAAATCCATAGACAATGGGCGGGTTGCGTGGGAACTATGATTTAAGATTTTTTTTTTTTATATAAAAGATGTTTAATATATTGTAACACTTTTCTTCCCTTTTCTTACTTCTTTTTCTTCTCTGCCTCTCATTCTATTTATCTTTTGAGGAGGGTGCTATTGCCACGTGGTCCCAAAGACACATGTTGAGCCAGGGTGTGGTGTAAGAGTTGATCAGAAGATCGGTATTGTCTCAACATTGTCATCATTAATAGACCCAAAAATCTGGACTAACATCTCCACATGAGTTTGCAGTGGCTTGCTGAACTGGCTATTATCAGATGCAGAAACCATAAAGAACAGACTGAGGTACGAACAGTGTCAGTAGCTGGTACAGATCTATTCTACTGGAGCAGCAAAGCGAAGAGCTGCTGTCGAGGAAGATGGATCATGCTTGCTGTGCCAACACCGATGAAGATAATACAAAAACACACCTCCTGTTAAGAAGCCACCTGCCTCCAAAGCTGGCCACGCCTCAGACACTCCTCTCTGGGCTTGCATGGAAGCCTCACTCCAGACAGGTGGAGGCTGGCACATTTCCACGGGACAGAGGTGGAGCGGAGGTGGGTCCAAGGTGGAGCAAGGTGTGCTACCCAGAATAAAAGATGGTTCCTTAGGAACCTAATTTCGAAGATCTTCCCCACCAAGAGATGACAATGATTGAAGAAGCAGCAGCGGAACGCCTTCTGGATTCAGGACCATAGGGACACCTTTGGACCTGTGGTGGTAGCTATTATCCTCTTTCCACCCCCTTTTTACCTCATCTTTCCTATTTTTCTTCCTTTCTATTGCATGCCGCTTTACGGGCAAGACCAATAAAGTCATTGTGTGTTGATAAAGTTACTCCCTGGGCTTGTTGCCATTTCATTTTTTGCACTTCAGGATCACAGCTGAAACGAATCATCGTGCGTCCACCAAGGAGTGGACCGTGACATAGGGAGGTGGGTGTTGGCCTCTTCTCCCAAGTGACTAACAACAGGACTAGAGGAAATGGCCTGAAGTTGTGCCCGGGGAGGTTCAGACTAGACATCTGGTAGAATTTCTTTACTCAAAGAGTGGTCAGGCACTGGAAGGGGCTGCCCAGGGAGGTGGTGGAGTCACCATCCCTGGAGGTATTCAAAAACATGTAGACAGGGCACTTCTGGACATGTTTTAGTGGGCATGATGTTTTTTTTCTGGGTTGACAGTTGGACTCGGTGATCTTAAAGGTCTTTTCCAACTGTGACAACTCTGTGATTCTCTTGGAGGATTAAAACACCTTCAGCTCACCATGAAGCTAATGAGGGTTGTGAGGTCTCTGTGCCTTGAAGATGATCAGGCCACTGCTGTTCTCTAACTAGACTTTGCTGACTTTGAATAACAAAGCTTAACATCAAAAATCAATATATTAAAGACTAAATCTACAAGAGCTTTGCAATCATGCAATGTTAAACAAACTTCAGGCAAACAAGCATGTGTGGTATTCAAATTTCCATTAGTCACTTAGAGTGGAAAAACTGATGTGATTGACAATTAGTGGGATGGGAGATTCAGTTTATTTAGCCAAGAAACCACAGCACAGCATTAGGCTCCTTAGTTAAAACAAATGTCTCATTACAAAGGTACTTTAATACTTCTTGTGTTTGTATAAGACCAGTCATCAGTCAGGTACTGAAAAGCTAAAAATTAAATAAATGTGGACTTCAAAAAAGTAGGCCCTGCCCCTCCTTTTCAAGGTTTCATCACTTTTGGCAAGCCTGTACAGCACTGAAGGTTAATTATGAACTAATACCTTCTTGAACTGTCCATTTAAGAGATGCAAAAAAGAACACTGAGCATCTCCCTGCTGCTTCAGCACATAAGCTTTCTTTCTCTTCCTTCCTCAGAAGAATGGTTTGCTGCTTCCCAAACTATGAGTCAAAATACCTGCTTTTGCCTTTCTGCACTCTGGCTATGTTGCCAGCATTTGGGAATCCAGTGTCAGCATGTACCTTGTGCAAGCAGGGCTCAAAGGCCGGGGTATTTTGAACTGCAGCAAAGTCTTTATCTTTTTTTTTTTTCTTTTTCTGGGAGATTGTTCAGAATTTAGGCATAGGGTCACTGTTTTACACCCACAAATGGTTTGTCAGAGAACGCCAGTGCTGGCTAGAAAAGATAATTTTAGATACTTCTCTTCCTGTGCTCTGCACTAAAGAAATGGTGACTGAAGTTGACTCAAGATTGCACAACTTTTGTTTTCAAAAAGCTGCTAAGCAGTAAACCCTGATAAGTTCTGCTCCTTGTAACAGTAAGCCATGGCTTTTCTTAATTAGTTTTTTTGTTTCTTTTCACTATTTTATAGACACACTATTCTTGCACCAGCTAGGATCAGGTTAGTGCCATGCTTGAGACATGGATGGACGGAAGATACTAAAATAGGTGCTTTTCCAGACGCAGCTATGTCCTGCTTTGTGGTCTTTTCTTGTTGTCTCTGCTGCTCGACAAAGAACAGCTCAGATAGGAGAGGTGTGTTTCACCAAGAGGACAGACATGTTTAGATGGAAGGTGAGGGATCAAGCTAAAGAACATTCTGATCTTGTGGAATTTTATCAAGAAAGGTGACTAACACTGTTGGATTTTGCTGTATTTGAGTCCAAGAGCTGTTCACCACCCTTTATCAGGCTGGTGGCACGATGGTGTTTCTGGACACTGCCCACAAGTGATAGGCATGAGAAGTCCTTCAGACACCTGTAGTTTATTTAACACCGACTGCTTCTTTGCATTGATGCTCTGACTCTGAGGAGAAACCTCCTCTGGGAGACGTGCTGGTGATTTCTGGGTGAAGTGGTCCCTCCTCTCTGCACTCAGGGCTGAGAGCAGGCTGTCAGGGAGGGGACCTCTTATCAGCAAAACTGAAACAGTGGGGTGCAACCCCACTGCTCTTGTGGCATGGCTGACACCACCTCCTAGGCTGACAGGCCTCTTCCTTAGCTTCTCTACAAATCACAGCAGTGACAGCCAGGAACTTATTTTTGGAACAGTTAACTTGGCAGACACTCCCTTTGGAATAACATGAAGCTGGCCACTTCTGGCGCATAGGTAGATTACTTGTGTCAAAAGTGCTGGATGTAACTGAGGAAAATAGGACAAGCTTCCATCACAAACAAAATCAAAGTGGTCAGTTTTCTGCCAGTGTGCTCTGCATTCATTTAGCTTTGAAAAAGAACACCTGGAATCCTGAAAAGGATCTCGTGAGGTTCTAAGGTCCCGAGCAAACCTCCTACATGCCTGGCTTAAGAAGTTGGGGCTGATAGACATCCCTGAGCAGAGCACTGTCCTTCATTTACAGGTGTGAGGGCAAAAGTAGCTAATTATGACACTTCCCATCAAACTCCTCTGCTCAAAAGCAGAGGATGGTGATTGTCCAGTGCTGTACAAAGACCTGGGCCAAATGAAATCGTGTTTCTTTCAATTCTTATATTCCCTCCAGTGAATTCAGAGAAAACACATTTGAACATAATCCATTTTGTATACCAAAAAGAGACACTTACTATATTGTGGTGCAGTTGCTAAATTTCGGCCCCAAATAAATAAATAAATAAATAATAAAAAAATTTGAAATACCTGGCTGATAGGTTTTTCATTGTTTTGGTTTATGGGGTTTGGGTTTGTTTGCTATTTTTACATTAATCAGTGACTCAACACAACTAGCATGTGTTGGCCAATGCCCTCATGTTACATCTGAAATACGGAACAGAGTTAATTGCCCATCTCCAGCAGCAGAATGTGCCAATTATCTGGCAAACAGTTTGCACAGTTGAATGACTCCAAGTCATTTTGCTGACATCCAGCAAATAGGTGTTTGCGCAACAGCCCTTCGAACATAAATCAAGAAACATGATGAAATTACATGCTGTCCCTCAAAGGTGGTGACTTTTTGTTCTTTTCCTTTTTTTAAAGACTACATGGTGATGATTCCATTTAAGAGTGGAGTAAGTTCTGAGTGCAGCTATTTTTTTCTCTCATGCCAGCTTTTGCATGTTGACTTCTACCAATCTTTGCACCACCTGTCAGATCAGTTTGGAAAGGCCCTTGTCTCTCCTTCAAGAGGACCACCGTTTATTTGCTGTGTGGTGATGTGATCCTTCCTCTTTTATCTCTTCTTCTTCCTAAAACACTTACTCCTGCTAGCAGCTGGCTTAGGTTTACTGCAGTTGGATCAGGTTTGCCCATTCAGCATCATTTGAGAACACCAAATTCCTGATTTGTTATATGCACTGTTATTATACGGAGAGCTGGTTTCCTTCTCAACCAAACCATTTCTCTCAGTCTTGTGGAAATCGGGCTCCTCATTGATGTGGAAAGTCTGGGTAGGCAGAGCCAATGTGAGAACACAGCTGGAAAATAGTCATTATAGTGGAGACAGACTGAACAGAGGAAAAAATTACTTGGAGAATCAGAGATTTATTTCATTTGGTTGTATTAGAATGCTTCAGAGGAACAAAGTCCTCCCTCATGCAAAAGATTTTATGCTTCCTTCTCACTGGTTCCAGTGAAATTAATTTGGTATCAAATTATCTTCCCAGGTCTGTGAGTGAAGGTGGGAGTTGGCATATTGCCACATGTAAAGAAACTCCAGTCTTGTCCCATTGAACCCTTGATTAACTCCTTGCAGACTGTTGAGGAGGAGCTTTGAATGGGGTGATACTGGGCAGAGGATGGGAGCAGCTATTATCTCTGGCCTTAAATGTCACCAAACAGTATCAGTCACCATAGACTGCTCTTCTGTAGGAAGTGGTCACCCTGTTTTTATTTTATTCCTATTCCTTCTCATGAGGAACACAGCATGGGTTCCAAACAGTTAAAATATTTGTACAATTGCCTAATAAAATCCGCTTCCTTGGAAAGTGTGAGGAGTTGGCTTATTATCTTCTCCACCACCCCCCCAAGCTTCTAAAAAAAGCAGACTGGGGACATGGATGTGATATTCTTATGATGTTTATCCACTTACATGAACTGTATGGCCACAAGTGTCCAAAAGAAAGATGGACAATTCGGCCTAGCCAGGGCATGAAGAATGTGGGATTTACTCAGTGGCTATGGCAGTGGGTTTTGACGATTGAGTGACACAGGGAAAATGGGTGGCTTTACACAGAAAAGGCAGGCAGCTCCAGTGTGGACCACTGTGGTGTGCAATACACTCACCACTGGCCTTTTATTGAAGGACATGGTCCCTCCTGAGAGAAGACAGCTCACTATCTTCAGTGCAGCCCAAGTGAAGCTGAAGGATCCTTAAATTCATGGCAGCATTGCCATGAATTGTGAACTTGTGAACTTGTGAACTCCGTGGGGGAGATCTTGGTATCACTGTGGCATTTGCAGATACTTTTGAAAGCATATGTGAGATGGGCATAATGATGGAAGGCTGCAAAAAAAGGAAAAAAATTTGCCATCTACCTTATTCAATTTTTGAAGAGGAAGAAAAGGAATAGATGGCAAACTGCCTTGTAGCTTACTAGAAATTTCTGCAGAAACTCTGGACAAGTAAGTAGAGATTGCAAGTATCTAGAAGAAAACAAGGAACTGGGAAACAGCGAACACAGATTTGTCAAGAACAAATAATGTCTAACCAATTTAGTTTCCACCTTTGAAAATAAGGAAGGCTTTCTTAACAGACAGGAACAGCAGATGTTACACATCCTGCTTTTGGTATAAAATTGTTGTATTGTTTCAGCTGACACTTTTTTGGTGAGCAGACATGGTTAGTTGTATTTGGTGATGGCTTAGTGGAATACTAGTTGGAAAGCTATTCTCAGAATTCAGTGGTTTAATGTCAGTGAATATGACCTGAGTGTGGCACTTGTCAATACTTTAAATTAATGATTGGATGATGAAATGAGAGTCCAGTCATTAAATTTAGAGGTAACAATAAGCTGGAAGAGAATGAGAATGTGCAGACAGGCCTAGCCTTAAAACTGGTCTTGACATGTTGGTGAACACAAGTCAACAAGGACAAGTGCAGGGCACTGCATCTCAGCGGGAACCATCACCTTCACCAAACACAGAATGAAAAGCAACCAACTTCATAAATTTTTGTAAAAAGGGACCCAGGAATGATTGTGGTGTACAGTTTGGATGAGTCAACAGTGCTGTTTTGGGTGAGAAAATTTCAGGTGAGAAAGATTTCACTCTTCTGGGAGTAAAATCAAGAGATAGTCTGTGAGAGTAAGGTGGAACAACCTTTGTCATCATTCAGTACTGCAAGGTTTCCATGGTAATGTTGTGTTTTAGAGACAGTGCATGGAGATAAAATAATTTGGAGAGAATCAAATAAGTAGCAACCTGGTCAAAGATCTGTAAAAAAAAGATTTCCAGAGGAAAGATAAAAATTGTTTACATGTTTACCTAGCCAAGAGGAAGTAAGCCACCTAATACATGAAAAAGTTGCAAAAGCCAAAGACAGTCTGCTCTCCTATACAGATGTTAAATACATCATAGAGCAGTGAGTTTAACTCGAAAAAAGGCAATTTTGATTACTAGTTAAAGTTTTTCCTCAGGGATAAGGAAGTACTGTGCAGGGAAGCTGTGGAGCACTGGTGGCATTTTGTAGTTGTGAAGAACAGGTTAGGCAAATGTTGCTCAGGAATGACAGGTGATTAAACCTGCTTCAGTCAGAAGGATGAAAGATGCTTTCATCAGGTTTATTCATATCTTCCAGTCTGTGACTTCGACCAGCAGTCACAACAATTTTAACTAAAAGTTCAAATTGACTTGCAATCCTCAGTGCAGGGATGTAGAGCAGGACTGGTATAACTGGGAGAAGCCTGTAAAAGTAGCCTAGATTTTAGGTAAGATTGTGCTGTTCTGAACCTTTTCTGTTCTGCTCTTATACATTTGCATCTGCATCTTATACATAGCCATTTGATCTCTTTTTGTCATTTTCATGCTGACCCCACATCCCCAAACAGAGGTGTTTAGTTGGCAGTCAAAACTCAACTGGACGTGCCGAATTAAATGTGTGCAGCAGAATTAAATATTATTTGGATGTCAATGTACACACAGCTCTTGTATTAAGCACTGATAGAGTGGCATGGATAGCCTTTTTATGCAGCAGTTGCCCCTTTTAAAAATAGCACATTTTGTTTTAGCAGTATGTGATAAATAAATAGCCCTTAATTTATCATGGAATTGTCTACTTTAGATCAATCATCCATATGCCGATTATTCAATGACTTATTTCAGTATCTTGGTGGCAAGACCTTTTTCAGTTCTTGAATTGTATCCTTTTGTCTTCCAGAGCACAAACAATGAGAATTGAAACTTGCTTAAGCTGTAATTATAAACATCACTATTTTCTGCTCTTTGCTAATCTCCCCAATAATTCTGAGTATTTGCTCTCTCTGCAGATGAACAGGTAAATGTGCACTCGTTTCACTGGAAAGCAAAAGGATTTTGCTGTTTACATCAAGGTAATCTTTCCATAACAAGCTAATAAGCAGTTTATCAAATTTTTCTACATATAGATAAAGTATGTATGTATGAAAATGAAAACAATACTGAAAAAACAACCACAGAGAATGCAAACAATGTGAATGTAAAAGCTGATATTGCAAGGATTCTGCTTTCCTTTAGTGTTATCCTCATTGCCCACAAAAAGCCATGGAAATTTGACATTCATACTTCTTATTAGCAGGACAAGTGGTCTGCACTTCTTTCCTAAAGAATTAAGGGTCAAAGCTGAGAAAAAAACATTATCTTCTGAAACGCATTTAATGCAAAAATCCTGGCAGATAGAAGTCATTAGTAGACAACCCAGGTGTAGAAAAACCTTTGCGTGCAAATTTGTTTAAAAATTAAAAACTAAACCAACTTTCATGAGTTGATCTGAAGTAGAATAGATGTAAAGAATTCAAGAAAACCATCACCTCTGGTAAAGTTGCATTTCATGACTCTGATTTCCAGCCTTTCTGCCTTGGCCAGATGGACAGATGAAGTTACATAAAAACTTTGCCTCCATAAGAAATTAACATGAGAGACATTTATCTCCATAGAATATGGAATATTTTGGAATACTAATTTTGTTTTGTACCATTTTTTAAGACTTTGCACATCTGTCTTTCAGTTTGTAATGCCATGGTACCAAGACAGAGGAAAATTTGCTGTGGACTTTCAAGCACGGTGTATGACCTGCTAATATTGCAATTTGAATATATTTCATGTAATTACAATACATAAAATATAACTGAGATTGTTAGAAAAAAAATTAAATTTGTTTCAACATTCTTCTAGGAAGCTGCAGCACCTACATTGTCCACTTGATATCACTGTACTATATTCTGAGGGGAGAATGAAGCTAATTTTGCCAAAATAAATTATTTGGTGAGATCAAGATTAGTATTTTTACCCTAACATTCTTTGTCAGAAAATGCTGAAAATTTTTGTGAGGAAACTTCTGTAGTTAACAACAAAAAACCTGAAAGAATGCCCACATATTCTTCCCTGACTTGTGTTGATGTCTGTTAACCAGAAAGCTCTGGAAACAGTTTGGTGAAGTTGCTTTTCCCATTTCTACACACCAGTTTTCTTTTGTAAAGTCATTGTATTTAATAAATAAATGAATGAATAAATGAATCACTTTAAGAGTTGAGATTATATGTACAAAAATTATTGTGGTTTACAGAAGACATGTTGTCTCTTACGTTTGCTTTCCAGCATGCTTCCTCACATGTAAGATCTAATGCCTACATTTGTTTTCATGCTTACAGAAGCATTGATAAACAGGCTTTTAAAACATTCTTCTGAGATATCACTTTATTTCAGGAGTGGAAGGTTTTTCAATTTAAAATCCAAAGAAACTGTGATTATACTGGAGTAGTTTACCAAAATGGCACGTCCATAGCACTGCAACCTAGGGTTTTCATGGAGTTAATGACATCAGTTTCTCTGCTCACTTAATCTTACTGGCACAAGACTGTTCATATACACAAATCTGCAGCATGATGGAAGCTTGCTTTCTTTTCCTAAAGTAGCTATAGATGTTTGCATTATAAACATAAATACATAGTCCTTCTTGCCTCCAGCTGAGCTCTTAAATCCACTGGTACTTTGAGTTTTAAAGGTTAATTATGCACTTTGCAAGCAAACGTTCTGTTACTAATATAAAATTCCCTTTTCATCAGTGGATATAACCAGACCTAAAATGCATAACTTTGTTTTTTTTCTCCTTTGAAGATTCCCACAAAGCTGTGGACATCCTTTCCCTCTCCCATCCCACTGCATCCACACCACGGTTTGGAGCAACATGTCAGTGTTAGAGCAGCCACTGGATTATATCAGCAGGGAAGAAGGGTCCACCCTGTCTTGCAAGGAGAGCTGCTGTTTTTGCATGCTCTCTAGAAAAGATTAATTCAGTGCTGTGAAATCAAAACGTGTTGAGAGACTGTTCCCAGGCAAACAGCTGCTGTGTTAGATTTTCATCATCGCGGGACTGATGAGATTTACTTTGGGCTGCCTTTTTTTCCACTGGCACTGCGCCCTGGTGATAAGCATTCTTGTCTTTCTGCTAGTTATATTTTAACCCACCTGTTGGTTTCCTTATTTGAGAAGTTAAATGTATTAGACTTTGGGGGAAGGCCTGAAGTAACTTTGCAGTACTACTTCAAAGGCACTTTTGCTGTTCGACACCCAATACTCTGATGGCTATAACACTTTAATGCATGTAATTGCCTTATTTAATGGAGAGAAATTAATTAACAGATGTTCTGGGTACTCTACTGGCTTAAACTGGACTCTTTCTGTGGATTCATAAATGCATGGTGGAACTCAGCAGTTTCCCTGTAAGCCAGAGCTAGGATCCTGGCTCTGGCTGTATTAGCTGGCACTGGGAAACTATTTTTAGACCCTCAGCTATTTAGGTAATTGAAGCTTTTCCCACTTTCAGCTAATGCACTCTCTGTTGTATAACTCAGCTGGTGACCAGCTTGATGCAAGGGACAGAGCTGCAGGAGGCCCTGCAGCATGTGGGGAGAGATAAAGAGACACTCCAGGTTTGGGGATTTACCCGCCGTCAAAACAAAGAATTATAGTAACTGCATGTGTAGATGGAGGGTTCATTAAGTAACTCTGAAAGAGCTGGAACACTGGATCATGTTTACTGACAAGGCTGAAAATGCATTAGTGTTACTAATTTTCTGTGCACAGTGTGTTAGAAGTATGCTCAGCACTGCTAGCCCAGGAATACACAAGCATCTGGAGAGGACCACTCCCATCTCCAAGGGAGAATGGCATCATTTCAGCAAGCCATCACCTCAGAGAAAGGGCCAGGTCCAACACAGGAGATGGATGCTTACCGAGTCCAACATTTCCATACTCTTTAATCTTGCTGGCCTTCATATTTCCAGCTTGAATGCAAGACACGTGTAAGAAACACCAGGTAGGGCTGAACTGCTTGGCACCTAAACCCAGAATTTAGTGCTTCTCTTTATGGATGGCCCAAGAACATGATCCAGCAGGCTTCAAACAACATAAGGCCAGAAAATTTGAAAATTTTAAGGATTTTTGCTAAGTGCATTAAATTCTTCGAGTATGCTATGCACATGTTCAGTTTTCTCCTTGTTACAGAGTTTAACTCTCATGGCGTCCCTTCACATATCTTAATTCATAATCTCACTCAGCTCTGCTCCCTCTTTTTCACAAACAAAAAATATTTGTGCAGAACAGAACACTGAGTCATAAAGTTTGCTTCAGAAAACTGAAATGGTTCAGCCGTCTCAGTGGCGAGGTTACCTTTTCTCTTGGAAGTTTAAATAGCTCACTTGAAATGAAGAAAAAGACATTTGGTTGACACATTACTTCCTCTGGCAACCTATATCCAAAACAGTGATTTTTTTCCATGGCATTTAGGGTTGTGGGTCATGTGGAAGGCAAAGCTCACATTTCTTAGAATTTCATTAGGGTTAAAAATAAAACTGATAATTAAAATTAAATGCCATATTCACATACCCTCCTCTCCCTGAAAACCACTTGGCCAAAATTGACTAATTCAGCATCCAAATGCTTCAATATTCCACAGAGATATGGGTAGCAATTAAATAATTCAAGAGGAAGTAACTTTTTTTTTTCAATAGTTGGAGAGGCAGTTTTAATTAGATGCTCCCTAATGGACTATTCAGTATGTTTCAGTAAAAATATCCTTTTATAATATTCATTTTAGACCATATACATCTCCAGCTTTGAAGTAAAAGCTAAGAGTACAAACTAAAATACATAACACATCCCTTGCAAAACAAAGTCCAGGCTGTCCCTGCACTGGCCTGTACAAATCTTTCTTCACTTAAAAAAATGGTGAAATACGGTTTAAGAAAAAAAACTCCAAAGAATTAATCACAAATGTCATTCTCGATGTAAAAGGTAGATGGTTTTCAAATGCTTTTCAGTCCCCAGAGCAGAAAACCAGATGCTTATCTTTTCTTTTGCTCCAAAGCAGATTTTCACTCCCCCTGAAAAGGGATGTGGTAAGTCAGGGAGTGCCAGTTCAGCTGGACATAAATCCAGAGATGACAGTGTTAAGAGTTGGAAGTTTGGTTAGTGCTGAATTTTGGGATCCCTCCTATACTCTGTAAATGTGCAAATATGACTCACCCATCAGCCCATATGCTGATAATAAGCAGCAGTTCAGGTGCATGAGATACTAATATGAGCAAGGAAACCATCCCTCTGAAATATAAACTCACAGTTACTCTCAGGCTTGTTCAGGAAATACATATATTTATTTTTTCAGGAGAGAGAAGTGCAGTTGAATTGCTGGATTCAAAAACTCATCAGTTGTGAAATGAAGATGCAAAGGGGAATATATGAATCTGGATACAGTACAGTGTTTTTCCTGATCCCTATTTCTTCTTGTCCTTCAGTAATACTCTTCCAAGAAGCATATCCTGCAATTTGGAAAGAAAAAAAAAATAAAAAAAATAACAGAACATCTGTCCAAATTCTATGATTTTCAGAAAAAGAAACATCCAGATGTGCCAACCATAGCTCTGGATGGACTGAAATGCAGTAGCAGATAATGTACTTTTAGAAGGGGGATTTAGACCACAAATTTTGTAATTCAGTGCTTTACATCTTGGAAAGAAAGTGGAAAGGAGCAACACTGCATCCTATAGAGAAAGGTAACTTGAAGAAAAGTAAGTCTTGAGACAAATGTCTTGCTAGACCATTTGTTACACCAGTAGTGCCAAAATGTTGTCACCGTCTAAAGATCTTTTGAATAAAATAAGTCTTGTGGAAGATCTCATTTAAAAAGAACAAATTAAATTGCAAATTATGTAGATTCATGACACCTTGTAAACTGGTGTGTTTCTTAGCTGAAACAATGAAATACAAAAAATACTCAGTAAAACTTGCAGTTTCTCACTTTGCTAAAAGAAAATATGCAGATCCTTAAATATAATGATTTTAATTCATAATTTGCTTTTATTGAAGAACAATAACAAACTTTAGCACAAAATGTTTGGGTTTTGACTCAGAGCTGAAATGCAAGAACTCTTGTCAGCACAGTTTGATTTTTGGTTTTAATTTATTTTTTTTTTCCCTTTAGGAGCTTCAGTGCAGTTCTTAGTGATGAGGACCCCCCTTCAGCAAAACCTTCCCAGGTTCCACGCTGCAGACACCTGGACCTTGCCCCATAGGCAGCGATTGGGAAGGACTAGCAACTCTGCCACAGCCTGGGGGCAGGAAAACCCCTTTGCCCTGCCCCAGAGATGCCACCCTGGGCTCTGTAAAAGTCTGGTGAGAGCTGTGACTCCATCCCTTCCTCCATCGTTTCTTCATGGAGAAAAGGTGGTTAATTTCTACTGCACAGGCTTGCCTCCCACCCTCCCCTGTGCCAACACATCACATGTGGGCTGTTGAAATCATCGTGTAAGGAGGAGAGACCAAGAGGGCAACTTCTTGTCAGAGTACCCTGAGGCAACACCAGGAGATTTGAGCAACTACTGCCTCACTCATACTTTTTCCATGAGCTACCGAGACTTGTCTGTAGCTTTTTAGTTGTTTTTTTATGGTTTGGGGCTTTTTTTTTTCCCTCTCTGAGTAGCTATTTTATAACGAAGGTCACGTGAGTCCAAAAAAACAACAATAAAATATGTATTTTCCCAGTATGTAGTTTCCCAGTAGTGATGACTTCTGGAAATTAGTTTCATATGTCCTAATCTGAAACAAAGGCAGCACAGGAAGAGAGGGTGACTCAGTCTCTGAGTCCCAGAAAGCAAACACTGTCTAACCAGTCTTATCTGGCTTTTAGGAGCTCGAGTGAGGCATTTTGTGGGCCTGGATCTCTTTTTTGCGTGGGGGTACGTGCTAAGGGAGGGATGCAGTTTGTGAGCTCAGAAAACGGGTTGCTAAATGCTCTTTAGTGAAAAGATATGGGAGGCACATATGTGCTTCCCCTCAAGGAAATGGTCATATGTTAGGAAACTTGGATGCTTTGTTTTCTCCTAAACATGCTCCCCAGCACTTTTTTCAGCTGGCGTGGGGAAGAGGGCGAATGGGATTTTTATTGGGAAGAAAATTTAGAGTGCTGCTCACCCACTGTCCAAATCAGTCCAAGTCATCTGCCTGGCAAAGCCACCTTGCTATGGAGGAAGTCCTGCTTTTCCTGAGCCTACAAACCCAACAACCCAAAGTTGCCTAACAGTTCTTCCACGGGTGCTGCCATTTCCAGAGATGTCATCATGGTCAGTTCCTCACTGAGGGACATCAGGACCTCAGGTTCATCTGAGTTCCTCAGCTGTAGCCATGTGCTGGGAAGGAGGTTGGTTCACACATGCAGCTCTGTGTAGCACATCCCCCTCCTCCAAACATGCAACCAACTGTACAGAGATGTTTTCCCATCAGGTGACCCTCTATCTGTACTTTGTCTATCTGGAGGCCTGTGAAGCTGAGAGAACTGAAGATGTATGCCAGCTTCTAAGAGCTGCTTCATCTTGGGTGTCACTCTCTTTTTCCAAGTAGCAAGTGATAGAACAAGAGGAAACAGCCTCAAGTTGTGCCAGGGGAGGTTTAGATTGGGTATTAGGAACAATTCCTTTCCCAAAAGGATTGTCAGGGCCTGGCACAGGCTGCCCAGGGCAGCGCTGGAGTCCCCATCCCTGGAGGGATTTCAAAGCTGGGTAGATGTGGTGCTGAGGGGACATGGTTTGTGTGAAGTTAATGGTTGGACTTGTTGATATTAAATGTCTTTTCCAACCTACAGGATACTATGATTCCATGACCTGCTGCTGGTGGAGGGATGGCTGTGGAAAAACAAGTGCTGGCTATGGTCCTTTTTGAATGCCCTTGGAACTTCTTGGAAGAATAGATGCAGCCCCTTCTCCTGCTCAACTCTTCTATCCCTTCCTCCTCCTTCATGAGTCCTTCAGATCATACATCTTCCCAGAGAAGCAGGTGGAGTAAGAGCAAACGACTCCCTGTCCAGCACTGAAACAATGACCCCAGAAGAATGCAGCTGCCTGAACGTGAACCAGTGCTGTGATTATATTTTAATAACACACTGACATGACCTTTGGATGAGTTGTCCTTCCAATCATCCCAGGAAGATGTTGGCAGTCAGTGTTTTGTACAGCACTTCTCAAACGTGTGTTGGAAAACACTGTGATGTTAACTTCGTTTCACAGATGGAGAAATCACCAAATGAGAAATCAAGTTAACTTCTAACACTGTTAAAGGGGAAGTGCAGAGCCAGGAACTGTGGGCAGCTTTATCTGTCCCAGCATCTCAGGCCAGCATTCCCCAGGCATCAACATTTCCATAGCAGCTAAGCATTTAGCACCTACACTTGTGGATTTTCAGGCATTCTTAAGGCAGCATCTTCCCAGATTATGAAACTGAGCTGCTAACAAACATCTTGCTAAATTCTGTGCAAGTTATGTAAAAGTCTAGAAGTAACTTGCATGATCAGTGTTCCCTTATCATGTTCAGGGAAACACTGGAGGTATTTCAGAAATGAGAACACCAGAAATGTTATCTACTGAGATAGCAATCTGAAGTGAATAAATGAAACTCAGTTATCAACCTGAAATGTCCTTTGTTTCATTTTGCCACCCGGTGCCAGCAGCTCGTGCCAACCTCATTTGCGTCACCACTAAGGTGATTTTGCCCTGACACTAATTTTGTGAAGTATAGCAAAGATAACCTTATAACTCCGGGAACTGGGGGGGGTGGGGAGGATGAAGAGAAGCAAGCATGACATTTTTAATTTTTAATTTTTTTTTTCTGCAGTACAGAATGATGGAGATGCTGGATGCCAGGGGGGCTGCTTGCCCGTTACCTTTTGGCTGCTGCAAATGTATGGGCACATCAGCTAGTCTAATAAATCTTCAATAAGGATAATAAAAAACAACAATAATAATAATAATAATCAGAATGAGAAGGATAAGAACAGTAAGAAAAACAACAATAACAATAGCAATCGATAATGGCAGTAATACTAGTTTAACAATAATGATGAAATAACGAACTAATAACATAATGAATAATAGAATAATAAACCAATAAAATATTTAAATAGTAAAGTAGTAAAATAATAATGTAATCATCTAACAATTAAAAACGGAAGTATTAAAATAGCCAAGTAATAAAGTATGAAATAATAAGGTGATAAACAATGAAGTGATAAACAAGTGAAATAATGAAATAATAACATAACGGAATAAGGAAATAAGAACATTATAAAATTATGAAGCTATAAAATAACAAAATATGAAATAGTAAATATAAAATAAAGGAATAATAAGGTATGAAATGATGAATGAACAGGCCCACTGCGGGATCGGGTGCGGGGCAGCCCGGGGGAGTCCCTAGAGCCAGCGCTCAGTCACCCCCCGTCTCCCCCTCCCGGTGCAGCCGCTCCAACACCCCGCGGTTGTAGCGCTGCTTTCTCGCACGCCGCGGGGACAGGCGGAGGATATTCGCAAGCAAAGTGTTTCCTCTGCTCCCAGCACTGCGTCAAAAGTAAACAAACGACGGGGGTGGGGAACAAACAACCAACAAACCAAAACCAACCAGAAGGAAAACAAACCTAACACCGCACACCCCCTCCCCAAAGCCGTAAAAAACTCGCGCTGCTGCTCTGCTGGTTTTAGCCATTAAATGGATTTTTGGAAGAATTTAGCTCCAGGTAAAAGCGAGCACGGTGGTCTCACCAGTGCCGGGTGTTGACTTCAGGGAAGGACCTGCTGGAGTTTGTGTGGGCTGCAGATACCATCAAACCAGACCCCCTTCTTTGCCTTCCCCCACCCCGCGCACACAGTAATTATAGGCAGGATTTCTGATGATGTCTTAAGCATAGCCTGACAGTTAGAATATGCTCGTTTGCACTATTAGCCCAACTTCCTTTGGCTTAACTTGGGGAAGTTCAAGCTTTGTGCCATCGCTTTCGTGTCTAATGATGTTTCCGTGTCTCACAACTCCCTTTCTCATGGTAAAACCAGCTGCAGCTGGTTAGCACTGGCTGCATTAGCACTATCAGAGATGGGGGCTTGTCTGATGTGTGTCACTTGTGTGTCACTTGTGTCAGGAGGTGACATGTTTATGCAACGGAGTCACCTGCTGAGTCTCCTACAGCTTTGCCTGGAAACACTTGGTGAACTTCAGCTCCACATAGTGCAGAAAATCTCAGGTAAAAACTGGTGACCTTCCAGTCTTCCATGGGTGAGGCTGCTCTTGAGCCCCACTCTTCAGCATATCCCTAATTCTCTTAATTGCTTGTGTCACCAAGGACAATAAATGCCAGTTTCTTTGTTTGCCTTTGATTGCCTTCCCCATGCAGAGTTTGTGCTGTGTCACATACGCCTGGTGTTAACCTATTCTGTGAGACATGTGAAAAGACACATGCAAAATGAGGGGGGTGCAGGCTTACATTATCATTTTTATCTAAGCTGTCTGTGGTCTTTTTTTTTTTTTTTTTTTTTTTTTTTTTTTTTTGGTTAGGGAAACGGGTTTCTAAAAATAACAGGTATTTTAAACTTCTTCATTTTTCTGTACCCAGACTGAAACAAATGATTTCTAGAAAGTATATATTGATAGATGAAATTAGGTTCCTTTAAGGTAAGCAAATGCAAACTAGATTTTTTTTGGGGGGGTGGGGGTGGGGAGTGGTAAGGAAATTATTGTATGAGTTTTTTGAACTAAAAAAACTTAGCTTTTTTAGACTGATGCTGGAAAAAAAAAAGTGTAAAGTCAGGGTATTCAATTTCTCTTCAGCTTTTTTTTAAAATTAGGCTGGTTTTAATATTTTTAAAGGTGCATTGGAAATGACCATTTGATAATTTTATTTTTTTGTCTCAAAATCTCTCAGTGTTTTTGAAAAACACTGCAGATGCATTTCATTAAATCCAGTATTATTCAGTGAGTTTTCTCTGCAGATGAGTGTTAATCTGCCTCAGCAATGAATCAGACATTCTTTGATGTTCAAAGTCGGTGACTCCTGACTCCTTCTTCTTAATTGTTGGGCTTTTTTCTTTTTGGCCCAGCTTTTTTCTTATCTCCAACCAGGAATGTAACCTTTCTTCAAGGTCTGATCATCCTTTTAGGTCTAGATGACCCCTGCCTTGTCTGTCCTTGCCTTTGTCCTTCCAGCTGTAATAATTCCCCATGGACTTCACTGCCCAACTCCATCTGTTGAGATTGCAGATATGGTGGGTACTCTTCCAAAATCCACCATGAGTGATGAGGCAAGAGTTTATCAGCAGAAATGCTGATGAACTTGCCACATAGCCTTGAGACAAGATTGGTTTCAAGGGGAGGGGAAAGTGTGAAACAAAGCCTGTTCTAAAGACCAGCAAGGAGGCTGATAAAAGTATCTTGCTTACCTGGTGATGACTAGGACAGAGAAGACTGCAGGCTATAGTTGGAAGTAGAGTGATAGTAGATAGCTACAGAGGCCTAAATGGGAGGAAAATACGGTTTTATGGCCTGGATGACATTAAGTCACCATGGACTCAGGTAGGAATGAGAAAAGAAGCAGCGTGAGGGAGCTTTTGGGTTGTTTCGTTTTATCCTTTGGGTTTCTTGCCATATTAGAACCTGTCCAATCTCCAAATAGGTACTGAGGAGAAGTCAGTTCTCACGTGGGGACCAGGCAGAGCTGGTGACCTCTCCTGTGCAGCTGCAGGACACTTGTGCAGCACTAACATCAGTGGCTGCAGCTAGTCTAGAGGAGCAGACAGGCCGAGTTCTCACTCTCTTTCTTTCCCTTTGATTCAGCAGCTGGAAGTGGGAGAGCCCAGCACACTGAGACCTGGTTTTTGCACTGTCCTTCAGGAACTTGACAGCAGTCCAAAAAGCATTCCTCAGATCACAGGCTATTGACACAGTACCTCAATATGAACCGTGAGCAGGCTGGATCCGTTCTATATTTAAGGCCCCTGGCAGCCACCAGCAACGGGGCTGTGCTTGAAGCCATTTCGAGCATGCTCAAAGCTTGTGAGCCCCAGAAAACGAAATGTTACACAACAAATTGGGTCCCACATAACTGGGCTTAGGGTATCACCAGGCAATGCCCTCTGAGCTGACCTGCTGAACATTAGCCACGGTGATGTGGCTCTCGCCTCTCCTGCCAATGGGTGAGCTACGCTGGCAGAAAACTGTTTGTTTGTTGTTTTTTTTTCCTGGTGCTTGTTTTTCTGCCAGTTTAACTCCCTGAGCTGCCTTACTGTAAGACCAGCTGAGCACCACTGCCAGCATGAGGGAAACTGAGTCAGATGCTTTAGTGCAAAAAAGTACAAGACTCATCGCTGTCTTACCATGCCCAAAGAAATAAGGAGGAGCAGGAAAAAGACAGACTAGAGACACCTGGTAGATGGAGGCTGAGAGGAAAATTTATTTAAATGTCTTTCAGCAGCACCCACAGAACATCCCTTTTATGAAGACAGAAAGGATATAATTAGAGCAAATGTTTTTATTCTTTAAAAAGGAAAGTAAGATTTCAAATCTCTGAAGAGAAAAAAAGCTGACAATGGCTTTTTTTGTTTTTTTTTTTTTCTTTCTTTTTATACTATCCAACAGTCTGTGGTAACATTATGCTTACCTAAGAAACTCAAATCCCCAAAAGTAAGCATTTGAAAATGGGCTCAAATTCAAACGGTGTGTAAGCTTGCATGTGCACACAAGCTGTATAGCTGTACATTAATATGTGCAATTTTCTTATCATATCTTCATCAGTGAACTCTATGTACAGAAGATTGAGGGTGGTTTCTCTTCTTCTCTGACTTCCCTTCAGTTAGCTGGAAAAAAAATAAATCTCTGACTCATGCTGAAACGTGGGCTCATGATGGTTTTAACTCCCAGCCTCAGTTTCCAAGCTAAGCTAGGCTAAAAAACAAAGGGAGGCAGAACAATGGCCTGAACATGAATGGAGCCTTCAGTCGTGTGTTATGTGTCCCTGGAAGGGAGAGGGGGATAATTCTTACTAAAGTTTTCCAGTACATAAAGTGGAAAATAGAGCCCAGAAATGAAATATTCAATGCAAGTGATTCAACCATTTTTCCCCCCTCTATTCTCTAGTAAGCTAACTTTATTATCTGAGACCTCAGACGGTTTTAAAAGAATAATGACAATTGCTTCAGTATCCTTGAGGGTTCACCTTCATCTGAAAGGCTAATTTTTATTCTTTTCTAAGGCACTGATTAAATTTGAAATCTGTGGACTCTTGAATTTAAAGGCAGCAATTCTGCTGCTGCACGTTTGCTGGCAAGGACTGGCATGGGAAGGGAGTGCTCCCAGAGAGTAAATCATCCTCTCACAAGGTAAATGAGCTAAGAATATTACAGAGGTGCTGTGCTGCATTGCTGTGGTTACACATCTGTACCAAACGAGGCCCATGACCCACTTTCACTGTAATACTTTAAAAGTGTAAAAAAACACTGCCTCTGAAGAAACAGGGGTGCTTTGCAGAAACAGAAACTTACCTTGTGCAAACCCCCTCTGAGCAGAAGTTTTGAGCAGTGTTGGTGGGTCAGCAGTTTGAGGTCAGCAGTAGCTTGCATAAAGCAAAACTCATAAACAAGCCGGTGAGTCAAACTCATTTCCTTGACTAACAGGAATAGGATTTCATAAACATAGCAATCACTTTGTGCTCTCCAAACCAACTGTGAACTGCATTCTCCAGTTTGTGCAGCACAGAAACAGGAGGGGAAGGCAGCTGTTTCCAGCAGCTTGTTTTTTTGGAAAGAGCATTAGAATAGAGCCTCTTTCAGAAAACATGATATAGGTTATTCTTGGGGGTCCTTTTAGCAGAGCTTGATAATACTGCCTCATTTCTGACCTGCTCTGTGTTGAACCAGTGCATTATTTTTCATGTTTACTCCATGTGTTATGTAGTGGTGGCTTTATGTCCTTTCTTAATGTATTTATATAATTAACTTGTGTTTAAAAGAAAAAGGAGTCCATGAGCAAAACCCAACCTAATTAAGACCCCGGTCTCATAAATTATCTGTGAGGTAGCAAGGACCTTCAAACCCTCTTTACTTCAATGGGAACTCAAATAGATCAGGTTTGCAGGAGGGTTAAGACCTCACTAGTTCAGGTCTTTTACATTTTAAATTCAGAGCACTGTTTTGCTCTGTGTTTTGTTGGTTTTTTTACAAATATTGTGTTTCAGCTGATAAAATAGAAAATGTATTCTGTATTCAGTTACAATGTTACTTCAAAGCTTATATTTTAAAATATTTTCCTATGCAAAAAGCTGACAATCTCTTTAGCTCTATGCATAAACATTCTGCCCTTGGTCACCACTGCAGCTGCATTCACACTGAATACACTTCCATGGATGTTTCATGCCTGCAGTCATGCAAGAGGCTTGGGTGTGGGTCAAGGAATGCAAATAAAATGCTGAGGCCCAAAGCCTGGTCCACAGTTGCCTATTGTGGGTGATCGATGTAGCTTTCACACACCCTCCTTCAGATCTCAGGCTGGGGCAAGGTCTGCAAAAAAAGTTCCTCCATTGCTCTGCAGCTTTGAGAGCATCCCTCTTCTTTGTCATCGTGTTCCCCTCTTAAATCTTCCATCATGTTGACACTAAGCAAGTAGTGAAACATCACAATGTACTACTAAGCCTTTTTGCAGGGGAGATGGGTAAATAAGCCATAAGCCATGAAGGTGGGCGATGTCTCCATGTCTCCCTGACTTACCTTCCTCTTGTTTCTCAAAGAGATTTAGTTTTGCTGGAAGGGCAGGATCCCATGCAGGTGCTTTGCTTTTTGGGAAAGCTTCAGCCTGGCATTCCCCCTTTCTCTGGGATGTGGTGTCATGGGGGCTCCCACCCTTGCCACCTCTCTGCTTTGTGCCAGCAAAGGTGGGGACATGCCTTGCTGCTGGTTCACCTCTGGAGCAGAGAGATGGTGGATTTCCTCCTCCTCCCTTTCAGTGAGCTGGTGGCAGTGTTGTCCCGAAAGCAGGACCTGATGGAGCAGGTCTTGAATCATCACAGTACAGGTGAAATCTGTCCACCACCCCTAATAAATGCCTCTCACACTTCTCTGCTGTCCCACTACCCAGGCAGTGTTCATGCTGTCAAGGTTTTGGAGCATAGACCAGCCTTCAGAAATTAGAGTGGTTGGTTGACACTAATTTTGTCCAGTGTAATTAGACACCAGCATCTCCAACATTGTCAGAGGGGAGAAAGTGTTTCTTCTGCTAGATTTGTGTTATAATTTACAAAAATGTATACCAAATAGAAGCTTCTTTTTGAAGTACACTATATAATTTTGTCACAATCCTGTGCAATAAAGTCTAAATTATGTGCACAAAAGGGCTAAATATTGCTATTTCTACAGGACCAACTCTTGGTAAATAGCATGATGGCTTCTTGTGTTCCTCTGTCTTCCCTTCCCAGCCTCCCTGTGTGTCACTTGCTGCTCGCCCTGAATTACAGGGACAAATCTCACATTTCTTGCCAAAAATTTAATCCGCATTTTTCACTTCCTCAATGGCAAGGCTGTCTATGTACTTCCTCTCCACCACTCCAGGATTTTTATATATTTCTCTACTAATGTATGCCCTTTTTCCCTGTTCCCTTGTACGTTTATGCCTCTCATTGCCCTTCACCATTTCACTCCTTTCTTTCTCTTTCTCATCCCCCTCCTTCAGGTTGTGAGTCCTTTCAGAACTGTATTAGAAAGCTGACAGAGCTGAAATGGAACAACTTCCTTGGAAGAAAGTCAAAGATTGTTAAGAGTTGATGATGAGTTTTGATGATCACATTCCAGTAGACTCGTGTCTCCACCCTGCTGCGTTTCTGCTTTTCCCAGCAACAGCAACAGAGTTTTGCTCTTTTATTTTCCCTGGAACTTCAGAACTGATTGACTACATGTGACGTTCGTAAGCCGTTGTGTAACATCCACATGGAGCAACATCTTCAAGTTGAGTACAAGACCTTGCAAGCTCAGTCAACTATACCAAGAAGTTGACCTGGGTAAGATAACTTTGTCAGTTGGGGGTAGGTCCTGAAGACCTGGCAGCATCTTCATCCTTGGGGTTCAAGGGGCTGAGTGGGACAACAGAGAGAGTCCCTGGAGAGAACAGGTTATCTATAGACACAAATCTGTGAACAAGCAAAAAAATACAAAACAAAAAGCCACCAAACTCTTACATTTTTTGAAATATGATGACTTCAGACCAGTTCTTTGTTCTACAGTCATGCCTGTGTCTAAATGAACACAAACTGCAGAAGTGAAAGGTAATTAAAAAATGGAGTGGCTGGTATGAATATTTGTACATCACTTTGCTATATTGCAATTATTTCAGCTAGAAAATATAATGGCTGTGAGTATTTTGGAAATACATTTGGCAGAGAAACTTGGAATGGAAACACAATAAAGTTAGTATTCCTTTTGACACAGAGTTATGCTGAAGTTGTAGATAAAACCTTTTTGCACCCAGTATGTGTAATGCCATGTTATCATCCAGGATAAACTGGAGAAACATTTGGGCTCCTCTGAGGAAGCAGAGAGCTAAAAACAATGTGCACCACTGCTGAAGACAGACACACAGTGAGGTAAAAGTTTAACCTCACAGCCCAAGAGGTTTCCTTGGCATCAGGTGGTAAATGCAAAGACTGGAGCAGTAACTGGTGGAGCCACAGAAGGGAGAAACATTAGAAACTGCTGCTGACAAGCAAGTGGCTAATTCGTCTCAGAAACACGAGGAACCCTGGTTAGACCTGAAGGGAAAACTTAAAAAGCATTGTAAGTGAAGTGCTGGTTTAACTTAACAGGATCAGGCAGAAATGAGTGACATGCAGTAGCTGATTCTTAATATGTAGATGATTTCTATATATTCCTTGAGCAGGAATTCATAATGGTGCTGGGAGTTAAACAACAACTTTGCTGCTAAAGGATACCTCCTATGGTAGATATTGAACTCTTACCTCAGGCAGCCCAGTACTCACATGTACTTTAGGCTTTCCACATCTGTTTTATATCCAATTTATGTCAACAGTAATTGAAAGCTGTTACCATCTGGGTTTTGGGTGGGCTACATGGAATGAGTTATCATGAAATAAGTAAATTCTATGAGTATGAGTTAAACATCATTCTAAGTCTTCTGGTGATTTGTGGGAACTAGGGGCAGAAGCCAAAGAGCCCTGACTTTTACAGAGCTTGAAATAAAGGAACCAAATTGTGTTGAAAGCAAGAAAAGAATGTCATCTTCAGTCTGGAGGATGATGGTTTAAGGTATAGAACCTTCTTTGTGGTGGTATTTGGTTATTTCACAGAAACTAGGAAGAAAGAAACATATCCATTTAACAAAATCTTTAATCAATGTTCATTTGTTTGTTTGTGTTTTTTTTCCTGTATCTGGTGCAAAAATCTATGTAAACTCTAGCAATTCTACATTTATAAGCAAGAAATTACTAAACAAATAAAAGAGCTGGAACAGATGTTAAAGTCTTCACTCAGAGGAAGCCAGATGTGAATTCACTGGAGGGGATGAAATTCAATAACTGGACTGCCTAACAGCTTAGATACCCAGTTTGTGCTGTGATATCTGCAAGTTCTTTCTCTTTAAAAAAACTACTTATTTATCAATGAAATCTCCATATTGCAAAACAAAGGTGTTTCTTGTGATATTCACAGGTTGTATTAAAAAGAAAAAAACCTCATTATGTGAATCTTGGCATCCAAATTTTAGTGTTACACCAGTACATACATCGGATGCAGACAGAGCAAGAGCTTGTTTGTATAACCCAATCCTGCTGTTGGAGAAATTAATGGGATTTTGCTACTGGCAATACTAAGGGTTGGTTATAGACTACAGGAGCAGCTGTCAAAGGAAGAATTTCAGTATATAGAAGAAAAAGTAGCCATGTAGCTGTACAATGCTGATTGAAGAGAATGGGACTTGATTTGGAACCTCCAGAGGTCCCATCCAATCTATATTATTCCATATTTCAGTAACTGTTTACAGTTCATTACTGGAGAACTTCCACTTTGATACTTTAATGCCTATTGTATAAGTGATATCCTCTAAACTAAGTAAATCTGATTGATATTTGAGCCTTGGTATCCTTTCTATTTTCTGAACAGATCATAGTTTTAGGATTGGGGAATAATGAATGACATGAGCAATGGGAAAAATGTCTGCCCAACATATTTATTTTTGGTTCCTTGGTGGAACTCATAATCAGATAGATGCTTCATTTTCCTTAGTTCAGATCTTCCTGTATGTTCATACCACTCTGTTAAAAAATTCTGTTTCTTTGAGGATCTGTCTCTCATACAGAGAACAAAGAAGTCACCAGGACATTTAATGAAATAGCTGCCCAAAATACCAAACTCTCAGGAAGTAAAACAGAAAATTAAATTACTATGCAAGTGTTAATCACCAGAAACATCCACACCTGTTTCATCCTTGTAGTGATGGTTCATGTCACAACTTCATGACATCATCAGAAAAATTTGGCCTACAGAAGCAGCATCTGGGGCTGTAGCTCATTTTTATTTTCTGGGACTCAGAGCTTTGTGTTTGGGTGTCCAGAAATGTGGTCATTCCCCCTTAGCATCAGCCCCTGAAACTGTGGGGGTTCGTTCACATGGGATAAGGGTGAGTATAGCATCCATGATGTATGTTGCATCCTTCAAACACATCCATCCTCTCTCGAGTCTCAGCTCTGAGATGGGAAATTTCCTTCACCTTCGTTCACCCATTGGTCATGGGTCCAATGTGCTCTCTAGCTATTTATGCTTGAAAATGAGTTATGGAAGAATGTCAAATAGGAGAAACCTGCTGAGAAAACAGGATGGAAGTATGATTAACGTCATGCTGTTAAGATGGCTGATGTCCCATCTTTCTTTGTTTGTGTATGAGCACAGGTTGAGAGCTGAAGAAAGACGATAGCTTCTTCCTTGGCTGTAAGTGGCCTTTTCTTCACTCTTGCCCTAGTTCTTGTTGGGTTTATCATCCTCACTAAGACAGGGGAGGTAGGAGTTTAGACTGAGTGGACTTTTGCTCTTCTGTTGGTTGAAAATTATGGTACTGGTTGTTTAGATGTTGGAGTTAATATCTCTACCAAGGATAAACACAGGATGAAAGCAAGTGGAGAGCAGCTGGCAGAGACTCAACAGACTCCTCCACCCTATCCCTTCAGAGAATATTTTCTTAGGCCTCATAACTCGGTTCTCAGTAATGTTAAGTTCAATTTGAGATGGATATAGAAGTACGTGGTACATATTTTTTGAAGTCAAAGCAAACATTGAAGAACAAATTGTGAAATTTCATTTGGCAGAGGGAGGTTGCATCATTGGCTTTCCTCTCAGCCTCGGGAGGTTTCATAACATCTGAAGACATCATCATGAGTGTGAGAAAGTTGACATTTAAGAAAGAGTCTAAGAATGGGAAAAAATATTAACCGTTAAATGTCAAGGTTGTGAAGGGATTGCACCAGTGATCACAGGCTGCTTAAGGAAGTAATGATCTTGCACAAGTTGAAGAATAAATTCTTATGTCCTAAAAAAAGAGAGCCCAAATAGGTTCCCCATGTGGGTTAGTCCACATTCCCACATTTCAAGACTTCAGGAGCTCGTGCTGCCTGGGCTCTTACCTGGTGTCTTTGGAGGGTTACCCACAAGGAGAAGAGGGAAGACATAGACGACCTAGTGTGTGAAATTGGGATGGTTCTCTTCCTGAGTACAAAATGTGCATTTATCACATTGGATTTCATCTGCCATTTTCTTGCTCAGTGATGTAATATCAAGAGGTTCTCCTGTAGAACTGGCTTCATTTTGACTCCCCAATAGTTTTGTGCTTTCAGAGGCTGCTGTCATATCATCACTGATTCTGTTATCTAAATTGCTTCTGGATATGTTGAACAACACAGATCTTGCTGATATCTTCCTCTTATAATAAAAAATTAGTTTATTCCCTAGGTATAAATCCCATTTCCCAATGTTTCTGGTATAAAATTGAATATGACATACAACACACTTTTCTAGCTTTTTTTGGTATGTGTCTGTATCTATATACATACACATGTATATAGGCATATCTTTTTCAGGGTCAATTATCTTAATTTTCCTGATTGACAGTTTATTTTGTTGCTGTTCGAAGGAAAGAGCAGCAATAACTCTGTTATAAAGTCTGTATGTCCAGAAAATTATCTGCTAATGCCTATAACAAATAAAGATAAAGACAGTATAGCTTAATTTGGCTGTGAAATTGTATACTTCTGGATTACCAGTACTGTAATATGAAGCATGTTTATCTTAGTTTGTGTGATGTTTGGCTGGGGGATGGCATCTTTTTTGCCAATGTTTTTTTCTTTTATTGTCTTTAGAAAATTCACACAGTTTGTGAATTTGCTTCGAAGCAGACCTGACAGAGCACAGGAACCAGCAGATCTCCCTCTCAGTGAGACTGTGATATGTTTTGAAAAGGCTGTCTAACTGAGGTTACATGCTGCAAAAACATTGCTTAATTTTATCTGTGACAGGAATTAAAGAGGAAAAAGAAATTAACAGAACATTGATATGACTGCCTTGAGCACCTACTGTCCTTTTATGCATGTGTGCAGCCTCTCATGTGTTTTGGGTTTTTTCCCAATTTTCTTTTTCCCAAAAGAAGTTTTATTTGGGATGAGGAAAGCAAAATCAGGAAAACTGGCCTCTTCTCCATGACTTCCAGTAATAAATCTCAAATAAAAAATAAGGCATTCCCTGCACACCTCAGACCCTCAGCAAATGTGCTGCAATTAGTCTCAGACTCACATTTTTCTTGCTTGGCTTTTAGAAATATTTTTCCATTAATGAGATGAAAGGATCCGTTCAAGATAGTTCTTGTAAGCTGCTATGCTTAGATTGACAGTACACTTGAAATTATTACAATTTGACTGAAGCTTCAATTTTTGTATTTCATACAGAACCATTCAACAGTGTATTAAGAGTGTGCATTGTTAGTGAAAAGTGAACTGAGTAAATGGAGGATAACAGAAACCTTCTGCATGAGTAACTCATTTAGCCAACACACTTCTCTGTTTCTAAAGAATGCCCTTTACCATGCATTGTTTCGTAAAGATTTAAACAAAAGTCACTTTATCTACGTGAATAACCTAATTGACTGCAGTGTGACTACTCACAAATGTTGCATGAAGGCATATGTTTATGTGCAGTCAGGGCTGGGGAATGTAAATGATGTCATGTATGGCCTTGTCCTTTTCATTAATTTACTCATTTGCTTCTGGCAGTGTTGCTCCCAGCTGAATCATGGCAGATGCCAAGGGTGGAAAATACTGCTTGTCATAAAAAGCTGCAGCTATTTTTAGTGCTATCCCTATATCATGGTCAATATACCCTCTTTGTAAGACTTTCTAAGGTGTGTCATACCCTCAAACTGCATTAGTAGGGCTGGAGGTAGAATTGTTGTGTTGTGCCACTCAGGTCAGCTACCACAGAATCACTGATTCACGTTGAAGCTTATTTTAACTGAAACAAACTGACCTCTCAAAATCTGCAGGTGTATGTATAAATCCCTAAAATCAAGAGCAGGTTTTCTGCAAGAGGAGAGATGTCCTTGTGAGCCTGGCCCAGAGCTGACAAGGGAATTGTAGATGAGTTTTTCCTTAGTGTCTTCCCTTGCTGTATCCAACCTTGATACACTGTTCAGGAGAGAACTGCACTGCTTTATGATGTATCTGGGGTCACACATAAGATACAGGATATTTGAAAGGGGTTTTTTTTGGAAGTTTTGGAATTTCAGATAATTCCCATCATTTATATTTTGTACATTTCTTAATGCTGTGAGGGGCTGGGATAGTGATGAAAGTGAGGGATAATGAAGAACAAATTACTTAATGCTAATATAGGAATAATAATTCAGCTGAGATAGCTCATGGTTGGGGACTTGTAATGGTGCTGATTGTTGAGTTTTCCTAATGTAAAGATGTACTAGCTAAGAACTCATGGAGTGTGGTTTCAGCCTTTTTATTAACTGCACCATATAGATCAGCAAATAATAAAAATCAGTCTCCCTGGCTTATTTTAACTTTTCTCCTGTTCTGTTCATATATGTCTTTTGGGGATGAATAATGAATATTGCTGTTGGTTTTTCAGGCTGCTTCAATATTCCTCACCAGCTAAGCATCTTTGGGAACTAACTACAGTGCATTCCTCAGGTAGCGAGATGGATGGTGAACTGGTTGAAAGGAAGAAGTCAGAGAGTTGTGGTCAGTGGGGCAGAATCTAGTTGGAGGTCTGTGACTAGTGGAGTCCCTCAGGGGTCAGTGCTGGGACCAGTACTGTTCAATATTTTCATCAACAATCTGGATGAGGGAACAGAATGTACCGTCAGCAAGCTCCCTGATGACATTGAACTGGGAGGAGTGGCTGACACACCAGAAGGCTGTGCTGCCATTCAGTGGGACCTGGACAGGCTGGAGAGTTGAGTGGGGAGAAACTTGATGAAATTAAACAAGGGCAAGTGTAGAGTTTTGCATCTGGGGAAGAACAACCCCATGTACCAGTACAGGTTGGGGGCTGACCTGCTGGAGAGCAGTGTAAGAGAAAGGGACCTGGGGGTCCTGGTGGACAGGAGGATGACCATGAGCCAGCAATGTGCCCTTGTGGCCAAGAAGGCCAATGGCATCCTGGGGTGCATTAGAAAGGGTGTGGTTAGTAGGTCAAGAGAGGTTCTCCTCCCCCTCTATTCTGCCTTGGTGAGGCCACATCTGGAGTATTGTGTCCAGTTCTGGGCCCCTCAGTTCCAGAAGGACAGGGAACTGCTTGAAAAAGTCCAGTGCAGAGCTACAAAGATGATGAAGGGAGTGGAACATGTCCCTTATGAGGAAAGGCTGAGGGAGCTGGGCCTCTTTAGCATGGAGAAGAGGAGACTGAGGGGCGACCTCGTAAAAATTTACAAATATTTTAAGGGTGAGTGTCAGGATGATGGAGCCAGGCTTTTTTCAGTGATGTCCAGTGATAGGACAAGGGGCAATGGGTGCAAACTGGAGCATAGGAGGTTCCATGTAAATATCAGGAAAAACTTCTTTACTGTGAGGGTGACAGAGCACTGGAACAGGCTGCCCAGAGAGGTTGTGGAGTCTCCTTCACTGGAGACGTTCAAAACCCACCTAGACAAGTTCCTGTGTGATGTGCTCTAGGTGACCCTGCTCTGGCAGGGGGGTTGGACTAGATGATCTTTCAAGGTCCCTTCCAACCCTTGGATTGGATTCTGTGATTCTGTGAACACATGAGTGTGTGCAATGATGCCCCATTATTAGTGTGTTGATTTTACATACTTTTGGGCACCTATTTCTGTTGTGGGAGAATTTGCTTTCAAGAGAGCTGTTTGATATCCATTGAGTGACCATTTTGAACCATAAAGTAAGACTTTTCTTGTTTTGGTTTGGAGTTTTTTTTGTTCTTTTGTACACCCTAACTTCTTTACACATGGGGTAGGGTATCCTAGAAAATGTTTAACTAAATCTGCTGGTACCGCCTGGGGCAAATGGATTGTCCCAGTAGCACAGCAGGGGAGAGGAAACAGAATTATGGTCATTTGGGTAAACTTAGTAGGTGAAGCTTTCTATAAAGTAATGAGCTGGAGATAACTGTATTACCTATTATTTTTCTAAGGTAAAGAAAACTTTCTCCTCCACTTTTCCCTGTATTGTTTCTAATGTTTTCTTAAATGACCACATTTTTCCCATTTGCTGAGTAGGGCAGAAATAAACTAGCTTGTGGTTAATTTACTTCCCCACTTGTGTATTGGGATGATTAATGGTATAGTTAGTAATCCTGAGAATGGCACTGACTAATTTGTTGGGCACTAACGATGTGTTCATTTAAGTTGCTAACTTAAGAGGTAGGGCCAAGTCCTGATGCTGTGGCTGAAATTTTACTCTGCCCTGCAATTACTCAGTATGTTCATGAGGGTTTTTAATGAATAGAGATGACATGAAAATTGAAACCTGGTTGTCTGCTCACCAGGTAATACCTAGGAAGAGAGAGGAAAAATATCTGAGGCTTCCTTTCTATCCTTGTCCCACCAGATCCTTCCTTCAGCCCTGCATCTTCTCACTGTGTTTCACATTGAGCTCCCTGCACTCATCTCTTCTTCCCTTACCATGGGAGTGGACCCAAAATCAATAAATCGTCTTATTTGCTCCACACCTTTTCTTTGTTTGGTGGTTGCACATTGATCTCTTGGTACTAATATATTCCCCCCTGCTGTGTGACTCAGAATAAGATGGAGAGAGAGGCAGAGAGCAGCAAAAGCCAACAGGCACAGTGTTGGGAGCCACGCTGGAGTTTACAGTGAATGTCCTAGCTTTTTTTGGCTTGCTTCAGAACGGGGGGAGTTATGAAATTGTGAATCCCACACAGACTTACAAAAATGAATGTCCGCTTTTGCATTTAGGTTTTCCTTTGAAAGAAAAATCTTATGGTGGAGGTTATAAAATGGGCTAAGCTTTATTTTCCTAAGAGACAAGGAATTTTATTGCTTACCAGGTTATTTATGACATAACCGAAGACAAACAGAAGGATGAAAGCAAAGATAACATTTGTTCTAAGTACCCAAGGGAATACGTTCACAAATAGGGATTTTAGTAAGTGCCAAGCTGATTATTTTCCCCATATATTTGCCCAGGAGAGGAGTTAGAGGGTCATTAGGATATGAAAGTATGGCCAGCATATGCTAGGCAATATTTTTGTCCATTACCTGAGAAAATAGTGTCAACTGATAGGATCAATTAAATATCTTGCGCAAGTTACACAGTCTTAATGATGAACTCATGATGGGCTTAAATTCTGAATTCTTTTCTCCCAGTTGTGTTCCCTCAATTCATACAAGAACGTGGTCTTGCTAGGCTGGGACAGGGCAGTCTTGTTGGGGACATGAAGGTCAAAGGAAAAAAAAAAAAAAAAAAAGGCTAGACTGTACTTGCTGACAGTGCAGAAGACGTGATTTTCTTGAACAGCAACAAGCTAAATGCAATTTTAGATTTTTTGCTGAGATTTCAAATGCAATTCAGGGTGTAGCTGTTAATTCCTTTTTCCCTTCTTCTCCTCTCCTCTCCTCTCCTCTCCTCTCCTCTCCTCTCCTCTCCTCTCCTCTCCTCTCCTCTCCTCTCCTCTCCTCTCCTCTCCTCTCCTCTCCTCTCCTCTCCTCTCCTCTCCTCTCCTCTCCTCTCCTCTCCTCTCCTCTCCTCTCCTCTCCTCTCTTTTTTTTTTTAGTTTATTCAAACTTTCAGTTTTTAGCTTTTCTCCTGAAACAAGGTGGATATAAACTTGCTCAAGGCTCTCAAGGGACCAGAGCTTTTGTGAAAGCACCCAAAGGCAGAGGATAAAATTCCACCCCTGGGCACTTCTTCCTTGAGAAAACGGAATAAACTCCTGGCAGGAATGCCCGGGGCTGGGTTAACTCTACAGCTGCAGAGGTGAAGTCTTGTCTGATGCAGCCCATTGGTCCTCCCTCTTCATCCCTTTAGCCTTCTTCCCACCTTTCTTCACAGAACCCAGTTTTAACAGGTGGGAGGGTCAAACCCAATCTCACAACTGGGGATTGAGAACAAACTCCAGTGAAAACGTGTTCCTTATCCAAGAGAGGTTTTAGAAAGAATCCTGACCTTGAAAACAAAAAGTCTGCTGCCTACAAAACTCAGAATAGCTTAAAAATGCCCAGATGGAGGACTGAGAAAAGAGTGGTGTGCCCTGTTGGTGGTGGTGCAACATGAGGGTTTGAGCACCATTTGAAGGAAAGGTGAACTTGCTCCACACTACGAGGTAATCACAGAACTCTTCTAGTTGGAAATAGACCTTTAAGATCATCAAGTCCAACCATTGAATAATGAGTGGTAGGAGTGCTAGGTAGGGGGAATAAATCTTCTTACTAAAAGCTGAGCTTTTCCTAGGCAGGAAGACTTCCTTCAGGAATAACTGGGGCCTCATATGAAGAGACACAGCTGGTGAGTGACCCTGAACTGGGCAGCTACAAAAGCATTGTCCTCAGGTGCTTGCTGAAGGATGCTGATGACTGATCAAACTGATTTGGAATGAAGACTGACATAATTTTGTCTTCTAATTAAAACTCAGTTGGCATTGCTGAGGGGTCCAGCAGAAGCAGCCATGCTCACTGCTCCCCAGTGCAGAGCACCTCTGCAGTTTCATGTGTCTCTCTTGCACAGGGCCAGCCTTAAGGACAGTTGAAAGAGAAAGGCAGTCATGGGTTAGGGAAGGCAAAAAAAAGTAAATATAAAATGTTTCCTACTTGCCATCAGTGTTTTCCTGAGGAAAACTACAACTGTGAGGCATATAATTCCTTTTGTGTTTTATTGGGAAATGAAGTTAACAGCAAAAGGTGCCAAAATACAGTGTAGGAAAATAAGATGAAGCTGATTCAGGTATTTTTATTTCTCATTCCCTTCTTCACTTCTTTCTTTCTGTTATTCCACATAGCTGTTGCTGAATATTTTTTCTAAGCAGCACACTGTTATTGTTATTTGTGCAGGAATTCACACTTTGTTCTTCTATTAGTGGTTCTTGTGTGTAACATAAAATAATTAACATTGCCAACTCCAGCCATTGAAAAGAAATTACAAGAAGAGGATTTTCTTAAAAGGAGTTAGTTTGAAGTTGCTGTGTATGCATGTGTCTAGTATATCAGGTTTTTGATGTCAGAATTCAGTCCAATTGTGTTTTCAAACCTTCCTCAATGATGTATTAGCCTATTTTTTATTGTTTTTTTAATGGAGATTCTCCCATTATCCACTGAATTGTGGCATGAAGTCTTTAAAGCTCAGACACAATTGAAACAAAACCAAACCACCTCGGAATGGTGTTTTATGCTCTGATAACAATATAGCAGTTGAAATTAAAGCTTTTCTATTTTGCTTTTGAAGTTTGGGGGTTTTTTTTAGTTGTTTAGGAGTTTGATGTTTTTTTAAAAGTAAACTATGTAAGTATATTGTTTATCTGCCTCATGTCACTGCTTCTAAGACAAAATAAAAAACCCACAAACCTGCCTTTCAGATTTGAATTTGTCTCTTCTGCTGTATGTGTGCAAGGAACCCTCTGCAGCAGAGCCCAGCCCGCAGCCTGTGCTGTCTCCCTGGCCATGTCTGGAGCACTGACTTACCCTCCTGGCACATTGCTAAGAGTTATGGCAACTAAATATTTCTGGTTTCTTCTCCAGGCAGTGGAATGAGTTTGTGATGTGCCCCTTGCTGTTTTGAGGATGGGTTAATGGATTAATCACCTTGTGCTTGGTGTAGGTTTAATACCAACAGAGTGAGTGCAGCGCTCTGTTGCAATCACAGTTACTGTGTCCTGCTGCTTCTCCTTAAAAAAAATAATACAGCCTACGAAAGAGGAGCTTTTGCTTCATGAAAATGACGCTGTCAAGGGGTTTCAGATGTTGTTGGTCTGTGCCCCCCTTCCCTTTTCCTGCTAGGGTTTCTGAGAAGTTGCGAGAAGTTCAGTCTTGCGTGCTACCGAGAGGATTGCCATCAACAGCTGCTCCCGATCGCCCAGGCAGCGGAGGGGTCTGTCAGGGCTGACTGAGATGACTCAGAGAGAACAAAAAAAAAACCACCCCAACAACCAAAAACAAGCGGGGGAGTGGGGCGGGGGGAGGAGAAACCAGGCATTGGTTTGCAAAAACATGACTCAGCTTCTGTTAAGTAAGCCCTCTGCTCAAGCACGTCTCGTCAACTGATTACACAGCACGTTTAATGGAGTATTTTGCCTTTCTTTCCAGGCTTGTCCGCTCTGATTTCCTGATTACAGCGGGCTAGGAACAAAACTCGTTAGCATAGCATGAGAGCTGGAGCCGGGCTGCGAGGGCAGCTCTTTGTCAGAGACAGTTTTGCAGGGTTTAGCTGTCCTGGCATTCTCCCGGTCTTTAACAACAAACACGGTCATTTCATTCAGGCAGCAGTTGTATGTTCTGGTATGCGTTCACCAACTGTCTTCCTGCTCCTACATTCAAATAATTTTCCAAGCCTGAATGCTTCACAAATCAAAAATAGTCATGTGCCATTTACAAGGGCTTTCATTTTGAATGCACTTTTTTTTTTTTTTCCTATGTGCTTCCTTATTTCTACATTTACCCCAACAAAATAATTCATTTAGTAAGTGTAGCTCTTTAAAGCTTTTCAAACAAATAGGTTGAATGTGTATGAAGAAAACAGAAAAGAAAAATCGATGCATTTCATGTGCAGGTTTCTTGGAGGTTTATGGCACAAAACTTAACAAATACTTGCTGTACTTCTGGGCAGCAGATGATCTAAAGGAACGTATGAATCTGTTGAGTTTACCTCCAAAATCACCCTTACTTTCTCTTACACATACCATAGAATTGGAAATAGTTAATACCTAGGAGAAACTCTTCAACAATGGACTAATCAGTCAATTCCGTTCTCAGGGTCTATCCAAATGACACACACGTATATGAAAACAGGAAACCAGGAAAATTTCATGTGCAGTCACGTAACCTGAGCTCTGAATCCTATGTTCTACCAGATTAGCATCAATGGACAGTTTAAAAATGTAGTTCTATACAAAATAAAGTGTAAACCAAATTTTTTATAAGGAAATAAGTTTTAGTTTTAAGCCACCAGAGGTTTGTTTATTGTAGTAATGAATAGGGGCAGAAGGAAACACATTTTATATATGAAAAGCAGATTGCTAGTGACTTTTTTGTTTGCTTGTTTGAAAAACATCTTATTTTTTTTTAATCTCAAAATGAAATCTGTCTTAGATTCTTTTTTTTCCTGTCAAGTTACTTGATTTAGTCTTTTAGACAAGAATAGCTGGAATGTGTTGCTGATTATAGCAATTGCCTAGTCTTCCTTTACTTAAAAAGAAGCACATGGACTTGAAAAACTGTAATGAAGGAAATAATTTGGGTTAGCTCTCCCTGGCAGAGAATCCCTTCCCTTCTCTTTACAGAAAGTGCTGCTTGTGTGTTTTATGATTCACTCGCATGAAACCTCATTCAAATCCAAAATTATCCGAGGCTTCACTTAACACTTTATAGTTATACAGTAAGATGTGGGAGATGGAAGGTATGTGGAATATATTGCTATTTGAAGTTTCTAAGTCTGCTTAGCTTTCAAAGTCTGAAGACTCTACTGAGGTCATAGTGGAAAAAATACATGAAGGTGGGAAAGTGGTCTTCAAAACACTTAATACGTTATTATAAAGACTGTAAAACAAGATCACTAAAGTGGTGTTCAGAGTCTCCTGCATACTACAGCTTTTATGGCCTAAGGATTACTCTGAATTCACAAAAAACCCATATGCTTAAGTGCTGTAATTTGTAAAAATGATCTGGCTAAACTTTTGGTAGATGCTTTACCTACCATATAGCAGTTAGATAAGATAGTGACATTTAAACTGTACATCTGGCTATAAGGGTTGCTTATAAACCCACTCTTCAAAGTCACAGGTCACCAGGAACAAATTCAGAGAGCAAATCAGAGATTTTATCCTATGCTTATTTGCACATCTTTATTTACTCCAGTACATGCTGAATATTCTCAGTATTAAAAAAAGGGTTTATTAAGCAAATATTTTTGTTGAAAAGGAGGTTTCCAATGGATAGCATAAATATTGAATAGTTCTTAAAGCTTTCACCCTGAGGATGAACAAAAGGAGAAGACGGGCACTAATATGGTTATATTAAATGGAAGACCACAACTGTAGTTTATATTAGGTTAAAAAGGTGAAGGTTATTAGGTTGTATGAGTTAACCATAGTTAATGTTTCCTTGTGCAGTTAGAAGTTTTTTTGATTCACCTCGTGCTTTGAGATGTCTCTCTCTCTCACAGTCACTCTGTTTATGGCTCAGAAGACAAAGGCAGCAAAGTGATGTATTATAAATCTAAGAGTGTCATTGTAAGCTGTAACATTTAGTTTTTGTAACTTGGGCTATGGCCACTGTTTTAGGTAAATCACCAGGTGTTCACAGCACTTTGAGAGACCAGGTTTCATGAACATGGGGCATGCAGGACACTTGCTTTCCTTCCTGTGGCACGCTGACCTTCTTAGCCCAGCATGGAGTGTTTCAGTGCACAGCACCATCACAGGGATGCTAGTAAATGTAATTTCAGATAATGAAATCCTCTGTGCTGCCTATGGCTTAGCTGCATTATACAACATACTTTTCTTTATCCAAGTGCTGGGCTGGGAGTGGTGGACACCACTTCTGTCCTTCCAGCGTGACAGGACAAATAACTTGGTGGTGAGGGCATTGGTTGCTTTAGAGAGCAATGGAAATTAGAGCAGTGTCTGTTAGGAGACAACGTGGGTATCAGAAAACTCAGCACAGGCTGGCTGGCAAGACCACCAGCTTCCTGGAACACACGGTGATTTAAAGCAGAAACCCACAATATGGTATATTTTTCAGTAATTGTTTAGTTTGTTTTGCTGTAAAGAAAACTAACCCTTCTGATGTTACCTAACACATTGCTAATGAATTATAGAAGTTCCTCTGAACCTGGCAGAACATGTGCAAAATGAATCGTGTGCCCAAAGACATAACCTGTGTGCTGTCAGCCTGGGAGGTATTAGACATGCCACGGTAAGTGCAGAGCAGTTGTGGACATGCTGGGTGCACCGTGCTGGATCTTTGAAGCTGGCCAGTCTGATGGAGCATTCAGCAGTTTTGGTTGCAGAATGCTCAGGTTTGGGCCAATGAAATAATGAAATGAAACACAAGATTGTGCAAGTAAATTTGCCTTTAGTAAGTTGCACAAGCTAGGCTGTGCCTCTTAATTTTACTGTATGCCTGCTCTGTAGGATGCTGCGTTCCTTTTGGTTCAGAAGTCATAGTTTAAATTTCATTACCTTCATTCATACACATCTTTAAACCATTTCCTTCTTGTTATTCTACGGAGGTGATGTTCTGAAAGCTGATGCCACATTTTTGATTGATTGTTCTTTGTCATTTGAGAGAGGTCCCTTCTTAGAACCCTTCCTTTAAAAAAACAACAGGTTTTGAAATAGTGGTTTGATGAACTGAAATAAATAATGTCATTCTTCCTTTAAATAAAACAGCTGCCTGAAATAACATCTCTGATTAAAAAACATTATATTTATCCTTCTCTATGTCCTACTCACTAGCATACAGGTCAAAAGTCACCAGCAGAATGTCATCATTGCCAGATTCTGCATCTGGATCTTTGATTTATTTGACAGACATGCAACATCCAAAATATCTAGGCGTATCGCCAGTGACTGTTCAGATGTTGGTGCAGGGGAACACACAATGTTCTTCAGAGATCAGTGTCCAGTCATTCCCCCAGAGCTGCCTTTTTCTAGTTGTCTTGGTTTGTGTTAATCCTGTGTGGTTTGAGTGAAGCACTCCTCTATTAGTTTTATTCCACAGAAATAAAGATGGTTGGGGAAGCTGAAAAAATATATACTTTTTTTTTTTTTCCTGCAGCTTTAGTAATACAGTAGTCATGAATCAGAGCTAGAAGAAACTAAGTGCAGAGCCAAAAGTAAATCAAGTCAGCTAACTACAAGGAAATCAATAGAATGGAAGAAATTTTAGCTTTTTTAACTCAGTAAACAAAGTCAGTGAGCCACAAATCCTACTTTTGATGATCATTCTTCCCTCTTCCATGTACTGTGTTTACAGAATATGAAGAAGAAAGAATTTAAAAAAAGCTAGCTAGCTGTATGCACCTTTATAACATCATTTAGAAGCAAAATGTGCACTCATAAAAGTAATTGTGCAGAACTGGGCTTGTCATAATCCATGTACGCACACAAGATTTTCGTTTCTGTAATAAGACCAGTTGCTTACATGCTATTTATTTAAATAATTGCAACCATCTTCTTCCCCCACCCTTGCTTTTTCCTTTTGCAGAGAAAGAACTCATAGAAATAAGTAGTGTCAGCTGTGAATTCTGGAGGCGAAGCCAAGAGTATAAAGCCCATGCAAGTGTGGACAGATCTGACCCTGGCGGGGAACGCAGTGACACAGTCCCTTTCCCTTGGACAGGGCGAGGGGGCTGGTGTCAGCAGCACCTTTTACAGAAGTTGTACAAGGAGCCAAGGGACTGATTTTTCTCTGCAGCTGCTCCCAAGAGTCAGCCAGCCCTTGCCAAGGATGAGGGGGCACTTTTGCTGTCCCCACTCTGAGGGGACAAGGGCTGGAGCCTGTCAGCAAGACATGCTGTTCCCGTAGCCTGTCCTCTTGGAGGTGGGAATGGGCCCCATTTGCAAAGCCTGCACCTTGCCTGGTGTGCTGCACTGCCTTGTGTTTGCTGAGGGATGGGGGACTGAACTGAAAGCAGAGGTGGCATGCACTGCCTCCAAGCAAATGAAGCAGACAGCACCATGGCCAGGTTCCTTGCTAGGTTGCATTGGCTGTGTCGATCCATGGCACACACTGCTGCCACTGACAAATCCCACCAGTTGTTTTTTTTTCAACAAGCTGCAGTAGTTTAAGGGTTTTTTTGGTTGGTTGGTTGGTTGGTTGGGTTTGTGTTGTTTTTTTTTTTTTTTTCCTTTTTACTCTTCAACTTTTTCTAGCAACATTAGCCCTAAGGCTTCTTGGGGGCCTGGGCTAAAATTTACAAATGTGAAACTTTTTACAGGTCACGAGGGCACCGGCTCCTCCTGTCAACAACTTGCCTTGCACAAGGGTGGGAGAAAAGCATTTGGTGCAGTCCCTGGGTATGATAGAGAGCTCCCGAGAATAATCCTGTAACAGCGTTTTGAAACCCCTTATTAAAACTGTCACCATATTTAGAGAGATCCATGGGCTGCAGAAACAGAACATCTTCTTATAAGGTTGGAAAATACAACAGTGTGTCCAAGTCCAAAATGTCCTTGTCTGAACTCGCATGATCTCTGTTTTGTGTAACCAGTCAACAGACTCCTGGATCACAGAAATCCTGCTCTGCTGCCTGCTGGGTCTGTGTGTGTGTTTGGGGTGCACGCTCACGTCACCCCCATGGACACATACAGGTGATGGAGGTGATGCAGGCTGACAGGGAATTTGCTCCATCAGAGAGGTTTTCTGGAGGGAGCTCACTGCATTCAGCCAGGGACTTGCCTGTTGCAATGCACTTATGAAGTGCAGATTGCACAACTGAGCCAAAGATACCTGTGTGTTCACCAGGGGTGAGATGTCTGGCTTCTCTCTCAACAGCTGCTTGGATGCTCGGGGTAGAGGGGCCAGTCACCACTGCAACATCTGGGTTTCTTCCTTCCCCCTGTGCTGCTCTTTACTTGTACCAATAACAACTTTTCTTCTTCCCCTTCAGAGCTGCTCAGAGTGAGCCAAGGAGAAAGAAAAGCCTTGCTGGAGTATTTTGTATTTATCAACTAGTTGCCAAGAGAGTAAGGCAGAGCTTGCCTTTTGCAGCAGCAAATAAATGGAAGCAACGTGCTGTTTGTACTCTGTTTCAACCCTAGGCACGCTCTCAAGTGTATTTTTTCTTGTTTCTTCTAGTAGTGCCAGAAGCCGAGTTAGTATTAGGGCATGCAAAATCATGGAAGAGTACCAAATATATGCCAAAGAAATGAATGTATTCTAAAATGACTTTCTAATTGCATATGGTAAGCAAAAGGGTCAGCGCAAGTGTAGGGTAGCCTTCATTAGAACAGGGTTTCCATATGTTAGCTACATGAAAATGGTATTTATAAGCCATTTAAAGCTTAATTTATGTTTTTTTGGGGCGAGGAGGAGTAATTGTGAGACAGTGTTAGCATGTGTTATCTCACAGGTAAAAACGAGTTCACTGCTGTGTACTCCAGTATCAGTTGTCCCTGGTTTTAACCTCTGATGAATTCACCTTCCACCTTAACATAGTCCTCATATTGCAACTGCCTATTTACTACGTCATACCATGAATAAAAAATAAGTTTTGTACTAGGAGGAATTCACAAGGCTTCCATCTAATTGCTACTCCTGGTGTTCTTTCAATGAAAAAATGGTTCTGGGGAGAAGATGTTTAAGTGGCTTTTCAAGAGCATTCTGGGAAGGCATTTCAGGTCAAAAAGGGATTTTTTTCTTGAGGAAATCCAGCTGTGTAAGGGGCTTTATTGGTGGTACAGGATAGAAGAGCAAATACAAGCACAAAAAGAAGTAGGATGTTTTGAAGCAATAAAAAGTTTGAACAAAATACAGGAAAAGGAAGACAGCGAAGGGATGATGAGAAGATGGTTACTTCCTCTGAATTACTCTGAATTATAAGGGAAAAAATGGGGAAATCAGAACGAAAAGTAAGCACAGTCTTGTGGTTTAAAAGTTCATTAAAACTACATTGTTCTACTTCTGCCCAGGCCAGGTATTGTTTTGTTTGGGAGGATAGCTTTATGTGGTACAGCTGATTAATCACTTGATTGCTTTAGAGGTGTGCAACTCTGTCACAATAAATGGTGTTTGATGCACTAAAAAAATAATGGGCAGCAGTAAAACTGTCTTTCCTGTCTCAGCCTGTTAAAAGATAGGTAGGAGGACCATTTAGTTTAATTTATGGGAGATAATTAAACAGCTGTAAAACACTGACACAGGTTTCTCTCTGTTTATACCACATATTTAATACTGAAATGATTTTTGAAATCGGAGCTGAAGGGGTTCTGGTGATCTAATCTCTAAGCAATCCTAACCAGGAAAAATGGGCTGTTTACAGAAGAAACACACCAGCGTTGACAGTTAAGTGATTTAGGGTAGGCCCCCAAATGAGGGTGTAAATAGTAAAAAGTCATTTGTTTATCAGATGTCATTACCTAGTGAATACATCTTTTACAGAGCTACCAACAACAGAGGGATTTATTAAATTCTGTCTCTTAGCTGATGGGCAAACGTGACAGGTTTGCCTTCAATGTTGCTATGACCACCTCCAGCAGGAAGCTTCACTTGGATTCTAGGCAGGCCAGTGACATCAAGGCCTTGCTGAGATCTGGGCCATTGCATTAATTTTCATACAAAAGTAAATTATATTTGAGTTTGGAGTAATTTTTTCCCTCCTCCTATGTTGCCTCTGTGTATTCAGCTGAAAACAAAAGTATCGTGTCTCCTTTGAGGAAGACTGAATGTCATCAGACTCATCTGTTCCTTGTAGAAATAAGTTATTAAGCCAAAAAAAAGGTAATGGGTCCTGGCTTCCCCATTTAGTGAAGAGTTGGTGTGTCAAGGGCATGCTTTAGGCCAGCAAGGCTGGAGATGGAAGGCAGGAGTCCCTTGGGAGTGGTGAACGGGAGTGATGGGCACTTGGTTGTTTCCTCCAGTGTTCCCAGCTGGAAATGGTGGAGGGAGCTGCTTGTGGTATACTGGACACACCTTCTTAAGAGAGATTTTTGTTGTGGAAGACATCAGTCTCCACTGTTGGAGTGGCACAGAATTAACACGTAGTGCCAGGCTTCGCTCTTTGGTATTACATTCTGGATGTGGTTTTTTGTTGTTTCTGAATTGTATATTCCTACCCTCCTAAAAACACATCTCCTAAATGAGTCAATTTTTATATCTAAAGCTCTCACCTTTTTTGCTCCAGGTTCTTGTCTTTCACCCCAGTAAGACAAACATTTATTTTAGCAAGGTGCCTGCAGCAAACTCAAAACACAGTGTCCTTCTGAACTCTGAATCTTCCCTGTTGCAAGCTGGATTAGATGAAAGGTACACTGTTCAACTCGGATTTCATGGCAACACTTGGCCTCTGCTCAGAAGCTACCACTCTGTCCTAATATCCCCTATGCCAAGAGATAGGGAGATCCAGCTCTAAAAATAACATGCTGTAGCTAGGTGGGGGACTTCCAAGAGCAAATGATTGCTGGGAGAAAAAATAGGTTACTTTTCTCCTGTTCCCATGATACGGTCTGGAGGGCAGGTGGAACGTGCCTGATGACTTGCAAGCAGATTTCACTAAAAAAACAAAACTAGGAGCTGAAATCCACAGTAATGGTGATGCAGTGCAAGCCCTGGGATCTCCTCAAGTCTCTGTGGACCTTTGAAGGGGGGCTCTGCTCAAAATCCATGACACGAGCGAAGTCTGGACTCTGTATCCCCAGAAGCAGTTGTCCTCCTGCATCACTAGCCTACTGAAAATCTACATCAGGCATCTGACTCTCTGTAGAGTTGGCCATCACCACTCACCTCGAGTCACAGGAGTTGGTTCCCAGCAACCACCTGGGCAGAGATGTTGGCTGGATGCCCAGCTTCAAGTGCTGCTTCTGGGGACCGTTCTTTGGTTCTGCAGCTGGGCTTCATGCTTGTGGCCATGCTGTGGAAAGCTACAGCAGCCAGAGTTGGTGGTGAGTTACAGTTTCATTTCTGTAAAACACAAAAAGGCTGAAATCTAGAAAGGGGTTAAAAAGTGCTAGGTAACATGGTTTGGCTAGGTAGCTGCCAAGAAAAGGCATCCATCCATTCATTTAGTAATGTTGCCTCTTGTCTCTCAGTTGAAGTGCCCAAGTGTTGTAACTTGCTGCCCTTCTGTACATTTTTACAGGCAGCTGAGGGGGAAGAGCCATCACACATCGTGGTGTAGCACAGATTTGTATGTGCACACAGGGATTCTAATAGTCAGAAATAAGAAACATCTGCACTAAAAAAATCAGATCTCAAGAAAACTCTGGTAACTTACAACTTTATAATAATGTTGACTATAAAGCTAAACTTACATTAATTGTTAAGTAGAGGTGCTGGTCTAAAAATGTGAGATTTCAAGAAAACATTGCTCAGGAATGCTGAAGTGTGTCCCCCCTGAATGATGCTGGTGCTAATTTAAGTTCTAACACTGCCACGCAGTACTGGAAACTTGGTTACTAGGAAGGGTTGTGTTGGTATTAGAAAAAAAAAAATGTCATTCAGCTATGAAGGAGTTCCAAGTAAATCAACAGAATCACAGAATGGTTTGGGTTGGAAGAGACCTTAAAGAGGGACCTTAAAGATCATCTGCCATGGACAGGGAGGGACACCTCCCACTAGACCAGGTTGCTCCAAGCCCTTTCCAACCTGGCCTTGAACACTTCCAGGGAGGGGGCAGCCACAGCTTCCCAGGTAATATTTTGTTTTTATACTTACTGAACCAGAACTCAAGACACAAATGATGAACTATGGTGTTTAGGAGGGGAAAAGAAATCCTGCAAGGTCTGCCTGGCTTCTCTATCAACAAACTCAGAATTAAGCTGAAAGGGTCTGTTTCACAGAGGCAGGATGTACTGTTTGTGTTGGGTATGGATGGAGCTGTAGGCACGTTGGGGTTGTCCTCATCAGTGGCTGCAGCACTAACCTGAGGGTGCAGCACTATCATAATACTGTGGCCCCCTGTATCCCAAAGGCCAGCAGAGAGGAACAGGACATGCTGGCTGCCCAAGCCCCTGGCTGCTCGCCTGCTGAACCTTCTCTTAGGTCAAACAACACGTTGATCCTGAGGATGACGACAATCCATCCTGTCCAAGGCTCAGCTGCGTGTGGTATGCGGAAGCAAGATGCCACAGCCTGGCATTGCCCCTGGCACACCAGGGAGCTGTGCAGATACCCCCAGAGCTCCTCCACAGTGGCCACCTCAACATCAGGTCACACTGGACTTTCCAAGGGCGCAGCAAAGGGCACCTTCTCCACCCAACATTCCCACGCAACCAAGACCTCTGAAGTAATTTCTCCTCCGTTTCCTCCAAAAAATGCCTGGTGCCCCCTACCTGCCCTCCAGCCATAGGTTGTGGAGAGGACCTGAGGCCTGGAACTAGGGTCACTATGTCTGCAGTGACAGAGTGTCCTGAAAAGGCAGACATATCCTGAGAGTTACTGGAAAGTGTAGTTTCCTATCTGAGACCTGGCCCCGAGCAGTCACTGGTATAAAGGGTCAATGGTGCTGAAACAGGACTTCGTGGTACTCAGTAACACAGCTCTAGAAACAGTTTTTCCCTCTCTAGTTTGAGAGATGTTGTCTATGTGTTCCTGTATTATTTGATCCTCACCGTTATTATTTTATACATAAACATGTTTTGGAAGACATTTACAACATGAATCAAGAATTATGACTTACTAAAAACACTATAAAGCTTTTTTTTTTTTACAAAAGTTTATTTTCCACAAGGAAGAGCAATAGGAAAAATTAAATTGTTTTCCACATACTGTTTTCTTGAAACAAGAGTCTACAAGGACATATTCAGCACCAAAACTAAAAACAAAAAAGTACAAACAGCCATAGAATATAATCTATAAAGCAAACATTTAATATTGCACTTTGTTTCTCTAATGTTTGGATTTTACTTACTTTTTCCTAATTCAGATCAGAATTCTCTATCAAACACTGGGCTACAACTGTGAACCTCAAGTTTTAGAATGCTGAGAATTGACCAATATTTGTGGAAGAGTAATGCCTCTGAACAACTAACGACATAATTTAAACTGAAAAGCCTTTATTTGATGAGGTTATAGAATTTTTCACTCTAATCACAAAGGCTGTGATGCCGTGTCAATTACTATGGTATCAGTCAATCCTGCTTCATATACAATTTTCCATTATATTGTGATAAGTACTTTAATGCTATGTATATCAGCAATTGTTCCCTAGTCTGTTAAAGTAACAAAAAAGGAAAAAAGTAAAACCACCAAATGCCCTTTTATGCCAACGATCCCATCAGCTTTTAAAGTTGTCTGGTTGGAGAGGGTAGAGGGAAGGGACATTCACAAAATTGGCCTAGTAACATTAAGTCATCACCCAACTTCCTTCTCGTCCAATATTCTTGCTCAAAGCCCAAGCCTTTTAACTGAATCACTTAAAACGCGACTCATTTTATCACCCTGTTGTCATTTTCAAAACATGAATTATCACTCATGTTCTCATAAAGGCCACTTATGGAAAAGCCCATTTTGTCGCATTTATGAAGCCTTAAAAACAAGGCAGAGGTTTTTATGAACGAGCACCTCGCAAGGAACACCAGCCTCCCCTCTCCTGCTCCCTTCTGAACTGTTTTATTGCACAAGGAGACAGACACTTGATGGATCACATCCTAATTTGTTTAAGTAGTCAACACCAGAAGCATGTCCCTTTGCCAGCAGACTGTTACACACCATTTCTGAAAAGGAAAGTTGACTTTTGCTGTACATCTCTAGTATGCCAGTGCTGGTATTTGTGTTAGCACATCTAATGGCTCCATTGCACTCTTCTTCCTTGAGGGACACTCAAAGGCAACTGCTATCCCCCATGTAATTTCTTGCATTCTGATTCAATAGATGGTACACACTTGTTCTGAAGCTCTTCAGAGTACCACAGAAGATGCAAACATTGGAGCAATTCTGCCTAACTGGTATCTCAGTATGGCTGGTAGCACTGATCTTGCCCAGTTTAATTGTACTTATAGTCTTACTATTTTCATAGTATCATAAACCCTGAAGATAATACAAAGTGCACAAACTGAGCTCTTTTAGCATAGTCCAAGCTTTTCCTGCAGTTTTGAAATATACTTTTTACTAGAGACTCATTACATATACAATTTTTAGTGATTAGGTAACTATATATAAAAATAAATTTACTTTCCCTTCCCATTCCTGCTACTTGAGATATTAATCTGTCTATGGATCTTGGACAGGGTATGACTATTTCCTTTTAAAATTCTTTGAGGCTGAACTGGTGTCTGCTGGTGCCACTTTCATTTGTGCCTTTTTATTATTTTTTTTTAAAGCTTCACAACTTGAACATTTTTTTCTATAATGTAGAAAAAGCAATGGGAATGAGGGTGGGTTTTCTAACTTTTGTGTATGTCCCTATTCCAGATCCCCCTCTTGAGTAAAGAACAAAAACAAAACACAAACACAAAACAAAAAAAAAAAGAAGTAACTCAACAGTGCAACATAACAAAACAAATAGCATTCCAACAGTTTGGCAAGTGATGAGTTCACCTGAGATTAAGTGATTTTTTTAGGCAGTCTGTAACAAAATGCTGCTTTGCGGTAATAGTAGAAAGGCAACAAATTCTTAAAAAGAAATCAAGAAGGTATACAATCTTGATGAAGCCTATTAGTTTCTTTCTATTAATTCTCCACCCCCATCCCAGCCCCACATCTGTTGCTTATCTACTACAGTAGGCTGCAAAACATACAGCAAGAAGGATTGGCTTGAAGGCATTTGATGTTTGTAAATAAATCCACAATAGGATCCAAGCTGAAGAGGTGATACATGATCAGCCTATTAGGACAATTCTGAGCATGTGCATATGCAGGTAAAGTCCAGGCTACATTAAATTAAAAAAGAAAAGTCAGTGCATTTGTCAAAGTCTGTTGCTGCTGTTTTGTTTTTTTTTGTCAAAGCTTTCTTTTGCTCCTTATTGTGCGGACCACAAACAAGAGGAGGGTAACAACAGTCCAGCATAAATGAGAGAAAAGCTGTAGTGACACTGAACCGCACAACATAAGCAATGAGCATGTGCAAATTTCCCAATCATGAGAGGAAGCTATCCCCTTTCTTACAATGTGGTTTGAGTGTTTTGACACACATGACTGTAGGTTAGTAAGGCTGCTCCTAGTATGTGCCAGTATTAAGTGGGGGAAGAAAAAAAAGCTCAGGTCTTCAAGCATGTGGAGCAGTCCTACAATGTTACTGTAGGCTTCAAAGCATGATCACAGGTTGTTTTCATTATTTCACCACACAGGCAAGAACAAAACCACTTCCTTTCAAAGTGTGTCTCTCCACTATGATGCCTTGACCTTCAACATGGCAGGTGTGATTCAAAACCCAAGTCAAGTCAGCTTTTTATGGATTCCTTCAACGAGAGGGGCAAGATGGTCTGTCATCTGTGGGCTGATCTGGGTTTGGATCAATCTAACCAGAAGAGGAAAAAAAAAACAAACAACCCAAGGCATTTTTAGAGTCAAATGGTAGAAATAAACCAATTCAAACAAAACCCCACCAAAATTGTCAAGTTTAAGACAGGCATAGTGATGAATGGCATTCCCAATCCAAACTCAAATAACTAAACCATCTCTAGTCAATTAACAAAATTTCAAATGAAAAATTAGTTACAAGTATAGCAGAAAATCTTAAAACTACAGGTTGATGGTAATTTAAGAGTAAGCACAAAGAATTAAAAAAAGGAAAAAACTGCTTTAATAGCACAAATCTTTTGAATTTACTGTACACCAAAAAGACAACTTGACTCATCACTAAAAACACCCAGTTGATTTCAGAAGACATTTTGCTTCAAAAGACAAAATTATCAGTAAACAAGTCATTCTATTTTTAATTTACAACTAGTTAGTTCTCAAAACACCCCATAAAATGTCTTAGATTGTAATCCACACCTTACCTGTTCCTATCTACTAAAGAACAAAGGGGAAAAACTTGCTAACTTACTTCTCCAGGACTATATACTACAAATAGTCCCAGGTGTACACTATATAGTTTAATCAACATTCTCATCAGTTTAATTTATGGAGCCATTTTTTGAGGAAAAAAGGCTTCTTTCTAAGCCTTTAGGTACCTAAAATGAAATGAACTTGAGTGGTATTCTAGGGTTAAGCTATAGAGAAGTCCTCAGAGTCTAGGACACAAGAACCATGCCTCCCTCTTCCCACTCAACAACACATTAGTGTTTAAAGAGGAAGAAACAAAAAAATCAACTGTGGTTGAACTCAGGCAAGATTTATCCAAATGACATAATTTTACTTCTGTCCTACCTACACCACTGCTTTTTCCCTGAAAAATATGAACATGGAAAGCCTCTGAAGTTATGTCATAGTTATTAAGTGGCTTTCACAGAACCAAAAAGCCGCCAGAAATATTGGAGAGCTGTGTATTTATGGAAACTTAAATCAGAAAGAAAACCTTTCGTAACATCTCTACATGGAACTTCTGAAAGTCCTACAGACACAGAACCAAAATGTACAGAACAGTATTAGAAAGAACTCGAGCTGAAAAACATTAGCACCTTGTGCATCTATAAACCCAAAATGTTGGTGTCAGCCAATGCAACGCATTATGTCATGCCAGGCTTTAATCAAGTTGCTAAGAGGGTACACAACAGTTTGGATGTTCCTACAAAGCATTAGAATTATTAAGAATCCTGAAAACTCTTGATGCAAGCCACCTGCACTTTCCTAAATTCGTTGTCTTACCCCCTATTCATCCTTTTAATGCTTTCTCCTCATTTTAGGAAGGGGAAAAACCTACATTCATCCCACAAGACAGAAAAACGGTGAATTAATTGTCACACTGTTCAAGGTACCTACTTCTGAATAGAGGGGTGGAGGCAGAAAACGGAACTCCTGGATGTATGCAAACAATGGTCCTGGAAGTGCCCTTTCAAAGTCATCACAAGCACCTACAGGTGCAAGGCTGGACTGTCTCTGTTCCTCCGTGACCACTTCTGCATAGCTCGGAGGTGCTGCAGGGAGAAGGCACACGCAGTTCGAACAACAAGTTCTTATGCATGTCAGAACATATAACATGGTAAATATTAAACTTATGTCATTGTAAAATGCACTAGCAAGTAGGTAAATGACTTAAGTGAATTTTTAACAGATGTCGAACATGGAAGGGAGGGTATGCTGTTTCATTTTATGTCAAGATTCTGCCCAAACCCAAGAGCAGGCTGAGCACTGCTTATTAAATTTAAAGCATACCCAGAGCACTGACTTTCTGTACAGGCAGGAATGGCAGAACATGGCATTCCTCTGGACTCCAGAAATCTGAGTCTGGGATTTGTGCATAGAGAAAGCAGTGTTTATTAGACATGTGAAAGAGAAGCATTTCTCCTTTGACAATAGATTTCCCATTTAAATTAACTACATCTTTTCACAAAGCCATGGTTACTAAGGCTGGTAAAGGACACCATAAACTGCTATCGTGACAGGTTACAGTGGCAAGGACACCACTGGGATACCAGAGGCAAAATTAAGTTCTGCACAGGTATCAGCATCCTGCACTTCAGCTTTTTGCCTGCTTCCAAGCAGCTGGATTTCAGTGCTTGTCCTTGATAGGAGAAGGCAGGGAGGGAACTGTCTTCTGCACAGGACAGGCAGGTGGCAAGGAAACTTCCACAAGGGACTTCCTGTGGGCTTTATTACAAATTTTTGTCTGTTCATACAACATCAAAGAATAAAGCAGACAAAATTAAAAATACTAGCAAGTTGATTTGCACTTGTATTATCAAGTTACCTTCTGGTCTTTCAGGCAGTGTCAGACCAAGCCAATTCATGTTCATGCTACACTGGCTGCTCACACTTGATGTTCTGCTACCAAATGGGTGTAGAGGAATGGTACCAATGACCAGTGGTAAGTTCAGGAATAAATCCATGGCACCTGGAATATCAACATATACCTAAAAAAACAACAAGAGAAGACGTGTATCATTGAAATGCAAGTTCATGAGCACTTTGTAAGTATAAGAATTAAGTTCTCTGTCCATGGAATTTTCCATAAGGAACTTAAGTTTCTTATTGTCCGTTTTAGGACCAGTGCCCCTGAGGAGATAAAAAGCTCCAAAGCAAAAACTGCTCAGGATCCTTAACTGAGCCCTCACATGGAAATATCACCTACTCATACCAGATTTGCTTAGCTGGCACACCAAAACTGGTTTAAGAACCCAAATGATTTAAACTGAACCTATTTACAGATCCCCAGTCAGAATGCTAATATTAAAGAACGTGTTTCTTTTGTAACACAGCACAAAATGCCTTGTTAGCACTTTGCAAGGAATGGTGGAAACTGCTCATGCCCCAGTGAGACAAACCATCCAACATACCATCAGTGAATACTCCACACGGATGATACTACAGTCAAGGATTGAAGGGGAAACAGGTGGAATTTTCAACTGTTTGCCATTCCAGGTTTCTGTTTTGCCAGATGACACGGATTCCCCACGCAGGTTGGCAACAAGCTGTTTGACTTCCTTCATTTTCCCTTTGGCATAAAATGCCTGTGTTTGGTAAATGGCTGCCTTTGGCACCACCACACGGGAAGAGCAGTTCTCAATCTCAGCAAAGATCTGAATTGATTCACCTGAAATGAAACAGAATCTCATGTTCTCTTTGTATTTACAAGGCAGCTCAAGCAAATTACCTCATTCTGTGTATCGTTATAATGCAGTGGATGCTGCTAGCAATGCTCTACCTTGAAAAACATCCACTGATGCTAACAAATAGGATCACCATGAGCTAATCTAAAAGAACAACACAGATCTAATAGAAGCAGATGTCTGTCAACAATCTGGAGACACAGCTAGCATTAATAAAATTGGTCATTAGGAAAATACAGAGAAGATTGCTGAACGCAGACTTGAGGTGGTATGAATAGTTTAAATATTGTGTTTATATAAAAGCAGTAAAGTACAAACTGTCATTTTAAAAGGGAAGGAAAAACATTTCCTTTAATTAATTCTGTTACGTACCTGGGGTGTAGCCCTTCCTTTCAATTTTGGCACTTAAGGATATTGGGCCTGAGGTACAAAACCAACAACAGAGAGTCTTTTCTTTTGTGCCTGCTTGGGGTGACTGCAAGAAAAGAACAACATTACCCATTTAATTAAGAGTTTCATGAATCTCTCCAACTAATCAGCACAAAATGATTATTCTAATGTACTTATGTATTTTGATAAACTTAGCTAGCTTTGCTTAGATGAAAACCTCAAGCAATGTTAATAGCACTATGCAAATATAAAGGTTTATTCTGACTAGCATTGCTAATTAACACTTTTTCTGCTTATACATCATACTACAGTCACACAAATACTGTATAACTTAGGTAGGCTGTAAAGCTTTTTTTATCACAACAGACTGTTGGCAGAGCTGTTCATATCAGTAAACTACAACATCTTTCCAGTAGACTGTATTTCAGAAACAGTAACTATGCTGAAGTACTGCAGCCTTGACTCCTGCTGTTTCCTCTGTTTCAGAACGATCCCACTTCATCTGCATTAAACAGACTGTTATTCTACGTGGTATCAGGATTTAGGACTTGATCCAAAGCCCATTAAAGTCAAATGGCAGTCCTTCGATTTTAATGGAATTTGTGCAAGGCCAACGTCCCTTTGCAAGTCTGATTTTTCACCCATACACACAAGAAACCTGTTTCAATGGACTTTGAGGGTTTTTTCCCCCTCCATAGATAATTTGAGGAGAAGGAAAAAAAAAAAGGAACTCTATGCCAGATTGGAATCAAATCCTCACTGAAAACAGTTGATACTGAAATTATTTCAATGAAATAACATTTAAGAAAATTATACAGAATTGTGATAATTTCTCCCCATTGGCAGAAAACTATCCATATGGAAATTATCAATTTTGCACATCAGCACTTTTACTTTGCATTTTTAAGTTAGCAGTCTCCCACTGTGATACCAAGTTCCACTGTTCCTTCCACAGATTATTCAAAATCAAAAAGGAACAGTTCTGAAAATTCTCCTTTTTAGTGACGTATCACAGTTTCGTATTCTCAATTTAAATCAACAAATTTTACATATATTAGAAGTGAAGCAACTCCAAGTACAAAACAACATAGCTTTTAAAATAACAATAGTGAAGAGTTGCTGAACTGGTATAATAATTAGAAGATCAGCTGTTACAAAAGGAGTGAGAAAATATTAAATAAAATTAGACGTGGACATTTGTTTCAGTTATTATACTTCATTATTTTTATGCCAGCAATAAAAAAATGAGTAATTCTGTCAATTCTTACCAGTAATGAAGGAGTGTTGATATCTATATGTTCAAAGACTGTAAATTCCTTCTTTAATTTTACTGGTAGAAACCAAGGCCTATGCAATTCGGCTTTCACCCAATAGCGCACACTGCCATGTCTGCCTTCGAATGAGGTAGCAAGTGGTCTGTGCAGGACACAAAGGTCAAAACTGAGTAAAGTCTTTCTGTCTAATAATGATACAATTGATCAGATCAGGGATTATTATGCAGAACTGCATTTTTAAATGCACTGGAGTAGTTAATGCAGCGTAACTTATTTGCAAAGTTTCCGTATCTCAAAATATCAAGAATAAAGATGGGAGAAAAAATCATCTCCAATTCATCCTACTGGAGTTTTGCATGGATTTCAAGAATCAATTAAAGAATTGTACTAGAAAATGCCAGAAGAGTACACATTTCCTTTAAACTTAAGAGGCCACTTTCACATCTAGAGTAAGGCATGCCACTTGGGAGCCAAATTAAGACTACCAACTTAAACTAGCAATTAGTATCCACCAATTGTTTTGAATAGCCCATTTTGTAAATAATTTTCTATGGTTTACTTGGCTGGTATCTCACTGTCACGTTAGTTTTGGCTGTAACTCAGCACACTTCAGTAGTTTAAGCAGAGTAAATATTTCAATTTAGAGTTCTGAAGAGAGGCTATTTTGAGTAACCTTCTAATTTTCATCTACCCTGATAAGACCAGCTTAAACATATTGTATATGGATGTACACATATAAACATGCATACACATAACATCATCAAGCCTATTCTGCTCTGAACTTTGACAGATGGCTGAGTTCCTTTTTTGGGAGCTGGATGAAAAATGATTTGGAAAGGATTTCCAAACCTTTCAGCATAACCTTTCTTTCCATAACATTGTAAAATGAAAGACAGAAGATCTTTTATATTCCAGTTGTCTCCAATGAACATTAGTTTTCTGTAACTTTCTTCCTTACTTTGGTGCAAGTTTTTCTACTATACAATGTTTTGAATATACTAATATAAAAATTAATCACAGATTATTTGCAAAGCTTCCGTATCTTTCATAGGGAACAGTACTAGCTGTGCTAGCACTTTAATGAATGGTTCTTTCAGTCACAGGTTTGATTTTTCTATTTGCACATCTGCAATGTTTATTTTTTTGTAACAATCCTAATAAAAGGATTTTCTAATCCATTTTCCATGTTTCACTCTGCCCCATACTCTTTAAGGCAGAAATCAGCAAGTGTCGTCTTTCTTTCCACTGTTGCTCTGTAGTTTAAATCCATTTTGGAAGAATTCTATGGACACAAAATAACAGTTAAGTAGGCAGTGTCAAACTTCAGGCTTTTAATACCAGCCTTTGTGCTTTCAGTATTATCTACAGCTGGTTTCAGTTATTCATTCAGGCCACTTAAAAAGAACCTGTGTTTTGACCAATACTTGTATACTTTGCTGGCTACCTGCTCCACTTCAAGCTAAGTCCATGTTCATGTATTCCCATTTTTTTCATATTTAAATTCCCCTTCCAACTCAAGGGAAGATTAGTATTAACCTTATTTTTGTAGCTGACATGTTCAGAGAAAGCTAAATTGCCTTCAAAAATCTCCAAGTACACAGGTCATTTTCACTGTTACAGGAAGATCTACTCTCAAGTCCTTTGCTGTTACCTTTGAAACTGACCCATACAAGCATTTATCATCTGCAGGTTCTGTTAAAACCAGCACCTCTAATAAAGAGATGGTTTAGTAGCTTTAGTATTAGGTATCAAGCAATTTCATACACTGAAATGTCTTCAACCTTAATGACTTCACTGCTTGCCTTTTTCAGCAAAAGTCTCCTTTTTCCATCCATGCTAAGACTGCCTCTGTTCTTGAGTATTTAATTTTATTGCAACTTGTATTTTTGTGTCATTTCCATGTTGGTGACTTCCATTCACCATGTCTATGTTACACATTTCAGACTGGAGGAGTGGGGGAGCAATCTTTTATCTTAACATATCTGCTCTCACTCTCACTTAATCTTTGCTTTCTGAGACAAATGTAATTAGGTACCAGAACTATTCTTACTTCATCCACCCATCCTTCCTGCTTATTTCCATTCAGGCTCTCTTTGTAAAGGCCAGCCTGGATACATATATCCTATTTAAATGAGAACAAGATCCACTTTTGTTCAAATGTCACTAGACTTGCCACATCTGTTCCAGTCCGAGCCCAAACAATTCAGCTGTGATCTTATCTCTCCTTCTGCTGGTCTGCATGACTCCAGTAAACTGTCAGTCAGGTTAGAAGGTATCTCAGCCACTCTGCAGTACTCCAGTGAGGGTTCAAACTCTTTCCCTTCCCTTCGGAAGGGGTAAAATCCTGCAAGACCTAGTCCTAGCAAGGCAGTCTGACCTGGTCAAAAGAAAGTGAGCAACTGGGCAGCAACGAGCTTCCATTTTTTCGAAATTAAGAAAGGAAGTGTGTATCAGTTTAAAAGCAACCTCTTCAGTTTAATGAGATTATGTCCTCCACTGCATGTGGCAGCACAATTCCTACCACCATTGAAAAGGTTTCCCCTCCACCCACAGCAGGAGTTTTGCTCAGGAGGGAGGGCCAGGCCCTGGGGGCTGCGTGCAGGCACTTACGTCTGTGGAAGCTCGAAGCTGAATGCATATTCATGCCTTCCCGAATGGATGGTGTGAAGGCCTTCTTCTGAGTTGTCATCATCTAGGAGGGAAGAACAACAATGTGCTATTCCACCTGCACACATTTTATACATTACTTGGGCTTCTCTTGCAGAATAAAAGGAATTTACACACTTGCTACAGCACTTGAGAACATGGTGTCCCAGAAACAAGGCTTTCTGGTCCCTTAACGTATTAACTGCTGGATGGACAGATTCTACCTACTGAAGAGCAGCCAAGTCACCTTCCAGGGAGAAGCAGAGGTTAATTTGCTTTAATTTATGATCCCACCTCTCAACACTGACACAGCCACAACTGCTGCCATTTCAAGGCCTGCCTGCAAGATCTGTAATGGAAATAATGTTTTCCACTCTGATTCCTAGTTAAAATGAAATAGAGATGCCTCTTTTAACAGCATTAAGCAACCTGCACAGTCTACTGGGTAAGATTAAATTTAGTACTTCAGCTTCCTTTTATCTTCTGCCTGGCAACAGTGTCCAGAAATTAATCACCAAAAAAAGAAAAGTGAGGGAAGAAAAAAAGGGTGTGCAAGCACCACCTGGAAAGTACCAGACAAATTCAGGGACACAGAGAAAGGCAAGCTGCCCACTTAACACCATCTAGAGCTACATTTTTTTTTTTATGGTATAACTTGATTTTGCTTGGACAGCAAGACCCAGATACTTGCTAGTTCCACGAAGAAAGCCAACCTTTTTTTTTAATGGTCATGATTTCTTGCACACCTTTAAATGCTGCAACAAATTTGCAGTTTATTCCAGCGTGGTGACCGTAAAACCATGAAAAACGCTGACTCCATCAAAATAGAAAGTTCAGAGAAAAATAACTAAGCATCTTACTCATAGAAAGGGCTGGAGTAATAAAAGGGGATACAGTGAGACCATGGAAAGGCAATGGTTGTATTTAATGGTCTAAAGCATTAATGGAGGATCTTAAGTTCTCATTGTCCTAAAGAAACCCTGTGCTCCCCTTTCCGTAGTGCACTACAAACCCGGAAAAATCTTTAAAAAATATGGAAAATCAACCTTAGAAAAAAGCCAACAAGCTATGGGCACAAATGCTAAAATGACGAAATAAAGTGTCACGAAAAGGCACCAAAAGGTCGAGACAACGCGTGTCGGTCTGAAGTGTTTGGGTTTTTTTTAATCATTATTTTTTTAAGGTAGGGGGATAGCTGCTTTTGGTTGCGGCTCTACCTCTCAGCAGGGCGATCTCCTCCTTACAGACACGTTCCCCCCCCGCCTTTACTGCCAGCTCAGCAGTCCCCGCCGAGCCGGAGCTGTGGTAAACAAGTGCTGAGCTGTCAATCAGAGGCCAGGCTGGAGCAGGAGCCGACCGGCCTAAACCGGTGCGAGCGGATCCCCAGCCAGCCGCTCATATACATACGAGTATACGTTACACCCGCCGCATTCGCTCAGCAGCTCCGCTCCCCGCCGGCTGAGGGAGGGAGGAAGAAGAAGGAGGGAGGAAAGGCGGGGCTCTGCCCGCCCCTCGCCAAGACCCCTCAGAGGAGATTACAGGGGGGGGCGGGATGAGGACGTGACTTGCCTCAGGGCGTCCCGCTCGCCCTCAGAAACGGGCTCCCCTCCCCATTCCAGCGCCTCAGGGCTGCGTTTCCCCCCCCCCCGCTCACGCTGGCTGGAGAGTATGGAAACCTGCTCCCTAACCCCCGTGCCCCGCAGAGATAGGCTTGCCCCCCGCTCCTCAGGGGAGCGTCTCCTCCGCCGGCTGCGGGCAGCGGAACCTGCTCCCTCACGCCGCGGCCCTCAGAAAAGGGCTTCACCCCCGCGCCACCGCCTCCGGGAGCGTCCCCTCCGGCCCACGCCGGCTGCGGGCAGGGGAACCTGCTCCCTCACCCCCGCGGCCAGCGCCCCCCGTCCAATCAGCGGCTGGCATCGCCCTAGCAACAGGCCAACAAACCCCCGGCCGACCAATCACGGGGCGCGACCCGGGCCGCCGGCTGCGGGGGAGCGCGGCCCAGGGCAAGTCACCGAAATTCGGCGGCCGCCCCGGGAGGAGAGGCGGGCGACGCGACCCCTCCTCCTGGACCCCGCACACCTCTACTCACTGACACGCATCCCCTTCCCCCGCAACCTGCCACGGGAGATTCGTCCCTGCCTGCAGCCCTGTCACCCGCGACCCGGAGGTGCGTGAAGTTTCGGTCGGGCGAGTCGTTTCTAACAAAGTCACCTCGTTAGCAAGCTGTGCACGAGGTTATTAATTAAAAAAAATACCAAGCCCCATTCTCCCCCCCCAACACTCCCAGCCCTGCTACAGCATTAATGGTAACGGGCTCGCTGCGGGCGGAATTCTTGAAATTATATTTTATTAAAAGAAGGTGAAATATCCTATGCCTGCAATAAAGATGCTGCATATTTAAAAAAAAAGGGGGGGGGGGCAAACAGCACCAAAATTACATAACCGGTTTTTAACATTATTTTCTGGTGCTAGAGAATTAAGTCATCGCCACCACCTGACGCGTGCGGCCAATCTGCGCGAGGCAGGCGGCGCACCCCCCCTCCCTCCCCCCCGGACCGGTCCCAAACAGGATTGAACCGCTTCGAACAAAGGCTGCAAACTTCAGAAAAAAAAAAAAAACCCAAATCAACCCCATCCCCGCTGCTCTTACCCTAACGAGGTGTGTGTGGGGGATGTTGCTGGGGGTGGGGCGGGGGGGCTACGGACACCCCGAGGCGTGCGGACCCCCAAGCCCAAGGGTAGAGGGGGGGATAGGAGGTCCCCGACTCCCCAGTTTTGGGATGGATGCTGGCATTACGCAACCCCCTCGGCCCTTCTGGTCCCAAAATCAGGGTTTTTTAGACGTCCTGATACCGGGGTGTCATTCCTCCCCAAAACAAAAAAGGTGGGGAGAGGGAAATTAAAGCTATTTACCGGGAGAGGATAAAATACGAAAAATAAGATTACACGTGGGGTGGTGATGGCATACGTCAAAATAAGCCACGGGGAATCTTTTATCTGGCAATAAGCAGCCATCCTTTACAAAATCATCATGTTATCAGCCCGGAAAAGCAGAATATGTGGCAGAAAGTCTGTTTTTAGGCTTATATTGCATTTCAGGGTTTGGGGTGGATGCTGCCACGGCTCACGGCTTGGATTTCAGAGCCATTTTCCCCACGAGAGGAGAAAACATTTCTAATATTACTAGGAAAAGCACAACCAATAAACCATTACAAAAAAAAAAGAGTTAACGCCAGGGAAGGGCAGCAGCTCAGCCGAGTGCTGTTCCCAGGCACTTTGCAGCTGCATCTCGGGTTCATTGCAGGGTTCAGCCCTCAGCAGTGTCCTGCTCCTCACCGACATCCAGTTAAAAAACGGGTAAAGCGATAGAAAGATACCTCCTTCTCCCCAACCGACCCCCCAAAAAAATAAGGCATGACGAAGGGAAAGCCTTACCTCTCTCGTGGCCGATCAGGATGTCCTTATGGTTGAAGTACTCCACCTCTTCGGTGTAGTTCTGTGTGTAGGCAGTGTTGGATCCAGCATTTCTCGATTCAGTCCAGCGCACTTTGGCGTGTCCCCGTGCGTGGATTTTGAGAGATTTCACCCTAATTTCCCCCGTTACTTCTAAATTGACCCTTCCTGAGACTGTGTCCCCGCTGGAGTAGACGGGAACATTGCTGTCATTCAGACAGTCAAAGCTTATTGTCAAACTCTTCACCTTCCCCAGCACCATTTTTTAAAATTTTTTTTTTTTTTTTGTTATAGCAAAGTGTAGAAAAATAGACTTAAGAAAAAAAAAATATAAAGAAAGAAAAACAAATCCCCCAAACCCACTCAGTCAAAAGAGCAACGGTGGCGTAACCTACAGCCGACTCATGAGGACGGCGGGGAGCCCCGGCCCCAGCCTGGGGGGAGCGCAGTACCGGCGCTGCGCTCTCCCCACAAAGGCGCTGTCGGCCTCGCCGCTGCCCCCGTCTTATATGGCCTGGGACAGACAAACAAGCCCCAATGCGCATGCGCCGGTCCGCAAAACCCCGCCCCTTTCAGCGCCTCGCCCCGCCCCTCCGCCCTCCCCAGGCCAGCGCCTCAGTGCATCACCGAGCCCGGGAGCTGGCGGGGCGGAGTTATTTTTGGGCAGACAGACCCCTGCCGGTGCAAGCCAGCCGGCCTCAGCGCTGTCGAACAGCAGTGCCCACCTCGTTGTGCACTTTTTTCTTTATTTTATCCTGCTGTGTTTCGGTTGTTGTTTTTTTTACCCGCCGCTCTTTTGTAATTTCTTGGGTAAACGCACCCGGGTCGGTTAATTGACCCTGCGTTGCTAATTCTTGCTGCCTTCCCCAGCGACGCAGGGTTTTCAGTGAGATGGATGCATGTAAGTGGCAGGTAATCTGCCGCCAGCTTTGGAAGTTTGCACTGAGGTGCACCCGCTGAAAGTTCAGACCAAGATTTGTATTTTCATCGAATTGTAGATAGCTTCCGATTGGAAGGGACCTTAAGGATCACCTAGTTCAACCTCCACCTGCTATGGACAGGGACACTTTCCACTAAACGAGGTTGCTACACGCCCCATCCAACCTGGCCCTGAACATTTCCAGGGAGGGGGCAAAGTGTATCTTTCTACTTACTGGTTTTCTCAAGTTAAAAAATAATAATAATAAAAATAAAATATTATATTTTCTTTGACCTGACACCTAGTGGAGGTTCTAGTGCTTTTTTATGACCGAAGATGTTCAGCTGACTTAGGACTTCTTATGTTTTTGCACCATCTTGTGGTAAGCCTATACACTGCCTTTGGTCGTGGAATCCTTGAATCATTTAGGTTGGAAAAGATCTTTAAGGTCATTGAGTCCAACTGTAAAAAGGTAACATGCAGTGGAAGCAGGACTTCTTTATTCCTTCCCTTAGAATGCTTTTCCTGTTGCTCTCATATCTTGAGATGCAGATGGTTTCACGTTTATTTGTGCGTTTTTCCTCTTTTTTGCAATTTTGAACATAATTTTGTTCTCCACAAGTGGTAGAAGCCACAACTCTGTGTTTTGCAGTTGCTGTGGAACGTCTGAAAGCTGGCAGCCAGACAGGGTGCAGCTTCCATCCAGGGAGCTCAGGCCACAGCTCCTGTCCTTTCTGTTCTGGATTGGTTCTTACTATCCACCTTTCTCAGGGCAAATCTGCAGGAAAGATTTAGAGCATGGCAGTTGCCTTTTCCAGGAAGCTCATGGAAACTAGACTGCACAGCTTTCATGAAACTGTAGTGATTAAAAGTAAGACATTGAAATATGTACAAATACACACAAAATCACAATTGTGACCCCTCCACCCCCCCCAGTAGTGCTCACATCACCACCAAAACTGCAGGACAAGCCCTGGAAAAGTCCAGGACTTGACTCCTGGAGTCAGCAGCAGATGGCAGCTGGATGCAGGAACACAGGGATTCAGGAACACACAGATGGGGATCTAAGGCAGACGAATGGACGAATCCTCCTGTGACACGGGCTATGGATGAAGTGAGCTTGAACCTCGTGATCCCTCAGATTTATACCGAGTGTTGTGTATGGGATGGAACATTTTTTTGGTCAGTGTTGGTCCTCTTCTTCCCAAAGGAAGGTCGTGGGTGTGGCCCCTTTACTCCCTTCTATTTCCAGAGCATACGATGTTGTTCAGAGCCAAGCAGTGGCCTTGGTTGTGCATACCATTCTCCAGCAGTCACTGTAAACACGGAGTGCTATCAGTCCTAGAAGCAGACACTGACTGAGGAACATGCTGATAATTTCAGCAGGCACAGCTACTTAGAAGAGACTTAACTGAAAAGTAAAACCACTAGAAAGAAAATTGGTTCTACCCTGGCTCAAACCTGGTGACGTGTTTTGAACACCAATTGCATTTTCCCATTCCAGGCTTGTTGGAGAAGGATAAAATACTCTGTGAACCTGCTGTAAACCCTCCCATCTGCAGACCTTGTGGCCCCAACTTGCCAGCCCTCTCAGTGGGCTTTCTGCCTTTTGTCCGATCTGTTGCCAGACACACACAACTCCAGAACACTGCAGCTGCTGTTGGGATGTGGGATGAGATCCGTGCATTTCCTGCCAGTGGGCAGCTAGGAAGGTCACACCATTTGTGAGTTTGCAGGTCATCTTCTCAAACTTTTGGTTTTGACAATTTACAGTTAGGAGTCCTGACCCTGCATCACTCCCTGCAGCAGACAGCTCTTTCCTGTTCCTGAATTGCTGTCTGGAGGAAAAGGCAGTGCATGGTAGGGGCCCTACCTAAGGCATACTGGACATATTGAGAACACCACCGATTAATTTTCATTGCATCAGTGAGACAGCTGTAATTTGGAGGGACTTTTGAGGGCTGCAGGTATGGTTGAGCCTCTTTGAATGGTTTTCCAAACACACAGCACTGAGTCCACTGAAATGAGGGGGACATTTGGATACCCATGCAATGCAAAATCCCACAGTCTTTGAACTTCTCTAACTTCCATCTATTGCTATGCTGCTGTTCTGAGTTAATTACAAAATATCCTGAGTGATCAGATGTGATGATTTACATTAAAGTTGATGCAGCTTTCAAGACTAATTCTAAATTACTGTTAAAGCTTGGTGAAAAAAAAAATAAAAATCACTTTTATAATCACTCTGCACTAGGTACATTTATACACCCAAAACATCTGAGCTGAGACCTGCTCTTGTTTGGAATAATGACGCACCTTTGGCTATTGCCCTAGTCAGGAAACTTCCTTTTTGGGTTTTTGTGGGTTTTTTTCTGTTGGTTGGGTTTTTTTGTGTGTGTGTGCGTGTTTGTTTGTTTTCTCTTCATCTCTATTATCTCTTCTCTGAAACATGGGTCTCCTTCCTGCAGCCCTTCACCTCTGTGTCCTTTTGTAAGGCGAATAAATTTGGAACAGCATTTCCTGTGTTGCATCCTGTTGGTTATCCTCTGCGCAGTTAGAAACTCTCAAATCACAAGATTTTGTCACAAATCTGCCGTATGTTAAAGTCTGAGATTCAGGTGAGGGAAGAAGCTCAATTCTAACAGACAATTTTAGACCTATGGAGTTCAGGGAAGAGCTGTGAGTTCAGCAGAACTTCTCCCTGCTGGCCAACGACCTCCTCCTGCCCCAGTTGTCCTGATTTTTCTGAGTCACTTTCCCACCAGAAATGTTCAGCCTGGAGAAGGGAAGGCTCTGTGGGAACCTCATAGCTGCCTTCCAGTACCTGAAGGGGCTACAGGAAAGCTGGGGAAGGACTTAATACAAGGGCTTGTAGTGAGAGGACAAGAGGTAATGGATCAATGCTGGAAGAGGGGAGATTTAGCTTAGACATTAGGAGGAAATTCTTCACCATGAGGGTGGTGAGACACTGGCCCAGGTTGTCCAGGGAAGTTGTGGAAGCTCCCTCCCTGGAAGTGTTCAAGGCCAGATTGGGTGGGGCTTGGAGCAACCTGGTCTAGTGGGAGGTGTCCCTGCCCATGCAGGGGGGTTGGAACTGGATGATCTTTAAGGTCCCTTCCAACCCAAACCATTCTGTGATTCTATGATTCTTTCTGGTCCCACAGTGCCTTTCTTCGGTCCACCTTCTCGATCAGTGCACCATTATATACAGTTAGATGCACTTCAAATCTGGAGCACTCAGCAGGCTGACACGATTTGGTTAAGGGTGTGTTCTGAACAGTAAACTTTAGATCTACAGTTCTGCAAGTTCTGCAGAGTGATGTGCAAGTGTATTCGTGCGTTTCCCACATCCTGCCAAAAGTCAAACACACACTCAGTCTCTGCAGGTTTGGGTTTTTTTTTCCTTTTTGTTTCGTTTAAGAAGTTACCTTAATGTCCTGTTCATTTTACTTTTGCTCTCATAATTTATACTTTTCGGGCCATCTTGTGGCAGACGAGGTGAACTGCCTTTTACCAACCTCTTGCCTGCACAGTCCTTCAAACCCACCGTTCACCGAGGAAGTCTTAGTGTCAAAATCATACCTTCTTTTAATAATACAATTCTGCTTGTATTTAAATGGAGGCTGTGCTATAAAGTGTAACTAAAAGAGGTATTTAGCAGTTATTACCAGATGTTCAGGTAACTGTAGATACTGGTTTTCAGGAGGTTTTTTTTGTTTTGTTTTGTTTTGTTTTTTTTTTCAATGAACTGCCCTTCAGTTAGATATTGAAAGTTTTATAAATCCTGAAACACGATTTTAAAAATTGAATGCAAAGATGATCAAGTCTTATCATCTTAGATCCACAATAAGCAATGAAGACTTTTTTTTCCCAACAATCAGAGTGGTTGTTATTTGTCAGGATCTTTCAATAACCTTTCTTAGTTAGGCCTTCTGTGTTATTGATGCCACAGAGATGTCCACACAAAGTTTTAAAAAAATTAAGTCCAAATATTTTTTTTCTTTTTTTTTTTTTTTTTTCTTTTTTTGTTTGTTTGTTTGTTTGGCTGACAAAAACCATGAAGGTGATGCTCTGTTATTGGAGTCAGTAGCTGCAAGGAAGATAGCAATATTCCAGCCTCTCTAAAGGGGTAAAGATTACACCTCACTTAACAAACCATTTCCTGTGACTAGCAAGCTCTGCCTTATATACTTGTGCTGCTTTTTTTTTTTTTGTTTTGTTGGAAAGAGTGGAAAGAGGAGATACAAGTTTGTTAGATGTTAGAAAATTATGGAAAGAAAAATATATCCTTGCCTGCTGGGTAATACGGATTTGCCTTGCCTGAGAATCTTCCTTGGAAACCACTGAATAATTAGTACTGACTCATCTCAATTTACCTATTCCAGTGTCAATGACTGCATGGTGTCAGTACACTCTGCTCTCCTTCTGAGAGACTGACACAATTCAGATCTTAGCTGGGGGGGTTTGGACAACCTAGAGAGAAAATCCTTTGTGTCACAGGCTGCTGTGCAGGCCGAGGTCCACTAGAAGGATGTGGAAATGGGCAGAATTTAGGTCACCAAGCCCCACATCAATATTCTATAAAATTCTTGATGAGCTTTCACCCAGGCTTGGAGGTTGTTTTCTTGTTTGTTGGTTTTCTTTTTAAAATTATTTTTAATTTTGAAGTTTGTTGGGTGTCTAGATTTGCACTTTTGTACATGCCTGGAGCTGTCCCAGCCTTGACACGACAAGTGCATTTGTAGTGAAGACCACTCAAAATCCAGAAATGAGGAAATATTTTGCTTTTCTCCCATTAGTGTCTTTATCTAATCTGACCTTCACCATTCCCTAGACAAATCTGCAAGGATGAGTGTGACAAACAATAATCTTGAGAACCATCACTATTTTTTTCTAAAAGCAAAGCCAGGAAAGCTTGCAATGTTCTGACTCATTAATCAACAAATTAGTGTTAGTAGGTGTCGCGATCCGGGCCACTTTCTTTGTGTGTTTGAATTTGGCGGCGGTGTGGTGAGTGAGTAACGAGGGCGTGTGTTTCGTGTGCTGGATTCTTTAGTGTGAATGTCTTGGAGCAATCGTGCACACTTGCTCGGCCTGGCACACCGTATGTTCAAGCACGCTCTCGCTCACGCTGTCCTTCCACGCCTTCCTCTTCCTCCATCACCGCCCGTTTCCCTCGCGGGAGAACGGAACCGCGGTTCAGGAGTCCACTCTGGCTTCGTAGCTTTTGCTGCGTCTCAGCCTCACACTCACACACACGGTTTGTAGGGGCAGCCAAGGTCACGCATCCAGGGACCCGAGTGGCAAGTCCCGCCTTGATCTCTCTATATACCCCTCCACAGGTATGTTATGGGAACGCAGGCCGAAAGAAATAAGGTCTCAGACTAAGGCCGATTTGAACTATGTGCTTTTACTTTAGAAATTTTGAAAGCACAGCACAGTGACAGCATTAACAACCCACAAAACCAATAACCATATAGTTAATACAGAAATTGGGGGAACTAAAACCTGTATCTAATCAGGAAGGTTGGGGAAGGAGAGGAATAGGGTGAAAGGGGCCTCGTCCCACCTCCCAGGATAATTTGGGTTTTGGGGAAGAGCGTTAGGGAAGCGGTTTCATTTGGGGAGGCGCTTACGCTCCGGGCGTCCTGGTGGAGTGGGGGACCAGCCCTGGTTCTTGTTGGCCAACTGTTTCTGCGGATGGCTTCTGGGGTGAGCTCTTGCAGTTTTCAGCTCTTGGATAAAGGTTTTTGAAACCGTGGCTCCAACCCCCACTGTTGACGGTCACATATGCGTTGGCTGGCGAACGTACCCGAATGGCTTTCCTCCAGCGGCTTCTTTCTTCCCTCAGGCTGCAAAGTGGTGAAAGGTGTTCTTCCCCGCTGAAATGGTGGCTTCTCCCTCCTGGATCCTCAGCAGTTCAGGTAAGGTGTAGACGACAACGAGCCCCCCGCTAGGTGCTCAGGCGGTCCTTTTATAGGGTTTTGGCCAAGCCTTGATTGGTCCACAAGTTTTCAATCCGCCTTGTGATTGGTTAGTTCGTGAGCACCGTTCCTGAGGTGGCGTTAAGACTTGCAACTTCGTTGCGGTTTTCCCGCCTTAGAGTTCCCGCTCTTTTGGGCTATCTAGTCCCCTTTTTGGTCCGCTCTTGCCCACAAGTCCTAACACCATGAGGACCATTCCATTGTTCGTAGGGGCGTGGCTTATAGTCCAGGTAAGCAAGTCCCTTACAGTGGGAAGATACAGATTCTCCCATCTCCTTAGAGACCATCGTGACATATTATCTGGTGTGGAGTGGAGAAGGGGTTTGCTCTTCTTTTTGAAGCCATTTCACTGTGCAGCAGGGAATGGTCTAGAGAGAGGGTCAAAGGATGTGTTAGGTGTTGTCCGGTGGTTAAGGTGTTCAAATTAAAGGAAGAATCCTGGAAAAAAAACCAAAACACTCTGGATATTATACTTGTGTATTTCATGCAGTGAAAAAATGGGAAATGTAGTTAGGAAGCTCTCTCAACAGACGCATTTCTTTGTTGTATTTCATCCTCAATCCATTCATAAAAATAAGAGAAATAAAATTTCCACTCCTCATGGCTGTTATGAGGCTACATCTGTGAAATATTGCCACATTACAGTGTGGAATGGTGACATACACTCTCACGTTACAAAAATGTGGGTATATGCACTGCAGCCCTGAGGAGCTGCTTCCAAAACTCCTGGATGCAGAGGGTATCTTCAGACTTTTTCTTTTGGTACCACCTGCACTGGAAGGGCTGTTCAACTCTCACTCTCTTGGTAGAGAGAAGAGAAATTTTACTAAGGTTATTTTGGGTCTGGTTTTATAATGGAGAATGCTGTCCTCAATGATGTAAAGGAACTTGGAGTTTCCTGAATTTGAAGGAGTCAGGAGCTAGGAGCAGCTTCCTCCAGACATATCTGTACTTTGTGAGAATAATATTTCATAGTGACAATGTGCACAACAAAGAGCTCTGCTTCTGATCAGTTGGTTTTCAGCAGGTACATATTATAAGTAAGGAAAGTATTCAAACAAACTTTTTCTTTGGTAAGTAATGATTCAGAGTAACTTGAGTTCTGAAGTGTGTTTACTGTTAGAAAAAACAAAATTAGTTATGTAGTAATCATGTTAAACGTAGTATTTATGAGTTTTGGTTCAATAAAATAATTGCTCTTGCGATTAAACTGAGAAAACAACAGTTAAACAGATATTTAAACACATCTCTCCTGGAAAACATGACCAAAGAACACACTTAAGAGTTGCAGTCAGTAGTATATAAGCACGTGCTTGAAACACCAACTTCAGAGATGAGGATGCACAATCCAACAGGGACCAGAACTGAAACACTAAATACAGTCTGGAAGGATGTGGTTGTGTTCTGCACTGGGTTTGGTGGTCCCTCTTGCTGCTCCCTGCTCCTCCTAAGGCGTTTCCCCATTCTTCCCTTGCAGCCACTTCATCTGTAGGCTCCTGCCAGCTCCTCCACCTCCTGCCAAAGGGGCTGGCACCGTGACTAAGCTGGGGAGTGTGTCTGAGGCAATCTGGTTCTACTTGGAGCTATTCAGCATCTCAGCAGGGCACTCCCTCTTCTGAAAGCATGCTGCAAACATACCTGAGCTGGCTCTGCAGAGAGCAGGCACTGGTTCAGCAGAGCTGGGACTCCAGCCTTTGCCTCACTCCTCTATTATCCTTACATATGCTCCCTATTATGTTGAAACCATCTCTTCAGGGTCCAGGCCCTAGCTGTGGAGCCTCTGTCCCTGGCTCAGGCTCATGGTTATGTATAAAAAACACACAAAGATGTATTTGTTATAAAATGTGAGATAGCTGCTGTTCCTCAGTTGGGTTTTTTTACTATTTTTAATGAAACCTTCGTAGAAGGTCTTTGATGAGGTTATGAAAGAAGATAAGATTATGAAATCCAAATGACCTAGGAGTGATTAAGCTACAAAACAAAGAAGGCCACAAACCATACTGGAAGCCCAAGGCTTCCAGGCTTCAGTTGTGGTCGTAATAAGGACTGTGCTCCACCATTCTCTCATTGCTACTGCTTTTGCATCCTTTCTTTCCATGTTTATCTCTTCTTAGCAGCAGTTTGCAGAGAAATCTTGTAATAGATGAGGGTATGCAAAGTCACAGAATCATAGGATCATGAAATAGTTGGGCAGGAAGGGGTCTTTAAAGACCACCTATTCCAACCCCCTGCAGTGAGCAAGGACATCTTCAACCAGATGGAATGTTGGAATGTTTCCAGGGATGGGGCATCTACCACCTATTTGAGCAACCCATGCCAGTGTTTCACCACCCTCATAGTAAAAAATGTCTTCCTTATATCTTCTCTAACTCTCTTTCGGTTTAAAATCATTACCCCTTTTCCTGTTGTAGCTGGTCCTGCTAAAAAGATTGATCCCATCTCTCTTTTGTATGTCCCCTTTAAGTATTGAAAGGCTGCAGTAAGGTCTCCCTGTCACTAGTTTGTGTGTGTGTGTGTTTGTCACAGGATCAGAATAAATAAATATTTTTGAAATATTTTAAAAATATTTGGACTGGAGCTTTTTAAGAAAGGGACATTTGACACCTTTGTGTTCCCAAATAGAAAGTTATATCTTGTGATTTTATCTCCAGAAATAAGCTGTTAAGTTTTTTGGTAAGCAAGAGTCATAGGAGAAGTAATATCTTTCATTAGACTGATTTCTTTTCTGGAAAAAGAACAGACCAGCTTTCAGCACACTGACTCTTCCTTAGCTGAGTTTCAGATCTTTAGTAAGGCAGTATTTTTAGAAACAAAGTGACCCCCAGGCAAGCTGAGTTCTGTTGTAGACCATCTATTTAACTTCAGCTTTTTCAGCTAAACTAATAAGCGTGTCCAACCTGCCTTTATGAGCAAGATAAGCATTTCAGTGACAAGAATGAGGATTGATACTGCTGGGGAACCCATGCTTCTCTCTTTATTTCAGGGACCCTGAGCAAATAGAAGCCATGCCTCTCTCTGCTTTGCTGCTGAGTGCTGTTAAGCAGGGAAGCCACAGATGCCATGCACCCCTTGTTGGCTCAGCAGCTCTGCGGGGAAGTGTGCAGAAATTAAATCATAGAATCACAGACTGGTCTGGGTCGCAAGGGAACTTAAAGATCATCCACTTCCAACCCCCCTGCATGGGCAAGGACACCTCCCACTAGACCAGGTTGCTCCAAGCTCCATCCAACCTGCCCTTGAACACTTCCAGGGATGGGGCAGCCACAGCTTCTCTGGGCAACCTGGGCCGGTATCTCACCACCCTCTCAGGAAAGGATTTCTTCCTAATATTGTATCTAAATCTGCCCTTGAAACCATTCCCACTCATCCTATCACTCCCTGCCCCAGTCAAAACTCTCTTCTCAGCTTTTCTGTAGCCCCTTCAGGCACTGGAAGGTGCTCAAAGGTCTCCCTGAAGCCTTCTCTTCTCCAGGCTGAACACCCCCAACTCTCTCAGCCTGTCTCCAGAGCAGAGCTGCTCCAGCCTTCGAATAATCTCTGTGGCCTCCTCTGGACTCGCTCCAACAGCTCCACATCCGTCTTGTGTTGGGGACCCCAGAACTGCAGCCAGCCCTGCAGGGGGGTCTCACCAGAGCAGAGCAGAGGGGGACAATCCCCTCCCTGGCCCTGCTGGTCACGCTGCTGAGGATGTAGTCCAGGACACAGTTGGTTTCTGGCTTCCAGCACACGTTGCCTGCTCATGTCGATCTTATCACCCAACACTCCCAAGTTCTTCTCCTCAGGACTGTTCTCAATGCATCTTCCACTCAACCTGTATCTGTGCTTGGAATTGCCTGACCCAGGTGCAGGACCTTGCACTTGGCCTTGTTGAATTTCACCTTGTTTGAACAGAGCCACCTCTCAAACCTGTTCACATCCCTCTGGATGGCCTCCCTTCCCTCCATCATGTATACGGGGTGCTCAGTACTTCACACCTACACTGGGACCAAAATGGCAGGGAGTTGATGCCTATGGTTGCCACAGCCATATATGTCTTTGGGCTGGAGGCTCAGTGTCTGAAGCTGCTCAGACAGGAGAGGGCAAGAGCTCAGAGATGCAGGATGGTCTACCGAGTGTGGGCATTTTAAAGGTTTTTTGGTAATTTTTAGTGCTAGTGGGAATAGTGGTCACAGCAAAGTGCTTATGAGCTGTGGAAGAGCACAGAGGAAATTACAGGAGAATTACAATTTCTGTTGGCAGAAAGGCTTCACAGTTGAGCAGGCAGTATGTTTCACAATGAGCTCCTTGGTGCATCTTGTGTTACACAGTGTTGGCCAAGTCTGAGCAAAAGAAAGGATTTGGGTATTCAAAGTGGAGCTCAGGCTCACTGAGTGGGATCATGCAAAAATCCCTACCTGATTCCTGCCTGTCCTCTGAGATGCTCTGTTTCAGAGGCATCTCAAAGGTTTATTGGAAAGGTTTGCATGGCTCATTTTTGCCAGGGTTGGGCAGCTTGGTTTTGCTCTTATTTCAGCTGATCACGATCTAGAAATGGGGCATTTGTTGTCTACCAACCCTAAGGGACACCACCTGAAAACATATCACAAGTAAGCCATGATGGCATCCTGGTCCTGTGATGGGTATGTCCGTGAGCACACACATGTCAGATTTGTTAGGGACAATTTGCAAGGGAAGGTCACTCCTCTTTGCTCTGCTGCCAGCAGGCTGGCAGATGACAGCCCTTTGTCATGCTGATGGAGTTGGCCGTATTACTGCTGAGTTTCTCTCAGGTGCTCTCATTTAAAAAAAAACCAGGAGACTGGCTTTTATGTTTTTTCTAGGGTTTTTATTCTTTGTTTGTTTGTTTCTTTGTTTTTTAAAGGCCATAGCAAGGCAGGAGGGGGTCTCATCAGATAAGTAAAATCGTACCAAATGTAATTTGTGCAGGGAAATCTGTCCTGTTCCATCTGTGTGGCACGATGTCTGTGTAGCTCATCTTTTCATGCAACCTGACATGCCAGAAAATGCACCTTATGGTTTCTTTTGTTTTGCTTGTTTTTAAACCAGTCTGAAGTTTTTCCTCTCTCCAGGCTGTGGATCCCATGGGATCAGATTCATCTCCTTGCCACCCCATCTCAACAGCTATGCTGCAGTGTCCTCAGGACATATTTGTGGGCTACCACAGATAGCTGTGGCTTCAGCGTAACCTTGTTAATTAGTCTCCTTCTCAGATCCTTAATTTTCTATGCATACTGTGTTTGGCCCTAGCAGAACTGTCTAGATTCAACTCAAGCAAGGCATTTAAGTGAAACATGTAGTTACAGTTTTGCTCTGGTTTTCCATGAACCACCAGCTTTTGCAATGGTATTTTTCATTTTACTGGACTGTGAGTTTCTTGCTCACTTGTAGTGACTCATACTTTTTCACTACCATTTTACCACTACCACTACTGGGTGAAGTATAAAAGTGTGTGATAATGTGGGGATTTTGGGTTTTTTTTAACCTGAAGAATGCCTTCATTAAATGAACAGCACTTTGATGAAGACCCAAGATAATCCAACATTGGTCTAGATGTACACTGAAGCTAGTAGCATTACCATTTTCTCCTTCACTCCCATTTTTGTCTGTGATGATGACATGGTTTCTAAGGAATGGAGGAAACTCTTCAGGCTTTGCTTTTACTCAGATTAAACCTTTCTTCCAGATGTGGTTGCATGTGTTTCACTGAAGTCACCAACACAGAGTATGGAACATGGAAGTTACAAAGAAGTGAAATATTAGATGATAGCACTTGTAATGGCATTCATATGTTAAGATCAATGCAAGTGATGCAGATTAAGACTCTTCTTTTTTTCTCTTAAATTTCTGTGAAAATTGGTAACCTTATTTGACAGGTAAATTGTTGATGCAGACGGGTTTAAGTGTTTTCCACCAGTTAATCTTGCACCCTGTGAAGACTGCAAAAGAGGAGTCCTTTTCAGCAGGAAGGCAAAACTGTATTGAGAAGAAAACTCAGCTGAGGGGGTTTGAAGGTGATACTCTGCTGGGATTGTTAATTGATATTTCATCAGCCTGCTGGGGATGCTTAAAATCACGTTTACACTTAAGACAGAAGCTGACATGACATACCTTGTGTTTGAAGCTCCTTAAGAGGACCATCATGTGTAGCATAGTGTTCTGCTCCATTTCTGGCACCTGTGTGGCTAGATCTGAATCACAGGTCTGCTGCCTACTGCCTTGTCACCCAACCTGGGTGAACATTAAAAATAGCCACTGAAGAAGGAAAACAGATTTTAAGTTTTAATGAGTCATGGTCCTTGCTGAGAACTTGATCAAGAAAAATTCTCTGTGTTCTGGTGAAGGGATACACAGACATGTTTCTTGGACTGATTGTTACTGGTGCACAGGAGTCCCAAAAGATGTAATGCTTCACTGATAGAGGTGTTGATTTATCCTTCAACAACAGATTAGAAATTTTTGCAACTTCTGTGCTTAAATAAATCAGTCAAGGAAGCAGCTTGCTACTGTATAACATATGGAGTTGTCAGTAGTTTTTTATCTTTGAAACTGCTATTAATATCTTTTGGGAAAGGAGTCACACAAAGAAGGCAGCAGAGCAATAACATTAAGTAGGGACATTAAGGGCCTTATTAAGAGCTGCAGTGCAGTGAAGGGTAATGCTGAGCAGCTAAATTATGGAAAACATGACAAATGTTGCTGTCACATATTTTCATTCATTAGGGCCAAACAAGCCTCAGACCTTAAAGCCCAAGCTCCCCTCCTCCGGGGTTTGTTGGGGAGCCTCATGTGGCTTCAGTAAAGTGGTTTAACAAATTAATTGTTGCAGCAACCTCAGCAGTGATTACCAGGAAGGGCTGCAAAAGGAGAAAATCCCATTTCCCTGCTGAGGAAATTAAAGAACACAAAGAATCCTGACTCACCCAACAGTTTCACATCTCCCACTGTTAGAGATGACAAGACACTAGCATTTTTCCCACCTTTTTCTTCTCTTTCCTTTTTCTTTTTTTTCCTATTGGTTAAGGAGTGAACTCCCTCAGCTACCTTCTGCTGCTACAGAATGAAGAATTAGCTGAGCAGAAGATGCAAGTTGCCCAAATTCATGAAGCATTAGCAAAGTGAACAAGCTTGTTTAATGTAATATGCAGTTTGAGAGTTCAGCATAATGCCCTTCCCATCAGACCATGTCGTTGTTATGAAACTAACCCCAAGTAATAAAGTGCTTAAGAAATGCACTTTGAAAAAGGTGCTGGTATACACTGGGAAAGTTTATATGTGTCATTTATCAGTTGCAGAGCTATTAATTGACATTCACCATGACTATTTTGCTTTTGTGCATGACTGTGTGCTGCTCTCTGTGAAAATACAGACTACCTACAATTTTTTACTTAATTGAGTGAGTCCAAGAAATTTCAGGAGTTTTTCTCATCTACCAGATCAGGTTTTTCTATGTTGATGGATTTGTCTTCCTTTTAATCTGAAGTAAATTTCTTATGTACTTGTCCATATACCCACCAATAACAAGTTCTTACATATATACCTGAATAAAACCATTAAATAACCAATATGCGGTATGTTTGATGGTATTGCAAGTAAGGGGGAAAAACTTCAATTTTCTTTAAAGGGAAAAAAAAAGCTCATAGGCATCTGACAATGCATATTAAAATTGTGAAGTTCTTGTTAGTAGAGTGACTAAAACAGATGATACCACGTCTTGTAGATCCCAGTGTTAGCACTCACTCTGAAAGCATCTAAAATTTCAAAGTAGTGGAAAAAGAAGGATGTAAAGTGGTACTGATCTCAGTCACAGTGATTAGCATTAGTAGTTCAAGTAAATTTCAGCAAATACTAAGAGGACAACTAAAGAAGAAGAAAAAGAATGAAGATATGGTGGAAACTGGGGTTTAATTTATCTTGATTTCAGTAAAGCATTTGACACCGTCTCCCACAGCATCCTTGTAGATAGGTTGATCAAGTATGGGTTTGGTGATCAGGTAGTGAGATGGATCAAGAACTGGTTGATGGGAAGGAGTCAGAGAGTTGTAGTCAGTGGGGCAGAATCTGGTTGGAGGTCTGTGGCTAGTGGAGTCCCTCAGGGGTTGGTACTGGGACCGATGTTGTTCAACATCTTCATCAACGACCTGGATGAGGGAACAGAATGTACCCTCAGCAAGTTTGCTGATGACACTAAGCTGGGAGGAGTGGCTGACACACCAGAAGGCTGTGCTGCCATTCAGAGAGACTTAGACAGGCTGGAGAGTTGGGTGGGGAGAAACATGATGAAATTCAACGAGGGCAAGTGTAGAGTTTTGCATTTGGGGAAAAGAAACACCATGTACCAGCACAGGTTGGGGGCTGACCTGCTGGAGAGCAGGGTAGGGGAAAGGGACCTGGGGGTCCTGGTAGACAGGAGGATGACCATGAGCCAGCAATGTGCCCTTGTGGCCAAGAAGGCCAATGGCATCCTGGGGTGCATTAGAAAGGGTGTGGTTAGTAGGTCAAGAGAGGTTCTCCTCCCCCTCTATTCTGCATTGGTGAGGCCACATCTGAAGTATTGTGTCCAGTTCTGGGCCCCTCAGTTCAAGAAGGACAGGGAACTGCTGGAAAGAGTCCAGTGCAGAGCCACCAAGATGATGAAGGGAGTGGAACATCTCCTTTATGAGGAAAGGCTGAGGGAGCTGGGCCTCTTTAGCTTGGAGAAAAGGAGACTGAGGGGCGACCTCATCAATGTTTACAAATATGTAAGGGGTGAGTGTCAGGGAGATGGAGTTAGGCTCTTCTCAGTGATGTCCAGTGATAGGACAAGGGGTCATGGGTGCAAATTGGAGCATAGGAGGTTCAAGGTGAATATCAGAAAAAATTTTTTTACTGTGAGAGTGACAGAGCACTGGGACAGGCTGCCCAGAGAGGTTGTGGAGTCTCCTTCACTGGAGACATTCAAAACCCACCTGGACAAGTTCCTGTGTGATGTGCTCTAGGTGACCCTGCCTTGCAGGGGGTTGGACTAGATGATCTTTCGAGGTCCCTTCCAACCCCTAGGATTCTATGATTCTATGATTCATTTCAGGTGTTTATTATTGTGAATGGCACTTGAACCATAGGAGTGGATTTTTTCTGCATGGCCACTAGCCTAAGACAGGAAGGCAACAATTAAAAATAGTTTTGAGCCTTTAGTAAAGCCAGAACCCTGCTCATTATCTGGGTTTCATTGCCATCTGGTGGCTGCTTGTGTATATTTCAGAATATGCTTTCATATTTTTTGTGCTGGTGTTAACATAATTTCCAAAATAAAACATAAAATCAGCAGCCACATTGTTGCATGTGTTTAGGAGATGCTCTGATATTATTTAATATAATGTTTAGGGGCATGGTTTAGTGGTGGACTTGGCAGTGTTAGGTTTATGGTTGGACTTGGTCATGTTAAAGGGCTTTTTCAACCTAAGTAGTTCTATGATTCTATACTAATGTTATATATAATACTCTATGCTACTACCTAGGAGATAAATACTATGAGATAAGGATACCTCTAACTGAATGCAGCCTAAAAGTCCTGTTTGAATTAGTTCTTTTTTCTATGTGAGTATTCCTCAAACCCATGTTTGGTTGTTACCCTACAAGTGCTAAGAATAGATGCTATCTGTTAATCTCGCAGATGTATTTGGGTGTGTTACTTTACAACTTATACATGGCTCTCTCAGAAATGTAAGTTTCAGTGTAAATAAAGGGTTACACCTTGAGATTGCAGTTTTGTCCTGCCTAGGCAGGACAAAAGTCTATATGACTTGTTAAAAGCAGTCATTAACATCTTCTCTGTAGTCCACCTTACTTAAGTCATGCATTGATAAGAGAAAATCCTTCATGAACATGTTTAGATCAGCAACCTGATCAGGTTTCTTGTAAATATATTTTAGACAGTGAAAGGAATATTTATCCATTTCAATGCAAACCCAGGAAAGAAGTTGTGTGAGTCTGAATCCATTTCTATGGAGACAAGCCTTTGGATGGAGTTTTATTGCAATACCCAATACCCAACCTAAAAACATGGCATGTATCCTGGAAATAGAAAGATAAAGAAAGGAGAAGATCCTTTTCAAGGTGGCAAATCTAAATGTAGGTATATTTTATATGGTTTATATGGTTCCATCTATAGTTCCATCTGTTAGCAGTGAAGCACATCAGGGTCAGCAGCTTTGGCCAGAAGATGCAGCACTGGTGCTGCCATGGGCATTGCATCTCCAATGCAGCAGGAGTGCGTGTCCTATCTGAAAAGAATCAAAGCAACTGAGAAAAGCTTTTGATACTATTTTTATTGGTCTGTTTTCTCCCAGCACTGACACTGAGGTTATTGTCTGCCAAGGTTTCCCTTCCCGCAAATTCTCACTTTTATTTTTGCTGCTGTCTGCACTTTTTGGTACTTTAAGCCTCATTTGCTACAGTCTGTTTTTTTGTCCTCTAGACTGTCATCCATGTTTCTTCAGTCTATACTGGAAAAAAAAGAATCCACTATGTCTGACACTGTTATTAAAAGAAATATTTTAAAAATGCAAGTCTTGGCATTTTCTAATAATTCATCGCCAGAACAAAGGAAAGTCTTGTAACAAGCCTCTTCCTGCTAATTTTTGTTTAAAAATGTATTTCTTCCTATCACACAGCACTACCAGAGCATGTGCTCTCCCCTTCTCTACCATAGATTTCCTCTTATGCCAACAGAGAGGGTGTCAAAGAGGGCGTCTGCCTTTCTCTGAGTGTTGTGAGCATCACCATTTCATAGCCCAGCCTTCTGCCTTGCTATGTTTTACAGAAAGGCCAGTGTCTTGTAACTTCCAAGAGCAACAACATCTCCAAGGCAGGCAGCTCAGATGAGTAAGTGAAGCTGGTGGCAGCCAGATACAGGAGCATGGCCAGGATTGCCTCTGCCAGGCTGATTTCATACAACCCTGCCTTCCTCACCGTGGCAGCCAGTGCAGTTGATCTGGACCTCAAGACTTCTCTGTGTAGCATGTTGTGGACCTTATTCACCCTTATGCAAACCCCCCTTGCAGTGCCCAATGGAACACTTTTGGGCTCTTACTATTTTAATTTTTAGAGAAGGCTGTGGGGCTGTTGATGGTTATGGTTCTTCCACATTTGTACTAAAAATGGTCCCTTTTAAAATTGAAAATATAGAAATGTGCAAAATGCCCTTGCACCTGAGCTCTTACCTGGAATGTGTCCTAGCCAAAAACCAGGAGCAGTACTGAGTACCTGCTCTGTCAAATTTGGGAGTTAAGCTCTACATTTCTGTTCCAGATCCTGCCCCAAGGGAGAAGTGAGTAATTGTCATGAGTCATTAGGGAAGGGTATACAAGGGAGTACTATGAGAAAAAAAAATTGCCAGAGTAGATAGGACAAAGTAAACTTTATATAAAATATTAGATAAATCTTGGAGCTGATGCCTGAAGTGACACATCAGGTTAAAGATAATTAGTCCATCACTGATATTGCAGTACATGTAATGCATGAAGAGTTAATTTACACGTTGGTCCTTAATAAGAGGGTAGACATGTATCTCACAGCTCCATATTGTAGGTCCATGGTAGGGCCTTTTTTCAGCACATCAGGAACTAAACCAGAGCCGTTTTTCATCATGCTTAGCACTGTGCTGGAGAGTGAGCATTTCATGCAGCTGTAATCTTTGATAGGTCATGCTGCTGCTCAGTGGAGAAGCTGGCACAGCCACAGCCAGCCAGCTGGCAGAGCAGTTTTAGGAGCATTAATGCCAGCAGACACACTTGGTACAGAATATTTAAGGCCTTGCTTGTCATTTGTAAGCTAGCTTCTTATAAGTTTCAGTCAGGGGGAGAAATATGTTGATTTACTCATATTCTCTGTCTGTTTACATTCTTGGTGACCATGGGAGTGTTACCTAAGCAAGGAAGGCACAAGTTTTGAATTTTAAAGAGGCTGCAAAGCAGCAGCATGGTGAGATGGAGTGGCCTTGCATGACCCTGATGACCACAGGGAAACTTCCTGATTCCATCGTTCATTCAGGGATTAGAAAACATGGGTGTGGACTGAAAACTCAAAGAGGAATTTTATTAAAACCAGCTGCCTGATGAAGCATTACTGTCCTTGCAGGAATGGGTGGTAGCCTGCAGTTAGGTATTAGGTAGCCTGAGTATTAGTTTATGTAAAACCCTTAATTTATGGTACTTGCACCCTGAGACTGAAGGAAAAAATCCTTGGATAACAGGAGGTGCTATTAAAGAGATTTCCAGTGCCTCTCCTGTTCAAGGAACACTTTTATTGAGAAACTGTTTTTACCGTAGGTGACAAAACTGTTTACTGCAGGATATCAGTAAAAAGATCATATCAGGATTAAAAAGGCTTATATAATAATTTAATATCAATCGAGCTCTATTTCTAAGAATTTTATTATTATATTTTTTAAAATACTGATAGGTGCAAATTCTGCTGCAACCAAAGCTGCTTCTTGTACTTGGCTTCCCAAAACAGCCAAGCATCCAGCATGCTGTGATGTTACGGAAATCTCCTGATTTACCCAAAAAGCATGAAATAGAAACCTCAATAGCAGGTCTTCTCCCAGTGATCTCCTAAACTAAGTCGAAGTAAACTTCTTTGTAGGCATCATATTTCATGAACTTTTCTTTCCCCCCCCTTTTCTCCCAAGGCACATTTTTTCTGCAGAAATACATACTGGGCAAAAGGCAGTCTGGTCCTTTCTCTGCTACTGGCAGTTAGAAATCCTCTTTGTTACAACAGATGCTCCAGTACCTTTGTCACGTTGCTATTCACTTACATTTCTAGAGGCATTTGATAAAAATACAGTTTAGAGAATAAAGTTAAACTTCTAAATTAACAAAAATAGGTGTCTGGGGACACCTCAAAGCACTGAAGGTAGATATCTCAATGAGACACTGTATTGAAAAATACAGTAATACAAAACAGGGGCCTACAATGTGTGCTATTAACCCAAAATTGTATCAGCTTTTCCAGCCTTCTAGATAAGTGAAATGGGCAAGAAAGTAACTCACCACAAAGTTGGCAGGTTTTTCCAGGTCCTCACACTGCTGGTCAACAATATTCTTGTCCTGGTAGCAAGAGCAAAAAGCCTTGGATAAAATGTCAAGGTTTTTTTATGGTGCTTCTTGTACCTTTTATTTTAGGAGCTCTATATGCTGTCAGTGGTGAGGTGGGACCTATGGCCCTAATGAAATGTGTTTATAAAGCACACTGTGTTGCATGGAAGCCACAATAGGAATGCAAAATGCAACTACTTGTGGTGGGACCTATAATTCTAGAGAAACGTGTTCGTAAAGCAGATCATGTCCTTTTCGTGGAATTCACAATATAAAAGCAAACACCTGTTTTTTGAGCAAACTGTTCTAGATTACAGCACAGCCTGCAACAATTTTTAGTCACCCTTTTAGCCCAATCCTGACAGGGTTCTGCCTAAATACTTTGTGCCTGTACACTGTGTCATTAAGAATCGGTAGCTACAAAGGCCAAAAATATTTTCTGTCCTCTCTGGGGATGTAGTTTTCTGCATGGTTTTCTGCATGGTTTTTATATAACCACTTCAGGAACTGATTTCTCTCCCACTGTGCAAATGGCATCTCCTTGGCCATTCCTTATCCACTTGTCTGGCCAGCTTTCTTTCCTTCTGCTGAATCTTCAGCCAAATATTTCAATATATATTACTTGCACCCTTTTGGTTTTGTTCTCATCCCTGTTCTGATGGTCTGGCATAATTGTCCAGTTTTTGTAAAATGGGCTTTTAAGTTTCACAACAGGAAAAACACCACACAAAAGCAAATTAAAGTCTGTCTTGATATGTAAAGGTTGTCCCTCACTTGATTGTAAGGATTCTTTTTTTTTTTTTATGATGTAGTGTAAGTTGACACAAAGAAATTTTAATTATTGACAGCTTTATGTAGTGGGCTAGGTCTTTAATAAAAACTGTATTTTCACTACAATTAAGGAAGTGGGTACTCTGCATATTTAAAACTAGTGTCATAGCCTGGTCTGAAATTTATGGTATAGATTGCTGATTTTTAAATTACCTGCCCCCAAAAGCTAAAACCTCAGTAGCAACTTAACTTGTGCTAGTGTGAAGAAAACAGGGAGATGTTTGTATTTAGGTACCCACATTTATGAGCGTTCATCTTTGATGTATGCAAAGCCTTTATGCCCCTATATTTTGCATTTAGAGTCAGCAGCAGTTGGGTGGCCAGTATCACAAAGGTGTATGTGGATCCTTCTGAAAACATGGCCTGAGGACAATGTGTAACAATAGTGCTACTATTTAGGTACCATCAGTGGTAAGCTTGGAACATGAATAATTTAGTTGGGACTCAAATATTTCATATTCCTTCCTACACATGCATTTTCATTTGTTTAATTTGCTGCTTCTGGTATGTTGTAGGGGTTACTGTATAATTACTTAGCTTTTATATTTCATTATTTCTATGCATTTATTGGATTATGGTTCCAGACACCATGCCTACTGTAGTTACTTTGATTTACATGTTCTTCCAAGCTGTACTGATATTGAGCCCCTTCTGAAGGCAATCCCTGAAGCCCTTCTCCTGCAAGGTCCAGGAGCAGGCTGATGTTTGTTTTTCCAACCAAACGCTCTCTGAACAAGTTCCTCTGTCACTTATGATTTGCTACAACAGTTAATGACACACTTATGTTGTGAAGACAACTGCTCTTTTGAAATTGAAGAACTTGTCCTGGATTACTTTCATAATTTATTAATTAGACATCGACTTAAATATCAAGGTATATTGAGTACAGACCATTTTTATCACTATTTATGTTCAATAAAATGCAACATTTTTAACAGAAGTTGCCACCTGTCAGCCAGATGAAAGATAAAGATGAATGTATTTCAAGAAGGTCCCTGGTTAGGGTTTGAAATTATATCCTCCATGGATAAAAACAGCAAAACAATCCTTTAAAAGGCAGATAAAAAGTACCACAGAGGCAGTGCTAAGGCAGACACTGTCATAGAAGAGCAGGAGCAAGAGGAATTACAGCATTAGGTTGCTGCTTGGCCTAGTTAGGGTTTTGGATGTCACCTGCATAGGCAGGACGTTTTTGCATCTCAGAAAAATTAAAAAGGCAGGGAGGAAAGGTGCAAGAAATACCTCACTGAGAGGCTGAAGCTTCAGTACAGTCTGTAGCAGTAGCATTGAACATGCAGATGGGCAGTGGGGGGTGTGTGTATGATGCAGAAGGCAGGAAAACAGATCCTGTTTTATTGCTAGTCACAGTTCTCTCTCTTTTTTATTTTTATTTTTTTTTTCAAGTTATGCTTCTGTCATGTTAATTAAACCAAAGACTCATCAGGGGAAGAGGCTGTGGTTTATCTTGTGCTGTATGGCTTAGGGCTGTGAGTCTCAGTCTAGACGTGGGAACAGGAGAAGAATACGTGTCTTGCTGTATGTGTTATTGTTATTTTACAGCTAACAAAATTCAATAATTCATTCACCTGTCAGCCTGATTTTCCCTTCAATGAATGCTGACACGATTTTCTTCCCTGTTTTCATTCTTTTGAATGCAGTGTTTCCTGTCTAATTTGTCCCCTGGGACACATTTCTGTCCCTGTATATCTTTCCCACTATAGTATTGTTTTCTGCTTTTGCCATTCACTTTTCTCCTCAGTTTATTCCTGAGGTGGCATCTCCTGTGTGGCTTTTCACCTCTGCAGTCACTCTATTTCTGTATTTTATTCACTTTTACTTTTTTCTCTTCATCTTTTCCCTTCCCTCCTGTCTCAACCCTATAGTCTCTGCCCGTTATACCTCTGCTACCACACATATTCCCGTATGTTGTTTCTGATCTAAATCCAAAAAAATTCCTGTGGTGCCCCTACAGTGAGAGCTGCAATCCATAATCCTGAGTGCCTGCTGTGGGACAGCAAGACAGACCCTTAGTTAAACCCAGGAGAGCCATAACCTTCCCTAGAAAGACCCAGAACCTCTACAGTTTTGAGCTGCCTACCGGAAGTTAGTAAGGAAGGACCAACATCAGAAGGGGTAGGATTTCAGACACATCATACTTACTAAAATGTATTTTATAATTTTGTATATGTGTTTTGAAATCTTGTGCGTGTGCTTGGGAAGCACAGCAGAGCTCAGCCTTTGGTTTTACTCAGGGTGAGTGGTTTTTCCACCTGTATCACAGAAACATTCTGGTTGGAGAAGACCTTCAACTTAGCTCTGTCAAGTCTGGTGATACACCAAATTTCTAAGCACCATGTCCATAGGTCTTTTAAACACCTCCAGTGATGGTGATTCAACCACCTCCCTAAGCAGCCTGTTCCAGGGTCTGAAAACCCTTTGAAGGAAGAAGTTTCTTCTAATATCCAATCTAAGCCTCTCCTGGCACAACTTGAGACCATTTCCTCTCATTCTGTCACTTGTTCCTTGGGAGAAGACACAGACCCCCTTCTCACTCCAACCTCCTCTCAGGCAGTTGCAGAGCCAGAAGGTCTCCTCTCAGCTTCCTTTTCTCCAGGCTGAACATCCCCAGCTCCCTCAGCCACTCCTCATCAGACTTGTGCTCCAGACCCCTCCCCAGCTCTGTTGCCTTTCTCTGGACATGCTCCAGCCCCTCAATGTCCTTCTTTTTGTGAGGGGCCCAGAACTGACCCCAAGATTCAAAGTGCCCCCTCACCAGTACCCAGCACAGGGGAACAATCCCTGCCCTGCTCCTGCTGGCCACACTAGTGCTGATACTAGCAAGGATGCAGGTGGCCACCTTGGCCACCTGGGCACACGCTGGCTCATATTCAGCCACTGTCAACCAACACCCCCGGGTCCTTTTCTTCCAGGCACTTTCCAGTCAGTCTTCCCCAAGCCTGGTGGGTTGTCTGTGGTTGGTGTGACCCAGCTGCAGGACCCAGCACTTGGCCTTGTTGAATCTCATACAATTGACCTTGGCCCATTGATCCAACCTGTCCAGGTTCCTCTGCAAAACCTTCCTACCCTGAGGCAGATAGATCAACACTCCCGCCCAACTCGGTGTCATCTGTAAACTTATTGAAGGTGCACTCAATCCCCTCCTCTAAGTCATTGATAAAGATGTTCAACAGAACTGGCCCCAGCACTGAGCCCTAGGGTCTCATGACCTTTTCACAGCACACTCACTTGGCTTGGCAGTCTTCTCATCACCCTAAGGTGCTAAAACTTGCAGCTCTCCTCTTGGTAGGAATAAGGCTCCATTTACCAGTTAGTATGAGATGGGGGTGCCTGTCCTGTTGCTCTTTTTTTTTTCTTCTTTTTTTTTTATTTCCCACTTGTTTATGAAAGAATTCAAAATTTGTTGGGCCAAAGAAGTCAGAAAAAAACAATAATGCAGGGAAGGGGGTCTGATTTCAGCCCTAGGAACTGCTGAGTTAGTATGTGCATAAAAGTACCATTGGTTTGGATTGGGAAGGAGAATGGTTTCTGACATGAGCAAGCAGGACAGACCATGTGGCACACTGCATTTACATACATGACTTTTTCCCTTTCCTCAGCCACCACTCCTTGTGTCAGAATAGCAGGAGTTTCAAAATAAAACCCTCAATTCATACATTATGCTTGTGCACAGGCTGTGATACTTACAGAATCACTCCTGTACTGAGACCTGGATCCAAACATGGTGCATACACAGCTTGCATAAAAGAGCTCTGTTCCACCCCCCCCCTCCTCCTCTTCCTCCTCAAGAAACAAGTGCAGTGAGCTGTTCGCAGTCCCTTCACTCATTTGATTACAGGCTCAGGTATGCCATTCTTCACCAACAACAAAGTGTGTGGTGGCCATTGGTATTCAGGAACCACCTGTGCCACCAGCAAAGGTTCAGCAGAGGGTACCCAAATTACTATGAGTTGGAGTCTTGGTTTCTTTTAAGTAGAACAGGGCAGGTCATATTGATACTGGACATAGACGCATGTGGTTCTCCACAGAATCAGCCAAAGAGCCAAACATTTAAATTATTTACAAAATCAGCAGTTCTTTATCCTCACCTGAAAGATTTGAGGGGATGTGGGAATGCACTAGCCAACTGTGCCACAGTCGTGTCTCCTATGTTTCTGAGATAGGTCATGCTAAAACTCTCCAAGCAAACTCCCATCCCTTATGGTGAAGGTCAAGGTTGATAAATCCGTCACTGTAGTTGCTCCTGAAGAAGTGTGCTCCAAGGCAGTTAATTTCTGTTAAGCTTTATAAAAATTTGGTACTCACTGTCACAAAGTGCATCATCAGTCTATATTTTTTTATGAGTTGAAAGTAACACTTTAGATGTGTGGCATTTAAAGACTTAGGGATGGTATAAGCAGAATTTCAGTATAGCCCCCTAAGAATTTCTCATTAAAAGCATTTTTATTCTTACAGTACTGTGCTATAAATGATTTTGAAATATTTATGATGTTAAAATGAGCAATTCCCTGTCTGTTGACTGCAGAGTTACACTGCTGTGTTTCTAGTTGGAGTTTAAAAACAAAACAGTTGCTGATTGTCCAACATCTACCACTGAATCTTTGAAGTGTCGGAGTGTGTAGGGTTTGTTCTTAACATTGTAATTTAAAATGCAGCCTCTTTGACAGGAATCAAAAATATACTTAGTGTATTACAAAATACACTTTCAGTCCAATATTATTCCATGGCCAAAATTTCTCAGGGTAAGGTAGTAATATGTAAGTTTAATCATCCCCTTATGTGGCTCAGGTTGCAATGTGGTATCTCCTGGAAAGTCTGGATCAATCAGATTTAATTATCAGTTGTAAATTAGTCAGTTAGCTTTGCAGAGGCTGTCATCACTTTTTCTTCTAACATTAGCATGAATGTCTAACAGTTCACATGGTCCTACTGAAATGATATTTCAATTGTTACATAATTAACTGCTAGTATATAATACTAGAAATTAAAGTAGGGCCACAAGATGGTAGCTAAAAATTGCAGAGAAAGTAAAAATTCCAGAGAAGCCCAGATTCTGTAAGTACATTGCCTATCGTTTAATTAACTCTGGATATGAAAATTGATATTTAATGAAACAAAATGGTGGTAACAAGATTGGGAGCAAAAAGTATTAATTTTTTTTTTAAAGCTCTTGGTAGACAATCTGTTTTCTTAGCAGTATACGTTTAAGTAAGGGAAAGTAGTCCTGTTAATAGACCTAGCTTAAGTAGCCAGAAATATTTAAATGATGGAAGTAACCTCAACACAGTTCTTTTGCATTCTGGTATTGATCTCACTCAAGAGGGAAAGACTTTTACAGAACCACAGAATCATTACGGTTGGAAAAGACCTCTAAGATCATTGAGTCCAACTGTCAACCCAGGAGAAAAGAAAAACAAAAAACCACATTTAAGTGGCTGTCCACCAGCACCCCAACCTCCTTTGCTCTGGGCAGCTTTCCAGCAACTCTTCCCCAAACCTGGAGCACTACATGGGATTGTTGTGACTGAAGTGCAGGACCCAACACTTTTCCTTATTGAACCTCATTACAATTGGCCTCAGACCATGGGTTCAACATGTCCAGGTCCCTCTGTAGAACCTTCCTATCCTCAGGTAGATCAACACTTCCTCCCATCTTGGTGTCATCTGCAAACTTTTTTTTTTTCCCCAAGAAGTTTTTAATCATGATCACAGGTCCAAGAAAAAAGAAAACAAAGAATATTAAGAAAAATAATACTAGAACTTCCTAACTAAAATTTGTGGGAGGAGTGGAAAGGCTAAAGGGAATTATGAACAAATTGCTAGACTTTCATAAGAGTAAAAATAGACTAGACTAGATTTGGAAAGGCAATGAGACAGTCCCATGCTGGACTCCAAGTGCCAAACCCACAGGAATACTCTAGGCAAAACAAAAGCTGAGACTTCAGTGTTTTCAAGAAGCAGCACACAGAATTTTACCCAGAGCAGAGCCACGACATTCACAGAAAACAGGAAGCATTTTGTAAAAGCAAGTAGACAGGTATTTCACATGCCTAAAAAGAAACTATTGGTCATAGAAGAAATACACATCCAGTGAAAAAGACAGTAACTACAGTACAGATGAAGGAACATTCTTTGTGGGAATTGTCTGAAGATCAGATAGGAGTGTTAACCTGAGTGTGAGCATGACCATTATTATTTATAGGTTGGGTATTGATACAGAACTTAATATTGCATCTGAAGATCTAATAAAAGTTTGTTAAAGAAAAGAGGCATTGAATGCAAATAAATTAAGATCACACTACAGGAATATGGCTTATTTCATAAATGCATAAAAACTGTATATATACATTTTACAAGTCTTGAAAAGATAATTTTGCACTGTTTCATGAAACTGAGTACCAGGATACAAGGAAGCTGGACACTAGATTTTCCTGGGAGTCAGTAACTTTTACCACAGAAAAAGGAAGTGTGGGCATCTGTGGAATCATTGAGGGTAATAAAGAAAGATTTTAGGGCATTGGGATGACTAGTCAAGGGCTCAGGTGCACAAGTTGTGTCCTCCTCTGTCCCTCCAGTCTTGGGGAATGATGAATGGGTTAACAAGAAGACCACACAGATCAATGCCTGCCTCCAAAACTTGTGCTAGCAACAGGACTTCGGGGTTTTTGATCACAGTTTGGTTTAGAGGACACCGGGCCTGCTGACATTGGATGGCAAGACCCTGTCCAACAGGGGAAAAAGGGTACTAGGGCAGGAGTTAGCAGGGCTTATTGATAGGGCTTTAAACTAGGTTGGCAGGTACTGTGTACAGCTCTGGTGCCCTCAGCACAAGAAAGATATGGACCTGTTGGAGAGGGTCCAGAGAACTGCCACCAAGGTGATCAAAGGCCTGTATCACCTCTGCTATGAAGACAGGCTAAGAGAATTGGGTCTGTTCAGCCTATAAAAGAGAAGGCTCCGAGGAGATCTTGTAGCAGCCTTCCAGTACTTGAAAGGGGCCTACAGAAAAGCTGGGGAGGGGCTTTTCATCCAAGAAGATAGTGATAGGACAAGGGGTAATGGTTTTAAACTGAGAGAGGGGATATTTAGGTTAGATATTAGGAAGAAATTCTTCACTATAAGGGTGGTGAGGAACTGGGATGAGTTGCCCAGGGAAGTTGTTGATGCCCCATCCCTGGAGGTTTTTAAGGCCAGGTTGGACGAGGTTTTGTGCAACCTGGTCTAGTGGTGGGGTTCCCTGCTCATGGCAGGGGGGTTGGAACTTGGTGATCTTTAAGGTCCCTTCCAACCTTAGTGATTCTATGATTCAATGATTCTATGATTGGTGAAAGTGTGTCCTGGTCTGAGCCAGGATAGAACCAATTTTTCTTTCTAGTAATTTTACTTTTCAGTAAAGTCTCTTCTAAGTAGCTGCAGCTGCAGAAATTAACAGCACATTTTCAGTTACTGTCTGCTTCTAGGACTGATAATGTTTTTAGTTACGGTGAGACAATAGTATGCAGAACCAAGGCCACATCTTAGGTTATTCACTTAATTACCAGCCCAGAGTTAACCCATGACATTTACATGTGATTTACAAATCAAATCTAAATTCACCTTTTGAGGAAAGATACAAAATTAACAGAACCTTTAAAGTGGAATGCAGCTAATGTGCAAAGAGTCTGTACCACAGTTATTCTCCAGGCAACCCTCATTGTTGGCAACATCAGGGGAGCTTGGCGTGCTGACTCTAAGGACAACAACACTGAAGGTGAAGGGGAGTGGAGACACCACAGACAGGCTAAACATGGGGACCTGAAGGTACCATGGAACTGATAAGCTGCACATTTGGAGACACTGTGGCTGGACTTTCTAATAACCATGGGGATCTGAAGGTCCCCTAGAACAGACAAGTCACATATTTGATACCCTGGTCAAAAATCCGTCACTTTTTTTGACAAAAGACTGTCCTTCAGTTAACTTTGCTCATAATCTCAATTTAATACTAAAACACACCTCCATCCCCAAAGCTACCCACCTCCTGGGAGACAACCACGCCCCAGTGAGCATGGACCTGGAATTTTCTCTAGTCTACACCTTTAAAAGCAAAATCAGAGAATTTTACACCAACCATGACAAAGGTATGTATAACTAGAGTCCCTCAAGCTCCACCTGGAAGATAACAACCCTATAAAATTGGCTAAGAGGGGAAGGATGTCAGGGGAGATACCATCCATGTCAGGGGAGATCCCATCAGCAGGCCTTTGCCAGGATTACCCTTGACTCCTGGGATCAGCCAATAGGCTGAGCCTCTCTTCCCCCCCAAAGACTTGCCTTTGGGTAAGATTCCAACACTCAGTTACACCAAGTGCACCTGAGGGAAACTTAGAAACCCCCCTGGATCTCCTTTTCCCTTTCCCCTTTATTTATTTTTCCTTTTTTTTTTTTTTTTTCCCCCCTCTTTCCTCTTTCTTCCTTATCACTTTACACATTAGTAGCCAGGCTGTATTACTCATATTCTTGAAGTTTGCACCTGCTTTGTACACTGTACCTGTTTCTCCAACAGTTTCTTCTGTGTATCTGTTTCTTCTGTGTATCTGTTGCTCCAACAAATCACACTCTTGTTTGACTTAGCCATGAGAGTTGTCCCTGGATGTGGACCATACCTTAGTGTATGGCCATGCTAGTTCAGGTGGGGTGTGACCAGGCAGCTGGTGTGACGTTAGTAGTGGACCTGGACTCATGATAATCCAATACAGGTGTTGGGCACAACCAGATTATTAACTCTGATTTAGGAATCACTCAGAAGCTAAGCCCTGCCACCCCAGCCCTTCTGGTATCTGAGGATCAGCTGGAACACAAGGGGCTTGAGTTTTTCCCAGATTATTTCAGCCCTTTTATAACATGGCTAAGGAGATGCTCATTTTGCATCAGGAAGAGAATTCTATGTTAATATTACTAAGAGTCTTTATCTTATTTTCTTGCTTGCATGACGAATGAAAGGGAAAACAGTTACTAGTGCTTGATTTATATGACACCTAACTTGGGCTGCATAATTAATGTTGGACTGACTGAAGCTGGTTGCACTGAATCCTACTCTGAGCTGATGTCTGCTTGCCAAAGGACTGGGCAAAATGTCTACACTGAAGTTCCTTGGTCAAGGAGTTGGTTGGAGGAGGAGGAGAGACTGGGTCCTGGCATGAGAAAGGTGCTAAAAGACAAGATGTGATGACCTCAAGAGATCAAGCAGAAGCATGTTCCCCAGAGCAGAAACTCTGTTTTCTGACCAGCTCCATTTAGCAGTTCATTAAAAAGAACAAATTTCAGCACCTTGTCCATATGTAACAACCATGTGCTGTGACTTGGAGGGCTCCCACTCCACCTGTATTTAATCTCTTTGCAAGAATAAACTTGCTGTAAAAATAGGTTATGTAGTTGTGTTAGTTTGCAGTACTGCAGCTTCCCAATGCAGAATAGTCTATGTACCTGTCACTCTCACTGCCTCACTCCTCACATTTTCCCTATTTTTTTTTTTTGTTCATATGGTGATTGGAAATAACTAGAATATTGGCTGAGGGTGTTTCTATTTCTATTGCTCTTCCTAGATATTGCACATCTCATGTCCTTGATGCATCATTTAAAACACACCGACTGCTTTTGGGTAAGCTCCTGGGTTTAAAGTAAATTACAGTAAATCACAAATAATTGGTATTCAGCACTCAAATAGCAATTTCACACTAAGGCTTATCCCTGTGACACTTCTCCCTAAGGGTCTTGAGTACCTCAGAATATTTATCCCATCAAGTTAATGCAAACTATTTAAAATTACTCCATTTGTAGCTATTATTAAGTGTTTTGACATGCTATGATTTTCCTCTGCAATTTTTTCTTTTGAGTATTTCCCATGGGAACTAAACAGTCAGAAGTCCCTTTGAGCTTAAGAAAGGGTGGATTTTAATGAACTGCCCAGAGAATGGCTGTTTGTGCTCAAGTGGAGTTAATAGGTTTCAACAGCAACCCCACAATGGCCTGAAACAATGAGGTGTTTGAGTCTAAATGGATTTTACAGTATTGTACATGAATGTGATTTTAAAATTCATATAAAAACTTTCCCATATCATGTTTGTGTGTAGTTCATGCTTATTTTATTGTATCTTTTGCTTCAGGATGTGATTTCTGACAGAGCTGAAGTACTTGCTGGAGCCACAGGTACTGTTGATTACTGCTAGCACAGTAATAAAGAAATGGAGTAATGATGATACATACAATTTCTGATTTTAGAGCATGGCCTTCATGAACACTGTTATGGTAAAAGGCAGCATGTGTTGGCAGGAATTGTAATTTATTTCGTTGTTGGTTTTGTGTGTGTTTTTTGTTTGGTTGTTGGTTTTTTTTTTGTTTCATTGAGATATAAAACAGGTATCAACACACGGTTTTTTCTGGGAAGATAAAGGTAAGGAGCAGCATCCCAAATCCACCAGCACACCTATTTACTGCCAACCACATCCCATCCCAAAACCTGAGACCTGACGGTATTTTTTTTATTTATAAAATCCCGTTCAGTTCAGGCTCATTTGAACACACAGCCTGAATACTATCCATGTGCTGACATTTCCAGAGGATGTAACTTCTTGCATGCTTTTGGTTTTCCTGGGACATTGCATACCATAAGATTACATATGCAGAACATCTTCTAAACAGCTAGCAAACAAATGGCAACTAGTGCAATGTCTTTGTCGCTTGCTTCCATTTTTTGATCAATGCATACTACCTATGAATTGGCTTATCTGCAAACTTATTTTATGTACCCTTTTTTATCCCCCCCTTTTACCTGCTTTAGACAATGACAAATGGCTCCCTCATTCTGCATGGCTCTCTAACTGTGTTATGTCTGGCACCTCTTTAGTTTTCTGTAAATGATGGTAAATGGCTCTAAACAAAGTTAATGGTGACACAGCGTGTCAGCTTCGGCTGCGGAGTTATTTTGCATGGGCTCAGTGTCACTATAAAAGTGAATAATTTATGAAAAAGAAGTCATTGTCTGTTATGCCTTTTCCCTGTATTTTGTCCCCACCAAAGTCACCATCGCCCTGGGTCGACAAAGGAGGGTTGATGGCAGCGAAGCCCCTCGGCGCACGGTCGTGCTCTGTGACAGCTCTGGAGATGAAAGGTCCCCACTGGCACTTACTATAGCTGCACTTGAGCAAAGTCTGCCACTCTTTTCCTTTGCTGCTTGGTGGGGTGGTGGCAGCATACCTCATGTCTCCAGCCTGCACCACCAGGGAGCTCTGGCATCTTTCCAGCATCTTCAGCATTTCTATAATGTTCCGCGGCAGGAGTTCGTCTTTTATCTACAGCTCAGGCACTTTCTTCTTGTTACCCTACAAGATTATCTCCTACCACTGGCGACAGACCCCAAATCTCTTTTCCTCAGATTAAAGTCTGTAAAGGGATTTGTTTTGGAATGTTGCTGCCTGTTTCATTGCAGTAACTCTCATGCTCTTAAGAAGCAGGAGGAACAGGTTGAGAAGGGGGTTGCACAGTGTCTGGTGGGTAAAGATGGTGGCCATCCCTGCTGGTTTGGAATACATATTTTCATATTTAACCCATAATTTGATTCCTGAAACATTTGCTAATGCTGTAGATAAAATATGTTTACAAAAAATGTAAGCTGCTTCCAGTGACCTGGTAATATCTTGGGCTTTCATGTTTTTCAGGTGCTTTTTCACAGTGTCATGTGGATAGAGTGTCAGTGGACAGAACTGGACATTGATACTTTGACCCTGCCTTTAACAGGTTCATTCCAGATATCACCACACAACATACTGTGGCCTGGTCAGCTTATAGTCAATGCGTTTGTTTCCATAGAAACTTAAACCTCAACAATTAAATTAATTTGTTAAAACCCGTAGTATTTGTTTAGAAGAGATGTGGTGTTTTCCATACTGTGGCCTATGAGAGAAGGTTTTCTTTTCTGATTTGACACTAAATAGTGGTAGAATTTGGCTGGTTGTTTTGTATTTTTATTTATGTTTTACTTCTCAAGTTTATATCAATTTTTTTAGATAGGTAAATTTGTGTTCTCATTTCTCTTAAATCTTCAAGGAGTGAAAATGAAAGGTGTTTCTTATTTTAAGGAGATTTTTACCCTTAGGTAGCTACTTCAACTTTTATTTATGCCCTTGAAATTGGGGATAGTATAGAAGAATAGAAGTGTAGATACATGCAGAAAATTAAAAAAAAAATCAGCAACTGTTCACCTCATGTAAAGAGACAGACTGGGTAGCCAGAACATAAAAAAACCTGTTTTTAAAATCTATTATCCATTTGGACTGCTTTTTCCCCAAAGAGTGGTATTCTTTCAAGTTTTGAAAAGAAGCCATTGATGGTAGTTTCAATGAAAGAATTTTGCAGAGCTGCTAAGTAAGTGAGTAAGTACAAAAAAAACCCCCCTGCTATCTTTAAAATGCTCTCTATGTTATTTCCCAGTTTTAGTGAGGCTATTTGTATTGTCAGGAATGTAACTGTATCAGGCCTCCAATTTATTTGTTAGTGTTTATTTGTTAATCTAACTAAAATATTTAATATATAACTTGTGCTACTTCTGTGGAGAATAGTGCTGTAACACTTACATTTATGTCTAGTTAATTTCTTAAAGTAAATGTGAGATCCCGTATCCTCCTAGAAGACATACTAAGGCACATGGAGGACAGGGAGGTGATTCAGGACAGCCAGCATGGCTTTACCAGGGGCAAATCCTGCCTGACCTACAGTGATGTAACTACATGTGTCAACAAGGGAAAAGCAGTGGATGTCATCTATCTGGGCTTCTGCAAGGCCTTTGTCACAGTCCCTCACAGCATCCTTCACTCTAAATTGGAGAGATATGGGTTTGATGGGTGGACTGTTCAGTGGATAAGGAACTGGCTGGATGGTCGCATCCAGAGGGTAGTGGTCAATGGCTCTGAGTCCAGATGGAAAATGGTGAGAAGTGGTGTCCCTCAGGGGTCTGTACTGGGACCTGTGTTTAATATCTTAATTAACAATATTGACAGTGGCATTGAGAGCACCCTCAGCAAGTTTGCTGATGACACCAAGCTGGGTGGTGCAGTCGATATGCCAGAGGGACAGGATGCCATCCAGAGGGACCTGGACAGGCTGGAGAAGTGGGCCCAGGTGAACCTGATGAGGTTCAACAAGGCCAAGTGCAGGGTCCTGCACCTGGGCTGAGGCAACCAGAAACATCAATACAGGCTGGGGGAGGACATGCTAGAGAGCATCCCTGTGGAAAAAGATGTGGGGATACTAGAGGATCCAAAGCTGGACATGAGCCACCAATGTGCAACTGCAGCCCAGAAGGCAAATGCATCCTGGGCTGTATCAAAAGAAGTGTGGCCAGCAGATCAAGAGAGGTGATTCTGCCCCTCCACTCTGCCCTGGTGGGTCCTCATCTGGAGTACTGCCAGGAGGTTAGACGAGATGCCCTTTAGAGGTCCTTTCCAAGCCAAGCTGTTCTATGATTTTATGATTCTATGATTAGCTCCAACAAGCTAGCTGATGTTCGTGTTCTTTGAAACTCAGGCTGCACCATGACAAGTTGCTCCATATTCCACCCAGTCTTCCTTTCAATGAACTGGCTGAAAGCCTGAAGAACAGCCTTCGTTTTGACACATGCAACTGGAAGCATGATTACATCTTTTTTATCCAACGATAAAGTGGATCCTATTTTTACTGCCCCCCAAAAATGACTCAGTCTGGTGGGAATCCAAGTGTGAGACTACATGGAAAACTTGCTGCTCAAGCACCTCAATGGCCCTTGGCCTAAAGCTGCATGGAGACAGGGTATAAAGGGGCATGGACACAGAGTCAGTCCTGTGCATGGTGCAAGTTCAGCTGCTGGCAGAGAGCTCCATTCCCACATTCAACTAGTGGCCAAGAGTGGCTGGGGGGACACTGTGCTCAATGATCAGAATTATGCAGGTTTATTTTGCAAAAATATCACCTTTCTTATTAAATCCCTTAGAGACCTATAAGTGTTCATTATCTCTTATTGACTCATAATTAATACAAGGCTTTCAGAAGATCAGATCTACAAGGGAGCTTTTAGTTCCTTCTTGAGTTTGTGTTACAGTTTGAGAGCAATGATTTGATCTTTCTTTGAACTCTTGCAGTAAACAAACCTGAAAAAAAAATAATCTCATTATAATTAGCTTTTCCCTTAACCGTAACATTGACTGCAGGATTAGGGCTCAATCCACCAGTTTATTGAGTACTTATGCAAGTTGCTGAACACTCTGAGCTCCCACAGATGTCAGCTGGATGTGGATACTGCTGGCTGAATTAAATGCCACAAGAATATTAGAAATAGGGTTTATAAATCACTCTTTTCCCTTATTACTGATAAGTGGTCATTGCCAGTTACCATATTATTTATTTCTTTAACCTGAAATTGCCAGTGAATGAGAAGATAGATTTAGATCTCACATTATGCTAATAACGAGCACCTCTCTTACTGAAAGCCCTGCAAACCATCCATACAATTCCTTTTAAATGGAAGAACAAAGGAATCATATAATTATATATATATATCATATATATATATATATATATATATATATATATATATATATATATATAACCTGTTCCTTAATTTTGGTATGAACACCTTGTGTCTTCAAATTGCTGGAGAAAACACTTGTGTAACTTGTCACGGGCATAATGAGAAAAGTTTATTTGTTGTTAGTTTTTCTTTTTAGTGTCAGCTAGTAAGGAAATAAGTGTTACAGGTAAAAAAAGTTATAAAATTTTGAAGTGGATTATACATATATTTATAAGCACGTACTATTTCATTTTAAGGAGAAAAAGCAGCAACTCCACAATATTGTAGTGTTACTAACATGTTCTTTAAAAACAAAAACAAGTTTTTTATTTTAAACTTTCTTTTGGTTGAAGTAAGGCATGGTAATTATATTCACAAGAAAAATATAGATTTAGTGCCTGACTCCTAAAGAAACTTTATGTAAACACCTGATGTGGTGTTTGACATGTTTACTTTTAAGTGATGAGTGCAGCTACAGTATTTTGTGGGTTGTTTGGTTGTTCATCCCAGAACGGAGAGACAGGAAAGAAGCAAAAGGAGGAAATATTTGACAGTCAGTTCACTGTTGTTTATTTTACTGAAGCTTAAAACATGAGACTTCTGGAGTATATTATGAACTGCAGTGATAAACAGTCTCTGGCAGAGGTGAATTAGCAGAAGCCAGAGTGGCTAAACAGTAAAAGAGAAAAGAAATTGTCTCAAACTTTGAAATTGCAGAATTTTAGCGTGACACTCCCCAGAGCCTGGGATGCACCCCCTCCCACCACCCTCTCCCACCCGTTGCCAGTCGACAGCTCTTTCATACATCTTATTCATTAATTAGGAGCTGAAATATATTTGGCTGTGAGTCTTCAGCAGATGCAAATTAGCCAAGTGTCGTGGAGGTTCACTGCACTAGGATCATTCTTAGGATCTGGCCTTCTGTCTGCTTGCTTGCTTTGTAGCTAGGCTTCAGTGAATAATGCAAAAAACCCACAAACAAACCCCACAATTAAAAAAACAAACAAACAACAAACCAAACAAACCACAAAAACCCGCCTCCCTCACCCAAATCCCAAATATTTATGTGCATGTTAAAACACATTCTACTCCTTTTTTATATTTTCTTTCAGTAGATGCTGTGAGACTTGCTGGCAAGAGACTGAGAAAAGCAAGTATCAGTCACATGCATGAATGGTTGTATCATTATGAAGAGTTATGTGAGTTTATTAAATTATTTTCTTTAATTTTCACAATAATTTTCTGAGATGTTCTTCTCACTGAAACTGATGCAATGACCATAAAAGATACAGCTTGTGGGAAAGGCATGCAAAGATTTTGATTGATTACAGTGAACATGGCGTTCTGTCTATAATCAGTTTTCAAGAGACAAGATGACTTCTAACACAAAATGCTGTGAAAAATGGAAATGTTGAAGTATGTGGAAAACCACTACTGTTTTATAAATATTAGTCTTACTAACACGTGTAGTGGAATGATCTATTTTTATGCAGTCAGTTTTCAAATAAAACAGGGAAAGTGATGTTGTAGAACAGTGTTCAGGCCTCAGTAGCAGAATACAACACTCACTTCTGCTTACAAATCCTCAGACTTACACAGTAGATGTAAAAATTACCTGTAAAATTGGAAATTTCTCAATTGACTGTGAACTTGGAAAATAATAATTACCCTTTATAACCCTTTTGAATTTCAGCTTGTAACATAACCTTTAGCTTTTCAGTAACTTGAGAACCTAGGTCACTAATTAAAATAAAAAGGCTTGTTCTACGAGTTTAAAGAAAACTTCATCAAATCCATCTAGCTCAATTTATCAAATTACTTTGGGGCATACAGCATTTTCTGACAGCTAATTGAAAAACATCTGTGGACACAGACTTGGCAAAAAGACTGTTGCTGCCTACTGTGCAATGATTTTAAGGTTGACAGAGCACTTGTAGCCCTTGAAGGTTACTCCTGCATTAATTGTTTCTTCAACAGGTTCCTTTAACATAATGTAAGTTAATATTCTCACTGATGGTGCATGTATTGATTTATAAATACACTTTTCAGCAGAGCTAATAATCTTATTAGCTTTTGCACAAGATAATCAGCACTGCAGGAGCTAATACATGAATTTTATGAGATTGTTGGATTTATAATTGCCATAGGAGCTGCAGACTGCATGCACTTGGTAATGCATGCATCACCACATGATGACTAATGAGGCAAGGTGAAGAAATCAAAAATTTGTTTTTCCCCTCAACATGTAGCTGGTGTGTGATGCCAGATGTAAAGTCATTGATGTATTTACCAAGTTCCCAGGATCGTGTAATGATTTATTCAAACAGACAATCAGGATTAGGTCAATCTTTTGAAAATGGTCAAATTCAAGGAGACTGGTTAATAGATAAGTGGGAACATTGCTTGTGAATAAAACATTGAATATATATTAAAAATGAAATTATTATTTACAAGTTGCATTTTTTTAGGTCACAGTTGTTCTCTGAAGAAACAGCTAATGACTACAGTTCTTAATCCCCAAACTCCATCAGAATTACCTTATAATGAGACATATAGCTCGTAAGAGCTATAATTGAAAGAACAGTGGCATTCTGAGAACATAATACAAAACCTTCTCCTGATGTGCAGTGTATTTTACATGAAACAACTGTTTGAATATTTGTGAATCTTTCCTTGTGTTCTGCATACAATGCAATCAAACCAACAGGCTTATAATAAGTATGTGAGGGAGAGAATGGAGTAGGATACAAATATATAAAGGCATGCCTAGATAACTGAGGTGAGTTTGGTCATGACTTGTGGATAAATAGCAGGGAACATTTAGAATGGAATGATTGAGTCTATTATTATAAGATCTCTGGTATAGCTCAGGTTTGTTGTCAGGGCCTTAAATGTCTTCTCAGAAGATGCATATGTTTTTCATCAAGTCTATTTTTAAAGATACATTTCTCCCAAAAATGCTTTTATTTCTGTGGCTTTTGGAGACTCAGTACTTAGACTATAACCTTCTTGTACCCTGTGTACAGGCATTTGGCTTGCTGAAATAAGAGCAGGAGGATTTATAGTCTTACTGTTTTAGGTGAGATTATGCTTTGACAAATTACTTGATGGATCATTAACTGGAAGGGACATCTAAGTTGTCATCAGCAATTAAAGCTAATTTAGCATTTTCCTGCAATTTTCTTCCTTTTCTACCTGCTCCTGTAGAGCAAAAAAACACTGAATTCCCCAGAAATGTATTTTTTGTTGGATGATTAGAAATACGTGTTAAAACTGAGGTCAACCACCTTTCACAGAATCACAGAATGGTTGTGGTTGGAAGGGACCTCTGGAGGTCATCTTGCCCAACCCCCCTGCTCAAGCATGGACACAGAGCCAGTTGCCCAGGATCATGTTCAGATTACTTTTTAATATCTCCAGGGGTGGAGGCTCCATGATCTCTCTGGGCAACCTACGCCAGTGCTTGGTCACCCTCACAGTGAAAAAGTGTTTCCTGGTGTTCAGATGTTGTCTCCTGTGTTTCAGTGTGTGCCCATGGTCTCTTGTCCATTCCCTGAGCATGGCTGAAACCTGCACCTGGCTCCATCCTCTTTGCATTGTCCCTTCAAGTATTTATACACATAGGTAGGATCCCTTTGAGCCTCCTCTTCTCCAGGCTGAACAGTCCCAGCTTTCTCAGCCTCTCTTTGCAGGAGAGATGCTGCAGTCCCTTAACAGTCTCTGTGGTATTTTGTTGGACTATCTCCAGTATGTCCATGTCCCTCTTATACTGGGAAGCCCAGAACTGGGCACATCACTCCAGATGTGGCCTCACTAGTGCTGAGCAGAGGGAAAGGATGATATCCCTTGACCTGCTGGCAAGGCTCTGCCTGGTGCAGCCCAGGGCACCATCAGCCCTCTTTGTAACAAGTTCACCTTGCTGGCTCGTGTATGTTCCACTTTGGAGCTGAAATAATCCTGATTCAAAATACCAGTGGATGGGATTTTACGAAACTCCTGTTAAAAACAAAATAGTAAATAATATTTTCCCATCATATCCCCACAAGTAAAACTTAGTTTTTGGTCTCTGGTTGTTTTGGGTGGAGTACACCTTGATATGTTTCAAAGGCCCTGAACACTGCTATTAGCTCTTCCTCCTGAGATAAGACACGGTCAAACAAGATTTGTTCACCAGCTTTCTTATATACGTAAATATTTTTTTAATTTCACTATTTTATACATCTGAATACACTTAGAGTGTCACAGCTGAATCCCCAAATATAGAAGACTGGCTTTATTTCTTCACCAGACATAGGCTTATGTCATTAAATTATTAAAAAAGCCTTCCTATAGTGGCTGGATTGTATTTACTTTCTTAACAGAGCACAACAGATACAGGGATCCTTTCATTAAATCTAGAATGCAAGTCTACAAGGAGGTGACTAACATGCTGAAATGTTAATAAAATAAATCTATCAAAAAAAGGTAAGAAACTGGAAGCATCACTTAAGATTGTTCTTTAAGGACCAACAGTAGCATTTTGTGTGTATGTTTCTCCCATTTTTTCCCCTTCTGCTTGTATTTTTAGTGAGGGAGTGACCTCCTTGGACTTACTTCAAGTTCCACACTTCCAGGAGAGCTCAGATACCACTGTCTGTGCTTCTTAAAAAGTGTTTCACTTCAGCATCAACTGCAGAAAAATCTTGCTAAAATCTAATTCTTCAGGAGATGAATAGTCAGAAACACTTAAGAGTCTCAGAAGAGCTCTGGTTTGCAGAGCATTTCAGAAATATGGATTGTGCTGCCAATTGTTCTGTCCTATAATTCATTGAGTGAGTCTAATGTCTGGGAGGATTGTGGGAAAGAGCAGGGTTGCTTTCCTATTCCTAACACAAGAGGTGACTTTTCCTTTTTCAGCCAGATTTTGTTATATAAACAGCAAGGAAAGAAGTTTTCTGTATTAGTGTAGAAGAAGGCAGTGCAGATGTAGAGAGGTAGATGAGAGAACATTTGTTTGCATTAGCTGGTGACTGTCCTTTTCAGCTGTGTCTGAATCTTACCCATTACTTTCATTTCACAGAGTTTTTCTGTTTACCATTGGCTTTGGTCAATTCTTGCCATGCCTAAACATGGCAGTGTTTATGTCTGAACTAAGCTATCCATCTGTAATACATGGAGTATATTAATAATTTTTTTTTAATTCACAATACTTATCTTCCCTTTTTAAAAAAATTTCTGTATGCCAGATAGAAGCACTATCTGGTTTAGCTGGCCAGATATGCATTGGAAATAATAAAAAGCAAAAGCAGTGAAATGATGTTTGTGAGGATCAAGGGCAGGTTGGGTGGGACTTTGAGCATCCTGGTCTGGTGGGAGGTGTCCCTGCCTATGGCAAACCCAAACTATTCTGGTACTCTGTGATTCCATAAGTGTGTGTTTATGTCCTCATTACTAATTACTGATAGAGTAGACTAGACTAAACTAGAACACTTCAGCTGGAATGAACCTACAATGAGAATCTAGTCCAGCTGTCTATATATATGGTATATATGAGATATCTGAGATATGTATTATACATTAAAATATCTATACCATATGTATTATATATATAGTCAAGAATGGCTGGCTTTGCAACAAGAGGATTAATATTTTTTGTAATAATAACTTAACCAGTTCTCTTTGCAAACTTGGAGTCTTTTTATGAACTCACTCACAGCAAGGTTTGTGCTCCTCACAAAAGTCAATAGTCATGTTCCTTCATCTGTAATAAAAATACTTGGTACATTAATGTGGGATTTTCCCTGACTGGCTGTGGTTGTGTGGAGCATTTCATAGCATTAAATGTACTTGTGTATAGCTGGTGAAAACTAGACAAGCACTTTGTTTGAACTCTTGTTACTGTTACGAAAATGTTTAATTAACCTTTGCAGTGAATGTCAATGTTTTTATTACATTCTTCAGCTCCCCCTGGTGCCTAGTGAAAATTCTTGATTTCCTTCATGAAAGAGACTGGGTGGAAAATGATGAATAAGGCATCTGACCTGTAGGGTTTCCTGCTGCCTGGCAGTAGACGAGCAGACCCCAATTTTTAACCTTTTATACAAATATCACAGTCTACAATGGACTGGAGTTTCCTTCTGCTGCTTTTGTTTAACTCGTGTACAAGCTGTTTTCCCCATACTCTGCTCTGTTGTTTTGTCTGCTGAAGACTGTTCCAGTCACAAAAGGCACATTAGTAGAGCACTAAGTCAGGAAGAATTAGAAAAGCCATCACTTAAAATACCTGGCCCAAAGTAAATGGAAAGCCTTCAGCTTTTTAATAGCTCCTTTCTCTCTTCCTTCCCCTATACATGGCACATTCTCCTCAAACCTCATCTTTGGTTGATGAGGTTTGGTTGTTTGTTTTTTTTTTAAAGTCTATTTTGTGGCTGCACAGACACTCTAACCTGCATAGGTAAAATTGGCTGAATAGTTAAAACAATAGAAAGAAAAAAGAGGACAGATTCTTGATGACTTTGTAGACTCCGAGCCTGACAGTGAGTATTTCAGGCTACTACTTCAAGACCTACTTAGTAGTGTCTATAGTTCATTACTTTTTAGTGGCTTTATGAATTGCTTATTGATTTAGGCTCCTGTTTGTGTATCAGTGTTGAAAGTTGAAACTACCTCACCAGCACTGTTGGAGTTGGAGTCTCTTGAAAGCTATAGATAAACTGCATAAGGAGTTCTAATTTAGCCTTAAATTAATCTTGGATAGCTACATTTCTTCCCCTGTGTTCATGGCCTGTGCTTTGACTTGCTCTGTGTACCACTGCCCTACCATTTCTTGGAATAAAGGTATGCAGTCAGGCTGGCATGTTTCATAGACCATAAACATCACTAAAATAAGGGAAAAGGTAGAACTCACTTTATATTCTACTTCAATGTAAAATGTTCTAAAGGATCAGCTGTGATCATAAGTCATGGTTGGTTTTGTATATCCATGTATTTCTAGAAAGAAAGGCTTGTTTAGAGCTTAGAAATTGGCTTTGTAAGAGTTGATGTAACATCTGTCCTGCTCACCTCATGTAAAGACAGAATACTCTTGAGCACATGCAGCTTTTATATTTATGATACCTTTCAGAACTTAGGAATTTACACTTACCATTATTTTTAATTTATTGTTTTAAAGATCAATGTAGCATGCATTTTTAGAAGAATCTCAGAACAAGAACATAAAACTGAGTAAGATATACATAGCTTTCTATTAGAGACAGACTTTTACTGTGCAGTCTGTGTTTTTTCTACTCACTTCTTAGGAAATGGAGACTGATGTTTTCATGTCTCCTGCTAAAAAGTACATCTTATTAATTTTCCTTTGGAGTGGAATTAATATCTACACAGATTGTACAAAACCGATTTACTGACTAATGCTGTTAATGATATCTGTAGGTACAAACAAAATTTGCAAGTATTTGGCAGCAGAAGAAAGTTCAGTAATCATTTATAATTACCGAAAGATATTTCAAAAGAGGAGAACATTTTTGCCTATTAATTGAATCTGGTAAGAACTTCAAATAATTTTAATATTTGTAAGTCAGCTTCATACATTTCTGAACAGTTATTCTTTTTTGTTTTGCTGGTATCAACTTTTGGCACCTTTCCATAGAGAAGGAGCTTGCATACTTGCTCTGGAAATTTCTCATCTGAGGAACCTCCTCTAAGGACGTTCTTTTCAAAGCTTCAGATAACAAGGGAACCAAGGAAGATAAAATTCAAGAAACAGACTTTCCTTAACTGGTTGCTGAAATGCATACACACATATAAACAAAATGCTTTCTGTACTCTTCCAACTGAGACAGAAAACATGAATCTTTCAAGGATTTATTTATCAAAATAGTAAGAGGTAGACTCAAGGCACAAAAAACATCTCGAGAAGGCTAGGTGATTTGCATAGTTCCAAGGATAATGCCATGGTTTTACTTAGAAAAGAGGGTGATATTTATTTTGTAGGAAACCTTAATATTTTAACTAGGTCACTTTGGCCTCTAACATTTAAAAAACAAGATTTTATTATTATTATTATTTTAATTTTTAAATTGTATCTGTCCCCTCTTTGAGGTCAATATTCAGAAGTAATAACTACAAAGATGTTCTCATATCTATGTTAATTTCTTCATCAGATTGGCTTGCCAAGAGTTCATGCAGTGTCCAGTCCAATATTTGCAAAAGAGTAACAGAAATTCAGAGAAAAATTCAACCTGATGGTTTCTCTACTTGTTTAAGCCATCTGTTAATTTTCAGCTTTGTTCACTGAGCTGAGTTTGTGATCTTAGGTTTCTGAAAACTTACTACACAACATAATGAATTACAGGTAAGTTGTATATAGCAGGATGCCAGTAATATAAAATTAGAAACTCAAGGAACCTCTTAATTAAATGCCTGTTCATAATTAGGGAACCAAATGCTTTGCCACTCAAGCAAAACAAGCAAGCAAACAAATGAACAAGCTCCTGGCCCTTTCCAGCTCCTGTGATGTGCCCCTGAAATAGAAATCAGAATTCATAATGTCTAATCCAGTCAAGGTATAAATGTATTTTGTAACAGAAATTTGCATTGTTTCACCATCTACTGAGTCTTTAAATTACTTGCTAATTAAATTCTATTTTTCAGATGAAAAAATATTTTTCAGATAAAAATTTATTTTTATTATAATGAATGCAATGTTTGGCATTTTAGACCACTGCCTTCAATCAATATCTTTAATGCTTACAAGCAAAAGTAAGAAGAATGGTATGATAAACATATTGTTGGTGCTACAGGGTACATTTTAAATGTCTAAATAGTAATCAATACTAAGAAATTAGGTATTGACTAAAATACTTTGATAATAAGTAATTATTGGTTTGCTCTTTTGAAAATTAGACTTTTTCATGGTGGGAATAAAGAGTAAATATATGGTCATGAAATTATACTGTGACCTTTTGATACAACTTCCTTCTTTCTATGAAATCAGTAGTTTTAAATATGGTTGCAGAGCTGTATTATGCTCTAGACATCAATTTTTAATTATTATAAGGTCAACATTGTAATGTATGTGATTAGCACAATCCTTTGACTTTTTTGTTATGGGACCTGCAGCTTTTTCAGGTTTTTATCCCAGTGCTTCTGACCTGCACAACATGGTGTCATTTTTGGTCAGCATTTCCTGGAGTATTCAATAGTTGTCCAGATATGCTTTCCCTAATATCTTTAGCAAAACTTCCATGGACTTAAGAAGGAGCAGAGTCTGGTCAACCATGAACTGTGCTGAAAATCACTGCTGGAAATTGCTATTACCATTTTGAGCATTATAGCCACTGGTTTTGTCCACAGTGCTCCATCAATCCCATCTGACAACACTGGAGATGTCTCAGCCTTGAAGCTTGTAGCATACAACTTACACAATGTTGTTTTTATATTGTTGTTTGTGGTTTTCATAGTCAAAATGAGCATATTTTGTTCAAAAGAGCCCCAGTTTTTATGTTAAGCTGTAGCTCTTTTACACACACACACAAATTAGTCTGAGAAATGAGAAACCTCTTATAAACTACCTAGAAAGGTTGAACCAGGTGATCCTTGAGGTCCCTTCCAACCTGGCATTCTGTGATTCTATGAAATATGGGGAGGCACTTTGGATACTACCTGTGTCTCTACAAGACAAGAGTTTATCATATCATCATGACAAGATGTTCCCTGCACATTGCTGAAAAAGCAATAAAATTTCTTCTTATAGCTAGTGTGTGCTAACACTTCAGACACAGTCCTTGAATGCACTCTTTGATGGTGTCTTTTTATCAAGTGATGAATCAGCAGATCTTTTGGCAAGGAGACAGGGACCACAGAGTGTGGCAACAGGTAGGCTGCACTTTTTGGCTTTGCCAGAAACTCATGTGATACGGAAAGAAAATGTCTTCAAGAAAATGTTCAAACATTTTTTTTTTCCTAGGCACTCCAAAGTAACTGAAATCAATGGGGCCTAAATATTGTGCTAAGCAAGAAAAAAAAATTCAAAGCATTTCATTTATTTTATTTTATTTTATTTTATTTTATTTTATTTTATTTTATTTTATTTTATTTTATTTTATTTTATTTTATTTTATTTATTTTATTTTATTTTATTTTATTTTGTTTTGTTTTGTTTTGTTTTGTTTTGTTTTGTTTTGTTTTGTTTTGTTTTGTTTTGTTTTGTTTTGTTTTATTTTTCTCCAACACACTGCACAACTCTGGGAGCTGTACAATTCCTGCAGGACTCTCTGATTTCCCTGAGTGCAATATGTGTAGCACGTTTGGTGCCATGAGCTGGAGACCTTCCTGGAGATACAGGGCTCACTATTTGCATAGGACTGATGGGAAAGTCAGGGTTAGTAAGGGAAAAAAAGGTTTCAACCATGGAGGTGTCTGCTGTAGCAGCAGTTTTATACTTTTTAAAGAAAGATTGAGGGAATATGATAATTTCCTTGAACTCTTAAAACACAGAGTAAGTGTTAAGCTAAAGAATTTATTGCTTTTACTGGTTTCAAATATGAAGAAGTATTGGAGTGGTGCCAGTGTACAGACTGAGGTCACCTTCCTCAAATCCAGGTTTTTCCACTGGGTTTCTCAGTCCCTGGTCAGAATGCTCTAGGGCAGGATGCATCCGACTCTAAAGATATGCATTGTCCATTATTAATATTGAAATTAATGTGACTTTATTATTACCTAGCTGACTAAAGTATTTATGATTTGGTTTTGGGTGCAATGTAGTACTTCAAGTCATAACTTCTCGTTTTTCAGTATGGGGTTCTTCCTGCCAAATGTAAATAGCTCAGAGAAGGTAACACATGCTGTGTGTTGTATTCATAAGTAATGTAAAAATACTTGAATCCACAATTCCTGCTTGAATGTCCCAGCTCACCATCAGAGGGAGATAACCATACTAAAGCTAAATCTCAGTGATGTCTAATGGATTTCACCAGCATTAATTTATCAATTTCAATGAGCATTTCCATAACTATTTTTAAGCACTTTGACCAAATATGTCAGACTAGTTTGATGTTATCACAAATTTTAGTGGACAACATCACTGACATTGGAGCCAATGGATTACACTTTTTTAACAAGGACCTACTTCCATTATTTTCAGGGTGAAGTTTACAGGAGGCTGTCTCAGCTTTTCAACTTCTGTGGAGTGCATATGTAGAGCAAATTAATTCAGTGTATCCAGTTCACCCTAAACTCAGCCCAAGCCTCTCTTTTTCCTCTGCTCTCTCTGCTGACACCCAAATAAAAACTGAAACCAACTTGCTATCTATTAGGTGACCAGCTTTCCTCAGCTCTTCAAAAGGCTGTGCATTTACTGCTGTATGCCTTACCAGCACTTCTCTGAAGTGCTTTGCAGCAAGGAAAGAAGATAGTTCATACAGGCTTTTGCTTTGCATACTTGTACACTGTCTCTACTTTGTCATTTTTCTGTAAAAAATAATTCTGAATGAGTTACAAATATATATATATAAAAAAATCAATCAAGTACTAATAAATTAGTGATAGCTTGATTTTATACTTAAGAAGGTGCTTTCTGCTGGAACAGTTTCTGTCAGCAAGTTCAGTGTTTCATTTATGCTTCTGTACTGTTTTTGAGCTGCACACAGACAGAAGAGCAGCTGCAACATAATTCAATAAAAAACCCCTAATTTACTGAAGGGAGTATAATTGGAAGTGCCTGCTGGATGTTGTGTGATGGAAGCAGTGCTGTAGTGTATGTACCAAGCAGTTCATCGACCACTATTTCATTTTGTTCAATGTAAGCAGAGAAAATATAGGATAATGTGAGTGTAAGATATTGCAAGATACTGGATTGTATTTACAGAAAACCAGCCCGAGGGACAACCACAGCTGCATGCACTGTATCTACCAGCCTTCTGTGTAGTCCATTTTGCATCATCTAACTTCTTTAGGATTTCAGATATTTTCAGAGTTTATGCTATGCTTTATTAGCTGCCAATTCAGAATTTATTTTCACTTTTTTTTTTTTTTTTTTTTTTTTTTAAGAGTGGAAGGCATATAGGAATGTTTTGTTTCTGCACTGTTAAGATTATCTGTCATTTAATTCAGTGGGATCCATGTATTTTTACAGATACAGATGGCCAAGTCATGTAGCATGTAAGACTGTGGCTTTATCCCATTTTTGGCAATGTCTTCTAGTGTGTGTATTTTTTAAGAAATATTATCACTATGTTGTCTAAAGAAATAAGAGTTGCATGTGTTGGGACATGGGTCATATTCTGTATGTTTTAAGGCCAAGATATAAATTTAAGCTCTTTGGTCTTTTTTCTTGAAGGGCATTCTTCTAAGATGCAGAGAGCAAACAGGATCACCTCCTATGCTTTTCATGTGTCTGAATAAGGATATTTTTATTTCTAACAAAATTCAGGCCATTCAAACTGCTTCTGAGTTAGAATAATCTGATCAAAGTAATTTGGTTGTTGCTGTAACTGTTTTTCACAAAAGAAGTCCCAAACCTTCACTGGAGAAGGTGATGTGTGCATGGGAAGTGCAATTTCTGAACATTAGTGTCCAGAGGACACTGGACAGATAATGACTGAGATGCTGTTGTTTTTTTCTGCAGACTGGGTATAGTTAGAGTTGTCAAGATAAATCTGATGGCACAGAACGAAACTTTCCCTTTCCATTCAGGCCTGAAACCCTTTCTGTGGAAGAGAAGAAAGAGATTCAACTTTATTTGTTCATAAAAGGTGACTTTCTGATGGCTGTACAGGAGTCTGGTGGAAAGAAATATGACCTTAGCAACTAGCCTGGATGTCTGTAATCCAGTATAAGGCAAGCTGTTTTCTATACAGTTTCCAGCAGTCCAATTTTATCAGGGAAGGATGCATTGAAAACCAATATCAAACTGTCATGGTTATCAACCTGATCTTGGCTAAGTAGATGAAACCCTCTTTGTGTCACTTGATTTGTGTGAGCTGAAGTGCTTTGCATGGAGAATTGTTTTCTGTTAGTGGTAATTTTTGACTTGCTGAATTGCTGAGCCCTGGACATTCAGTGACTGATCTGCCTGATACAACCTTATTGAAGAAGGTAGTGTTGCATACTCATCTAAATTTTCCCAGGTTAATCTTGAAGCTACATATCAATCACCTGATCTGCAGATGTTGTACGACAGCTGGAGCAATAGGTTTAGAGTAAGGGATTCCATTTTCTTTTTCTTTTTTCTTTCCCTCCCCCCTGCCTCCATCACTGGGTCATTAGATGACCTTCAGCTAGCCACGATGCTGCATGATACAGTGCTCTAAAAATGAGTTGCTTTCCAGCCTTGCAGAAGCACCTATGTAGCTTGCAAGGCATTCTGGTGCCCTCTCATGTGAGGCATGGCTGGCTTTTCCTCCCAAACTTGTCTCCATCTAGGACTCAGGAATTACTTTCTCAATTAAAAAAGTTAAGGCAAACAGAAAAAGAGAAAAATTGCAAGTTTCAGTAGCCCCTACTGGTCAGTTCTGCTTGTTTAGTTGCAGGAATCTAAACCTTGACTTGATTTCAGGGATCTGCTGAAAGCCAGAAACTCAAACCGCTGTTTCAGCAAAAACAAGAAAAATGGGTTACAACAGTGATTTTCCAAGGGACAGGTCTCAGTCACCTCAAACCTGACACTCCAGAAAGAGTGTTACATGAGTCTTCCCCTGCTCTAATCATATTTAAAAACAGTAACAGAACTTTTGGGTCAATTACTACAGCTTTGTCTTTTAATACTGAAGAAGGTATTGCTCAATTCAGACTCCACTGCAGCAAGAGGGAGTCTCAGTGCCAGCCACAGGTATTTTTTTTTGTGAACATGAAGAATAGATCTAACAAATTATTTTCAAGTCCTGTTTTCTCACTGACATGAGTGTGGGAGCCAGTGTATGGGGCTGTCAGCTAGATCTAGCCCTAACACTTCTAAAGTACTTTTATTATGTACTGTGTAAGAAAAAACCTTGGATCAAAGAATCACAGAAAAAAGAGCTTATTTGAGCTCTTCATAAGGGCAAAGAGCCAGAGGTTTATTAAAATGGAATTAAAATCTACTCTTTATTTTTTTAATGTAACAAAAATATGATTCACTTGCTGAAGAAATAATCTGCTATTTTTCTCCTGATTTATGTTTTCTATTCCAGGGGTTCATAGCTGAAGAAGAATCTGCAAGGTGCCCACAAATTAAGACCACACTCCTCTCCCCAAAGCATACCAAGGGTAATAACCCCAAAGATGAAGAGTATAACAATGAGATAATGACAAGGAAGAAGTGTCTTAAATTATTCCAACACATTTAAGACTTGAAACCATGCCTTGCATAAAATTAACGGAAGCTTGGATGTGACATACGGTATCTTCTTCCCTTTAAACAGTAGAAGATATTTTGGAAATTGTGATGTGGGAGTTGTGTCCTCTATAGACTGATAGTATTGTGCTGAATTGCATCGTAGGTGTATTTAGTTCTGAGTGCCACAGACTAATTGCAATGTGCTGAGCTGCAGGGTAGGTGTTTCTGGGAGCTACTTTAGTTCTAAAATGTTTTAACTCAAAATTTGCAGGAGACCTCTTTCTTGAGCGAGTGATACAGGCAGTAGATTATCCCTAGGGTCAAGGGAGAAGGAATTGGCTTTGGCATTCCCTAATCACATCTAGTAATTATGTGTGAGGTACAGTAATGTGCTGTTTGTGGTAGGAATTGTTGTACCAGACCAGACTCTGTCACGGCTGAGGTTGCAGGTGTACTAAAGACTTTGGAGAATGGTGAAGGAAGACCACTACAGAAAATTAGAGAATAACCTGATCACATAAAAAGATTCTTCCTGGATTAAATTGACACCAGTTGTTCTTTCTTCCTTTCTGTATGATGTATAGCTAAAAAGTACAGGCTGTGTATTGAGAAATAGGAATAAAATGGTTCCTACTGTGAAATATTCTCAATCTGAAAGGACAAGAAAAATAAAGAATTATGTAGGAGATACTCTCCAGGCCTATGATTTTTTTTGCATAATCTGCTTTTCCAGAGATGTTTGGCCAAGCTATTTGAGCATCATGTCACAATATCCTATACACCCTTTTCTAGTGAGTGTGAAGGGCAGTGATGTGCTGCAAATCAGGGTGTTATTCATGGGAATAACCTGCACTTGGTGGGGTCCAGCTACAAATTATACTTGCCTGCAGCACCTGTGAATTGTCACTTGACTGAATGTTTGACTACAGAAATAGTTACTTCTCCACATCTGCAGGTTAATTATTTTTAATTCCCATTATTTTCCTAGTATTTCTTACTATTGTCCTCCCCTGTTGCTCTATCACTTAGTTCACTCTGGGATTCAACATCTAAGCCTTTTTGAAGCTGAATGTGATGTCCCCCTGTATATAAAACGTGGTGCAAGACCTGTAAGATACATATGGAAAAGGCAAAATTGTACTTAACAAAGGTTTAATCAAGGCACTTGCTGTTCTTGTTCAATGTTGCTCACATCCAGCACGTGGTCAAGCATTGGGGTCACCATCCCTGGAGGTGTTAAAGAAATGTGTAGTTGTTGCACTTTGGGATGTGGTTTAGAGGGCTTGGTGGTGTTGGGTTGATGGTTGGACTTGATGATCTTAGAGGTCTTTTCCAACCTTAATGATTCTATGATTCTATGCTTGTGGCATCTGAAGGCTACTGTGACATCATAGATGAGTTTCCTTCCACCACCAAAGTTACAGAGAACTTAAGAGACTTCAGGTAGAAGTCAAGATGGTTATTCACAAGGGCCAGAGAAAGCAGGTAGAAAGCTGTAAGACATACCATTGACAGCATTTTAAGTGCAGCAAAAAAAAAAGGGCAAACCAAAATGACATTTAATGTAATGCTTCTGTCATGATAGAAAACAAATATTGTTTTCCAGTAAAAGAGGTGGACTGAGACCTAAAAATTTCTCAGTAAAGTTTTTCTGCACTCAGAAAAACATGATTTTGGTAATTTGAAACTAGCTTTTGTCACTTTGGTTGTGATTCCTTATAAGGAGAATTAAAAAAAGTAGGGATTATGAAGGAATTCTGTGGTCTCTAAACACTGTCATAATAAATCAAATTTCTCCATTACACAGTAAGACACAGCTGGGACTCTACTGGCAGCTCTCAGTATTTTTTTTTAGTTATTGTTCTCAAAAGTTGCAGTGTCGTAAGTTGAGTAACTTACATAACATGTTTAGAAGAAAGAAGAATTTATGAAACAAGGAAAAGTGCACTGAACAACGAAAACATTTTACATGTTTTTCTTAATGTGAAAAACAAGCTTTATGAGAAAAAAGCTTTCTAAGTGTTTTTGCTCTTTCACTGGAAAAATGATCTTTAATTTCTGTGATTCTCACTAGGATATTGAGTGTGTACCCAGTTCTGAACTGGTGGAAGAGCCTTCCTGTCTTATTGGTCAGCTACATGATCTGTTGTGCAATGTACACGTGTCATGAACACTGTTTGTCACACCATTTGTCCTACCTTTGTTTCTTTATCTGTCACTAAGAGCAGACTAATTGTTCCTGAAGAATGAAAATAATCATCTCAGCTGGTCTATGCAAGGCCTTCTTAACTTTTGTAGGAAGACAGGTCGCCCCTCAGCCCCTCGCTCATTGGACCAACAATACTTGACTTCAAAATTGGCACCAGCAAATCTAGGAGACCAACCAGCAGTTCTCCAAAGAAGGCAGGTGTGGAGCACTTTATTATGAATATCTCCTTGGGCTGACAGTCTAGTTTGTGGGGGTGAAATCCTTCTGCTGCCCCAGAGCCATGTGTATTCAGTCTTGAAAACTTGGTTCATCCATCTTTGACCTGCCTGCTGGTACGTGTTTATGCTTGCAGAACTGTTTACTTCAGCAGAGTTTTTCATGTAAATGCTAGTTAACAGCAATGAAAATTGACAGATTGAGACCTCTAACATCCCTAACCGAAGCAAGGAAGGATTTTGTTTTCTCCTTTTTTGTTTGTGGTATATTTATGCAGTTCGGAGTGATTTTGCAGCTTAAAATGTTACATCCTATGGCTTGTCAAGCATTAACTGACTGAGGATACTTACAAGGAATGCATTGCCTTGAAATCTAACAACTTCCACCCATTCCTTCATTGCCCAAGCATGTGTGTTTTTCCATGTATGATTGTATAGTCTCTCTGGTATTCTGCAAGAGAATGTAAAAGCAACATTTTCATGCTAAACTTGTTGTTTTAGTATTCTCTGATAGCTCTAAGCATCTGTGCTTTGCTGCAGCTAAATGTAAAGATGTGTTTTACTGTAGGTTGGTTATTCCAATCAGATATTGGATAGTCTTTGAAAGAGTTTTACAAGCAAAAATTGCTCTTCTTGCAATTGTATAAGAAATAAAAGCAGCAGTTTTCTGTGAATAATAAATAAAAAGACTATGATATGCAGTGGAACATAATGAAAAGAGCTTCTTTGCTGAGAGAAACCTGCTGTGTGGTTCGGATTGTTTTAAAAGCAAAGTGTGGAGCTCAGCAATTGCTTAATCCAATTAGGGATGCCAGTGTTCATCTCAGTATACCAAAGACAGAAAAACTGCTCCTGCTTGTGCTGCACTGGCTTTAGTGAGGATTTTTCCCCCCCATTCCTGTATTTAACAATCTTTACTTGTCTTTCATCTCAGGCATCTTTAGTTTGTGGTAAAATAATTTTGTACCTTATGGTTTCTTTCCACAACAATTAGCTCTCAGGTAGCACCTAGAACGATGCTTGTTTGCTAATTCCAGTGGTGTCTGAAGGAGGCAAGAATGGCCTTCTGAGCTGCTAGACTTTGAAATGAAATAGTAAATCAACTGCTGATAAGACATATATATCATATTAAACACAGGGAATCCACCAGAAAATCATTACACTAAAAAGCGACAATTTTGATTGATTAAAATGGTATGGGCTGGATAGTGTTAAATCAAAGTGAGTGATGTGACATTACAATTTTACATATCATATTTCTGTCAAGACAATGAAGGTAAAAGGCATTGTCATCAGACGATAACGGACAATAAGAGGAATCCTGATGTTAGATTTATTGCTTGGTTTAGATTTAGAAAGAAGTAATTCTTGTCTTGTGCCACTTATCAAATGACTGTAAATTTAGCGATGATGTAAAATTCGAAGGCAGAGCCACTTATAGTTTTGACAAAGTGCCAGCTATAAAGTATTTACTGTTCTCAGTGGTTCTGCCTTGCACACTTAAATATTTATCAGAAACATGAACTCTTCTGATAAATGTTTCTGATCTTTGCTGTGGATTTTTTTTAACATTTAGATTTTTCACCAGAGCCAATCTCCCATATTTCACAATAGTAACAAACTTTTGCTCTCTTTTAAATTAAAAGGGCATGCAAAAAATGCATTATTTTTCTCAAAGCATGTTCTCAGCATATATATTTCTCAGACTGTGAAGTGCATAATGTTTATGAGACTGCATTCCTTTTGTTTTTTGATGACCATTTACAGAGATAATTGGTGACATGGATGCTAAGGACAGTCAGAACTCAATGCACACTTTTCAAAGCTGCAGTCATGGAGTCTTGGTGCTGCTCATGTGCTCCTGCTTCCACTCACTGATAGGTTAAATTTCTTCTTGTATTAGTACTGTATTTACTGTCTATATTTGTGCCTGGAAGACCATGGTAACACCTATGTTTGTCACCTGTGGCTCTTATCCTCTACCAAACTGTCTGCCCCAGAAGCTTGCAAAGCAAGAGGCATAGTGAGTGAGTGATGGTGGTGCTTCTGATGGAGCCCCTGAAGCCTTCCCTTGCTTTTAACATTATTATCATGGAGTTAGGGGACTGAGACAAGGTGAAAACAACCTGGATATTGAATATCACTGCAGACCCACAGTCCGTGGTGGAAATGCATAAGAAGAAGCAAGGGCAAAAGCTCTGCAGATGTTGCTGAACACATTTGCCATCACACCTGCCTTCTCAAGGTCTACTTGCATCCTGTGCTGCTGAGATTAATTCTGTGCACTCAATTATGCAAACTCCAAAATTGGTTTGGGGTACGAAAGCTGCAGCCTAATTTTGGCTTTGTTGTGGCAGTGATCCTCCACCTCCCCTCCCACCTCCCCTTTCAAGATTTCATTACTGGTTTATTGCAGGATATAAGTGACAGACCATTGCCTTTTATACCAAATGACTACAAAATGTATTTAGCTGCAGAGGATTAATTTTTTCACATTCATGGCCAGGGAATGTGAGAGGGACTTACATTAAATTTCCCATGCCATTTGGCTTTCTGAGGCCTGTGCAGTGGAAATAATAATAATAAAAAAAGTTTCCACGGTCTGGATGAGTTTCTGATGAATAGATAAGGCTGGGTGTGGAGCAGACATCTGCGTCCCTCTGCAGCTTGCAGCCAGCCACTCCACAGCTTCTTTGACATCAAAGGTTGCAGATTGTTGTGGATGAATAGAGCCCTTGCAAATCGTGTCTGCCAAACACAGAGGACCTGGGCAGCCGTCAGCTGGGAAAAACTAAGAGTTTGTGAACTGGGGAAGGTTATTAAGGCCTCCTTTAGGTACCTCAGCAGCCTAAATCCGTGGAAACTCTACCCAAAAGTTAGCTCCTCTCCTTCAGGCTTTTCTCACACATCCAGTGGACTCAGATACACATGTACATCATTAACAGGGAAAACAATGAGGGCCCCTCATAACTAAAACTAGTGATCTTTGCAGTGTACAGAGTGCTGGAGAAATATTCAGATTTCTCGTAGGAGACGTAAAATTTTAAGCTGACAGCCGCACCTCCAGATATTTTTATTTTTGCAACTAGTTTTTGAGGACCAGCATTTTCTGTAGGCAGAGGGGAGTGGGAGGCTGGAAAGCTGTCTTCTTTCGTAGAAGTTTTCTTTCCCTCCTAGACAATCTGATTACTCTAAAAGCTTGTTTGTCACAAACTTTCTTCTAGGTTGTTGCAGGCCTTTCTTTGGAGGCCCATAATCAAGGTCTTTCTGATCCTGTAGCAAGAATTTAAGGGTTTTTTGAGCATTCTGATGGCCTACCTGTACTTTGCCTGTTCTGACCAGTACATTCTGGATTTGTACAGCAAATTCACCCCAACATCAGTGTGAATAATGAAATCCCCAAAGTTAAAAAGAAATGTCTTTCCTGTGACTGGTGAGGAAGAGATTTCTTCTGTACCTGACCATTTGATGCAGAATTACATTAAAAATAGGAAAGGAAAGGAAAGGAAAGGAAAGGAAAGGAAAGGAAAGGAAAGGAAAGGAAAGGAAAGGAAAGGAAAGGAAAGGAAAGGAAAGGAAAGGAAAGGAAAGGAAAGGAAAGGAAAGGAAAGGAAAGGAAAGGAAAGGAAAGGAAAGGAAAGGAAAGGAAAGGAAAGGAAAGGAAAGGAAAGGAAAGGAAAGGAAAGGAAAGGAAAGGAAAGGAAAGGAAAGGAAAGGAAAGGAAAGGAAAGGAAAGGAAGAAGGAAGAAAGAAAGAAAGAAAGAAAGAAAGAAAGAAAGAAAGAAAGAAAGAAAGAAAGAAAGAAAGAAAGAAAGAAAGAAAGAAAGAAAGAAAGAAAGAAAGAAAGAAAGAAAGAAAAAGAAAGAAAGAGAGAGAAGGAAGGAAGGAAGGAAGGAAGGAAGGAAGGAAGGAAGGAAGGAAGGAAGGAAGGAAGGAAGAAAGAAAGAAAGAAAGAAAGAAAGAAAGAAAGAAAGAAAGAAAGAAAGAAAGAAAGAAAGAAAGAAAGAAGAAAGAGAAAGAAAGAAAAGAAAGAAAGAAAGAGAGAGAAAGAAAGAAAGAAAGAAAGAAAGAAAGAAAGAAGGAAAGAAAGAAAGAAAGAAAGAAAGAAAGAAAGAAAGAAAGAAAGAAAGAAAGAAAGAAAGAAAGAAAGAAAGAAAGAAAGAAAGAAAGAAAGAAAGAAAGAAAGAATTACACTGCTTTTGCTACTGTTAATGTGAAAGCTTTTTAAGGGGCAAAAAGTTAGGTATTTTGCTCTGAACTTGCACTCCGTAACTTTTTTTTTTTTTTTTGGAAAGCCTTACCCCAGCGTCACCGTCCCCCTGTTCTCCCTTCTCCCACGGAGAACAGTTACAACACCGGCGCTTGGTAAGGAAAGCCGGGGGGAGGCGGGGGAGCGGTGCTCTGCCGGTGCCGGGCACTGGATGTCACTGCAGGACCGGGAACGGGAGCGGAGCGGCGCTGGAGCATCTCCCGGCGGGTGCGGAACTGAGGTGCGCGCCGCGCTCCAGGAACAGGGAACTGCAGCCCGCCTTCCTGCCTCGGGAACGGGCAATTCCGGGACATGGCGAATGCAACTAAAACTGCTTCCCAGTACAAGTAATCTTAGCCATTCACATTGTGAGATACTGCTTTTTAGGTTCCCAGAACCTTTTACAGAATATGCTCAGCTAAAAATTCCACATTATAGGATACTACTGTGTTTATTTGCTATTATGTTAGATAAAGTCCAACAAAAGACTTGGGGCTTTGCTAATTTTTAAACTTCGTCTACATTTTTATTTTTTTTTTTAGCAAAAGTAAACCAAGCTGGTCTCAGCTTGTAACATTTTCTATTTTATTTCATTATTTTTTATTTATTTTTTATTTTATTTTTTATATTTATTTTATATCTATTTTCTATATATTTATTTATTGTAATATATATTTAATATATATCTAATATATATTTATTTTATTTATTTATATTTATTTTATATTTATTATATTTTTTATTTTATTTTTCTATTATTTTTATTTTTCTTAGTACTGTTATTAATTTATTATTATTAATTTATTGTTTATTATTATTACTACTAACTTTAGTTAATTTTTCACTTTATTATTTAATTGCTTTTCCCCCCATATAGTCTCCACTTTCCACTTTCCATATCTCTATGTATCTTTCTTACCTTTTAGTGTAAAAAGGATGCTTTCTCATAATCAAAACTCACTTTCGGTTACTCTTTATACACATTTTCAGTATTTTAAAAAACCTCTTCACTTTTTTATACTTTTATTTCTAACTCTTCCCTTTTTTCTCCATGTTCTGTTTCTGGATGCAACATGACCTTTACACGTTGCTTTTTTCAGCTGGATTCTCTTTTCTGTCATGTTCCTCTTCAATCTGTTTTGTTAGACATTTTACTCTGCCCACCTTTTTCTGTGGTTCATCCAACTACAATCACTGTTCCTCTTCCACCCCCTTGCTTTTTGTTTCCTGTCTTACTCCTGTTTTGTGTTCTCTCTGAGTGTCACTTTTTCTCATTATTTTTTCTCTCCTGTTTTGTCCCTTCATTCTTCTGCCTTGGTCAGCTGAACTATCCTCACCATTACTGGAAATCTCATTGAAAAACTATGTGTGTGCTTTTGGACTCTCTATGTTTCTCATCAGGTCAGGGGGAATGGGAAAAGGACATACAATGACAGACCACTGCCTGGCCAACAGTTGGTTTTTTTTTGCTGTAGTAGTCAGAACTGACTTTGACTGCAGTTACGTACTGAAAAGTCAGTAGCCTGGTAGAATAATGTCCTACAACCCAAGTTGTGAATTCAGTCTCCTTTGCTTACTGGCTTGTTTGTACTTTGATTCTGGTTTTTATTCCTCATTGTTAACCGTGGAGTCTATGGAGGAACATACATCACATATGCACCAAATGGCTTCACTCAATTTAAGTGGTTGAAACTGAATAATCAGTAGGCATCAGAGTGAACATAGGACACACAAATAGATGATAAGGGGAGGGAGTCCCAGTCAAGAGTGAGAAAACGATTCTCCAAAATGTTTCATACCACTCTCCCAGAAATGATTGCTCAGTTCTGAGCCTTATTTATGACATCAAAGTATCATCAGAAGACTGAAGCCTGGAAGCTGAAATTTCAAACTCAAATAGAAGTTAACAGTGTGTGAGTAAGTAAAAACTTTGGCTTCACAGCCTCTTCCAACAATTGGTCCAACAATCTCCCCCCTTGCTAACATGTTTCTATGTTGCAAGTACTAAATAGTTTTCTTTCAAGATAATTAATAAAAGTTATAAGCATTAGACCAAACTAATAAAAAATTATGTCTAATGTCTGACCAGCGTCGGTTTTACTGTTTCTTCTGATTTCTGATAGAGGAAGTTCTGAAAGCTTGGACATTATTTCCAAATGTATCAAATCATCAGACCAAATCCCCATACAACCTTGGTTATCTTCTCTTTAGACCACCATGGCTACAGTACCACCAATATTTGCTTATTCTTCACATAGAAGATTTTGATATAACCTTTTATCACTACAGGCTCATTGCAAATTTTTTTTCATTTTAGCTATTTGTTCTTCATTAATTAGGATTGCTGATTAGCCTTTAGCACAAGGCATTGGTTTTGCTCACCCACCAGGGAGCCAATCAGACAATGGAAGAAAACATGTACAAACAATTCCACTGTGCTCAGAGAGTGGGTGAGTGAGTTGCAAGACACAACGGTACAGATCCATTCCTATCCATATTGAAGAATCAATGGATGAACACCTCCTTCTCTTTGTCATGCCATTCAGTAAAAAAAATTGCAGATCTTTGGTTTCTTGTTATCCATTTAAATGTTTTTAGCTCAAAGGAGAAGGTTTTTGGACATCTACTAGACTGTATCAGAAGAGCCTTTGTTGGGGAGGGGATACTGGACCAGACAGAATCTAGAGTTGGTGGTATCAGAGAATGAATTGTGGTATGGAATGAATTGCTCTCTCAAGCCAGAATAGCTAGTGTTAAGCTTGTGTCCTGCAAAGCAAGGCTTTTTCTTCTTCCAGCAATCTTTCCCTTATTGTTTATGTTAGCTTTTGCTACTTTTATAAACCATTAAAATACTAACTTATGGAGTCCTGGCAACACTGCCTGCCACTATTCAAGCAGCTCTGTCCTCTGGGTGGGTTGTCCTTGTAGTTCAGTGGTACAGATGGGACAGGCAGGTTACCAGCTGGACTACACTTTTGGGCACTGTAGGAACATCCCCACATTGAGAACCGCAGCAATGCGAAAGGTATACGTGCTCCACTGCATGTAAAATGAAATTAAGGTTCCTTTTTTTTAAAGTGTTTCTGATTAGAGCAGCAGTGTAGCCCAAAGAGTCCCAAAGGCAGAATCACCAGTGAAGTAAATCTATCTTAATTAATATATTGCAGGTACACCGACTGTAAATTTGGATTACACTGGAAGCATACTTTTCAATGTACTAGACTCATAAAACACTAATGGGACTGTGCAGGGGCTGGCATATTCCCACTTGCTGCTCTCTCTCTTTGCCCAGCAGGCTGCTAGCCACCTGCAATTAAAGCAATTAATATCTACTTTCTCTGGCATTGTTTTAAGTGTGTTTGTTGCTGCTGAAGCTGCATGGTGTGGTTCGGTGACACTCAGCAGAGAAACTGGACCAGACACCGCAAAACGTAAGGGTGCAAGGTATGTTTTACCTTTAGCTTAGGACACCTTGCTGTGCAAGTACAAGGTGAATTCACAAAAGAGTTTAAAAGAACGTGCCAAGACTCCTCTAGCTGTAAAACAGCCACTTTTCCTTTTCTCTCCCTCTTTTTCTTACTCTCTCTCTCTTTCTCCCTTCCACCCTCCCTCTTGCTCCCTTCCCCGGTCTGCAGCTGGTAATAGTTTACGGGGCATGTTGCTGTGTTAATACCTTGTTAAGGCTGTTTCAGCTGCTGGGTCTTTGAGAGGTCAGTGTCAGGACTGTTTTATTGTGAACCCTTGATGTGCAGGGTAAAGCTGGGGACAGGTAGAGCTTCCACCCTCTCACACTGCAGGGAGCTGAGCTGCTGCTGGCACCTCCTCCCGCAGCGCCCTGCCGCTGGCAGCATGGGCGATAAAAAATAATATGTTTCTGGTCAAAAGTAATTAGGGCAACTTAAAGAAGCACTTATAATAGTGGACTAGACATAACATCACCAGCACTGCTTGGTGTTTCTCGACTCAGCCTGGTGAGGCTTCAGGTGTTAAAGAGCTGTTGAATGCTGTTGTCTGTGCAGTTCTGGCAGGTAGCAAAAATCATTCTGCAGCTCGTAAAGTAGAAGTGAAAATGGGAGCATGTGATTAAAAATGAAAAATCTTAGTATAGTACTTTTAGCATTACATCACCAGTGTGTGAGTCTGCAGGGCTTCTAGCACAAGCAGGTAGTGTAAGAGACAAGCCAATGGCAGGGTTTGAAAAGGTGGGATTGAATTGTCATTTCTCAGTTTAAGAAAATATTTTCTATTTCCTGAGAGTTGTTTGAAAAACATATCTATTACTCAGACTGTGTGAAAGAAAAAAAAAACAACCCACCAACTTTACAGGCCAAATGCCAAAAAAAAAGTCCACTTTGCTTTTGTAGTATTTCTAGCACAGAGGGGAAAAAGAGGTGACTCAAAACACAGGCTTTTTTCCATCTTTCTTTTTTTTTTTCTGATTATTTTTACATGCAAGTTGACTGGTCAATTTTTTCCACTCAGTTGGTTATGAGGTTAATCATAGGCCAGGCATATTTATGGTTCTGTAATACCAGCTTTATTCACTGGACCTGCCTACATTTATGAAGATCAGTTTATTTTATAATACATAATTAAGGAAAATTAATTTTCATTAGTCATTTATTAACGAGGAATCCATGAGAATCAGTGTAACATTTATACTGTGTTCAGTGTGTGTATGCATATCCTGACAGTATGAATGCAACCAATACTCCAAGTAGGGAATAGGCTTTCTGAAAGTCTTCTATTGGATGAGTTTTTAATTGTAACATTAATCAATATTTCACTCTCAGAAGTGGAACTGGGAATATAACTCAAATATAGTAAAACATTTTACAAATTTCTATTTCCTTTTCATTTTCCTAACTTCTTATTTGTTTATTGCAGCAGCTTTATTTCATCAGATGTCCCAGCTATGCATATCACCTGTTCATGGAAAACGTGTAATTTGCTTTAATATGAACATAACCTAATCCTCCACTCTCTGCTAAATACATGTGAGATCTAAGTTAAATTCAACAGCAAAAGTACAACCCTGACCTAGACCCTGCGAGGAAAAAGCAAATTCTGAGAGATAAGCCTGGCAGTGTCCTCTGAACCCCAGCAGACAGTGGCTCAAATGCTATGTAATCAAAATATATTCTGCTTCTAGGGGTGGGCAAACAAAATACTGAAATTTGCTGAACAGCAGGAACATCAGCGGTGCTGGGTAATCTCAATTAGAAAGCACTGGGTTACGGGATATCTGCAAGTGCACACGCCAAAACAAGGTTACAGGAGGTTTTTGAGTCTCATGAGTCTCATCAGAAAAGAACAGGGGAAAAAATCAGTATTTCTGTAGCATTGAGAAGCTAGAAATTGCAGTAAAATTCTAGTGCCTCCTGTGATAGTCCGTTTGGAGACAGAAGAGGGGGATGAGGCAGAGAAAGCCTGCTAGTTTTTCTCTTTGTTGATGGAATTGTTAACACAGGAAGAAAGGAAGGGAAACACATATGCCTCAGTAGTACATATTTGACAGGTTGCAGTAAAAATTGATGCTTTCATTCTTCTTTGAGAGTCCATTCAAGCTGTGGTGTTGCCACCAAACGTAGTTTTCAGTGATTTTTAGACATTTGGTACATCTTTTTTTAAAGGAATTTCAGAAGTATGAAGAAAAGCTGTAATAAGACTTGCATTGCATTTGCAGTGGATCAAGTACCTGCTGCAGATCAAGTAGGTGTGTATGCAAATTATTTGCATTTAGAAGCCTTTTTGGTTATTTACTCATGCCTTTGCATGATTGATACACGCAAACTTGGCTCGTAACTGTACAGTTATATTTTTGCAGAGCTGTCTTCTATCTCTCCCTCTTCTGTGGTTTGGAAGTTAGGGCTTTATGCTATTGTTATTTACAATTCAAACAACCAGGTTTTCTCTTGTTTCTGCTCTAGAAAGTGTGTATCAAAGCAGAGAAAAGATTCTTTGTTGTATGGTTAGTCTCATTCTGGTGGACTCTTGTCTATCCCTACCAATCTTCACATCCTTCCCTAGCCAATTCATCCTCCACAATTTCTTCTATTGCATGGACATGACCTCATCCAGAGCTGTTTAGAAGAGTATGTGGTCCCTCCCATGTCTATTATTTCTATACCAATGGTGATACTGAATGTGACTAGTGGGAGTAGTTTAAATGGAGGAGGTTAAAAAAAAACACAGCATAGTCCCCCCTTTTATATTCTGTAAGAAAAATCTAAGCCAGCAGCAGCTACAAAGGTAATGTGGAAAGGAGGTGATGAGGAAGAAAACTGATTAAGGCCTGAGCAGACAAAAATGTGTGTCACTGTTGCCTGAAGTACTCATCCTTCCAAACCTTCCCATTCAATCAGCAGAGAAGACAGAACTACAGATAACCTCAGTAATAACATCTGTTCAGGATGGATATCAAAGAATATTAACTGAAGGAGCAGCAAATGCTGAAATAGCTGAGTCCTGCTGGAGGTATGCCAGCAAATGATAATGTGGCAGTCTCTCCAAGAATTAATATTCTTCAGGCACTAAGCTGTCCTTGTCTTGTGTATCAGCTGTGGTGGCTAAGATGCTGTATCTCCCAAGACAGGATTGCCTCAAGTAGACAGCACGTATGTGGCCAGAGAGGTCAAATGATCATTTTCTGCGCCTTCTTACCAACTTGCTGTCTCTCCTGAATCTGGAAATTAAATATTTGTGTAGGTCAGAAACGACCAATTTTATGTTAGATCACCCAGTTAAAATAGGCAATTTTTTAACAGGGGTTGAGCACCATATTTTGGTTACAAACTGGCAAGACGCCAATGATGTCGGACATTTTCTAACCATAAGCAGAGTAAACAGCTGATGTGTAACTCCTTTATCATTATTGAAATTCTAGTAAAATGTTGAGCTCTTACTGGAATTAACTTCCTCTGAAACTACTATAGATGGTCTTAGGCAATTTTAGGAATCTCTGGAAAATTATTCTGAACACAAAAAAAGTGTGAGGATGGACTACTTTTTGAGCATAAAGCTAGGAATTGGATGCATGACTTGTCATTCACTCTTTCTCTACTTATAAAAGTCATTAAAATATTGGACAATAAGTCAGCAAGCCTAGATTTCTCTAGGAAGGATAATTTGTACTGACTAGAGCTAAATAGATACTGGAATTCCTATCCTCTGGAAATTAAAAATAGTACCATTCAGAACTGCAACAAAAATGACATTTTGAAATTTTCCATGTAATGAAAATTCTGACATTTTGCTTAGAGAAGGTCAGAGTGACATTTTATTGTGAATTTCTGAGAGCGTTTCTGAGGCTTCTTGGGTCACCTCCAATCCCCTGCCAGGTAGAAACCTGAGGACTTGGGGGGGGGGTGGGTCCTGTGTAGCATGATGCTCCTGTGGTGCTGAGGGCAAAGAGCTTGGATGCCTGGAGCTTGCAGAAGCCCTCCTGATGGGTTGCCACGAGGACAGATGGCCAGGCTGGTGGGACACCACGCAGATTCTTCTGAGTTTCCCTGGGATTTAGCAGCCACCAACATGATCTCACCAAACGTTTTGATTTTGATAAATTAGTATTTTAGAAAATCACGAGGAAACCTCTAACCACTTATGTTAGTAAAGTGCTTTTTTATCTGTAAATAAACAATCATTTAAATCAGCTAAGGATACTTATTATTTCTCATTTCCTGATCATGTTAGACATTACAGAACATAACATAATTCCTATAAGGAAAATGAGAGGAGTATGAGCTTTATAATTTATTTATTTTTAAAATGTTATAGTGATTTTACGTTGGCTCAGTCATTCTGTGGCTGAATTAACTTCCCTTGTGCTCTCCATTATCTGGCTGTCACATTACCCTTTAGTTTCTTTTTATTTTATTTTATTATTTTTTTATTTTATCTATCTATCTATCTATCTATCTATCTATCTATCTATCTATCTATCTATTTATTTATTTATTTATTTATTTTCCAGTTGTGGCATACAGTGTATTTGGGATAATTCCAGAGGTTTAAGAGATTCTCTTCCCATCTGCTTTCTTGAAACTGTGCAGTCTGAATCAGTACTGCCATCTGGGTAGGAATATGATTTTCTGATGGAATGGAATAATTTTATGTAAACTACAATGAATACATTCTATGAATGGGAGACAGATGTCAATGAAAATCTAGTCCCACCCTTTGATGGGAGAAATCTTTCTCTGGTTTGAGCAGCTGAACCATTTTCCATTCAGGTTGTTGGGTATGAAATGAAGCTCTTCCAGCAAGACATACTTTCATTTAGAGCCCTGGAAATTAAAAAATGGCAGTTATAGGGACAGAAGAACTGCAAATATGATCTATTTACAGTGGACCTATACATGTAAAATCTCATCAAAAGCAACGTGGGAGTTGCTAGGTGTTACATCCTCTCCAGGACACTGGTGTCAAATCCCAGATCCTAATACACAGTAGAATTTAGTTCTGTTATGAGGCAGAGGTTTTCTGCCTTTTTTGGTAAAGTTTTCCTGCCTTTTTATAAATTGCAGTGGAGAAGATCAGCAGAGAATCCATGTTCTACCCTCAGCAGCAGTTCCAGGCAGCTTCACATCCACCTTTTCCATGTTGTGTTTCTACTCTTGCTTCCTCCCAGGTAAGGAGCTGTGGATGTAGGACATGCTTAATCCCTGGAGTACCTGGTCCTTCTCTTTCTGTCACAGAAATAGCCCTAACATTTCCAAGAACAAAGTTGTATTTAAGCCTATGAGTGAAGTGAAATGTGTGGAAATAAACGCTGGTTCTGGTCCAGCCCTTTGCCAATCCCTGAGACTGTTTTCAGTGTACCTGATTTGGTACCTTATACATCATTATACATTATACAACATTATACATTATACAACGTTATACATTATACATTACAGCTAAGCTTCACCTGGAGGACCAGACATCTTTGTGAACAGAATGAATATTTGCTTCCATTCTCCAAATTCTGCGATTATTTTGGGTGAAATTATTACTGATAAAAGCCTTAAAAATTATTTAGGTAAAAAGCACTATGATACAGATAAGGTCCATAAAAGAGCTTAGTAGAAAATCAAACCTTTGGTTTTCTGCTGAAGAAAAATGTGTATATTATCTATATACATGTGTATATTGAACAGTTTCAAAATTCTTTGCTTTTTAATGTATACAACATGTGCTATATAAAATTATGTTTCTTGATAGTGGGTATAATTAGCTATATTTTAGTTTGATTATCCTGGTTTGGCAAGTAATATTCATTACTGGCTAAGTATTACAAAAGGATCCAAATAATCACATATAGGTATTTTTCTTCTAGCAATATGTGACTCAGTGGAGATCTACAGTGATTTTCAGATCAGGTTATGTGTTTGCTGTCTTTGTTAAAATAGTCTTCAAGAAGTTCTGAATCAAACCAGTGCAGGAATTTTAAGGAAATTCAAAAATTTACATCCTAAAAATTTTGCTATTATTTAATTGCAGTAAACAATCAGCCTTATATAAAGTAATTGAAAAACAAGAATTGCAAATAAAGATGAGGTAAGATAGAGGTAACAAAAATAGTAAGAGTGGAAAATGAGAGATGGTGGGGAGACACCACACCCCCTACCTCTGCCAGTTGTGTCAAAACAGTGATTTCTACTGGCCTTTTAGTATTTTCACAATGAAATTAGTAGCCCTTACCCAGACAAGAGAGGGAGAACTTGGCTCATTACCAAAAGTGGGTTTGCATGCATTTGCACTTCAATATCTGCTTGAGAGAGATGTAAGAATGCTTCTAGAGATACAATATTATAATTTTTTTCCTGAGACCCCACCTGAAGTTGCACCAGGCTATTCTGCAGCAAAAAATAAACCAAGCAAGCAAATGAAAAAAATGGCACTGCCTCAGAGCCCCATTGATTAGTTTTAGGTATCTCTGAAGCAAGGAGATCTTGCACAAATGTTATCATGTCTGTGGGCTGGCTATTCAAGTAGAATAAGGTAAAACAAGAAAACAAAACAATTTAGAGGACAGGAATTGATTTCTGGAATTGCACGCATGTATTCCCTTGTGCTTCCTGGTGAAACAGTGAGGAGTTTGCTTGGGTAGCTCAAAGACCTGTGTGTAGGTGGCTTTGATAGCACTGCTGACTTCAGTGAACCAGCATCTGCAGAAACCTCAGCTCTCTTTCACTCCCTTGAGCTACCAAAACCTGTTGGGTAGTTCTGCTGGAGCACATTTGCTCTATGATATCTGCTAAAGCTATTTACAGCTACAAGGGAAATTGCAGCTGGTGACTAGAAGGGGTTTGAAGGAGAGAGTCTGTTAATCCAGATATATAAATTCTTCCTCCATTCTTGCAGAGGAGGTGACTTTCTGACCAGGAACAGGAGCAGCTGTTCCCAGTCCAGTGACAGCATGGGAAGCAAAGCCATGTGAGGGTACCCAGGCTGCCTAGAGAGTGACTTCAGAGCTGGCTGGCTTCAAGCTGAGCATCTGCCCCAACACTCCTGAAAACTGGGAGCTGTAGTCTGCTTCACACTTAGAAACCCAGCTAATCCTGCACAGAACCATAGAATCATTCCGCTTGGAATAGACCTTTAAGATCATCAAGTCCAACCATTAACCCAGCTCTACCTAGGCCATTGATAAATCAGGTCCCTCAACACCACATACACGTCTTTTAAACACCTCCAGTGATGATGATTCAACCACCTCCCTAGGCAGCCTGTTCCACTGCCTGAAAACCCTTTGAGGGAAGAAGTTTCTTCTAATATCCAACCTAAACCTCTCCTGGCACAACTTGAGAGCATTTCCTCTCATTCTGTCACTTGTTCCTTGGGAGAAGACACCAACCCCCTTCTCACTCCAACCTCCTCTCAGGTCTCCCCTCAGCCTCCTTTTCTCCAGGCTGAACACCACCAGCTCCCTCAGCCACTCCTCATCAGACTTGTGCTCCAGCCCCTTCCCCAGCTCTGTTGCCCTTCTCTGGACACGCTCCAGCCCCTCAATGTCCTTCTTTTCGTGAGGGACCCAGAACTGACCCCAGGATTCAAGGTGCAGCCTCACCAGTGCCCAGCACAGGGGAACAATCCCTGCCCTGCTCCTGCTGGCCACACTAGTGCTGATACTAGCAAGGATGCAGGTGGCCACCTTGGCCACCTGGGCACACGCTGGCTCATATTCAGCCACTGTCAACCAATACCCCCAGGTCCTTTTCTTCCAGGCACTTTCCAGCCAGTCTTCCCCAAGCCTGGTGGGTTGTCTGTGGTTGGTGTGACCCAACTGCAGGACCCAGCACTTGGCCTTGTTGAATCTCATACGATTGACCTTGGCCCATTGATCCAACCTGTCCAGGTTCTTCTGCAGAACCTTCCTACCCTGAGGCAGATCAACACTTCTGCCCAACTTGATGTCATCTGTAAACTTGCTGAGAGTGCACTTGATTCCCTCATCTAGATCACTGATAAAGATGTTCAACAGAACTGGCCCCAGCACTGAGCCCTGGGGAACCACCACTTGTGACCGGCTGCCAGATGGATTTAACTCCATTCACCACAAGTCTTTGGGTCTGGCCATCCAGCTGGTTTTCTTTCTTACCCAACAAACCCTCCTTCATCAACCTTCCTTTAGTCAAGCAATGCTGTCATGCTCCTGAGTACCTAAGGAAAAATGTATAAGTCTGAACTCCTTAGTGATTTCATTAAGCCCATTTACCCTTCTTCAAGTGGTGTGAGGGGGCTGGTGGAAGAGGGGGGAAGAGGCCATTGCTATTTCTCCTTGAGATTGTCATAATTCATAGGCAGTACATAATGACTTCACTGTTTCAAACTTTAAATAGAAATGACTTTGAAAATGATAGAATGGATGGTGAACCATGGAGATTTGTGCTTTGTGGTGGGATGCATACCCAAAAACATGCTGTCATGGAATCCATTATGGGACTTCAACAAAAATAGTAAAATACAGGAATGGGCAGATGTGCATCAGAACCCCTTTGGAGTTTCTGTCCTTTCCTCTGTGGAGGAGGGGGAGGAAACTGCATGAAACCCAAATGCCTGTACTTCAAATTATATTGAAACCAACCCAAACTGGGCAGAGAATAGGTTAAAGAAAAGAATTCTTTGTGCAGAGGAGCTGATTTCTTGCAGAGAAAAAATTACATGATTTCTGGAAGGTTTGAATTACGAGAATTCATTATCAGACAAAATATCTGAAGTCCTTTTCAATGTTAGAAAGAATTCTGCAGAAAAGCATAAAACTTAAAGAGGAAGAAATTTGCCTTCTGTTTCCAAGATAAGAATGTTCCTGAAAAGCTTATATTATATATTTATTAGTGGAGAGTTCACAGATGGCTTCCCTAGCAGTTCACTTTGCAGACACACATTGCTGACTTCATGAGCTAATAGGAAGAAAACCCTTTTTCTGCATACCTAGCCTATAGTGGTTAGATTTATTAGAGAATGATGTACATAATCCCCATATATAAACCAGTCAAGGGATATTTTCTGCAAGCTTAAGAGCCTCACACGATTTTTTTTCCAACCAAAGGCTAGTAACTTTGGCTTATAAGATTACTGAGATTTGTGTTTTCATTCTTGCCATTAACACATTCCAAAACTGGTAAAATGCAAGGGTGCTGGTTTGTGTTTTTCTTTCTGATTCTTCAGTGAATGAATGCCCTCTTCCTCACATGAGGAGCTGTGATCTCAGAAAGGATGTTCCTCACCACCCTGGGAGAAGTAAATGCTGGCATACATGATTTAATTCATCATACTTCCCTGTTCGTCTGAAAAAAAAAAAAAGAAAAAACAGAGGAATCCATCCTGCATTTTAGGCCCAGGCTGTCAAGTAGAATAAACCATCATTGCTCTGGTCATTTCACATGGTTTCAAAAGGTACCAGTGGTAGTTCATGAAACGAACATAAACTGGATGTGTTACTTATTAATTTCTTTGATTTGGAAAGAAAATAATAGCTGCAGAAGGTAATGTGCTGATGAGAAGAAAACTAAGTTTGCATGGCTACCTTAGGAGCTATCAGACACATCTGCAAAACCATTTTTTTAGTATGAGCTTTTCACTTTAATTGGAGCTATTGTTTGCAGACAAAAGTTTTGCTAATGGAGGAAGGGAAATAGGTGTGATGCACAGTATATCAGAAGGGCATAAGGTTCTTTACAAAAGAAAGCAGAGAAGGACAGAAACATAATTAAGGTGGACTGAGTGTGGAGGTCACGATAGAATAACAGATATCAAAGGATTCAAAAGCAGAGCAGCGTTGGCATGGTGACTGGGAGCCACTTTAATATTAAATATAGTACATTTTAGATGGAAACATAGAATAGCAGCCTGATCACAAATACTGCTGGATTTTCAGTGATTCACGTTACCAAAACATAAATTAAAATCTTGGTCTTCTGCAGTACTAAATCAAAATTTTATTTTCAGCTATATGTAACTTTCTATCATTTTATAGATTTTGAGGCTGGTGGTGGCTTCTTTTACCAGCTGTATATCATAGGACACTGCATTTCACCAGTTCACCTTCACCTTGTTCACTTAGTCTTTTGGAAGGTATATTCCTGTTTTTCTTTAGGCAGCCATAGTCTCCTGATTGTTATTGTTATTGTTATATTACTGTGCCTAGTTAAAAAATGTTGTGCACCATCCTCCAGTTTGGACTGTATTTCAGTCCAGGGACTAGTTATGCAAAAAACCTGCCTTTACATACCATGGTTTGTATTATGTTTTTTGCTGTATTTAAAAAGTGTTTTGAAAATAGTTGTTTATAGTTCTGGTGACTTTGAAAGCTTTGTTTTCTTAAAGAGTATGTGTGATAAAATAGAGATTTTGCTCAACCATAGAAAAGAAAACTGGTTAAGTGACCAAATCCCTCACTTACCTGATACCAGTCTCAAACCACTTTATAAATTTACTGAAAGTCTGGTTGAAAGACAAAGCTTGTGATGTGTTCTCTGCACTAAATTATGTTGTTTCAAACCAGGTTGGTCGAGTTTAGGATTTAATTTTAAGTGAGTGGTTGCTCTAGCTCCCAAGTGTCTGCTGACTATTGTTACAGTCAAGTTCAGCTACAAAAAATACAGTTTTAACCAGGCAGACCTTAAGCTATTGATTGCTCTGTGTGTGTTATTGATACTTAATCTATATCTGCATGCTGGTGAGTTAGGCTATAGCTGAGTTGCATTCTTTGTAGACAAGACAAAATCCATAGGCTCTGCAGGGTTGGCAGCGTGTTACACACTCACCCCGAGGGATCCCGTGGCAGTTGACCCCCTGGAACTGCAGCACTTTGCTGAAAACACAAACAATGAGGCTTTTAGCTCTGGAGGTCCTGTTAGAGTGGTATTTCAGTGTAAATTGCTGCTGTCATTTTTCATTTTCCTTCTGAACAGCCAGAAATATTTCTATGCGTTTACAAAAGCTTCTATCTATCCTTCATAATTTTATTTCCCTTGTGAATATATGTGTGTGCTTGTGTGCATGTGCATTCATGAAAAAACCTGTCCAAATAGCTGGTGACTTTTTCACAGTAGTGTTCTTTATCAGGACTATCTCTTGAGGATTTGAAGTGATACTCATTCAACCAAAGCTGTGTCAGAGGTGGTGTAACTAGCTTCAGGTCAGCTCAGTCTGGTCGGATTTGAAAGGCAGCTGCTTTGTTGCACACTTACAGGTTGTGACCAAGGCCTTGTGCTTAGCTTCCAGACTCAGCTGGGATGTCTCTTGGTCCTCTTTTTGCACCTGGTTTCTCTGTCCCAGCTTTTGGCTTTCCTGACTCAATTTGGTTAAACCTGTAATTTCTGTGATATAAATATTAAAGTACATTTAGCTTTCAAATATTCTCGATTGTGGTGTTTCCTCAACCTGCTCCCCTCCTCCCCCCCCCCCTCAATCCTCTGATCTAATCTTATATTTCTTTTTCCTTTTAAAGTAAGGTGTGGTTTGTTTTTTTTTCTCCTTCAATGTGCAGATGTTGTTTTTCTTACTGTATCATGTGTGATAATGACATTTTCAGCTCTGGAGTACACAAGTGTGGGGCTTATGCAGTGTGTTTACATTTGATAGGGGAGAGAATTCCATGTAACTGAAGTACTGTAAAATTGATTTCCCTTCTGTCTCCAGGTATTCTTCCCTCTCTCTTGAAAGCTAACGTACTTTGTGATTTGTAATCACAATTCTGACAGCAGGAGGCCTTAATATAGTAATACCTACATGTATTTTGTATCTGATTAGATAAGGTATCTATCTGACTATGTAGTCTAGCTAGATAGATAGGCTGTGAAGGTGTTTTAGTCCTTTTTGTAAATTTGTAACCATGAGAATAGTGTTCTTAGAGGCTTCTGGGATAATTAGGTTGGAAGTGATCTTAAGAAGTCATCTGATCCAACATCCTGTTCAAAAAAGCAGCTCTAAAGTCAAAGTTTTTGGGGGGGTTATCTAGTCATGTCTTGAAAACCTCCAAAGATGGAAACTTCGCAGCCTCTCTGGGACAACTGTTACACTGCTTGACTGTCCTTGTGGTGAGAGGTATTCCTCATATCCAGTTGGAATCTCTCTTGTTTCAGATTATACCCATTGACTCTCATCTTCCCACCATGGATACTTTCATTATAATCTCCATGATTCTTCTGGCTATCTCCATGAAGGTACTGGAAGGCTGCTGGTAGGGCCCTCTAAGCCTACACTCTTCTCCAGGCTGAACAAACCTGGTTCCCTCAGCCTGTCCTCACAGGGCATGTTCTCCATCCAGACCCTGACTATCTTGGTGGCCCTCCACTGAATGCTTTTCACTTTAAACAATGCTATTATTTAACAGTAGCACACAATGCAGTCTGAGAAGCACCAAGTGGAGGGGAAACAGGCATTTCCTTGGTCCATTGGCTACACTGCTGTGACACTGCCCAGGAGGCAGCAGGCTTGCCTTGTTGCTGGGCACTGATGACTCACGTTCATCTTTCTCTTTCCCAAGATCCTGAGGTCCTATTCAGCAGAGCTGCTTGCCAGGCAGTCAGCTCCAGCCTGTGCTTGCTCCAGGGGTCCTTCCTTTCCATATGCAGGGCTTGTCAATTGTCCTTGCTGAATTTCATAGGGTTTCTATAGGCTGTCCCTCTGTGATGGCCCTTTCCTCAAGTTTATCATCTGGTCCCATGGATTTGATGATATACAGCCTTGAAGTGGGTGTGGTCCAGTGCATCCTCCAGGTCATTGATAGGTGTTGAACAGGACAGGTCTCAGAATATACCACCATGATACTCCTTTTATTACCAGCATCTAGGTAGAATATAAACTATTAATGAATACTCTCTAAGCCTGACCATGCAACCATCTAGTTTTCCACATGCCTAGGCAATAACATCCTAACTTGGAATGCAGGAATACTGCAGGAGACGGTGTTGAAAGCCTTCAAAAGCTGCAGTGGAAGGTATCTACAGCTCCCCTGTAATCCATGGACCTAGTCACCTCATCATAGAAAGCAATCAGGTTGATCTAGCCTGATTTACCCTAAATAGAGCCATGCTGGTTGTTCCTAGTCACCTTCTTCTCTGTAGCAACACCAGAAATATGTTCCAAGACAATCTGTTTAATGATTTTTCTGACTGAGGCTGACCGATGCTAAAGGCCTCCTTTTTGGTCTTTTTTGAAGATGGCTGTGAAGTTTGCCTATCTCCAGTTGTCAGGGATCTCCTCTTGTCTCTATCACTTCTCAAGATGATGGAGACTGGCCTTGCAAGGACATCAGCCAGTTCTCTCCACTTTCTCTTGGAGGCGTCCCGTCTAGGCCTGTGGATTTGTATGGAACAAGTTCTCTCCCTCAACCTCTGACTCAGACTTCACCCACTGCTCTTAGTTCTTAGTTCTTTTCCTTGAACCCTGCCTCTAAACATGGAAGCCTGGGAGACCTTGATGGTGATAACTGAGGAAAGGAAGGCACTGAGTACCTCATCCTCGTTTATGCCTGCTCTTGGAAATCACTCAGCTCCTTCAGCAATGTCCTCACTTTTTCCTTGTTCTGCTGTGAACTGATAATGTAAAGTAGAAAAGCAGAAGCTCTTTTTTTTTTTTTTTTTTTGCCTTTGACACTCCTGCAAGTGTCCAGTTAAGCTGGATTTTTCCCAACATCATCCTAACCCCATGCCCAGGTAATTTTTCCAAATTTCTTCTTTGTAGCCAGTCATCCTCCTGCAGGCTGCACCTTTGTACTGGGAGTCTGTTTTGAGTTACCCACGAAGGCAGGCTGGTCTCCCCATTAGTCTACTTGTTTTCTGGAGTGTTGGGTTAGACCATTCATGCACTCTTAGAGGTTGCTGTCCTTAAAGACATAAAGCACCCCCAAGCTCTTCTTCCAAGTTCCCAGGACCAACACATCCAATAACACTGCTGACATATCTTGTTGCAGACCTGCAACAAGGTTTGTGGTGTATCTCATGGAGCAACTGCCTTTTTCCTTGTTTACAAGTTATTTCTTGTATTACTTGTTATGTGAATGTCAGGTTTTAAAATGTGATAATCACTTATCATCATTTGAACCTTAATATTCCCTGGCTGAGAAGGCACTGAAGCTATGTGCAAATAAGAAGTGTTTGTGCTGCCTAATTCCTATCAGACTTACGGCACTGTTCCACAGCATCTCTGCTGGATGAACCAGAACTGGCACATCCATTGATTTCTACCAGCTGTTTTCTGCCAATTTCAGTTCCTGACAGGTAGCAAGCTGTGTAGCTGGCAGCAAAGAATCTCAAACAGTTCAAATATGCCCCAGGGAGGGCAATTGCTTACCCTAAGCCCATCAAGGAATCGCTATTATGCTTTGCAAGGTACATACACATTTGCCACATCTGTCCCCTATTATTTGTACTCAGAACTGACAAAGGATTGAGATAAACATGTGCCTTTTTAATACCAAGCAAGAGCAAGGTGTTTGTAAAAGACAAATGTTGCAGAGATCTCGGTGAATAATTTCACAATTAAGCTTCTTTTTGTATATTCGGTGAAATGTTTCTGTAGCTGATCTATACTTTAGCTATAAAAGACCAAAATATCCATTTAAATACCAAGCCAGCCTATTCAAGTACTTTAAATCTAAATTTGTTCATTTTCATCTGGTGCTTTGACAGTCTCACAACATAGTACAAGCAGCCTTAATCTGTGGACCTGCTGCCTTCCTCGGTTCTTTTTTGATTTCTCTGAGAGCTATCCTCACAAAGACTGAACTAAGCAAAGGAGGCTGTAAAATGCTTCCTGAAACATTAATGGATTTGGAGCAAGCCACCACAGCTTGACAAGCTGCCTCTCCTCAAATGAACCAGGCTACTGACCATGTACAGGCTCCTAGCTCATTTCAAATGGAAGGAGCTTTGCCTCTGCTTTTCCTTGCATAACGAGGTAAAAGCATCCACGTTATTAATTAATGCAGGTCAGGTGGTAAATATTTAAGCCATGACAAAGCAGCTTGCTTGTAATGTCCTGCCCTTCTCTGTGTTGCTGCAAGCACAAGTGAGGTGATAAACTTGGAAGATGTTTTGTGCCCTTAGTTTCTTTGGAAGTGAATAAGAGATGAAGGATGAATAGTACTTTACAAACTGAGCTTTATTAGATAAAGCAGAGACATGTTCAGGTGGAAATTTTAATATGTCTCTGTGGGACAGCTTATTTTGGTAGTAGTCTTATGGGTCTCAAAACCTGTCCAGTGAGTGCACTTTTAAGATCTTGAACTAGTTGACTGCCACTAGTATAAATTCCCATTTCTTCTCCAACCCAAAATTACAGTACAAGATCAGGCATCTGGAGAAGAAATATGCAGGGTCATCTATCTAATAAGATGGTGCTGGATTTAGCAGGTAAATATCTGGTATTATGCAGAAGAAAGCCATTTGGGAAGCTGCCTGTTGGCTTCATTTAGAGCTGTTCATGTTCAGAGGCCCAGGATTTGTAAGCAATGTGGATTTTATTCTTCTTTCTTTTTTTTTTTTTTTTTTTTTTTTTTTTTTTTTGCTTGAAGGCTAAGCAGAGAGTACAGATGCTCACTTTGTAACTGATTGGGAGTGACAGGGGTTTAGTGTAGCCCTGCAGTTACTGACCTGAAGCATTCATGATTCTGTGCCTTAAGCAAGAAGGAATAAATTATTCTACTACCTTTCACTGTCATTTTAAATCTGTAAAGGAACTGTGCAATATAAAAACTTTAAGACTGTGATTCTATTGTTAACATATGATTTCTTTAAATGAGCTGTCAAAAATTAAAACAAGCTGTTGCCCAGTGCAAGTGTTGTTATTACTTTTTCAATCAGAAACCAATAAAACATTTTATAATGGGATTCTAAAGTGTATTCGTTAATTACAGTGATCATATAGTCTTTCAAATGCTAATGGTCTGACTCAAATTTCACTTTGTTTAGTTGTGTTAGAAGTTATGATTAAAGAATGGTATAGCTTTATAGTTGTTTTACTGCCATCTGTGTGCACCAGGCAATAACTATGTACAGATGGTTGTGATTCAGAGACAGGTTGCCACATGCAAAAAAAGTATGTTTCAGTTATTTTAATAAGATTTATTGCAGCAGTCACAGTTAAATGCTTGAGCCTTAATGATAATTGCTACTAATCCTTCAAGAAAAATGATCAGAGTTCAGTAAACCACAAGGAGCAGATTTTGCTGTAAACCCCAGAAACATCTCACTGCAAAGGTATGCTTCATGTTTTCATTTTGTATTTGCTCTCCCATGCTTTTCTTCCTTGATCATTTATTTCTATACCTTTGCTCTTGCAGCATTTGGTATGAAAAGGCAAGAGATCATTCTCTCCATCTTCCATTTCGCTTCCCAGGTATCAATACTTATTTATGTTGGAACACTTGGAGACCCCCAAAGTAAATTAAACAGGAACACATGTGATAGAAAGACCAGATGATAACTCACAGAACTCTCAATTCCTTTGTATTAGTATTGGGCCACATTCAAAGCCCACACATGGCCTTTTGCTTCTATTTCCACGGCAGAGGCAGTGATTTGGATTTGTGTTTGGAATGGCATCTTACACCTGAACTTGAGTTCTGTATACAGTTGTCACTTCCAAAATATGACAGTTAGGGCCAAGACTTGGAGAACCTTCTGCTGTCCTAAGGATTTGCAGACTGATGTCCTCTGTGAGCTGACAAGCTGAATAAAGTCTTGTGTGAGGCCTTGTGAGAGGACAGTTAGAATATGGGTTTGTGTCCAAGAAATTTCTTCAGCCTAAACAATTCAACACTGCAAGAGGTCTGGTTCTTCCTCTAGAGTTTTAGCTTAAATTCTTCTATCACTGAACAGTGAGATTTTCAGCTAAATCAAGTTGTGTGTTAGCAGAGATAAATGAAGTACGTGCATATACATAGGTATTCATGTGCATATATATGTAATCTAAGGGTATAGCATACCATCCTAAAAGCAGATGGACTTAAATAGCCAGTTTTTAGAAACCATTCTTGAGTTCTACTTTCAATATGATTTCTCAGTTGCTTTTCATTTAGACTGGTACCTTTCTTTTTGTGGTTGGGACAATATCTTACATACAACTGATAGAAAGAAGCACATGAGAGCCAGAACAGGGTCTGGAGTCCAGGAAAGTGATGCCAGTTAATATTTATGTCCCCATCATGGTTCAGTTTTCACACGTGATGTTACAGAAATGTGGAATTACAATGCATACATGTATGATACAAAAAGTAGCATAGGTACTAGACATCCAGTTTGACAATTTCAGCAAGAAATATGATCATTGTGACAGGATCTTTCTGATGGCTTTTGGTGTTGAGTTTGCTCTGTAAACTCTTATAGCCAGCTATACTATGAGATTCCATAAGTAGTCACAGAGAAATCACAGCTACTATGGACCTATCCTTTACTAGGAGCTGCTATGCTTTTAGTATCAAAGTGGTTCAGTATCAGCATCAATCTATTTGCAAAGTAGTGGTTTCATTCATGTTGAAGCTCTAATATAATAAAAATAATTGTAGTAACATGTAAAAGAAGGATGTTTTCCCTTTCCTTTTTCTTGTGTGTGACTTCTTTTTCTTTTGGGAGACTCTCTTGCTTTGCAGAGGAAGTTCAGGACTAGAAATATAATAATAATAATAATAAAGAATAAAATAAGGGCAGCAAAAGATGACCTTTTCTCTCATCCTTCTGCATCTTGTGAAATACAGTTTTGCAGTGCCCCAAGGTGAGGAAGATTGTCACTTTTTGTCTGTGTGCATTAGTGTTCTCTGCCACCATGAAGCTGCATTTAAGGGGAAGGGTGCTAAACCCTATTTTCACTTAAGGCTGTGATGAAACAGACTGAGAAGCTACCTCAGCTTCTGGATTGTTGAGTTTGTTGTTGCTCGTTAAAAAAAAAAATACAAAAGAGAAAATTTTTAATAATGTTCTGCCAGTTTACAAAATTAATTTTTTATAGGTACTTTGTTGGGCTCCAAAATAATTCTTCTGACATTTTCAGTTACATTAAGAGAAATAAAAAATCTATGTTTCTCTTTTAGGCTAAAAATATTTGAAAATAAATATCTTAAAGATGGTAACTGAGAACACTTAGACAGTGTTTTCCCCAGGCATTTTAATACTATACACCATTTCTCATTAAATATTATCCCTTGGATGAAAGCTTAATGCAGCCTTTCTCTGATACCTCAGACTGTTTAAATTAAAAATCAGTATCAAGAAAATGTGCAAACACTCTGTGAACTATCTTTGATGACAGAAAGTTAAAGAAAGGCTCAGTCTTGCAGGCATACCTGAAGAAGCTGGTGACTGAAGCAGCTTCACGTAGAAGATGGCAGAGTGCAGATCAGACTTAGGGTGGCTGGATGGTCTTTGACACCTGCCAGCATCTTCCTAAGGATACTCCTGGAGCTGTTGAGAGATTTGGCTTTCTGGTCTGGAGTGGATAAAGGGAAGAATAATGACCCTGTCAGGATTCCCAAGTGCCCAGGAGTTAGGTCATTTCTGTGACTGCTTTGAGACATTGAGCTATGCAGATGAGCTGGAAGATGACAAACTGCCTGGAGCTCCATTAGGAGTGAACAGAAAAGTTGAGATGTGTTTCCTTGGCCTCCTCTGCACGACTTGCTGCAGATCAGCAAGTCTGGTGGTTACAACCAAGAGAAGAGGGCTACACTTGGCATTGGGGTAAGCTGTGCTGCTAGGAGGCAGCAGAGCTGTTATTAGGAAGTTGTGGGAAAACCGATTGTCCAGCTGGAAATTTCCAGCCATATTGGCAATTGATCTTAAAGTCATATTCTAACCAGGAATATTTAAGCAGTTTAAAATGAGCACAAAAGGTCTTCAGAGAAGAACTGTATCCCTTTCTGTCCTAGCCTTACCTGCTGTGTGTCTGTCTCCATGTACAATAGTCTATAAATATGTGTGAGCATCTGTTACTGTATTCCTTCCCATCTTCCCTCCACAAGCCAAGATTTCCATAGTCTGCTGCCATGGCACTTGTATATGACATTTTGAATGCATGAAGTGCAAAAGCATGACATTTTGAATTAGAAATTAATTTAACAAACGTGTCTGTGGAAAAAAAAAAAACACGTTTGGATCCTCAAAATTTGTCAAATGATATTTTGAAAAGTTAAAAAGAAATAGTACAAAATGAACTGAGGAAAGTGTAATGCAAAAGTTAAGGGGAAAAAAACATTCACTACTTGAGAGATAACATGGGACTAACAGAGAGGACACAAATCTAATGGATGACATGAGGCAAGCCACTGCTTAGTGCTGTTGTTCCATGTCTGTTCATCCTTTCCTGTTTAAACTCCTCACAGACACTCACAGCAGGCAATCCCCAATGGTAGCCCAGTCTCAGTTGCAAACTTGATTGCAGTGGTCCCTGAAAACTAAGGTAGGATAGGTAATAATTATTTACCATTTCTGAGCTGCTGTAGCAAATTAAAAATAAGTTACCTGAGGATGGGCAAAGTTGTCAAATTATGTGAGTATGCAGATGGAAATGATTTGCAAATTCAATTGGCTTGCAAAAAAATATAATCAATGCAAATAAGTAAATTTATTTAGTTATACCACATGTCACATAGAAGCTCAGAACTGGTGACCTTAGTTATTAGATTGGCCTGATCTAGATTGAACAAAAACTAAGACATCCCTGAATGCTAGTTTTGAGTGTTAATTTTTTGCACTTTTCTAAAATGAAATTGTGGAAGGGACTAAATTATATGAACAAGTTCAAAGCTCAAGAGTAGGTGCCAGTCCTGTTTTTTGGCCACAAAAAATGGAGGCTTAATATTGCACTAAGACCTAATTAAGACCATCGAGCTCCCTGCTACTTGCAGGATTAAGGCCAAATGGTGGCAACAGGTAAGGGAAACTGATGAAGAGTTTACATGTTAGGTGGTACTGGAGGTTTTCCTTCACATCTTGAAAGGACAGTATTTCTGCCTCTTCCTGGGACTGTCAGTGTGTCCTACTCTAAGAAGTTCTCTTAGCATTCTGTGATGGCTCAAGTGGACAGGATTTGCCTCTTCAGAATTGAAAACATAGGGAAGCAGTTCTCTGAGGGTCAGAAAGCAGCTCTGTCTCTCTCCCTCTGGAAGGCAGATATGAGGAAGAATAAGATCTAGAGTGTATTTACTCTTTGATCTTCTTTTCTTTCAGTTTTAGAATACAGAGTTTCAATTAGATTGATAAGGTGGTGTCACATTGGGTGACTCCTTCCATGAAGGTCTTCTCCCAGGCTTCTGCACATTCCTCTCCCTTGCTATGAATTATTCTGTCACACCCGGGTCTGACATTTGATGTGTGTGTAGCATCAGCATCCCTCATTATTGCACAATGTACAGTGAAGTAATATATTCATGTTTATTAATTTAAAATCCTGTTTGCTATGAGCAGTAATATCACTTAGCTACAGTCATTTTCCACTTCATTTGGTATCCTACTAATTTTATCTGCATGAGACTATTTGCTAATCCGGCAGCTAAACCTTGTATCTTCTTTGTTTTTCTTTTAATTAAATTCCTTTTCATTAAAAGATGGAAGCAATAAGATTTTAATATGTGACCTTTTTGTGATCTCCCCATCTCTAAGCCCAAACATTTGTTTTGTCTCTTACACAAACTCTATGTACTTCACAAACTGTACACCCTCTCTGCAGGAGCTCTGCTGGTCCTTTTTAGTTTCCTTCGATATCCAGGTTTCCACTTGATCTTTCTGCTCTCAGCCTCAGTCACAGAATCACAGAGCAGCTGAGGTTGGAAGGGACTGCTGGAGGTAATCTGGTCCAACATCCCTGCTCAAGCAGGACACCTGAAGCTCTCTATCTTCTCCCCTCTAGTGAGACTCCACCTGGGGTACTATGTCCAGTTGTGGAGCCCCCAGCACGGGAAGGAGATAGAGCTCTTGGAGTGAGTCCAGAGGAGGCCATGAAGATGATACAAGTGCTGGAGCACCTCTCCTCTGGAGACAGGCTGAGAGAGTTGGGATTTTTCAACCTGGAGAAGACAAGGCTGCAGGGAGACCTTAGAGCACCTTCCAGTAACTTAAGAGGCTACAAGAAAGCTGGGAAGGGGCTTCAGACAAGGGCATGGAGTGATAGGATGAGGGGGAATGGTTTTAAACTGGAGGAGGGGAGATTTAGATGAGAAATTTAGAAGAAATTCTTTCCTGTGTGGGTGGTGAGACACTGGCCCAAGTTGGGCAGAGGAGCTGTGGCTGCCACATCCCTGGCAGTGTTCAAGGGCAGGTTGGATGGGGCTTGGAGCAACCTGGTCTAGTGGGAGGAATTCCTGCCCACTTCAGGGGGGTTGGATCTAGATGATCTTTAAGGTCCCTTACCACCCAAAACATTCTATGGTTCTATGATTCTGTGATTTCATGATTGTGCAGGACCACGTCCAGGTGGCTTCTGAATATCTCCAGGATGGAGACTCCACAGACTCACTTGGCAACCTATACCAATGCCTGGCTACTCTTTTAGTAAAGAAGTTTCCTGGTGTTCAGAGGGAACCTGCTGTGTTTCAGTGTGTGCCAGTTGCCTCTTGTCCTGGCACTGGGCACCACTGAAGAGTATGGCTCCAGCATCTTTGCATCCTCTTTCCAGGTGTGTATATACATGGATAAAATTGCCTCAGCCTTCTGAACTGTTCCAGCTGTCTCAACCTTTCCTGACAGGAGAGGTGCTCCAGTCCCTTACTCATCTTGGTTGCCTTTTATTGGACTCTGTCCAGTATGTCAATGTCTCTCTCATACTGGGGAGCCCAGAACTGGACCCAGTGCTCCTCTGCTTGCCTCCTTTCACTACTCTCCTTTTATACATTTGTTTTCTGTCTTCAAACTCTTTGCTGTTTTTTCTTAGTAAACCATACTGTAAGGGAGAGTGAAGGAGAGTCTGGAAGTCTTCTAGAACCTGTGATGTGGACACTAGTGATTGCCGTGCTAGCAAGAAACAGAAATGGCCAAGAAATGGCAGGGGAATGGCTTGATTATAAGACAAGCAAGAGATTTCAGTATGTGTGATGTTGAGAAAATATATGCAAATTGCAATATATATATATATATAAATTGGTAAATTTTCTTTATATTTATTGATCAGGTTCTTTTTTTATTTTATTTTTCCCCCAACCTAGCTGCCATCCTTATGTCATCAAGTTTTACTTGTTTATATGTGTTCCACAGTTAAGCACTTTTGAAGCATTTAAAATATTAGTATTTCAAGTCGTTTGAAAATCAAGTGGTTTTAATTTCACCAATAATCTTACTAGAGAAGGAAATGTTCATGTTTAAACACAAGGCATCAGAGAATAAGGGAAGCTGTATGCTGCCCAATGTTAAAACAGTAATTCTGTGACAAAGAACTGCACATTACTTATAGCTCTGAGCTCTTCTGAGCCAACAAATTACAGGATTCTTTTCAGCTAAACTTGTTAGAGGTGAGCATCTTGACTTCTGTTTTAAGAAAAAAATTACTTAAACAGAGCTATACAGAGGTCAAAAAGCAAGCTCATTAAGTGCTGAAAATGGAGCAGCCTCCTCTGCATGTTCAGGATGTATAAGCATCCCAGAAAGGAATAAATACAATTTCTCTGTGTAACAGCTTCCCAGAGAGTCCTGCTATTTTGTGTTTTCATTGTACCTCTGTTGGATGATGTCAGCTTTTCTGGATGCAGCTGTTGTCCAGTACTTGCAAAACTGCTTCTGATCCTCTGACTTGTTTCCCTTTGCTCAACCTCATTTATCTGGTTCTCTCTCATCCTTTTTTTTTTTTTTTTTTTTTTTTTTTTTTTTTAGTATATTTACAAACAGGCTCAGTATCAAATTCTGTATGTTAAAACTGAATATCTGCATAGATAAAGTTGCTGAGGCCTTTTTATCCTGAAGATTACATCAATGATAATTTACTATTATTATTTCTCTAGTCTTAGAGGAGTTTTTTGGACTTTTTCCTCAGTGAGTTCATTTGTAAATCCACCTACCACTGCCTATATGATCAAAACATTATTTGGGTTCAGTCATTTTCTCCACAGGATACTTCATCCCCCCTTATCTCTGTTGTCAATGCTGCTTTCTTCCACTTCATCAGAAGTTTATCCTCTTACTGACCTTCCCATGTCATGACATCTTCCAGGTCTTTTTCTGGCTTTGCACCATATTTCTTCAAACTCCTTGCACAGTTCTTTTTGGACCTACCTGTCAGATCTCATCGCTTACTTTTGGGTTCCCTTAATTTTTCCAGATCCTCACTGGGTCCTCTGAAGTTTCTTTTGGGTCCCTCACAATGTATTCCCTACATATGTAAGCCAAAAACCTCCTTTCTCTTCATTTCTTCAGAAGACACAAATCCCTCCTGATCCAAATGTTATCAGTCAAAAGATTTCTTTGCCCCATGATAGCATAAAACAGGAAATGAGAAAAGGATCCAGGCAAGCAAATCAAATAACATGTAGTTGAATTATTCCAATAAATGGTATAAGGTTCATGTTTTAGGGATTTCTTCCTGGCAGGGATGGCATATTTTATTTGTTTTTTCTTAATGCACCTAGCACAGCATGTAATTAACCACATTGTCAAACATGTAAAACCTTTTTTTTTTTTTTAAAAAAAAAAAAAAAGAAACTTCCAAAAGAATCAAAATAATGTAAAAGTTTATTTCAGCTCCTAATTTTGAACTGGTGGTAAAATCTCATCTGTATAAATCTGCTTTCCTTACAAACCTGTAAATGTTTGTGAAACAATTGTAATTGTTTTTTGGCTTTTCAGAAATTAACTTATATCAACCTTAGCAGAGTTTTTTCACAATATAGAAGATATTTAACAATTTTTTTAGAAAAAATCCACTGAAATCCTATGAAATGAAAATTACTTTTCACCAGTTGATCCATGCCATTTATTCTTAAAAGGGCTGTTATCCTAAGAACAGGGACAACAAATTGGAAGGAACCACCTTCTTGTCCTTACACTCACTTTTCTTGTACATTATCTTGGAACTGCCAAGCATAATGAGCTATGGAGGTGCATAAAAGACAGCCAGGAATATGGGTCTGATCTGTGATAGTGTGGACCCATGGACAGATGGTGATATAGAGCACATTGTTAACTTAAATCCTGGAAGAAGAAGTGGATCAGAATGGCTTGATCATGGATTCTATGATTCTATAATCAAACCATTCTGTGTACACATTGTTGGAACACACCAGGGCAGAGTGAACATCTGGCTCCTTAGAGTAAATTTGTTTTGCTTGTGCATAGTTGGTCATCCTTACTGCTGTTGCCATTATCTAATGGAGATAAGGTTCCAGTGGGAGGTGAAAGGTGAATACAAACAATGACATGGACTCTACTAAACATACACAAGGTAGTGCCAGGGCTCTGGAGGTGGCTCTGAAGTGGCAAGGAAAGCAAAACATGTCATCCCTGTGGAAAGCCAAAAAGGGCATTTCATTATGTATTTTTTGGGCACTAGGCTTCAGAAAATGCTGCCAAGAATCCAGAAAAAAAGAGAGAGAAGTGAGAAAGAAGGAAATTTGAGGTCACCATCCATGACATTGGGAGAGTAATTATTTTTTAATGGAAAAAATATTATTACATTATACTATCTTAAATGTTACATTCTTCCTTCACAGCAATTCATAGACAATGTATTACTTGATAAGGTTTCCCCTGTTTCAGTTAGGTGAATTTATTCATTTTAAGAGGAATTAAGATTCAAAATTTTCATTGCTCTGAACAACAACTACTTCAAAAAAACATATTTAGTCCAAACCAGACTGGAACTCAATATTTTTTTCCAAAAAACTCAGAATTTTTATCCAACTCCAGAGTGACCATTCAAAATAATTTATTTCAAAGCAAAATAAGGTAACTGAAAGGCTCAGGATTTTAAAGGGATGTGGATGGAGTTTTGAATTAACAGGCAAAATGTATGCAACATCCATGACAATATTGTGCTCTGTTTGCTGCTTACCTGGGATGGCTGTGATAAAGGGGTCATCACTTTTGATGGAAAGCCATGTCTTTCATCCAGAGCTAACCAGTTCAGTGACAATGACAGACATTTTAAAAACTACAGTATTATTGTTAAAGATGAGGAGATTTGATTCAATCTGCTGTGATTTATAGTTTAATCTACTAGATGTAACAATATTAAAGTATCTCAAAATGGAAATGGAAAAATACCAAAAGGCAGCCTTTTTTGTTGGCCTGTTGGAAGGGTGAAGATTTGGGCATTTTATGGGAACCTGTTCTTCATAGCTTTCCACTGCAAATACATTCAGTTTGGACTGAATGTTGAACTTGGAAGGAAAGGGAGCCTTAAGCATTTTAAGGCATATGTAGTTTCATTGTATATCTGCAGTTAACTTAAACTGCAAGTGGTAAAGCTGATATTTAGTATTTGGATTTATTCCACGTTCTGTGAGAAAAATTAGGGGAGATTACAGCCTGACATTCTAATTTACAAGATTGTTGCTTTTTGTTCCTTTATTTTCTTTCTTTTTTGTGTGTGCCTCCATACACTCATACTCTGAAAGATAGGTTTATAAAGTAATTCATACTTAAAAAGTAACCCAAGAGGCTTGAGTACTCTTAATAAGCTTTGTGTATTGGTATGCATTATATTACACAAAGCACCCAAATCTTCTGGCATTAGCAACTGAAACACACAGTCTGCTTAGAATATATTTTTTTAAAGGTTTATAGGGCCTTCACTTTCTCCCCCTCCTCCCATCCCTTTTCTCATTTATACTCTGTGCTTGAGGCTTCTTAAGACAAGCTGAGAGAATAATCTGCTCACTTCTAATTAATTTCAATGGGAACTGTGTGGCTAAAACCCTGAGTTTGAAAATATCCACCAGTTTTCCACCTGCACAAACTTACCTCTGTACTTAAAAAGACTTAATTTGTCTTTGCACTAACCTTACACCTACTCTGTACTTGCATAAGTAACTCCATAAAGGCAAAGAGCAACAAAAAACAGGCCCAGAGGGACCTGAAGAGATAAAGGTTTTTATAGGTAATGTAGATGTTTATGCATCTTAGCTACATGCAATTGCACTGCTTAATTTTTCTCTACAGCACTTCTGTTCTGGCAATTCTTAGCATGAAATAAGACCCTTGAATTTTTGTTTTTAACAATGCAAGAAAAGTCAGACCAGATTGTAATTTATGTAGATATTTTTGAAACCTAAAAAGGACAAGGCAAAGGTAATGTATGATACATTTATAAAGAATTACCAGCACATTTAGTAAATCTTGTCAGTACTTTTTGTGGTCATTGTGCTTTTTTTTTTTCTTTCCACTGCTTCTTCTTTCTTTTTGTTGTTGTTGATGTTGTTTGTTTGTTTGTTTTTCAATCCCCACCTTTAAGTCTAGAAGAAAACAGTGTGGTTCTTATCCATGCTGCCTCAACAATCAGTGGGAGGGAAGAAGACCATCAGCCACTGAAAGCTAGGTCCCCAAACAACTCCCACTCTGGAGAGAGTCTTTATCTGAGTGGCAGATGCAGAGAATGTTTTGCCTCAGACTGTAGGCTTTTTTGCTGTGTCATTTCTGGTATAAACCACTGCTACATCTTGAAGCTGCCTCTCTGAGAAGACTCTTGCAGCTTAGAGCTAAGATTGTAATTTTCTCATTTGATGAATGGATTAATTTTTTTTTTCCTTTTATGGGGAAAAATTTCAAAAGTGCCTGAGCTATGTAGAAGCCTGAATCCCATCGAATGTCACTTGGAATAAAATTATCAAAAGCTCTTTTATTCTTAGAGCTTATACTTGTCAGATGCACAATCTGCCATGGCTGTCACAAATCATCTCTTCTAGACCCATTTTCACTTCTAATTTCCTAATAGAAAAAAAAAAAAAAAAGAGTAACTTAAAAGATCAGAGCAGCAGAATATAGTCCATCTTATTTAATGCAAGGGTAAGCCAGTTGGAAATGGTGTGTTTTGCTAGGTGGACTGCACACAGCTCTTAATCTCTAATACAATAAAAGATATTCTTTTGGACCAATTGACCTTTTTCTTATGCAGATATTCTTGCAAGTGTATGGTGGCAAATTGAATTTGCCTTGACACTCCTGCTCCATTCTGGCAAAATGACACAAAATCCATACTGTACCCATTAATGTCAGGCTAACACATACTTGTTGCTGCAGGTTTTACTGTTATTGCTATTCCCTCAGCTCTCTTTTGCACCCCAAGGTACGTGCCCAAAAATATGTGGACTTTTTGACTCAGAAGGTATGGTTGGCCTGTGCATAGATACAGGTAAACAAGTAAAAAGGAAAAAGGTGGCTGAAATGGTCTGTGGCAGCATGTTCAGAAGAACAGCCTGGTAAACACCTGTGTCTGCTCCTCTGTGACCTCCAGTGGTGCCACAACCTCTGGAACAGCTGTGTCCTCCATCACCCCCCCTCTGCAGGGGTCTTCTGGCCATCACCTCTCCATTCAGGATCTACATCTGCTGAGCTTCCAGTAGTTTAAGAGCAAACTTCCCAGATTTGCATGGCAACAAATATTTGTTGAGCCTAGAGTATCTACCTAACAGGTAAAAAAACCTCCTTTCTCCAGAGAAATTCACTTCCTCAGTACACAGATAAGCTAGTAGTTTTGAAGTACCCTAGATAATGTGTCATTCACTGTGAGATTAACCTGTCACAGTCATAGTTAGATTTTGATTGTTAATACATTGTGTCATAAGAAAATTTGCTGGTTCTTTTTGTTTATTGGCTGCAAACTCAGATTTCAAAATAAATATATATATTTATTTTTTTTTTAGGTCAATATCCTGAAGCTTATCTACTTAGCATTGCCCAGCAAAAATAACTGCCTGTGTGTTTATTGATAGCACAATATAATGAATACCTATTTATCTACTCAGTCTCCTAATATGACCAAATGTTTTATCTCTGTTGCTTATTGTTCCATTTTCTTTACATTATCTTCAATTTCTGTAGATTTGGGCTAAAGTCAGTTTGTGCAGAAGCTTTACTGGAAAGATTTGATGTCTCAGTGTTTTCAGAAAAGGAGATAAAAAACATACAAAACGTTTTATAAAGGGATTAGGAAAGAACTCACAGTACTCTGGGAAGTATTGTGAAACCTGGATTCTTACCTGTGCAGCTGAGATGGTTCAAAGCAAACAAAAAAAATTAGTTCCTTAATAATTCATTAGTCATTGTTCTCAAAAGAACTTATTTTACATTATTAGAGAAAGATTTATGAAATAATGAGGTAAGGCAGATGACTGTTTTCACTGTTGCTTATAGGGTGTTAATAATACTGCTTTTCAGTACCACTGAAGTGGCAGATCAGGAACTTTAATACCCACCAAAAAACTAAATGTATGTATTCAAAGAAATGAATGCCAGCAGGCATAGGACTAGCTAAGCATCTGATTACTTTATGTGCAAGTCTAATTTCTGCACACAAACATGCTGATTTCTTTGTATTTTTTTAATGCAGAAACCAAGGGAACTGCTTTAGAAATACAGTGCCTAGCATTACTGTGCTATATGGACATATGCTATTTCCTTAGTCAATAAAAACGTCAAATTCTTTTAAATTTTGCATATGAATATCAATGTTTCTAGGATTTCTTTAGATTGGTTAAAATCTAAAGGAGGCTGGCTGATCCTAGGAATATGGTGCTAGAATTTGCCTCATATTTTTCAGTTTTTCGTTTATCGACAGAATTGTGTATTTCAGTCCAAAACACAAATTCTTCCCAGTACACATCCCGAAATTACTTTTGCCACTCAAGATTACAATAAGGATACTTCATTTCTGATTAACACTGAGCAGTAATTAACCCTTCCCCAGAAACTGTAAATATAAACAAGACCACCTAAGAATGTGTGTGAGCTGGTCCATGCTTGTAAGCACAGCTAGAAGTAACTCATAGGAATTTAGTATGTATTAAAATGTATTTTAGTGTTTAGTTAATATGTTATTACTCTTTAATTGATATTAAGTTTTGCAGGCCAAGAATCCCTGTGAAGTTGCTATGTCAGAAAAAATGTCTATAATTGGCTTTTAAACAATTGATTTAGAACTTTTTATTAAGTATATATACATACACTCTGGATACTAAAATCAGATCTTAATATGACTTATTTAAATCAGATGGGTAGGGAAGACACACTCTTGTTGCCCAAAGAGAGAGATGGAAAGAGAGTTTAGAGGATACAAGACTCTTTCACTTGATAGTCTCCTGGGCAGGAAGGGACAGGAACAACTTGATCTCCCCTTCTCACCTGATCCAACAGATGAAAGGGGTGTATATGAAATGCTAACAACCCCAGATTGCATTGCAACTCCACCAAGAAATGCTTACAGCAATGCATTCTGCACATCTAGAATGCAAATTCAACTTATCATCTATGCCAGGGAGAAATTTTTCTAGTATTTGTAGATTGGCTGAAAAAAACAAACAAACAAACAAACCCAACAAAAAAACGTGGGATGTGTGGCAAAGGCCTGTGCTAGTCTATGCAGACAGCATTTTCCTGTTGATCAGGCTGGTGTAAACCTAGGATGAAGGATGCACAATTAAATGGGAATAACTCAGCTGGCCCACTGGTGCAGTTAACAGCACATTAAATACAGAATGTGTTTTACAGAGGTTTTATCTTACCCTGGCCAGTGTGTAACCTATCTGGCAGGTCTTTGATAAAGGATGGGGCAACAGGCAGAACCTCTTCCCTGCAATACTTAACAGAGTGCACAATAAATGCTGCACATTTTGTGGCACATGGAGGCTGATCCCAGAGGTGAAGAGGAGGGGACAGCCATTCTTTTTGGTTAAAGGAGGTGGCAGCTGTAGAACTGCCCAAAAAAACCCCGTTTTTTCTCACATGATTAAGTTGTAGGGCTCATTTTCTCACACAGTGGAGAAGAAAGTTACAAATGGTTTCTAAAATGTGTTAGATACATCCTTGGATGCATCCACATGAAGACATGAGTATAAATGCTTTCTGAGGACATGTGGCAACATCCAGCTGCCAGCAGCTGGAGAGCTCTCTGGCAGTAGCAGAAATTGCATTACCACCCTGTTTTCTCATCCCCTCTCCCTAAGAATCTGGTCACCATGAGAGACAGGACCCTGGGCTGAATGGACCATGTTTGTGCTCAGCTCTGTGGTGTGAAACTAACAAATGGCTCAGCTGTTCCATGATTAATGGCACATAAGGCAGGACGTGCTGCTGCAGGCCAGGTGTTGTACAGCAGCTGCGGGGTGACACAGCCTCTTGGTCTAACTGTTCCTCTGTTCCCATGCTGAAATCCCTTATAAAAGTCTCCTTTCACAGCTACCTTTAAGAAGGAATCATAATTTCACCCCTATTGGTAGCCAGTGTTTGGATCTACATATGCTTTACCTCCAGAAATTTTTCAGGTCCCGCAGTTGCAAGGCTTGGACCTGTTCTTGTTCTAACACCTGACAACTACATTTCTCCAGAGGGGGAACAAAGTACAACACACCCTTTGCCAGCTCATGGATTTTCTTCCAAATCCTAGCAATCTCTCTTTTCCTGAGAATTTTTTGGCTCTCTGCTACCAGAGTGCATGCCATGCTTTGACAAAATTTTATTTGGACGTGGATAATAAATTGAGCAAAAACCATGCACATATGTTTTCATATGATAAACTAGTTTAGATGGCTCTTTTGCTAACATACCAAACAATGCTTTTGAGAGGGTAGTAAAGAAAGTTCTGAATTATTTTTTTTTTGAGGATTCTTTTTTTTGTTAATCCCTCATCCATTGCATTTACAGGCTCTTTCTTCAAAATCCTTACTCTCAGAAGTGAAAGTTATTTTCTGCCTATTGCAGGGTAACTGTTGCTTCTAAGAATTTTATTTTTTTTTTAGATTATTGTATTCTCTTTTATTTTCTATACACTATATAATAAATTTAACTTTGTCTGTGGAAAAGCTTCTCTGGTAAAGAAACTTCTGATGTAAAAAGAATAACGACCGTGACTGACAGGGTCAGTTTCAACTCCGTTTAGGTTTTGTTTCTCACAGAATAGAGTACATTTTATTTTTATGGTCTCTATTTCAAGTAAGCCTGTTTACCTTTTAGTATAGTAGGATGGGTGATATTTTTGCTTCATTTGTCCTGATCTTCACGGGGTTTTCTTACAGTATATAATTGTACTTTGATGAAGCAGTTCAAACTTGGAACAGGATGTGTTGCCATGTAACTACTGAGTAAAGTAACTACTCTTCCTTATCCTTGTTTTTCTCTTTGCTCTTTCCCATTAGTTTTATAGAATCATAAAATCATAGAATGGTTTGAGTTGGAAGGAATCATAACGACCTTCTAGTTCCAACCCCCTGCATGGGCTGGGACACCTTCCACTAGACCAGGTTTCTCTGAGTCACATGCAACCTGGCCTTGAATGTTTGCAGGGATGGGGCTTCCACAGCTTCCCTGGACAACCTCTTGCAGTGTCTCACCACCCTCACACTAAGTAATTTCTTCCTAATATCTAACCTAAATCCCCCTTCTTCCACTTTTTATCCATTACCCCTTGTCCTGTCGTGCCCTGCCCTTGTAAAAATCCCATCCCCAGCTTTTCTGGAGCCCCTTTAGGTCCTGGAAATTTCTATAAGGTCTACCTGCAGCCTTGTCTTCTCTAGGCTGAACAACCCCAACTCTCTCAGCCTGTCCCCAGAGCAGAGCTGCTCCCACCCTTAGATCATCTTCGTAGCTTCCACTGGACTCTCTCATGACCTTGCCATTTGTCTTTCCCATGGTCCTGTCTTTATCCATCTAGGTCCAGAAATAAGAGTAACCAGGGCTTGGCTGCAGTAAACTGTTACTGTACTAGACTTTCCCCTCCAAGACTCAATTTCACATGCAGGTGTCCTGTACCTGAAGTTTGCTGAGACACCTCACTGTGACTGTCATGTGCTGCCCTACCTTTTTTCACTCTTATGAGCACAGAATTGTATGGGGCTCTGAGCAATGTGATCTAGTGGAAAGTGTCCCTGTCCATGCTGGGGGGTTGGATCTAGGTGATCTTTAAGGTCCCTTCCAACCCAAACCATTCTGTGATGATGATGATTCTATGAAATTCACCTCTCAGCTGGAAAGTAGTTCCAGGGGAAGTAACATATTTGTTGTGTGTCTGGAAAGCTTTAAAGCACTTGGTCCCTCTTTTTCGTGTGTGAGGGTGTGTGTGTTTGCTTTCAAATTCTCCTTGTTGTGTTGTGGTGTGCTGTCACTAATCTGGAAGCCAACAGCCCCTGGGTAACAGGAGCACAAGACAAAAAACATCTATTGCAAGTCTGCTGCTGTACCAGCAGCTGAGGCATGATTACTGCTCCACAGCCAGCAAGTAGATGTATAAGAAACAATTATTTGCAGTTTCATTGTGTTCCTGCTGGTTCTTTTATTGTAAAAAATAATCAGGCAGCAGACTGAAAATGAACGAAGGGGAAGTACTTTTTCATACGACTCTGAGCTGTGCTGTGCAGCTCGTTGCCATGGGGCATCATGGAGGCAAAGGGGATGAATTAGTTAAATTTGGTTACCTTCCTGAATGGTAAATCCACATGTGGCTACTAAATATGATTGGAATGCAAACCATAGCCAGGAGGACTTTACATTTCTAACTGCTGGAAGGTGTGGAGGTGTACCAGGATTTCCCCATGCACCTCCTGTTTTATATACACTTTCTCCTCTAGCTGGTGCTGGGTACAGGTTACTGCATTAGACAGACCTTTGGTCTGACCTGTTATGGCAATTCTTTCATTATTATGTCTTGTGAGATTTATTTTTTTAATCATAGCTGTTGTGAACAATTGTATATAGTAAAGCTTCTGATAGTTCCCAGGAAATGTGGTATCTGTCTAAGGAATGAATTTAGCATGGAAAGAGTTCATTTGGAGATATTAAAGGTTTATGGCAATAATAAACATAAACACAAAGGTGACAAGATCATTTCCGGTTGCTCTTGCTGGTTTTTGGTATCATAAGGCCCTAAGGTATATTCTTAATTTTTTTGTGGATTTGTTTGTTTTCTGTTTATGTGTCTTCTCGTTGTCACAAGCCCTGCATGCCATCTCCCAAGACCATCAATGTGATGCTAGGGAAGGTTGCTAAACAACTGGATCCAAACTTAAAATACATGTAATTTTTTTAATACTTATTCCTACTTAACTCCTCACCTTTTCTTCTCCTTTAAATAGATCTGAACGGAAATAAACCAGGATGCAAAATTTAAAAAATGGCTGTGTTAAAGGCAGCTAGCTTTTTTGCAGATTTACCTATGCTAATTTTACTTTCTTTCATAATGGTCACTGACTTATGCCAGTGCATTAAGTTTCCTCAAAACTATTATTGCCAGATTGTATAAGAGGCTTTATTACTTCAGATTTTAAAATGATGCAAAGCAAAGTGATATGATCTCAGGGTTGTTCAACCATTTAAACATTAAAGCTCTTGTTTCCAATGACTTACACTGTACAATGTTATCAATTCATTACATATAATTTTACTCCTCATTTCATTGTAAGGTTAGAGCTATGAGTCTGTATTGGCCGATTTAATAAACCCAGTTTACTAGTTACAAAACTGCAAATTTTACTCACCACAAATTAGGGTTTTCTCTTTCTCAGTGTATTTGGTGTAAGGTCATTCAGTCACTTACTTGTTTATGCAGTTTTCTATGCCTTCAAAGCAGTAGTTACAGTAAATGTATCCCTCTGATAAATAAGAGAGGAGACCCAGTGACAGCTGACATGGAGAAGGCTGAAGTACTCAACAATATTTTGCCTCACTGTTCAATGGTCATCTCTCTTGCCACACATCTCAAACCCTTGGACCTCAAGGCAGGGATTTGGGGAACTAAATTGCTCCCATCCTAAGTGGGATCACGTTTGAGACCACCTGAGTAACTTGACCATACAAAACTATCACAGTATCACAGTATCATTCTGGTTGGAAAAGACCTTCAAGACCCTGGCACCACATCTGCCTTTTTAGATGTCTCCAGGGATTGTGGCTCAGCCACGTCCTTGGACAGCCTGGATCACCAACTCCAACTCTCGCCTCAATCCATGGGACTAATGGACATAGACACGAGCTGGCACTGTGTGCTGGCAGCCTAGAAACCAACTGTGTCTTGGGTTTCATCAAAAGCAGAGTGACCAGAAAGTCAAGGGAGGGTATTCTCCCCCTCTGGGTTGCTCTGGGTCTGGGGTGTTCCCAACACAAAAAGGACATGGAGCTGTTGGAGCAAGTTCAGAGGAGGCCACAGAACTGATCCAAAGGCTGGAGCAGCTCTGCCCTGGAGACAGGCTGAGAGTTGGGGGTGTTCACCCTGGGGAAGGCTATGGGAGACCCTGGAGCAGCCTTTCAATATGTAAAGGGAGATTATAAGAAAGATAGAGAGAGACATTTTACTAAGGCCTGTAGTGACATAAGAGGGGGTAGCAGTTTTAAACCAAAAGATAGTAGACTTAAAACGGACAAATTTTTTTATGATGAGGGTGGTGAGACACTGGAACAGGTTGCTCAGAGTAGTTGTGGCTGCCCCATCCCTGACAGTGTTCAAGGGCAGGTTGGATGGGGCTTGGAGCAACCTGGTCTGGTGGGAGGTGTCCCTGCCCATGCAGGGGGGTTGGAATAGATGATATTTAAAGGTCCCTTCCAACCCAACACTTTCTGTGCTTCTGTGGTTCTAAAATGACTCTTTAAAATCAAGATTGTTACTGAAACAAGCAATATTCCCTTTTTAAGGAGAGATCTGTCTTTTATCAGTCTGGAAGTTTCAGATAGATGGAACAAGAACAGCACAAGGCAGTCCTTAGGAAAATCCCTAGGCATTTTTGTGTTGCCTGTTTTAGGGTCTTTAGGGCAGCCAAGATGAAAAGACAGTGATTTTTCCTTCTTGTTAGAACGATTGTAAATACAGAGAAGTTAATCAAGTCATTTTTTGATCTACCTTAATAAAACTGAAAGGAGCATAGATTTTTTTTGAGATTTGTGTGTTGTGGTGTGTAATATGTAATTACTTTTAAACATTATTATTATTATATTTACCATGATATTATTGTTACTTTTATTAGTAATAATATTATGGGTTGTTTGTATTACAACTAGACAAAGATCACACATAAAAGCAATAGTTTGTATCTTTCTAGTAGTGTTATGAAGGATATGAGGAGGGCAAGGTTTTATTTAACAGGGTCATGGAAGATGATGTCTCAGTAATCAGGATGTAAGTTGGTTTAGCTGTGAGGATGAACAGATAAGACAGTATATTGGAGATTCTTCCTTATGCAGGAAGAATCAGCACACTTAGCTAAAGCCTAGAACTGGAAGCCTTAGGAAGAGGACCCAGTTAAAAATAAATAAGAGGACTGGGGTTTCCACAGTCACCAAGAACACAATGATAAACCTGAAAGTCTGAATTGAGGCAAATATAATAAAGTCTTTGGCTTGTTATAGTCTTGATTTGTTTTAAATAACTGAGAATGAGGCCTGGATCAAAATGATGAACTTAATTATCTGAGAAGAAAAATAATTCCATTAGTTCAGAGTTTGGAATAAAATATAAATAATAGCCATGAAAACCTGGAATTTTGATTTTTTGAGAAAATTCTAATTATTTAGTGTTTGTGTTGCCTTGTGTTGGTACATAATGGGACACCTGAGTGGACAGAATTTTCTGTTACCTTCTTAATGCTATGCTGAGAATTAGACATCCAGAAGAATACAGACTATATCTGGACCTATAATCCTTAAATCCTTTTTGAATTTATTTGTGCGTAACAGTATCCTGAGATGAAGATTGTCTGGTTTTTTACATGACTCATTTACTTTCTTTTTTTTTCTTTCTTTTTTTTTTTTTTTTTTCCTACTAAACCTGCTTCTCTGTGTCTGCTAGTTCTCAGGGTGAAATAACTGTTAATTATTCTCTAAACAACCCACTGGAATCTTACTGATTGTACACATATCTGCTGTACTATCCCTTTGCTTGCTACATTTAGGTTCTTTTCCCCCAATAGACTGCTTATATATCACACCTTTCCTCATAGAAAATCTGTCCCTGTATTGGATCATTCTTTTGTCCAGTTATGTGCCATAACCCTACCTTGCTCCTTGATACTCTTCTGAGCTGGAGTTACTAGATTTCAAGTAAAATTCAAGATATGAATTTATTTGGGACTTAGTATAATATTCTTCTGGCACATGACACATTTTTTGTGTGATTCTCAACTCCATTCTTAATAACTCCAAACATTACATTTTACATTTGTAATGCTGTTTGGTATTTTCAGAGAGCTCTTTACTGAGAAGTATTAATGTATAATCAAGAATAAGGATGTTTATGAGGATTAGCTTTTTCCCCATGTGATGAGTCACAGAAATGATAGGGCAAAAGGGATGGTGTCACTGATGACATTAAAGATATTTATTGTGTGAAGAGGAATAAGGGATGAACAGGAAAAGGTCATTAAAGACTAACAGAGCTCTTACCAAGGTGCAAGTAGGATTGGGACTATCAGGGTTGGATTCAGAGAAGATTAATTTGATCACACAATGAATGTAAAGACCTCATTAAATTACCTTAGCACAGAAACAGCAGAGAGAGAACATTGACTATCAGAAGAAGTAAAGGGAATGAGATTCTCTTATTTGCTTAAATGCAAAAACTAAAACAAGCAAATTGTATTATACTAATCAAAGTACCATACTGGTCATTGGCTGTCCACCAAACACAGATCCACTCAAGTTGGTGATCTACAGGTCCTGGTACAGGACTAGTTCTCACACCAGCAGGGACTTTTCCCAGCCACAGCTTTCCACTGCAGTGCTCTATTGTAGCAGTAACATTGCCTGACAGTAAGGGACTCTCATTACTGCCAGAGCCCAAAACTTCAAAGTAGTCACATCCAAACTGTCTGGAACCTGATAATGGTGGAGGGAGAGCAAAAGAACCAGTCAGCCAAAAAAAAACAAAACCCAGGCACTAAAATTGCTATTTCTGCTATATTCAGATGCAAAGCTTGCTTTATGCTGAAACATTCTTATAGTAGCACACTGTACCTGTTTCAACGTTTTTTACCCTTATAGCTAATAATCTAATCATTAAAAATAATTCTAAAATATGTACTACTAGTGGGAAGAGAGACTGGATTGTCATTGTTTCTTTTGTGAGAGCTTCAGCTGCAGCAGTGAAAAAAAAAGTCATTTATATAGCAAGTTAGTTTCAGCATTATAATTCTTCTATATTATGTAGAGGGATTTCATCCTTTTGCTTCATTCTTTCCAGAACATAACTGTGCCAGAAACTCCAGAATACAATTAGTTAATTAACAAATTTATAGAGTACTTTTATCCCATTTCAGTACTGAAAACACAAGCTGCCTAATTAAGTAGAGTTAAGATACGGATTTTTTTTTTTTTTTTTTTTTTTTCAGTATTACATGAATGCCCTGAAGAAAATCAGTATTTATTGCAGTAATTATAATTTTCTGCTGGGCTGTTTTAAAACTGATCTCAAACACTTTGGTCCTAAAGTTAAGCAATTTGTATTAAGTAGTGCCATCTGTATGTACAGCTACTGTGGATGCTAGATAAGCATACTGGCAGGTAGGGTATTATACAGTATCACATTTAAACTAGGTGGTTATATTATTAGTATTAGTACTTTCTGAAATTGCAAGCCTTTTTAAAATAAAATGGATTATACTATTACTTGTCCTCTTTTAGTAGATGTATTTAACGTTTTAGTTATGAAATATTTGATAGGAAATCTCACTGGGGAGATTCTTGGCACTTGAAATCAAGTTCACTTGTAAGGTGGAGAAGGAATTTTAATAATTGCAGCAAAGGTAATTTGATACATTCTTAGCAATAAGTAAGCCTGTGACAGCACACTTATTGCCACAAATCAGACTAAAGGCTCTATTCATGAATGAATCATGTCCCGTTTACCCTCCATTTTTATGTAGCATAAGTTTAATGGAAATATCTTGTCATGTGTCTTTTGTGTAACATGTTTCAACATTGCATTTGGTCCTCTGTGGCTTAGCCATGTAAAAATACCTTTTTAAAAAATGTGGAAAAAAAAAAAGAAAAAAAGAAAGGAGGTGCTAAGCATGAGTAAAATAGAGAGAAAACTTTAAATGAGTTTGTATAACTTTTTTTGCTGCAAATCACTGGCTTACAAATCTACTTTATGAGCTTCAATTCCCAGCATTAATTTAGCTCAGGAAATTAGGAGTAAACTTGCATGATGTCAGGCAAGTGCAGGATCTGCACAGGTCAAAATATATAGAGAAAGAAAGGGATCCTTTTTCTTTCCGTAAGTCATTCTTCATCATCTTTCTCCTTTTCTTCTCTTCTCTTCAAACCTTAGTTTCATGGCCCTTTTCACTAAGGATGGGCTGGACAAAAATATACCTAATGCATTTATCCTCTTACTAGGCAAAGGGATGAATTAGATTAGAATTTGGGAGGGGCAAATAAACCAGTTTAGAATTTCATAGTTCCTTTTCTCTGACTCCTGGTCATGATTTTATACTTATTTATTTAGTTAGTTAGTTAATTTTCTTTAATATTATGCTCTAATTTTAAACCCTGGCTTTTGGTTTGGTTTGGTTTGGTTTGTTTTCAGAGAGTTCACTTTCAGACTTGTTGAACTTGTAATCTGGAACAATGCATTGGTTTTAATCTGGAATATGTACAGAATAATAACACTGCATGGCATGAGCACTACTGCATTTTGTGAACCCACAACAGAGGATCACATTATTTTCTAGGCAGCAAGTCACTTCCAGCTGTAGCTTTATCTTCTCCATTTCCATATCAGCTCTTTCATCCTCCATGTTGCTTTTCTTTTGTGTTCCTTCCAGACTGGACCCCTTCTGCCCCAGAGGGGTCCTCTACCTGCCATTTGCATCTGGACCATAAATATTTTATATGGCCCACAATGCTTTATGCATATTTTAACTGAACAATACCCATTTTGTAAATTGTCTGTCAGTATGATGTATGCCTGGTTATGGCCATGAAAAATGCCTTCTGTATTGCAATAATCACAAAAATATCAATAGTCCCTCCAAATTTGGTCACTTTTCCATCCAGGGTTAACAAAGTATAAACAGCCTAAATTTCTGAACCTGGCTTCTGAGGAGATGTGACAAACTGTGCCAGTTTCCAGGAGTCTGCATAAATATGCATAGCTGTTCTGCTGACTCTTACTGGCAACCAGACCAGGTGGGTCTCATTAGCTCCAACTCAGGAGGATAAAAGGTAGACCTCCAAAATGAATTTATGTCTGTTTGCTGTGATGAGAGGTTTAAAAGCTCAGACTGTTTAATATTTGTAAGCAATGCCCCAGGAAACAGTCTACACTCTCATGCAAAAGAAATATGAGTTCTTGCATAGCTATTTAGCAATCGATATGTCCATGTGTCTATATTGTATTCTAAGCACCACAGTTTTTTGCACAACTCTATTTAAAATGTAGAAAAATGATGTCAATCAGGCTTATGTCACTGCAAATAGATGCCCTGCTGGTCTGAGAGGCATCAGGTGTCACTAAACATTTCAGTTATGCATCAATAAACAATTTTTTGTGTGATCACTGACACTGTGAATGCACTCCCATTTCTGGAATAAGTGGTAGACATGGTAGGACCTGAGGACCTGAATTATATCTTTTAGGAAGGAGACAAAAGACAAGGCACTCACTCAGTCAGGATTTTACTCTGAATCCCAGCTTTGGGAGCAGTTCTGGTAGGGTAGTGTACTTTTCCACTGTTCCATGCTGAGAACTGTTCGTGCAAGTTGTGGGACAACTTGATAAACAAGGGCCAGAGCCATATGGAAAACTCTACTCCTATTTACAAAAATTTGCAAGAAGACATCTATGAGGAACAAATTCCTTGGGGACTGGTATCACATCCTCCTTAAATACCTTCTCATCACCCAGTTAAAAAAAAAACAAACCAAAACAAACAGCCTCCCCAGCCCCCAAATCCCTCAGAAAATGAACAAAACAGAAAATCGTTGTTCTGGTTGTTGATGTAAATTGTTATGTACTCAATCATATGACTGTGATTATGCTGACCTTATGTGTGATTTTTAATATTTATAAGCAGACCCTCAGTCCTTTAGAAGTGGCTTCAGTGAATTTAGAGGAACTTTATGTAGTTCTGTGGCTATACAAACAGTCTGGCAATAGGGAATTTTTACTGTAGACAGAAACTTGCCAATTAGCTGAAAAGCATTATCTTTCTCTTGCCTGAATGCTATGTCCTTCCTATATTGCTGCATTTAAAAAAGATATGATAGCAAAATAATTTTATATGCTGTATTTTTACTACACAACACATACCTGTGTTCTTGGCACTAAATTTGTGGTGAAAAGTCACCGAGTTGTTATGTGGGTGTTCATAGTGCATTTTTATGTGCACTGATTAATTTTACATTCTTTATACCATAAATCAAGGTAATAAGGAGAATTTTCAAATGTGCCAGTGCAAATATATCTTTCACATTGCCTTTGTTCTATTTATAACCTTGTTTTTCTGTACATAAAGTGTTCTTGTGTACCGTAGAGTAGCTGATGTATAGTAATGGGTGTAGAGCTGTAAAAGTCTCTCTTGGCACTCTTAACATGGTCAGATTATTACTGTGTTCTCCGATTCAGCTAGATGTGTTCAAGGATCTTCTCTGGTCTGAAAGGTCAGCTGCTTTTAGTTGTGCACTGGTAGAATACTAATACTGTCCTTATTCAAATTACCTGCTACAGTACTTATTAAATTGATGGCCTTGTGCTCTAATTTAATACTGTCAACGTTCAGAGGCAGGTCGCAGCTGCACTCTGTGCTGAATTAGGTGGTGCTGAGGCAAAGTTCAAGCAGAAACCATAGTTTTGGGCTGCATTTTCCCACTAAATTAGCAGTCAGATGCAGTGTATAATTAATTAGCACAAACCAGGGAAAGCCTGTCATTTAATAAGCCTTTTTTATTTCCACATTACACAAACAGTGGGAACTGATCCATTAAGTGCCTAGCTATTAATGCTGTTTAATGTATGTCTGGTTGTTAAATTGAGATGTCTAGTTACATAGGTTCAGTATTCAAGAGCTCCTCACAGATTGTTCGGTGTTTGCTGAGATTTTAAGTCACGTTTCACAAATCAATAATGGCTTCATTAACGAATTTGAACATTGCTAGTTCAGATAAATGGAGCTGAACTGTGTAGAAAAGGAATGGTGTCTGGTATTGCAGTAGCTAAGACAGTGTGGTATTTATTTGCTGTCCTAAATATTAAATATTCTGCTTATATCATGTCTCTTGTACTCTACATTACACCCTCATTTTCCCTATGATCCTTGTTCATAATTGCCTAAGGCATTGTATAACTTTATCTCTTCAGAGTCCTATGTGGTATTAAATGTGCAGAATAATACATGTCAACAATGCCTTCAAGATGTCTGCAGGAGCACAGAGGATTGCTGTCCTTAAGAAATAGTAAAAGTGTGGTGTTTGGATTGCCCTTATTTCTTGACAACTGTATTTCTGTACTAGATATAACTGTGTTCAGCTTAGTCTTATTCAGGAATATAAAGGTTTTAACACTCCATATCTACTACAAGCAATGTGTTTCTAGAATAAATGTATATTGGCAATGAGTCATTAGACTAACTGCCAAATATAATATGAAACCTTGTCTGTTTTGCTCCTGTATGTTTATTCCATGTGGGAAGTGGCAAAACATGATATTTTGTATTGGGGTTCTGTAGGCAGGACACAGTGATTTGGCTTATTCGAAATAAATGGCTAAAAATGAACCTAAACTAAAGGCTCAAAAAGAGGGAATGCTCTCCAACATTTCTGCCTGAGGAAGGCAACACACTTGCCATTGCAAAGGTTAATACTGTACTCTCTTCACAGTATCTCTCCTCTGCATCTTGGTTGATTTTGCAGTTTCTCCAACAGATCCTTCAGTCTGTTTTGTCTGGGCCCTCATTAGCATTTTGAATATTCTCATGCTGCTGTAGCAGAGCTAGCCCATTTAACAGGAAAGCTCTAATTGTAACCAAGATGAAAACTCCAGGCAGGTAAAACCCAAAGAGCAACTTTTCCTCACTAAAAGTGAAGAATTCTGTCCTGAGTGCAAGACCCAGCTTATGTGTGGTTTTAGGCACCAGTGGAAGTACACAGAGTTCAGCAGAAGACCTGCAGGCTGATGAATCACCACCACGTCTGCTCCTCTGTGTGTCAACAGCAACAGACATCTATGTAGAGGGAGGAGACCACAAAACAGATGAAGTAAATGAAATGGATTTGAAACATTATTTTTGTTCACAAAAACTCAAAACTTGAATGAACTGGGGGAAGACACACTTCCTAAAAATTTTGTTTTTAAATTTCCTTAATGTTAAATATACTTGTTAGGAAAACATAACTTGTTTTAAATTGCTGTGATGGTTGTTGGAAATAATTAGCTATAATTTCCTTCTCATTGTAACCAGGGGTTTCTCATGCATTAAGTGTGACATGCCCCGTTCACTTTTAAAGTGCTGCAGGGACCATAGTCAGATGTTTGATGAGCTGTGGGTTGGCAGAGTGGCTGCCAAGTGAGGAAGGAGAGCACATACCTGGGAACTGAGAAATGGACCTGATGCTCTCCAGTCTGCTCATCATCCCTCTCTGTACATCAAGGCAAGCTGCTGCTTTGTGCACCAACCTCTCTTGATTAGCTGTTTGATGGAGTAAATTAAGCCTGGTATGAGGAGTATCATCACGTCCTTATAAAATTTCAAGCAGAATAAAAACATTATAATAATAATAATAATCATCATCATCATCATCATCATCTTCATGCCTGTCTATAATAAAAGGCTCAAAGGAAATAAACCAAAGGAACTGACAATGCTCTACTGTTTCCATTTGGCTACAAAACAAACAAGACAACAATACGTTGGTATACAACGTGAAGGCCTATATGCTGAGCTAGAGACTTTTTTTTTTTAACAAAAAGAAAGTATACATATTTCATATGTCCCGGTTTTAAAGCTTTTTGCAATGTTTGTGATAAAATGTACTGCAGATTTGCATGTTCAAAAACATCCTTGACAGCTATGGAAATTGTGTAGTTTGACAACTCCTCATCTTAGCTACGGCAAACAAACAAGGCCAAGTTGACTGAAATTTAAAATCTTTCCTAATCCTGGAGATGTGATGGCAGCTTGTTTGCACTGGCATCCAAAAGCTACAGTAGTGTCAAAAAATTTAACAAACCTGAGGTAGCTTTGACTGAACTGACCTCAAATATGATGTGAACAGATGTGTGGAAAGGGATAGGAGGTTGTGGAGGGGTGCTGTCTGCACGCTCGTTTGATCTTCAGTCAGCATTATGTGTAAGCACAGTATTTAGATGCCTGAGAAGAAGATAAGTCATCAGTTATGAAAGGAAGTAAGAGCATTCTGTATTTTTATACTGTCTCTCTTCTTGATGAGGGTCTCACTATGGTGGGCACTGTGCAAAGGCAGAACAAATAATGTACATGTAAAGATTAAAGACTTCTTTATCCAAGCTAGACATACCTTACTGTCTTTGACTGACTCAGAGTTCTGATTCTTCTTGTCATCTAGTTTGTGTTATTTGATGACAACATTTAAGAAATGAAGTGGTAAGGGAGGTATGAATATTACAGGTAAAAATGGTATTTCCTGCAAAACCGTGCACTTGGTACCAAGGACTCATGAGCTTGCACAACATACCTCATCTCTGAGGTCCAATTAGAGGCTTCTTTGGAGAATGTGGCCAGTCTCCATCACTAACACCAGGTTTATCACAACAGCTAGCCAGCATATTTTTCAGTCTGGGGATCACAGTTCAGGGTTTCTGTGCTTAATGACAGCAGGTGGAGACCTGGTTTGGAGAGTTTGTGCCATGTGCACCCACATCAACACAGTGCTGCAGTGGCATTGCTCTTTTAAGATGAAGAAAGCTTACATTTGCTTTCCTTGAGCAAAAGCTACTGCCTCTGTCACTTGATCTCCCCATTACACCCCAGACACAAGTTTCTTTTTAATGATAGTATTAGCATTTATTTGGCTTTTGTCATAAAGAATGACATATTTATATAACATTTCAGTTCAGCAACTGAAGCGAAGAGATTAAAAACAGACTAATGCTGCACAGTGAAACGCCTTTGACATCTTCTCCCCGTCTGCTTCACAGGTGTGGAAAATTTGCAAGGCTGTGGAGTGTGCCTGGGGTCAGGATTCAGAATACTGAGCTCTCAGGTGGGCTCTGGGTATCACAATGCACAAGAGGAGACAGCCGAGTGGGCCATGTCCTCCAGGGACACTTTGCCATGGCTGGCAGGGTGGAAAGAGGACAGCAAGTGAAGTGGCAGGGAGCTGGGCAAGAACAGTGCAGCCTGGAGGTGCAGGGTGTAATTCCTCCTGGGTATTTTCTTGAGAGACATTATAAATATGAGTAAGGGTGGGGATTTGGCTTATGGGTCCATAATGCTGGATTTAATTTCCTGTTTTAGAGACATTGTGGATAGCAAGCACAGTGAAGAGAATAATGGCACTTCACAAATGGTACGAGTGTTTTGAGGAAAGATGGGATTTTTCATTAGAATTGAAAATAAAGGGAAATATTTTTATCCTAGAGTCTCCCTTGTGGTCACCCGCACTTCCAGCATAAATAACTGCTTGAAGAAATGCTTGAAAGAAAAAAAAAAAAAGGTAAGAAGCATACATTATTTGATATCCTTCTAATTTTTTAGGCTTGGTGAACTGTTTTGTTTTTAATTCTTCTGACTGAACTGACTATAACTGTAGCATGATATCATCTGAGTGATTTCTGAAAACTTATTTTTTGTATCCATTTTGTGGTATTTTTTGGTGTCCATCTCAACTCATAGTGGTATGAAAAGCCACATTTACTCTACTCTTCTGCAACTGGGAGCACAAAGTAAGTGTCTTGTCTTTCTCAAGTCACTCCGTGGGTTCAGCTAGGATGCCAGCCTTGTTCAGCACACTGGCAGTAGCTGTTTAATCTTCTAGGTCAGTGGAAGCCAACCTTTAACAGTTGGAGACTTCAGATTGAAATTTTTAAGAGATTTGAGATGCACGCATGCATTCTCAACAGGTTGCACCTGAGTGCATGAAATCCATTGCACACCTCGGTGAAGGCACAGAAACAGCTCTGGAAGGAAACATTAGATCTCAGGCTTTGGTGATATCTAAATTTTAACAAGGATATTTTTGTGTGAATTTCCTACAAATCAGGGTTTCAGTCCTGCAGGAGGTCCTCTCCCATAGCAGCCCTGAGCTAGGCAGGGTTCTTTTACCACCAGTGAACTGCAGAGAAACACCAGCTGTTGGAGCAGAATTCAGATTATCATGGGTGTTTTTTGATTATGCACATATTTAGAACTGCTGGGTAAACTGCTGCTTTCCAAATAACATATATCAAAGTGAATTGTCTCTAACAATATGTTTTTTTTCATAAAACTAAGCAAGATTAACTTTTCCATCGTTTTCACCATCTTTGAGAGGTGTCCTAGTAATATGAAATCAGTACTTCTGTTTTCTATAAATTACATTCTTACTTAATTTAATTAATTGGTACCGATTGGAAAACATTTTATTTGTAATATTTTAATTTCTTTAGTACTCTAACAATGAGACATAGTTGACTGCTGAACCCCAGTCGTACTCAACTGAAGATTAAACAACAACAAAAAAGTGATTAAAATGGAACAAAACAGTAGATAAGAGTATAAATCAGAACTAAGTAACAGAATTGTAATAAACACTTTATTCATGATTGATTCACATGTCCCTTCATGTCATATATTACTTGTACATGAATGGAGATCCAAATTCAGTCTGTATCACTGGGTATATGAAAGGCAGCTAAATCTGCCTGTATAAATCTCACTGATGTTGCACTCTGTCACAAAGCAAGTATTTTGCATAATTAGCCTGGATACTCAGCCACATTTTTCAGGAGCCAGCTAGTTCACTGCCCTCACTGCAATAGGATGACACCCACTATAATAGGAGTGCCTGGCTGCTTAGCAGTCTTCGTAATTAGGCCTTTTATTTAATTGTCTAAGTATGGATCCAGAAGCCTAATTTTAGGCATGTCTTATTTTCCTTTTTTTTTTTTTTTATTGTTGTTTGTTTGTTGTTTTTTTTTTAATTTTTATTCCTGGTGTTCTATTAGGTATTATGATGGTATATATGATGTTGGGCTGCATAGCCATTCTCTTCTCTACAACTGATTCTTTTTCACTACTCCATTTCCAAAATACCTGCTCTAGTGGAACTCTGCTGCAGTGTGCAAAACAGGAGGGAATATGCAGTCCAGCTGTTAGATTAAAGCTGAAGCATTTGAACCGTTAGATCATATAGTAAAGCTAAATTTCCTAGGCATACCTTTTGGCCCAATTTTGCTATTTTCAGCTTTCCTGCCTGTTTATTCCACTAAGCACTGTGAATATTCTTGCTCTTCGTTGCAGCCTTTGTGGTACTGCTGATATAGAACCACTCCTGTTTGCAGCAAAACTACATATTGCACAGACTTTGGGCCTGTATATAGTAATGGGAAAATTAATTATTGTTAAGATGGACTGTGAGTTCTACACTTCTCTATGTAAGTTTGCTGAATGCTAACTCGTGAAGCTCCACCAGCAAACAACCTCTAATACTGATTTGTGCAGAAAATAAATGGGATTAACAAAATTCCTGCTTCAAGGGGGATGCTTGATGGGGTCAGAAAGAATATGTCTTTTTCCTTGGGTATTCCTGTTGTCTGATACATGGGGTGCTGGCTGGGGCTGCAGGCAAGATTCTGAACTTAATGGTGCAGTGGACTGATTTAGTGTGACAAAGTCTTTGTTATTGTAAACTGAGATCATCCAAGGCATTCTGTTTTTAAATAAATTAAAGAAAGTGACTTATTTGAGGAAAAAGACACATTTTACTTCCTAATACAAAGGATTTTATTTTTTTATCTTCCAGCAGTTTTAAGAAAGCAACCTTTCTGTTTTCTGTTCCAAATGTCTTAGGAGATGGTCTGGGGTATGTTGGTTAACAGCACCTAAATTTCTGTATGAAATTTTAACTGGAAAGTTCGTGGGGTTTTAAATTTCAGACTGTGAATCTGAAACCTTTTTGAGAGAGGAAGAAATCAACAGATGTCAGATTGCCTGAATTTATTGTCTGGAATTTTGAACTATTTAGAGCTTTTGAAATCTGTAAAATTAAGCAGAGATTTTGGTTTTGGTCTTCAACAGTATTATTTCTCCATCATTCATAACCTTTAGTGATATTTTTGATATTTCCTATTCAAAGAGTTGTCAAAGAGTTCAAAAAGAAATTCAGTCACTAAACATTTCACAATATCAGCAACAATTTATTACACCAAACACAGTAAAGTGGTTGCCTTATAATGTACATTTCTTTCCTAATAACTAGTCCATCTCTCAATAAATACAATGCTGAGCATTTTGTCTTTTTTGCACTTGTTACTCTTTTTTGTAAGACAGCACAATATCTTACACATGTAAGAATACAGCAGCTTTCCTTTACTCACATTAAAATATATTTCTTCTATATCTGCCATAGTGTTACAGAAAAGATGACACCATCATTTTAAAGGAGTCAGAAGAAATTTCTAAATATCTGTAATTGGGGGAGAGAGGGATGCTGAAAATTCACATGAAGGAGTTTTTGCATACTTAGAGCCTAAAATAAGGAGTAATTAACTGTTCCAAATATCCTCCCACTTATAATAATAGGATGTCTTCAGTCAAATTTGCAGAATTTATTTTATTTTGTTAATTGATTGGTATATTCATCATTCAATGATATATTAGGTAGAGCTGGATTCTAAATGACTTTTCTCTGATAAGCCTTCCAATTAATTCTTCTCACACTATTTTCCTGGTGACATCTGAACTTCTTTCATTATATAAAACACATCTTGAATAAGACATTGCTGAATAATAATCAGGGATCCTAACATGTTCAAAATTAGAACCCCTGACAAAGTCAAATGCATTCTGATTTAGACAATGACCTCACCTAATGTCATTTTCAGTGTATCATATTGAGGGGGAGTACATAGCCTTCCCCTTTTTGCATACCTACCCTTAAGTTAGAAATTAAAAAAAAAAAAGACAAAGAAGCAATTGTAAATACTGTTAGTTATGTGGTCTCACATATTTAAGCCTAATTAGAACATAGAGTGTGTGATTGTTATATTTTTATTCTACATTGTCTGACAATTTTCTCCCTTTTTTGTCTTAATAATGTGTCTTAGAATAGTATTTCTTTATTTGGGCAAGTAGACAAGGAAATAAGTTATTCTTTAAAATGTATGTTAAATGATGTACTGTATTACATTTGCTTGCAATTTGCATTTTTCTTAATACATCCACCAGATTTCTTTAGCACAGATAGCATTTCATAAACCAGAGAACACTGATAATATCTGATTTAACTGACTTGCTAATACAAGGAGCAGATCATTTTAAATGGACCTTACATCTTTATAGGATGTTAGAAATGAAGACATTACTTCAAAATGTAGGTAATTATTGCCTCCTCTTTTATCAGTGCTATTTTCTGAGGTATTATCATAAGATAGCACTTTAGTATTAAGCAGGGCCTTAGCGTGGCAATAAATCAGTCCAACTGAGTCATCATTGTCCAAGGCATCTGAACTACTGAAATGTTGTGGATCCTACAGAGAGTGTGAAATCACTTGACCCTTGGCATTAACCTTTACTGAATGAATAGACACTGCTTTCCACATCGTGGAACAAAAGCAGAATAGTATTGATTAAACACCACATTCACTTGATATTAAATACTGGCTGAGCTCACTTCTTGCTTTCCAGCTCCAGTGGGAGAAACCCAGAGAGTTACTGAGTCTCAGGAGAATGCGTGTTTGTAATTCAGAGCAATGTTTTTCCTGCAAAGTTTTCTTTTTTTTCCCTTCCTCGGATCAATAACTGGCAGCCATGATCAGCCATGAGTATGTATTGTCAATTCTGACCTGTGTACTTTATCACTTGGGGCGAGAGGTCACAGTGCTGTGACTAATAATGCAGTTGTCCCAGGCATGAATGGTTTCCTGCCTGTAGTGCCAGCATTTTATATATATATACACACACACAGATATATAAAATACACATATATGTGTGTTTTAACACTCTGCTTTATTATAGCTCTTGTTTACTAAACCCCTCAGCTATTTGCTTTGAAAGGCTGATTAATCTGCTGGATGGCATCCTATTTACAAATGCTCTTAGAGATCTACTAAATGGTTTTGCTCTTGGCAGGAATGCAAGTTCCCAGGAATTTGGAAGTATCAAAGTGGGAATCTTGGGAATTAACTCTCTACCAGTGTTGGGGAATAAAGTTGTTTCTTCATTTGTTAAGTGAGGAAACAGAAGAAATAAAATGTAGGAGGAGGATAAGCAGAAGGATTATTTCAGTAAATTCATCCATGTTTCATATTAGGGCAGATTCTGCTCTCATGTGCATAGCTGTAAGCCCAGAGAAGCTCAGAAACATGCTCCTGTAGTCATTAAGTCCTTCCCTAGTGCTGTTGATTCAATGCATAAAAGGTTGACAGTGAAGAAAACGTGAAATACAGTATAATGAATAGAAGCAGCTGCAGCAGCATCACTGTCTGTCTACAAGCAGATGACCATTCCTGCCTGAAATGGCATTCCAAAAACTTGCCTGAGTTTAATTCCTTTTTTAAAACCAAGGGAGTTCTGAGTTTAGCTCCATAAATAATTACTTATTCTAAAAGAAGACTTTATACAATGAGCAATGATTTTGGGAAAGCTCACCACAAATAATGGCTCACTTTAGCAAGTATAGCATTGTTTTTTTTTCCCCAGATCAAAAGATTTTGTAATATTGAAAGCCAGTGGTATTGCATCACTTTTCACAATTGTTTCCATCACCAGGGTCTTAATGGGTTTATGTTCTGCCTGCAGATTCCTAGCTGTGCAAGTTGTGGGTGTAACCCAGGTAGCTCTTGGCTGGATATCAGCCTTCAGTCTCTGGAGTGCACTTTAGATACATGAGACTCCATGCATATAGATACGATTTTTAAGAAGTAATACTGCAAGACAGGAAAATGATCTACAAGAACACGTACATAACAAAACTTTCAGCTATGAATCCAGTAAAGATTAAAAAAGGAGAAAAAAGGAAAATCCATGGTTCAATTCAACCCTTACAGAAATGCTGATTTCTTTCCCAGAAAACAGACATTGAACTGTAGTAACAATAAACTGTTAAGAAACCTAAGGAGCAGAATTGATAGAAAATTTCTGCAGAAGAGTACCTGTTGACATTCCTCTAATCCAGCAGCCTGCTACTTTAGGACTTTACAGGCAGTTTGTATCATGGAGTTTCATTGTGCTTCTCAAGTCCTTGATAGGAAGTCAGAGACTTTTCAGCCGAGTGGTAAACATCCTGCTGGATAGGTTCATTTTAAAATGGAGACCCGTGGCTGGGGAGAAACTGTGCAACTGTTTTTTCCCACCAGCAGGAAGGACTTCAGCTGTTCCATGGAATCACAACAAAGCCATTTCATTTTGCTTTGAGTCTCTGTTATTTTTTTTTTTTTTTTAATTTTACAGATTTATTTTTTGCTCTTATTTACCCAAATCACATTTGGAAAAAAAAAAAAAAAAAAAAAGAAGAGGCTGTATTCCAACTTATTTCTTGCACTATGGTCATTTTACCTTTACTGCAGTGCTGACAAAAATGTAATAGATACACCCCAAAGTACATAGTGGCCCTCAGCTAATAAAAGCTAAACTCTCTAACTCGAAGTGGCTTCTCTCCAGACTGTATAATGTTGTTCTTTATGTACCCAAAGGGAGTTTCATAGAGTGGACATTGTTCTCTTACCTTTCTTGACCTGCCTGTTTATGAAGCTTGTGTGTACAGGCTATTTCTTGTCTGAAGTGATCTTCAGCTATGCATCAAATACTTCGTATGTACTTGTATGGATGTGATGACTGTCTAACTTTATGGAATTAGGTTGGTTTTTTTTTCAGTTATGGTATTAATCATATATGAGGAACTAATAAACATAAGGAATATGTTCATTTGATACATGTCTGGGAGCACATAATGAACAGTATGCTACCACAATCTAAATGGGGATGAGGCAAGGATGTTCTTTTTCATGTAATACAGGAGTACATACCATGCTAGCTGATAATGATGGAAAGGATAAAAGGATAAAGCCTCTTTAATCCTTGCTTCTCTGCTGTAAAGCTGTTAATGTTTGTACATACATGCATATTTCTACAGAGTAACAAGTAATAAGAGCAGTATAATAATCTTGAAGTTTACTACAACCAGAAGAGATAAAGATTGTCTTAATGCCAATCAGAGCTCTAGTTTTTATATCTAAATTAATATAAATATCCAAAACCAGAAGTAAATAAAAGAAAACTAAATAATTTATTTATTCACCCTGAAAAAAATTCTGACTAAGTCTTTTTTCCAGGAAAATAAAATCATGTTCATTTCTCCAAACATCGTTTCTGTCAGTGGGAGGGGTTGTAATGGTGGCATTTCTTCAGACACTGAACTCTTAATCAGGAATGCTGTCTAATACACAGGAATAAGGTTAACATTTTGAAACTGTCTGTCAACCCCAATGAGTGGGTGTAAAGAGGAATAGCTCCCTTACAGAAAGGTCCATAAAGGCAATTGCCTTCACAAACGCCTATGTGCTGCAAAATAATCTGTTAATTATTAGTATCTAGACACTGTTGTGGTCCAGGTGTCCTTAGGCAATCTAAATTTTTCACAGAAAGGACACACTTCTTCTAAAAATCTCCACTCTATGAAGTCAGGTGAGCTACAAATGTGACATTTGCCACATACATAGGCAACTTCCATAAGTGATGTGCCTGCATAGTATTAATAATTTAAGATTATGCTGTAATCTGTGTAAAATTTTTTACAGTCTGATAAAACACCTTTTATGTCTGGAGTATTTCTTTGACTCCTAAATATTATCCTTATTTAACCTTAGTTTTTAGTTAGTTTACTAACTTAAACTTCAGCTTCACTCTTGCCCACGTAAAAGGAAAAAAGATGCACTTTACCACATTAATGAAATGTCTTTAATTCACACTCATAATATTACACCCAAATTGTTTTGGCCGGTTTCCTCGTGACCATGGGATACAGTGATCTGGGTGGGTGATACACAGACAAAAGTATTTTGTTATACCAGCTAGGAGTGTCTGTAGTGTAGGTGAGAGGCTTCTTCACACCCAGACAAATATGATTGTTGCTCACCAGGAGTAAATACCACCCCATTTCATACCAAAGCAACTAGTTATACGGGCAATAGTTTCTTGACCTGATAGCAAATAAGAAGCAGGGTAGATCCCTATAGAAAAATCCTGGTCCCAGAGATGCTGAGGAGAAGTTTTTATCATAGCTGTCAATCAAGACACATTTCACTTATTTTGTCAGAAAGAATATCTTTCTGGAACAATGGATTCATAGCATATTCATAGCCAAGTCTAAAGTAGGTTTGAAAAGCATTTAAGTAACTTTGCAGACTTCACAATCACACACATCCTTTGTATTAATCTTCCCAGGCCAAGAACTAGTAGAATTGGGTAACTGGTTTCTTGATATTCTGTTTTATTTTTCCTGGGGATTAGCCTTTGAAATCTCACCTATCTTGAACTTTTATATATCAACCATTTTGATTTATTTTTGATGGGGAGAGGATTGTGACAAAAGCTGAATAATTCTACATTTAAAAATATGTTTTAGAGGAGCAGACTTCTAAAGGCAGTTAATAAAAAGAAATCTATTCTGTTCTGCCATTTATTAACACAGAGAAAATACTGCTCTTATACTGATATAAAATATTGCTCAGGAGGAGTAAGCGTGACAAAAGAGGGCTCTTTGGAAGAATAGACAAAATACATCTTAAGATTTATAAGCAGCAGGGTACAGTTCTGTAATCTTGTTGTGAACAAAATCTCTGTCTTTTGAAAAGATGAAGAACCAAAAGAACAACAACAAAAAACCCTTCATGGGCTCTTTCCTCCTTCAATCTCACTCTCCCTACCCAGAATTCCGGAGGGAAGGAGCTGTCTTTAATACTGTCTTCACCTTTGGGGGGAGTTGAGGAATAAAAACAATGGCTACTATTGCATTTTTACAGAAGGGACATGTCTTAATTGATTACATTTATTTTTTAAAGCATGGCAGAAATAAATACATATAAATCTGCATACACAAAGTGTGGCTGAAGAAATGTGTAAAGTACAGTGAAACTGGTTTTAGAAGATTGCCTCACAAGTCCTTTTAGCATTGACTTTAGTTAATAGAGACTTCATAATCTCCACAAGAATTAGAATTGTTCACAGGAGTCATTTTAAGGCCAAGCAAAGCTTGCAGAACTTAGCAAAATATGTTCTGTGCTACAGTGGAGTAGTCTGGTAGAGAGAAAACGGGAATTTAAGTGCCTTGAAGGAATGTAAGTTCTGGTTCTGCATTGGTATTCCTTGATGGCTCTGTTTTTCCATCAGTAGTTAATCTGGAAGTCTTGTTAAACAGGCTTTGGCCCGTTGAAGTGTTTTGTTTCTGAACAGCAGCTCTGGCAGGGAGAGGTTTGTCCTGCCCTGCCTCCAGAACATGACTTCAAATTCACTTGTGTTGTGTGATGTGCACGTTAGGAAATGCAGCATCGACTTTGGAATGAAGATCAATATTCTTTGATCTTTAAATCCTTCCTTTTGTTGCAAGTGGAAAGTTGCATAAGGAGAGCATGCAACGTGTAACCAGGAAGACAAAGGCTTGGGAACAGTGGAAAATTGACTTGTGATAGGTCATCTTTGCCAGTGCAAGAAAAAGTTAAGGAAAACAAAAAATATATATATATTCCAGTAAATTATTATGTTTGAGGAGCTGTTTCCACTGAAAGACTCTGATAATTTAATGTATTTAGATTTTTTTTTTTTTTAATTAGATGTTCCTAATTGACTACATTTCCTTATAAAAATAGAATCATTGCATCATTTACATTTGGGTTAATTTTTAAATTCCCTATAGTAAAAAATGGCACTATCTTTTCACTTTGCACAAACGATTGAATGAAAGGGCCATTTCTATGTATGTTTTTGCATGTCTGTGAAATGCTTCCTACACTGCTTTAAGAAATAGTTGTTCCCAGGGTAGTGGTCTACAAAAGCATCCTACAATGCAGGTTGTAGATGAAGTTGCCTTGTTAACATATGGTAAAAAAATTCACTTGGAATAGTCTGCTGGTTCCTGCATTTAAGAATTAATAACTTAGAAGAGCTTTACAAAGTAGATAACAGGACTTTGTTAGAGTTGCATTGGGCTGTCATTTGCAAGACTGACTTTGTGGGGAGTCTTGCATCTACATTTTCCTGCACTTCACTTCAGTAAAATGAAATACGTTTACCACAATAGAGAAGGTTATATGGGGTAAGAATGTAAAAATGTAACAAAGAAATAATTCCAAATAGAAGTATGAACCAAAGTTCCCATCATTTAACTTTAGTGTTTAACATATCGTTTACTCAGTGGGTAATCCCATTGATTTTCTTTCTGGAATTATTCAAGCAATGGAGTAGCCAAGACAAGTTGAATGTCAAAAAGAGGCATTCAGTGCTGACACCCAAAACTGATGAATGATCCTAATGGGCCTGTTTATGAGTTAGTTTAGTGTGTACTTACTATCACATGGTTATTATAATTGGGTGACTTATCAGAAGAAGAAGTGAAGGACTCTAAATGCAGGGCTCTCTTTAAGGTTAGGGGAAATACTGTATCTTTGGAAAGTGCAGACAAGATGTTGTGTCTTCATCTTATCTACCATTTTTGTGACTCTCTGCATAATGGTAAGGTGAGAAAGCAGTATTTTTATGATGAAAACTGTCCAAAAAAACATAATATTGCTGATGCCGACAAGAGCAATTGCCAAATGCTTTCAATGGGCTGAGATTCAAAGAGAAAACATTGTTTTTTTCTAAGGGTCTTTTTGGCAATGGTTCACTTTCTTGTTTCCTGCTTAGCTGTGTTACTGATAGCTGAACTAGAAGCATTTTTCTGAATAAAGTTTAAGTGGCTGCTGACATTTTAAACATGACATTGTACAACTGAATTTTAGAACAAATATGGGATTTAAAAGCACTGGTCCTACTTGTGCAGGTAACAGATGGGCAGTGGTAACAGCTACAATTTTGCTTCAGGAGCTGGAGAATCTAAAGCAAAAGATTGCAAAACTCATGTGCCTGTGACATCAGGGTGACTTAAGGTCCCAGAATTCATTCCTCCTCTTTGCAGATCTTTCCTGTGGTGCCCTGTGTAATTCTTTGAAAACAGGTTTTGCTTCTTCACTGTCATAAATAAATTCTGCAAACTGAAAGCCCACATGCCCTTAAAGTATTGAGGTGAAAGGTGCAACAAGTCCTGAGTCTGCAGTGCTTCCTTCTCCTCTACTGAGTACAACTGCTCATCCCCTGTTGGAGCTCTTCCTTGTTTCCTAGCTGGAGATTCAACAAGGATGCTAAATTGTGTTATCAATGTACATTGATGTTCATGCTGGCATTCCCTGTATGTACCCAGTGGTGGGAAAAATATTGGGAAACGGTCGTTTCATTCAGTGCACGTGAAAAGTATGAATGCCTTGGTATTTTGTAAATGATTTGAAAACCCTTGTACTATGTCTCTGCTTAATTAACTGGAAAATCTGTGTTTAGATTCTGAACTGGAAAACTTTCTAATACTGTGGGTATTTGTGCTTTTTCCTAAGCCCCAAGATTGCAGATAAGAAAGGGACTTAGAACTGTGAGAGCATGCCAGTGACAAGTAGGTATGTGTAGGTACACACAGAACAAGTATATATAGCTGTATTTGCAAATATCCCTATGAAGACCATTGGTACAGATTTTAAATAGTCTTTTTTTTTTTTTTTTTTTTTTTCTTTTTCTCCAGAGATTTCTAATCCTGTAAAATAAACTCCAATTCCAGTTCTTTCATCAAGACACTATCTTCCTGCAAGAATTTGTGAGGCTTTATTAGCCCATATTTGTGCAGCTCCATGTATCTGTGCAGGTAGCAACATTATGCAAATACCTACACTAGGATCTTAAGTGTTAAAGGTCTTGAGCTTTGTAAATCTGTCTATTTGGCAGATTTATTTTTTTTTTAAGGAAAAACCTGTGTTTTAGGGTATGCAGTACTAACATTGTTCCTCTACATGTTCCTGGATGTTCTGAGCAACCTTTCTTAATGCAGATATTAGATAGAAGAATGGAGTTAAATTAGAAGGCTATATAATTCAATGACTAATGACTCTGACACATATATATACAGAAAATTGCTGTTTTGTATTCATGCTAGTTGTTTTTCCACCATAAAAAAAGTCAGTTAAAACATCATATTGCCTCCTGACACTAGAGCAGCAAAGACAATAAAATACATTAAAAAAGGGTGCCTAATTGTTCTAGCATTTTAGCCATCCTTCTCCAAAACAGAAATAAATAGAAAGCAAAAAGTGTAAGCTGGTAAAAGAATCTTTTTCAGTCAGTTTACAAACAGTGATAGTAAAAATACACAACCCTTGAAAATTAAGGCTTGTAATGGAAACACTGACTTCTACTAGTGTTTTAATCTTGCTATAATCTCTTTATTAACGTTGTTAAAACAGGGGAAAATGATTTGTGTGTTTTAGTTCACAAACTGTTGTCAATTTTTTTGCATCTTCTTGTTCTCCATTTTTTCTCTCCCATTTCACTCTCATCTGAAGGGTCTGTGGATTTGTCTTCTGCCTGTCATTTGTCTTCATATGACTTTAAAATAATTAATTGCAGCACTCAGTGATGATTTATGATTTCTACTGACGTAATTAATGATACACATCAATTTTTCTTGTTAATTGAAGGAGTCACAACAAACTTTTTGTCATATCTGTTAAAGAAGGGCAAAATAGCTTTGGAAAATTACCTTTAGAATTTTCATTTTTTATTAGGGGGAATCAGGAAGAGAATTGGCAATTTAACACTGAAGGCAGCTAAAGACAGTTTGAAGAATAGAAGTAGAGACATTTTACTGCCAGTGTTCAAAAGGATTTAAATAAAATAAACATCTAAATAATGCCATCATCAAAATTTTAATTAAGACTTTCTGTCACTTTGGAAGTAAAAAGTTCATTTAACATGTTAATGTCCTTCTATTTTGTTGTTTTTGTCCTTTCACCTTTTATTTAAGCAATGAATAATAAAAGAAAAAGCTTGTAAAATGATTCTAACCTGAACAAAAGAAAGCATATTTGAATCCTTTCTTTTTTTCATTTTTTCTTTTTTTTCCTTTTTTTTTTTTTTTTTTTAAGAAAAAGCCTCACCTCTAACCGTTTGATTTTCCAACCAAAAAGGTACAAATAGACTTTGAATCAGCTTTCAGTATAGGATATTTATTAAAATATCTCAAAGTTTCAAGTCACCCAAGTGAAAATTGCCTTTCTCAGAACATTGTTTTATTGCAGGGCATGGGTTGCCTCCAGATTTGCTTTCTTGTCAGGCTTTAAAACTTGAAAATGGGCAAATGATATAACATACTGAATTCAGTGAAAAGAAGCAGAAATTATTTTCTGGGTAATTGTTACACTACTTTGTATGTTTAATCAATTGATGATTAAAGAAAACTCATATCCAAGATACAAAAAAGCAAGTTTGAAATAAGATTTGTTCTATTATAACAATTTATTCACTTAGAATAATGTAATTAAGTTGGAACTTGAGCAAAGTAATTGCTAGACAGTCACTATTTCTGTACAATCCACTTTTCAAGACAAGAATGGTAGAATTCTTCTTACACAACACTTTATTATATTTTTGTTGTTGTTATTATTATTATTATTATTATTTTAAAAAGCAACAGTAGATGCATCAAGTGTTGCGAACTTGATTTGAGCATTTTATGGTACTGGAGTCAGCTGCCTATTAAAAGTGTGATCAGGTAGTTTAGAGTGTGACTAGCTGTGTCAACAGAAGGAAAGTGGAGGATTAGTCTCTATGGCAACAACAAAGCATCCCTGTTTGTAGACAGACAAATTCTGCTACATCTGAAAAAGATTGACAGGTCTATTCCTTTGCAACTGACCCATAGAAATTAGCAAGTAAAAGTTATTATACTGGGTTGTATTGAAGGGTTCTCAATATCTTAAAGTGCTCTTGTAAGTTTTTCTGCAGCATTTGCATGAGAAACCTGGCAGGGATTGTTCTGAGGTTTATATCTATGGTTTGATAGATTCTTTGTGGGGGAGTATTGCTGGTGAGAATAACTTAATTTTCAGTTCTCTGTATGACAGAATTGTTGGAGCATGGATTGAGGGAAAAACACATCAAAGGACCCGGGCTGAATAATATGCCACATTTGAAAACCAGGAGACATTGTAGGAATATTATAACTGTACCTTCTCAAAAATGGAGGTTTAAAACCATTTCCTTCTACAATTAACAAAAAATAATTGCAATCTGGATTCCCTTAATACTTCAGATTTCAATTGGAAAGATTTAATACTTTTTCAGAGATCCTGTAATTTAACTTAGTAACATTTCTGTTTCACTCAATGCAATGGAAGTGCTGTAATTAAAATAGTCTATATCAGAATAAATAGTATTTTTTTTCTTCTGAGGGAAAAACAAATGAAAAATTTACTTTCCTATTTAATTTTCCTAGATTTTACATGTAGGTACTAGCTACAGAAATTAGAATTCACCTTTAGGCCAGTTTTGAAAGAAATATCTTGAAACATTTTTTCATCTTTTATTTTAATTTTATTATATATTGGCAAAAGTCCAACTGACTGAGAACAGATCAGGATTGTGGCTATTTTTCACATAAAAACTGAAATGTACTTAGACCTCTCTCGCTGTATGTTTTTCTCTTAAATTCTGTCACTCTTATATTTGGAAGCAAAAGTTTCAAGCATATTTTTAAATTGTGACAATAAAACTATAAGAGTGATGTGTTTCCCAGACATACACTGAAAATTTACCAGAAATTATCTTAAGATTTTAAAATTGTGTCTGTGTCAGGAAAGTTTCTGGTAGTTTAACAGCTTAATCTGAGTTGATGCAAAAGGCCTTCGTCTCCTAAACTTCTGGCCTTAGCTTATAAGGTGTTTTTGATCAGAAAATAACTGAGCAACTTTTTCTCATCACAATTGCATCTGAGTTCCTTTTTTAACTGGAAACAAAAATGACAAATGGTTTTCAGTCTCAGGAGTGTTCTACCTAAAGTTCCTCTAGTTTTAGCCAGGTAGAAACAGCATGAAGCTTTTAATTGTGCATAAAGTGCTGGCTGGATATAATCAGAGCAAGACCCTGCTAGCATGGATATATTTGCCTGGCTGGGCCTGTGGGCTTTTCACAGAATCACTTTTTCATTTCGCACTTCTTTCTCAGTGCTGTAACAAAATCAAAAGATAAAGCAGATTAGAGTAAGACAATCAGCTACAGCTGGAGAGTAATTACTATTACATTTGTTCAAATTCATTCGTACCCACAGTAAAAAACAAAACCCTGAGAAACCCCTGTCGTTCCTCCAAAATTATGGTAAGGTTTTTTCCCTCCCCCTGAAGAACAGAAATGCAGGCTGGTTGGTGCTGCTGGTTCAGGATGCTGTTGAGGGGCTCATTTCCTAAAGTCAGAAAATTGAGGATATGCTTTCCCAGAGACTGGGGATACACTGGCTTATGCATCAGCTTTCATTTGTGTATGTCTGTGTGTTGGTGGGTGCACGAAGCCTGAAGAAGGATTCACAGGAGAGTTGTTTTCTGTTATCTCCCTACCCTGCTCCCAGCCTATTTTTATTTTCCAAATATTCCTTGTACTGCAGCAGCCATGGTCAGCTAGAACCCGGGAGGCTGTGTCTCTGGCGTGCTGAGCATGCTATAAAAATACAGCAAACGATGAACCCTGCACAAAGAGCTTCCAGTCTTTAGCCAATCTTTTCACATAGATTCCAACAGAAAGTGGCTGACTAGGAAAAATGTGCTTTTCTGCAAGAGACGCAAACAAAACCTGAAGTATTGACCTTCAACCTGAGTGAATATGTGTTTTCTCTATAGGCTATTTTTTAGCAAAGGTGACAAACTTGCAGTGGCAGAAACTGTGACTCTCTTGATTTGTAAATGTCCAAATAGGTCTGCCAGTAAATAAATATAATAATTAAAAAAAACCCAAAACGTTGAGACATTTAAATATTTGTTGTACCTGATGTTAGAGGAGCTAAAATGAAAATTTGTTTTGCATAGCTGTTGAATTTTTTTTTTCCAAAGATTAGAAAGATTTTTGTCCTGCTTTTTATTTTTTTTTCCCCTGATGCATTGTTTCCAGCCTGTATTTTGTTTATTCTTTCAGGAGAGTGAATAACAAAGTTCAGCTAACACATCCTCCTTAGAAATATAGCTCACTTTGTTTAAGTTATGGGATTTATTTTTACTTTTTGAAATTTGTCAATCATCCTACTTTATCACTGCCTGAAACTGACGCAGTAGAAACATGCTGATCCCTATCAGTGCTGCTCCTGCTTTTCTGAACGGGTCTTTGCATAGGAGCTGATCAAACTGGTGACACTGGGATTTTGTGCCTTTAGACAGCTGAAACTGCTGTGCTTTACTCGAGCTAATTATTGTTTTCAAGGGCCAGTCACTATCAGAGCATACAAGCTTCTTTTTCCACCCCCGTATCAGGCTAGAAATGCTTAAAAGGTTTGCCTCTCCCTCCCTCCACCTACTAAGATTACTTTGAGAATAAAGGAAATGGTAGTTAGTATGAAATGCAGAGGTGTTCCTTCATATTTAATTTAATGTACAGGACCTAAAAAACCCCACTATTTCTGAATCACTCTATAGAAATTTTGTGATTTAAAACAAAATCTTGTCTTGGATGGTTTTATTTTGGTCTCTGCCACTGTAAGCTCCATCCAGCCTTTACTGGTACTATTTTAAAATTAGTCTTGCCTCAGACTGACTTTTAATCTTTGCAGGAAATACGTTTTGCCTTTTGTCAGCCCTTTAGGAGGTCATAAGAGTTATGGATTTAGTACCTGTGTTCAAAAACTGTCAATTAAAAGACAGAATTCCCTCTATATATGCATAGTATCTTATTTTTTGTTGTTTGGTTGCTGCCCTGGAATTGCACAGTGGCTGCAGGTCCCTGTTAATTATTTACTGAACAGAGGGATGAGATTGGGCAGTTTTCTGTACCTTCTCTCTTCAGCTGAGTTGCATTGGCTATTCTCACTTGGGATGGACAGAATGATAGGGATGGAAGGGTCATGACTACTCAATCTGTATTAGTAATATCACATTTCCCCTCTTAACAACAAAAATACAAGCTGGTTTAATTTTTACTGGTGTCAGAAAAAATACCTAAAATCCAATAAAAAATGTAGTAAAAGAGATCATGATTTTTGACTCGTAGTTTACGTTTTATAGATATTTTTAGTGACAAATTTTTCTGCTTAAGGAGTGCAACCTGGTGTTACATTCATGTCTAGAAAAGATGGAGGTTTCTGAAGCAATGCTAAAGCTGTGGAATTTCTTTTAAAACAAGAACTTTGTCCAGAGCTATGCACCAAATCAAAGCTAGCTCTTACCCAGTTACATGCCTCAGTTTTGGGAAGTGATGAGCTACTCTTAAACCATTGTTTTGTTTAATGGGATAAATTTTGTAATAAGTTATTATAAAGTAGTATGAAACATAATCTTTCATTTACTGCATGGTGAAGGAAACTATCATAGGTTTGAGTGGTTGCAGATAGAAAGACCCTATATTTTAATGTATCTTTGTTTGCAGATTTTAAAAATCAACTGGGAGAATTATCATGTTTTCCCACTGCTGGGAAGACTAATACAGATAAATTGATGCAAAGAGCAACTTGTAACTTCTCTGTTATTGAAAGACATCCCTTTCCAGTCTGCTTTGTAGAAAAAATAGAAGGCAGTCAGAGAAGAGGAAGAATATGGACCCTAGTGGCATAATCTGTTGTGATTTACAGACCGTATAGCCTGGAGTTTCATTTAATGGACTTGAGGGAAGCATTGTGCAGTATTATCACTTTCCTTCTGCAAAATCAGTATTCGTCCATTAAGGAAATAACATGCATTCCACTTACATGTTTTTAGAAGGGTGCAAATCTATTCTGTAGAGGGGTTAGTGGACATGCAAAATGGAAGGGAGCTATCAAAAAATGAGTGTAGTTATAGATTTTCTTCCCTCAAAAAGAAAAAAAAAGAAAAAGCAATTTTGAAAATGGCATGTAAGTTAAAGCTGCCCCTGGCCAGCTTTAAATTATATGATTCTCACTTATGCAAGATGCTGCTAGAGGAATTCCTTGGCTCTCATTAACATGGAATAATCCCTCTAGACTTCACACGCAGCAGACATACACAGGCACATCCACATTTCTACTGTCAGTTGCACATTTCCAACTGCAAAACAATATGCAGCCTGCAACAGCTCTTCAAGCAAAAACTTGAGGTTCCCAACATCTTCTCAGGCAGTCCTCTCTTTTATTTTGGGAACAGGGTTGCTGAAGTACTTTGGAATGTGTTTGTTGGGAATAATGAAGAGTGATTATCTTCACTGCAGTAGTTCGACTGATTAACTTCATTTCCCCCATTTTCTAGGCATAATGTGCCAACTTCAGCAGCTACCACTGAGCTTTTGATTCTGCTGTAGCCTTACTGTCTGTCGTAAAGGTGAGGAAGCTGAAAGATGATGTGAAGGGAGACAAACTCTAGTTTGTCTACACTGAGCTTTTAAAATTCTACCTAAGAAGTTGGGGCATAGACCTCCTTATAAAACCCAAAAATCCACCTGGAAATACCCTCAGCCAGCTTCCTTTTTATAACCCCTGACTTTTGGCAGTGCAATGCAAACTGAAGAGCTCAGGTTACAACTACCAAAACCTGGCTGGTGACAGACATTACTCTGTGAAGCATTGCTGTTGCAGTGCACAGAAGTCTTAAACCATCAGTGCTTATTTGGCTGCTCCCAGGCATCTAGGGTCTTCTGTGGAGGAGATAGGTCTGCAGCCAGTATACCACATTGAGAGCTAGAAGAATTTGAGTTTGAATCTTACTCGAGGGAAGGAAAGGGTTTTTTTCTTTTTTCTCCCTAACAATTTAGTTTCTCCTTTCCTCTCCATTTTTCATTGATTTCCTGGCTTCGTAAGCCAGACTTTAACTCTTTCCTCATTTCTCTTGAGTTGTAGGACTCAATGCACAGAAAGGTGTAAGAAAGCTGAGGATGTGGTGTAAAAAAAGTTAAGATTGAACAAAAATTGTAGAAGAGGATGTAGCCAGGGAGCAACATGTCCAGACATTGGCTAATAGGCAGAAAGAGCCAAATTCTGGCTCCTGAGAAGCCTCAATTGATGCCAGCAGGAGAAGATCTGCAGCCCCACCTGGAGGCATGAGCTTCCCTGGCCCAAAAATTCTGGGGAATTTTTGGCTTTAGCTTTTCTTCATTGTAGGCCCTACTTCTTCTGTCTGGATAAACAGTGCTGAATAAAAGCTCTGTTGCTTCAGGTGAACTGCTGCTGCAGGAATTTTTTATGCAGATAATGAGGACTGTTGGGTCTGGAGCAGAATGAGATGGCATGGGAGGTCCCTCTGCTTGTTGGTTTTGTGAGACTGTACAAGGGAGCTGCTTCTTTTCCTCTTCCCCATGTCCCACCTTTATGGGTCACTGACATACCTTTCCTTATATTTCCTACTGAAAATGTGTGATGCAAAATAACAGTTACATTTATCAGGGGATTCACTAAAAGTGCTCTTGCTGAATCTGCAACTCAGATTTTAATAATGAGATGAATTGATCCTAACTAATCTCACCTTGCAGCATGAATTTTGGGAAGCCAAGAAGTGATGAGCCAAAGATGCCAAAGCATCTTCTCTAGGTGACACCAGAACTGAGCCCAAGCTTTCCACTAGTCAAGTAGCTGTGCATTATGAAGCTGAAATTCCTTCTGTGTGTAAGTGCAGAGTTCCATCATATGTGTTGTGGGTGGTGTGCTCTCCTGGCATGGGACCCACCTGCCAATATGTTAAGGCACTCTGCTCTGTGATTTTTTTTTTTTTTCCCCTGCTGCAGTCTGATTCCTACAGAAGTAATTTGCTGTTTTGTACCTTAAAACCCTTTCAATGAGTTTGTGAAGACCTGTTTCTGAATATTTTATTTTGTTTGGTATTTGACTTCCCCCCCAGCCCCGTCCCCCCCCCCCCTTCATGTTGTTATTGCTTAGACTTTTTTGTTTTGTTACCAGCTGATGGAAACAAGCTCAAATGATAGTTATGGCCATGTAAGACAAGGACAATTTTAAAACAACAAGTGATAGCCAGTGTTTCTGAAAGATGTAAAATATACCTTCTTAATGAAAATATTTTCTAAGTTATTGTAATTCAGAATTTCTCAGAGAGGGAGGGGTGTGCTTGGAGTTCAGGTTCAGAAGCTTAGGTTATGTAAGTTTGCCATGCTGTTGTTTTACTGAAAATTATATATATAACACTAAGTTATCCTATGGTATATATTGATATCTCATGGTTGTAATAATATGTTATCATCTGAGTTTTCTCCACTGCAAGTGTAATTTCATTTACTCTTGGCAAATTGTTACAATTTCAATATGTTTTTTTAAATTCTGCTTTGAAATATCCTTTAAAAATTGCAGCACTGCAAACTGGAAAGTTCAGCCAATACAGAGATCATCAAGCACTTATTAGTGGAATTCTTATCACTCCACAAATAGATGCTAAAATTATTTTAAGAAATCTGCCACATCTGGAATATTTGTCTGTAATCGTATAGAGCTACTAAAAACCTGCTTTACAAGAACTTCTTCAGCACAATTTCATCTAAGCTGTATTCTTGAATCTTTCCTAAGCTGTTCTTTTTGGTTTTTGTTTTGTTTTTTTTTTTTAAATATATCCGGTTTTGTATTTTGTCAAAATTTTTAACAGCAGAAGGGTTTGTTAGGTAAATGGCATGCAATATTGTGAAAGATTGGAAAGACAGTATACTGCTGGAACAGAAAACTCCCAATGTATTGGTTCAGTCCTCTCTGCATTGCTCCCTCTGCCTCTTTTGACTGTAAAAAAAAGTTCCCTTTAGTGTTCATAATTCATAGGTCAGGCTCAGGTAACAAGTTTAGACAGCTTGGTCACCTGTTGCTTGTTAATGTGATATTTTCTGTCTTCAAATGGTGCTTCACGGCCAGCATTCTCTTTTCCGAGGTAATGGAATGTATTTAGCTAAGTATAAAAACATCCAAGCTCCAAAATGTGTCAGTCATGTAGTCTTAAAAATACTGGAGTTGTTTTAGGGATGGGAGTGGGAATGCTCACAAAGGAGTTGCACTGAGACAGCCGAGCACAACTAGGTTTTTTTGCAGAGAAATTTGCAAACTGAAATTTGTTTTTTAAAAAGCCTATGTTTTTTGGTTTTGTTTTTATTTTCTGAAATTCTGATGTAATGACAAGTAAGGAGACACAGCCAATAAATGAGAAAGGTGAATTTTGAGGGGCATATATCAACATACGTATTTCTTGTTGTTGATTTGCTTGAAAAATGTGATTTGACTGACAACTTACATAGTTTATAATATAGCGATGCTAAGATTGCTGTTTGAAGAGGCAAGATTACATAATTAACACATTTCTGATTTCTGGCAAAAAATAAAACATTATTATCTGCAGTTGTCAGTGAAGTCTATAACTTCTGGTTTTGCCGTATTTCATTAGATCACCCTCTTCAAATCTGTGACGTGAAGCACAGATCCAAATACATTTAGTGCAATAGTTAGCAGAAACTAATGATGTGCTCTGTCAGAAAACTGAATCTCTTGACTTTCGTGTGTGAAGTGACTATGGTGAGAGGGAATATGTTCAGACTACCCAGATGCAGAAAGTGGAAATGTCAGATTAAAATGAGAGCATTACTTTTCTAACCAGTTATTAAGAAAAAATATTAGGGAGGCAACTTCACAGCCAAAACACATGCTTAACTTCAATAAATACTAGTTTTCAAGGTTATTAAGATCCATCTTATCATCCTGTTTTAAGGTGGCACTTCTGATAACAGCAGTAGTTTGTTCCTAGCCTTGATCTCAATACTGTAGACTAGCTTTGCAGAAACTGCTCCCAAATACGTCGTGGGATCCTTTTTGTGCCACTGAAACCTGCTGTTGATTTGTTTCTGGTATTTTTATTGAAGATTTCTGAACTTGAATACAGGGAATGTGAGAACAATTTATTTTTTTTTTTTAATAAAATAGAATATGCCAGATCAATATACTGAAAATTTAAAGAGTAGCATAAGTTTAACACTTCTAAATTTGATTTCCGTGTATCAGTTCTGCATACATCTTTATGAGAAAAGAAAATGTTTTTTAAACTCTATTTTTATTTTTCAGGACTTAATTTCCTTACTATTGCAATACGTGAATCAAATTCACAGTTTAGCAGCTAAAATAATAGCAGTAGATATGAAGGAGTAAGATGATATGAAATAATGCAAGGAATGAGCATAGGGCTTGCACTCAGCTTCAAGCTGCAACAACAAAAAAGTATCGACACAGAGCAATCAATGCTGTAGACAATATCTTTTAAATCTATCATGCTGCCTTTTGCCCTTTATATTAAGTCAAAGGGAAGGGGCTATAATGAATGAGCATGTCTTTATTCTCATCGGCAACAGTTCTGTAGGAAACCTGGCAATATGACATTTAATGTGATTAATTCTGCGTTGCAGCTCCAGTTTATTTTTTTTTTTTCTCATGTACGTGCATAAAGTGTTATTAATTTACAAAACCAAACCGAACATAAAGTGAGATTATTTCCAAAAGTTGTGCTGCAAGGTAGACTACAAAATAAAAGGTTAATCATACATTTTCAGTGATCTATGCCTTTTATTTTCACATTTATATTTTTTTCTCCGTTTTAAAGTGTGTTTTACCGAAGTGAAAATGCTTAGGATCGTAAAAGCAAGGCTGGTCAGTCTATATCTAGCTTCTTAAAACGTTTACTACTTTACAAATACCATGTAATTGAAAGAAATCTCTAGATATTAGGACACACCGTGTATACTGTATAAAACTTCGATGTTTTTTCTTACCTTGCATCAGAAGGGGGCACTAGTGATCCATTATAAATAGGCAGTGTGACATTGCTTTTGTTGTGCCATATTTAATAATAATAATAATAATAATGATAATATAATTTCCCCATTTAATATTAAGGGCATTTGTGTGCATAATTAAGATTATAAATATGTAATGGTAATTCAAAAAGTTAAATAATTAATAGATTGCATGTAAATATCTGCTGTCTCTCATTGTCTTTTTATATTATTATTGAAATACTGTTCTTACAATTCATTTACTGTCTGTAACAATAAGCTAATGTTGATTATTTAATAATTAATTTTGATTCTTTCTAACGTAGAGGAGGTGAACTCTAACTGTAAAGCATCTTGATAATGTCAGTTAAATATATTCCTCGAAAAGGCACATATTCAGATCCCACTGTTATAAAAGTCATTTATGCATCTTAAGATTTCAATTACCTTATAGTTATTACAACAAATAAAATATGCTAAGTATTCATATAATAACGTTTGTGTTGTTTCATATTAAATTAAATAGATGGAAAACTATTATTTAGCATGATGCGTACTTACTTTTTTCTGTTGGTTTATCCTATCCCGTACATTTTAGCAGATTTTTTAGTATTGCTTTGGCCTATAAACTGAGGTCAAGATGAGGGGGCTTTGCCATTTCATAGAGTCAACTTTGGTATGTGACCTATATGTGCAGGAAAAAGAGATGAACAATAATACGGTTTCTACTCTTTGTCCTCATTTTCTTGCTGTCTATAGGATAAAAACTGGCAGAGTGCATAAAACTGCAAAAAAATGTAAGTCAGTAATAGCAGGAAAACCAGCTAAATTTTTGATTTGGAGGTTACTTAGTGATACTGCATTGTAATATTATACTTACTTGTTAGATATGTAGATGGCAGCATTTGTGAAATAGTATCTACCCATGGATAATTAGATGCTCTTTTGAAATGTCCACTATTATTTTCATGTAAAAAAATGAGGGTCAGTGAGGAGCTGAATTTATCATTCAGTAAATTGAGTCAAGTTTGACACGTGAAAATTACAGTATCTGTGTTTCATTACATAAAAATCGGTCCAAATATGAACTTTCCAAAATAAAAAGTGTCATTTAGGACCAAAGTTGTTTTCATTAAAATTGTTTGCACAATTTCAGCTAGTTGCTGTATTTGTTTACTCAGGTGTAAACCCAGAATTTTCTTTGTTCAAAGTGCAATTAATCCTAAAATGGCAGCGAGAAGAAAGGTTCTTCATACCTTAAAGGCAGATGTTCATGAGTATAGGTAAGTGCTTTATGTGTGCATGTAACCAGGCTTTTTTTTCAAACAAATGTGCACTTTTGCATGCAGGAAACTGTAGTCATTCTAGATCAGCTTTTTAATCCTAGGAAGCACATACCTGACCTCGTACCCTTGAATCTTAGGTTCTTTTATTTCAATTTTCCTAACACCAGTTGTCCTTTCGAGGTAATTATCTATGAAAGTTACTGTCAGGATAACTGGAAACCCATTGTTTTCTAATGAGGGAACCTGTCTGAGTATCTCCTGTCTATCGTGTCATTCTTCAGTGAAATCTATTTAATTATTTATTTTTTAATTGACAATAGCTTAGCTATTGAATAAGGACTATTCAAAAAATGAACCAAGACAAGCTACCAGTGCAGTTTTTCCTCTGGATACAGACAGGAGGTGTCTGTTTCACATTTTCTCCAGTCACTGAATTGGCTGCATTTTTATCCTTCTTAGTTATGATATATTGATAGTGGTAGCAGTGTAGCTACAGAAATGTGGAGCTTGGCATAGGCCTCAGAATGTTTTCAAGGAGCTGAATAAATAGGTGTATAGATTAGCACCTCATGAATTATCTAGTCCCTGGGACTATGGTGAGTCCCAGGTTGTTTTGCTCTTGCTACCACCAAGACCTGAAATTGAAGGTTTATGGTATAACCTGAAAATAGCTTGACAGCCTACAAACTGTCTCAGTTTATTTCAGTTACCTCTAATTTTGAGGCTTATTTGGTATTAGTTCAAATGTCACCATCCTTAACTGGTTTTTTTGTTTGGTTATTTCAGCTGAGATTTTTATTACTTGGTACAGTGGCAAATAATAGGACCATCATTGGAACTGACTTCTTAATGAGTGCAACTTGACCTTCAAACAGAGAGAACCACAGTTTTCTTACCTACCAAAACTCTATCACTTGTGAAGTCAAAGTGAGCCATTTTATGAGAGGTGGTTTGTCTTTTACATTCCGTATTAGTCCTTAATTTTTCTTCATTTAATTATGCCAGAATGAACTAATTTTTTATCTATTTATGCACAAAGTCAAAACTACTTAGGTATATAAAACAATAAATAACGTGTTGCCTATTATTCTATTTTTTTTTTTTCTGCTGAAATGAAAAAGTAATTTCAGGAAATATTTTTCAAACTGATTACACCCAGAGAGAAATATTATTTGCAATGTTTTCTCTAGTTTCAGAAAAGAGGGGATTTCAGTGCAGTGAAACTTCAGAAAAATTTTCATTGAATGTATTTCTTACGCAAATATTTTGTTCTTAATGGGCCCGATGTTTTAGTGAATATTCTGGCCTTGATATGAACTTGTGTTTCTTTAATTGGCAACTGAAATGCTATTTTAATGTATACTTTTTGAGATAATGTTGTTGATATTGTTTATTTCTCGGTGATGTGTTTGTATATATGGTACCTACTGTTCTCCTATCTCTATGTAAAAGATTTTGGCTTTATTTTTCTATTCCTTTGAAGGCCTGTGACTGATAGATAGTTGAGAGCTTGAATACAGACAGGTTCAAGAGAAATGGATTGGAATTTTTGAGCTGGCTACATTGTTTTGAGTGTGAGACATGGTAGAGAGCAGAAATAAGACTTTGATATTATGTTGTGGACTTTTTTTCCTTCTTCTTTCTATTTATTTTTTTTTTTTTCTCCTTTCCATTTGTTTCATGGAGTAATGTCAACTCCAAGCCTGGAAATTATATTCTGCATTCTGTAAGACAGCTCTTAAACACCCGTTACTCCAACAGCCTCAATGTCTTCCTCATAAAACTTGCTAATTGGAGAACTGAATGTTTTGTCTGATCTTCAAACTGGCAGAGACAGCTTGTGGTGTATCCTGTGGTTGGAGCTGCTCTATGTCCCCATCTCCTTTCCTGTCCACTTCCCCTTGGCTCTTGAGTCATCATCAGTAATGAACTTTCTGTGGGCCACATCTTTCTCTCAGTGAAGTTTCTGAAGATTACATTAAAAACAGACTTTTCAGTTTTGACAATCCCATTGACAGCAATGTCTGTGTTTAAAACTTCTATTCAGCTTTCATTGTAGCTTTCTCTTTACATTTATGTAACTACATCTAAAATTCTCTTTACATTTTGACCCTTTATTAGTGTTATCTCAAATGTGGTTTTTTGTTTGTTTGTTTTCTAAATTCCAAGAAAAAGTTACCACAGGAATCTTAAAAAATTGAGAGATGAATGTGAGCAAAGGAAGCACATTCAGACTCTGGCTTTATGAAGTGCTGAATAATTTTATACACCGACCCAGACTGGTGAAAATAGAAGCAACCTTGCAAAATAAGATAATCTTAAGAAAATTAACACTGATTATTGCTGGCTGAAGTCCTTTCCTGTTTATACCTCGTTGCTTGTGACCAAAAACTTACAGGATCCAAGTGGACTCCCAGCTCTGCCACAGAAATCCACTACAATATAAGCAAAGTAAATCAGAGTGAACTGTTATAAAACTGCTTTTCTTTAACAACTACATTTTGTTATTACTTTGCTTTCTGCATGCCTATATCTGTGCACCCAGAAACAGCTTCAGGGCTTCAGATGTCCAGACCAGAGGAGGTATTTTTTTCAGCTGCTTCTTTCTGAGGAGTAACCTCCCATTTTACTACCATTTGGATGGTATTAAGAGGTGGAAATAGCTATCCTTAATGAGTAAAAAGTAGTTGAGAAGGAATGGATTTGCTGATACTTTTATTGGTTTCTGACTATCTCAAAGAAAAAAAAAATTATATGCAGATAAAAATTAAACGAACTGCAAAACCAGAAGGTAAAGCTTTGGTCTTGCATGTTGATTTTTGTTTCCAACTATGTTCCTTTTGAAAGGCTAAGGAAGTATATGGGATTTTTACATGTTTAAAAGATATGGCAAATTTTGGACCTGTTCCAGGCTTTTAGATATCTTTTCAGTTTCAGGATCAAGGTATGTGTTGCAGAGGAACAGATCAAGTGGATTTCAATTACAAGGTAAAAAAAGAAAAGAAGTGATAAGGGGAAGGGGAAATGGCAGATAAGGTGACAGCAGAAACACGAAGTCTCAGTGTCCAGGTGAATTTTGGGACTTAGTCATGGCCAGTGGAATTAATGGGTCACCTGGAGGCTTCTTTCTGATTTATCACAGGTGAGTTTTCAGGATCTAAGTTCTAAAGGGAAAAAGATGCTGTGGTGGTTCCCATGTGAGAGCAAATATTTCAGTAAGGCTCCTATTTTTAGTTTCCTTTCTCCTTAGCTCTAGTAACAGATAGCTAGTTCTCAGATTATCTTTAATTTTTTGACAAATCTATATTGAGCTTTCTTTTTCCTCACATGTTCTCCTGCTCATCAGCCATGACCCCTGTATATTGTAGGCAGGTGGGGATTACATCTAGGTTTTATAACTTTGCTGAATTCCTACAAAAGTCTAGTATTTGTTGTTTCTGTTTTATCTCCTTTTTTTTTTTTTTTTTTTTTTTTTAGATTTTGTGTATTTATTTTTTTTTAATTCTCTAGGACAGGATGGATTGGACTACCATTTTTGTTTTATCAAGGAAAGCTCAGGTGGTGACTAGATGACCTGTGGGAGGGAGTCAAGCTGGACTTCCAGCACCCTATGCATGAAACATAGACCTGTTTGTACAACAGGCCCTGAAGAAATGAGAGGAAGCAATGAGAAATGATAAGGGTACTACTGATGATTTAATTTGTGTTACCTCAGTTGAACAGGAAGAACTGAATTTCAACTATTTGAACGATGATTTTCTTCAGAGAAATACTGCAAGGAGGCACTTCAGTGTTATTTACCCCTTGATTAGCTCTACAGTCTTATTCAGTCTGTGCTTTCATGTTTAATGACTAGTTTGCATTAATATGAAAAGAACTGAACCCCCCCTCTCCAGAGTAACTTAGCAGAAGAAATAGTTCAAATCCAGACATGGTGGAACACATCTGGGTAGAAGTCTCTTATTATCAGAAAGGAGACTAAATGCATGGTACAGCATGAATACTTCATTCATCAAAGGAAACTGATTTCAGATGGAACCAGTGACCTGAGTTTTGTCTGGCAGTGTGGTATTTTATGCCTCTTACATTTCAATGTCATTACACAATTGCTTTATACTGCATTTTGCTTCCTTTTCTTAATAGTTGCTACCTCTTAATAGTTGCTCTAACTACAAATGGAGAGCTATCTATGTGGTAGTGGCTCAACACTGGCTGCACATATATCTATGTTGGCACTTCATTTATAGGGAATCATAGAATCATAGAATCCTAGGGGTTGGAAAGGACCTTGAAAGATCATCTAGTCCAACCCCCCTGCCAGGCAGGGTCACCTAGAGCACATCACACAGGAACTTGTCCAGATGGGTTTTGAATGTCTCCAGTGAAGGAGAGGCAAAAGATTGTTTGAATTTAGAGGTTCAGGAGTTGTGTTCTGCTCAAACCACTTAGAACGTAAGTAAAGAACTGAAGTTATTTTCAAATCACTGGGGCTTGCTTTTTTTTCTTCTTCTCCTTTAGCTGCATAAGCAAAAATCTGTCACAAGTTTGATAACATGATTTCTATAACACAGAGGAAAACCTATTTTTTTCTGCACAAGTAAAACCAAATAATCCTCTTATTGGCTATTTTAATGATGAATATGGTAATATTTGTTGGAAGAAAGAATGAACAGGGTGTTCTAAAGCATAAAGTAATGAAATTATTGTTTAGAGTGTTATTAAGGGGGAGAATTCCTGAGACCTTCTTTAGGCCTTTCGATCTCCCTACATAGTAATGTCCAGGACAGCATAAAAGAAGTAAAATGTTGGAGCAGTTATTGTTTATGTGAAAGGTTAAAGACCATCAAAGTTGAGGAGCTGGAGTCCAGGAGAGAAAAGGAGGCACATAAGAGCACCAAAAAGAGTGAAAGGTGAGGCACATCTTCTGGCAATTCTGCTGCAAGGAGCATCCAATTGCAGTATTCCTGCAAATCAAATTGAAAATAAGTGTGGCAATGTAACTGCTCTATGAAATAAACCTGACAGTTCCCTGATGGGAAAGCAAAGCAGAAGATTATCTTGAAGAACTGCAAAAGACTGCCCTGGTCTTAAGTAAAGCCTGTAGGAAGGGAGGAACTGACAGTGAAAAAAGATGGAACAATGAAAACAGATGGAACAAAATGTATCGGAAAGACTAGACCTAGTGGATGTAGAAACACTAGTTGTATTTTATCCAAGGATAGAGATCACATCCTCTTTATATGTGTTCCCTTGTTGCTTTTGTTCAGAGGTCTACATTAATCTCAGCCACCATTGCTCATGTAATGTAGGTTTCCAAGGCAGGAATTCTTTCCATAGTTCAGACCTTAGTTTGAAATCTCTGGATGTCTGTCTTCTGTCTCTCACTAACTGCCTAAAAGTAGTCCAAGAATGACACTAGATCTCTATATATAGATATATATATGTATAATTATTATATTAGAAATTACATATATGTAAATATCTATATGCAAAAATATAAACATATATTAAAAATTGCTACACTGAGCAGCTCTGAAAATTAATTGGTTTGAGATGAGGCATGAGCATAGGAACTCCTATTCCTGACCTATGGTGGTAGGTGTAACAATTATGTGGTTTTTTTTAGTGCACTTTCAGCTGAAATGGGGCTGAACCTGTCTTATAGAGTTAAGACTTGACAAACCAATGGTAACTTGACCATCTTTAAAATAATGACTGATACCTCTGACACAATAGGGATCCTCTCTGCACTTTGTGTACTGCCACTCATTCTATCAGAAAAAGAGAACACCAAGCTTCTCACTGTTTTTTATTTTTATTTTTTTTTAAGTATGTATAGTCAGAGAAAGAAATGATATGAGACTGTCTCTACAGAGAAAAAAACACAGGAAATTTGTCAGTGGCAAGAGAAATGACATTGTCAAGTGACAAAGGCATACATCAAAATAAAAAATGTAGTGTTTTGCTCATTACCTGGTGGGTAGCATGTATGCTTCTTTGTTAACTTTCCTCATGCTATAGTGTGCTGGGCAATTTCTCAGCACCCTGTTGAGCACAAACAATCCTGCTTAAACCAATAAGCCTGGTCAGCACCTGTTACCCTCCACCTTGTCCCAGCTTCTTTATGATTTATGTGAAACAAAGAAAGCAGGAAAATAGGTTGAATCAGTGACTTGGGAAACTGAAGAGGAGTGCAATCTATGTACAAATAACAGCATCAGGTTAAGTCTCATTTCCAGAAATGAAAGATACTCACTGGTCTCAGTTGCAGCCCATTCATAATATCTGCAAGGTTGTAAGAAACACAATTGATTCTAATTTTATTTTCCTCTCTTCCTTACTGGCTATTCCAAGTTTTCCCTGAAATAGCTAATGCTTAATCTCAAAGATTGGTGATTGTCTTAGTTAATTTCTTCTGAAATACTTCAACATTTTTTTTTTTTTTTTTTAAATTATCCATATATTTTGTCCTCTTTCAGTGATTACATAGTTGACATGAAGCACCAGATTTTCTGTGAGCTGGATATGTCATATCAGAGGAATCCCATGTTTGCTCAGTTTATCAGCAACGACCAGCTACACAAATGGATAAATAATTCATAGACCCCCTTCTTATTCAAAGAAAAAATATGAAAACTTGATTGCAATACAAAATATATGTAGCTGATATGTACTACCAGATTCAGTTGCAAATATCTCATTCAAACATTAACAAATGTATATTTACTTATTACCTATCTTCATCACAGGCTCCATCTTTATTTTCTCTAAAGCTGAAATCTACCTGGACACAATATCTGATAAAATTTGCACTTTCAGCCCTCCTTAAAAGTCAAAATGTTTTTCTCACTGATGAACAGAAGAGAGCTTGAAGGGTCACAGAGAAGATCCTTGTTAACAGACCTAACCTTTAGCCCCCTAGAAAGAGAATTACAACTTTCAACTTTTTTTGTTGTTTGTTTCTTTTATTCTGTTTTAAACCAAGTGAGGGTGACTCTTTTAATAACTTCCTTTCATTGTAGAGTTAGCCCTGAAAATACAAATTATTATGAAAGAAACAGGACTCCACACCTGGCAAGAACCCGGGGTAGGAAACTGTGAATCACATCCTGCTATTTTCCTTCCAGAACATGACTTGGCCAGGGCAGTGATGCAGTGCAAACACTCTCCATGTTCACAGGGGTTAGCATCCAACTGCAAATGGACAATGAATGCAAATGCTGTGTTCAGGCCTGGCATTGGCACAGGAGGGCTTACAGTGGAGTAGCATTTCAGACTATACTCACAGATCTCCTTTGGACCACTTTTCTGGAGTGAAACAATCTCTGAGGACAAGAGGAGTCAAAGTTTTTAGATCATCCTGGGATCATTCTATTGCTGGGGGCAGGCATGCTGAATGACATCATCCCTACTCTGTTACAGCCTCAGAGATACAGTGGTGAGGAGCTTTGGTTTCCTTCAGTTTCCTGTAATGGTCACGGAGTGGTTGCTCTTATATGACACTACCAAATAAGGATGATCTTAAAGAGACATAAGAAGCCTCCTGTGACCCTGGAAACTATGAACTCCCTTCCTCAGTGAGGTCCAAGCCCTTCAGTGAGAGAAGCTGCTGCCAGAGGTCCATGCTAGGTAGGAGAATCATGAGCAGACCTTGAAGATAGAGAGATATAAAAATTCAGAGAATAGAACTACTTCAAATCTGGACAGTTCTTCTTTGCTTAGGACTGCCTTCATTTATATTGCCAGCTGATGTAGAAGGTATTGAAAAGAGTGTAGGATCCTTTTTCCATATCCATAGCCATCACTGCTTGTTTTTGCTTTGTTATTCAATCTCTGCAATGTTGTGACCATCCTCTAGTGTCTGCTCTCGCTGTCAGTCTTTCGTCCTTTTTCTTTCAAAACAGAGACATTTTGAGAGCATGGGCAGATGTTAAGTTGCAGCAGACTTTGTAGTGAAAGGCCTCAGAAGCATAGATATTTAAAACACAGGTGTTACACACTTCTTCCAAACCAACAAACATGACTGGAGAGCAATATGGCTCCAAGAGCCAGGAACAGGCCTTATCTTCCATGGAGTCTGCTGTCTTGAACTCACAGGTGGACTGACTGGACTGGTAGGGTAGGAAGAGGTGGTCTGTTTAAAGTGCACATATAATTTTCAAGAACCTCTTTTGCCCACTTTCTTTCCTTATTTAGATGAAACATTCAATGATCTGTTTCAACTTTCTTTTGTTGATTTGGAGGCAAAGTTAGGTTTTAGATCATAGAGCTAGGAGATTTGTATTTAAATTTGCATTTTGGATTTTTGCAGCATTTGAATATAGGTCAGCTTCTTGCAAATAATGAGAAACATGGAATTTTCAAATTTGTAGAACCCAAATGGATTATTAAATTTGAGGTAATAGCATATTCATTCATTTTTGAGAGTTTTCAGGACAGGAGTTTACCTGAGATGTAGATTTTACACTAGAAGTATATACATTTTCTCCCTCCATTAATTTTTTTGTGTGCTTAGTTTCCATTTTATTGTCTTTCCCATTTAGATCCACACTTGCTACAGAGGCTGGAGGATTATGAGAACTCCAGTCACCTTTCTTGGCACTGTTATCAGCAGCATTTAAAAGATCCAAATACTATTTTTTTCAGACCTGGTCCTCACTTAACTGTACTCTTGGCTCTGCTAAATCTGCTCATAGTGACAAATTAATTGTACTACTGTATACTGTATAGCTTGTATAATGGGAAATAAACTTTCCATTGTTCAAGAGCAGTGAAACAAATGTGCTATTGTCTGTATGTGTTTATAAAAGCTGAAGTGTGTGATTCACTATTTTTTCTCAAATAGATAATTGAGAGCACCAGAAACCGAGTAAAAACTTGTTCTTTAGTCACTTGAAAGGTGCTGATCAGGAAAAACCTATGTTCATACCTCAAAAGAGATAGCTGTAGCTGACACGAGGAGCTTTGAATCATTTGAGCTACAAATATTTTTCATAAAATTCACCCCCATAATGTGTTTAAGTTTTTCTGTATTCACTGTAGAATAAAACCCAATTATATTGCTTTTCTAAATCAGATTAAGATGTTCTACTTTATAGATGCTTTGGCCTATTTCTGCCTGATGATATTTGCCTTTTATTTCTCATTCCCATTGCCCCAGTTGTTAATCCCATAGAATCAATAGCTTCTGGTGCATAACATATAAACACCATGAAGTTGTTCTAAGCTATTTATTGTGTACCAAGAAGTACATTCATGGAGTTGGCAAAAGATTAAGGAGGAAACTGAATGGGGTGAACAGCAAAAGTCCCCACCCCATTTACTGTTAGTCCTTGTTCCTCCCCTGTAATGAAAATCAGAACCTCCTGAAATTTTTTAAGTCTGTGGTTGTGAGAATTGACCTGTGACTATTTTGACAATTAGCAGCTATCTACTGGAATATTTATGCTGGGAAACTTGCACAGTCACTTTTCAAATTTTGAGCCATGCTCTTTGGCTGGTATCTTGAAATGAGCCAAATACATGGTATTTCATGTTATGCTCTTCTCCACTGCTATGTTTGCGTTGCTAAAAATCTTTGCACAGATGGGCAGAGGCAGTGCTGTCAGAAAATTTTCAGTTGCAAATTCTCTGCTAAATCCAAGCTTTTTCTCCCTCCAATTGTTTAAAAATAAAACAAAACAAAATGCATAATATGCCTAGTTCTGGTTATCTTTTATGCTAACTTACAGCAATAATGTATTGCCTAACTTTCTATTTCTTTTTATTCCTACGGAAGAAAGGCTATTATGAAGAATGGGGATTACTTTGTTTATTTTGTGTTAATGCCTTCCTGGTTTTAGTAATGATTTTTCTTTCCTTCTGTATTTTTTTGTCCTCACTGTTAGCCTTTTTCCTAGTATGATTTTACATTAGCAGAAATAGAGGAACTGAGCTATATAAATAAGATCAAAGCCCTTCATCCCGCACTTCATCTAAAAGGCAATCTGAATCTACCTTGAATTTTTGAAGACTTTACCTAACTCTGCTCTATCCCTCACGTTCAGCAGAAAACTCTGATGCTTCTCATGCTGGCAAATAAAAACATAGGGAAGCCACAGACTAATAAGTTGGAAAATAGTGGTATTACATTATTTCTTAATAGTGTATGCACATGGAGCAAGAGTCCCCCCTTTTTCACTTCTCTTCCACTTGTTTTAAGGCTGTAACAGTATAAATCACATTGTATATGCAAATACATCTGCAGAAATTGTTGATGTCTAGGTGAATTTTGAATAATTGTAAAACTACAATGATGTAGTATGAAATATTATATGTCTGGCTACTATTCACTGTGTACTGTGTGCTAGAACAGATTCATTCATCCTGTATGGGAGGAGAAGTAACATGATATGACCTTAGTGACTTCTGTTAATCTATGAATTAAAAATAATTAGCTCATATACATCCTGTATTATGAATTACATTTGAATAAATAATATCTTCAGTTTTTCTGAATTAGAATTATATTTATAGAAATGGGTCTCCTTTTTTATTCAAGTTGTTGAGTTTTATCTCTGTTTGACCCCTACCTGCTCCTGAAACAAAATCCTCAACTTCTAAATAGACCTATCAAACCCACCTCAGTGTTATTGTGTAGATCAACCACTAGATTTAACTAAGAAGGTTTTGTAGGAACAATTCTATTTAAAATATAGCCACATTGCAAGATTGTCACTGCCATGGAAGAATAGACCCATTGACTGCTCCAGGATTTCCCTCTGCCAAAGATGGCAGGTGAATGAGGTGTCAGGGAATGTACCTGGAAATCAGCTGAAAGGGATTTTTCTGTCCCTGGGGTGGCTCAGAGTCAGGAGATGACAGGCAAATTACATCAACTTTTGCTTTCTTGCTCTCTGAGAGTGAAATCTCCAGACATACTTTTCTGATAGAGAACTCTTACTGGTATTTTCAGATGTTTGTATAATTCACTCATTATTAGTCAGGCTACAAATTTTGTCTGCATTTTTTTAGCAAATTCTATGTTATATATACATATATATAAATGCAAACATACACATAAACACACCTATATTTATGGACATAGATATACAAATAATTATATGTCTATTCTGCAAACACATTATGTATAGTTAGGTATAAATATAGCTATGAGCAACATTAGTAGATACAAATATGTGTAAGCTGTCATTAAATCTGATTATGATTTCTTACTTGCAGGAAGAGTATGTACAAAATAGGTTTTATGTTGCTTTTTTTTGAAGACTTGCTGCTAATTCATTGGTATTTGGTGCTTAGATATTTTAATACTCTGTGTGCCTGAATGACAGATGATTATCTGACAAAGGAAATCTGGTGTCAAACAAAATGGGCTAGTACTAAATTTAAAAACCCCAACTCTAATAGAACAGCAGTATTGTATTTTAAAAAATTAATAGCTGCCTATTGCTGGTATTGTCTTTGTCCGTGTTGACAACAAAAGGATAAATACAGTGAATACAGTAGGTCCCTCTGGTTATTCCATGAACATGACACATGTCATCCTATGATAAATTGGCTCCGTGTCTGTTCAATTTCAAATCCAAAGCTCTGGAGGCAGAGGTGTTAGGAAGCAGGCATAATTCTGGCGAGCAGAGGCCTCAGATGCACAAAATTAGTGTGCATGGAACAGATAACAGAAAGAGAAAGGGAGGCTGAGAGGAAGTTTGCACAGGTTTGTCAACTTCCTGCAGTTTAGGTAGTATTGGCAGATGTTAGGTGTAAAAAAAACATCTGTAAGCATGATAATGAATGCTACCAGAATTTGAAGTGACAACTGTATCAAGCACAAATGCTGTCTTGTTTCTTCATTTGCATACCAATTAAATAAAAGCCCCAAATATTAGATCCCAGAATTTGTTTGACAAATTCTGTGGGGCTTACTCAGTACATCTGGGTCAGACATGTTGGCTGTGTGACAGATGCGGTGTCAAAAGAAGATTTTAACATGGAAAAAATGTATTCAGATTGTTACTAAGTACTGTACTTAAAGCAGAGATTAGGAAAAGGTCTAGTTCAGAAATTGCTTTAAACATAGTGGTATCTACCTCTCTCTAGGCATTTTATTGTGCATTACTGTCAGGTCTGGTAAGCAAGACATCTTCCTCATCAATTGCAGAAGAAAGAAGTGGGCAAAAATAGTGCTGGTCTGTACCATCACATGGTGCAGTTATCTTATTCCCTTGGTAAATACACATGTTTTGTGGGACTACTCAAAGAGTAAGAGACTACTTGATGTGAGTAAGGATGGCAGAATAAAGCATTATGTGCTTAAGCATTTATGCAGAATTTTACATTTTTCATGCTCCTCTGAAATATTTACTAAGTAGTTCATGTGTGGTGAAGGTTCAGGTCAGTTCTTGTTTAAGTAAAATAAGTTCACTTGACCCTGATTTTAAACCAAACTTGAGCCAAAGCAGCTTATCTATTCTCTTGGCCAAAAGTAGCTCTGACAAATGGAACCTGTACACCTTGTTAACACAGGTCTTCTGGGGTATGTCACCCATGTGGTGTTTCATTTTGTACTCCTTCATGCCACATTTCTCAGTGGTGAACACCAGATTTCTTCGTCTACTGAGCCAAAGTAATTTCCTGCAATTTATTATGGAATCCATTTCTTCTTACCAATCTTCCCATATTTTTTAAATATTTGAGAATCCTGAGATTCCACACCTGTAGACAGGGAGCCTCTAAGTCACTGTTTGGTGATGCAAATGATTAAAACCAAAGTCTCTTGAAAAATTCCCATTGAAATACTGACTGAGTGCACGATGTTGTACAGAAAGGCCCCCAAACCAGGAAAAATTATCCATCTCTTTTGTGCCTGCTTGCACAAGTGCCATTAGATTTATGTAGTGCAATCCTGTGGATATTCTGAGGAACAGGATTGTGGTATGTGTAACACTTCAGGGTTAAGCATGCAATAATGCAGAAGTAAAATAAATATAAAAATCTGAGAAATAAGATTTTGTTACATATAGTATGTATTAATAATTTATTTTATTTTATTTTATTTTATTTTATTTTTAGGTTTATGCCTTGTTTTTTATCAAGGAAATAAATTTACACAAGCTAAGTGTGGTATTTAAATATTTAAAATTTAAATGAAGAAAATCCTCTTCAATGCACCTGTAAGTACTAGATATGTCTGAGTCCATTTGGTATAAGAAAGTAGGCCATGAAATTATGTGTTTCAAAAGTTAAACCACTCACTCACAGATAACTTAAGTTTTCTAACCTCTTCTCTATATGGTGAACTGCTTCTGAAATTTGAGCCAGAGAGAACTCAAACCCTCAACAGTGCATAAAGGTACAGTTTTCTAAATTTCAGAGTTTGGGCACTGGATGAAGTGGAACTCCCAGTTATGAAAAAGTAAGAATGGAAAAAAGATGGTTTATATATTAAAATGTTGACTTTTATAGCATATAAAATCCTTAAAAATAATGTGAATAAACCCAGAGTACTGTAGGTTATGCTTCTATGTGGAAGGAAAAAGACACATGGTTAGTTTTGAACCAGCAAGTGTTTCATACTGCAACCAAGGGATGCATTTTGCAGGGATGAAATTGAGCAAAGGAAAATTTAGTCTTATTACCAGGAAAATGTATCTAATAGTGAGATCTATTAGAATTCTGGAATAGTCTCTAGAGAGAAGTGATAGAAACCCCATAGTTTGAGTCTTTGAAATCCAGTCTAGGGAAAAGTTTTTTTGCTGGGAAATAACCTTCCATTGGCTGTAGAAGTCATGGTGTCACCTAACAGAAAATTTCTGCCTCTAACATATCCTGTACTTTGATTTATTGTTAGAACACTTGCATTCCACAGAAATCCGAAAAAGAAGACAGGAACCTGATGTCTTGATGCTTTTCATGGCACAGTAAAAGCAAACAAGTTCCAAAATATTATTTTGGGGTTTGATATAATTGCTAAGTAATGTTTCAAGTCCTGTATGAGCTGAGAGGAATACTTGCATGGGAGAAGGTAGAAGAACTTCATTAATATGTGTTCAAGCTTTAAAAGAAAGTTATTCAGACAGTAACTTGTGGGATTTTTTTAGGAAAACAAATGTAATTTGTTCATTTAAATGCTGAATCTAGATGTGTCACTGGATATTAGCAAAAAACAGTAAATGTTAAGTTTTCATGCTTTAGTATTCACACTAAATGACATGTATTTCTCCAGTAGAGTTTCAAAATCCTCCTGAATCAATAATAACTCTCTAGTTTTTCAAGTTATTCCTGTGAAATAACTTGCTGGATGCCTGTGCATTTCTGCTGGAAGTGCATCCTTAACCTCTACTGAGAGTTACAGGGTGTCTATATGAAGTAGCAGATCTGAACTACCAAGAAGAGCAAAGGATCCTGATAGGGTGGTAATACAAAACACAATTATGAATATGACTTGTTATTTCTTAACTTTTCCTGGGGAAAGTGTTTTCTTTATTCTCTACAGTAGATTCATAAACTCTTTTATAAGGTTAAGTTCATCTCTGTCTTACTTCTTTTTATATTGTCAAGAATAAAGCTAATAATTACTATGTTCGAATGATCAACAATAACCTGACAACAATTAAGTTGTAATATGAAATGTTAAATACATGGCACTAACACTTACTAAGACATTTCTAGGCTCCACTTGACTCAGAATTTATCTTGAACAGAAATACGAGACAGGATAAATACCACTGATGATGGTGCACAAAGAGCAAAGGACTGGCTGACAAGTCTGCATTTATCTATTTTCGCCATCAGTGTGAAGATGAAGTTGCTCTTCATGACTAAAACCTGTTCATTCAAAATGAGTCAAAGATTTGCCCTTAAACAATGCCCAGGTTTCTGCTAGAATTCTGTAAAAACAAGATTGAAAAATATGTTTGGTGGAAAAGTCTTTTACATTTATTTTTATACTTGTCTTATTTTTCTTTTTTCCAGTTTTAAAGGTTAGAGACTGACCAAGAAAATACAGCACATCAATAGCTTTCTTCTCATTCGTGTTTCATGGTTGTTCCCCTGTTGAATCTGTCTCACTTGAAGGTCTTGTGAGAACTTGTGCAACTGGGAGCATGGTGGTGGCAGTCGCTGGCTGTGTTTCAGTTTGTCTTCAGATTTGCTGGATAACTGCATGAAGGTCATTCAGGTGTCTGTGTCACAGGAATTCACTGGAATCTGAAGAGATTTTTAATCTATGTTCTAGCAAAATTTTATCTCTTTTTCTGCACTTCTTTTTTTTTCTTGTGCTCCCCTTCATTTTCAAAATGAGTTGCACAATGAAAGTGAACACAGAGTTCAGAAATTCATTTTAAGGGTAAGTAATATCAATTTTTTAATCCAGTTTTGCAGGTGAACCACATGATTAAGATGCTGTAGAAAATGAGTGATTAAATGACTAAAACAACTCCAAAATTACAAATGGATTTTATTATTTTTTAAAGCTTATTCCAAAATTTCTGTGGACAAACTGAATCTAAAATTATTTTGTTATCCTATACAATTTGTGTATATTACATGGATGTTGTTACTGTGAAATTAATTGATTAACCATTGCAATACAGATGTTTTGAGGCTGACCCTCTTTTTAAATGTTGGTCAGTCTCCCTCCTTTCTGATGGGGAGGAGAAAGAAGAGGAAAGGTGAATCTGTGCAGCATAGAAAAAGGTGACCTGAAAGAAATAACACATTTCATCCCTGGAGTTGGAAATCTGCTAATGCTTAAAGTAGGATTATGTTTAGTCAGATTTTTTTTAAATGTTTCTTATGTCAGTGTACTTATCAACAGTTGGAATGAAATTTCTGTGTATTTTTAAAACTATTTAGAGGAATTAGAGAATATGAAGATGCCTGGTCAATTTGAAAAAAAAATTAAGAGTATGGAGCTTTGCTTTGATTTTATCCTGTTTCAGCTATCTAGACAATGGAAGAAAATGGTAATTTCTTTATGTTATCAGAGAGCTTCCGCTGTGCTGAGTCAGAAGACTCTGCTATGCAACATATGTGTGGGATTCTGTTCTCAATCTGTTCACTTTTCACACTGGATTACAACACGATAATCCCAAAGGTGCTTTGTAGTTTATAGCAGAAAAATCAGTGGCCAGTATCACCGGGGGGGGTGTGACCAAACCGAGTCTGAAGAAGGAGAAGATGTGACTCAGGTGCTGGGAGGAAGATCTTGTGAGGAAACTCGTTGTGCATGGAGAGCTGCTGGCAAAAGTTGCAACAGGATTCTCAGGCCCTGTGAAGTGTGAGTGATACAGAGCCAGATTTGGCACTGTGCTTCACAGAGTCTGTTCTGCCATAGGCAGGAGCCTCCCTGGCATGCCTGAGTTATAATGCTGTTAGACTTGCACATCTTGTGGATACCGGTCTACCATCGAATTTTCAGCCTAGCTGCACTGAGGTTATGGTGCAGAATCCATTAGTTACTCTCTCCAACAGGAAGACACTTGTCCACTTGAAGTATTTTCAGTAGCTCAGGTTGCTTTGCAGTTCCAAGATCTTCTCATACTGTGTGTTTGTATTTTAAGTACTTAACTTTTCATTCTTTAATTAATATCTCATATGTATCCTGATGAAACATGTCATGCCACTACTGAAAAGATTCCTTTCTGCATCAGGTGGTGTAAATCTGGGTTCAAAATCTTTAGGCTTTATCCTCATATACATCAATATCATTTAACACCTTTCTAATTGTTACTTCCCTGGTCATATTAGGCATGTTAATGTTTTCAATTTGAAAGGTCCTTTCATGTTGCTAAAACATCAGGAATTAACCTCAGTGTAAATAAGGATCATTCTCCAATCTCTAAGATATTGAGTATATGTGTCTGACTTATGTATTCTAGTAAAATCAGTTTCTGAAAAATGAGGATTTGTAAATTACAAATTGGCTTTGTTGTTGTTGTTGTGTTGGTTGGTTTTTGTTTTTGTTGTGTTGGTTGGTTTTTGTTAAGGCTTCCAATATCTTGACTTGGCCTTTGTGTATATATATCATGGCAGGTATTGATATATATGAGTTATGATAATACTCACTGTTCAAAGCACTTACAAATCTCTTCTTGATCATGATGTTAAGTTTTCAGACACCAGGCTTGATCTTTTAAGATGCTGAACATCCCATTCACACCTGCCATATTACCAGACTCTGAAATTTGTGAACTCCTCAATCTTTATTTAAAAGAATAACAATAGGTACTCAGCTTTGGAAAACTTGGTCCAACTCTAATATTAAGAAGAAAATTGTAGAAGAGTCTTGAAATGAGCTTTGCTCATGAGTATACTGGATAAATTTTTCTCTTGACACTCAAATTCTTGAGGTCATTGTGTGATAATGCAATTTTTTAAAAAGCATATAATAGAAATGGAAAAAAAAATATTCCCCAAATAGTCTCTATCCAGCATCAGGTTTTTTCCACCTGATATTTGAGAATCTCATAATCCCAAAATTAAACCATTACCATAATCCAATTGTATACATTGTATTTGGTAACTGAGAGAATAAAGTCTTATTTTATTATTGTGCAGAGTTTAAACTAAGCTCACCTTATCACCTCCAGTTGTGCAAGATATCGTGACCATCCTTGTTGACCTAGGATTTTTGCTCAGCTGTCATTTTTTGTGACCTTTGTCGCAGAGAGATAGAGCAGGACAAGGTAATTAATGCAAGCTTATATGGACTGGATGTGAATGCAGATGCTTCTATTCCCTGTGGTATCATGGAGAGGAATCCCAACACAGATAGCTTCAGTCCTGTTGGTGCTTTCCCCTCCCATCAGAGCAAGAGGTTTTCATGGAGAGAGAGGATTATGGTGTCTGTAGGGAACATGTAATGAAAACGCTCTTTTCCCCTCCTTACCTGCTCACTGATTTTTCACATTATCTTGCTCTCCTTTTGCCTGTTCAAGATGTTGTGGTAACAGCCGAGGGAACAGCAAAAATCTCCCAGTTTCTTTGTTTTTCCTGTGTATGACACATTTTCTATTCTTTGTCATCAAAGAAGTTTGCAATCAACTCGTAAACAAAACAACTCGAATACTGTTACACAGATTTAACTGTGTTCTTTAATAATAGATGGAACTTGATCTAACTGAGAAATGTCCTTTTACTCTGAAATAATTCTTCGTTAATTATCCCCTTGACTTCCCTTATTTCTCTTAGCAGTAATTTCTAATTTTACTGTGATCTTTTATTCACCCATAACCTTTGAACAATATTTCTAGGGTATTTTTTTATTCAGATAATTTCAGCTGATTTCTCTTCAGTGACCTCAAAAAGTACAATGAGCAGCAGCCAAAATCTTTTCTCATGTTCTTCTCTATTTTAATATAGCTTTTATCTTCTTTAGCCTCTTAAATCTTTTTTTAAAACATAATTTATTTATAAGTGGAAAAAACACCTGCATGAAAAAGTGTATTCTGTCACAGCTGGACACGAGGAAGAGCACAGAACTGAAAATAAAATTTGCTCTGGAAACTTGAGTGAGAAAGAGAAGGGAACAGCCCACTGAAGTCCTCATAACAATCCCTCTCCAGCTGCTGGACAACTGTGGAACATGCAAAATTGGAAGCCTGTTCTCAGCTGCCATTCTGCATAACCTTGTTTGGTAGGTCTGGAAGATGACATGAAGTCCATACGTTTTGGGCTTGTTGGTCAGTTTGGGGGTTTTTTTTCTTCGTTTTTTTGGTTTTGCTTTGGTTTTGGTTTTTGTTTTTGTTTTTTTTTTTAATTTTGTTTGTTGTGGGGTTTTTTTTTGAGGATGCGGTGAATCTAGAATACAATAATATAAATGGAAAATATTCACACTGTTTCTCAGAATTAAGAGAATGATTTATGGCAAAAAATTTAAACAAGCATACAGAGGTCTGATAAAAGTGGAGGGGGGCATCTTATCAGTGCCTGAATTCTGTGTGGTTATAAAATTATGGATATGCCAGACAGGGACCAAGTGGCAACTTTTTGCTTTTTAACTGAAGTGGAAGAAAGAAGTTTATAGATCATGGAAGAAGGAGTCGGCCATTTGAGAAGAATACAATAATGTGGTCAGAGGGTATAGGGATGCAACTAGGAAAGTTAAGACCTCCTTAGAATTAAAACTGGCAAGGGAAGTCAAAGACAACAAGAAGCTTCTTCAAATACATTGGAGGTAAAAGGAAGACCAGGGGAAAATGTGGGCCCACTGTTGAATGAAGCAGGAGCCCTGGTGATGGAGGACATGGAGAAGGCTGAGTTACTTAATGCCTTCTTTGCCTCGGTCTTTACCCCTAAGGCTGACCCTCAGGATTCCCAAACCTTCCAGACCACAGAAGAAGTCAGGAGTGATGAAGACTTTAGTTTTGTTAAAGAAGATTGGGTTAAAGAACAAGTGAGGAAACTGGACATCTACAAATCCATGGGCCCTGATGGGATGTACCCATGTGTGTTGAGGGAGCTGACAGAAGTCATTGCTAGACCACTCTCCATCATCTTTGAAAAGTCCTGGGAAACAGGAGAGGTGCCTGAGGGCTCAAAGATAACTAATGTCACTCCAGTCTTCAAGAAGGGCAAGAAACAGGACCCATGTAACTACAGGCTGGTCAGCCTCACCTCCATCTCTGGAAAGATGATGGAGTAGCTTATTGTATAGGTCATCTCTAAGCACATGAAAGAAAATAAGGTTATCAGGAGCAAGAGGAAATAATGTTTGACTAATCTAATAGCCTTCTGTGATGGTGTGACAGAATGGATAGATGCAGGGAGAACAGTGGATGTTGTCTTCCTCAACTTTAGCAAGGCTTTTGACACTGTCTCCCCTAACATCCTTGTGGATAAGCTCAGGAATGTGAGTTCGAAGAGCAGACAGTGAGATGGATCGAGAATTGGCTAAACAAGAGAGCCCAGAGGGTGATGATCAATGGTGCAGAGTCCAGTTGGAGACCTGTGACTAGAAGTGTTCCACAGGGGTCAACACTGGGCCCAGTCTTGTTCAATATCTTTATCAATTACCTGGATGAGGGGATGGAGAGGATTGGCTGATTCACCGTAAGGCTGTGTGGACATTCAGGGAGGTCTAGACAGACTGAAGACCTGGACAAAGATAAACCTAGTGAGATTCAACCAGAGTAACTGTGGAGTCCTGCACCTGGGGAGAAAAAACACCATGCTCCAATATAGATTAGGGCTTGACCTGCTAGAAAGCAGTCCTATGGAGAAGGGCTTTGGGGTCCTTGTGGACAGTAAGTTACCCATGGGACAGGGAGGCTGGACACAGTGATCTTCAGAGGTCCCTTCCAACCCCTATGATTCTGTGATTCTATGATTCTGTGAAAAAATTCATCAGCTTATAGGATACAAGTTCTGAGAAATGCAGTCTTTAAGTCTGCTGTGTTGCAGTCTATCTTTTACCAAAAAAATGATACCATCCTTCCTGTCATAGTTAAAGTCATTTAGAATATTCTTCCACTATAACTTACAAAGAAAAGACAAAAGCATGCAATTAAGGATTTTGCAATGATATTACTCTTTTAAAATTTGTTCTTTGCCTCTAACATTCAGTGACCCTAACAAATGTAATTCCAATATCTGATTTCAATTCATATCAAGGTCTATGATATTGAATCCAGGAGAGTAAGGATGGTAGGACAGTACCAGGTGGTAATTGCTGAAGAACCCATTTCTAATCCTTAGCTAAAAATACAGAAAAAAAAAAATAGATAAAAAATTACAGGAACTTGAATGTGAAGGAGTTAATGTGAGTTGAGGATGACTGGTGAAATTTCTGAAGAGATGCAGATTTATTGTATTTATGTATGTGTATCTGTGTGTGTGTGGATGTGCATGTAAATGGCTCTTCCACTGTATATTCACCACATGAATATGTGACTTGTGAATATCTGCCTTCAAATACCCTTCTCTAATGTAGTCTACTGTAACTCAAGCAAAGAAATTTACATGAGTAAATTGTGGAAAGCCCATGTAACTCTATGAATAAAGCTGATTAATTATGTTTAAATTTCTATAATCTGTTAAAAGGGTCAGCCCCCAAATTAGAAGCGTTTTCTATATTCCTATTATAAAACATAGACACAGTGCCTGAGCTAAATTAAATTTTTAAGCAGCCTCAGGAAAGAAAAAAAGATTTAAATTGCTGCCACAGGGAAATTTAAACCTGACACATAAAATAGAAAAGTGATCATCAACAGCCTGTGAAACTGAGCTTCTGGTTCTATTTCCAATTTGACACTTTTTTCCCTCATAATTTTCTTTATTCTTTGTTTTGAACATAAAATTCTATTGAGAATGATAGTATTATTTAGGAAATGCTCCTGTGGTGCAAGTGCAGTAGTGTAATCATGTACATTATTTTTTTAAACAGTGCTTTAAACTTAGGAATATATGTTTTACTGTATTTCAGTACTTCAAAGTGGTGTGTTATCAGTATGTAAAAAATGAAATTAGAATCACATTTACTTTATTTTTAGTTAAAATTGGGATATGCAAATATCCATGCTAAGGTTTTAACATTAAAACATAAAGTTACATTGGTTAAAAAATCATAACATTACAACAATATCACTACCAAAAATCCATATGTCTGTCAGCATTATTTATTTAATATCTGATCTAACCTGGAGATTATTTCTTGTGAATCTAACAAAATAAATGCTATGTTCAATTAATAATTTTATTTTTTTGCCCTCAAACATAGTCTATGTTATGAGAAATCTGAGCATTTCATTACAACCTCTTTGTTCAATATGTAGGTAAAAAGAGCATGTCAACACAGTTGCAGAAAGTGTAGGTCTTATTGACTGCAACTACCAGTGTACAATATCTTTTAAATATCTTTCTCAGCAAAGGTCTTGCTTCTTCAAGAATAAGAAAATGTGAGAACTTTCTTATTCTAACTTGAAAAAGAAAATAGGTACATTTAATCCTTGTTTTCCTTGTGAAACTATAACTGTATTATCATAATTATTAAGCGTTATGACTATTTGACAGTCCACCAAAATTTTTTAATTTTTAAAGAGAGCTCGGATTTTCTGTTTTCAGACTGGTGTTTCAAACATACTACATTTAAGCATAATTTTTGTTTAGAAGTGGAGCAGAAGACAAAAATTTAAAGATTATACACATTGTAACATAATTTAAAAGCCCACGACACTGAAAAGCGTGGTTTCTCAATGAATCTCCTGAAGTGGTTTTGATATTTTCTTCCATTAACATTTTCACAGAATTAAACCTTTTACAAGATAATCTAGGAAAAAAACTCCAGAAAAGTGTTCATTGAAGAAAATAATGTAAGATTTATTTTTTTTTTCCTTTTTTGTCAGTTTTGTTCAGATAGACAGATTTTGAAAATTTTGAAGGAGCTAATTTGTAAGGTGCTTGCTATGACCTAGAATTTTTGGTTAGATCTCTTAGACTGATAAAAAATAATTAATGGATAGTAAAAAATGACAGATATCTTTTAACCAGTATGTCAGGTAAACTTTTAACTTAAATTTCCAGTGTGTTTCCATTTACCTGAATTTATTTAAGTAGTAAACAAATCTGTTCAGATTTAATATTTTCCCAAATTTATCATATATCTAAACATGTAATAATCAGATGCAGATGCAATTATTTCGCAGTGGAGTGAAATAACCATTTTATTTATGATGTTTTCAAATCAGTTTCTTAATTATTTAGAAAGGTCTACTCAATATAAAATTAGGGTATCATGTTAAATGTTACAGTGCAGAATGGCATATTTACAACATCAAAACTCATAGCTTGAAATATGTCTTTGAGTCCCTGTAGTCATTTAAATGCTTTGAGAAGGAGTGATAGAGTTCATGACTGACCTTTTGTGTGGAGTAATCCATTGATTGTATGTAAAAAAGGGGCAGGAAGGATCTTCTCAAATAATTCAATATGAGAATATTAAGCAGCTTTTGCAAGACTTTTCTACAGTAGTCTATAAGCTTTCTCATGTTGGGGAAGACATCTCATGTAGGCTGTTTGGTGATTTCTTGCTCTTTCCATTATTATGCTTTTTAAATGCCAAATATGAAGACTACTGGAAATTATTAAATCTTAAAACATATGGTTGTCTATAATGTAACAGTTTTTGCACCATATTGGACCTGTGAAGATTTAACATATCTTACTTTTTCCATACAAGTTACAAGAATGGCTCAAAATCTTTTCATGATGCTGTACAAATCTGTGTGTAAATGCTGAACAGAATCCTAAATGTTGTATCAGTGGCCTAGGGTTTAATTCAGGTTTGCCTGCAATGTCAATCTGAATATGCTCCAGTTTAAAAATTCCTAACATTTGAAGGATATATTCTTGATAGAAAACACCTGTCAGATTCCATTCTTTTTTTCGTAATGATGCAAATCTGCTAGGTTGGATTAGAGTAGATCTGCCTGATGGGTGCATGATATTGTAGGTTTCATGTGATTCATTTATACAGTATTGATTTATTAAACATAAAAAAGTTATACAATTATTCTCAAATCCAGAAAATTTGCAATGCTCCATGTAACTGAGTCTCTCATATAGTGACTGCTTTGGACTATTATATTTTCTTTTTGCCTTTTGATATGACCGTTTTACTAACTTATTTGCTTTTTTAAGAAGTTGTGACCAAACCAATCTAAATGTGCTAAAAATATGTTTGATTGATGCTGTGTGGAGGGGACCGGGATGCAAGTTTTCTAAAAATTAACAAAATTTTGATTTTAGCTGTCTTGCTTATGAAGTTTTTCACTGTTTTGATAAAATACAGGGATTTTCATCCTGAGATTTTAAATTTGAGAAATTTGGATGTCTGTTACACCTTTTGTGTTTCAGCCACTCTTTCCCCAGTTTTGAGGTTAACCTATAATCTTTCTATTTGAGATCGGTCAAATTTGTTTAATAAGGTAAAAACATTTAATTGCTGATTCCAAACATTTCCAGTTTTCCTCAGCAATTATTGTAAATCTCTTTTGACTCAGTAATGACTGAAATTCTTGCAACTTCACTGCATAACGTGGCATGCAAACCTTCTGAATCCATGTTTGCTCTAATGCACTCTTGTGAAGTCCTCTGATGTGTAAATGTAGTATTTAATATTTTTATTAAATATTAAAGACCATAGATTTAGATGGCATTTGATTTGTCATTTTAAACCTGCACTTAAAAGGATTATTTGTAACCCAAAGCACTTAATTTTTTTTCAGGATGTAGTTTAGCCAAAGCCAACCTCATACCCAACAGAAGCTGTAGGACACTGTTATACAAGGTTGGTCATAAGCATATACCCATAGAATGGTTTGATTAAATATCACCTAGTCCCAACTCCCTGGCCATGGCAGGGACATCTCCCACTAGCCCAGGTTGCTACAAGTCCCATCCAACCTGGCCTTGAACCCTGCCAGGGATGGGGCAGCCACAGTTGCTCTGCTCAAGCAAGAATTCAGGGTTTTCTGGAGAAGAACAGGAGCACAGCCAGCTCTGAGAGTTTAGCTCCACTTTGGGAAGTCTGGATAGACCAGGGATGGGCAAGTGCCAAAGCTGCTGCAGTGATGTCCACCTGGGTATGTTTTGTCATCTAACCACAGCTGATGTTCTACACCTGAGCAGAATGGGTTTCATCCTTGTTAACCACAGACAGGAACACTCAGGTCATGGAGGCTGTAAGGCTTCGTGATGATTTTTATCTATCAGTTTTTACATTTTTGGAAGATTGTGGGGAAATGGGTCCTGAACACTGATGGTTCTTAAGGAAGATTTCTGTTTTCATAATAACTTTTAGATATGTAAATATTATACTTCAGTAATTAAGTCCCATAGTAAAGAGATCTATACACTTGCATATCAGAGACTATAGTGTGTTTGTTCCATATACTTTTTTTCTTGGTCTTTTGCAATTATGCTTTTATTTTCAAATATTTACATCAGAATTTTTCTCCTTTATATGACACCTTTATCAACTATTTTTGGACAAAGAGGGACCCTTTCCAATGTAGAACAATGGAAAAGGTATTACAGTTTGAGTAAATCTGAAGTAATTATCTCTGGGGATTATAGAAACATTTTTATGATAGTGGTCTATGTTTAAAAATGTGAATATCAGTTTCTGTGAACTCAGCATAGTGCAGACTTTTATTTTACCTTTCCTATCCCTCTGCTTAGCTGCAAGAGTTTGTGATTCTGACATCAGTTTCTAATTAGGCAGACATTCGGTTTCCTCTCTTCCCTTTCTTGCCAAAATGTCAGCAGATGGTGACCCATGTTTCGCTGATGTGTTCCTGGAATTTCATAATACTAATTATAGGCTGAAGTTTGAGTTTGTATCCTTATTTAGGCCTTTTTCAACTCAGCCATTGGTTTATGGTTTCCATGGGATCGTGGAAAGTAACATCATGTAACTTACACTTCACTGCAGACTGCTTAATGCAGTACATTATTAGATAAACCATGATTAACAAAAGTTTGATGTGACCATTAGCTGTAGAATCTTCTGGCAAAGCTGCCACATGAAAGTTAAAGTAATAATCAATCACTTTTAAAAAATGATTTAATTTTTTTTTTTTTTTTTTTTTTTTTTTTTTCATATCAAGGGCTTGGGGGAACCCTATAAAGTCATCCAGCAAAGTCAGGTCTCCAGAGGGAAAATCCTTGCAAATTCTGGTACAGTCTTGTCTGAACTTTCTGTAAGATCTTTGTAACCTCCTAATTTATTCTGATGTTTACCATGGTTAATGTACCCTGCCTGCAGTACAAGCCCGTGACTTCTTATCCTATTTTCTTGGAGAACACTGTTCCTTTTGGCTCTGTAGATACAGTTCATGAATTTGAAAACAGTTGTCATGTGGCCCCTCACTTTCCCCCCCTTTAAGCAGATCAGTCCCTATTCGCTGAATAGTTCTTGAGAGGCTATATTTTTTACACCTTGCTATTTTTCAGTCATGTTTTCTGGACCTTATGAAGTGGTTCAGTACTTCTAGAAATACACTGTAATCAACCTAAAGCCTTGCCTGGCACAACAGAAAAAAGGATTATTTAAGATGCCCAATGTGGTTTTCTAACATTCAGAAATGCCTGGCCAGCACCCACCAATTTGCAAATGGAAAAAAAAATTGTTTTATGATTTATTATAATTTACAAAAAGGCTCTAATCTTTTCCTGCTGAATATTTTGTCTACCAATTGCTTCCCAGGTTATAAAGCTGATTTTTTTTTTTTTATCCCCTGGCTGGCTGCAACATCTTGCACTTCCTCCTATTGAAAATGAACATACTTTTTCAGACTATGTCTCCAGTTTGTCAAGATAATTTTGAACTGTAAAATCATCTTGAAAGATGCTAGCAGCCCTTGCCGGTTTAGTGCAATCTCCAAATTTATTACATGTACTTTTTATTTAATTGTGATTCCTTATATTACTTTAAAAATTTGCAACATCCTTCTTGACAATTAACTACCAATAATTCTCAAAGCACAGTTCTTGGTTTATGTTTACATTTAGGCTGTGGTATTTGAATCTAGAATTTTATGAAAGTTCTTTTCCTATTAAAATTTATCTCTGATAATAGGATGTTTATTGTTTACTTCATGAGAAGTTCATTCTTCCTGCATTTCAAGGACAGACTCTCTCTCTTCATTTGGTAAACATGTGAGTGTATGTGCCAAGCATGAGTACACTCCTGTCTCAGATCTTCAAATTTTGAAATATCTTTTGTATATTTTTTATTTTTTTTTGTTCTTCAGCAATTCAAGAAAGATCTTTGTCCTTTATTCCTTAACAAGAACCTTTTAATTGCTTTAAAACAAAACACTAATATTAAGAATTCTCAAAACAAGTAAAATCTACACTGTCTTAGCAATTGTCTACTAATAGCTTTGATTATTTTCTAGAAGGTTTCATCACTAATAGTGTGTTCACCAAGCAGAGTTGACATTGTTTTCTGAAATGGATCAATTTTTAAAAAAGAATTTTAACATATACAGCTGTTAAACAGATTATCTGGATATTAACCATGCTTTTGGTAAATATTCTGGAGTGTATTTACAAATATAATGTCTCTCAGATTTGAATCCCATTTCCAACTTAAAGATTTAAAGATGAAAGAAAGCCCTATGTATTTCTGTATTAACTATTTTTCAGTATTCCTTCAGGAATCACAAACTATAATTTGTGGTCATTTTAAGTTAATGTAGGCATGCCATAACTGATGGTGCAAAACATGTTACTACTTGGGGCCGTGGCTTCAGCTTATTTTATTTTAAAACGGGTTAATGAAAACCTTTTATTACATTTTGTCACATACAGACTAACAGCCTCATATTCCTGTTGCATAATTGCACACTATACCTTCCTTGTGAGTCAACTGTGGAAATCTCTTTGAGTGTGTACTACCATTGTGCCTAACACTCAGGCATCTTTACTGCCTTCCATTTCATCCATTTCATCTCATCATTAAGATTTGCATCTCATGGCTTTTGTTTGTGGCAGTGTGATCATAGTCCCAGGGTGGTTACCAGTCCAAGTAGCTGCAATAACCACTTAGGCATAATCTTGACATAAAGTATTATCCTAAGGATGTTGCATTTTGTCTATATTTACTAAGGCAAACATATTTAGGATGGCCCCAAACTCATTGAGATCTACTTATATATGGAGTGGTAAATTCCTTTCAGCTTTCCCACCCTCCCCCCACCTCTTTTTTCCTCCTTCTTGTGTAGTATTTACATCACTGCTTGTTTAGCACTGGGATAGAAACTCTGCAGGTTTCTGAGTTGCTCAAAAATTTCCTGTCATATTCTTACACTGCTTTTTTCCATAGCAGAAACCCATCTACACCTTTGTGTTCCTTATAGTGTTCAAAACTCATTGCATTTACTTGAGGAATATCTTGAGTGTTTAACTGAATCCAGACAGCCATCTCCAGAATGACTTTCAGGAAGGGTACTGTTTGAACATAAATGAGTATTATGATTTCTGTCAGACCTTGGCTAACACATCAAATAGGGAAAATATGCCAGTACCTCTCACACAAAAGTTCTGCAATTTCTTCGTAAATTTTTTCATTTATGTGATACAGGAGACCTTGCCTCTATTGGTCTTGTCCTTTTAATAGCATAACCAGGCTAGGATACCCATTACCTTCTGCATCCTAGCAACAGAAATTATTTGAAAGGCAAGAATTAGTGGGAAATTAAAGTATTTTGGCTATTACCTTGTGCTCAGATGATAATTTCTGTACCCTTTGCAAATATTTTTAGATTTTGCTCTTTTTCTTCAGGATTTCTGTTGCTCCAAAAAATGTTTTCTTTGAAAACTGACATCTGAGATATCTTAGTCTGATATTCACAGAATCACAGAATAACTGAGGCTGGAAGGAACCTTGGGAGATCAACGACTCCAACTCCCCAGCTCTGACAGGGTCAACTAGAGCAGGTTGCTCAGGGCTGTTTGCATCTGAGTTTTGAATATGTCCAAGGATGAACTTCACAGTCTCTTTAAGTAACCTGTTCCAGTATTCAATCAAGCTTATGGTAATTTCTTTTTCCCTTTTGTTTAAAGGAAGTTTTTCCTGTTGTGCTCATTATCTCTTAAACTTCTGCTGGACACCACTGGGAAGAGTCTGGGTCTGTCATCTCTACTCCCCCATCAGGTATTTATACACACAGGTAAGTTCCCCTTGAGCCTCCTCTTCTCCAAGCTGAAGAGACCCAGCCCTCTCATCCTCTCCTTGTGTGCCAGATGCTCCAATGACCTAATCAACATTTTTGGCCATTTATTGGACTCTCTCCAACACACCCATGTCTCTCATGTGCTGAGGAGCCCAGAACAGAACAAAATACTCCAGATGTGCATCTCAGTGCTGAGTAGAAGACAAGGATTACCTCCCTCTACTTGCTGGTGGTGATTTGCCTAGTTTCCTAGTTCAACCACAGGCTGCTCTCAGCCTTTGTGGCCTCAAGGGCACAATGCTTATATTCGTGTTCCACTTGTTGTCTACCAGGAACACCAGGTCCTTTTCTGCAAAACGGTTTTCTAGCTGACCTGCTGCCAGCATGTGTTGGTGCATGAGGGTATTCCTCCCCCACTTGTAACTTGGCATTGGCTTTCATTAAACTCCAGATTGCTGAACCCTTCCTCTAAGTGTCTAAGTGTATTTTTGAGTCCTCTAAGTATCTGTGATTCTGTGATTCTGTGAAGTTAGCGTGATGTTGCCAGTCTCTTTATTCATGTAGTCTATTACACAGTAAAAATGTGAAGTCATAATGCATTTTGCTGGGGTTCTTGCACTTTTTTTCTCCAGTGCCTTTATGATGTTCTCAGTTACAGAAAGAGCAGGTTGGTGGTGTTGGAAGGGAAGGAACTTAAGGCTGTCTGGGTCTTATCCTTTGAAAGTCTTGCATAAAGATCATGTGTACCATCTTTAGTGTGACTCAGTTATTTGAGCTTCAATTCTTAGCAGTTTTACATTGGTTAACTTTTCTTTGTAACCATGTGAGTCTTAGTCACTTTCAAAGATGTGTTTATTACTTTGAGCTATGTATTCTTTTCTGAGACTAGGGTGTTCCCTGGGCCCTTTCTAACTCTTGAAATTAAATTCTAAAGAAAACATTTTTTTGGTATCAATAACACTTTATGGAGACTTGTCACCTTTACAGTGCCTCTCTCCAGCATCATAATAGAATGAAAAGACCTAAGTAGGATATGAAGAAACATATACTTTCACTGAAATAAACTTAATATACAATTTGCAAAATAAACAAAGAAAAGCTTGGGATGTGTAGTAAGTAATGGGAATATGAACAATATTACATTTATCTTGCAAAGTATGCAGAGGATATTGCTGTCTTAAAAAAAAATAATTTCAGTTCATTTCAGCAAATCCTATGATAAATATTATTAGTAAGAAATAAGTGAATGTATATGTTTTTTTAGATTTCAGTCACTAAACACACAGAACAAGCCATTAGATATTTAATCAGGGCCCAAAGGGGCAAATTATCCTCTTAACCATCCCCCAGGAAAAAAAAAAAGGCAACCAAAACCCAAGACCCAACTAATTTGAAAAACACTGTACTTCCTGACAAAAAAATTAATCCAAATTAAATTTGTGCACAAACCTGAAAGTCTGGGATTTAAAAAAAAATCCACATCTTTTGTTCTGTAATGTAACTTGACAAAACAATTTGGGGAGGGGACGGTTTCAGAACTGAGCTCCTAATATCCTCTGAACATTTCTCCAAGGAGGTAAATCTTCCAAAGGGATTAGAACCAAAATGAATAGGAAGTCAAGGACCCACCAGCATGCCCATTAAATACAGAATTACACTGGGGCAGTAGATGACTGTAGCCTTCCAGGCATCACAGTGTCTTTGACTTCCCTGAGCCTTTGCTGTAGAATAGCAATTTGCTTTCTAGAATTCCATCCCTTCTTCCTGTGCTTTAATATTGAAATATCCCATTAACTTGCTCTCTATCTTCCATCCTCCACATTTGGTCATTCTGTTATTTGGTAGGCTTTTTTATGAAATGGGGTGAATATATGCAGATTTTCTCCTTTGCATTATTAGTTAGGGAGAACGTATCAGAAGAATTGAGTCCTGTGTTGAGTTTCAAAAGCACTTTTTCTCTTAGCCAAGATTTCCTCAACTGTACTGGCCAAGCCTCAGTGTCTGGGATGTGTTTGGAGTTGTCCATTCAAGAATATGCTATGATATTGACCTCAAAAACATACCCGTGACAATACCTGTCTGCTGAGGAAGGAATTTCCTTGGGGAATGAGGTTAAGTTTTAACAATGAGGGTGTGATGGGTGCTTCTTTCATGCATTTAATTGTCTTCAGGATGGTGGGATAGCTGCTGGGCTGCCACCATGGCTTGGGAATGCAGCCAGCTTTCCTTTCCCTGGCCAAATGCAACCCCATCATCTCACCTGAGTTCTTCTCCTCCTTCCTTGTTTTTTAACAATTTCTTGAGAACACCATACATACTTTTTCCCCACAGCAGCTGTAAAATATTCCATGAGACCTTGTATCTTCTTCACTTGCTGATTTGTATTGGCTTCAGTAGGACAGAGTTATAACAACGTTGTGCACTTTGGAAATTGCTTCCAAATCAGTGACAGTAGAGCAGTGTTTTTGGCAATGTTTATAATACTGCAAGATAAAACCTAGCTTGAAAACTAGGCTTGTAACAGTATGACAAATTTCTACTTATTTTACTAAGCATAAAAACTGAGAAAAATAAATCAACTTCCCAACGGGTTTGGTAAAATATTTATTTCAGGAGCCTTTTATGTTTAAATATGTATAACTCCTATAGAGATCTATGAGGTGTAACACAGTGACAAATTCTTCAACTCTCTTATCATTAATTCCACCATGCTGTACATTACTATTTTAAATATATCTACAGAATCAAAGCTGTCTGTTGAGCCACATGAAATGGTATGATGGTTTGACCCCTTAAATGAGGTAATTGCTTTACTTCACCATACCAAGAGCTACAGTAACCCACTGATTTTTATTTTTATTGGCAGTTTCTGCACAGATAAAAAAAATCTTATAGTCCCATGGAAGGTAGTACTTTTTTTTTTTTTTTTTCTTTTCTGCAGGAGATCCCTTGAAATCCATGTGTGAAAGAGAGAAGCACTACTGGCTTTACTCTCCCTTTTTTTTGGATAAACATCAGAATTATGTGGTCTTTGGCAATGCCAATTCTCAGTGCTTTCTAAGAGCTAAATAGATTCAAAAATCAAAGAAACTTCCAAATACAGCTTTTGGAAATTGATAAATGTTTTACCATTATAAATTTTGCAGAAAAGAGAGAAAAAACAGAACTAAAGATGCAATAATCCTTTTTCTCAGTTCTGGGAATATCCTCCTATGATTTCTGTTGTGAAGTGTTAAATACAATGGAATTTTGTTTAAAAACATTAGTCTTTGAACTTGTGGATCAGAATTGATTTACTTAATCTGATTTTCTCCTTTACACAGAATTTGCTTGGACAACTCTAGTGCTTGAGGTTTGGCTGGAATTCCTTCCATAGGAAATACAATTGATTTATCAAATTCAGCCTTCACTTCTGTAATGTTTTCTGTTGGCTATTGTTTTTTGGTGTTTGGCAGCTGACTGGTTTAGTTGATTAAGGCTTTTCCTAGGTTACTTAAACTGTTTTCAGATATGTACATTGTCAGTTGGTTTTTGGTTTTTTGGTGTTGTTGTTTTTTTTTTTTTCTGTTTTGTTGTTGGTTTTGTGTTTTGTTGTTGTTGTTGTCTGTTGTTGTTTTTCTGTTTATTTGACTTAGGCATATAAAATGTAGTAACCAATTCATTTACCTTTTGACAATATCAGGTGTTATGGTTTGTTATGTTGTTTGGTGACATGAGGTAGTACAATAATGTAGGTTTCTTTCCTCATACACTCAACCCCATACTATTTTCTCGTGTTGCACTTGGTTTTCTTTTGTCAGTCAGAACTGCCCTCATGAATTTCCACTTGGGCAGATTGCAATATTGTTGGGTATGCTTCTGGTAAGCTATGACTGTGTGACATCTCATGTCACAGAACAAAGCAAGGTACAAGACCAGATAGGTTTTAAGAGGGATTGTCTGTAAAAGCCTTCACCAAATCTGTTCTGCCATCTCTTTGTGCACGTGACTGGTCTCATTTTGCAGTCTGTAATGTTCTTGCTGAGTCCTTCCAAGTCATCCATCAGGTATCTGGACTCTTCCCTTCTGTAGACTCTTTCCTGTGCCTTCTCATATTTTCCCAAGAAAATGCAGAGCAATGTTACTACTAATAAGGAGAAATGCTGAGTTCTTGGGTAAATGCTTATAAAACAATAACTGTTCTTTTCTAGAGTTTTCATATGATATTAAATATAAGTCCTATGGAAAAAAAATTTCTTTATCAAGTATTTATTTATTTAGTTATAAATGTTCAGAGGGAATAAAGACAATTTATTTATTTCTGCAGACTTAATTTCACAGAGTGCTAAAAATGAACATTCCATTGGCAAGAAATTAATTAATTTAGATTTGAAGAGTTTTAATATATACAGCATGCATTATCTGTAATACATAGTTTGACCCATTCTGACTGGTTTGCATGCCCTCTATTCACTTGGGAAGCTTCCTCTTGAAAATGGCTGTTATAATAATGATTTACACTTAGAATATCTGCATTAGAAGTTGATGCTGTATTAACCATCTTCTATGGAAGTGAATACAGCTTGAGTGAACAGGTATAAATAGGAACATGTGTCAACTCAAAGCTTCATGACAGATGCATTTAGATATAACACATGATACATCACAAGGTAACATCTTAGCCAGAAAACTTGAAAAGGCCTGGCTTTCTGAAGAATGTAAAGATGAAAGACAATGTTTTCCAGGGAGAGATGCCTTTATATTTTCTTCTGAATACTCCAGGCCTTCAGAAAGTGTTTTAATAGGTATTTGTTATTTAAATCTATGTGGATAATCACCAGGTCAAGCTTTTTTTAAATTTTCTCCTCTTTCTACGATCTGTGCTTTAGAGCAAGCACGATGCTGACTTTTCCTTCCTTGGATGCTCTGAGGGATGAGACAGACCATGTCATAGGAGGGAAAGGACCTGTAACCAGTTGCTCAGGTTAGAAATGCAGTTCACTCTTGGATACATCTTGCAGAAGTAAATACCATACTAAACTTATTTTTCTTTTCCAGCTAACACCATCTTCTAGGCTGTCCTCTCCTGCACAACTGAGCAGCACTCAGCACAAGCCATGAAAACAATGGAAACTTTCTTCTTTAGTTTTGGAGAGAAAAAAAAGTGGATTTGTTTGTTTTCTGTTATATGTTTAGGAAGCACAAGTCCCTTGAGGAGAGAAACTTTATAAACAGGAACATTGAGGCTAGGTCAGCAATTACTAAAGCTCAACTTATAAAACATATTTTTTGTTTTGACACAAACTGTGTTTCCCACAGCTCAGCTCAGGGAATTGAAATTGACCCAGTTGTGTTGATCTCAGTCTTCTAAACTGGGACATTAAACCACAGCTACAGCTAGGGGAAAGGATTAGGTTACTTAACATGTTAGACAATATCAGTTTGATGTGGATTTCCCCTTACAGAAAGTGTAGGGAAAAAAAAAAAGGTATCTGATGTCGTCTTTCATAGGTAAGCTGAAATGCATTGATGACATATAATCCTAATCATTCTTATTTAGGAACATTAAAACAAATTCATTGATGCCTTTTATTCTGAATTTCACACTTGCTTAGAGAACAGTCTCATTGACCTCAGGAATACATGCAAAACCATACCTTTTTCTACCACAATTAATCTTTATGATTCTCATGTAGCTGTAAGGAGAATGGTACTGAAGCACTGACAGCCTTTGAAAATAGACCAGTGCCAATACTGGGAACAAAAGACTTGCCTCGAGAAGACAATTCATGCAAGCCCCAGCCAAGACTGAAAACTGCAAATCACCCAAATGTAATCCAAGCAGCAGCTGTGGCCAGCAAACACACTGTGAAGAGGGCTGGGTGACCAAGAAGTCTGATCCCCAAGGTTGAGGATGGTGAGGCATGCTTGCTGGGTGAGATTTAAGTTCTCTCAGAGTGACCTGGCCCTTCACCTCCTGTGGGACTGATTGTCAGCTGCAGGCTGCACACAGCTTTCTATGGTCATCCTTGGAATTTTAGTCTGAAACTGAGCAATAATGATGGAAGAGCAGTGAAGTGCCATTAGTGCAAACTGCACCGTTACCAGAAAGTGGTTTAAGGAAATGTTACACTTAAATATGAAGACAAAGGTCACACAAAAGAGATGTCTGATCCTGTGTAAGGTATATCATGTTGCTCAGATCCCCAAGCTGGGTACAGCATGAGTCTGTGGGGAGGCAGTAAGTGTATGTATTTGACTTATTGCTCCGACATGACACTATTATGTTTTAGTTTTTAGCATTTTTAAAGAGTAGGTAATAGTTATGAGAGATGAGGAACTCGGAATTAAGTACTGCAGTTATACACAGAAGGATAATTTGGTTTTGATAAATTGTTCTGAGCCTGTTAACTAATAATACAATTTTTTTAAGTAGCATCTTACGGATACAAAAAAGAGGTAGTATCATTATTAATGTCTAAACTATAGTGTGTTTCACACAGGATTATGGTAAAGGTCAGACCATGTTTCGCTGAATTAAAAGCTATTCTGAGCTATAGCATTCCTAATCAACTCAGACCTAAAGGTGCATAGCTCAATTATAATGCAGCACAGTGAATTTAAATAAACTGTGCAACACTGTGTAGTGATTTATAAATGCACTGTGATACCCTTTTAACTCATTAGCAATGAATGATACTACTATATGTATTCTGCAGTATTTTCTGCATTGTAATTATTTTTACTCACAGTATCTCTTCAGAGAAGACACCTTTTGTTGTTCCTTTATAATATGTAGGATGCTAAATGTGACAGGGGCTATCTTGATAAACATAGAAAAAGAAAACAAAAGAAAACCCAACCCTGTTGCCCTTAGTAGGGCAAAGCATCAGTTGTTTTTAATTTTAAATTCTGTGATCACAAGTCTATACTACTTGACATACAGCTATTGTCAGGGTCAAGGACGGTTCCTAGGCTTTGTCATAGAAGTGCAAATGCTTTAATCTGAGAAAAGTATATGGAGAACAGTTAGGGGAAAAGGAATTTCCTGCATCTGGGAAACAGCCACTAGAGAGAGGGATTGCAAGCGTGTTTTGGTGGAAAAAGGCAACATGAAAAGAAGGTAATAAATGTACTTTGCAACATATTGTGCCATATGTGGCATAAAAGAACATGGCCACTACAGTTTGGGAATATTAATTTATAGATAGGGTGAAATAATTCATGGAATAATGTTCTAAAACCCTGCTGAAATATTATACAGATGTTTGAAAAAGCTGACAAGGATGTGTTGAATAATAATCTGTTAACTAATAATTAATGTATTAATATATTTGGTTTCCTTTTTCTCAGGTTCTGGGCTCTTAGGATCAAATTTTCCAAAATGTTGTGCCCCTTAAATCTGTATCAGAGCACCTAGAATGTGGCCACTTTTCTGAAATATTGAGCCTGCATTAACTCCCAGTTTGGGGTGTTTAATGTCATGTTTTATTAGCATTAGATATGTACATAAAATGAAGAATAGTGGTGTACATCTATCTGAAAACAAAACTGAGTGGCTGATCCCTTATTTCCACCAACTTGAAAAATAAGTTTGCGTTTCTGTGCAATGACATGTGAGCTTTGTGAGCCATCCCTTGAGCTGTAGAATTTTACTTATGCAGTTTGTGGACTTGTAATATACACACTTAGTCAATAAATTCTGTTTTATTTTTCTTGGAAATCTTTCCTTTCACATGCTTAGCTCGTAGGAAAGTGTGTATATGTATGTGTGTGTCTGTGACATTTGGATTGGAGTCCTGTTCTCAGTCCAGCCACACACACACAAGAACACATGTACTTTTTTGGGTTCTTGTTGCATCTCAAAGAAGATTTCTCGAGCTTATACCACAGTTTTAATAATCAGACATGTAACATCAACATCAGATTCTTGGTTAATTTCAGCTGGATTTAGTAAATGAGATCTTACTGTGAGGTAAGATCAGATCACCAGGCTTTCATTTTTACTCCCCGTTTAAAAAAAAAAAAAAAGAATAGGAAAAATAAACAACACCAACAAAAAAAAGAATTGCTGGTATTTTATTTTTCTGTTATTGGAAATATTACTAAGCAGATAAAGAGACACTACTCATTAGTTTGGCAACTGCCTGATTCTCATGTATGTTAGTAACTCCACTTTACTAACACAAAGGGTCCTAAATCCTTCCACTTAACTCATGTACTTTTCTCCTAAGACCTGAGAAACAAAGGTGCTGTTGGTTAAAACTCAAGTCAGCAGGGCTAGAAACTATTAGACACCTTAATAAATACTGCATGAAAATGTAGAAAATGAGACTTCCTAATGAATTACTTCAACTTTCTAACAACCAAATAAGCTTGTTACTTACCCAGCAATGTTCTCTCTTGGTCATCGTTCCATCTTCATGCATTAATATCTGTAAATGACCTTTCCAAACTATATTTTTATTTGTTAATTAAAAAAAACATATTGGTACACTGATCTGATTTTAAAAAGTGACTACCATTATTTACAATCTAAACATTTTTGTAATTAAATTTCATTGTCTTTATAAATTTATCAAAGCTATTCATATTTCTTGTATATTTCTTGTATATTATATATTTCTTGCATATTATATATTTCTTCTGTATTTCCTGATTTTTTTTCCCCCACTTTACTTTTCAGCTGATGCCCAATGTGGGATTAGTACACTTAACAGCATACCATCATCACTTTCAAAGCATGTGGACAGAGAAGTCAAAACTCCATTTGTTCTTTTTCTTTTTTTTCCCCTTCTTTTTTTTTTTTTTTTTTCTTTTTTTTTTTTTAAAGAAGAAGAGGAGGGATAAATCTAGCTTGACTGCATGGTAATAATTCCATCTACCCACTCTTGCATTAAGTGATTATCCCACTGGAAGTCAGTGATCTGCTTTGAAGTCCTCAGCTTCAAAAGAGTCACCACATGAAGTCTATTCATATAAGCAGGGGTTCCTCTAAATAGAAAAACATCCTCTGCATCTCACTCTTAATTTTTGCAGTTGATGAAATGCCTTTCAGCATCAATAGGATTTTAAGATTACCATAATTTCTTCTCAGATGCACAACTAGAAGTGCAAGGGCTTGGAGGCCTGACTTTGGAGGTTGGATTCCCTTTAATAATCAAGATGAAACAATTGGAGGGTGATTTTTATTACCTGCTGTCAAAGTATTCCCCAGATTTCTTCAGTGCAGGAGTATTCTTGCCATCAAGTAAGTACATTTTCCAGACAATGAAATATCAAAGACTCTTTTTGCTCATTTGAGAGAGAGGTTATAAACCTGGAGAGAGGAATCAGGTTGGGAAGAATGCTGATTTCATAGGTATAGATATCTTTGCAACCCCTACCAAATTGCCACACTCTGCACTCTTGAAGATCTTGTTAAAAAAAAGATTGCACAAAGTTTTTGTAAAGGTAGTTGAACATTCTGCCATGTGCCCTATAAAAATATATTTGAGGTTACTCATTCAAAAAATGCACTCACAATAATGTCCATGACTTACAAAAATAAAGGCTAATAACATCTATTTTAAAGTAATGTCCCAGATGCACAGATAAAACTGCAGCTTTGTCCTTGTGTCCATGAAACACATACCACATTTCAAAGTGTAATCTATCAAAGAGTTATATGAAAGTATTTGTGTTTCTTTTTATCCAAACCACCAAATCTTATCCCAGCAGAGGAAAAAAGTTTCAGAAAGGTAATTTTAAGTATTAACTTCCATTACCTTGATACTGCAGGTAACTGTGTCATAATACTAGCATTTATAATCAAACTCCAATATATGTGTATTAATTTTTGTGTACTCTAATTTCACAGATGCTCTTCTAAAAAATTTGGGAGGAAGGTCTGCAGGGGATGGTGCTCCTCTTCAGATTTAGAAGAAGGTGTAGGAAATGGTCCAGTTGCTAGTGATGCTGTGTTTCCTTGCACAGAGATGTGAGCTCATGGAGACTATAGAACATCTTCCTGTAGGATTCTGGAGAAAAAAAAAGAAAAGGTGTTTTTCCCTAGTTTCTGTTTACCTTTTCTTTCTGTTTCATTTCCTTTTAATTTTCTAGTGGTCTTTTTTCCACAGATCTAATTTCTCAAAATTATTTACCTAGTATAGTTATTTTTTCTCACATAAATCACTAATGTTTGATCTAGGCCATATCTGCATAATGTTGCATATGATGATTTCCTTTTCTGCTCTCCTGAGAGGAAAAATGGAACATCTCTTGTGATGTTGTCTTCTTGGCCTCTTATCCTACAGAAAGGGGGGAGTATGCAAAGGTATAAACAAGCTAATTACTGATTGCCTTTAACAGCTAGTATATTTAATGCATAGAAATTCCAATCTCTTATGAAATCAGAGTTGAGTTTAAAGAAGATGTCACTGAAGGACATTAAGAGAAGGAGCTGGAGGTCCTGCTGCCTGGTGCAAGTGAGGAGATAAGACATTTTCTCTCACTGCTTAATCACCACAGGAAGGATGACGTGAACTAGGAAGTTATGAAGACATGTGGAACCTGAGGCAGAACATTACATGGGGATGAATACAGGAAAAAAAAAAAAAAAAGTAATAGTTGTTGATAGATTGCTCCCAGATGATTTGAACTAATAAAATTGTGGTTTGATTAAGCCTCATATATTATATCCTATTCTTTTTTTCCTCTTGCATCCAGAATGCAAGATTGACTGCATGGGGAAATCCTGACACTGCTGCTTTCATCCACAGACATCAGTAGCAAAACTAAGTCTCCTAAACAAATAATCCTTTTTTCCTTCTCATATACACAAAATTTTCAGCCACTGCTTTTCTGTTCCTTCTCGTGACACAGGAGAAGGTTTCTTTGACATTCTTTACTCTCTCTCACAACATTTGTATCAATGAGCAGCATTTTAGGTTCAAATATATATATATAAACATTTCTCCCCTTGATGCTGGGAAAATGAAAAATTAAATGTGATGAGAAATAGAGTCAATGTCTGCATTAAAAATAGTATGCTACTTCCTCCTGCAATATGTGCACAAAACTGTAAATCCAGTTGCAGGTGCAACTGCAGAAGGAAAGCTTGGGACAAGTGTAAATTGTGTGTGTGCTTTTGTTTGGATTTGCATATTCTATGTGTGCAACCTAGACACAAATTTTTAAAAGTGATGCCAGAAAGACTAGGAGACAAGGAAGAATATTGACCAGCACAGCATCTGTGTAGAAGTGTGTGTGTGTGTGTATCTGTCTAGGCATCTATTCCTTATGTAATGCATACTGAATATTTATAAAATGTTATGAAAAAGAAACCTGATTTCCTTGAAAGATAGTTGTTTACAAGAGTACTTCAACATCCTGCTTTCTTTGTTGCTCTCTAGGTTGCATCATATATCATTTGGTTCTACATGCTTCTTTCTCTTAGTATTTCTTTTTATGCTGTCAGATCCTGCCATGTCCATTCAAATCTAAAATTGTCTGAAACTATCTAAGTAACAACAAATCTGCTGTGTGAATAAAATCTTTATGGTGAGCTGCTAGGTTTCCAAGGCACATGCATAATAGAAATTCAGTATCACTTCATTTGAGTACAGGCACTGCTAGCTGCATATCATGGAGTCCCACAAATTGTCCTATGAAAAGAAAGATTATGACAGAAAGACAGCCCTATGTGTAAGAGTCTACTAAATTTATTCCACAGCCAGCTGTGTGAATCACCTTGGGGAAAAATGCATATGAATGCACATGTATATTAGAGAGGCTTCTAACAATAATCTCATTCTGTACCAACTCTGAAATACTTTTAAAAAATATGACAGTTTAGCTGAATTATCTGGAGAAGACATGTGGAAAGGCTGCCTGAACATGGGTTGCATTAATTCCAGAGCACTCTGAAACATGGCAGGTTTGGTTCACAAGGGTTTCTGAGAACATCATTTTTTGGCCTCAGTTAAAGTGCACTTGCAGACCCTGATTTCTCTTTGGAATCTGAGTTTGTAAAGTATCTCTGAATGAATGGAGCTGAAAATGCTGAAGCATATGAAATCCTGATACTACATGAAAATGTGTCACAAATGAATGAAATGAAACTGTGTGTCTTTGTCTAAGGTCGGCTGTGGCTGACAGCAAGGCTCAGCACATCTTTGAAGGATGTGAGTATAATTTGGGAAGTGTAATGAAATCCAAAATGAAATAAATTACATTAAATTCAATATTTTATTATAAGGAATACATAATGTATTTCTTCCTATTCTAACTTTATTGTTATTTTATATAGAAAATATAGAAAAGGACTACTCCAGTAGTCCTCCATAGTAATCACATCAGCTGCTCCTGCTCCCTCTATTGTTTCCTCATCTGTATCCATAAAGTGAAATAAAAGCAGGATTGCAGTGCCAGTAGACACCACCAATCTCTGTGAATATGCTTCATCTATGAATTAGTAGTAGGGAAAACGTGGCAGCACACACCTTACCATAGGCTGTAGGTGTCTACTGCAGACCTCAGATGTCTTCTTGTACTGCTGATCCATTCTGAAATCCATGTTGCTCCATCCTCACTGCTATTAATTACCTTTGTACACATGGTATGAGTGTACGTGCAACAGCTGGACCCTTTTTTTGATGCACTGGTAAAATTCAAGTCCACTTATTTCTATATAATATAATATTAAATTATAATACATTCAGTTATATATTCTGCACCTACCATATTAATATATGGATGTATATATATTTACTTAGCTGTGTCTAAATGTCAAACAGAAAGACTCGAAGTAAGATCCCCAAAGATGAGGCATAGCTCTATAAATGAAGTCTCACATGTAAACGAAAAAAAAAAAAAAAGGATAAATTGACATTTTACACCTTTACACTTTCCCCCATAATTGAAAATTGTCAAAAATGAACATACTCAATATTATTAGTCCAGAGGTTCAGTATTGACAAACCAGCAAAAAGTATGCATTGAATGTAAAGAAATTTGGAATAGATGCCACCCATGTAAGGATCTGTATATTTGTATTGATCATATTTGTATTAATACACATTATTTTGTATTAATCTCCTTCTCAGGAGATTAAATATAGCCTAATTACATTCAAAAATTGTAATGCTAGTAAGGAAGAGACAAATAACTTTTGAAAAGCTCAAGTAAAAGGAGCATCTTAATAAAGTATCAAAATGTCTTTAAATGGCTGGCTGAAGACTGATTTGATATGACATTCCTGAAGACTAAAATTTCTTCTGACCCAAGTGGCCTCAAGCAGAAATCACAAGGGAAAAGCATAAAATGTTCTTGAATTTGTCAAAGGATGGATGAGGCTGTGGATTGGGTAGTTTTGTTGTGGGGAACTTTTCCCATCCTTTAACATTCTGTTTGAAAGACTTCAAAATCTTGAAATGTGGGATTATGAAGACAGGTGTTGAACAAAAATGCAGTGCCCATAAATAGTGTTTCTGGTGGGGATTGGAGTGAAAGATCAGCATGGATGAAAGCTACAAAACATGTCTCTTCTTCCCTGCATAATGCTTCTAACAGAATTTAATTTCTGAGCATTTTGGATTATGTTCTTTAAATACATCCAAGGAGGTATCACTGCAGTACTGGGAAACAACTTGGTGAAATTTTTTTCAGCTTTTTAATTTTTTGGTTTTTTTTAATGGTTCCCATAGACATTTCTTTTTCAAGGGTGAAATATTGGTACATTCTGAGAGTCTAAAAGATAGTTAATACGCTTGTTGTGCAGGCAGAAAAACACCCAATGTTTTCCACAAAAGCAAAATATCTTTAAAGTCATTAGGTTGAGCTTCCTGCTGAATTCAAAATGAGAGCACCTTAAAAACCAGCCCAATTGGCTAAATGCACAACTACAGATTTAATAGCCTTCTTCTGGCTATCCAGTCTAAAAATGAAGCAGTAATCTTACAATCTAATAAAGCATAAACTTACTTCATTAAAAAATAAAATTCTAAGTGATTTTTTATTTTCTTTAAGCAAGATTTCATTTACTTGGGAACAATATTACTAGTTTAACAGAATTTGATTAATGGTAGTAACTTACACCAAAATTACTTCAAGTGCCCCTTTACAGGTGAAGAGAACACACTGGAAGTTTCGGGGGTTTTTTGGTTTGCTTGTTTGGGGTTTTCTTGTGTGTTGTTTGTTTGTTTTTTGTTGGGGGTTTTTGTTTGTTTTGTTTTGTTTTTCCTTGGATGCTTCCAGTTTTATCCCCTTCATTCATGGACCTTGATCCTCAGAAGTTGTGAAAGGCTTTGTGAGTCCAGGGATACAGCATCAGTTTCCAGTCCCCTTTCATGCAGACTGAATTTTGCCCTTGCGTGAAGGCTCTCTAACTCTTAAGAGTTAGACTAAAGAGGAGTGTATTTGTTAGACTTTGGGTTTTTTTCCTTGCACAGGAAAAAAAATAATATCATCTGTAAGTAGTTCCATTGTCAGTGGGAGCACTCACTGTAGCAAAGCAAACAGGATTTTGGCTCTTTTATTTCTGTGAATTCTTATTTCTTAAGCACTACTTAAAGTTCCCTTCATTTCTCCCCTATCTGCAATAGGTTATTTATACTCTGTGGGTTTTATTTATTTATTTATTGTAAACCAATGAGTTAGGCAAAAATAACTTTAGTAAAAGGGTTATCTTTCTCATTTTGTATTGGTCCTTTTTTTTTGGGGTGGGGGGGGAGGCATGAAGGTGGAGGATTGTCCTGTGAGAGTCACATAAAGGATCATTCTCCTAGAGCATAGCAAATGACAGTAGCCAGCCTCAGGTCAGTTCTGCCTCTTGAGACATGGAGTTAATTTTATACTGTCAGAAAGAACTACTGTCTGTGTCTTACAGACCTGGGAATGCAGTATTCTTAATCCTCTGAAAACAACTATTGTATTGCGACATGTCTGTCCCTCATATTTGGTTTTTTTTTTATTTGAACCTTGAGACTACATTTTATTTTATCTTGTAGTATCTAAATGATACGAACCTTCATCCTGATGCTTAGAGACATCCTCTAGCTTACATCTTTGCCCCTCATTATTCATGAGGTGTCACTCCCCTGACAGTCTTCTGCAAAAATGTCTCCTGAATTGCCTGATCATGCACTGCCAGTATCGGCCTCTATCATGATACCCACGGGTGAGAGCATTGCCTGCAGTTATGGAGGACATTAAGTTCTCCAAGGTACTTTGGACTATAGAGGAGCACTTAACTTGCAGAGGATCAACAGTCCTGGAAGAAAGGCAGATGCCTGCTCTTGTTTTTCAGAATTCCTGGTTTGTCTCAGCTGACATCTCAGTACTTCTAATAATAATAATAGCTTTCTATGTAGGGGTCCTGTGAGTTTCTCATTATGTAGATGGACATCATATAAGGCAAGTGGAAATAAGTGAAGTTTTGCTATTAAAATGCAAAAGTATGATGCCAATGGTATAACCTGGTCTAGTGAGAGGTGTCCCTGCCCTTAGCAGGGAGACTGGAACTAGGTGGTCTTTATGGTCCCTTCCAACCAAAACCCTTCCACGATTCTATGAACCACAGAGGTGATATCAGGACTCTGAGAAGATGGTTCTATCTATAATTTGATTGAATTAGCTGAGAAATACCTGTAGCACTTATGCTTGGGAAATTATGCATGCAGAGATGGATGAATACTGCTAGGGATCAAAACAGAGAAATTTATGAAAGAATTAACTTTTGAATAAGGTTGTAAGACAACAAAACTACTAAAAGAAAAAAATAATTGACACTAAACAGTTCACATAGATATTGAAAAGGATCAGCTTGTCTTCCTTGTTATTTAAATTTTTATGAAAAATTTGGAATAACTTAGTTGCTGAAATATTATAGGACTGATGCAAGAGGAGAACTGGAAGGCAGGCTTGTAAAATACATTTCACAATATTTATAAACTGAATGTTATTTTAGAGAGTATAGCTTTTTAGAAGCCAAAGTTTCTCAAAAAGAAAATACAAAATGTAACATGACCAACTGACATATATGTTAATTTTAATTCCTCTATTTTAGGAATAAACTTAAGAATAAACTACCAAGCAAAAATTACTTCAAGTACAATCAGAACTAACTTTTCTGAAATGGTTGTTTGTGGAAAATTATGACGTTAGCTTGTTTATAAATTTCTGAAGAAAATTAATTTCTCTCAAAATTCTTGTGCTTATTCTAGTCTTGAGGAATTTTTAAAAAGATCTGGGAAGAATATTTCTCTGGACATCTTTGGAATTTACTGGTATGGAAAAGTGGGGGAGGTGACTTTCTGTTAATTGAGTCATTCAGATGATGACAAAATTCAAAAGTATATTCATTAAAAATATTCAACTGACAAGAGATTTAATGCTCAAAGGGGACAAATGGTTTAATGTATTTAAAGAATTTTAGAGACTGATCTTGTGAAAGCTTACCACTGTGAGTAGCTTTGCTGAAGTAAATGGTACTCAATATTTTTACATTAAAAGACCTGTGTAATAGTATAGTGGAATTACTGAATTTCTTAAAATTAATTCAGAGTTTAAATACACAGCAGGATCTGGATCTGGGACTATCTTTTAGTTTGAAAATCACTGCATATGCATATTATTACAAATAAAATTTCATCATATTTGACTATAAACTGTATCTCAGTAACGTCCATATCTGAAGTAACATACAGAACATAAATTTGCTGTGATTATCCCTATGCCAGTGTGATAAAAAAATACCTGGGACATACTTATTATAAGCTCACTGTGGAATCTTGAGTTCATTTGAATCTCATTGTAAAACAAAAATAAAAACCTAATTAACTGAAACAAATATACTGTTTTGTTGGTTTTTTTTAATTAAATATTCATTGAATATCTGAATCTCTGTTGATTTGAGTGCAAATTCTTTATTACAGTATTTTCAGTAGTGGAATCTGGATTTTGTTTGTATGCAGAATCCTGTTTCCAATCTCAGAACATAGAGTATTATAAACAGGTACAACTTTGAAGTCTAGAGACTTATACTAAGAGTATGAGATTGATTTATTTTTGTGTGCTCCATACCATAGCATTGCCAGTTATCTGCCTTGAATTTTCAGTTTAGAATCTCCTGAGATCTCAAAGTTAATTCAGTAAAAATAGGAGATTTTTTTTGCTTGGTTTCCATACACAGGCAAGTCTGCTCGCAGCAGTGGTTGGTTATGCTGAAAAGGGTTCTTTGAACCTGGTGAACTCTTTGATAAGCCCATCTGAGTTTGGAGTTTCAAATCCACCACTCACATGACTGGGTGACTCCCAGTTTTGTTGCATGGATTTCTCAGATTCTCCACCTTTGATTTTCTCATTAATTTTTTATTAGAAAATTTTGTGTAAACAAAAAATACTTATGAATTAGGCATAGCCTAAATTCTTAGCTTCTTTTATGTTTATGCTTCTCACTGTTTTGACATACAGTGGGTATACTCACAAGAGGATTTGGACTAAGAAGCATTATACTGCAGTACTGTAAGAGAAGTTTTTTATAAAAATAATTTTACTATATACATTTCTGGTCTTGCAGGTTTTGTGATGGCATACTGAGTATAACTTAAGCAATTAAATGGTCATTTAGGGTTAGTTATTATGATTGTGCATACACATATACTAACTTTTGAAGTCTGTAATACATCTTACAACAGTATCATGTATAATGTGCATTGCTTTTCTGCTCTTCTATAAAGGACAGAGTGGGGAAATAATTTCACACTGCATATAATGCATTGGATATGAAGGAAACTTGAAAATTATTTAGTTACAGATTTCTCTGACCAGGCTTGCAAAATAGCATATATTATGTTAATGGCCAAGAATTTGAAAATTAACTTGAATATTAAACACAGTAAGTTTGAGTTCTGACATGAATGCAGGCATGGTTGGTGTATAGCACAGAAAACAGATTCTTTTTTAACCCTTTCTGGTCTCTTATGGAATAAGATATCATTTATGTCAAAATACATGTAATTATAAACGAAATATCAGGTGACTATCTGTATTGCTATTAAAGTCTAGTCCCTGTCTTATCAAATCCCACAGCTCATCCCCTGTCCCTCCACATCAGTGCACTTCTACATCAGTTCTGTTGTCCTCCATTGGCTAAAATAAGCTCAAGTGCAGCAGGCTTCACTGCTAATAATGGTAGGAAGTGGGCTGCCTCTGCCTTTGCAGCATCCCGACACATCCTTCAGGAAGCATGTGGGAATGGCCAGCACCAGTCTCTGGAAAGTGGCCACAGGAGTCACATATGGTTCACTGGTGATGGCTCGTTTCGTGGTGGAAGCATCCATCACAGCTGTAATCATGGCTGAGATGTGAAAGACTAACAAGCACATTATGAACACACACCTTCAGAGTGTCAGATGTGTCATCGGCTTTTGGCCAGTTTTTAAGCAGTTTCTGAAGTGTATAGACACACGCTTAGCCTTTTTATTTGCCTTCAGACAAATTAGAATTACATGAAATAAATATGACTCTGGTCTTCCCCAAGGGCTGACTGCTCCCTCTGAGAAGTCAGACCCCACGTGGCACAGGGAGGGCACTCTGGTCCCCATCCTTTGAGGAGCTCCAAACTATTCCAGATGGGTCCTGAGCAACCAGCCCCATGTGTCTTTGGGGTTTGCCTTGGTTTGGACAGGGGATTAGACCAGATGACCTCCAGAGACCCATGGCAGATGCAATTACTGCATGCTTCCATGACTGTGAGCACCACTGAGTATGTCCATACTTGTGCCTTTAGAAACCACAGTGTGCAGAGCACAGCAGTGAGGGAGACCATATTACCTTAACATGGCACTTTGATTCCTATTTTGCCCTGCAAGTCACCAAACCATTCAAGCAGAGTATACAGAGAGTCACACACTTCATCCTCCTTCCACAGCCCCATGTGCAATGGAATTCAGTTTCATGGGCATGGACTATTGGGGGCAAACACAATAATTAAGTTGTTCCTTTCCTGTGGCTGTGTGAGACCATGTTCCTGTATATTTATCCATATAGTCTGCTAACCATAAATACATCTGTCCTCCTTCATTCTCTGAGCAGGCACTGGGCTATGAGACACAAGTAACTTCTGCACTCATCTGCAGATACTTGTTTTGTTTCTTTACAAAATAAATGCATGACCGAGCTTTTCCTGTACCTCTAGTTCTTCCTGTATGAAAAATAATATTCAGACTAAAATCAGAATTTTTGTCATGGTCTTTCATACACTTGGCATCCCTGACTGGCAAGCATGGAGAAAGCAGACATGCCTGGAAGTGTCTACAAATGCTGTAACTGACATGTGTGCAGGTGTGTGTGCTAGAGAAAAAAAAAATCAGACATGAAGAAATAAGCTAAATTCTGCTTATTTGGGCTAGAAATGGACATGCACGGTACATGGTTTGTTGCTTTGCAGAGTAATGATAGTCTCCTTGTCAGTGTCACAGCCTCTGCAAAAAACTGTCTAACTACAGGAATGGAAAACTGAGAGTGATTCAATTCCCAATGCAGGTTCCCTTGATGTTGTGTTCCTCATTGGCCAGGGGTAAACCTTTTCACCTCTTGCCAGCACCAAGCTCCAACTTGTCTCTCCACTTAAGGTTGACCATGCTCAGATATGATGAAGAGAGGAAGGCAGAAAGGAACAATGAATCCTGTGACAGTGACAAGATGCTTTTGAACCTGTGTTTGCCAGCTGACAGAAGATGTATTCATACATTTCGGAGCTTTCCCACTGAAAATTTCATGTTTGTGCATGCTAGCTCCTTCCATCTTTGGCAATTTTACTTTCCTGCTCAGAAGAGCTGGCAGCCTTTAGAGCAGACATCGTGGTAGATCAAAGAGTGTTCAGAAAAGAATATTTATGAATATATTTAGCAGCTCACTCACTGCAGTTGCAGCTGGAGTTGATAAAGATTTAGGAAGAGCAGGCAGGAGGATCTGGCTCCCAAAGTGTACTTTAGGTCATTTTGCAAAACATGGTGTTTTATGCAATACCACTAAAAAAATCTAACAGAGCTAAGAATTTGGTAAAACAAGAAATGTAACATGGCTTCAGAAATATTTATTAACAGCTATTCCAACTCCGAGGTTTTTGCATTTGTTTTGATGAGGCATCAAAACAGCTCATTCAACTGGTTTCAAAAGCAGGAACGAAACTGGCTGTTGATAATGTTGGGTTAGCCAAAAATGTTACTTTTGGCCAAGGTCCTAACTAGACATATGGAAGAAGAGTGAACATGTGATAACTGTAATGGATTCAATTTTTCCTGAAATCAATGGTCAGACTGGCTAAGGGTCTTCACGGGGTCTCAGAAGGAGTTAAATGATGAGCACAACTGTTGGGAGAGAAAAAGCATTTCTGAAAGCTACTGCTGATAAGTAGTTAAAGCTGTTCAAAAGCAGCTGCTGCTCAGAATGTGGAAGTGCACCTGTGAGATGACAGACTCGCAGCTCATTTGCTGCTGAAATACCTGCACTGGATTATAGGTACTTACAGACAGAATAGGAACACTGTGCTGCATGCACTCCATCCATTTATTTCTGTTTGGGAATCACTTGTGGCTGGAGCCACGTTCTTTCCTAAAAACCTAGAGAATGTAGCATAACCAGTTATTTGGAAAATGGTTGATTATATCTTAAGGACCATCATGGAAGTTACGGGTTTTATGAAAGGAGTCATTTAGTCCTGGTTGTGCTTTATCCTAAATCCTTTATAATAAAGGGGGAAAAACAAACAAACAAAAAACCCAACCCCCCTCCCCAACAAAACAAAACCAAAACAACCCGCAACACCAATAACAAAACCCAAACCCGACAAAATCCAAACAAACCAAAACCCCAAACAGTAAAAATCAGAAACAGCTGATGTGCTTATCCTTTGGTTGGTCTGTACTCAGCCATCAATACACATTCAACCGACATGTCACATTTCCCATTCAGACAAACCATGGGCTGCCCTGAAAAACTGCCTCTTCAGCTCCAACTTGCAGGAGGCCAAGAGTTAACAGTAAACATTTTTTATTTTTTTTTTTTTTTCCCAGAGCATAGTTCCACTGAAAGAGCGAAGCATTACAGTAGACCGGATGTTTTAGGTCATTTATTTTGTTTTTGCTTTGGGTCATTTTACAGAAGCACTTCTGCTCTCTAGTGTTAAAATGAGAGCCACTCTACTCCCCAGATATTACCCAGCAGCACTTGGGGGCTCTTAATGATTAATACCATCACAGTCCAGCCACAAACCTTTCTAGCGCAGATAATGCCAGGCAGCAAGCACGCTTGACACTTTTAATGTATAATTAAGTAGAAAAAGTCAGCACTCAGTATGCAAATTTTTCAAAATGATAAATGATGCCATACAGCAGTAGGGATTGATTTGGTGTAAATGAAACTAATTAAGGAAATGTCAAACATAATTAATAAAACAGGTTTAAGCTGCAAAACATTGTCAATTGAATGAATGAGGAGGCATTGGCTCCCATTGTTTCTGCTTTATTTAGGGCTTGTGTTTAGCTTGTACTCTGTTCCTAAATGCACTTTCTCTACCTCACACCCTCCACTACCAATTCCCAGAGAGGGGGAAAATAAATTTGCTTGTCTCTCCACTGACTGCAGAAATTAATTGCAGAAATCTTGTCCCATCCAAGTGTTACATTCACTCACAGGACATTAACATAACTAATTTGAAAGAGCCCAAATGACTGCATAATAGAGCGCTGTCAGTATGCCTGACAGTCTTTGGTCATACCAAATTAGCTTGGTTTTCTAATTGAAATTTTTTTCCTAGAACTCTCTTTATAATTTTTTTTTTTTTCCTCAGCTATTCATTTTTGATAAGAACAAAGGTTTTATAATTTACAAAAGAGTGCTTGACCTATAATTACTAGGAGGAAATTAGGGGAGGTAGAAGAGTCAGATTTAGTCCTGGTAATGATGCTGGAGACCTCGCTCCCTCTGGGGAGCCTGAAGAATAATGGAATCTTCTATTTTTACGGGCGACCTGTGCACTGGTGCTGACTCTAACTGTGAATCCACTTTACCTTGCAGATCACTTGCTTAACACTAAAAGTGCCAACAGAATTGCAGGCCATTATTCCAAATGTCATTCTGTGCCAGTGCCATTTCCAAATGCCCTTCCCTTCAGATGAATGAATCAAAGAACATCTGCCAGTCCTCTTATCTTGTCCTTGTAAATCTCCTGTTTTAGCAGTTTCACAAAATGAAAGTGGTGCTTAATTTAGGTAAATGGGGTCACCAATAAGATTTTTGTTTAAAAAACAGTAGCACTAGTATGTTGTGTTTTTTTTTTTTTTTAAAGTTACATAGCCTGACTTTTCACACATATTTGGTTTTAGAACAGACTCTTGCAGCAGTCTAGTCATCCTTTCTGATAATTTACTGTCTCCCTTTGCATATCAGACTATGAGCTTGCTGCAGACCATTTAAAAATCAGATACTAGAATATCTCCCTGATATCACCTCCTTAAGTTCAGGCTAGTGGTTTCCACCCTTCATACAGGTATCCAGTTAGAAGTACATGTATATGTATTGGTATTAACATACATTTCTGTAAGTAAATACGTGTGTGTGTATAACTTACATATATTGCATATATAAAAATAATATATAGAGTTTGAATCCATGGTATAATTGTATAAATACATTAGATATCTTTATATGTGTTTTTTTAATATAAATAAATAAATATTGTAAGCATTCTTCTAATGGATGTTACGTATGTGACATAATCCAGGAGTTTCGAAGTCAGTTATTCTGTATTTTTCCTACAGATCACATGGGTTAGTGCAGAGTTTGTGACCAAAATATTTTTAAAAATCATAATCCTTTTTATGTTACCTTTGATGATTTTTTAAAAGATTTCTCAATGTTGGTATCAAATTTTCCATTTCAACTGTAGTTTGTATGCTGCTAAGTTTGCTAAAATAATTTAATTGGTAGAATTGCTGGAAAGAAAAGAGCAGCAAACACTCATATTTAGTTCCTTTTGATGAGGAAAAATAAATCATATGGAAATAAAATTAGGTGTAAACATTTTTCAAATTCTCTGTTATAGAAAACAGTTGCAATCATTTATTAAATCAGTAACAGCTTTTTTAAAGACACTTTGACTTGAGGACAAAATGACATGATAAGACTTCTGCTGTCGATCAGCTCTGAAGTAGCTGAGCATAGCAACCTTGTTGTAGAGAGCAAACCTTGCAAGCCCAGCTGACTTTTGGGAGCTGCCCCATCCTGGTCACACTTCTCCCAGAAGAAGCTGCAGAGAGCCTTTTGGGTGGGGCTGCCAACCAAGGGTGGCTGCCAGGGTCTGAGCCACAGTCCTCAGCCCATTATACAATTCTTCTTATATTTAAAAGCCTTATTGCCTCATATTAATTATTTGCAATAAAATCATAGAATCACAGAATGTCAGGGGTTGGAAGGGACCTCTGAAGACCATCAAGTCCAAACCACCCACCAGAGCAGGACCAAAAACCAGGGCAGATCACTCAGAAAGGCATCCAGACAGTTCTTGAAAGTCTCCAGAGAAGGAGACTCCACAACCTCTCTGGGGAGCCTGTTCCAGTGCTCTGTAACCCTCACAGTAAAGTAGTTCTTCCTCATGTTAAGGTGGAACTTCCTGTGCTCGACTTTGAATCCATTGCCCCTCGTCCTATCAATGGGCACAGGTGAAAAGAGGTTGACACTACCTTCTTGACACCCAGCCCTCATGTATTTATAGACATTAATTAGATCCCCCCTCAGTCTTCTCCTCTCTGGGCTGAAAAGCCCCAGGTCTCTCATAAGGCAGGTGTTCCAGTCCCTTCATCATCCCTGTAGCCCTCCGTTGGAATCCCTCAATGAAAGATAAAATATTTATTGGAAATACATACTTGAAATGAAGAAAAAAACTAACTTTATTTTAATTCTTCAAACCTGGGAATGCATTCTACCTTAAATCACCATTCCCAATTTCCAGTACCTACATCAAAATTTGCAAAACTCTTTCCCCAGCTGAGGCAATGGCCATAACATTACTTCTCAGAAGTCTTCTGTGGAATACTTCAGAAGAACTCCACTTATGAACAATTTAGCCAGGCAACAAGAATTTTCTAGAAGCTTCCTACATTTTCAGGAGTTCCCCTTAGCTCATCCAAGCTAACTGAAAAGGTACAGCCCTTTAATGACAGGATAATAGGTTAAATATTGAGAACGTTTATTTCTGACCTTAAAGTTTTTTCCTGACATCCAAATATTGTAAACTGGATATTGGCCATAAGTTTAATGCATGTAGTAGATTTCAATACACTAATTGTGTATCCTGCATCTGAATCTTTTACTGTTTATTTGTCTGTCTAATTTCTTTCAGATTATATGTATTAGAAAGCACATTTTCTAAAAGTAGAAGAAAAACAGTTCTCTCAAATGTTCTGTTACCCATTCCACTATGGTGTGTGTACAAGTTTAAGACTTGAAACCACTGAGACCCTTGGGTTTTAGGATTGTCATCATGTCTGAGAACTGTGCTGGGGACAAGTGGGTTTGCTCAGCTACAGGAGTATCTATAGACCTTTCCCAGATCTTCCATTGCCTGCTGGCATTATCCCTGGCTTTTTAAGGTTGTGCTTACACTGTTTGGCTTCTTTCCAACAGCTTATTACAGTTCACATTAGAACAACAATGAAATTAAAGGGTCTCAGGTGGATCAATGGTTTTCTAAATACATCGGCACCTGGGGAGAAATGCAGACTTCTGCATCTGAACTGATCCTCTGTCTTAACTCTGTGCTTCATGGAAGCATTTTTAGAGTTTGGTTATTCTAATGTATTGAAAATTGTTCAGATGACTTGCACTCTAAAAGTGCTTGCTTTCTTCCTTAACTGTTATTGGAGCTTAGTATGACAAGAGCAGATTAAATCTGTCTATTATTTGAGAAATGGTTGCAAATACTACTGAGAGGCCACTCTATCCAGATACTCATCATTTTGGATTATATTCAGCAATGTTTGAACTTGTTTTAACTTCACCTTAAAATTTAAGGGAATGGATTACCTCCCCAAATGTTTCAACCTTACAGTTCCTGCCTTGACATGACAAGAAAGAAACATCATCCTGGGACATCTTCACATGGAGACCTTTTAGGGAAGACTTTTCTGTATCTGTCTATATACATGTGAAGGCATAAGTACATATGTCTGGTACTGTCCTCTATTACCAGTCCTAGTTGAAGGACTCCTTAAGAGACAGACCAGTAGAGGCTGGGTCCATGCTTTGGAGAAACCTCACTGCAAGTTCATGGGGCTTTAAGGCTCTTTGTAGGATCCACTGTTGACTGTCATTGTGGTCAGTGAGGTGCTTCAGCCAGAATGCACTGTAAGAGTTTCTGTCCAACTTTAGAATAATCTGACTGTGTGCCAAAATATGAGCATGCTGCCTGGAAATCCACAAACCCATGTTAAGGTTCATTGGCATGCAGCATGCTCCCTGCCAAGGCCTCGTTGTGTTTTTTATAGGTGACAGGTAGTGCTGTAGAAGCCTAAATTGAAGTGCATGGGGTGGCAGTAAAGGACACGAATTTCACTCATATTTGAGGATTCATAACTGCATACATATATTTAAGCATGTGGATTTAAAGTAGATACATCACTGTACAACATATTTTTCAATTATATTTACTTTAAAGTATACTTACTTTAAAATAAGTATAATTGATAGTATAGATGTACTTTACAATCTATCACAAAATGGTATAACATGAATATCATAAAATAATACTAATAAAAAATAATAATAAAACAAGAAATTACTTTGTTCCTCAAAATAACAAAAGTATGTCATGAAAACAAGTAAGTTTCAACCTTGAAAAGGTTTTTCTATAATCATTAAATAAATAATAATAAAAAGGCTCACATGTACATTACCTTATTGCCTCTTTTTCCCCCTAGGTTCCAATTTAATGAAACAGACCATTTTTCTACACTACTAACTTTCTTATTCCAAGAACACCACGGAAATAGAGACTTAGATATAAGTATTCTTGAAAATATTGCTTCATTTACAGTTTTCAGAAATACTTTCCTCAAGAAATCTGATGACAAAGACAGTCAAAACAGGAAAAACAATATGAAAGTTTATGACGTATAAAATGAATTCTTCAAAAGAATTTTGTTTCAAAATGCCAAGGGTTATAAGTCAACTATATGCAGCACATATTACTATTTATTACCTTGCATTTGGCTGAAATTCATCTCTTTTGACAACCTTGGGTAAATCATGTTACATATTTCATAAAATATGAGTGCTGGACCTTTTTCTGAAGACACTACTTAGCAAGTGAACTCATTGCTATTGGCTGCTTCCCAGTTGCCATAAGCTCCCTTAAGACTTGGGCTTTTGCAAGGTCCTGTGGCAGCTGACTAAAATAAAAAGTATTTATAGAAAACATATGCAAAAATTTGATGTCCAGTTTTCAGGGCTCAGATGCAAAGCTAAATACAAATTGAGATATGCAAGATCCCCTTTTGAGCAAATACACTGGGTGAAAGTTAATTTTTTTGAGTTTGTTTTTTTCATTTGAATATGTTCAGAGCTCCTCAGAATACACAACTTTATAGTCCATGTATTTTTTATTCTTGAAGGCTCATTATTTTACAGTGAGGTTACTGAACCTAAACCACGTAGTGCAGATTACCCAGCATAGTATTAATCAAAATATACATGGCAAATGGGATTCAAAACAGTGCCAAATAGGCATCTGCTTTTAGCAGGGAACAAAAATGCATTTAGCTCCTTTATTAAAAGGTATTATGGGCAATTTATTTTTAAACCATCTCTCTAACACCATTAACTAGCATATAATTTAATGTACTCCCAAGCAACTTGACTTTTACATTTCCTTCAAAACATTAATTTGCTTTTGCAAATTGATGTAAAAGATGCCTTTGACCCCTGGAATGATTCAAACCATTAGCAATAAATTAGATTATCCTTTAAAACAAGTTCACAATTTTTATTTTATTTTTGGTCGGAAAAAAAAAAAGTCTGTAATTTCTGGGGGTGAGATAATACTGCTTACAGGGAAATGAAACTTGGAATAGTTACAATTATTTATTTTTTCCATCCGTATCTGTGCCAGTGTTAATCAACTTGCTTCAGAAAATTTTCACACTACTCAAATGTTTTTTAACAGATTAAATTAAGAACATTTTGTTTGGTTGTTTAGGATGATTTAACTTCAGGAGATGGTCATTAGGCTAATGTGCTCTCTTACTGAAGTCCCACCTTTAGGCATGACAGGGCACTCTGTTTCCAGACACAAGAGGAAAATCCAACTCTCCAAGGATGTGCTTATTTTTAAAAAAATAAGGCAATTGTCAATTTCCCTATCCAAAGCTGCAGTACTGATAAAGAAAATCTTCCCATTTAACTAAGGCACTTGAAGATGCTTAATAATTAGTAGGGTTCTCTATCACAACTGGCTCTATTTATATGGTGGCTGCCACTTTAACCCATAGGTGCCAAGCAAGAGAAATGTCAGAACACCCGAGCATACAAGACTTGAATTTGACAGGGCAGATTGCTGAAGGCTGTAACTGACTCCTATCCTTAGCATGGATATGTCCCAGGAGGAGAAGAGAAATCTCCCCTGTGGGTTGTGTTACATTCAACTTTCCCCCCAGGTCCTAAGGATTCACTTGCTAAAATCTAAGATCCTGATACAAAGCCTACGAAAATCAATGGCAAGACTCTTACCAACTTTGGTGGAGGCCCTAAGGGTTGGCTTCAACCCCCTTGTTTGTAATGTATGGTGGCACAAGCCTTTCTCAGCAAAATGTCAAATATACAATTTAAGCAGATGAGCAACAGAATGGATTGTTATGCAACTGGTCTTGCTAACCATGGGCAAAAAGGTGCAGTGAGGTGGAAAAACCTGGCTGCATGTCACCTTGGCATTTTCTTTCTAACAAAGAAAAACAAAAGACACTGATCTATAACACATGAAGATTGTAACTTTCATCTCAGGAAGTGCAGCTGTACTTATGGTTTCCTTTACAGTCCTGTGTATAGAAAATGTTTAGAAAACTTGGTCTCATTATCAGCCCAATTAATTATAGTTGGGCTATTTCTAAAGGATTTATGTAATATTTATAGTCTTTCTGAGAAGTCTGGAGTGTGGGGTTTTCAATTTATCCCACTGAGAAGCTCTGCACTGATACATATCTAGATGTTCAAAATATATCTTACCACACAGATATTGCAAGTCATTAGTATGAACAGCAAGTGGCTTTAACTTCCCAATTAAAGTAGTTCTCAATTTGCAAGAATCACTTGGATTGTATAATAAAAACATTTGCAAGAAAAGAATTACTGTGTAAGTTTGCACCTCACATTCACCTCATCTGGGAACTGCCACTGGCAGACATTAGGACAATGATATGACCAGGGCAATTATTCAATTAGTAATTACAAGAAGGGCTTTTCTCTTAAGAGAAATGTAATATGAAAGTGCAAGTATTCTCCTGTTTCAAGAGTTTCAAATGTTTAAAATATTTCAAATTATATATGGTTCAAATGTTTTACCATTTTAGTATTCTTTCATTACTCTAGAGCATTCCCGTTTAAGTAAGCAACATCCTAACATAAGTTCTGGAAAATGGGACATATTCATGAGTTGAAAAGTTTTTCTTTGCCTTTGTTGTTACTCTCCAACACTTAGTTGCTCCCTGTTATTTAGAAAGCTGCTTTTTTAAAATCAAACAAACAAAAACAAACAAAACCATCCTGTTCTGATTTTTAGACCCTTTGATGTTGTGAAAAATCAGTATTCCTGACTATGCAATTTTGCTAAACCACAATATAGGCAGCTGCTTTTGAGAGTAAGAAATTCAGATTTCAATGGGCATAGAGATTACCACTCCAAGAAGCTGTGACAGTTCTGCAAGGGGGAGCATTTCTGATGGTTGGATGCTGCTGAAGTGCTGGTTCTGTGATGTACTCTCATTCCTCCACAAAACAAATTATGTCTAGGCTATGGCTAATCTTGTCCAAATGGCAGAATACAAAAAAGATCTGGGGGAAGGTCTGGCCACTTTCTTTAGTAAATCAGAGTCTGTGGGTTATTTGTTCAGTACCATAAAAAAAAGGATATATTAATTTTTATTACAGTTACTTTAAAAAATTTAACTCTTTCCGTGTGTTTCCACAACTGTTTCTCTGCTAAATGCAGAAGTGAGAGGCTTGGAAGTCAGATGAGAACACATATAGAGATATATTTACCAAAATTTCATTATCTATGAATCATATGTTTCCGTGCTTAACAGGTTATTGACCTGATTAAGTGCACAAAGAACTGGAGTTGTCTTTCTACTTATGTTTCAATTTAAATGCAGGAGGATAATGTGTAACCTTTTTTTCTTTTTCATGCACTTCACCTGGTAAAGAAGCCACGTTCAGACCTGTTTTATCGAGCTGGGAAAATGGATCTTTACAGTGCTTACGTATCTCTTTTTTTCCCCAAGTCATCCAGCCTTGACCTCACCAGAGATTACACCCTTAGGGTACATCCAACCTCCCTAACACCCTATAATCCCCATTGTTTCACTCATAAGCAGATCAGAATTGAAAGCTTCTTCATATTAACTTTTAAGCAGCAAAAATTCAAATTAAAAGTTAATCTGTTCAAAGCAGTTTCTCCTCGAAGCAGGTGACACAGTTTACTGTTGTATTGAAATGGGAAGTCACCAATAAAATAAACTTTTTTTTTTTTAATAAAGTTGTTCTGATGCTATTCTGCAATTATTCAGCAGCCTGGTATTCAAGCTTAGACCTACACATATATAGAGAGCTGCTTTGTTATGAATAAGTGGATAAGTCATTAGTTTTTTACTACATATTAAACATAATTTTAAATATAGAACAATGTTGCACTCTAGTTGTCAGAGATATATATATTTCTAGTTCTTTTTATACGATGTAGACATCATTCTTACACAGGAGCATTTTCCTGACTTTATTTTATTTTTTTTAATCCAATGACCATTTTTGTAGCTCATCACGTCAGTTAAAAATGTACCTGAATTTCAAAAATAGAATCAAATCAATGTACATTCTGGTTTTTTTGTTTATTTTATTTGTGTTTTGGGTTTTTTGGTTGGGTTTTTTTTTTGTTGTTGTTTTGTTTTGTTTTGTTTTTTCTTTTTTTTTATCATTTAACCAGACTTATTCTAGGTGTGGTAATTATATATTTAAATCTTGTATTGCACTTTCTGTGTTCTGCAAAGAAGGTGTAGCAAATTGTAATGAGTTTTGTGCTATCTTGGAACCTCAAGCTACATGTTTTATTTTCATTTAAAAACAGCAGGAGAAATTCCTTTAAACGTTGAAACTGTAATCTACGTATAAACCTTGCAATAATGTAGAATTTTCTCAAGTGCTGTTGAAATTGTAGCAGAAATGAATAGTAAATTGATAGTTAAAAATATAAAAATTATATATAAAAATTCTAAACATAATATAAAAATGAACTTAAAAATTATAAACAAATACATTAAAATGTAGATGTTCTTGAATGTAATAACTTTCCAGAACTCATGCAGCTCAAGCACTTAAATGGCTGAAACTAATCAAGAAAGAGAGAAAATCCTGATTAAAGGTCCTTTTCCTTCTCTTGAAAACACAATAGTCAGAACACAGTTAAATTAAAGAATCATAAGCCTCTACATGTGATTTGCTGACTGGAGCAGCCATGGGGGCTGCAGGGAGTGTTTTCATATGTGTGGCCCATCTCTCCTGCTTAAATGGCCCAGAATTTAGCCCTGAGGCAGTGATGTACCAGGTTAGACTTTAAACCCTGGTTTGCTGCTATCTGGGTAACCTTCTGCATGAATTCATTATTTTTGCAAAAGTACAGACACTGAAGCAAAGGTTCCCCCTGCAAGGGCAAAAGCAGATTTACTACTAATGGAAATAGACTACTAATTCTATGTTCACCCTCATAAAACTCATGCAGTGCAGCAGGGAACAGAAATTAAAGAAACATTTGGAAGGTCAGCAGCACAGGAATACTATGTAAAGAACAAAGACTGGGGGTTCCAAAGGGTGAACTGCAGAAATGTAAAATGGGTATCTAGTCTCCAATCATCTAATGTAACTTTCGTTGTACAGTGTTGTTGTATATGGAGGAAAAGTTCCCCTGCCAAGCAGAGCAAAAATAATCCATTAGAGTGTATGAAAATACCCCTACTGGCTTTTTTTTTTTTTTTTTTTTTTTGGTGATTAAATTTAGTTTTCTAGACTTGCAGGGAAAGGAAAAAAAAATAAAAACAATTATGAGCTTCCTTGACCTGAAATCTCCTTTGCTTGGCTGCACTGAATGAGTGATATGCAACTTCAGAATTATTCTCTCTCCAGAAATGGGGACAGGCACAGACCTGACAACTGTATTTTAACCATTATAGGCAACTTTTGGAAAAAAAAACAACTGAAATGCCTAACAGTTAATTAATGAAGCACAAGTCATGGTCCACATTGATTCAAATGTTACTTATTAAAAATTTCCGTGTTCTACACTGGTGGTCCAAAATGATGCAAGAACAATTCCTTTTCAAAGGATTTTATGCCAGTTAGAGTTGTGTCCTTGTAGTCACAGTGAACACAACCTTTTCAGCAGATTGAAACTAGCATGATAGGACAAGTTTTGGCAACTTACTAAGCCAGTTTAAGGACAATTCAAGTTGTTATCCATACCAATATAAACACTTGTGTTACTGCCGGCGTGTGCCATGATTCCAGGTATTTTATATATTTGTTTCAAGTTCATATACTCCAAATTAAATAATTTCTCTAAATTAATTCTTACTTTTTCTTATCATCGTTTGAGTGAGATTTGAGATAAAACTTTTCTCTATAAACATTTTTATTCAATTAAATAATTTTGGGGTCTTTTTTGTTTACTTCATCGATAGGGAAAGCCTCTATTGCACCACTGAATAATGTTCCTTTGAAAAAAAAACAACCCAAACCCTCAAAATTAGAGAACGACATTTGTTTTGAAGTGATGTTTTGAAGTAATATTTCAGGGAAATTTTAATCAAAACACCACTTTTCTTCCAACCAACAGACGCTGGAATATGGTTTTCAATGTTTAATACATTATTCCTTAGCTACAATCCCAATCATTAGTTTTTGTAGGTGGAAGAGCTGTAGTAAGAAATCTTAACAAATCATCAGGCATTAAGGGACTATGTTTTGAACAATAGTCAATACTTATCACAAAAAAATAAAAATATCTTTAAATGTCCAGAAGCACATGGCCCTGCTGATGCTCATGTGGCACAAAAGTAACCACCTACAAGCAGAAATGAGTTGTTAAGCTTCAGGCTTCTCCTCTTGGAAGACACTTACTTACACTGTAGGTAGAGATAAATTTATAAAATCAATCATGTAAAGAAAAACAAGTAGATTATAACAGAAAAGACCAATGATGTCAACAGTTGTGCTCTATAAGCAGCAGATCCTCCACAGCATCCTTGTCTTTAAGTTAAAGAGAGATGCATTTGTCGGGTTGACTGTTCAGTGCATAACCTGGAGAAAATGATCACAGGACTGGAGCACCTCTCTTATGAGAACAGGCTGAGGGAGTTGGGGTTGTTCAGCCTGAAGAAGAGAAGACTCCAGGGGGACCTTATAGCGACCTTCCAATACCCACAAGGAGCCTGTAAGAAGGCTGGGGAAGAGCTGTTCACAAGGGCATGTAATGACAGGAAAAGGGGTAATGGTTTTAAGCTAGAGAAGGGTAGATGTAGGTTGGAAATTAGGAAAAAGTTCTTTAATATGAGGGTGGTGGATCACTGGAACAGGTTGCCTAGAGGGGTGGTGGAGGCCTCATCCCTGGAGACATTCAAGGTCAGGCTTAATGGGGCTCTGAGCAATCTGGTCTAGTGAGATGTTCCTGCTTAGTCTAGGGGAGTTGGACCAGATGCCATTTTGAGGTCCCTTCGAACCCCAGATATTCTATGATTCTATGGTTTTATTATTTGTTAGGTGCTTACCTGCAACATGTCTGGGAAAGATCCTTTGTGGTATATTTGGAGGAGTAACATTATAGGGCAGAGTAATAATACTTCCCCTCAATATAACTGTGATAATAGTTCACACAGATATTACTATGAGTTTGTAAGCGAGTCCTCAACAAAGTAATGGAAAATTAGTGGTTCAGAGAAGAACCCAAAACATGATTAAGAGATTGGAGGAATTAATATATGAAAAAATATAGACCACTGAATATATATTTGTAGCTTGGCTAAAGACAGCTGTAGGGTTCATAATCACCATCTGTGAATATTTGAAGGGAATGATCACTAAGAATAAAGAACATTTAATTGATCATATAGAGGGGATTGAGTGGGAGAAATACAAAGAAACTGAGAAAGGTTTAGTGTAGATAATAAGGAAAAAAGCTGTGGACAGTGGCAGCTGCCAGGATTAGAATAATGTTTCAGTTTTTACATGCTCTGCTGTACATCTCTGCTGTATACCTGTGTATTCCTTTCACTAATGTCAACCATTTGTCTGTCAGAAAATTAGATAGCTCATTGATGTTAAAGAAAAAATACTATGAAAGCATCACAAATTTTACAAGACAAAATCATTTAAAAACTTCTGCCTGCTCTTTCATACTTTGGCATGCAAAAAAATGAGGAACTTTCTTTAAAAAGGTAGAATTTCTCCCACTTACAACTGCCTATGATGGGTTCTTAGCTAAAAAAAAAAACCAACTTTGCTGGCTATTACATGCAAAAACATATTTTGGGAAACTCTTCTAGAAATAATATGCTGTCCCAGATGTGTGACATGGAGCAGGATTGGTTTTGTCCTGGAACAAGACCTCTGGCAGTTTGACACCATTGGTGATCATCCAGTGCTCTGTTATTGCTGCTTTAGGAGGACTTGACAAAACACCCCCACACTGTTGGAAAGGATAAATGATGCTTTGTGGATAGCTCATCTTTTTCATTTTTTGCATGTGAAAGAGTTGGAGACAACTGCAGATGGAACAGCAGTGCAATGGTAGAAGGCGTGACAGACACAGTGACACAGTAACAGTATTTGCAAAGCTATGTCAGACAAATTTCTTCTTATACTTTTACAATTTGTATTAAAAAAAAAAAAATAAATGAAAAAGCACCAGCACTGAATTGTGATGTTCCTGATCTACAAACTGTTGCAGATCGGGGCAATGTTAGAGGATATTTGCTCTGGTTTTAAACTGTTCTTTAGAGATTTAATTTGGAAACGGTCAGACAGAAAATAATGCATCGGGTCGATCCTTTATCTGATCCAGCATGGCTGTTCTTAGAGAACATTGGAGCTCTGTTACTCATAAAATACAGCATTAACTTTGACTTAGAGAATAAAATGGGACATCTACATGGTAAGCTGCCAGTGCCCACTCCCACAAGCCCTCAACTTCTTGTACGTCCTGGTAGGGCTATTCCTTCCACATGTTTTGTAGCCCCTACAGGCACTGTCCACAGTATCCTGCCTCTGTGACAACCACTTGGAGAAATGCTGGCAAAGCATGTTTCCATCAGGACCTATTAAAATAAAACATTTAATAGGAAAAATGCTGGATACCACCGAACTTCTCAAAGTTCTTTTGGAACTTACAGTTTCTTTTGAATCTGCCACTTGCCATCCCGTTCCTTTTCAAACTTGTTTTAAAGGAACACATGAACTGTGAGAAAAAACAGGATGTCAGTTCCTCAGGAAAAAAAATAGTAAAATTGTTATCATTCTGTGGGGGCACAGTTTTTGAAATGTCACAGGTTTTCTCAGGAGTGGAAAACAATTTCCTCCTTCATGCTGATACTGATGTAACCTCATTTAAAGAAAATGGACATTGTAGTTTAGTAATTTGCATAGAGTTGCAGATAAATTACACCATGTAAGGCAATGAACACTGTGTAGGACAAAGTGACCTCAGGTTAGCTACTGTCTTCTTGACTGTATTCCTGTTGATTCTCTTACAGTGTAGCAGTCACACGGAGCCCCATTTTTCTTGCAGTTTTAGGGACTGCAGAGAATAGACCCATATTTCACAAGACTCCAGTGGCTGGTCGAGCTGTACTGAGCCTGTGCATCATGCTCTTCATTTACTGTCCTGCTTGGGAATGCAAAATGAAGATGAAGAAATAAGTAATGCAAGTACCCACCTAGAGTTTTCTCTGTGCAGAAGAAAATAATTATGCTTAATTTGCTATAGAACGAATAATAAAATCTACAAATAATAAATCAGACCTCAGCACAAAGCAAGATAATTTCTGGTATATTAATTTTGTTTCTTTCTTCTCAGAGTACTTCTGTAGAGCATCTGTGTTAGAAGTCTCCTCTTAATCGAGATCCAGACTATTAAATAAATTAATAATATTCTTATTTCATTCTACTTTGAACATCTTATTGCCTTCAGCAGAACTGCTCTTTGATTTTACCCTATATGTTTGCTAATTGGTGACCCTACACAGACAGACAGATAGAAGGTATGAGATAACTATAGATGTAGAAAGCCTGAGCATGGATGTAATAGCTTTCTTGACCTGAAGGTATTAATACAAATAGTTTTGTTGCTTTCATTTTTTTAACACTCAAAAAATATTGTTGATGACAGAAGAACCTTTTTATTCTCTTTTTGTGCAATTTGTACATCATTATTAATTTCTATATTTTAACATCAGATTTAAGAGTATTTTCCTGCCTCTGTAATAATATATATATAAAAAAGCAAATTTATAGTAGAGGTTTGTGAAAATCTGCCTGGATTTCACTGGAACATCACAAACTGCTTAAAACTTCCAAAAGTCATAAAGAATATAGGTTTAACACTTAACCTGTATTACAGGGAGAGTGTATGCTCTTTCAGTTAATTTGTTGAAACTAATTTTGGAAGTTAAACAATGTAGATTTAATAAAGAAGAAACTCCTGAAGAGACACTACCAGCAGTCTAGAAGAAAAAAAGAGAGTCAAGTCAGTAATACCACATAGACAAAGGAGATGTCTTCTTCAGACAGAAATGAGGAGGACCTTGGAGAATTTCCTTCATTGGTGTTATAAAAATATGTGTAGTTGTCTAAGCTAAATATATTTACTTGCTATACTATTCACTCTAATTTCTAACATTAACAAAACACTACTGAACAGTAAACCACCTCCACAAACAGAGGAATTTTATTTTAAAAGAAACACGAGGACTACACTGCATATGGAAAAACATCTACAATATGTGCAAATTCCTATATCCTTTGTAACTTGTGAGACTAGCTGAACACAAATAGGATATAACATAAGAAATTACTTACTTCAAATTTAATGGGAATGTTGCTAACATATGAAATCTCTTGGTCTTGATCACTAAGCTTAAGTAGAGACAAGTATTAACATTTATTGTTGCTACCAAAGTTAATTCCTTGCTTTTTCTGTGTCCCCTAGAACTTGGAGTGGGACGTTTCATCCAGGAATCTCCATCTACTCCCTACAACTGTGGGTTGTCTAGGATAACTTTGAGCAGCTACCTGCATTTTAGAACCTGAATTTATACTAAAAGAAATGTTCAGGAAGTTCATAAGATTTTGAAGTTTCACAGGGAAAGAAAATAGGTTTGGATGAGATATTAGGAAGCAATTTTTCACTGTGAGGGTGGTGAGAGCCTGGCCCAGGTTGCCCAGGGAAACTGTGGCTGCCCCATCCCTGGAAGTGTTGAAGGGCAGGTTGGATGGGGCTTTGAGCAACCTGGTCTGGTGGGAGGTGTCCCTGCCCATGAAAGGTGGTTGGGACTGAATGATCTTTAAGGTCCCTCCCAAGCCAAACTATTCTGTGACTCTATGAAAATGCAGCCCGTGTTCAGATGAGGCAGCTCGAGGTGATTTGATGGTAGAGGTTTGATAACATTGCCAAGAGCAAACACTACTTACCAATTTTTAGTGGTATCATTTTAGACCCAAAGCTAAGTAATTAGTAAATTTGTGATGAAATCACTATGTTCTCCCATGAAAGCTGTTGTGGTATTTTTTAGAGGAGACTCCAGTACAAGACATCTCCTTAGTTCTGAAGAAGTATTTATTTCTTAGGCAGCAAAATAGTAAATATTGGTGATGATAGTAGAAAGTAAGAAGTGCTACAAATGTAAGAAGATGGACAAAAAGACCATGATTTTGCCTGCCTTGTTAATTCTCCTAGCAATTGTTTGTATGGGTGTCAGAAAATCAAACCCGGCTGTTTTTGGCTGGCGACTGTAGGCAACAGGCTCTGTGCTAAATAATTATTATCTCAGTGTACTTCTGACTTTTTATGCATTGTTAAGATAGGTTATTTACCTTCTGTTCGGACAGTTTTTTCCAATTTATTTCCAAGTATTCTGTCAAAATTTAGACTTACAGTATCAGTTGTTAATATCAATCAATTAATTAAATCCCGATGCAGAAATCTGGAATTCGTCTATGTCCCCTTTTTTTGTTGCTTCTACAACCTCAACATTTAACTTCCTTGTCTCAATGTGGATTTCCCAAATTTTTAGCCTCTCTTTGTCTGTCTTTGCTTGAAAAGATTTTAATTAAATTAATTATATCTAATTATAGGAGCATGTAACTGAAATAGAAATGTCGATTTATTTTAACGTCCTTTATGATTGCTCCATGAATCTGACACTGCCCACTTGAGGCTGCCCAGAGATATGAAATGGTTGCTAGTTAAAAATGTTTTCTGTGTGTCTCAGTTTAGATGTCTCAAGCACCTCTGACACTGAAGAAAAATGAAATATGTTTCAAGTGGTGTCATGGCCAACACTGAGCTGGTTTGAAATGTGATTGTCTGAGTCAGTACATAGAACACACTACACTGGGTAGGGAGATAATCAGAAATTTTTAATTTAAAATATGTAGCCCCAGAGTTTTGTACACATATTTTTATTTTTATGTTTATATGCTCCTCTTTGGAAGGGCTGTGAACAGATGTGGGTTTGATTACCATATCTTTGCTGATATTACTAGGGTTTACCTACCAGCCTTTGTATTTCAAAATAAAGTGATGACTCAATGCATATTGCCCTACTGTAGCCTGCTAAGAGATGGCTGCCAGCAAAGAACTTTTATGGGCTGTGTGACTTGCCCTAGAGCTTCTCCTTCCCTTTTTCCAGGCCAGGGATCATGAGGATTATTTCAGTTTGATCCAGCTACTGAAATAAACTTTTTTTTTTACTGTAGTTGTGGGATATCCAAATGCTGGAGAACTTTGTTTTGGGTAGAGAGACTTTGATCTTCAAGTGATGTGAACTTGGCACCTCACTTTTAGTAATGGGTGTATCACTGCCATAGATGCCTAGGTCAACACTGAAAAGGCACCAAGAAGACAAACCAATCATCCATTTAACTCATCAATAGAACAACACTTGACTCCCAGTAACCAGAATCTGTGTGCAATGAGTCTGAAATATAACTTGTCGTTAGAATTAGAGAAATGCACATCTTTTTGTGAAGCCTGTGCAAATGGTTACCTAGCCATCACAAATTAAAATGTGATTACATTTCATTTATGTTATCTGCATTTTGCATGTAGTCTGGGAGTCAAGCCAAACCCAACTCCTGGTTCTTCCCTCCTATTCTGACAGCTTCTCAAAAGTTCTTGGAAATGGGGAAGTTCAAACTTTTAACCAAATCTAAACTGCAGCGCTTGGGTTCATTTTAATAAGAGCAGAATTATATGATAAGTGGAAATTAACCTTCACTTATATATATGCTGAAATCAGTGAAATTCCAGGGGGAATAACTTCCCCTTTATGACTGCAATTTAACATTCTCATGTGTTTCTGGGTGTCACGGTCCAGGACTGTTCTCCACACTGGGAATACGTGGTTACTCAACCCATGTAAACTTTAGATTTGGGCTTGTATTTTATATTTACTTTTAATGCAGAATTGATAGAAAGTGTACTAGAAGTGCCTACAAATCACTTTGGAATATTTAATCATCATCCAGATAATTTTCAGATGCCATTTAATCCCAAATCTAGCTACCTGAAGGTTGACATATATCAACTGTCAGACAGTCAATATGATGATTGCGAGGATCAATGTAAATCAGGTAAAGGAGAGGTGGTCATGATCAAGAGGAAGCTGCTCCATCTATTGCATCTTGCTGCCATCACATACAAATTTAAACTCAAGCCATCTTACAAGTGCACAGAAACCATGAAACAGGGTAGGAAGCTTTGTGATCCTGGTTATTATTTCAGGAATCACTGCAACTCTTTCAAATTATAGGCAGGATAAAACAGAGATAATGTTACAGAATTCTGTCCCTGCAGTCTCCCCATGAATGATTTCTGCAGCCACTCCACTTTTTGTTTCCCTGTACTATGCCTTCTCATTTAATTTCCCCAGCATCAGTGTGACTGCAGCTCTCCCTCTTCTCACTTTGGCCCTTGCCATTTTTTAACCTGGTTTCTCTGAGGAGTCACTGGGTCTTCAGGTGTGAATGTTGCTGCCAGCGTTTAAACAAAAAAAAAAAAAAAAAAAAAAGAAAAAAAAAGCAGTGGGTTTTGTATTTTTAAAAATTGCTGTGTAGCTACATTGTCAGTCATAAACCTTGTTACATATAGCTCTCTCCACATAGCCACACGTTGTAAAGCTTTGATTGACAAGAAAGTTTATTTTAAAGGGATCTGATGTGTCACCAGTGTAAAACAAGCCTTTTGAATGACATCTTAAGAGAGGAAATATTACACCAATCACACTGAGCAAGAGTACTTGCTACTACTGCAAGATTACATTAGGTCAGCCACCTGCAGAACCAGTGCCTTGAAATGTGCCTGTGATCCAGCAACAACTTCACCCCGGACCCAAGTGTCTCTCTCTCCATCTCCCTCTGGTTGGACAACGAACAGTGGAAATGAGTTTCCACTGATTCTGTTCTTTTTGAGGTAGCTTTGCCACAAGCAATTGGCAAGGGTTTTAATATAGGAGGGATGTTTGACTGAGGCAGATTTCTAGTTTGTATCTATTGCAAAAAATAAAATATATAAAAAAAACCTTCGAATATTCTCTTTAATAACTTGAAATTTTAATAAGGACCTAAGGAACAGTTGAAGAGTGAGTGAACTTATATTTAAATTAGGGCTTTGAGAGCTTGGAGTCTAACTTGGTGAACTCTAATTAAATCCCACAAGGCCACCAGGTCTGCCTCCCTAGCTCTTGATGGTGAAACTGAGGTCTTCAAAAAGCATCCCTTGACAGTATACAAGTGGGAGGAAAAAAAAAAATCCTTCAACCCTTCACGATAGCATTTTATAAAGCAAGAATTCCTAAAGGAGCCCCAGAAAAGAGGAACAATAGAGCATGAAACCGTGAAAAGCTGAGAAATATGTTTCGAGTATTAGTGTAGCAGTCCTCCTGAAATCCAGTTTTGTAATTTTTTCAAAAGACCACTGTTTGTACAAATTGTAGTGGACTTTAGGCTTTAGAAGGTGTCATAATACACATTTTCATTCTTGTTGCATTATTTTTGGTAGAAATATAAAGTAATCCTGGCTGAACGTTTGACGTTCTGCTGCATTTGGTATATTTGGTGCATTGGGCAATTACTATTGCTTAAGTATATGGTATTCATGTTTCAAACCATGAGGTATAGGGGAGTAACTAGATGAGTTCTTGAGGCTCCTTCTAGCCTGTATTTTAAGTTAATTAAAGGGTTTTTATGGAAGCTGTGAAGTTCTAGATGTTTTGATTTTCATATATTCTGTGCTTAAAAAGTTTTGGATATAGAGCTTCAAATGTGGTTCAGATTTTTTTTTTCATTTTTAAATTTCTGTTCTAGAGTTGATACAATAACATTAGAATGATTTTTATCTTACCAGCTATAAAAATGCAAATTTACCATTCCTTCTGGAGAATATAACTTTTTCATTACATCTAACAGATATTTCTATTGAAATAATATAGGCATACATATCCACTCCACTAACATAACTCTAATTACTATCAAATAAATTCTTCATACAGATGAATGTTTTCTTGAGAAAAAACACCAAAATTGAGAAAAAAATACCATCATATGATTTTTATGAAAATCATTATTTTCTGACTGTTAGCTGTCTGTACTGGTCTGTTGCCAAGCTCTCTCTGGACATTATTTATCATTTTTGTTCTCAAGAACAGCATTTTTTCCTTCTTCACTACACTCACAGGAGCTTTATGCTTTCTCATCCTTATCAAGGGTCAGTGGTGACTTTCTCCTGAACTCAGTGATTCCCATTTTTTCTCTGAGCCTTTGCCTCTTAAATCAGTAAATAAATTCACTATTTTATTATTATTATTTCTATTTTGAGATTTATGGACCCAGATCCTGAAGCTGAAGATGTGCATCTTTTCCTGTGGAAATTTTCAGAGTACTTTTTAGTGGAATTGATCTAATCAAAAGACAGATACAGCTGATCTCCCTGAAGTTCATTTTTATGTACTTGTACAGCATGAGGCATTACAGACATATCAGCCTTATTCTAGAATTAATCTATTCTGATTAGATGATATGAATTACTTTACAGGGACTTCACTGCAATTCTGTGGGCTCATAATTGAGCTCCCACAAGTCAAGGCAGTCCTGTGGTTTCTTGGCTAAAGGATGCCATTGACAAGAGAAAAAAAGTATTCCTACTTTGAAGACTGTTGTGACGTGCCACCAGTCAAAAAAAAAAAAAAAAAAAAAAGAAAAGAAAAAAACCCAAAACATAAAGGGGAAATCTGAAACATTATTTCTGTGAAATAATAAAAAATGTTTTTTTGTGAAAAATATTGGATGTTTTATTTGTTGCTATACAAAGACATGATGATACATCCAAGTCTGTGTAAATTAATGTAATTTATGAATTACTTTTGTGTTTACGTGAGTCTGTGCAGCTTTCCAAGCAGCTTTTCATTAACTGCCTGAAATACCAGATTACAGCAAAGTAAATAAACCAGGTGATACCAGAAATGAATTCATACAAAACAGAATGTATCAGAATATGATATTGGTTTTAACAGTATAACTTAAGATCATTTAATTAAAAGTCTGGAGTTACATCAGGAGAAATGAGAGTTAAGTTAGAATCAGCCCCACCAAGAATGGATTTGATTTTGGTATTGTTGGTGTACAAGCTTAATTGATTTTCTTCCCACAAGCTGTACATCTTCTTTGCATTTCAGTTCTGGTACATTTTAGGGAACTTTTAATTTCTATAGCCTCACATACATAATGCACAAATATGAGTATTTATATTTTTTGGAAGAAGATGTGTTCCTCCATCTTGTACAAACTATATGGGGAAATACTCAAAAGCTTTATATTGTACCTTTGTAACTCCTGTCAACTCTGTGCATCAAAAGAAGATTAAAGTGCAGTATGTGTCATTTAGCTTACTTATAAATCTAGACAGAATCATCCTTGATGTTTTTCTTAATACTCCTCTGACCTGAAAGAGATATTGAACTATTATATACTACCTTTGTTGTTGAGTATGAGATGCAAAAGTATTGTTTTTTCCTCTTTTGAACTCTTTATTTTTATTTTTTTTTAATGAAAGTGTTGCAAGGGCTTTCATGGTTTCATTCTGAAGTGTCAGTACCCATTCCTTGGATATAAAAGTATCAGGTATGAAATATGAAGGTAACTTTAAGCTGTTCTCTGATCAAAGCTCTGCACATTGATCAAGTGCATTAGGAGAAAAGATCCATTTTTAGGAACGTTAATATGTTTAGCTTGAACTAACTCTGATCTAAGGCTTGTGAACTACAAACTGGGTAAACTGCTTTTATAGAACTCTTAGTTTCTTTGGTTCTTCTGTGTATGTGAAAAATACAAAGAATAGCAGGAAACTAGAGACCACTTATCACACTTGAGTACAGGAAATGCATACTGGTTTCAACGAGGTTGCAAACTCTACATTCTGTGTTGTAAATTAGTTTACTTTTTGTGAGCACTGATTAAAAACCTAGGGAAAATACCCTTACATCTCTCAGTCACAAAAAGGAGAAAAAAGAAAAAAGGAAAAACTGTATAAAATAATTTAAAAAAGTATTAGCAAAATTTTTATTTACATTTTATTTTTTTCTGCAGAGAATACTTAATAACAGACATTTCTTCAGTAAGTTAATTCAATATGTTTTTTTTTTTCTGCCCAGGGTGCCTGTTGGTATCAATTTACATATGCCTCAATAGCTCAAGACCTCCCTGTCAATGGGAGCTGTGATGAGGAGCCATTCTTACACCAGAGTTCCTGTCTTTTAGAGGAAGAGGAGCCATGCATCAGGGAATTCCCAGTGTGGGACCACATTTGGAATCTGTTCCCTGTGTTTGATCTGAAGCAATATAGTGTGTGGCCCTCCATTGGGGTGTGCAGTATGTGGGGTCTATGGGGGGAACAAAGTGGTTTGATTATGGTGATTTTCTCAATCTCTTTTTGCACCAAGGTTTGCTGACAGGGCTTTATACTAGTTTGATCTCATTTATTTTGGTAATTTGATATTTTTTTTTTATAATTTATGAAAAAGTCACTAGGTGGATGCTGCTGTAGAACATATCTATAGATTTTACATATAACAGTGAATCTTTAATATATACCACTAAATATTGTGGAAATCAATAGTATGTTTTTTCTTGTGATTGATTTCAAACACCTCATCTATAGCAAATATTTTGTAAGATTTGATGACATAATTTCATAATCATTACTGCCTTGTGTTTTCATGTTGGCTAGCAGTTTTATGTCTTTGAAATACAGGCTCTAACATATTGACATCTCTTCCCATATTGATAGATGGAAGATTCTTCACAAGATGCAACTTTCTGACTGGAGATGTCACAGAAAGCCCAAGTTCCTGAAATGCTTTGCCTGGCTTTATGAATTATTTTATTGATTACAGTGTTGCCTGATTCTGTCTCAACTGTTATTTTAACTGAATTTTAATTGTCCCCAGCATGACATTCCAGTAAAAAGAATAATTGGGTAGGCTAACATCATCCTGCCCAGAATCTTTGCTCCAGAACATCTCCCAGTTGCTTACAATGCAAGATACTGCTCCTTAATGGCCAGGTTTAAATATTGTTGTTGTGTAGCATGGAAGCATGTGTGCAAAATGTGAAAGAGACTACAGAAAATCTTTTATTTTCCCTTCTTCTCCTATAACATCCTTCTCAAGGGATGAGTGCCATCTTCCTCCAGCCCTTGTTTAAGAAGGAGATAAGGTAGTGACATTCAACTTTACAAAAAAAATAATAATTTTTGAGCCAAGAAAAGCCTTTCAGTTGAAAATGTTAATTCAATTAAGTCTGCCTGCAGGTTTTGGGTATCTGGTTATGTATAGAGCTCAGTATTCGTGGGCTCAGGAGCCACTGTGAACACTTCCACTCCAACTCAGTCTGATGCTGTGCTTTGGCTATGCAGGGGAAAGAGCTGATCTCTTTGGAGGAGTTGAAACACCTGTTCCAACAAAAAAAAAAAGCAGTCCAGATGTGTTGGATTTACTTAGATTTGAACATAATTGTAATATTTTCACCTGACCCCCAGAAGTATTGGATCACCTTGATGAAATTCATCATAGTCAGATTTGAAGACTATTTCCTGCATGTTCAGTTATTAGCCACAGCTATTTTCTCCAGCTTGGCAGAATATATGTTAATTTAACCCACTCATAATGAGACACACGTAAGAACTTGTCACTCAAAGTGTAGGTCTGCAGAGGATTCTCCCTTCAGAGAACTTTGGTTGCAAGAGAAAATTCCCTTTGTGGCTGATAATAGTGATTCTTTTTAGCAGTAATGGATTGGAAAGAGGTAAAAACATGGTATTCAGGATATCCCAATACACTACTGTACAAATTAAATGTATCAAAAATGTATGGGTTCAGGATGTATTTGAATAGATAGTAGCAAGGACATGAACACACCAGTGGTCTTAAAGCTGAAAGCAGCATAAGAGTGGAAGAATCCTAAATAACAAGTTTTCATAGAAATTTTTCGCTCCTGCATGCATCACATCATGACTTTAATTTCCCACTAATTCATCCACACATTTGGTTAAGTAACTAAAAATGTATTCTGAATATTTTTATAACAATATTTTTCTGTTTAAAAGAAAAGACACTGCCAGACACCACCATCTGTTGTGTAGACCTACAGAATATGCATCTGATGTCTGAGAGTTGCTGTCTTTTATATCCTCTTATATAATTAGAGATTTCAGCCCTTAGTGATGGCTCCTTCTCCACCTAAAGACCAAATGTAAGTTTACCCAAAGTGTATTAATCATTTTCCTGCTACTCACTGATAAGGGCAGTGCTCTGTACAGTTAAAAGCTATTAAATGTGTCTATTCAGAGGATGTTTAAAATCCTCTGCTGAGCACTTGGCTAAAATCCAAAATTATTACCATAATACCTTCTGAAATGAGACAGAAAACATAATGTATTACAATTGATAAGTGCATCATTTGTACTGTAGTTTTACTGTATTTTGAAAATATATTTAAATGTTTTATTTGTCTTTTACACACCACAGTTTGAATTTTTAGTATACTTTTGGCTAACAGTACTGTATGTATCAAAAGAAAGATGTACAGTGCAAAGTTATGTTCTATTTAGATCAACAGAGCATTACCTTTGAAAAGGCTTAGAAACTGCTCTATGGATCCAGTCCAGTTATGGATCTGTAACTGGACTACAGTAATTGGACACAATCTAGTGAACAAGTATTTTTATGCTCTCAGAAATTACTGTGGATTTCAGCCTTTCCATCTTCCCACTCCTCTGGTGCTCTTCCTCTATCACCTCCTGCGTTGGTTCCTTCAGTCAGAATAAAAATTGAAGGTTGCAGGAACTTGTGGATCCAAACAGGCTAATCAAAATATTATGTTGACTTCTAAAATTATTGAATTGTTCATGCAGTATTTTTAATACTTTTTGCGACACTTTTTAATAAAAAGAGTTTATCACAAGTACAACCCATCTTTTAAAGAAAACACAACTGACTTTAAATTTCAAAATTATGTCTATCTTTGTGTCATTAATAAGGAAAATACCTGTGGTGGGAATCACATTTTTTTTTTAATCCATATTTAAAAATGGTCTTTTTAATTATTTATTTTAAAATTATTTGTATTCCTGCACCTGGAACAACCTAAGCAAAGGGGCAAAGAGCCCATACAGGCTGGGATGTGTGTGGCTGGGGAGCAGCCTTGCTGAGAGGAACCTTAGCATCCTGGTGGATAACAAGATGAGCATGGGTCAGCAGTGCACTGCTGCAGCAACAAAGTCTGATTTGATCTGTGGGGGCATTGCTAGCAGAAATACAGACATGATTATTCTACTCTGGGATGGTCTTTTCACCCTGAAAAGAAGATGACAGAATTCCAGTATTTAAAGGGTGATTAAAAGAGGTAGGAGGCTCTCTTTTCACATGGATAAGATAGGGAGCCACAGGTACAAGTTGCATTGGCTAGTTTTCATCTCAATATATGAAATAAATTTGTTTACAGTGAGAAGAATCAGTCCCTGGAACAACATCCCCAGGGACATGGCAAAGTCCCCATCACTGGAGGCTCCAGGATGCAACTGGACAAGGTGTTGGCTAATCACATCCAGAATCCCTTTCCCAGGAAAGGTTGGACCAGATGATCTTTTGAGATCACTTCCAGCTTGGGCAGCTCTATGATTCTCCGGTCTATGAAACAATAATTGTCTAATGTCAAATACACAAGACACACCAAATCATGACATCAAGTGCACCAACTCTGTGTCATCCCTCTGGATGCCTTAATTGCTCTGCTAGAGTTGTGGTTTGTTCTTTAAACATGATGCTCTCTGCATGTACAATAGCACAGATTCCATAGGTAGTACCTAGAAAGATTTTACTAGGAATACCTCAAACTAGGATTGCTAATTGCACTGAGTTTGTGTAACAAGGTTGTGATAGTGCAGAGGCTAAAGGGGTGGCTTTTGTGAGAAGCTGCTAGAAGCCACCCCCATGTCCAATAAAGCCAATGCCAGCCAGTTCCGAGATGGACCCACTGCTGGTCAAGGCTGAGCCCATCAGCTCTGGTGGTAGCATCTCTGTGATAACATATTTAAGAAGGGGAAAAAAAACCTTGAAAAGTGCTCAACTGTAGGAGTGAAAATATGTGAGAGAAGGAAGCCCTGCAGACACCAAGGTCAGTGAAGAAGGGGGAGAAGAATGTGCTCCAGGCCCCAGAGCAGAGATTCCCCAGCAACTTGTTGTGAAGACCATGGTGAGGTAGACTGTTTCTCTGCATCCTTGAAGGTACACAGTGGAGTAGATACCCACCTGCAGCCTATGTAGGACCCCAAAACAGAGCAGGTAGATGCCCGAAGGAGCTGTGACCCTGTGGGTGACCCATTTTGGAGCAGCTCATGAAGAACTGCAACCCATAGAAGGACTCACACTGAAGAAGTTTGTGGAGGACTGTGTCCCATGAGAGGGACCTCATGCAGGGGGAGAGAGTGAGGGAGTAGAAGTGGCAAAGACAACATGTGATGAACTGACCACAAGTCACATTCCCTGTCATCCTGTTCTGCTGGAAGGGTGATTTACTGGTAATAAATTAAACTAATTTCCCCAGGTCATTCTGCTTTGCTTGTGATGGTAATTCTGAGTGATTTCCCTGTCCTTATCTCAACCCATGAGCCTTTTGTTTTATTTTTTCTCTCCTGTCCAGCTGAGGAGAGGAGTGATGGGATGGCTTGGCGGGCACCTGGTATCCAGTCAGGGTCAACCCACCACACTAGTACTGCTCCATGAAGCAGGATGAGATTTCAAGGCACATGACACTACAAACACAGATCTCCTGCTTCTGAGGAACTGTCCTCACACCTGAACTCAGTGTTCTGTGTACTGGAAAGTGTATAGGTGAACCCTTTTTAGAAGTCTAGCACTTCTCCTACACCCATTACTCATTCCACACCTAGAGCTGGCTGAACATCCAGATGGTTATTTTTGGAAAGGTTAACTCCTGTTGTTCCTCATGGGTTTAGGTGCCTGCAACTCTAATCAGGTTGCTTCTGTCTACATGAGGGGTCTTAAACACATATAGTGTGAGGTTTTTTTTTGGTCCAGACTGGCGGTACAAATTTTTTGCAGACAAATCCTGGCCTGGTTTATGTTTGAGAGATTGCAGCTCAAATTGAGAATTAAGTTCCTAACTCCTGGAAGGTAATTGAGTCTTTTTGTATAGATGCTCTCAGTCTCACTTAAACTTATTGTTCCGTGGTTTTCTCTCCTAGGAGATAACAAAAAAAAGAGAATTATTTTAACCACATTCTTCCTTCTGCCTAATTACCATTATAATAGTTACTGCTGTTGGCACATCTGTTTTGGAATACCAGTATTTCAGGACTATGCTTATTTCTTCAGAGAAGAATTGTTCTGTTAATGAGAATGCATCATGTATGTGTTGGTGATTTTAGAATTTTTAACACTCTTTTTATTAAGATAATGGTTTTGGGCCAAATATGATAAGACAGTATCCTTTAAAATAATCTTACGTCTCACATGGAAATTTCTGGAATCAAACTGAAATAATCTGCTTGGATAAGGAAGATCTCTTCAGTGCTTAATTGCCCTTGAGATTACAGTTTCTGAACTTCAAAGGTTTGAACTAATGATGTTCCTTTACTTAAAGAATTCTTTCTTTTGCCCAAGTCTAAAATTTCTACTGAAATTAGGATCGAAAGGCCTGAATGTAGTTGGCAAAAGAAGATATTTGTAAAATACACGATCTCTATTGATTCTAGCTAAAAAGTCATATTTTATTTCCCTATTGGTTACGTTTTGACCTTTGTTAAGCTGTCATATAAATTACATTTATCTTTATAATACCACTGCTAACCACAGTGCAGATTTTGTGGTTGGATAATTGTGTTATATATTGGTCTACGTCTGAATTAACTCTCACCTGGGGAAAGATAAAATTTGCAATATCCAAGTTTGGTTAAATTCTGATTCTTCATTTCAAAGTTCTGGCTATATAAAAGCAAATCAACTGTTTCTGAATGAACATGGAACATCCTACTGGTATTTTAAGTAGCTTTCTTTGGTCTGCCTTCAGACTTACATGTAATAGATCTGATTAAGATTGACACCTATAGTGAAAAAGACTTGAGTTGAAAGCTTGAATGGTGATTATTGCTAACATCTTCTAGGAAGATCTTCTACTCAAGGGTTACAGAAAAAAGAAATTGCACAATGGCCAGATGTCACATTAGCATATGCAAATTCGTCCTACTCATGCAAAGCTATTCACCGTGAGTGTGACTAGCTGCAGCAGACTTGCTAAGGCTGTCAAAAACAACCACTGTTGATGGTGTTGGAACAAGAGTAAATGGTTAGAAGGAAAACAGAGGCACCAGAAATCCCAAGTCTATAATGATAAAACACACTACTGCAGAAAAAAAATAAAAATCAATATGTAGCTTCAGGGTGCTGATCCTATGAACTAAGAGATTTTTATAAGGACCAATGTAGTAGATGATAAAGACAAAAGAGGTGGCAGGTAATTTTGGCTGCATCACCTGGATTTAGCTGGGGGTTCCTTATGGATGCTGCATCATTTCCTGCTGAGTAGCACTTCAATTCATCATCTTTTATGCCCCTTTGAAATTAGAAGTGGTTTTCTGATTATGATATTAACATTAGCCTTGCACCACAGCCCTATATTTCTTACAGCTTACAATATGGTGGAAGGCAGATGCAACTCAGTCATTTATCCTGCCAGTCTCCTCACTTGGCCAATGAAGCTGGTCAAGCTGTGTAAGCCCTCCATGACTTCTTCCTGCAACTTTCTTCTTCAGAAAATAAAACTCTGTCCTTTTATTGCCTGTCTATCATTTTCCACCCTCTCCTATGAGAAGCATGGCAGGCACTCACTGCAATCTGTATTTTGGGTGTTTACAATTAGATGGGGAAACTAAGATTTCACAGCTAAATAATTAAATACCTTGTTAATGAATTCTGTTACTCATATTACACTGAATCATATTAAAGTGATTAGCCATGTGCTTGAAGGAAGGAAATATTTAAAGTGAATTCTGAAAATATTCTGAATACTAATTAAGTTGTTTAGAAATCCCACTTCAGTGCTAGTTTGATGGTATTAAGAAGCAATGCTGAAGTTAAATCCTATCCTATTTGTCGATTAAGGGTAAAATTTCAAATTGGGAATTCCATAGATGTGTCCACAATGCTCTGCTGAACCCAGGGTACAATTGTAGTGAATTTCATGTTCATCTGTGGCTCTTCAGACAAACAAGTGTCCAGTTCATCCATCTGAATAGCCAAAAGGAATCTAGCCCTTGCCTTTCACTGCAGGTGTTGGCCAGGTTTCTGCAGCTGCCCTTTGTGACACTGAAACCTCCCTGTAATTGGGGAAACCCCATCTTTAATGACAGCATCTGTGGAGAAGGACAAGCCAGCTGTTTTTAGGGCCTGTAGATAATGTTTAAGAAATAAGAATATTCATGTGCAATCCCTCAGGTGCTCTTAGCATGGTATTTTATTGTGGTTTTTGGTTTTGAGGATTTTTTTAATACTAATTTTTCTTTATGTCAGAATTGTAGACTTGAAGTGATTAGAGAATCATACCTTATTTTTGCGGAAAGCCTGTTTTTATTTCTATGGCAAGCTAACACTTTTATCTCCCCCTCCTTGCCAGTGGTGCAATTAAGTGTGGTGTGACAACACGCAACAGAATTCAGAAACAGGTCCTTGATTATTTTTTTTTCTGTTCAGGCTCTCTTTTCATCAATCATGATGCAAACATGAGCAGGAGTTTATGGACAGCATTCCTGATCTTGTAAAAATGTGCAGATGACAAATGCATAGGAACAGAATCTTACAGACTGGACACAGGAGCCTGTGAAATTCTGTATTGGTACATGCAACTCAAGATTACATTTCATGCTGGGTTAAAGGAGGTAGTATTTAAATGGAAGCTGAAACAAAGGTAATACATACTTGCTATTGTCAGACTATTACACATGATCTTTTTAAAATGTCAGTACTGATATTTTCTTGTGATAAAGTGCTGTACTGACCTGAAGAGTCTTTGGATCCTTGCCTCTTATACCTTAGGGTAACTTTTCACACATCAGAGGTTTCCCAAAAGAAAAATAATAAAAAAAAAGAAAAAAAGTAGGAAAATTGCTGAAAGGATTAACTTTATTTGTCCAACAGAAAGGGCACTGCTCTGTGCTCTGTTGAGTTTGTCCAAAGTTTGCCCCAAATACCTGTGCTTTTATTTTTTATTTTGTACCAAGATAAACAGACAAGATACAACTCTTTTACAAGAATCCCAGACAGGTGAAAAAGCCAGGATTATCACAAATGCTCCAACCTATGAAATGGAATAACTAAAGGAAAGGCAAGTACTGAATCAGTCTGGGTACCAAATCTTTTCAGCTTCACCAAGCCATTTTTCAGTATGGACTAAAGTACTACAGCTTTGTCACAGGGATTTGCTTTCAATCTCAGCAACTGGTTATTTTTATTTGATAGTATTTTGGATAAGTATATTATCCCTTCTCGAAAATTAAGTCTTATCAGTTATGAAATTTGCTCTGATGGCTGATCAGGTGTTGAGATGAGGATTTTTTAGGGTAAGGCGAGTGATCATATAGCTGTGAAATAGAAATCCTGTAATTTATATTATGTGGATGATATTCAAGAAGAATAGTCTGTTACAACGGCTAATGGTCTATGTGAATGTATAGCTTTTATAGCTTAGTCTACATATTTTACATGTAGCTCGAGTTATATAGTTGGAAAACCAGGTATTTTTCAGTGAAAAATATCCTTTGTGTTTTTCAATTTTTATTTTTTTTTTAATATTAGCTCGCCTTAAGAGCTTTAGACAATGTTTTCTGATAGTGTGATTGAACTTTCTCTGACATTATTACAAATACAGTATGAAAATGTTTGTCTTTTTTGGAAGTGGTTGCTAGAGTATTTAGAAATGGATACCTTATTTCTCCCTCATAAACATTAAAAAAAAAAGATCAATCAGAGAAACAGTACCTGTACATTTTATGTCTATCTGATTACTGTAAAACTTCTGTTTTATTACAACCAAAATACTACATTGAAGATTTCATTACTAATGTATTATTACAATGAAAACAGAGTATTTCATGTAGACAGAATCTCCTTCCAACAGAGAGTGCTTGAGGGTTGATAGCCAGAAGAGGTTATGTAGTCCTGCTTTCTATAAGGCTTTTTGTAAGAGTGTACCTAATCAGCACAGGACTGACAGACAGCCTGGAGTGTCAGGGTGATATGGAGCTCTATATCGATGATACACCATGGAAGAGGTGGTAGAAGAGAACTGATGAGTAGTTACTCCTCATGTTTTTTTAGGATAAATCCTATGTGCTAAAATAGAATAATAGAATCATAGAGTGGTCAAGGTTGGAAGGGACCTTAAAGATGATCAGATTCCAACCTCAGGAACACTTCACATTAGACTAGGCTTCACAAAGCCTCATCCAACCTGACCTTGAACACCTCCAGGGAGGGGACATCCACAACCTCCCTGGGCAACCTGTTCCAGTGCCTTCCTACCCTCATGGTGAAGAATTTCGTCCTGATGTCTAACCTAAATATCCCCTCTTGCAGTTTAAAACCGCTACCCCTTGTCTAGAAAGAAAGGATTTTTATGTGCAGAGTATGTCCTATAGCTGTTGATGTGAGGAGTATTCTGAGAGGAGGATGGGAGAGAAAGTGCTGTTACACAAGGGCTTGGGTGTAGGTCTCCTGTGTACCAGCAACTTTGATCATTAAGGAGGCAGATCATGCAGGGCATTGCAGTTTTCCTAAACTTTACAGGAAGGAATTGTCTACAGTGCTGAGAGATGTATATGTAGATATGCAGATATGTAGTGGAATATCTACAAGATTTCAAGGTCCTCAATGCCAGGATTCTACTCCTGGATGGACTTACCTGCATTACTCAACATTTCCACTCTTCTCTACTTGAGGGGCCAGCTCCTTGTACATGATCCTAGGAATTGCTTTTCAATAATTATTTCTTTCCTACCTGCATGCCACTGCTTTAACACCCGTTCATTTCTGCCCATACAGCTGTCTTCAGGTCGCAGTGTATTTTTGAAGCCCCAGGCTTGCTAGTAACTAGTTTACAACATCTTTGTCCAGTTTCAGTGGCATCCTAGACAGACCTCCAAGGCACTGTCATGTGCAAGTGAATTTGATGGTCTCTTGAAATAGCTGTTTGCCCACACTGGAAACTTTTTATGCAGCAGTCATGCTCCTAAATGGATGCTCTTTAACAGTGGCTCACCTTGCAGTGAGTATTTTTGTGATAGTAGTTGTTATGAAAGTTATGTTTAAACTTTAAGAGGTTTCAAAGGTGAATGGTATTTTCTTGTTTTCCTGTGAAGAACTTGGCTTGGGAAGTACAACTGAAGTTTCTCAGGTTCAAAAATGAAGGGGGTAATAGCAGAGGGCTCAGTCTAATGGAAAGGAACAGTTATGGTCTGGAGAGTTACATGGACATTCCTTCAAGCTCTCAGTTAAATCTGACTGTCTTAACTAGACTCTTTTATAAGAAAAAACAGAATGACAAACCTTGTATGTTTTTTTTTTCTTATGTTCTAAATATTTTCAAGCAGAAAGCCTATTTCCTATAGCTGAACAATGCTGACAATTCCTGCCAATAAGAATCCAGGACAGTTTATGTAGTAAAGTACTGTAAGTGGTTACTCAAAGCAGGTTATGTTTTCTTACAGACTTGGTTAAACTAAACACAATGCTTCCATGGCAGTTGTCTTTGCTCAAAAGAGATGTCTGATAGCTACAGCAAATCCCTTTCTGGTATATTTGGCTTTTTTTCCTCTTTCTTTCCTTTTCTCCTCCCCAGCCCATTGCCCTACATGTAGTTATTCTGTGTTATTCTCTATACCAACACAACAGCTTCCCACAAGCCATGTGGTTTTTCTCACATTTGAATTACTTTTGCCTTTTCCTGTGTACCTGACTGTGAGTCAGTTGCTTTCAGTGGTGAAGCTGATAGCTCTGTGGCTGCAGAAAGCCAAACCTGTTATTCATTGTGTGTATATATGTAGATATATGCATATATATCTACATATATATATGAAACCTCATTGAATGTCATTGAGCTCTGTGGAAAACATCTAATTCCTGGGAATCATTTGGGCAGCAGTGACCTGTCTCTTCCTCCATATACCTGCATGTTTTCTGATGGTCAGGCAGGTCTAACAGAGTAGGTTCCAGAGCACTACAGAAAACCAGCTCTTCTTTTTTGCAGTCACAGAATCATAGTATCATTTTGGTTAGAAAAGACCTTCAAGATTGAGACCAACCATTAACCCAACTCTATCTAAGCAGCATATCTGCCATATAGTTAGGAACTATGCTAGCAGTGTGAACTCTTACTGATACAATATAATAAAGAATCCAGAACATGCGTGTTTCAGTGGCTGACTAGATTTTTGAGCAGATTCAAATGTTAAGTCTCTCTAATGTTACTGCCTATAGTAAGGACAATTGCAGTTCCATTTCCATAAAAGATAAATTAAGATGCATTATTGAGTTGTGCTTTCAGTTCATTTTGAGGATGAGGCCTGAAAAATTCCAAGGGAAAGTACTACATGGTGCCTTTTCATAAAACTCAGGAGAAAATGCAAGGTTTCAGTTAATATATATAACAAAGTTCATACTGCAATGGTGGTTCCATGAAAGGCTTCTTGTTCCTTCATGTATCTCTCCTCAGCACTTCAGAAAAATGAGCGAAAATGCATTCACTATTGCAAAAAAAAACATTACTGCAACATTAACTCTGATATTCATAAGCTTTCACAGAAAAAAACTCTCTCTTGCTTTCTGTGTATTGATTTAGCCTTTCATTACAAGAGACTTTGTTCAGTTGAACAAAGCTGCTTTGCTGTGTGAAATGAAGTGATTAAGGAACATTCTTTAATCAACTGAGATGCACAAATAAGATCATCATTATCAATAAGGAGGATGTTACCTTACAACATTTATGACATGTTTTCTCATGTCCGGTAGGAAACGTACCTCAGATCTATGCTGCTGTTATAGTGGTATTTAGTGGATTATGCTTTTTTTGCAAAGTAAGCAAATTTTTAATTCACTGCATATGTCATTTAAGAATACATTTCCTACAAGCAATAAAATGCTTAAAATGATACAAATTGGTAGAATCTGCTTAGGTTCAGCAACATTTTTAGGTGAATAAATAAGTGAAATCAGTTATATAGAGATAAAACAAGCAAACAACTTTTTTATCCTAAACTATTCAAATCAGGCAGCAAGATGGGACTAACACAAATTATTCATGTGCTATTTCAATTTACCTACAGTGCTACCTGCTAGTAGCAATTTGCTTTGACTTCAGAAGCTTTTAAAGATTATATGCTAAAAAAGACCCTATACGTGGAACTTAGGGGATGCCCAATGAGCAAGTGCCTCGTAAGTATATGTAAGTCTTCCAAATGGTGTATGAAGCTTCTAGAAAAAGATGAGGAAAAATTTTGTGCTTCAAAATAAAACAGGTCTGGATATGCAGCCCAATTCCTTTGCAGACATATTATCTGCAACATGTATTTTACTTGAGTTTTCATGAATTGTTTACAAAGCTAGACAAGGTAACTGCACACCCAACATTGAAGTTACTTCTACAGTTGCTTTTAAAATATATATTCCTGTTTTGTTGGTATTACATGCACATATGTGCTCTTTATATTTGCTACCTAAGGGGCCAGGCTCTGACACCTTATGCAAGTTGAAAGACGAGAGCGATTTGCAGTGTGAGGTGCTAATTGCTTATTTTGTTAACTTTGCTGGAAATATGAATGACAGAATCTGAAATAAGTTTCTGATTCAGGAAAAAATTTGCATATATCTAATTTTAAGTGTGTGTTAAATCCTATTCCCTTTAATTAGAATATCAACACACTAGAAAGAAAGTGTATGTTCAAGTTGCTTGTTAAATTGTGTCCTACATAACTGTTCCTCCATTTATTTTGCAAGTCACATCAATTCTTATTGTTCAGTACCAGTTTTTTGATAGTGTACTAGCTATTCTATAATTCAAAACCTTATCTTGTTTGGAATATAATGTAAAACATTTTAAAGATTATTGTGTTTATAAAACTACTGTACACTATAATTTAAAAAGCAGAGAAATTAAATTTGCTTAATCCAACAATCTACTGGAAGAATGTCTAGGTGATGGCATTGCAGCAATATCTGCATTCTAAAAACCAGCAACATCTACACTTTAAAAACTGCTTCTTTCTGTATTTTTTTCCCAAAGGAATCCTATACAGTAGAGTTTATTTTCTATTATGCTCAGGGGTGTGGCTGATTTTTTTTGGCTCTCTTCTTGTGAGCTGCTCTGCCCATAACCAACAGTCTAGTGAGAGCAATGGCACTACATTGCATTTTCCATGCACTTGGCAGAGGTTTGTTCATTTTGTACATTATTGGCTGTGCTGTGAGATGGCACAACAGAGCGCAGTGTCAGGCTCTCAGCTGAGCTGTGTATTTGTAGTGACTCTGCTAAATACTCCTTACTCTGAAGGTGTTCTTCCACAAAGTAGTCTGCTCCCCAAAATAAGGGAAATATTGATGCTATTCAGCCATGCATGTGCTGCAGCAGAAGGTGTAACAAAGCTCACATTGCATGATATTTTCAGTCAAAATAGAAGATGCAGTCCACAAATTTTTAAATCATAGAATAATAAAATAATAGAGTCATAAAATCATAAAATTGTAGAATCACAGAATCATAGGGGTTGGAAGGGACCTCTGAAGATCATTGAGTCCAACCCCTCTGCTGCAGCAGGAACACCCAGGGCAGATCACAGAGGGACATGTCCAGAGGGATCTTGAAAGTCTCCAGAGAAGGAGACTCCCCAGCCTCTCTGGGCAGCCTGTCCCAGGGCTCCATCACTCCCACAGTAATGAAGTTTTTCCTCATGTTGAGGTGGAACTTCCTGTCTTGCAACTTGGTGCTGTTTCCCCTCATTCTATCACAGGGCACCACTGAAGAAAGACTGGCCCATTCTTGACACCCACCCTTCAGATACTTATAGACACTAATAAGGTCCCCTCTTAGTCTTCTCTTCTCAAGACTAAACAGCCCCAGGTCTCCTAGCCACCATATAATGGAGTCATAATTTTATTTTCCTGTTAGTGGAATGTAGCACCTCCCAGGGAATTCCTGAGGAAGCTCAATGGATTTGGACTTACTGCTGAAAGAAGAGGGATGAAGTGTGTGCTTGAATCATGGGTTGTCACAGAACCATAGATTCTTAGAATGGTTTGAGTTGGAAGGGACCTTAAAGATCATCTAGTTCCAAGCCCCCTGCATGGGCAGGAAAACTTCCCACTAGATGAGGTTCCTCAGAGCTTCTTGTTGAACCTGTCCATCACCAGCCAAACAGGACTTTATCAGACTGTCCATATTTTTTGTGCTGCTAGGCTGTGTGTGGATTTCATGTGCCGTTCCTCATTCATGCCATGCAAATCTCTGCTCCAGCTCATTCTGCTGCAGTGTGAGGGATCCTTGTCTGCCTTCAGATGTTTCTGTATGCTTTTCCTGTATTTTAACAGCTTACCAAGAAGGATGCTTGAGAATCCATACCAAAAAAAGAAGAAAAAAAAAAAAAAGGAAGTTGAAATGAGAAAGTTAAAGATTGCAGCCAATTCTTCTACTTGCACTCATTTTAGGACATGTTGATTATAATTGTATTTTGCATTGTTGCCATTCTACATCTGACACAAATCTTTCATTGGAGAATTGCATAGCTGGTGCTGGTTCAGGCCTTACTTTTTAAATAGTTTTAGATATCCACAATATCCTGGTTTCTTCAGGATGTCTCACAATTAAGGAAATAAACATCTGTTTGGCAAGGAGGCTGACTTCAGCTACTAACTGAATCACCATCTCCCACTTTCTGCACATCTTTATTAGAAATATACTTAAACTGAGTGATGAAACTTGTGAAAACAGTGCATCAAATTACTGGCTATTCTCCCTTTTCCTCAAACTCCTCCTTACAATGAGTTTTGCTACTTCAGGAGGTCTAAAGCCTGTCCCCAAAGCCAGGCATAGGGACTGAGGTTTGGGAGTGTAATTGCACTTTTTGGAGAAGCTCAGGACAGAATTAGGATAAATCTGGTCCCATGCAGATGTGATGCATGTGACATGTTGACATATAAGAGACTTGGTCGTGTGAATTTCTTTAACTACACCTGTCTGGAGATCTTATCTCAGGCAGTACACAAGATTCTTCCTAAGTGTTTGGGCAAATTATTCTCAAAGTCATAATATTCTACCCTTGATGTAGCAGAAGGACATTTGAGGTAATTGCAAAAAAAAAAAAAAAAAAAAAAGGAAAAAGAAGAAAAAAGAAAATATAAAGAAGTTTCTTGACAAAATGGAAGTACATTTAACTTTATAGTCAATAACATGTGTTTTTCTAGTACATTCCCCTTTTAGATTGACCTTTTCCCTTCTGTTAATTTCTTGCTGCCAGGCGTATACATTTTAATAACGCATTTCCATTTGTTGGCTGTGAGGCACTAAATAAGTACAAAAGAGTTAATATATTTGTAGGCTAATTAAGGTTTTCCTAGCTCTGCACACTTAGATGATAATTTTCTTAAAATAAGCTTGGTTGCCGTTTGAGTTTGTTCAAAGTCCCTGTCCTTGGCATTTAGAAGTGAACCTTACACAGTCATAAAACTCAGGATAAAAATCTATTGCTACAGACGAAGAGGTGATAATTGTGAGGCAAAATAGCAGGAAAGGTGGTGGTGGATATTTTATGTAGTAAGACATGCAACAAGTGATCATATTCATTCATCAAAAGTTTACTGTAAGCATTAACTGGTGGAACACAAGAACCTGTGGAGCGGACAAAGATTAATTATACCTGTGCTCGTACAGTAATGTTTGTGTTCCAAACAAATTATATTTGCTTCTGTTTAAACGATGCATAAATCTGATACGTGCAGATGAACGTGTGTTCAGGATGAGTGAGCACACTTGTTTGAATGTCATATTTATCCCTGTATTTTGTCAGAAAATTAACTTCTTTGGAGTTTGCGCTTGAGCTGAGCATATGGTTGTTGATCTCTGGAGATGACAGCCTATCTGAGCAATAGCTCCTTATGGCTTGAGCTCTCCTCTGCTGGCAGATGCTTTGGGCTTTTCTACAATTAAGTGGAGATCATCACTGTTTTCTTTGAGCACTGCTGTGCCTTGTACTCTGAAGTGTTTTGTTAATCACTGTCTGCCTTCGACAGAAGCTGCCAAAGCTCTCATTAAGTTTGAATTTTGAGATGTCATGCTCGAATGATGGAATTTCATCCCTTTTCTGCATGAATGGAATTGGCTATGGAAAGGTGCCAACAAAAAAAAAATCATGACACTGAAGTATATTTGCTTTGCGTTTCACTGCTGAAACAAAAGAGAAGGAGAAGAGGAAAATAAAACTTTCTTACTGTTTGCCTCAGATCCAGAGCAAAGACTGGCTTATGTGGTTTCCTGGAAGATAATAATCGTAAGGTCGTCACCCTACTGTCTGTAGGGCTTATGTTGTTACTTTCTATGAACAATCTGTCACTGTCTTGTTCACACCATGAACTTTAAGCCACCTTCCCAAAAATCTTTTGATGAATGCCACTTAATTGTGGCGCCGGCAAGTGCAGTTAATGGTGTTCATGAGAATAAAAAAAATTAAATATATAAATTTTAAAAATAAAAATTTAGTTTGAGGCAGGATTTTCAGTGATGACATTATGATGAAGTATAATAGGGGCACAAAGCAATGTTACTTTTACCCTTCAAGAAGAATTGCTTGCACATGTGCAAGCCAAAACCAAAATGCATCTGTTGGCTGTTTAATGATTTGCAGTGGGAAACTAAGCATTGTGGGAAATATGGTACAAAACCACATTGCCTGTTTCTCTTGCTGGGTTTAAATGTTTCAGCTGTATTAGTAAAATTAAGCTTGGAAGAAAAAGTTGGACCAATTGGCTGCAGTGCCTAGTATTTTCTGTCATATTCTGTATGGCAGCTTAGGAAGGCAAAATGCATAGGCTCAATGGGAAAAAAAACAAAAACTTTTCACTGTTGAACTGATGTTTTCTGTCTGTTGATAGTAAAATTTACAAATAAGTTGTTCAGCCCATGAATGTCGTGTCATTTGTGTGTTCTTGCTTTGTCCCTGTTGTTGTTTTCTGTTAAATTCTGAATGTATGAATATCTGCCAGTTGTGGAGAGCAAAAGGATTCCCAGTGTGTAACATGTCTAAAAAACCTGAACCCAAACCAAGTAGGAACAAAAGCCAAGGTTATCCATGTTCTTCTGAAAAGCTAGATCTTAAAAGTGCAGGTTCTGTTTAATTTCTGCAGCCATAATACATAAATCTCCAATCACAGATTGCTATGGAATGGTAGTTACTTAAAAAAAAAAAAAAAAGAAAAAAAAAGAAAAAAAAGAAAAATATGTTACTTTAAAACAAACAAACAAACATTTTTACAAGATAATTGATCTTGTACAGAAAAACCCAATCCATCTGCGTGCGTAACTTGGATAGGTAACAACTTATTTCGTATTTCAGACTTTGATTACAAAAAGCAACATATTTCCACTTAAACTTGACATTTTTGGAATTTTCATGCTTTTGTAAAATATGCTCAAAAAGGGCATGTATTGGTATACAATTTCTGTTCTGTAATGTTTTGCCTGGATGCATAACTGCATCCTGTTTTTTTGATTCTTCTGGCACATCTACTGATTTATCAAGTGTCTGATACCTAATAGACAGGAATCACAGAATGGTTGAGGCAGGCAGGGACCTCTAGAGACCTTGGAGCCTACCCCTCCTGGTCAAAGTAGGGTCAGCTGCTGCAGGTAGCCCAGGACTATGTCCAGTCAGGTTTTGATTACCTCCAAGGCTGGAGTTCCACAGACTGTTTTGCACATCTTGGCTCAATGTTTGCCTAACACAACACAGGAGGTTGTTGGCCTTTACATTGCGGGCTTATTGTTGGCTCATAGTAAACTGGTTGTCCACACCAACCCTCAGCTCCTTCTCTGCTAAGACCTTTCCTTCTGGTCAGTGCCCAGACTGTACCAGTGCCTTCTGTTATTCCTCCCCACATGCAGGACTTTACTTTTCCCTTTGTTAAAATTCCCAAGCTGTACTTTGGGCTGCTGACTACAACACTTAAATCTCATCAGTTCAACCAGCTTTCAGTAGTCCTCTATGTCCACTTATCTAGTCTGTACTGACTTCAATAGTTTGTCCATGAGGATGCTATACCAAACAAGTTGAGACCCTTGCTACGGTCACAATAGCCAGTTAGTTCCCTGTTGAAGTCTTTCAGGTAAGTCAAGCATGATTTCCTCTTTATAAGGGGAACTGTTACTCACCTTCACATCCTTAATATGGTTGGAAATTACCTACAAGTGTTTGGTCCTCACCTTCCCAGGAATCGAGATGAGGATGACCAGCTTTTAGGTACCTTGATCCTCTTTCTTACTTTGCTTGATGATAAGGTTAACTTTCACTTCCTTTCTTGGGAAGCAAGCTTCCCCAGTCACCTTGGTCTTTCAGAGGTGACTAAGAATGGCCTGACAATGGCATTATCCAGCTTTGTCAATGCATGTGAGGAAAACAATGAAACTGGAATATATGAGGAAAACAGAAAAATTTCAATGCATTTAAGGCTTCACAAGGTGGCTCATAATTGACCTATGGAATACAGCTAAGAGGCTACATGTAAGTGCATTGTTTTTGTGGAAAGTTGGCTTTCTAAAACTGCCAAGTTTTTAATGAAGATTGTCCTTTCATTAAATTAATGAGTTTGAGATTCTAACCCTAAGAACCTGGGACTGCAGAAATCCCAAATAAAAAAGGAGCCTTGTTGACATTGAATAAGTTGTAGTGCTTTGAGGTACATGAAGGTCATCTTTGACAATTTCTTCAGGTATATTTTGCGGTTTGAAGAAGATATATTTATACAAGCAGAAGTTCTTAACTTGAAACGATCCTGTTTAATAGTGCAAGCTTATTTCACATATCCTAGTCATCTCAAAAATGCCTTGGTTTAGTAATTCCAAAGTTATTCTATAAAACATTTTTAAAAATAGAGTATATTAACTTTGTTTCTAAATGTTTGGCAGAAAGATACAGAATTCAACATTTTCAGCCCTTTTTATGGAAATCTAAGAGGTACTTAAAATTCAGAGTCACCACAAGTAGTTTGGAGAAAATATTTGAGATTAGGACAACTTCCCCAATGTTTTCCTTCTCCCTGAAGAGCACTGGTCAGATTTCTGCTTCACAGGAATAATAAGTTGCTGGCAGCTAACAAGCTCTGTAGGAAAAAAAATTACTGAAATATTATTGTCTGATTCCATGCCTACTTTTCAGTCTTTCTATGGATCGTGGTAGAATGAGATTATGTTTGGATTATCTGTGGTTGTATTTCCCTAACTTTGTGCTTTCTTGTTCTCTGGAGAGTTGCTGGCTTGCTTATTTGACTTTATGTTGTCATGTTTGCATAAGTAACTTCTACACCAAGATATCCTATATGATGACAACTCTTCAATGCAGTTTACCAATGTCTTTGACCCATGTGTTATATGTGTTAGTGAAAAAGGAAAGTTGACCAAATTTTGGTATCCTAAGGCTTTGTTTCTCTTTTTAATATAAACTGTCTCCTCTAATCAAAATAAGTATGGACATCTGGATTTACAGTTCTTTTTTTTTTGTAGAATAAAAGTATGGAATGACACACACATATAAAAATTGTATCACTTATTGTTTTGAAGTGTTCTGGCTTTGTGTTTGATCAGCATCCTCTGCACAAGAAATCAATAATCTAATGCATGGCAAATGGATAAAGTAGGGCAACCTCTGCCTTTCAGCTAGAGCTCTTCACCCTTGACAGACTTTGCAGTTGGGTAAGAGAATTTTATTAATAGCCCATAGAAGTGGACTTGCTGGATTTTTTCACTCTTAGATGAGGACTCATGTGTGATGCAGGTACTGCCCAATTAACACCACACAGCAAAAAAGTCACACTGGAAAACAATCTTTTGGAACAAAACACACGGTTAGAAATTTTTAGAAATTCCATTAAAAATTGTGAAATTACATAAAACTGTATTAGGATAAAGACCAAATGAAGAGGATTTCAGAAGTTGTCTTGTTAAGGCAGCGTAATACAAGAATATGAACAAGTGTGTGAGAATATGGAACAGTGTAGAACTGCAGTACATCAGCTGATCCACAATGCTCATGAACCTGGATGGTGAAAAAAAAAAGTATATAAGTTAGGGTACAAGACTTGTATACAGGTAGGTATCTTGATGTAACTCCAGACAGAAGTTACCCTACAGCAACACGCTTGTGTTACGATTTGCATAACCTTGTTCTCCACAAAACCCTGCCACTCTTTTTCAGAAAGACATTTTTTAAACCTGGAGAGTTTTGTTTCCCAGGTAGTCCTCCCTGTGAGAGCTATTCCATGAGCTCCACGTTGTCAAGGAAAGTTACCACAGCCAGCAATTGAAGTGCTATGTGACTGTCTTCCATTATGCAGTGGATAGAAACTATCTCAAAACAGCATCCTGGTGTGAAATTTCTAATTTCTTGGATTCAAAGAGACTTCCAGTGTTGATAGTAAGCTAAGATGTTCTTAGCCATTATTCAATGGTTCAGAAGTTTGCCTGATGAAAGTGATAATAAGAAGAAATATTAACATTTACAAATGCATACAAAGTCTTTTAAAATAATGTTCCATTTTCTAGTTCATTTGTGTGCATCCCAGACATGTTGCATTTAAGCTGTTTCCTAAAATATTAATTTAGGTGCTTGAGTATCTTCTATGATTAAAATATTGCCCAAATGCAGGTCTTATATTTTCATCTCAGATCAAAAAATCTATAGGAGGGTTAGTTGAGGAGTGGGGATAAACTACTTTATACATGAAAGTCCAGAGCATCTTGTAAATGAAGTTTCAGTGGTTGTTGTCAGTGAATGCCTTAGGCAAAGGAGCATGTGAGATACTCAGCTCCTGCAATAAATTTTGCTGTAGTGCCTGTACTGCAGCGTCACTAATTTTAGTGGCAGGAGGCTTGCTCCATTGCCTTGCAGATTTTGGATAAGCCCTGCAATGTTTTTCCACAAAATAAGAGCCTGTACATCAGCCTACAATGCACTGCATTGTATGGACGACACTACTTAAAGAAAGTGTGTTCTCAAAAGTGCCAGCTCAGCACTATGAAATGCAAAAACCAGGTTCAGTGTGAGTAGTCAAAAATGTGTATACATGCAAGGTGACAGGTCTGACACTTCCTTTGAAATCTGATGCTTTCAGGGTATGTAAAATGGAAACGATTTTCCTCCATTTATTAGCACCATGTGGGAGAAGGAATAAAAACCCGAAATCTAAAATGCTGATCCAAAACATGAGAAGGGGCTTGCAGCGGTTTTTGCCACGCGGCATACGTGTCTTTGAAGTGAGAGGCAGGCATGTCACACACCTTTCTTTGAACTGAAGTGTTGCAGAAGGTAGCAGTGACATGGCACAGCTTGCTGGCTTTCCACAGCTGAAGCTGCAGGTATGTGACATGCCTGTTCCTCCACCAAGGTGTTGCACAGTTCTGCATATTCCACTGCCTTTGTTTTGAGAGCACGGCCTCTGACGACAAAGACAATTGATGAGCAGAGCCAGCACAGAGATAATATATGTAATATGTGACATTAGAGTGTCCAAATTCTTGTTGCAGGCTTTCATATTATGAGATAGGATGTTTTACTTCGAGCAGAGGAATGCATTTTATTTATTTGTTCCAGGTGTTTTTGTGCCATCTGTCATTATCATATATGTCAAGAGATACGTCCTTCGCAAAATATGGTTCCTGCTTGAGGGAAGGGACATAACTTCAGTTAACAAAATAACCAGAAAACTTATTTTTGCAACTTGCCCTAATCAAACATTTTCCAGTTGAGTATATATTCATCTATAGGTACCAATATACTAGGTTTTAATTGTTACTATTTATTATAACCCTACTACATGTGTTTGTTACCTCTTTCCATAGATTTACTTTATTTTCGTCCACTTAATTGTACAAGAAAATAATTATAAAGGTAGTTTGACCCTCAGCAAAGGGAGAAGAATACTTTTCCTTTGGAATTAGTAATGGACTTCTAAAGAGAAAAAAACACTTAAAGGGAACAAAAGACTCTTAAGATTTTAATTAATTTTTTAGTACATATTTGGGTGTTGTTTGATTCAGATACCTTACAGTAATTGCTTTTATCTGATCTGATGTACAATGATTAATACAGAGATAAATATCAGCCTAGCATAATGTATGATTTACAGAAAAAAACATTGCATTAATAATGGTTAGAGTCAGCTATTGAAATGTTTCCCATATTAACCTCTGTAATTTTTTCTGTTAAAATTTAGGTGGTAACAAATAGCTGTACATGTGGCTTAGGACAAAATGAAGACACAGGGTTCTTAAAATATATATATAAAATCTTATCCTAAATAAAGCATCCCTGCTGAGGTAAAAGTGTTACTTTCTTTTCAATTATTTATGTGTGAAGAATTTCTACCTTCTTTTGTGCCTAGTTTGTATTGCAAATCCTAAATACTGTCTTCTAATAATTTATCTGTCACCTTTCCAATTATTTCTGTTTACTTTAACTGAAGTCACAAAGGATATTAATATGCTTTTGAAACTGGTAAAATATGCACATTGATGAAAAGCAGATATTTTTTTTAAAGCACCTGTAAGTCTTTGAAATCTATTTGGGGGCTGGGGAGGGTGGAAATAAAAGACGTGACATTCTTTTGTTTCTAGAGGGTGGAATGAGAGTGAAGAGCATTTCTTGTTGTTTGCATTATGAAATTTATATTCTAATCATTTATGAGTGCCAGTGCAGAGTGGATCCTACAAGATGGTGGACACCATCATCCTCTGTTGGAAGGAGAGGTGCTTTGTCTGGCTGACAGGCAAAGCCATGTCTTGCTCCTCCAACCAGCAAAGGTCCAAGCTGAGGAGAAATATACTCTAAAGCAACTTGTGTAGCCCCCTGGCAGTATGCAACAGCTGTGCTTCACCATGTGCTGATCAACACGACATGCTGAGCACAAGGGCTGTTGTTTAGAGGGTGTTCTCCCCTTTCCCACAACACCATGAGTTCCCTTTGCTGGGGGGTTGGATCGAGATGATCTTTAAGGTCCCGTCCAACCCAAAGCACTCTATGATTTACCTGGTTATGTGGTCAGCTGGACCAGCAGACCATACATGCGCATTTTAATAATTTCCCAATTATTTTTACTAATTCATTTTCTGGGTTTGTTTTCACCCAGATCAGTTCCCTGTTGGTAGGCTTAGAATTTAGAAGTTAGGCAAGGCTGAGTAATCCAGAGGATCGGTTTTCAATGCAAACAGGTTTAAATTGGAAAAGACATGGTCAGTCAATAACAGAACCATGAAAGTCATGGTAAATGGGAACTTGTCTATGGGAAACAAGAAGTAAATTTTCCCCATGAGGACAGTCAAACATTGGAATAGTCTCCCAAGGGAAGTGGTAGATTCCCCAATATTGGGCCAGTTTGAAGTTTCAGCTTGACAGGGTGCTGAACCACTTCATATAAACTATAGTATTACCTATAAAGGTTGGACCAGATGATCCTTGAGGTCCCTTCCAACCTGGCATTCTATAATTCTATGTTTTGTATAAATATACAATCAGGCATACGTGAATGAAATTAGAAGCTAACACTTAGAAAAGCCAAAGACAGAATACATTTTCAGAACATCATGCAGTGAGATGACTTTTACGTTTTGCAAAGCATGATGTAGAAATGAACATTTGTTAAAAATCAATTACACCAATTCATTATAGAAATTGTCATTGAGGGCTGTTAAACACAATTACAGTTCTCTCTTGAATATTGCTTGTGCTGAAGCCACAATGAGAGTTTTCAGAAAGAAATATTATTTTGTGCTTTCTATCTTTTCATAGGCACCTGCCTTTGTCCACTGTGAAAGGCTGGATATTGGTCTGGATGGACCTCTGCAATCTAACTCATTCTGATGTACTTTACTGTAGAGTTATTTCACACTGTTTTGCCTGTATTTTCACCCTTTGAATCAGAAAGGCCAGGAGGTCATTTGCCCCACTGACAGTTCAATGCTTGCCTTCTGCGTTGGGAATTGCTGATATGGACATCAATTCAGGCCACTTGCAATGGCAATTTTATACTGTGAACTTCTTTTGGTAATTAAATTGAGGCTATAATTTCAGAATATTTTAAAGACTATGAAACAGGTAATCCTAGAAATAACAGTCAAAAATAACATTTGTGTTCAGACTGGTAAAACCCAAAAATAGTAAGGAAAGGGGGTGAAATGAGGAAAAGGTCCTATTTATATATGCATCACCTTTCTTTCCAAATGTTTTCAAAGGTTCTGCTGTTATGTATTGTCTTTTAAAGTAGCATACTCCTTGGAATAATTATGCAAATTATCACTAAGGAAACAAGCATTAGGTATTTTAAGATATAGAAAAAAAATAAGGCAAGGCTTTGATTTTGTGTGTAACAACTTACTTTTACTTTTTGGGGTTTTTTTTAGATCAATGTAAAATCAGCTGGCATTTTAAGAACTACTATTTCCTAAATCATCAGCAATTCCTCCACTTCTCCCCCTCTCTAGTTCATGAGACACATGGTAAACTGTTGTCTAAATTCATAGACTAAAATTGTTATTCTTGATATTAAAACTTAAGTAGTTATCGCAGCATTCACTTAGTGAGTGCTCAGAAAGAAACAGCTGAAGTTAAAACTTAAACAGTTTCATCTTTTATCTTTGTGGAAGAAATGTTGTCTAGAAATTCCAACCACGTAAAACTGTACTAGGCAGTTTGTTATTTCTTAATTCTGAAATCAGACCGCATATACTCCTGGCAAAAAAAGAAAAAAGTGTTCTGTTATTTGAGTCAATTTTATAACCTGGAAGGAATTTCATGCTTGGGTTCAAAACCTGAACTGAGTTCTTACATGGTGTCACTTTTATCCTCATGCAAAGTTTATAGTATAGTACAATGCAGTATATAAAAACTGCAGTAATCAAATAGAAAAGTAGTATCTATACAACCTGTAGAGGGTTTATAAACAATTAGTGCCACTTTACCTTGCACTGAAGAGAACATACAAAGAATTTTAAATGGATCAGCTCAGCTTGATGATCTTATAGGCCTTTTCCAACATAAATGATTCTATGATTCTATGTAGTGTATTTTATAATGTTGCTGGAAGAATTGCTTTCATATGCACAACTCTCAATGCTTTGATGGCTTCAAAAGCCACATTAACTGAATCTTCCTGTGTCTCCACATAGATATATTCACAGTCTCCAAGAGGCAGTTCTCCAGTCCAGGGTCTTGGACAGCATTCTCTCTCTACAGATTATTTTATATAAACATATATGTTATTTATTTGTACAGGCTCCGGAAAAAAAATGTATTGATTTTTCCTTCGCACATGTCAGAATTAGTGGACTATGAACAATATTGCCTATGAAGGGCACTTGTAAGCACAGTTAGTAAAGTCAGTAAGGATTACTTTAATCCTGCATGGGCAGTTTGCTGTACATGTGAGTTATCTGCTACATTAAGTGCCTGAAGATCGAATGGACATTTACTAAACTGAAGTAGAATGTTATGTACCATTTCATTTAGCTTCCCCTTAACTGGGGAGAATAAGTATCTATGATATCTATGTACACAATTCCCATAGTCTTTTTCCTCCCTCTCTCCTCTGCCTCCACTTCTTTCCTCCCCATCACCTCCCAACCCAGGCTTTCACCAGAACAACATTTAAGCATACACTTTACTTGTTTTATTTGGTTTTTAAGATAGGCATACTCCTTTCAGTGGGACTTGAGTAGACTTTTGAAGTTGAGTATATGATAAAGCTCTTACTTGAAGTAAGATGCATTTCCAGTTCATTGTTTTTAGGGTCATTATACCTACTAAGATTTAAGCATATGCTACTATTTATTGTAGAGTAAATTGTTAAAATTGGGGTGTAAGTGCATAATTATACAGAATGCTGAATTTTTCTTAATACCACCCGGCTTCCTAGGATTGGTATTATTCTACATGCATTAGTATCATTCTGCATACTTCTCACTCCCTAGGATATTATTCTGCACACTCTGGAGAATTGCTTAAACTGTGGCACAGATCAAGACTAACAATTTTAGGGTAAGCTTCACTTAAAGGATATGTAAGAGTCTTATAAAATGCCACCACAAAGAAATCTATTATAGAAAAACTACAAATGTGTTGCACACTGCATGCTTACTCAAATGTTCATTTATATTTGAAGTGAAATCGTTCCAATACACAGGATTTATTCCTTCTGGAAGTTGCTACTGGAACTACTAATATTATTTCAATTTTTTTTCTGCTCATACAAAAGGTAAATTATTTCTATTAATGGTTAGTTCTGTTTAATTTGTAATTTTCCCATTTTGTGTAGGAGCAACACTTTCATCCTCTGTAGCTTCAGCAGTGTGCATACCTCTCACTGCACATATCAGCACAGGCTATTTTTAAAAGTTTTTTTTAGCTCATTTAGATTTTTTTATTTTTTACAGAGATTATATATGTATACATGGGTAGTGTAGCATCAGGCAACGGAGATCTGCAATAGAAGTCAATGCATATATTATTAGTCAGATTGCAGGAAGATTTGAAGCAGAAAATATGTTAGCTCAGCATAATGAATGTCTGCCAGCCATTTTTTATAATGACTAGCTGCAGTTCTTATTTTATGTCAAACCTTATGCTGTGCTGTGCTGTTAGCTTTCTTGTTTGGCACAATCAAATGATGTAATGTATCCCTAGAAGTCTAGCTGGATCAAAGACATGTACAACAGGGTGTTGTTTTTTTTTCCCTGCCAGTAGTATTGTTGCATATTTTGCTAAAATTATAGTGCAGGTGATAACAAATACATGATCACTTATCATTTATAAAGCATTGTTCCTGCTATGCAGTAAAGACATTACAAGAATGGACAGCTTTTCTTCCCACAAAAGGAATGTTTAGATAATAAGTAGACCAGCAGGTGTTCAAAAATCCCTTTATAATTGTAATATTGACCTATGCTCATTGATGCAAAGAATTGTAGTTAAAAAGAAAGTGCTTTCCTTTTTTTGTGTATTAATAAAATACGCCTTCTTTTTTTTTTTCTTTTTTTTTTTTCTCTGAACTGCTCATTAAAGTACAAAGATTTCAAGGTAAGCCAGCAATCTAAAACAGTTGTTGAAATGCAGTACATTTAAATACAGCTTAAGAACTCATCAGTTTTGCCTATTTCAGGGACTGTGCAAGGCACAGGAATCTCACTCATGTTTACTGCTGATGTAAAATCTACAGCCGTGCAGAAGGACAATAGAACTGTATGGTATGTGTATTCACTTTGGTGATAAATGCCTCATTCCTTCTTCAGAGGATTATTAAAAGAGTTCTCTGGAGGAATAAAATGGTGGAAGTCACACATTTAATAGCTCAGGTACAGAGTCAGATTGTGCCAGTTGGCAAAAGTTAGCAGGAAGCTGTCACAATAAATGGCAGCAGCTGCTCATAGTTCTAAAGAGTATGTCCCAGTCAGAACTGAAAACTGATGGCATCTACATTAATACTACCTTAATGGTCCATCTGCTGCTCCATAGGGTCCCTAGCTGCTGTATGGAGTCATAGGCATTTGACAGGCAGTCTCTGTATGCCAGACACACATTGTGCCAAATGTTTTAGGCTGCTTCGTATCGTTCTGATCTGTCAAACTTTCCCTATCATTTATCAGGCAAGGAGTTATGAGGGTTGTTGTTTTTTGTTTTGTTTTGTTTTTTTTTCTTTCTTTCTTTCTTTTTCCCTCCCATGCATCATTGGCTTTTCAGCATTTGGGGCAGCCAGGAATTTGGAATGAAAGGTATTTTGGTTATTTTTTTTTTTCTTTTAATTGAAAGAATTGTTAATAACCTCAGCTGCTTAATAAACTGTATGCTGTGCTAACAAAGCAGTGTGTAAACCCTATAGAGATACTACTAGCTATTTGCCATATCCATTAAATCTTTTTGTTGTAGCAGGTAGAAAATTAAATACAAGGTAATCTAAAAGAACTAGCATTATTTTGACAGGCTCACTAACAGCCATTTGCTAAAAAGCAGTTAATTTCTAAACACACTGCTGCATAAATATTTTAAAAACAGCACCCATGTATATATTCATAGGTCTTCAGACATTTTAACAGTAATGTTAGGGAAAGGTTTATTTCACTGATTATGAAGTTATTGTGTACATATGTAACAGATGTTACTTATGTATAAGAGGCAAGACACTACAGCCTATTGCACCCCTGGAATACTAAAATCAAGTACTTTTTTAGCATCCTCTATGCCATAATGTAGATATAATTTTAATTTATATAACATGCACATAATAATGTTTAAAGTATCAATAGTGTTACAACTGTTTGTAAAAAAACTCTGGCACAGTATTGTCTAAATTTGAAAACAAGTAGAGCTGTACAACATCTATTACACTGAACTATCCACTGCCTTTGGTCATTCTATATCTTATAAAAAAAAAGCAAGTATCATTCTTTGACTGCATCTTGTTCCCAGAGGGCAGCTTATTTCCAGTAAAATTGGAAGCTCTCACAATTTGCTTTTTGTGGTTGTATAGCTCTAGTGAAAATGCATTGTCTATTTAATTTTGCCATTTGTGTGAAAATCTTGAAGTTAGCACAGAAAATCACCCAGGCTATCAGTAATGATCAAGGTATAAATGCTTAGAGAGAGAGATCAGGATGTCAGCAAAAATGTCACCACTACTTTTTGCAGTACATGTTTTGATTTTCTTAGCTGGATTAATTCAAATCAGCCAGGTGCTTGAAATTGCATGATACTGCTCGTTTTTTTTTTTCCTTTTTTTAATTTCTTTTTTATTATTTTTTCTTTTTTTTTGGACTGACTTAGATATGAACTTAGGAACATCAGTGAAGGATTCTGACTTAGTTTCTGAAGAGAGCCTTTAGGTTTTCCTCATTTTACTTTCCTTTCAATTAGTCATGGGAAAACTGATCAAAAACCAGCAGCACTGGACAGTTGTGATATTGTACTTGGTAGCCTAAATATTTTACACTATTGCATACTTCTGAGTATAATTTCCTAATGACATTTTCTAAATGGAAAGCTGGCCTGTGTGAAGTATTGCCTTGTCCTGCTACCACAGGCTGTATTTTCTTCCAGTACCTCCACCTGAAGATACCACCTTATTTCATTTCTAGTGAGTAACTTCTTACAGAGTGCTTATAAAAGAGTATTTAATTACTGACAAGACATTCTGCAAAGGAAAGGGTGAGCTCTGCCATTCAGAGTTGCATTCTAGCACTTCAGAAAGTGAAAAAGGGCAGAGGCACAATTGCATAGGTAGCAAATCAAAGGAAGTAATTTCTATATATAAACCATAGCTTTATTACAATGCACTTACCTCTCCAGAAAACTGCCTTCAAAGGACATCACCTCTTATTTCTGAAAGTTTACAAAGCTGTCTTGATTCAGTGGTAGGTGACTCAGATATGGGTAATGAATTTTAAGTGAAGGATTCCTTAGCATCCTTTAATTCACTAGCATTAACATTTTTGGTGGTGCATAGAGTACCAGGGTATGGCTGAGGGTTTTGGTACCTCTTTGGCTGCCAACTGGCAGTGCCTGAGTGGAATCAGAGAGCCAACAAGAGATCTGTGGGGTCACATCCCCAGTGCCTTGGACATGAGGCCTGCAGAGCCTGGTACCTGTGCTGCCTGGTACTCCTGCACAGGACCTCTTGTGCAGAAATGCATCACCCAAACACTATGTTAATCGGGGAAAATCAGTGTAACTGGTAACAGTAATATGGTGTGCCTCAGGGAAGAAATGCTTCTTTGTCCTCATTGAACAAAACACTATAAATTCCCATGATTTTGAGCACGGCTGCGAATGTAAGTGGCTGTTCATGAAGTTAATGAGCATGGTGAACACTCTCCAGGAAGCTTTGGTCTTCCCTTGAGTGCAGGGTCCATAAAAGAGTGTAGTCCTTGCCTTAAGAGCTCTGATGATTTTTGTCTGCTATTAGATCAGAGACTTCATAAATTCTTAGATTTGATCTAGTTAATCCTCCACATCTAAAAAATACAGTAAGATTAAAAATGGAAACTGCATGTGCTTACACTTCAGCACATGTTCAAGCACCTTTTTAGAATGAAATCCCTGATTTCCTATAACTGATCCCACTCTGGAGAATGTTTTTGTGTTCTTGTGTGAGTACTCTGCACTCCAGTAGACTTAAGAGGGTTTAGGAGGAGCCCCTGTCACCTCCCCCACCTGTGACCCAAGAACATATTTTAGCAACAGCTGCTGTAAAAAACCCTGTAGCCCTGGCAAAAGGATTTAGCAGAGAAGTGTGATGAAAGCTGTCCTGGAGAAGGTCTAAGGAGACAGAATAACAGCAAACCAAGGAGAAAGACTGGAGCAAGAAATGGAAGGCAACAAGGTAGGAAGGTGTTACACAGCACTGGTGAGGCCTCACCTTGAGTACTGTGTACAGTTCTGGGCCCGTCACTTCAAGAAGGATGTTGAGGTGCTGGAGCAGGTCCAGAGGAGAGCAACAAGGATGGTGAAAGGACTAGAGGGAAAGTCTTATAGGGAGAGGTTGAGGATGTTGGGGTTGTTTAGCCTGGAGAAGAGGAGACTCAGGGGGGACCTCATCACTCTCTACCTGAAGGGAGGTTGTAGTCAGGTGGGGGCTGGGCTCTTCTCCCAGGCAACCAGTGACAGGACAAGAGGGCACAGCCTGAAGCTGCTCCAAGGGAGGTTTAGGTTGGATATTAGGAAGCACTTCCTCATGGAGAGGGTGATTAGACATTGGAATAGACTTCCCAGGGAAGTGGTGGAGGCACCATCCCTGGATGTGTTCAAGGCAAGGCTGGATGTGGCACTTAGTGCCATGGTCTAGATGGTGTGGTGGTGTTGGTCATAGGCTGGACTTGATGATCTTAAAGGTCTTTTCCAGCCTGGGTGATTCTGTGATTCTGTGATTCTGTGTTACAAAGGTGGAAAGCACTAGTGACGGCCACTAAAAGAGAAGATGGGACTGGATTTGCAATCCTTTGCCTTTGGGATGTGTAAGATTTGCTACCTAAGAAGTAATCCACCTCAGCCCAACCCCAAGAAAACCAAACCCAAACCCACCTACTTTTGTCACCCATGATTCCTTCTCCATGACGGTTTCTGTAAACATCCTCTGAGAGCATGTTGCAAGGCATATCAAGGATACTGTCACAGTTGTAGATTTTCACCTAATTTTCTACTGTTGTCTTGCTTCCTGGTCAGTGTCTGTTTATTGCCTTTGTGTTGCTTGTTGGTTTTTTTCCCGCCCCTCCACTTTGCTGAACTCAGGGCCCTTTTGGTAAACATGCAGCTAACCAAAGGTATGCAAAGGCTTGCTGGTGGGTGCAGCACAAAGCTCAACAGATGGCTGCTCTACACTTGACATGAGCAAGTCCAGGCACCAGTGCAGCTTCTGTTATGAAATAAGGAAACAATGAAATCTTTATACAATCAGCTGTGCTTTACACCTTTTTTTGTTGCTTCTCTGAGCTCAGCCTGCACTCAATGAAATCACTTGAGAAAGGTGGGAAAGCATTTATCATAGTTTGCAAACCTCAAGTGATGGGCTCAGATGTCCTGCATCCTGACAGGACAGGTAAGGTCCCCCCCTTACAATTATGGGTAACAGAGTTTTTTCCAGGATGTTCAACAGCAGAACTGCTGTGGATGAGAATTGTATGTTCAAGATGTGTGCAGAAACTTGCCTTATATTTTGATATTAAGGGAAAAAAATAAGCTGTATTTCAAAAAGGAAAGCTTTGTTTGCATTTTCCCCAGTCTCTAGTTGTTGCTCTACTAAAATAACATTTCTGCTTAAAAAAACAAACCCCAAAGCCTTCGCATTTCTATACATTTTATTTTAGTGATCTGAAGAATGAGCCATTTAACCTGTAAGCTCATTGATAATGATACTTGTAACCTAAACACCATGTTAAGTGCAATCAATTTTAAGGGACTGTGTCCAAGTGAATGCCTTCAATAGGCTTTGATTTATGAACATATAACCCCTGTTGGTGGGTATGACATTCACAGGAAAGGCCTTGTATAGGGTATCCTACTATTGAACTATCACATCAGTATTGGCTTTGCACTCAGAGGGGAAAAAAACCTCAATAGGTAAGGATTTAGTGGGTTTATAGGCATGAGTATTGAACTAAACTGTTAAAAGTTCCCAAAAGAGATGCTAAAAGAACAAAATCAGAAAATTATTACTGTCCAACACATCATATCTTTAGAGGTAGATCAATAAAAGGAATAAGAACATGTGCACTAGGAAAAAAAAGCTATTAAAAGGCACATGGGGAAAAAAATCTTTAGTGGTGAAATTTTGACTTAGACTGATATGTCTTTAATTTGCATAATTCTGCATTGATAGTGTGCAAGATAGTGTGTGAGATCTTATGTCTTCATTATTTCTGAACTACAACAGCTAACAAATTGTCAAAATGAATTTCAAATTACTCCTCACTTTCAGAGATGATCACAAAGTAATATCTTTACAATTTTTCTGTTAGCTGAAGACTTGGAAAAAAAACAAAACAACTAGTTTGCAAGGAAAAAAACAAGCCAATCTTACTGAAATAATGTATAATGTGTTTTTATGTTCTCAGCCCTCCTGTCCCCAGTTGCTTAACTGGTGTTAACTGCATAAGAGCTGATGGCAGAGCAATATGAGATGTAGCTTGGTTTTTCAGCTCAAGCCCTATGATTCCTTCTGAACTTCAGCTGCAAAGTTCAGCTGAAAACGAAGAAAAAAATAAAGAATTATCTGGGGGATTTTCTTTCCCTAAATTAGCACTAGAATTTAGGATTGTTTTCTTCTGTTGCTGTACATCTACTGAGTCTAAAAATAGCATTTCTCTTCACTTCCATGTGTTTATCTAGTTTCATCTTATTTGTACATAACATGAAATCTGAGAGGACATTTTGATTCATATTTGGGACATGACAGCTAATGATCCTGGTAGTTATAATGATAACCTTTAAGCATGGTGTCCAAGTGATTAACATATGAATAAGAAGGAATCAGTTTTGTGTATCATCTCCAGGTCTGGTCATGTCCTTTATCAGGGACTGGCAAAATGTACTCATATACTGGCTCATGAAGCCTGGTCTTCAAAGCAGTCTTTTCATCAAGTTTATTTGAAGATTTGTATTCTTGCTGTTATATCCTGAAGATTGTTCACAAACACGTTGTTGAGATGGCTGGGAAGCTTGCTTTCTGCCTGAATTTTTTATGGCCAATTAATCCCATTTGTTCTTCTTCTTGTATTACTGTGCAGGATAAATAATTTTTCCTTGTTTTCTCTCCCTCTATCCTTCCCTCCTGATATAAATCTTTTTCCACTCACCTAACTCACTCAACAGTTTTTGTTTGTTTTTAATTAGCTTAACAAAGCACATAATTGCAGTCTCTTGTAAAATAGGTTCTCTCTTTTTCTGATCATCCTAGTAGTTGTTCTCTGCATATGTTCCACTTTGGATTAATCTCTCTTGAAATGCATGACCAGAATTGCATACAATATTGCAGATGAAAGCCACCAGTATTTGGATCAGTGATACTAATATTTCCTATGGTCTAACAGGAATACATTTTAGGATTATGTTTGTTTTGTTTTGTTTTTTTTTTTGTGGCTACATCATATTGTTGCCTTAGTCAGCCTGTGACCAGCTAGTGCAAAGGAAGAACAGAAGGAGATCTGGTTGTTTCCAGCTGATGAGTTGGTGTATGCTGGGTTTATGCAATTACATAGCCAGCTGCTTGGGATATGTCACTCGCAGGAAAATTCGAGAGGCAGCAAAGTATATGCACAGAAGAATCAAATTTGGGCTCAAGTGCAAAATGTGAATGTGAGCACCTAAAGCATCCAAGAGCCAGGCCTGTTGCATGACTGTGACATAGAAAGGGAACATCTGTAAAGTGTGGAAATGAATGTATGTCTGTATTTCAAACACTCAGTGAATTTTAAAGTATTTAGCTTAGATTTGGGCATATTTTTCTTGCTTTAAAAAAAATAAAACCGTTTGCAAAAATGGAAAGTATGCAGTGTCTGCATAGTGCTGGTGTAAAGGCTATGAGATGTTTTCATAGAATCATAGAATGTTTTGGGTTAGAAGGGACCTTAAAGATCATCTAGATCCAACCCCCTGCAGAGCTGGGACACCTTCCATTAGATCAGGTTGCTTAGAGCACTCCATCCAACTTGCCCTGGAACAAACCCAGGGAGGAGGCATCCACAACTTCCCTGGGCAACCTGTTACTTGCCATTACACCTATTTTTGTCCCAAGGCTTTTGAAACATCTGCATGAAGCATGTTAAATGATGTTTAAATTCACAGATGAATGGCAGCTAGCAAGCTTGGAGTATGCTTAGTGAACAAAAACAAGTGTCCATCTCTTTATTGCCTCTCCAAGTATGCAGTATTAGTGGGAAGTGTTAGTAATTATCTACCAGCCTATGGCTTTATAGAGATGAAGCCCAGCTTTGGTAAGACAAGCTTCATTAATTTACCAGTGTTAGGGCTGTGGCAGGTAAATTGATTTAATAAATTAGGAATCCATCTCCTAATTTGTTTTATTACAATTCTGTTATGTTTCGTGATGGGAATGAATCCAACCTTTATGGCTAATTGTATCCCAGTAAATTAAATGTTCTGGAAGGGAGGACAGAGAAGGGCTGGCAGCTCTTCTGGGAAGCCACTTGCCTTGCTCGGCCTCAGGCACGATGTGTTTGTGTCCCCTGCAGCCACCTTGCCTTGGGGAGCTGCAGCTGTCAGGGGCCAAAACACTCCTGACTCTTTGACAGAATAGGTGGTCATGTTGTAATGCTCAAGAGTGAACAACTGGGTATGAGACAGGGGATGAGAACAGTGGCAAGGGAAAGCAGGTTCAGAAATTACACAGCAGAAATTCACCATTAAAAAAACCAAACAAACAACAACCAACCAAACAAACAAACAAGAAAAAACCAAACAAGAATACTTGACTGCATTTAATTTTCTGGACTTTTAGAGAGGGGTTTCTCACATTCTGCATGGAGATGCATGCCAACTGAATGAGTGCAGGCAATAGTTCAGTACTTATCTCTGAAGATTATTGCAGTTCCTCCCAAACTGGGCAGGACAGGTGCATGGTGTGAGGTTTTGTTCTAGGAATACAGCTCCCAAGAGGCTGATGGATATTCTGGACACTCTGCTTCTCTGACTCTTTCAACCCACTACAAACAAGACGTAAATGTAAGTACATATATATATTTATTTATTTTTTAAGAGGAAAATCTTTGAAAACCTTTTCTGCCCATCTCTAATTCCATTTTAAGGGTCTCATTTTTAACAGAAAATATGAACAACTCTTTCACACTCTCGAGGAGTGAACCTTCATTCTTCACCCTCAGTCCTGCCAGAAAGGGAGAACATGCTGCCAACATCTTCTAGCTACAGTTAAGAAAATATGAGAAGAAATTGGCCTTGTTTTTTGCATAGAAAAATGTACATAACTTTTCCATGAAACCAAGCTTATTTTGGAATGGACAGACCAATAGGAATAGATAATTTCTTAATGTATAAATTACATTTATATATCAGATGTTGCTATTGTGCCTAGCTATTCCAGGTTTGTTTTAAGTTGTTTAAGCTCTGCACAAAGAGGGGGTACCTATCAGGACCCTTTGCCAAAGATCTTACTTATTGTGTTTTTCTCTCTACATATTTCACATGCTATTTTTTACTGATATTATGAAGATTACATTAGTTTCCAAACAGTATATATCTTTTAAAGATTACTCACTGCCTAGTGGTTAAGATTTTCTCGCTGTTTAACATTAGAGGCGTTTTCTCTGAAAAATGTCAGCATTTTGTCAGCCAAAGTGAGTTTTAATAAAAGCCAGGCTCTGACAATTTTCTGGAATAACCCAGAGCTCAGCTCTGAGTGCCTTAAGTGAGCAGGATGTGGAGGTTGGATCTCCTGATGGAAATTAGCCTGAGCCACTGCTGCACTCGGCTGACACCTACGTCTCAGTTTCCCCTGTGCTGGTGCATGCTACCAGGTCTAGGCTCTTAGAAGGAAGCTGTCACTCACTTTAGCTAATCAATCAAAGTTTGTCACATTCTTGTGTGTTTTCACTAAAAAACCCAAACTGGGACGCCAGATGTGGTGAATACATGGACAGTCTATGTTTTTGTATGAAAACATCTGATGTGACAAAAAGAGGAAAGAAAAGCAAGTTTGGCTTGGAGCACATGCTTTTTTTTGTCACATGCACACTCATGAAATGTTTTCATTACCTATATCTCTGTCAGACTGCCGTCACTAATTTAATTTGAGAAAACATTCCCCAGCTATTTTATTGCAAATTGTGTCTAGCAAATTGGTTTTGCTACTCTTTCATAGTAGTCAGAAGAAGAAAGCTTGGTTGAGGAATAAATGAACGTTTGTTAATACAAATCTCTTCCCTAGTTCCTCAAATCGCAACACAGATTTTTAGATACAGCTGATTAATAAAACAAAGACACTTCTCTGAAAGAACATAAGAAATTGTGATTCTATGCTGCCTCTCCTTCCCAGTTCTTCCTTTCATTCCTCTCATGTGGCAGCCAGCAATAGCTGTTTCCGTAGCACCCTATGGTCTTCTTGTTGAGCATTTACAGATAATCTCCCAAATATGTTCCTGAAAACTGCCGAAAACACTGCTGTCATTTACAATAACAAAGCCTGTCATGAGACCTGTGCAGAAATTGCATGAGATGGTGGCCAGAAAGGGCAGGTGTTTAACATGACCCCTTCTTTAAGAGTGGACAAGAAAAATCCAACATCTTGGTATTTCTACTTAGGGTCAACATTTATGTCAACTGTCCACCTACAAATACATCATTAGTGTGAGTTTTCAGCAGTTCTTTGCAGTCATAATGGCTTGAAAATAATAAGTGATTTAGCTTCTTGAAAGGAAACCTTAACAGACAGTTCTACTTTTCATTTGAAAAAGAGATAGAAGAGCAGTGACAGGTAGACATTGAAGAGGGGAAAAAATGTTTTATTGAACTATTAGAGAAACCGTACAATGGCAAAGATGATACTCATGTTGGTTTTTACTGGGATACCTTTCTAGATCCACAAGGATGAAACCAACTGGACAGAGCTTTTGGCACCTACTGGTAGAAGGGCTATTCATGCTTAGCACCTGACACTAATAATTTCCCTTCCTTCTGTTTTAAATTAGGATCAACCATTAGCCCAAACAGGCCTACTGAAAATATTGTATTTTTGAAGGGCTAAGCTATGTGCTCTTCAACTGTTAGTTTTCACATTGCTCTCTCAAGATTAGAATTGTTTTCTGCAAAACCTTTGGATCTGTTGTGATCCAAAATACCTGTTCATTAGGACATCAACAGAAAGAGACAGAGTAGTAAGTACAGAAGTGGCTCAGGGGGTAGATGAAGAGAATAAAACACATAATGACTCTAAGTGACAAAACGAACAGATCAAGCATCCCTCATGAAGAAAGTGGCAGATTTAGTCTTGGCTCCTTAGGAGAGAAGAATTTTCCTTTTCTCAGGAATGGTATCTTTCTCAATTTCATGAAAATTCAGCATCAGGCTGCTGATACACTGTCTGCTTTTCTGATTTGCTGGAAATGCATTTGTGCATTTGTAGATGTTTGCAATAAGTCTCTGCACTCCCTGAACTCCAGTAGTTTATGAAGAGTGATGGCCAGCCCTCAGATACCTGCGAGGAAACCTAGATTTTCTTGGAGTAAAGGAAGGGTGAGCATACTGAAATATCAAGCAAAGTCCCAGACCTTATGCTCTTCGAGGGGAAACATGGAAGTCACAGCTACTCTCAGACTGCTGTAAACCTTGAAGTTAGAAAGCAGTAGGACCTGGAGCTGTGCTTTGTTCACCATGTGTAGGAAGGAGTCTGCCTCTTGTAGGATACATACGTTCCTGCTGCTTCTGCTGATGTTGGCAGTAGGCAAGTTTCTTAGTCTTACTTGTTTCTGTTACTTCTCCATAGAGATTATAATTGCCTCTGCTTTTAATGAAGCTGTGAGGCTAAGATGATCCAATATAGGAAATGTTTAACTTACAGTGAGGTCATGTGAATAAACAGAGACTGCCTTTTCCCTCCCCCTGGCCCACCACACGGTTATTCTTCTCCATATTTTCAAATTGATCCCTAAACCAGACCATACTGTGAACTTTTTGTCCAGCTGCAAGCTGCCTGCATCTAACAGCCTGATCTGAATGCACAAGTACCTGATTATGTGCATAAACAACAAATACATGCAGTTTTGGAGACTGGTTCTGAAAACTTGACCTGTAAATGCAATAGGTCAATTCAATACATCCACAATTCTCTTACCTTTTGTGTTTATTTCTGCACTGTCTCTCTTTCAGAGACTATAAAATGGTGTTTGTGGTGTGGTTTTTTCCATTTATTTTAATTATTGGGTCTTTATCTTGTTATACAAACAAGATTGCACTAATATTGCCATTCATATTGAACAGAAATGGGAAAAGAAAAAGTTCCAATTGATCTCTTCATTCAAACCTGAATAAAATAAACATGGGGAATGATGAGTTATAGTCAGATCTCCTGGTAGAAAAACTGAGCTAGAATTTTTATGAGAATGGATCTTTCCTTGACAGATTTCCAGAGCTTCATGTTTTTTTCATCCAGGTTGAAAATAATTTATCTTATTTTTGCATTGTTGCTTCCGGTCCTGGCCTAAGCAATGAGGAGAAAAGGTGTAAAATAACAGCTGGCATGTACAGCAATAATTTGAAGATTTATTTAATTTCAACTTCTGATGGTGGTGTAAGTAAAAATCTTTCTTTTATTGCCGTTCATACAGACAATACACTGTTTTTTTAATGTGTGGCTCAGCTGTTGTTTTTTTTCATTTGGAGTTCAGATTTTGTGTCTGGTTTGTTTTGTTGTTGTTGTTTTTTTTTTAAATAGATTACATATTTTGAGTCAGATACATTCATATATATTCATAAGACCCTTAGAAAAAGTTTTGACATTTAAGGTCTTACCCTACAAGTGGGTTTTTGTGTTGCTGAAATCCTGGTCAGTTTGGACCCACTTAGCAGATGGAGGATTGTTAAGTCTCCACAATGTACCATTAGCAACATACTCAGTTGCACCTTTTGTTTTTTATTTTTTCACTTGCTTTAAAGGTTTCTCAGTCAGAAACACAACCCTGAGAGACATCTTGTCCCCTGAGAGTTGGCATAGACTGTCCAGGTTATGGGAAGAAAGGAATAAAACCAAACTAATATCTATTCTTTTCATTGCAGAAACTGGCTTGTTTTTTTCTGTTGTCCATGGTAGGAAATTAAAAACATTTAAAGGGAAATTTCAAAACAGATATTAAATACCCGATGATCAATCTCATTTGATAAATTCTGTATGAGTCGGAAAAGTAAGTTTTTAATGTCACACTTCAATGACTTAGTCCCACATTTTTAATTTGTTGACAGGCAAATTCCAATTCATTTTATTGGAAACTGGTAAGATACTTTTTGTACGTTCTGGGTATTTGAAAACCTATCAGGAACTGCACCATGTGTTTTATCAGGAGGTGGAAAATCAGTCAACAAATTGATAAGTTTATTCTGTTACCGGAGTCCTGGTATGGCTGGGCATCAAAGTAAATGCCATTTTCCCTGCAAGGCTTGTTTTCCTTTTTGTCTGTTTTCTTGCTGTAGTGAGGTTCCAATTGACTGGAAAAGAAGGATATATGGATTTTATTATTTTTTTCAAGTAATGAAGCATTTAGTTGTCAATAAAGTCAATCCCAGTGTACCTGAAACATCTCTATTAGTATAGTCAAGTTCAAATAATTTCAAATAAAACTAAAAATAAAAGGTCTTTTTGAAGCCTCTATCAGAGTGTGTCCATCACATTTTTTGTTTTGTGACTGCTATCTGTATTTTTTTCTCAGTCCCACTGTTGCTCTATATTTTAATGTGATTAAAGTATTCCACTTGAAGAAATTTCACAAATTAAATGTTATGTTCAACCAACAATGGTTTTTCTTCTGAAAATAAAAATATGTTTTTGGTGTCTCAAAGCAAGTACTGAGGTATTATATAGAACTGACATTCCTTTTCCATATGTCTTGTTTATACTGATGCTGCCAATCATAAAAGACCATGTGTACCCTTAAAATTGTGCATTCTCTAGTACTCTTAAATAATTAAGTTTCATAAAATAATCCATATTTCTATCTTTGAATAGAAGGCTTAATGTTAAATCACATGCACTGAAGATCTTGTCAATTTATTCAGTAATAAAAACCAATAAGATTGGATTTGAGTACTTGAAGCAGGTGTCATTGATTATTTTAAGTTAAAGAAAAAATGAGTGCTGGCAAGCTGTAAGAGATGCTTACAAAGGCAGACAGTTTACCTGTTCAACTTTTCACCTAACTTTAAAGTATCTTTTATACCATCTTATTTCTCCTTGTTGTGCAGCTGGTTTGACTGTTATGGGCCGGAGGAACTGACTGTTCTGATTTTTTTAATAAAAATTGTCATTTGTTTTGGATCCATATCTGCTATAGGGCATTTTCTCTAGTGCATTATTAAAGCTGCACTGGCTGGTGTATCTTAATGGGCAAAGTTAATTCTTTGTGTCTTTCACTCGTTGTTATTGTTCTGTGCATCCAAACTCTTCTCTTACTATGCCTCATTATGCTTTTTTCATTTAAAATTTTAGTGGAATATATTTACCAGTCTAATCTTGGGGCTGAGAAGGGTTATGAGAGAGCCTGAGAGAGTGGAAGTCTACAGTCATGCACCAGCATCCTTTGCTCTGGCACAGCTAAGAAGAGCAACAGGTTCAAATACACAAGTTTTAATTTTAACAGCCAGGTAACTTCATACATTTAAATTGAACTGTGCAAAAATAATCTAAGGCCTCACAGCTTTTCTCTGTTTAACCTGTGTGTAGCTCTTTTGCCATTTCAAGTAGTGGAGTACAGGCTGAGACGTAGCTGATGTATGGGAAAGACAAAAATGTGGCATTATTAGGTGAAAACCATAACCCATTCAAAACCTTCTCATACTAGTGAATGTAGTCTCAGGAGTAAAAGAAAGTGGTAGGGGTACAGGAGGTCTCTTTAATTCCTGAGCTAATTCCACCACTGAGAAGGATGAAAATACTTCAGCCCTGTGAAGAGCAAGAAGAGAGAAGAAATGCAACAGGTTTCATTGAAAGTAAAATTTGTCTTTTATTTGGACAAATCTTTTGGCAAATTTTCCAGCAAAATTAATTGGAAGTTGTGATTTCAGAGATCACTACTTGTACTGCTGACAGTTTTAGATAGACTTTTTTTTAGATAGATTGATTCTGTCCATGTGGGGTACTTTTTCCCCCAAAGAAACTAGAATAAACCTAGAAGTTTGGGTCAGTATCTAAAGCAAGTTGATCATGGAGAGGAGGCAGTGGAACTTAAAAGTGGGAACATTTTAGTGTGAAAAATTTTATTTGATCTTAGTTTAACAATCCACTTTTTCTTTTTTTTTTTCTCTCCCAAATGTGAATTCTTCACCCATTCCTCCATATTGTTTACTTTAATGCTAGAAGAATATGTGTGCACAGATTAAGTTCAGATCATCATATGAGAGGAACTGGTAGTATATGTAAAATAACACAAAAAATATGTATCGTTGATAGAATTTGCTTTTGAATAACTGAATCTACAATTAATTTCCAGTCTATTACAAATTCTTGCTGACAAAATAAAAATATAGGATCTCTGGTTGTGGAAAATAAGCAAGATGGAGAAATGAGTGGAAGTAATTTATTTTTCACATAATTGTACAGCAATTTATTTCAGCTAGCAGGTTCTTTTCTTTAAATGGCTGTATGTAATTCCTCAGTAACTTATGACTTTATATCAATACCAATGAACATTTTAAATACAAAACATTTTTGGTTTCTTCTCCTCTTATAAACAAAGGAATTGCATGTGATTTATGAATAACAATTTCTTTGTCCTTAGCAAAAGAAGAACAGAAATTAAACTATGTTTTGAAGACAAAGCAAAGGCCTTCTTTTCAAGCTTCCAAAGAATCACTCAATATTTCTGAAGAAACTGGCACACAATTAACTTTCCTCCTTCGCATCTCCAACCATCACCTTTTTTCATTATAATGAAATTGGGAGACCAGAACGGAAGTGCAGTTTGAATGCAAAGGGTATATTAACAGTGAATTATACTACAAAACAACAATATACTACAAACAACAAAGGTTAACCATTAAAATGCTGGCAACTTACTTATTATCAAATTCTATACTAGGCCTAGAATATTAATGATCACTCTTAAAGGATTCTACAGTCTTAAGCTTAATGATGAAGATTACTTAAAATTAAGTTTACTAATAAAGACAGTGAAAGAGTTAATATCTCTCACCCTTGCCAGCCCACAGCTGGGTGTCCTTGGGTGGATCATAATTCTTGAGAATTAGTCTCTCTGGCAGGTGTCCCTGGTGGAGAGGAGAAGATCCAGCAACCTCCTGGGAAAGCCTATGGAAGTCCTCCCAATGGAAGATGGGGCCAGGCTTTTACAGAATGAAGTGGATTGACTGCTGTCATTTAACCATTAGCCATACCTCCAAAATCCCTCATTGGAGAATAAAAGGAAAACAGCAGAAAAATTCATGAATGCCCAGTTTCCACCAAACAAGCTCTTTTTTTAATCTGTTTGTTATTATTTTTTCTTCATTTCAGGCTTAGTTGTGGCTGGGATGACCTCCGTGTTCTTCAACTCCAGAGAGCTGCTGGTGTTATGAACATCAGCTTGGCCTCTGTTTGTACATTTCAAGGTTGTAACTGGCTCAGAGGCTGCTAGGCCTTTCCCTTTCTCGTGGGTATCTTTCCACTCCAGGCCTGGCCCTGCAAAACTGAGAGACAAAATCAGTTGAATAATCAAGTAAAACTGAGGTAGGCATACTGAGAGATGGAGCGTCCTGCTACACATCCCTTGCTCCTTGTGATAAACATAAACACAAAATGGGACATTTTTCTTCAGTGCTGTTTGCATTCTTCCTGCAGTCACTGAGAACCAAGTATTGAGTTTCTTCAATGCATCAGTGGGAGCTCAGAGGACTCTTTACAGTACCTCTCTTTGCCTGAGAGAGAGAAGTAGGTCACATTTTTGTTTTGGAACAGAAATGGACAACATGGTGCATCTCCAGCATATGGTTTTAGTCTGTTATCTTGAGGAAGGGCACATTTTTAAAATTTTATGTAGTGTAGTCCAAGAAGTTACTGTTCCAGGCCTGTATTTCACTTAAAGACTCATGGAACCCAACCTGAGTCAAGAGCTAAATGTGAACCTTGATTTTCATTGTTTAATGTGAACACATTACCAACAATCTTTATGGGTTTTTCTGAGCTGAGTGTCTTCTATGCCTTTTCATAGAAGTTGTGTTATGAAGATTATAGAAAGTGTTAACAAACATACATGTGCACAAGCAAGTTTTGTGTAACAACAGGATTGGCCAAAGGATTTTCCTGTAAGACAAAAACTGACTTTTAACTGAAAGATGCTGATTGTTGAAATGATTGATTGAAAATTCTTTTAAGAAATTGACAATAGCTGTTACAGGAACTTCTCAAGTGCTCTGCACTGGTGAAAATAAGCAAGCTTTTATTTTCGATGTTTATTTTAATATAACTGTAGTAGTCCAGACTTTATGTTCACAGAAGTGTTAGTTGGTTGGTAGAGTAAGCATTCTGTGTGTGTGTGTGTGTGCTCATGTGTAATTTTTTCCCCTCCAGATAAAATTATCAATCTTGTGAGAATATTAAAACTCTTCCTGCAGTAATTCATGGCTTCTCATGGCAGAGATTTGAGCCAGCCTAATAAGGAGGGGAATTAGGAAAACATGGTTTCACTTAGCCACTACAAACATACAAAGTGCTCTTGAAGTGCATGACAATTCAATGTGGGATGCAATGGAATTCTAGTTTCTAATCACAAGCTTTTGTTAGCTTGTTAAGGTACAGCAAGAATGCTGGGATTCCTGAGGCGGTCGTTTTGTTGAGTTAGCTTGTTTTATGGTGACATTCATATTAAATTTGTGTCTCAAATGAACTCATAAAATGAGAGGGAAAATCACTTTTCTAAATTTATTTTGTGCTAGGGCTTTGCTGATAGTTTAGTTATTCCATCTCACTAGAAATCAAATGAGTGCTCAATATGTTTTGAAGGAACATGCAAGCAGCTAGAACTAGGTGCATTTTATATGCCTTTAAAGGTGGCTTCTGAGTTTGAATTTAATATGGATAACCCACACTTACTTAGAAACAAAGTAAAGGTGTGGACAGAAGTGTTTGTGAGGCACTCCGACAGCTCAAACTACTATTGCATTTATTTCCTCTTGTCCCTCAAAATAAATACATATATAAACACACATGCAGACATATATAAAATATCTAAGTTTAAATACTTATCTATATAAATATATGTATAAAATGGCAAATAAAATTAATTCTGAATTATCATGGTCAATCTAAATTTTGTGGAACCTCTGTTTTTCTTATTCTTGAGCATCATTTCCTCTTCATTGATTGCCATTGTATAGAGACATTTTAAGGTGTGAAATAATAGCCTGATACTGCTACAAAGATTTTCAGTTGTACCATGACCACACAGCTGAAAACCAACATGGGATCATTATTGGTAAAAGTGGCAGTCTGAAAATAATTTGTTATTGGATACCTTGATAGCTGCCAAGACCTTTAATTTTTATTACATTTTCCTAAGACTGTAAATGTTTTATTTGAAATTCCATTCTACAACAAAATATGGGGATTGCATATGCGCTATTCTGTGCAAACTGTGAAATCAATATAGTTTTAAATATCATAGGGACATCATTGTAAACTAGATATTGATGTGCTAAAGTCATTTACACCTCACAGAGAAAATAGATTATGACACTATTCATTTAACTGGCAGTGGGTATAGGAAGATAACCTGCCATGTAAGCCCACAGACAGTAATCTGTAAACTTTTTATGCATATTTTTTTCAGCAAGCTATACAGTTCTGACAGTTACAAATCACTTTTAATCTGTCAATTTCAAAGGTTGTCATCAGAAAGTTCAGCTGAAGGAGAATTTCTGTTTGACTCATCTTAAATGTAAGATGATTACTGTTTGTCACATTTACAAATTATCCTATTCTTAGAAAAATAAAGCTAAGCTGTTTAGCATGGTTATTGTGTAATTTGGAAGGCAGGATGCAGTAATGCATCTAAAATAGAAGTACACAGTTTTGTAGTGAAACTTGTTTGCTAATGGATGGCACGCAGCAATAGCAATAAAAGCAAAGATGTTTTTCTTTGCAATAAATCTTCATATACATAAAAATATATAAAGAAAGGAAAAATATAAAAACTGCTGAATGTTCACTTTTTCCCTGTGATGTACAGTAGAGATATAAACTCTGTAACATGACACAATTCCAAAAGATGACTGTGATTCTTCGGATACAAAACTGGGTTCTTTTACTCACAACACACTCATGTGATAACATTGGCCTTGCACACAGCCTAACAAGACCTGGGGTCAAATAAGGTTCAAACCTTATTTGAAGGGGTTTTAGGCTAAATTTAATCAGAGGTGTTGTGTTTTTATGATTTCTTGAGCTGAAGTATCATGCTTTTTAGGGTAACATGATCAAGTTAACATCCTTTACCTTAAAAGGTTGTTCCCACTCCAGTAGTGTTTTCATACTTTCAGCCTGTTCTTCAGTTCTCTGGGTTTCCAGGACTTGCCCTTGCCCCGCTGGCAGCTCTGACAGCTGTTGTAAAAAAGAAAACTTCAGTTTCTTTCACCATTAATTCATCCTAGCATGAATGGAACCCTGGGACCACCTACAGACGTAGGAGGCACCCATTCCTGCCTTGGAGCAATTGATCTCAGTTGTTTATAGAAATCACAAAACTGACTTGGCTCCTGGAAGTGCTGCAGCTTTGGGAGGCCAGGAGAAACTGAATCATTTTGATTGTATGTGGTAACCACTGGTTCAATAAAAAGTTTCAATGACCCTATGGGGCTTTGAAAATGACAGTGTTATTATTCTTCTCCATTTATCTGGGTACCCTGTATATAATGACAATACACAAAATAGTAAACAAAAATGCTAATGCAACATGATCATTAAGGAGAAAAATAACTCAATAACTGAGTAACAAAGCTTTACTGCTAGATATGAAAAGTAAAATAATTTTATTGAGTCAACAGTGAATTTCACCCAGAACAAGTAGTTCAGCTACAGTTTGTTCTGCCAATCCTATTCTCCTCATACATGAAAACTTTCCATTGGCTTGGAACAGAAACTTTGCCTGAATAGCAGTGAAGGAGCTCAGAAGCTCAGACCCTCAAAGGTTTCAAAAAATTTAAGGAATCATAGAATCATAGAATCCTAGGGGTTGGAAGGGACCTCGAAAGATCATCTAGTCCAACCCCCCTGCCAGAGCAGGGTCACCTAGAGCACATCACAGAGGAACTTGTCCAGGTGGGTTTTGAATGTCTCCAGTGAAGGAGACTCCACAACCTCCCTGGGCAGCCTGTTCCAGTGCTCTGTCACTCTCACAGTAAAGAAGTTTTTTCTGATATTCACCTTGAACCTCCTATGCTCCAATTTACACCCATTACCCCTTGTCCTATCACTGGTCATCACTGAGAAGAGCCTAACTCCATCTCCCTAACACTCACCCCTTACATTTTTGTAAACATTGATGAGGTCACCCCTCAGCCTCCTTTTTTCCAAGCTAAAGAGGCCCAGCTCCCTCAGCCTTTCCTCATAAGGGAGATGTTCCACTCCCTTAATCATCTCTGTGGCTCTGCGCTGGACTCTTTCAAGCAGTTCCCTGTCCTTCTTGAACTGAGGGGCCCAGAACTGGACACAATACTCCAGATGCTGCCTCACCAATGCAGAATAGAGGGGGAGGAGAATTATCATGGGATAATTATCATGGGATATTATCATGGGATAATAAAAACAGAATCATAGAATGGTTTGGGTTGGAAAGGACTGTAAAGATCGTGTAGTTCCAACCCTCCTGCACAGGCAGGGACACCTCCCACCAGACCAGGTTACTCAAAGCCTCTACCCTTGGGGCAGGCAACATGCCCTTGAACACTTGCAGGGATGGGGCAGCCAAACCCCCCCTGGGCAACCTGTTCCAGTGTCTCACCATCCTCACTAAATAATTTCTTCCTAATGTCTAACCTAAATCTACCCTTTTCCAGCTTAAAACCACTACTCCTCATCCTATCACTACACACCATGGTAAAAAGTCACTCCCCAGCTATCCTGTAGGCCCCCTACAGGTACTGGAACACCTCTACGAGGTCTCCCCGGAGCCTTTTCTTCCTAGGCTGAGCAGCCCCAACTCTCTCAGCCTGTCTTCATAGGAAAGGTGCTCCAGCCCTCTTACCACACTCATGATCCTTCTCTGGACTTGCTCCAAGAGCTCTCTCTATGTCCTTCCTGTTTTGAGGGCTCCAGAACTGGAGACAGGACTCCAGGTGGGGTCCCACGTGGGTGTGGAGTAGAGTGGCCAGAATCACCTCTCTTGAAATGCTGGCCATGTTTCTTTCGATGCAGCCCAGGACATAGGTGCTTTGTGGGCTGCAAGTGCACATTGCCAGCTTATGTTGAGCCTCTCATCCACCATTACCCCCAGATCCTTCTCCTTAAGACTGTTTTCAAGTCCTTCCCCTCCCAACTTGTATTTGTGCTTGGCATTACCCCGACCCAGGTGTAGCGCCTTGCACTTGGCCTTGTTGAACTTCATGAGGTTGGCATGGGCCCACCCCTCCAGCTTGTCAAGGTCCCTCTGGATGGCATCCCTTCCCTCCAGCATGTCAACCACATCACACAGCTTGGTGTCATCAGCAAACTCATTGAGGGTGCACTCAATGCCACTGCCCATGTCTCTAACAAAGATGTTAAATAGCGCTGGTTGCAGTAACAACCCTTGGGGAATGTGGTTCATCACAGATCTCCATTTGGACATCACACCATTGACCACTACTCTTTGAGTGTGACCATCCAGCTAATTCCTTATCCAACAAGCAGTCCATTCATTGAATCCACACCCTTATAATTTTGAAACCAGGCTGTCACGTGGGACAGTGTCAAATACTTTGTACAAGTCCAGGTAGACTTATGGTATAATGGAAAGTAATCATCATCCTTCTTACAGATTATAGAACATAAAAAAATAAAAATATCCATACAATAGAAATGGAAAGAGAGGCAAAGTGTCAGTTTTTAAGCAAAGTTCAATGTTTACATTACAGCTGCTATGTTCTGTGTTGGTCCCTTAGACATCAGAAAAGTCCTTTGGCTGTGCCTTCTTCTCAGCAGCTCCTAACGAGCTCCTCTTGCACCAGGCTATGTGGAGGAACTGCAGGGAGTATCAAAACCTACCACTGCTGCTGGGGATGGGCCACATACTTTCAGGTACCCAGTTTTTAACTATTTCAGGTGCTTGGAACAATTTCAAGCAGGATGTGAGAATGTGGGCTGCTTTGAATAATGCACAGCTTATGTGATTCATTTTTCCTCATTAAAGCATGTCTTGTGAAGCTTAAGCATGCAAGAGAGTGGAAATATAACTTTATCTGTGTCAACATTTATCTTGCATGCCAGAAATGTATTTTTACTTGTTTTCTCTGCAAGGTGTTTGCAGTGACTCACCATTCCTCTCTATGTTTTTAGGCATTGTTTTAGTCCCTCTTCCTCTAAAAGAAGCTAAAATATTTTAAGGTATTTTTGTGATAAATTCAGCTTGTTTGTATTGTATCAGACAGGGCAGCTGCTTGACATTTAAGTCTCTTTTTGAAGAAAACAACTATGCAGTAAAAAAATCCTTAAATTCTTCTTCCTAATTTTCCCCCCCATTTATTTCTTCTGTCCTGCTGTTTGGTAGCTGTGAACCTAACTTTTACCTCTAGGCAAATAGGCAGGCAAGCATCTCCTTCTGGAACTAATGTCAATGTATCTCCTTGGATTAATTGGCAAGTAAATGGTGCAGTCCATACCTTGCCTTCTCAGGAGAGACTTCTGACATCAGCAACTTTGTGATACTTTGCTCTGAAATTTAGCCCCTATATTTAACCCCTTCCTGGCACCTCTCAAGAGAAACTGTCAGGTTTTTTTTGCAGTTCCATGTAGTGCGTGTGAGCATGACTGCTGTTTCCCTCAGAAAAAGCATGTTAAATTAATATCCACTGATTGTCTGTTTTAAGAAGGTTCTATTTTGGGTTATCAATATCCCATATTGCTATAATATCACAACACATGGAAATAACATTAGGCAATTCCTTAACTCAAGCTCTTCTTTTGCTGCACAGATCACCAAAGGAATAAGAACAGAGTAAAACCAGAATCCCTTCTGACTTGGACTATAGGGTACAACAGGGTTTTTCTGGGGTAGTCATGTTTTCAAAAACTCTTAGTGTAATTTAATATTTCTTGTTAGAAGTTGCTATTGTACATTAGTTACTGGCAACTGATCTCTTTACAGAACACAAGCATACATAGTCCTGCCTCCAGGAACCACTTACCTCTGGATGGGCAGTGTGCAGTGGGGTTTTCAAGACAGCTCAGAATTGTGTCCCCCAAGCAATAAATCAAATTATACAGTAAAGTGAGAAGTTTATTTTTTCAGTCAGTGTGTTTCATTAATGTGAGTAAAACCAGTTGCTTTACTAGCTAACAATTAAACTGTGTGCCTGTCTATGGGTTTTTTCACCTGCAACCCTTCCATTACAAGATTTAGCTCTCACCTTTTTTGTTCAGTGGGTGATATTTGTAAAACACAACTTCTTTGTTAATATATTTAACTGGAAGAATCTCAGTTTTGTTGCTAGAGTGTTTTCAAATGACAAAGAGTACTTCAAAAGAAAACATTTATTTCCTGAAGAGCTACACAGATGAAGAACATCTTTAATAAGCTAGCACCCTCCTGCTGAGTTTCTACCATCAGAACATGTCTATGCTAGGCAAAGTTTCATTTCTATTTAGTTTCAATTAAATGCCTGTAATGTAATTACATAGCACAGGAAGGATCTATTGATGTTGTGAATTTGATTTTTAATAAGATTACAAAAAACCCCTCTAAGTTGCCTCCATAACTTTAGAAATGATAGTCTGTCCATCTAGCTTCTCACGTGCAGTGATAACATCTGGCAAACGTCAAATCCTGTAATTTTTTTTCCAGCATTGAGAAGTACTGCACTTGGCCATTGATTTTTATGAGAGTTCTCGAAATAAAACTTCCCCTACCTAAATAAAAGACAATAGCTTAGGCTTATGGTTTGTGATTGGGACAATATGGTGGCTATTCTTAGATATACGGACATTGACACAATTCCTAGAGATGATACAACTATGTCAGCAGAAGAGTGGACATTTTTGCCTATGAAATGCAGCTAAACAAGCTATAACAATCAAATTTTTACTGTTTGTGAAAAATATCAAATAATTTTTGTGGTTTCAGCTTGTATTTTTATCTTTTTCTCTGAGAAGCTGCCTTTCCATCTGTCTGATAGCAAAATTTCACCATTTCATCAATAAAACTGGCATCATTTCACCTTCAATCTATTCACAGAAGCTTCACTACTTGAGGTATATGAACCTAATTTGGATGAAGCATTGACATTTAATGAAAATGTTATTTTGTGCATGAAAATCCTAAGCCCAAAATTTCATATGATTGTAGTAATCTGTAGTTTGTATCATGCTATCTTTCACATACAAATAATCCTTTTGGTGTTGCCTGTACCCCTCAATGAAGTAGTTTCTTCAACTGCCACAAGCAAAAGCTGGTTCCTCTGCAAATATATGTGACTGACAAGTTGAAATTACTGAAAAGCCAAAATGAAAGTTTTGATAATCATCCAGAAATATAATTTTCAACTTTGTTCTAGACTTGTGTCCACATGTCATCTTAACTGACCTGAATGTTTTTCATTTAAATTAGAAATTTAAATCAGGGCGAGTGCAGCACTGACCATATTTTTTCTCTGTATGAAGCTGGTTAATTTGCCTTGAATGTTCTACTTTAGTGAGTCATCTCAGATGGATCATGGGACACTTCGACCTGAGCTGGCAAAAATGGGAAAAAGCAGTCCCAACAACAAATCCTTTTAAGTTGCTGTTTGTATACAATTAAAGGAGGGAATTAAGAGCTTGTCAGGATTGTATCTTTTGATTAGCATGCTTTTGTAGGGAGTTAATGCCATCCTGATTCAGGCCACAGGCCAGGGAATGGCCAGGGAGTGGGACTCACCAGCCTTAGCTGTTCTTGGATCATTAAGCATAGTGACTTTCTGCATAGCCTCAATGCCATAACAAAGATATTTCAAAGTCAGGACAGAATGGTCATTGCAGGAGATGAGGGGGGGGGAGCACAGAGTAGGTTATCTTTTCTTGTTAAAACAATTAATGCATCTCCCATCTATATGTAAACTACACATATGACCTTATTGTTTGTGCATATGATTCTAAAAAATATAAATTCCTATAATATGAATTTTAGAAATAGAATTTAAGACACTGATAGTACAATATTCAATATCATAATTTGGCATCATTATTCTACATAATCATATTCAATATTCGACATTATCATTCAGCAATGGACACTGTCAGGCCAGAAACCTACAGTGTCCTGGGCTGCATCCCCAGCAGCATGACTGGCAGGGCCAAGGAGGGGATTGTCTCCCTCTGTTTTGCTCTACTGAGATCCTTCTGCAGGGTTGGTTCTAGTTCTGGCGTCCCCAGAACAAGAAGGACATGGAGCTGTTGGAGCAAGTCCAGGGGAGGCCACGGAGATGATCAAAGGGCTGGAGCAGGTCTGGAGATGGCTGACAGAGTTGGGGGTGTTCAGCCTGGAGAAGAGAAGGCTCTAGGGAGATGTCACAGTGGACTTCCAGTACCTGAAGGGATGACAAGAAAGCTGGGAAGGGACTTTTTACAAGGGCATGAAGTGATAGGACAAGCAGTAATGGTTTTAAACTGGAAGAGGGAAGATCTAGATGAGATCTTAGGAGGAAATTCGTTTCTGTGTGGGTGGTGAGACATTGGCCCAAGTTGGGCAGAGCAGTTGTGGCTGCCCCATCCCTGCAAGTGTTTAAGGCCAGGTTGGATAGGGCTTGGAGCAACCTGGTTAGTGGGAGGAGTCCCTGACCATGGCAGTGGGGTTGGAACTAAATGATCTTTATGGTCTCTTCCAACCCAAACTATTCTGTGATTCTATAATAAACTTATGTTATTTCCACCATTTACATAACTTAAAAAAATCTTTGCCTTTTAAAATATTTTTTTTTAGTGAAAGAAGCAGCAAATTACCTGCTCAGTTTTTTTCATTTCAAACAATGTTGTGTGCATAACTTCTCTCTGAATGAGCAAGTTAAATATCTATTGTAGAGCAAATTTTGTTTTGATGAAGGTGTTCTGAATCTATTTCCTCACCATCTTTGAAACCCTGTTTCCTGGAAGCAAAAGTTGACATACCTTTAGTTGCTGTCTCATTGTCTCATCGTCTTTGTTTAAACCATGTTTTCAGAGTATTTTGAGTGCTTTAAAATCTTTCATAGATGTATCCTGCAACACAAATCTGAGAGAGTAGATACTATTATTCCTTTTTCACAAGGAGCTTGCCTCAGCAAGTGATCTACAGAGAGTCCGCCACAACTGGAAATAGAACCTCTGACTCTTGAGTGGGCACACATTGAAATAAAAGGAACTCCATTTAATCATAAGAAAACACTTCTGTACTGTGAAAAGGATCAAAAGCTTGGACAGGCTGCCCAGCAAGATGTAGGAGTGACCATCCTCAGAGATATTCAAAAACTGAATGGACACAATCCTGGGTAACCTGCTTTGAGCAAACTGATTGGACTGGGTGATCTTCTGAGCTCCTTACCATCATCATCTATTTTGTGCCCTTGTTTTGCCTTAATCAATGGTTAGATTTTCCTTCCAAAGCTTTAAAACAGGTAACTCAAGAGAGTGAAAAGGGCCTTTCCAGGTCTAGGTATGAGTGCTTCTTGCATAGTAAGGATGTATACATCACAGGGTAAATATACATTTCAGTTATACATCAAAGGGTAAATATACATTTCAGTAGAACCTCCCAGTCAGAGATATATCTTAGAACTTCTCTGTGAACAATTTTTTTCTTTAAAGAAATTCCAGAAGTTTTTGAAGAACAAGCTGAGTCCTTCTTCCTTTTCCACAGTGCTACTTTGTAGGAGACCTCTGCTTCTGAGTCAAGGTGAGGAGTGCATCTCAGAGGGATGAACTTGCCCTCAAAATGCTGCTTAGTTTCTCTCTAAAAAACTAAGGGCATATGCTTTTTTCCTGGCTATCAGTGGGCTTTCTTTCCCATGTACAAAGATGATAAAATTTCAGTAGAGAAAAATTAATTACATGCATTATTACCATAAGGAATAAATACTCTCTCTGGTTAGATTGAGCTTTTAATCTTAATGGATAAGATAAAGGAAAAGAGGAAGACTTAAATAAAGGAAATATTACATCTGAAATAATTATGTCAACAATAGGTTTGGTTCTGGACCTAGTGGCTTCATTGAGAAAATGTGCAATTTCTCCAAGGACAATGGCACATGGTGCAAAGAGCTTGGTATGGGAAGCTGTGATCTCTCTTGAGAGCATTCCTCACATCAGGCACAGGCTGTGGTTGTGTAGCTATGCCACTTGCTGACTGGAGCATTTATGTCTGGAGGAGGCTGTGCTGGAACTCCTGGAAGTTTCAGGTCAGCTGTGTGGTTGCCAGGAGTATTTGTACTGGAGTTTGCTGCCCATGTTAGATGTAGTCTGCATTTTGTGCTGAGCATGACACTAGTTATTAAATACTTTGTTGTTATTTGAATAAGATTCAATAACAGGTGCTGTGTCTTCTCTGCACAGGTCCTGAAAGACAAATGGATTATATGTTCTCTGTCTTCCTTTGTTCTGTCAGTTTTATTGACATACAAAGTAGCATCATAGAGTACATCTGTCTATATGAGGCTTTGCTCTTCAGTGCAGTACAAGATGCAGCATGCTCAAGGTAGGATGCTAATGGTGATTAAACACAACTGTTAAATGATTTTTCAAACCAACAAAGTTAAAAAAAGAGTGGTGTTAGAGCACTTGCATTTATTTTGTTTTTTATTAGAGCTGAAAGTAAATGTGTCCTATATGTTTTAATTCTTCTTTGTTATTATATATGAAGGATAACAGTAAATTCACTCATCTTCATTAGCTTGTATAGATTCAGAGACCTTAAATAATTTGCCATTTTGCCAGTGTTTCAAAGTATATGGCAGAAGAAGACACAAAGCTTGGTTATTCTGGGATTGCTCATTGGTGTGATAGTGAGATCAGTTGGATGGTTTTGCTTTGCAATAGTTGACCTGGTCAAAAGAGGGCCTTAAATGCTCAGAAATTCAGAAATATTCTTCACCCTAGGGAAGGTATCTGTGATAATTGGAGCCTTTGAGATGATAGGACCACGTAGATCATCTCTGTCATGTTTGTGACAGTGTGTGTGCTTTTACTTGCACTTCTAAAAGAAGTAAAGTTTGAAAAGACTGTAAAAGAGTTAAGTTGTATGGGGTTTTTTGTTGGTTTTTTTTTCTCTAAATGTATTGCCCAGCTACAAAGTAAAAGGATCAAAGTAAGTAAAAAGGGTGTCTTTTATCCTGTAACACTGATGAGAAAGTTTCCCGCTTCCTACAAGTGAAGGAGGACTCCAGAGGCTGATGTGAGTAGCCTTCACCTCAGTCCAATACTGATGAAGACTATTTTATACCATTTAACACCTTATTATGTATATATGGGCAAGTTTGTCAGTATAACTGCATTACTAGTACTGGTAATTTTACAGGCTGAAGGCTTATTAACTGGGGAGCAGCACTGATGGAAGGGTTTTGGGGATCTTGTCAGACATTCAGCTGATGTCTTGTTGGACATCCAGCAGCATGCCCTGGCCACAGATGAAGATAACAATACCTTGGACAATGTCGAAGGGAGCACAACCAGTCAGTGAAGGCAAGGATTTGTCCCTTCATTCCACACTTGTTAGACCATGTCTAGAAACTGTGACAAATCTGGGACCTGCCATACAAGCAAAATAATGATCAGAGAGCCTACAGGATGGCCAGGGGCTGGAGCTCTTACTGTGGGTGGAGAGGCTGAGGGAATGGAGTTTTTTTAGCCTGGAGAAGAGATGGATTTGGGGACACGTAACAGCAGCCTTTCCATAACTACAAGAAAGTTACAAAAAATAAAATGAGTGAGGCTCTTCATAGATGTACATGGCAGGAGTACAAGAGACAATTTCACCATGAGGGCACTGAAGCATCGGAACAGATTCTCCAGAGGGGTTGTGCAAGTCTCCATCATTGGAGGATCTGAGGTCCTGATTGGATAAAGTTCTGAACAACTTGATCTCATTTTATACGTGGTCTTGCTTCAAGCAAGAAGTTGGACTTTAGATCTCCTGAGATTACTAGAATCACAGAATCATAGAACAGTTTTGGTTGTAAAAGGCCTGTAAGATCATCAAGTCCAACCATGAATACAGCACATCGAAAAAAACCAGTAAATCATGTCTCTCAGCACCACATTTACGTATCTTTTAAATACCTCCAGGAATGGTAATTTGACCACTTCCCTTCAAACCTGAGTTATCCTACAGTACAACCTTCTGTGCGACCTTCTGTCCATACATTCATGGTGGAAGTGGGGTGGGGCATAAACATGAACCTAGAAGATGCACCTGCAGAGCCATCAGTAGGATTGAGATGGTGGGAGGAAGGATGTGAGAGCCGTTATCATAGAATCATAGAATCACAGAATCACAGAATTGGAAGGGACCCTGAAGAACATCTAGTTCCAACCCCCCTGCATGGGCAGGGACACCTCCCACCAGACCAGGTTGCTCAAAGCCCTATCCAACCCATCCTTGAACACTTGCAGGGATGGGGCAGCCAAAACCTCCTGGGCACTGTTCCAGTGTCTCACCACCCTCACACCAAAGAATTTCTTCCTAATGTCTAACCTAAATCTACCCAATTCCAGCTTAAAACCACTACCCCTCATCCTATCATGACACACCATGGTAAAAAGTCACTCCCCAGCTTTCCTGTATGTCCCTTTCAGGTACTGGAAGACCTCTACGAGGTCTACAGCCTAACTCTCTCAGACTGTCTTCATAGGAAAGGTGTTCCAGCCCTCTCATCATCTTTATGGCCCTCCTCTAGACTTGCTCCAAGAGCTCTCTCTATGTCCTTCCTGTGTTGAGGGCTCCAGAACTGGAGACAGGACTCCAGGTGGGGTCCCACGTGGGTGTGGAGTAGAGTGGCCAGAATCACCTCTCTTGAAATGCTGGCCATGTTTCTTTTGATGCAGCCCAGGACATGGTTGCTTTGTGGGCTGCAAGTGCACATTGCCAGCTCATGTTCAGCTTTTTGTTGACCAGCACTCCCAGATCCTTCTTCTTAAGGCTGTTCTCAATCCATTCATGGCCCAATCTGTATTTGTGCTTGGGATTGCCCCAATCCAGGTGCAGGACCTTGCACTTGGCCTTGTTGAACTTCATGAGGTTGGCATGGGCCCACCCCTCCAGCTTGTCAAGGTCCCTCTGGATGGCATCCCTTCCCTCCAGCATGTTGACCTCACCACACAGCTTGGTGTCGTCAGCAAACTTATTGAGGGTGCACTCAATGCCACTGCCCATGTCTCCAACAAAGGTGTTATATAGCACCAGTCCCAGTACTGACCCTTGAGGAACACTACTCATCCCTGATCTCCATCTTGACATTGATCCATTAATCACCACTTTTTGAGTGTGACTATCCAGCTAGTTCCTTACTCAACGAGTGGTCCATTCATTTAATCCCTATCATTGAAGTTTTGATACCAGGATGTCCTGTGGGACAGTGTCAAAGGTTTTGCACAGGTCCAGGTAGATGGCATTTGTCCACCAATGTTGTGACCCCATTGTAGGAGGCCACAAAATTAGTCAGGTAGGATTTGCCCTTGGTGAAGCCATGTTGATTTTTACCAACTACCACTTTGTTTTCCATGTCCCTTAGCAGAGCCTCCAGGAGGATCTGCTCCATTATCTTGTCAGGCAGAGACTTGAGACTTACTGGCCTGTAGTTCCCTGGGTTTTCTTTTCTTCCCTTTTTGAAAATGGATGTTATGTTTCCCCTTTTCCAGTCAGTGGGAACTTCACCAGACTGTCATATCTTTCCAAATATGATGGAAAGTGGCATTGCAACTTCATCTGCTAGCTCCCTTAGGAGCCATGGATGAATCTTGTTAGGTCCTACGGATGGATCTTGTCAGGTCCTATGGACTTGTGCACTTTCAGGTTCTTTAGATGGTCTCAAACCTGCTATTCTCCTACAGTGGGGGGATCTCCATGGCCCTTGCTGGTGAAGACTGAAGCAAAAAAGTCATTCAGTACCTCAGCCTTCTCCATATCCTGCATGATGAGGTCTCCTTCTGGAGAGGACCCACATTTTTCCTGTTCTGCTTCTTATCACTGATGTAGCTGTAGAAACCTTTCTTATGACCCTTGATGTCCCTGACCAGGCTTAACTCTATCTGGCCTTTAGCTTTCCTAACCTGATCCCTGGCTTCTTGGAAAAAGTAAGGACAGGTTACCTGTCCCTGTATCCACCCTCTGAAGACTTTCTTTTTTTGTCTAAGAGTGTCCAAGAGCAATTTGTTCATCCATGCAGATGTCCTGGCATTCTTGCCTGCCTTCCTCTTTCTTGGGATGCAGTACTCTTGGGCTTGACGGAGGTAATCTTTCAATATTGACCAGCTTTCTGGGCTCCTCTCCCATCTAGGATTTTTTGCCATGATACCCTACCAAGCAGAGCCCTGAAGAGACTGAAATCTGCTCTCCTGAAGTCCAGGATAACGAGCTTGCCGCAGACCCTCCTTGTTGCCCTATGGGCCATCCATCCTTGTTGGTGAGAACAAGGTCCAGCACAGAACCTTTTCTTGTCGGTTCCTCTACCATTTGGAGGAGGAAGTTGTCATCAATGCATTCTGAAACTTCCTGTATTGCTGGTGCCTTGTTGTGTTGACCCTCCAGCAGATGTCGGGGTGGTTGAAATCCACCATGAGGATCATGGCCTGTGAACAGGAAGGTGCACCTATCATCCTGTAGAGGGCCTCATCTGCTTGGTCATCCTGGTCAGGTGGCCTATTGCAGACTCCCACTGTAATATCACCAGCCCATCTTCCCTTCCCCAGGTGGAATTCCATGGACTCCAGCTGATTGTTGATGTAAGGGGCGACAACCCTTCCTCTTCTCCCTTGCCTGTTATGAAATTTTTCATATCCTGAATATCTGCAGTTCATTTACACTTAGGATAAGGCAATCTTTTTTTAGTGTAAAAAAGAAAAAAAAAAAAAAAAAGAAAAAAAGAAAGTCTTTTGAGTATTTAATAGTAGGAGAATGACTTTGTATTTCCAACCCATTGTTTTGAGAGGACAGATTTCTTAAAAAGTTTAAAAAGGCCTACATATTAGGGTAGGAGAGAGAGAAAAACACCTATTTATCAGATTGTTCCTGTCACCTTACAAATTAGATGTTTTTTAGGAGGCTCTGGAGAAGTCCATTTTCCTTAAATACAAGATGCTAGACCCAGTTATAGCATGCAATCATGTGACTACTTTATTTTCCTTTCTCTAGATTGTTAACTTCTATTAATTTAGCACAGAAAATACATTTTTTCCAATGTTATCTTTAGTTCTCTCAGCAGATATTTTTTTTCTTCTACTCTCTTTCCCCCATGGTTTTTTGACCTGATTTCTATAGAAAGGTAATTCCTACTCCTCAAATGTTATTTTGGTTGAAGGGAGCTTTAAATATTATTAAGTGACAACAGTTTTTTTTTCGTTTTTCCAGTTCAAATTGGCTTAATCTACTACACTAAGGTTTTTCAGTCCCAGTCATCCAAAGTCTGAAATTGTACTACAGCAAAACACCTCCTTCTGCATCCTACTGCTTTGGAAAAACTGGCGAAATTAGTCAATAACTTAACTAAATTGTGAGCTAATTTTAAGTCCCTGAATATTCAGATTCCTGTAGAAGGAAAATGGAATGCCAACTTCACCATCCTTGCACTAGTTAATTTGTCACAGACCAAAAGGAAATATGTCTGAGATGACAATATTTTGTGGGAAATTTTAAGATCATAACTGAAATCAGATTGCCTGAAATGTCCATATTTTCTATCAATGCATTGTAACTATTCCCTATTTTGTTTTTTAAAATCAGAATTAGTCTTCAGAGGAGATTTCGAATAATAAAACAGCAAAGGAAAAAATAAAAGCAAAACATCTTATTCTATAACAGTTAATCCATTAGAGCACCCACAGTGTTGGATTTTATGATTTACATCAGTGGAAAGAATCACTTCTATGACTTTTGTAGTTGATTGTTATTTAGTTTTATCTCCTGATCAATATTACATGGAATCCAGAAAAAAACCTGACATGATCACACTGATGCAGTTGTTAAATCAAAGGCTCAGTATCAGTTAAAAAAAAAAAAAAAAGAAAAAAAATCAGAAGTGAGAATGAAGCAGTGTCCTGTCCTCTTATTAATTTTGGAAGATCATGTGTATGATTTTATGAGGGATTTTCCTGAGGTTTATTCTCAGATTATTCAATGTCTGCATGAATCAAAATGGTGCTCAGCTGGGACAGTCAATAGGCAGACTACACATGTGACAGATGCACAGACGACTTCAAAGATGCCATTACAAGTGCCTGTGGAGACATTTCAGGAGCCAGATGCTGTTGCTTTATATCTTCCACAGCTCAGAGTGTGTCCTATGATCACCTTCCAAAGGGGGTGTGTGGTTCAAGATGCTGAAATAAACAATTTTTGTCTGTTTTCGCTACCTTGAGCATACTTTTTTCACATATATTTACACAGGAAGTTTAGTTGGGTATATGTGTGTACATAGATAAACATATATACACACATATACAGACACTCTCACATGCACCACAACCCTCTCTGCTCTTATATGCTTCACACCTGTTAGGCTGAGACATGTATCTTAGAGTTTATATAGGCATAGATTACGATACAGGTGAATTCAAAACCAAAACACACACAAAAATAATGTTTACTTATATTCAGATTATTTCACAGCAAATGTAAGCAACAAATGTAAATAAAATTTTGTTTTAGCTCTTCCTTGGGCTTGGGCAAGAAGGGTGTCAGCAGAGAGATTCCTGTGCCTGTGTCTGGCTGGCTTGGCAAGAGGGACTGGGGGTGCTTTGTCTTTCCTACAGGTTTATACTGCATTTCTTTGTTTACATCCTTTATACTGCCATCTTATTTATTAGCCAGTAGGGAAAAATAACTCTACATCAGGAAAAAAAATCATGTCCTGTTAGGGAAAAGGTCCCAAAAGTGGTAATTGTGATAATTTATTCTAAGCTTCTAAGTAACACAGTCCATAGGAGCTTCCTGAGTTAATTTCTACTAAAAAAAACCCCAACAAACAAACGAACAAACAAAACACTGGAAGCAAAACACTAAACTACAATACATTGCTTTTACATTTTAAGCAATAGGAAAATATATTAAACACTAGTTAATTTTTCCCAACCAATCAGTTCATCTCTGCAGAAAGTTTGCACTCTATTTTTGCCTGAGTTCATACGGTGCTGAAGTCTGCCCATTGAGCCATTTTAAAACTTTATGGTTAACGTAAATAACCCTTGGTTAGGAAATGTTGGTGTGTCCATGAATCTGCTTACTGAATGTGATCAGGTCTAGGAAAAAAGCTAGAAAAAATTGTAGATCTGCTTTATGAAGAAAATTTCAGGTTTCAGGGCTTGTTTTCTCTTAGAAACTGTTTAGTAACAATATATTTATTTAAAGAGCGGAAATGAGGTAAGAAATTTGGAATGCTAATTAATTCAGGAGAAAATTTCTTAGCTGATACATGATCAGATTTTCATAAGAGATTGAAAATATTTTGACCAAATCTTTTTGACATCACTTGTAATTAGTGACCAAAAACCTTTTTTGAACATCGTATTTTATCGAGCACATTTTTCAAGCCCTTAATCATCACCATCATCCTTTTCCAATAATACCCAAGGTCTCCCAGATCTCTTTTGAATGCTGAGTGCATGAAATGATCAAACCACAACAATACTGTATGAGAAACTAATGCACTCTTTCTTCTTACCTCAGGATGCACTTTTCATAAACAGTATAAACACTGAGGGCTCTTATGCAGCTGACAAAGATACTGGGAACTCTAACACTGTTTCAGAACTACTTCTTTTCAGGATTAAAAAAAAAAAAGAAAAAAGCCCCACACACTGAGAAGAATGCTTTTATATCCAAACATTTCCTATCTTGTAATTCTCATTTATATGCTCTTCTGCAATTATATTAATATCCTCTCCCTGTATTTTTCAAATTCAGTCATACAGTATCATCTAATTCATGTTAGTTAAATAAAGTTGGGGTAAGAGCAGATTCCAGAAGTATTTCAGCAGAAAATAATATTATTTTCCTATATACAATTATGGTGAGATGTGGCAGAACATTTTTTAATCACTCTGTTTTGACCTCCATTTATGGCACAACAGGTTCTTTGTGCTTTAGTTGGTCAAAACAGGATCCATTTTTTTTGCCTGAGAAGGTGGTATAAATCCACCCCACTTATGGAATCTTAAAGGCTTTCCCATTTCTCACAGTACTTTTCAGAAACACCTAACAAAAATACTGCTCTTTGGTGTCTTATCCAGCTCATTGCTGTTATAAAAAATGTGCATGTAGTTTTGGGTTATATGCTTTTTCAAATCTAAGCCTGAGACTGAGGATATCATGAAGGGATGCACTCAATATTTGGGTGGAGGAACTGAACAGTCAGAAGTAGTGGATGCTCTTGTGCTCAGTATTTTTGTGAAACTCCTTTTTCAGCCAAGTTACTTGAACTGGTGGACTACTTCTATATCTGGACACTGGAGGAAAGGAGGCTGAGGGGCGACCTCACTCTTCACAACTCCCTGAAAGAAGGTAGGAGTAGGGGGGGGATGTCAGTCTCTTCTCCCAAGGAAAAGTGATAGGACAAGAGAAAATGGCCTCAAGTTGTGCCAGGGGAGGTTTAGATTGGAAACAATGTCTTCCCCAAAAAGTTGTCAAGAAGTTGCCCAAGAAGGCAGCTGAATCACCATCCCTAGAGGATTTTAAAAGATGTGTAGACGTGGTACTTAGGGAGAATTAGGTTGATGGACTTGAAGATCTTAAAGGCCTCCTCCAACGAAAGTGATTCTATGATTTTAGTTTTTCTAACTCTGATAGTGGTGAATAGCTTGTCAGAGATGTTTTGGTGACTTACAAGGATATGCGGAACCCTTTTTGTGTCTTAAACAACTCAGGATGGAGCCCTGTGTTAGGCAAGTGTGAACACTGCAGGTGGGATGGTGGGCTATCCCCTCATCCCCTGCTCCTCTCTGGCTTGCCTCACTCGGTAAGTTTCCAGCCACTGCTCTCTGCACGTGCCAACCACCAGGGCTGCCTTGGACCTTTAGAAGAACCTCCCCGCATCCCCATTCCAGAACTCTCTGGACTGTCAGACTGCCAGCTGCAACTCCAGAACCTTCCAGAACGCTGAACTGTTCAGATGCCAAGTTCAACTGCATGTTGCTGCCCAGAGGGAGGTCTCTGGGGGGCAGAACGTTATAAAAGAGGTGAAAGCATGTCACACTTTGACGCCCAGTGACCTACAGACCAGGAAAAAAAGACCTCGCTGGAACAAAATGGTGGTGATATATCTGTCCTATCTTCTCATCTGTCTTTCCATCTTCCATTTTTTCTTTTCCTTTTTTCCAAGACCCTAGCCATTTCCGTTTTGCTCCATTTGCCAGCTAGAGTTTTTGTGAGTTAACAGTCTTTGCAATTACCCACCATTAGCAACCAAGCACCGAGCCCTCAACAAAGCCTTTGTTACATGGTTCATCTAGGCCATTTGCTGTGCCTTTTTTCACCCCACTCAGGCAGGATCACACACCATTTTTTTGTGTACAAAAAGATTCACCTTTGTTGAAACGCTCCGAGTGGGATAAGATATGGCTCTGTGTTTTTGCAGGTGTTTTAACTAGGTCGGTGACTTGGCTATTTTATCTGATAGTTTTGAATCTTTGTTCACTGGCCTTGCTGATGGGAATATAAAAATTTAATTCACAATGTGGTGACTACGTGCCATAAAGTGCATTTGTTCAATGCACTTTTTTTTTGTTTTTACTCTGGTACATGTATGACTAAAAGTGCAGGGAATAAATTTGCTACAGAAATATTTGCAGATTGCACCAAGCTGAGTGAGGCGGATGACACCCTGGAGGGATGGGATGTCATCTAGAGGGACCTTGACAAGGTTGAACAGTGAAGTTCAACACAGCCAAGTGTGAGGTCACACACATGGATTGGGGCAACTCCCAGAACCAACGCAGACTGGGAGATGATGGGATTCAGAGCAGCCCAGTGGAAAAGGACTTTGGAATAACGGTAGATGAAAAACTGGACATGACCCAGCCATGTACACTGGCAACCCAGAAAGCCAACTGTGTCCTGGTCTACATCCCCAGCAGTGTGACCAGCAGGGACAGGGAGGGGTTTTTCCCACTGTGGTCTGGTGACATCTCCCCTGCAGGGCTGGGTCCAGTTCTGGGGTTTCCAATAAAAGAAGGACATGGTGCTGTTGAAGTGAGTCCAGAGGACGCCATGGAGATAATCCAAGGGCTGGAGCAGCTCTGCTCTGGAGACAGGCAGAGAGAGTTGGGGGTCTTTAGCCTGGAGAAGAGAAGGCTCCAGGGACACCTTATAGCGTCCTTTCAATATATAAAGGGGGCTTATAGACAGAGTTTTTACCAGGGCCTGCAGTGACATGACAAAAGGTGAGTTTTATAGGGGGAGATGGCAGATCGAGAGTGGATAAAAGGAAGCCATCTTTAATGATGCAGATGGTGAGACACTGGCCCAGCTTGCCCAGAGCAGCTGTGGCTGCCCCATCCCTGGAAGTGTTCAAGGGCAGGTTGGATGGGGCTTGGAACAGCCTGGTTTAGTGGAGGGTGTCACTGCCCATGCAGGGGGGTTGGAACTATATGGTCTTTAAGGTTCCTTCCAACCCAAAGCCTTCCATGAGTATAAGATTCTATGTTTAATAAAAGCTGTTTATAATAGAAACTTTTCAGTTTTAAATAAACCATTCAGTTTTAATTATGTGTGCTAAGAATATATATTAGTATCCTTCAAAAAAAATTCCAAGAAGACTGCGTATTCTATCGATTCTCAAAATCATATTTGTCGAATATTTAAAAAATAAAACACTTTCATATAATTATCTACATGAAAGGGGATGGTTATAAGTGGAAAATAAATAGCAAAGGATATTTTTCTTTCTAATGTAAACATCTGGCAGTAATCCTTGCTTACACAATTAATGGGCATTTAATTGGCAATGATCAGTTTATTGCAGCAATATGAAGTGAATGTTTCCCCAGGAACAAACAGCTGTTGCAAGAATTTCACAGCAATTTAGCAAACACCAGGTGATAGCTGTATCTAGAATGAAGTGTTCTGTCTCCAAGCAAATACAGTAGCAGTGAATCAGAGAAAGATATAAAAAGCAGACTGCTAGGTTTATCTGTTTTGTTGTTTGTTTGTTTTTTCCCCCCACACCCTCTCTAGTTTTGTTTCTAAATCAACCTCAGTAAAATAACTTCATAATTAAAAGAAATCAAACGGTATCCTAGAGGGGCCTTTGAAGAGGAGTCTCCATTTGAACCCAGAAGGCACTCAAGAGCAATTCTGATATTGTATTTTAAGGTTTTATTGTTTTATTAGAACATTATGCATTAGAATAGTTGTGTCCTCTAATAGACCAATATTTTAATCCATTGGACAGGGATTGCTCACACAAATTTTTGTCATTCAGTGTTTGTATGTTAGACCATGCTATGGTAACTTTTCTTTATTTTCGTCATTTCTGTCACTTGTATGACATTCTATGGCCACAGTTTGATTTTACGTGAGTCAAAAAACCTAACCACACACAGAAAACATTGGCTTCATTCACAAATTACTGACAATTAAGTAAAAATATAATTATTTCTACCAGCTGTCTAAAATTAAATGTATTACTTTTTAATTTATGTTGCTTGTGAGCAGCTTTTCCATTACGGCTTAAATAAAATTTTTCATCTTTCATTATGTTCTCTCATTACTAATTTAATATAATGATAATAGCTATGAGAACTTTGTGTTACTCTGCTTTTGGCGTAGATTAAATTGCACATTTTATATGTGGCATGCAGGCAAGTACTCTGATTTTTTAAAAGCCCAGCTTCATTGGGGAGGAAAGTAATTTTACTTCAGCAAAATTACTTATTTTCTGTGCTGTTTTGTATTAGTCTATGCCACAGTCTGCAAACAATACCCCAAAATGAGCAAAGAATCAAGGGACAGTTTATAGAAGAATGCTTTCATTTTTTTTATGTTCGCCTTCTACAATAATTCATCTCCATGACAAAAGCAGACAATCAATCATCTTCTATTGTGCTTTTCTCCATTAAAATTACTATTCTTGATACAACAAAAGGAAGCTGCCTAAGTAACAGGAACATTCCTACATGTTTAAATCAATACATTGATCAGGATCAACAAACAACTGCTTAAATCATTAATATGACAATGCAGTTTTTTGAATTAATTCATACATATTAATATAAAATTGCACCATTGTTGTTTATAATCTTCTAGAAAATACACAACAATGCATATTAAAAGGATGTTTTATTATATTCCGTCAGCCAAACACTGCATCTGGTTATCTTGCCTCATCAACAACTTGTAATTTTCAATGTGAAAATTGAATATTCTCTAATATACTGAACCAAATATTGTGATTCTTTATAATTATTTAAAAATAGGTGCTTTAACTGCTAGCCAGGTTTTTGTGCACAAGTAAATCTCCCAGAGAAGTCATTATTCCATTTTTTCATTTTATTTGTATGAAGATACAAAGTTGATACTTACTTATAAAATTGTATTGTTTCAAGAGCCAGTCATGAACTTAACATCTTTTGTACAATGTCTACCAGCAAATAAAAAGACAATCTCTACAAGCTTACAACCCCACTAATGAAATAAGGGATAAGAACTGCCAAGCATGTTAGATGTGAAAGGAAATGGTCTCAGGACACTAGTTTCTTGTTAAAAGGAACTTCTTTTTAGATACTACTGCATATGAAAATTTTGAGGAAGCGTTCAAGAAAGAAGAGTGGATTCACAACTTTAATACATATATATTGGCTTTATGTAGTAATTAATTATTTATGACATAAGTTACTGCTTTTTTTCTTCAGTCTTCCTTGGCTAGGGAGAAAGGTCGTTGCTTTGTATGGTGACTTAATCTCATAAAAGAGAAGATATGATGGATAGTTACAGAAAATATTGAAGTACAATTGTTTTTAAGTTAGTCTTAGTAACTGTACTTATTCAACCAGAAGGTGCTGTGAATTTTTTCATGATGCAACGATCAAAACAAGAATGTCCTCCTGACTCTGCATCTGAATTTATCACTGTGGAATGACTGTAAAACACTTGGATTGAAATGTGAGTAGTTTATATATAACACAGTAAAGTAACAGGATTAAGTTAAGCTAATAATACCGCATGTCATTAAGTAGCACAAAATTCAGATGACTTTAGAACCCCTGAAGATTTATTTAATTGTATTTTCTTTTTTTCTGAATTAATGAGGCCAGGCCATAACATGTTTCAAGAAAATGAAGTCCTTTGTTACAGGAATGCAAATGCAGTGGCACAGCATCTAAGATACTAGACAATATGGATGGTTGTAAGAAAATTTTCATCACATTATAAATGAATGTCACAATAAGTTAGGGAACCATTATCTAATTGAATTTTCTTAATATCTTATTCTTGTTGAACACTTCCTAAGCATTAATTGATTGTGAGGATGCAATACTTACTTTCATACATAATCCACAATGTCAACAGAAAGTGGTTTGGAGTTTTGACAAATACCGTTCTCTTAAAAAAATATATTCCCTTCTTCCTTAACTGTTGTCTACTGATATAATTAAAGAAAATTTGTTGGTTATACACAATACCACACAAGAAATTACAGTTTACTTGTGATCTGGAAAGTTTTCTGTGTATAAGAAGATTTACACTGACTTTGCTGGGATTCCCAGCTATGGTCCTAGCAATAGTAACCTATGTCTCCTTAGTATCTACTCAGTTGACTTCACTTGATCTTTCAGGAAGCCCCTTTTCTTACAAGAGCTGCTGAATTATATTTAATAAAAACACTTATCTAAGTTAAAGGGTTACATTACTAGAATGTGCAATGCTTGAATCTTGCAACTGTAAAAGTTCAGCTACAATTACTTGTGTAGAACCTACAGAAGAATTCAGTCAGAGGCTCTTACTTTAAGCAGGTGATACAGTATCTAATACAATCAAAATTCCATTTGCAAAATCAATATCCGTGACCATAATCCAATAATTATGTAATAAGCTAACTAAGGTCATTGCAGAATAAGAAAATTAGTTCAACATTTAAAGGACTTTTAAAAATCCATCTATTGGCATGTTTAAGCCCTCTAACTGCTAGACAGTTGAAGTACAGTCAGGTCATTTACTGGTGTTAGTACATTTAGTGTTCTTCATTAAGGTACTCTTGACTACATGAACGTATCAATTGGGTTCCTTAATAACAAGAAACATTTTTGATCTCTGAGAAGATCACAAACACCTTATCCTTTCATTTGCAGCAGAGGAGTGGGAAAAAATTGCTACTACCATCTCTTTTCAGAATACTCCAAGTGTCCTACCACTTTCTAGGAGGCATAGGATCCTTTCTGCTTTCAAATTAAAGAAAAAAACCCATCATATTTATTTCCACGATGAGTGTGACTGACTTAATGTGTACTATGAAATGACTTTGTTTTGTCCTCACAAATATCTCCCTTTTGAGAATGTTTCCTACCGAGTTAGTGTTCTCTGCTTCCACTATTAGACTGTATTAAAACAAAGAGGTTTTCTAATTTTAAACATTATTTTTTTTTAACACTTAGTGATACTGTCTTTATGAACACCCAGTAGAGAAAACAAGGGGTACTACCTTCGCCCTGTTATGTAGATGGGTCATGATCATGACTTGTTCATGGTTATCCAAGGCAGATGATAGATCTCACATATTTCATGTTCAATTGCTGCATACCACATTACCTCACAAGGGAGTCTGGCAGGAAATGTGCTACAGAAGCATTTAGGAGCAGCTAACACTCCAATGTGGTGGTGTTGCCCGTGTGAAGACAATGTTAAATTTAGCTTTTTTATTTTAAAAAGCTGCTTATGTTGCTCTGTAGATATACAAAGATGTGAAGAAAGTAGAAAAAGTGATCAGAATGTAACATCTGTTTAGGAAGCTTCTCTCACCAATAGAGAACTATCTTGGTTTGTAATGGATGCAGAAAGTGAGATTTCAAGAGGAAATATTAATGAAATTGCTCAAAAATTCTCTTGTTTCTCAGGGTCTATCTGGTCTTCATTTAGAGATCAGTCTTTGGGTTTTCCTGTCTTTTGCTTCAAGTGCAGAGTAACAGACTTAAATATATATAGTCTGAAGCATGGGAATCTTTATTATTTTTAAAAAGGGTTTTGGAGGACATAAAGAAAAATTGTCATGTAAAATTTCAGCAGGAATGGGTAAACCCGGTTGTAATCTGATTTGGAAATTTACCTAACCACTAGGGTTAAGGCTACAGACCCCAATATATCAAGTTTACATCTTACCTCAAACGCAGTATTTCAGTAGGCTAGTAAGCATGATGGTAAAGTGTCTGTCCTGTAGCATTGCAGAGGAAAGCCTGCCACCTCATGAACTACCAGAATAATTCCAGGATTCAAAGTCTTCATTAAGAACAGACTTACCTCAACCTGATTGTTTTAGTTCACTGAGTCCTAGGCTAACTGGGGCTTGAGACACTATGAATGATGATTTATAGCAACTTTCCAATATCTAAAGGGGACCTACAAGAAAGCTGAGGTAGGGCTTTTTACATGGGTGTGTAGTGAGAGGACAAGAGGCAACGGTTTGAAGCTTAAAGAGGGGAGATTCGAGTTGGACATGAGGAAAAAGTTCTTTCCTGTGAGGGTGGTGAGACGCTGCAACAGGTTGCCCAGGGAGGTTGTGGATGACCCCTCCCTGTAGGTGTCCAAGGCCAGGTTGGATGGGGCCTTGAGCAACCTAATCTAATGGAAACTGTCCCTGCCCATACAGGGGGGGTTGGAATAAGATGATCTTTAAGGTCCCTTCCAACCTGTTTTGGTTTGAGCCAGAGTGAAGCTCTCTGCTGATTTTTTTTTCTTTCAGTGAACTTTTTAGCAGTGCCAGTGGACTGATAAAAACCAAGGTCACTTCTGAGTGTCTGCAGCCTCCCCCCATGGGGGAGCAGATTAGACCAAAGGCAGGATCAGCAAACCAGAATATTACCTTCTCATACCTTGGGGGAGGGGGGTGAATCAAGAGTGTTCCAACTCGGTGCCAAACCATGACATAACCCAAACCGTTCTATGATTCTATGGTTCTGTGAGTTGCATGTATTAAGAATTATGCACTCCAGATGCTATAGTGCTTGCTGTGATATACTTAAAATGAAAAAAAATACTATGTCTGCATAGTCTTACTGCATATTTCAGAGTATTTGAAAAAGCAGCATTGCTTAGTCATAGGAACACACCTGGATTCCTACAGGCTTTAAGCTTTTCCTGAACCAGTAATGTAGGCTGGGAGGGGAATGTTGCTATCATGCTTTCAGTGAAAAAGTTAAAAATTCATTTAACATTTACCACAGAATAGTGCTGGTTCTCCCAGATCATTATTTACTTTCGGCCTGCCACAGCGTTCATACTGTGACCCCACCTGAGATTTTATACTTTTCTAATCAATACTGTCTGTGTCCTGTACATTTCACAGAATCACAGAATTATTAAGGTTGGAAAAGACCTATAAGATCATTAAGTCCAACCACCAACCCAACACCACCATGTTCTTTAAACCACATATCACACGTGCCACAACTGCACGTTTTTTAACAGTTACAGGGAAGGTGACTCCACCACTGCCCAGGGTAACCTGTTTCAATGCTTGACCACTCTTTCAGGGAAGAAATTGTTCCCAATATCCAATCTAAACCTCCCCTGGCAACTTGAAACCATTTCCTCTTGTCCTATTTCTTGCTACTTGGGAGAAGAGACCGACCCCCCTCATTCCAACCTCCTTTCAGGCAGTTGCAGAGAGTGAGGAGGTCTCCCCTCAGCCTCCTATTCTCCAGGCTGAACACCTCCATCTGCCTCAGCTGCTCCTCATCAGACTTGTGCTCCAGACCCTTTCTCAGCTCCATTGTTTCTCCATGTCCTTCTCCTCATGAGGGTCCCAAAACTGACTCCAGGATTAATGGTGCGGCCTCACCATTTCCAGCACAGGGGGACAGTCCCTTCCCTGGTCCTACTGGCTGCACAGGTGCTAACACAAGCTAGAATGCTAGTGGCATTCTTGGCCACGTGGGCACACACTCACTCATATTCAGCTGCTGATGACCAACAGCCCCAAGTCCTTTTCCTCCGGGCACTTTCCAGCCACTCTTCCCCAAGCCTGGAGCATTGCAAGGAATTATTGTGGCCCAAGTGCAGGACCCAGCAGTTGGCCTTGTGGAACCTCATCCAATTGACCTTGGCCCATCAATCCAACTTGTCCAGATTAAATTACAAAAATGTACAGCATTTTCATATTTCAGCAAACCAGTGCTGTGTGCATGCAGGAAGTATTGGGAATGGCCAGTGTTTTAAGTGAAAGGAAAAACATGGAGTAAGTTAATTCCCAGCAGCAGAAACTTCCACCTGTCTCTTCACACAGCACTTACATCTACTCACCTTGCATATAGTTAACATTAGAGACTGATTTGCAGCTCGAGTGTCAACTCTTCCAGTTCAATCTGTGTATCCAATATAACACCAATATAATATAAAACCAATGTTTGTTGGTGCCAAACAACATGCTAGAGGGTGTCACATCTTGCGCTTTCTTTGGATCAGCTGCTGCTGCTCTGAAACGTTTTGGTGGAGTAGCCATTTCAGGGGGTATGATTTGACAATACACTTGATGTAAGTGCTCAAGATGTAGCTGACACAGGTCAAGAGGGCATTTAACACTGGATCGCATTTTTATAGTTCATGGAGGATTTAAGGGGAAATACAAACTGTTTCACATGATGTTTCCCATCTCAGGCTCTAAGCTATGATCAGTCTAACCACCCTGTTAAATCAGCTAAAGCTGATTTTCCAGGCATTGTATTTTAATTCCAGGTTCCTCTCCTAGTAACTTGGAAGTTTTTTCCAGACAAATCACAGTGTCTTAAAGTGACTTAAAAGGTGTTTAAAATGTTCACAACAGTGGTATTGGGTGCTTTGACTGACTGAAGATGTCAATGTGTACAATCCCCAGGGTGTAATGAAATTGTTCTTTTTTGCTTGCAGCAGTCTATTGCTTGGTAAGATTACTATCCAAAGATTAATTTCAGTAATAGCTTTATTATTTTTTCTTGTTTTGGTGAGAGATATGGAAACAGAATTTTGTTTCAAGAATGGCTAGATAGTAAAGTATGCTGCATTTAGATTCCAAGATAATTTTTACAAGTGACTGACTGATCATCCACATTCTTGTAATCTATAAAATGTTTCAAAATTTATCATATATTTTTCCTTTTATATTGCTGACAGACTTTGGCTACCTAATAGGAAAAACTGAATGCTGGGATATGTTTAAAATCCAGTTGTCTTTTTTGACATCCCTATTAGCTTAGGAGCAACAGCCTGAAATGCTTCCTTGAAAATAGGTGTCTACAGATTTTGTGTTCAGGATTGAGCAAAAACCTTTAATAAAAGGCAGTCATAAATGTTGTTTTGAATCTATTTTCTACTTCTCCCCTTTTCAGAGAGTGCTGCTTCCACCAATTGTATACCATTTTTACAGGGATGTGCATACTTCCCTTCTCATGCTGTGATGTAGAGGAAATGTTTTCTGCAAGTAGACCAGCGAAAGAAAATATTTAGGACATTTTTTTCCAGCCTAGAGATTAAATTATGAAAACATTGGGCCCTTTACAGCAGGCCTACACTGAGGTTTTCATAAACATGAGGTTTCTTGTGTCATAACAGTAGGTTATTAGGAGTATTAAAGTATTAGGAGTTTTCTTCTGTCATAACAGTAAGTTCAGTTCCTAAAATATATCTGATTGCTAATATGGCTCATTGTTTTTATTCATATGGAGAAATTTGAGAAGGGTTGAGCCCACATTTCTACTGACCCTATTTTATGGCTATGGGGAATGGACCATTTTTTCCTTCTCCCCACACACAATCAAGCATTTAAATGAAAATTTCTTCAGTGTATTACATGTAGAATACCTATCCAAATTGTTATATTGTTAAGGCTAAGTCTTCTTATTTCCAAACTAGGAGAATTAGGTCTCATTGGGGTCACACTGTAAGAGACATCATACAGTCTGTGCTAAGTTTGCATTTGCCAATTCCACAGCAGGGGCTCACATCACTCTTATAATAACCCTGGAATCACTGTCTTCAGCAGAAAAGCACTTTCATGACCAGTTGTTTAAAATTTAGTTGTATTTTTTTGTTTCTTTGTGGTTTTTAGGGGGTTTTTTGCTTGTTTTGTTGTTGTTGGTTGTTTGGGGTTTTTTTTTGTTTGCTTTGTTGGTTTGTTTTTTGGGGGTTTTTAGGGGTTTTTTTTGTTTGGTTGGTTTGGTTTTTGTGTTTTGGTTTTTTTTCTTTTTACTTTTTTTTTTTTTTCTTTTTTTTTTTTCTTATAGAAACAGACACTTGGGAAGTCATAGAGTGCCCTGTGTGTGTTGGTTTAACTGGCCAGAGCTGAAAGGGACAAGGCAGGCAGAAGTGTGCAGTAAGGACTTGTGTGGATCTGGGAACATTTAATGAAAACCGTGATGACAGGTTTTCAACACCTGAAGATTTAAGTATTGCAAAGGCAGTAAATAATCAGCTCTGTTTGAGAATCAGTTGTGGCAGAAGTCAAAAGATATGGTTGAACCTTTCAGATAAGAGTCAGCTAATAAGCAGCACAGTCAGCTGAAGCCTTAAACCCTTGTAAGGCAAATTGAGAGAGTTTCCTATTTAAAAGATTTCTGGTATAACTGAAACAATATTAAACTGCCTCCAGTCAGATTAGTCAATAAGATATAATTAACACTGGAATGCTCCCACTCTCTGATGACCCAATTATTAATACAGTTTTGCAATAATAGAGGAAGAGGGTAATAAAAAGTTTTGCAGTAAACAGCACTGTAAATTTCCGAATGAGGAGTTTCTAAGTTCAAACACCTTTAACTCTTTCAGCATATGGGTATCTCTTCAGAGGCTGCCTGTTCCACTTAACCAAACCAGCAGTGATAACTACCAGAATGCAATTTCCAATGCTCAGGTATCAGAAACACAACTTCACTTTGTATTAGAACAGCTGAGATACTGTGGGGAGATAAAGCCCTTTTAATGGAAAAAAAATATATATGGAATCTATATATTAAATATAGATGGATAGATAGATAGATAGATAGATAGATAAATAGATGAGAAAAATAAAATTCGTGTGTAGAAATCACAGCTGTATCTGCACAATGGAAGCTGCATTCACAAGTCTCTAAACACATTCAAGCACTGACTTCTTGGTAGAACTGCAATCATTCCTCTGCAAATCTCCTGATCCAGAGATGTCTCTAAGTGTGAAACTCAACACTTCTAACTATCCTGTAGCTGTAAAGTTATCGTTTATCCTAGCTTGGCTGTATCTTTATTTTGTCCCCACAAAAGTAAGATGAACTCACAGAAAGTGTCTGTGAGGGCTTTTGTAATATTCAGATTTTTTTTTATTCTATTATAAATGTCAGGACTGATTTTAAAAGTGTTATTTAAAACTTGTGAGCTCTATAATAAAGTATTTCTACTGTAGTTAGCCCTAGATAAGTATCATAACAGTACAATCTACAGCAAAATGTTTTTATTTTGAGGCTTTCACTTCTGGTTCCAAAGACTCTACTACTTTACCTGTATGCCAGCAGTTAAAAAGTAACTTCTGTTTCTTTCTGAAAATGATGTCTGTCTTTGTTTCTCTGATTGAGCTACTGTTCCTTCAACCTGTATTTTTACCTTTACAGTTAAGCACACATTCTTTTTCTGATTAGCAGTGACTTTTCTTCTTTGTCTGTAGCAATGGGTCTAAGGTTGTCTCAGCAGACTCAGAGTTTAAAAACATTTTATGGACTCACTTTTGAAAACAACACATCAAAAGACCAAACCAAAGCAAACCAAAAACCAGTACTCCAAGAGGCATGCTGTAGAGTCCCTAAATGAACATTTGACTCAAAACAGCCACCCTGACAAAATGGACATTGTTCTGGGGTGAGGGCCTCATTCAACAACCACCTGGACCCTGTTCTTGCGAGGAGAGACCCTCATTTGGTAACCACCCTGATAAACTGGGCCCTGGTCTTGCAAAAAGAGCCCCTCCTTCGGTGGTCATCCTAATAAGCTGGACACTGTCCTTGCAAAGGGAGCCCCTCCTTGGGTGTCCACCCTGACAGGCAGGATGCTGTCCTTATTTGATAAGGAACAGTGGCATGATAGTGGTACCCTGAGCAGGCAGAGTGCCATCTTCTGCAAGCCCCCTGCAAGATCACCCAACAGGGCACATTGCAGAACTAAGGTTTATTGCTCGGTCAACCCAGCTAGGAGGCCCAAGTGATCACCAGGACCCCCATGCCCCACTGACTCATTTCTAGAATACTCTAAAACTCCACACTGAGTCTGCGCCAGAAACCTCAAGTCCCTCCCCAAAAAGGTGGGGCCAGGTAGCATACAGGATGCTGGCTCAAGACGCTCGGGGCGTGCCCACCATCCAAGGACCACAACTTCCTACCAAGATCATCGCTGGATCCAAGGGTGGTGATATCTCTTCTATCCCTCTTTATCTCTCTTTCCTCTTTTTCCTTATCTCTCTCTCTCTCTGTTTCTAACCTTATCTTGGCACATAAGGGTAACATAGTCTCTAACTTTGTTGAATTTTTGTAGCCTGTTGCTTTGACAAGTGTTCGCTAATTGTAGCCTGTTGCTTTGATAACCTTGTTAAGCTTTGTTAGTTGTAACCTGTTGTTTTGACAATTTCCTTAAGTTTTGCTAAGTTGAAACCCATTGCTTTGAAAGTACCTTTTTGCTAAGCTCTCCTATTTGTAATCTATTGCTTTTGAAACTGTAAGTGCGGTGTGTTTTTTGACAAGCTTTATAATCTTACTCAATCTTAAGTAAAGGTGTGTTTTGTGACAGCCTCCTGGGTAATGGTCTTACTCCTAGAGCACTGTGCAGAGTATTCCTGAGCTTCACCTCGCCGAATGGGTTGTTAAAAGAGATATTTTTATTTAGTTTGGGCCCCCAGCTCTGGGGAGCTGTGACCACCTTGTGGGGTTTGATATTTATATTTAGTTTGAGCTCCCAGCTCTGGGGAGCCGTGACCACTTTGTGGGGTTTGATATTTATATTTAGTTTGGGCCCCCACCTCTGGGGAGCCATGACCACCTTGTGGGACATGACACATGCCTTTCATAGGGGAAGGTATTTCTGAATATGCTTCATGGTGTAGTTCAGCTGGAAAGAGTGGGGCAGAAATGTCAAACTAAGGAAGAGAGCAGTCTCAGTTAGGGGATGACTTCTTATAAGATAAAAAAGGACAAAGTTTGTGGTTTGGTTCATTCAGAACATTCATCCAGGAAATGGCATAGTCAGTTTCTGCAGGAATCTGTTTCTGCAAGAATCTGTTCCATGGTGACTTTTGGCTTTTGGCTTTTTTTTTTTTTTTTTTTTTTTTTTGTCAGGGGGAATGGAGAAGAGAGGGAAGGACGTGTAGCATTACAGCTTCTCATCTTCTCATTTCACTTTGAATTCTGACCCTTGAAGAGCCAACCTAAATATTACATTAGAGTACAATGTACTTTATGCAAATTTGTCTTTTCCTAAACTGATCTAATATAAATTTGCCCAAGCCTACTTTTTAATCTTGATGGATATATTCTAATTAGGAAAATTGACTTGGATCCCAAGTGACATAAATTAAAAACTTAAGGATAAATACACACCTAATTGACTGGTGGCATGCTGAGGATATTTGGTTTGCAGATGAGAATTTTCATGGAGATTATTTGGCAAAAAGCTATGCGAAAATATATTATTGTGATGTGGATTGTGTTTTGCCCTGAAAGATATAGTTTTTTAATATTAGTTGTAGCTGAGTCGATTGAAGCGTTAGTGAGTAGTTGATGTTTTTTATATGCTGTTTGTTATGAAACTACCACTGACATACACTACATAATATTTCCTGTTGATTGATCTAATTATATACACATAGTTTTATCAGAGCTTTGTGAGCCTGGAGATATCCTTGTTTGCTTAATGTTTGACAAGCACAATTCAAAACCCTCTAGGCTCACCAGGCCTGTTTCCATAATCCTTAATTGGGAAAAGTAAGCCTTGAGAGTTTTGAAATACCATGCTGAAATTGAGCTTAGGGGCTGGTAACATGAACCATCAAAACTCCCTATGTAACCCCACAAACAATAATACATAACCCCCTCCATGCACCACCCCTTCCAGATATTTGGCTGATAGTCTACAAATATGCAGCTACAACACAATTAGACTTTTAAAGTTTAATTTGAGTAGCAAAAGTGCAAAACTCTGGTTTGATTTTATTTCAGAAATCATAGGAATAAGGTCTTAATTATTTATAATATTTCTGAAGAGAAATATTGTTTTATTATTTCCTTTCAAATAGTGTTTTTTGTTAATTGTTTCTTAAGTATCTGAGGGGAACTGTTGTAAATAGCCTGGCTGATTAATATGCAAAAGTACCTGAGTTTTATCAGATTATGAGGTAGGAACAGGTTACGATCAGTGATTCATCATTTTCCCCTTCATCCATTTCAGCTGCCTTTCTGAATTCTGCACATTACTGAAGGGCCATACAGGTGGCTGTAAGTAATAATAATAAGTTGCATTATAAGAAACAGATTCCCATGCACTTTCCTGCTTTTCTACATGCTTGTCTTTTCCAGCTTTTTGGAAGCTCTGGCAAGGGCTTTGTACTCATCCTGCCACTAATTTGCAGGTCAAATTTCTTAGCATCTAAGGACTTGATAATAGTTTAAAATG